>CM039731.1:42002601-43301334 GCA_022539455.1 Dendrobium nobile | reverse complement strand
GATACCAAGACTTGCGTTTCGGAAGATAGTCTCCAACCAACAGTTCAACCAGTCTTTACTTGTCTTTCGTAATAGTAACAGTAATTCAATCATATTTGCACATTCATATATATCTCATTAATATATAACTATCAACAAACACAATTTAACTCAATTGAAGAAAACCCTTAAAATATCGTACAGTCGACAGAAATCCCAAACAAAGACAAAATACACAGTCTCAGAAAATCACCAAATTATCAGAAATCATGTAAAACAACGTTACAAAGCTTTACTTGTACTGAAGCAATAATTTACAACATTCAGATAATTTCCTATTCGATAAAAATCCCTCAGAAATCAAAATACCCGATGAAAACTTTTCAGAAAATACTTAAATCGTGCAAAATCATCATTTCAATAATATACCAAAAGTTACGCTGTAAAAGTTTCGTCAATACAAAGATATGCACGTTTTTCGGTAACAGAAACACAAAATTGAGCATAAAAATACCAAAACTCAAAATCTTCGAAATCAGAAATAGGATTCGGATTCCTTACTGCGAGAAGAGTAATTCTTTCAACTGCGACGACAAACGAAAATTGCTCCACGGCCTCCGAAACCAAGCTTCTTCTTTCTCTTTCCTTCTCTTTCTCTCTCCTGCCCTTTTCTCTCTCTTCAAAAATATCTCAAATCCTCAATTTATCAAGCAGGATCGTCCAGGACGATGCCCAGATCGTCCAGGACGATGCCCAGATCGTCCAGGGATGAACTCCTCTAGAGACGGATCGTACAGATGAAAATTAATTCCAATTTATTTCGTCCTAGACGAAACTCTCGGGTTCAGTTCGTCCCGACGGTTCGTCCCGATGCACCCAGGTTCGTCCAGACGAACCTGTATTTTTACTCAGTTCGTCCAGACAATTCGTCCGTACTAAAATACATTCAAACTTATACTGCAAATATATCCAGTCGGTTGCATTAAAAATATTTCTCCTTGTACTTCCTTTAATAATCTCCTTCATCCGATTTTCATAAAATTGAATAATAAATTCATCCTTCTGTGGCAACCAAGGATGATTAAGAATGATGTGGCCCATGTCATTCGCTGAAATTTTGTGTTCATTGGTAGAAATACCTCCACATTCTCGTCGTAGCTAATGGTAATGCATTTGGAGGAAATGTTGATCGACAAAATGACAATCATCAGTATAGAATGTCCTCACTAAATTTTTTCAACCTTGACTATTCAAAAAATTAGTCCTATGCACATTGATTTTCATCAAGTCTTTGTGAATGCTCATAAGCATATAATCGTGATCTTTGTCTACTCATGCATGCAATACCTAAATATTTCATTTTCTCTATCCTTCATCTCTAAAGGACTATTCGGGCATCTTCCCATATATTGATACAATCGTCTATTTCCATTACCAAGTAAATCTTTCATTGGAGTGTCCCTAATTTTCTCCATAATTGACCAATTCATTGTTTAAAAAAAAAATAAGTTCAAATCTCAACTGATGTAGCAGAATCACCTGAGTAAAGCAATTCCTTCTGCTTCTTCTTCACTACCTTCCTTACAGCTTTTAGAGAGGTGTTTGCACCACATATTTATACCAAAATATAATTTTTTTGATTAAATTAATTTATATTAAAAACATAAAAGAACAAACAAAAAAGAAAAGAATATAATAACAAAAATTAAGTGAACGAGTATAACAGCAAATATATAATCACATAGATAAGTTTTGATGATTGAACAGCACAACTTTGAATTCAGATTATTTAAATCATGTTTGTCACAACCACTTCAACATCCAATATCTTCAATAAAGACTCTGCATAGATTTTAATGTGTATGACGCTAAGTACCCACGACACAAATGAAAACAATAAAGATCATCTAGGTTAATATAATTGTATAACAACAAGTAATAATGATTAAGTAATTCTTAAATTCATCTAATTACTAAATCCTCTTTTAATTTTCACTAATTACATGTTATCTAAATTTTAAAAATGGAGCCATAAAATTACTGAGGATAACGGCTAGCTGACTCAGCAATATCTAGTCAGCTGCTAATCACCCGTTAAACGAGCAACTTCACTTAATTTTAAATTTTTAAGACATGCTTATACGCTTAATACAACTTTTAATTATGCTTAATTTAAAATATTTCCCTAATATTATATTAAATTTTATCAGAGGTTAAAATTATTCAAAATGATCAAAAGATAATATTTTATCGAAGTTCATTTTTTTTAGTTAAATCTCTTTCATAAAAGTAAGCTTCGTCTTTTTTTTCTTCAACGACTTGGTCAAACTTGTGATTTTTTATTTGTAATAGGTGTAACGTTTGCGTCCTGTGTGTGTAGCCCCTATGATACGCTTATATCTTGTCTTATATGTTTACTTCAACTTGTCTTCTTTCTATTTTCATCAGACAAATTAACATTATTATTATAAAGTCAAAATTATTTATATTTTTTCATTGACTAATACAATAACAACAACAATCCTTTTATCCCATTATATGGGATAAGCTATATCAACCTCAAAATTTATATTGAAAAGAATTAAACTTTTTTATTTAATTTCTTCTAATAATAAAACATCAGCGGAAACAAATTTATTTTTCAAAACATTAATACATATATATTTATGTTTATGACTCCAAAATCACACAAAAAAAATCAAAAGTCATACAAACACAGCATAATGTTTGCCCACTTCTGCCTACAAAAGTGATACGTACTCCAAAAATTATCTTGATCGGGCACAAATCTCGAGACAAAAGCTAGTTGGAAACTTCAAAAATTAATTTTGGGAGCACCCGAACTCCGATTTCAGCGAGCTTATAGTCAAACTGAACGTCTCGGAAATACGAACCCAACGACACCAAGATCAACCCAATCCGAGCCCAAATGAGTCCGAATCAAGGGCTCGAAGCGCTGTTGGAAGGTTCAAACCGCAATTTGAGTTACCAAACGGTCTCCGATTTTGACGAGCTTATACTCGAATCGAACGGCTCGATGAAAGGAATCCAACGAGCCCAAGATCACCGAATTCCGACATCATTAAGGCCTTCAAATACCCAATGAACGGTGCATGATCAAAGGATTCGATATCAGCCGTCCATTCAAAACACTCCCAATTTGCCCCTGATCTCACGCCTATTTACGAGCCATGCCACTCCAGAAAAACTATAAATAGAGCCCTCATTCTACACAAAGGGGACTCAAGTGAAGAGAGAGAAGAAGAAGAGAAGAAGGAGGAGAAGGAAGAAGCTCCTCCTCGACCACCGCCGGAGCTCTTCCTGCCGCCCGAACACGCCGGGATTCTGCGTGATATTCGGGAGAACGCAGGAATTCTTCCCAACTCCACGTGATGCTGAAATTCTTCCTAATTTGCAACAGAGTTCCCTCCTGACGCTGAAACTCCGCCCAAGTGAAGCCGGATTTCTCCTTTGCTACCAACGGACGTCGGACTTCTACCCGACGTCGAACCTTCACTCTTCGCCAAGTTTCTACCCGACACCGGACTTCTACCGGTTATCGGACTTCGCTGGAAGTCTACGTGAAGATGAATTTCTTTCCATTGTTGGACTTCTACCTGACGCTGTCCTTCTGATCTTCGTCGTCAGACTACAGTCTTTCCGACCTCCGTCTCCCGCCGACTATGGTCCTCCTGACTTACGTCGCCCGCCGACTACGGTCCTCCTGACTTATGTCGCTTAAAAGCCGAAAAGCTTGATAATAAGAGGTTACAACAGCTAAAGCTTAAAAGCCGAAAAGCAGAAATAAAAGCAAATACAAAATGAGGTCGAAGAGATCGAAGAGAGGGCTCAGTAAACAGCCGAGGCTCCCAGCATCCACGAAAGCAAGCACGGACCATCCAAACTGGCGAAGAACATCCCCAATGGTTGCCACCAGCTATGACGGCGAGGATACGAGCCCCAGCCACATCATAGACAAACAAACCGACACCCTCAGAAACGACCAAAAGTCCATAGAAAAAACCAACCGAAACCAACAAAGGGATCAAACAGAGGAAACAAGAAACTATCTACCTCTCCTGCCCCTCCCATGAAACCTCCCGCAAGAGGCGACAGAGAGAACAGGTCTATCACGAACCAATTTAAAATCATGGTCAAGATCAGAACCTCCACAATAATCCGAAGATTAATCAGACTCGGATTCAAATTCAGACGTACAATGCAGCCAATCAAGATGATTTCTAACATCCATACCTGAATTATCACCCACATGATACACCAACGCTTGATTTTCTATCAACTTCACAGGGACATCTACAAAAGAATTAGAAGTGACAGACAATCCACTCCCAGCATTTACACTACCTCCAACCATATTAATACTACCAATTTTCTGAGATTCCAAAACAACAATAGAAGCAGGAGAAGAAACACCTCCATATTCAACATTAGGACAAGCCCGAGAATCCAAAGCATTAGGCAGAACCCCAGCAGCCACAACCTCAGACTCAATTAAAGGAGGACCAGAATTAATACCCTCGTCAACAAGAGGAATAGAACCGGCAGGCACCTCATCACTCGAAACCAAATCAACAAACGGAACAACATCACAGATATCACCCCGAACATCCACATGGCCATCAACAGAAACATTAAAACCAGGAGAAACAGGCGCCAACCCAGCCGGAACATCCACCAAAACCCCCTCAGTTCCTAAACTATTAGCTACAGGTGAATCAACCACTGCATTTACCAATTCCACGCAATTGACCAACGAAGCATCATTTAAAACAGGAGCCACACCCGAAGGTAAAACAGGGGAAACAGGTGGAACCGACGCAGGGGGAGGGCGACAATTTTCCTGAACATGACCAATACATTTGCATGCATGAAGCACAAAAAGGGGGAAAATCGTCAAAAACCACTTCCTGAAGATACCCCAAATTCTCAGAGCCTAGCCACACCCGGTTGGGATAAGATTTAGTTATGTCAAGCTCCACAAGAACACGCGCGACGGAGGGGAGGGAACCAACAGATGTAGCCTCATCGATTTTCAACGGTTTATCCTCCTATCATACTCATAAGAGTACTCTATAAATATTTCTTAAAACTTATGATAGGCATTATATAATTTTTTATATTTTTAAAAACCGGACATGATTTTATTCACAGCAATTATACTCTACCAAATCTAATTATAAAAATAATATATATTTTTAATAAATATTTTTGAAAAACAAAAAACAAAATTACATAATTAAAAAAGGTGATAGCAAATTTAAAATGACAATGAAAATTTTTTTCAAAGTCATCCTAAGTCCTCTCTAAATTATAATAATATATTAAAATTTATTGGAGATTAAAATTATTCAAAATGATTATTACATAACATTTTATCCATGTCCATTTTTATTGTCAAATCTCTTTCATAGAAGAAGCTTCGTCATTTTTCTTCCACAACAGCGTCATTTTCCGTCCTGCGTTGCCCCTACGATACGCTTATATCTTGTCTTATATGTTTGCTTTGACTTGTTTTCTTTCTATTTCCATTAGACAAATTTACACTATTATTATTAAGTCAAAATTATTTATATTTTTTCATTGACTAACACAAGAACAAGTTAAGAACAACAATCCGATCCTTTTATCCCATTACAAAGGCACTTTTATTAGGTCCGGTGTAAGGACGTAGAGGAAGGTCCAATCGAAGGCAAAATCCTGCGAAAAAACTCGGTATTTGCTCAGTATTGCTAGGTATTATTTGATAATAATGAGAAATACCGCTATGTGAAGAACAATACCGAGTTATACCGAGCAATACTGAGCTATACCGAGCAATACCGAGTTGTACCGAGTTTTTTCTAGGAAAAACTCGGTACCACTTTTGTATAACTCGGTATTGCTCGGTATAGCACGGTATAACTCGGTATTGGGTCTTCACGTGATGGTATTTCTCATGATTGTTTGGTATTGCTCGGTATTTCTCTTTTTTTGGTGCGATTTGGCCTCCGATCGGACGTTCCTCTAGGTCCGGTCGGAGGACGTAATAATTGTTCATTACAAAGGATCTGCTATGTCACCCCCAAAATTTAAATTAAAAAGAATTATATATTTTATCTTTTTATAATAACATCTAGAGCTATTTAATTACTTCCAATAATAAAATATCAAAGGAAACAAATCTATTGATCAAAATATCAATAAATTTATGTTCATTACTTCAAAATCATACATAAAAATCAAGAGTCATACAGACACAATATATTGACTGTCCACTTATGCATAAAAAAAAATAATTACAAGACAACATAAGAGAAAAACCTGAATAATCTTGTATCTGACAAAAATCACACTCATGATCATCTTTCCTGACCTGAAATCATTACATCGCATATATTGAGCTTAAAAAGCCTAGCGGGTCATTAGAACCTACTACTGAGCTCAAAGTGTATAAAAATACTATGCATGTAATCATTCATTTTATAACATTAACAATCAATATAATCATGAATCTATGCAAAAATAATAAAACACATGTTGTGGCTATAGTAAAATTTATAAAATAATGTAGTATATATATAGAAATAGTAAAATTGAAAGAATCATTCTATATCAACGTCGTAGCTGTGTTATCCAAAAAGTAAAAAAATCATATAAATCAATAAAGTAAAATGATCTATAAAAACGGTTAGAAATCTATAAGAATAATTTTTGACCTCCTTATACATATATTTTTTGACCTCCTTATTATCTAATCCATTATACAATCCATTATACAAATCATTAAAAACTAAGTTGTTTGGGTCGAATATTGCTTCCTTAGACTTCTTATGGATCTCTTTATATATAAATATAATTATTTAAATATACAAGAGAGATTTTTCATGCAAATCATAATTTTTTAATATATTTATATATTTAATATCTGAATTTTGATATTTACTTAAATAATATTTAAATTATTCAATCGCATTAAAAAATATTTAAAATAATAATAAAAAAAATTTCAATCGCATTAAAAATATCACTACTAATAATTTCTCTAAAATGAAATATATCATTGTATATATTTTGATATTATTCAGATATTAAAATATTAGATAAAAATATTAAAATGTTGGATAAAAATAATAAATATTCATGTAGTGAGATAAAGGCTCTTGCACAATTTTGTTGTATTCAGACTATGTAGCACATCATTTATGAGAGAATATAATTGCATTAACAAAATGTATTAAATAATTCATGTCATAATTATTTTAATTAATAATACTATCTTCGAATACAATATTAAAATGATTAATATGGATCTACAACTTAAGAAAAATTTAATCTGATGAAAAAAAAAATTTAATGATCAACTTAAGGAATTTTGATATTTGCGATGCAGACTTCAAAAATAAAATTTTTTTTTTTTGAAATATTTAGAACAATTAAGATAAATTTACGCATATCACATACATAATATTCGAACTTAAAAATTTTTAATTGATAGTAAAAGTTCTTGATCAACATATCAAAATGAGCTATGTACTTCAAAATAAATCTTTGAAGGAAAAATAAGCTTGACATAGAATTGAATATGCTAAAGTTGGTCTCCTCATCCTTCTAGATCAATTTTGCTATCCTATTGCATACCTTGCTTATCTTACCAAAGCCGTGCAAAGACCCAAAATATTCTATTTGTATGGGAACAAACTCCATAGCTTGACCCCTCAAATCAATGCAATATTTCATTAGTTTTCAAAATTCTTATTCAATTTATTGACTGCTTTTTTTCAAACAAAACCTCCATTTTTTTTTTTTTTTTGTCTTTGGACCCAATTTGAATGTAATTTTGATTCATTTGATTTTTTTTTTCCTTCTTCTTCTTCTTAAATGTTTAGATTACATCGTTACAAAAATACCTATTTTGGGGTCATCATTATAGTGCTCACAAATTCAAAATTATTTGCTGGAATTAATCCTAAATTTTCATATTTGCATATTTCAACTTCCCCAAGTCCTTGATGAGCTTTGGCCTTCAAGTAAATAGACAAAATTTCTATTCCATTTAGCTTTAGCTTTAGGCTTCGTTTGAGATGACTTTCTTTATGCTTATTAAGGTAGCTTTTTAACATAAAAATTAAATTTTTTACTAGAAAATTATTTTAAGAAACAGAAAAAAAAGTCGTCCCAAACGAAACTTTAATTACATCTGATCATAATTTGAAAAATTTTATTTATATTTGTAAAAAAATTAATTATAAATTGTAAAATTATAAAGAAAAGTCGATAATACTTGAAAATGAAAAATTAATTCATCTATCCAAAATCTCATGTCAAATTATTAAGAAAGACTTGGGTTTCATTTGGAACAGTTTTCTTATTACTTTCTAAAGCAGCTTTTTACTACAAAAGTTTCTTGAACTAAAATTTTTGTATTGAAAAGTTACTTTAGAAAGCATTAATACAACTATCCCAAACGAAGTCTTAGTCAAAAGTGTAAATGGATCCATTGAATCATAAGAGTTGGGGTTTTTAGTCTTTCACGCGACGTTCTTGACGGAGAAAGAGAGAGCTTTCTTTTTACTCAAAATAAATTATGAGAAAAATAAAAACCAACTCTGTGACTGGGGACATAATCCTATTTATAATTGAGTGCATTTAAATTATTTTAGTTCATTAGAAAAATAAAATAAAATAAAATGTCTCGCTTCTATTCATAATAAATTTCATATAAAAATTAATGAGATATCTCCAATGATAAATAATAAATAATCTTTAATTTGATCATAATTTATTAGATTTAAAAGTAAGATAATATATAATATTTGATTTAATATTTTGATGAGCTCACAATAAAAATATTCCAACGAGACACACAAACAACAGGACAAGGAGCCAGTCGCGCAAATTCTTATGAATACCTCTCTAGAATTGTAATGGGCTTACTAAAAGATATATTAGTTTAAATGGGCTTTAGTGTCCAGTTGGGGCCAGCCCATTAATTCATTTATCATTTGTACCTTAGAAAAGAGCCTTCCACTCATATTTATTTCTTCTCTTAAAATTATTTACAAAACAAAAATTGTTTAGATATTATTGAAATTTTGTAATATATTAGTCTTTTTTTTTTTTGGATGCTATTAGACTTTTAATTGTTTTATTTTATAGTAGGATAACCATCTCCATAAATATTGAATTAAAATATTAAGAAAAAACAATCATAAATAGGTAATGGGACATGAATTAAATAAAAAGAGCTTATTTTCATTTGTTTTATTGAATATTATTATTTATTTTTATTTAAAAATAAGTGGAGACGGATTTTTTGCATGCACATTATCACTACATTTGCATATAATCCAAGGTTTAGCTATTTAGGTATGATTAGTTAGGTTAAACATGTCATATTAAGGTTAATTGGCTCAAGTTGATCCAAAAAAAACAACATGACCTATAAAATAAATAGTTTAGAATGGTCAGGTTCGCTCTAGGTTAAATTTAGGTAAAATACTTTCACCAATATAATAAATAAGTTTAATTCAAGTTAAACGAATTCAGTTCGTCAATTTTAGGTCTAACTCGAACTCAATCTGTCAATCCAAATTGACAGCTCTAAATACAATAACATCAAATATTCAAAAGTTGATGAAGAATAAAAAGTTCTAATATATCTAAATGAATAGTCTCCTCTACAAGTATTACATTACTAAACTTCTTTTATTTTGACACAAATTTCTCTTTCATTTTATGCACTTTCCTTAAAAGAATAGTGATACAACCCTCTTGTTAAAATAACAAGATGAAACTTTTATTATCTTTTCTTTTGATGATGAAATTGATAGTGATATCTATCCTTCAAAAAGGATAAGATGATCATCCACTTACTTGTCCACTAGTTCTCATGTGTTTGTTATATTCTTCTTTCACTTCATCAATTGATACACCCTAACTCTTTCGCATCGTGGTTAACCTCACCACACCATTCAAAATTTTAACACCACTTCATTAATTGATACATTCTAACTCTTCGTGTCGCCGTTACCCTCACCGCTTAATTCTCGGCGCTTACCCTCTCCCTTTCCTTCCTCATTGCTTGTACACATGTGATTCCAAGATATCTATTGCAAATGATTTATGTTCAATCAAATGAAGAAACACTTTCCCTATATTAGTTTTCCATCCAACCAAACTATTTCAAATGAAGAAAATACAATATTTGATTAACATCTAAGCAAACAACCAGATAAAAAGTGTTGAAACAAAATAATATAGAACATAATGAAAAAAAAAAAAGTGGAGTCAAATTCTTCTTTGGTTTTTTTATTTTCTAATTGTCTCTTCATTTGTCACTCATAATTATATGAAAAAATGGCACCATTGCCAAGAAATTAGTTCAGTGTCTTCATCCACAGTTAAAATAGACTGCTCAAAAGATAATAACTCCCTTAACTTCATCAAATCTACAATCAAACCAAACCAAACCAAACCACATCAAGGAGAAACCACACTCCCAGCTTCTCACTTCCAAGATAATGAAAAGTAGCATCATCTCAGAACTTCTCAGTATTGAAGTTGAGAACCCCACTAAACCCTGGGGAAAAAAAGGATCAGAATATCCTCATCAATTTTTTGAGGATGATTAAACTCAAAACTGTTAGATTTACTACATAATTAATACAATAAAACTTTTAATTATAATATATTCATCTTGAAGCAAATCTATCAGCTATGATATCCATCCTGACCCCAAATTTACCTCTAAACCCTACCCAAAGAAAAAGAGCATCAAAGTCATTGTTCTCTCCAGATGCGGCCAGTGACTCTCAGCTTCAACTCTTGCCGACCGCCGGAGAAGACGAGTGCGACATTGCGGTGGATGATCAGACCATCGTAGTCATCTCGAACCATCCGGTGATCGTCTCTAATGCTCCGAGGGACGCCTTGCCATATGAGCTTTCTGCAACTGCCCCCAACTTCTAAGCTGTAGAGGAAGTTCTTGGCCTCACTGTCCTCACCCATGAACCTCAGAAAGGCCATGTAGACCGGAGCCTTGCCGATTAGGAATGCTTCAAAGTGGAGACAGAAGTGTTTCCCAAAACAATTGAAAACCTAAACATCAAAGATTTTGGGTTGAGGCTAGCTTACTTGAACTCAACATGTCTAATCTACCTCTAATTTGAACAGCCATTGACTAACTATAAGCACACATGGAAAGCACAAAAGGGTGAACCATTAGGAAGAAAAGACTTACAGTTAACATCCATGTTGCATTCTCAACCTCATGGGCATTAGATTTAACATAACGATGATTGAAAGTGCATCCATCATGCATGTCCACTTTATGATCATCCCTGAGGTGAGCCACAAGTGTAGGAATATCTCCTGAGACCAAACATTCAGAACCAGCATATGGACAATTGTAGGGCCTATATCTGCATAGTTGCTCATGTTTCAATTTGCTATAGTACGGGAAAATTTCAGAGCACCCAACGGTCAAGTATCTGCAAGGGAGCTCTAGCGACTCGGCTACTTTCTCGAGTGCCAAGCATCTAATATTACCAAGTTCTTGGCGGCAAATAGGGCAGCGATTCTGTACCGTGGCCTTGCATTTTGAACACAGGGTGTGACCATTTGGGCACTGCACATAATGACAAAAAAAATTGTTTCAAACATTTTGCAAAAATTTAGAGGAAAAATATAGGAGTGGAATACTAATATATAAATCATGTAAAAATATTAAAACCAACCACGAAACGTCCTCAAAAGGCAAATTTCACATTAGCTTACATCAAACATAATTTTCAAGTGAGACTACATCTCATGAAATGTTGCAACCTCAAGAAATGGTGAGCAGGTTCATTAGTAACGGTGGCAACCACAAACAAAGTTGAGTGCATTCATGGAATGCATTCTTGCTGACTAAAACAGCTATACAGTTATTTAAATCCTTAAAGATAGATCCAAAAACAAGAAAAAATTCACTAAGCAGAAACTTTTTCTTGCGTATCAAATTCTTGCCAAAGCCAATGAAATCTATAAATTCCTTGCCAGGTCTCACGCAAGTGGCACCCAAAAAAACAATATTTGTGAGTGCGAAATGGTTGCATAATTTTTCCAGCGTGGATCATAATCACCAAAACTTTTGCTCTCTTTCTTTCATCTTCCACTTCCCACTCATCAATCTGTGAACTACTGTAATTTTTATTCCGACACTGATCAGTTGGTGGATTATTATAATATTCTTTTATTATTATTCCCTGATTTTTCTATTTTTTTAATTAGAACCTCTTCAAAGATTGTATAAATATTAGACAAATGTTAGAATGATATTATCTTGGATTATTACAACTATTAATACATGGTCTTCCAGTGCTAATACAACCATTTGCAGGCATATTCCTGCTCGTTTTGATGTTTTACAAATAGCTTTGTGGTATACAGCTCAAAGAGCTGGTTAATTTTGTATAAAAGTAAAGAAGAGTTTGCAACGAGATGAGTTCAGCAGAGATTTAGGACATGATTGGCTGACAAACCCACCTTTCACAAGAACTACTGTAAACAAAAAAAAAAAACTCAGTCCATGATCCTCCTAACAAACAAACCACAAAAAGTATTTACCAAATCCAAAGCCTCTTCCAATACATCCATCATTACATGGAGTTGAACTTGTCTTAGAAATTTAAGTTCAGCATAAAATCCTACTAGAGCAAAAGCAGCGGAAGTAGAGATGGTGAATTTGTACAGCTCGACTACTGAGAAGGAAATCTAGTGGTAAAGGGAGAGCGAGGAAGGTGTAGTGTAAGAACTAAGAAAGTATAGAAAAAAAAGAGATTGAGAAGGTGAAGTAAGTGACTGCCTCAAAGTTAAAGAAAGAACAAAAAGAGAGAAAAAATCATGCAGCCATAAGAAAAGAGAGAGGAACTGATCCCCATGGAGGATACTTAAAAAAGTTTATATGTTTATTCTGTAGTAAACCACCTTTAATTACAACCTATGGCCTAATAATAAAATTAGAATATAAACAAGCATGTTTGAAATGAAATATAGAAATTTTACCTATGACAATTAACAAAATGACAAATAGGAACAAATGGCACAAAAAAACCAACTAAACTTGACTACTGATACAACTATGACTCAGTACTAATAACTAAAATTAAGCATTTTTCACTATTTTAATTTCCCTAAATTACAAACAACTCAAACTCTGAAGAGTTAAAACGTTGTTATAAGAAGAAGAAGAGATCCGCAATTGTCCTATTGAGCTACCAAAATGCATCTCAAAAGGCAGAGACTAAAACAAACCCATCACAGGGAAAAGGTAAGTAAGAAGAAACGTATCTGAAGAAACAAAGGTAAAGAATAATATCATCAACAATATTGGTAGAACCGTAGAACGCTCTCATTCAATCCTCGAGAACAATTTGTTAGGCCGGTTCTCACTGAACCGGCCCAGCCGGCCCAAGGTGGGCCAACTCTTTTCTACAGGAGGTCTATCCGCCCCCTCCCAATGAATGCCACCCAAGCCTAGTGGACCCCACTAGGAAGCAAATTAAGGAGAGAGAGAGAGAGAGAGAGAGAGAGAGAGAGAGAGGCAGCTAGGGGTTGGAGGAAATTTCTAATTAGGGAATTAATGTATTAATAGTACGGGTTGTTTAGGGTTAGGGTTATGCATGCTTTGAATTGTTTCTCTTGAAATTTCCTTGGCGTCTTGGGCTCTTAACTCCTTGTCTAGATTGCGAGAGAACGATCTTCCTCTCGAATTAAGGATCAATTGTATCTTGCTTTGATGTTTGCTTGGCATTGATTCCATTATTGCAATCTATCATTTTTTATTGATTTCATCCGGATTTTTTGCATTATTCTCGCTGTTGTTACCAATTATCAAAAGGGTTGCTTTCAAACTCAAGTAATTCCTATCAAATTGGTATCAAAGCGTTGTCTTGGGACCATCGGCGGCTGAAATCCTGAAATTTCAGCGGAGAAATTTCATTCGGAAGAAGATCTTCTCGTAAATCTTGAGAAGAGTTATGGCCGGGAAGAAGGTTGAAGTTTTGGAAAGAGAAATTGGACAATCAAAATTAGATTTGGAGGAAAAATTTTCTGATTTTCAAAATCAGATTTCATCCAACAATGAAAGGATGAAAGAGAAGTTCACAGTGATGGAAGAGATGTTCAAAAAATTGTTAGAAGCAAAGACCAATCCGGCGACATCGAAAGCAAGGGTAAATATTGGCGGCAATGGAAGAGATGGAAACTCTAACATATTTAGGGGAAGGGAAAATCCGGAAGTGGAGATCTTGGAGGGTGAAGATGAAATGCCTCTACTTTCTACCAAGGAAATGAGCACTGGTTTCGAAAGAAGGGTAGCTGATTTTGTAGGGAGAATGTAGGAATCCTACCGCAGAGGTGCTGAATTTGAAAGAAGAATATGAGAATTTGATGAAGGGGTTGGGTATGATCATCGGAGGGAAGATCGTGACAATGGGGGAGCACCTCCTCTTCGCGGAATGGGAGGATATGGAGGATTTAGGGGGCAACAGGGGGGACCCGAATGTTAGGAAGCTGAAGATGCACATCTTTGAGGGCGATGATGGCCATGGTTGGATCTACAAGGTGGAACGATATTTCTCCGTCAACGGTTTGACGAAGGAAGGGAAGCTGACGACGACAGAACTATGTTTGGAAGTGAAGGCACTGGCATGGTACCAATGGCGTGACATGAGGCAACCCATCAGGATCTGGAGTGAGTTCAAGGAGTGCTTACTAGAACGTTTTCGAGCCGGTAGGGGAGGAAACTTCTATGAGCAATCAATTGTATTGACACAGGAGGGAACTGTGACAAATTACCGTGATAGGTACGAGTACTTGGCCAGCTGAATAGACCAACTCTCTGAGACAGTGATGGAGGGGAACTTTATGAAAGGGCTTGAACCGGAGATACGGGAAGCGGTTAGAGTGATGAGGCCCAGAGACCTAGGGGAAGCCAAGAGACCTAGGGCCCCATGGAGCTAGCCTAGCTGGTGAAGGATCAGAAGAAGCTGGAAAGAGGGGCTAGGGGGAGCAACTTGGGGGGATCGCACAGGATGACCACCACCTTCTTAGCTCCCAAGGGGCCAGCGCCGGGAAATCTGAAGGAAGTGCCCAAGGAGAGAGTTGGAGGAGGGGAAATGGGGGAAGTTTCAAAAGGCTAACGGAGAAGGATATCCAAGAGAAGAAGGCGAAGGGATTGTCTTTTAGATGTGATGAGAAGCACATGTCGGGGCATAAGTGTAAGGATCGAACTCTTCAGGTTCTTACCGTCTGTGATGACGAGAAAGCTGAAGAGGGAGGGTGGGAGAGGTTAGAGATGGAGAAAGAAGAGAAGTTGCATCTGGATGTGGCAAAAGTTTCCCTAAACTCAATGGTGGGATTCTGAATCACACTATGAAAGTGAAGGGAGATATCATTGATAGATAGGTGGTGGTGCTGATAGATAGTAGGGCAACCCAAAATTTCATCTCCATCCAGATTGTGGATCTGTCGGGGGTAAAATTAGTAGATACATGAGGCTATGGGGTGATGATGGGCATAAGAAATGTAGAAATGGGTAGAGGAGTTTGTAGGGGAGTGGTGTTGACCAAAATCATACAAGAGAATAGGAGGTGGGTATTTAGTGGAATTGCAACGCTTGGAGAGGGTGATGCAGACATCCAATGGTGGATGTAATCAAAGGAAGAGACAAAGATAGACGCCCGAGGTCCCTCCATTTTATCTTAATTTATTAATTATATTTTTTATTTAATTATGCATTTTCATTTTTTACCCTAACTTAAGAGTCTTGTCTTATGTAATCCCAAGGGGCAAAGTTGTATTTAGTTTTTTTTAAAGCCTATATATAGAGGCCCTTGCTCTTGTATTAGACTATGATGGAGTTTTAATAAAAAAAAAATTCTGCACTCTTGTTCTTTGGAGATGACTTTAGTGAGATCCCTATGAGAGGGAATCGTAGTTTCCACCAGCCGCAGGATGGGTCCGGGCTCGTGGCTTGAAGTCCCTTGGTGAAGGGCAACGCATCACCCGTCAGGCGACCCTACCTATTAGGCAGGCATTTCATTATGAGAACCGACCAAAGGAGCCTGAAGTACTTGTTGGAGCAGTGGATGGTGACTGAGGAGCATTAGAGGTGGCTATGCAAATTGTTGGGATATGATTTAGAAATCCAGTATAGGTCAGGAGTAGAGAACAATGCAGTAGATGCCATGTCTAAATGTATGGGTGAGCTGCAGACAATGGCAGTATCGATTCCTTTGATGCTGGATTGGGAGAGCATCAAGGAGGAGAGTGCTAGCGATGAGGAGTTCAGGTAAGATCAGAATAGATTTACAAAGGGAAGAGGGTAGTCACCCAGGGTACTCATTAGAGGGGAACAGACTGCTATTTCAAGGGAGGTTTATGATGCGCTGAACCTCAATCCACATTCCAAACTTACTCCAAGAGTTTCATGGAAGCAATGTTGGGGGCCATTCAGAGGTGCATAAGACATACAGGAGGTTAGCCTCAGAGCTGTACTGAAAGAGGATGCACAGAGGTGTGGAGGAGATGGTGGCCAAGTGTGAGGTCTGTCATAGGAACAAATACCTGGTGATGTCACCAAGAGGACAACTACAGTCATTGGCTTTACTGAGACAAGTATGGGATGAGATATCCATGGACTTCATAGATGGGCTACCCCATTCAGATGGTTTCACGATGATTCTAGTGGTGGTGGACAGGTTAAGAAAGTATGTTCACTTCATTCCCCTCCGACATCCATACACCGCGGTGACAGTGGCTTAAGCTTTCATCAAAGAGGTGATCATATTGCATGGAGTGTCAAAGGTGATAGTATCAGATAGAGATAAGGTGTTCCTCAGCCATTTTTGGAGAGAATTGTTCAAATTACAATAGGCAGTTTTGAAGAGGAGCACTGCCTACCACTCATAGATGGATGGCCAAACAGAAGTGATCAACATGAGCTTGGAGACCTACCTGAGATGCTTTGTGTCGGAGACACCCAGGCTATATGGGCCAAGTGGCTATCATGGGTCGAGTACTAGTACAACACCTCTTATCATTCTGCTTCTCAGATGACCCCATGCAAGGTGTTGTACGGAAGGGATCCTCCCCACTTGGTGCACTTTGGGAGTAGCAGTATTCTAGTTCCTTCAATGGAGGAGTACTTGGAGGAGAGGGTCAGAGTGTTAGAGGAGTTAAAGAAACATCTACATAGAGCTCAACATATTATGAAGAAACAAGCTGATGGACATAAGAGGGACATCCAGTTCAAAGGGAGAGGGTGTTCTTAAAGCTCCGACCATACAGACAAAAGACAGTCGCCAATAGGAGGAATGAGAAGCTTGCTTTAAGATACTTTGAACCTTATGAAGTATTGGAGAAAATTGGAGCTGTAGCATACCGGCTGAAATTACCACCAACAGCTACTATACATCAAGTTTTCCAGGTATCATAGTTGAGAAGGGTCATTAGAGATTATACAACCAGCTCGGAGTTTCTGGTGATACTTATTGAGGATTTAGATGTGATTCTGGAATCCTTAGAGTTGATGGGGGTTCGAAAGAAAGAAGATGGAACTAATAAAGTGTTGATCAAGCGGAAGAATCTTCCTGACTACAATGCCACGTGGGAGTCATACGAGAGGGTGAAACATCAATTTCCTAGTTTTCACCTTGAGGACAAGATGATTCTTTGGGAGGGCAGTATTGTTAGGCAGTTTCTCATTGAACCGACCCAAGGTGGGCCCGCTCTTTTGTACAGGAGGCGGATCCACCCCTCCCAATGAATGTTGCCCAAGCCTAGTGGAAAACCACTAGGAAGAAAATTAAGAGGAGGGGGGGGGAGGGAGAGAGAGAGAGGCGGCTAGGAGTTGGAGGGAATTTCAAATTAGGGAAGTTTGAATTAGGGAATTAATGTATTAATAGTATGAGTTGTTTAGGGTTAGGGTTATGCATGCTTTGCATTGTTTCTCTTGCAGTTTCCTTGGCGTCTTCGGCTCTAGACTCCTTATCTAGAGATTGGGAGAGAATGATACTCCTCTCGAATTGAGGATCAATTGTATCTTGCTTTTGTGTTTGCTTGGCTTTGATTCCATTATTTCAATCTATCGCCTTTTACTGATTTCATCCAGATTTTGCATTTTTCTCGTTGTTTTAACCAATTATGGCTAGGGTTGCTTGTGAACTCAAGTATTTACTATCACAATTTCATCATCTCTGTAAAGATGCCTATAGAATTCCTGAGGTCTTCATAAACAGTGATAGACTAATTTGAATTGATCTAAAAATAATAATAATAATTTGAATTGATCTCAGATTTTGAGAAGGGACTTTAATCAGAAGTTTTTTCAACTGGGCTTATGATTAGGTTAGGCTAGCTCAAGTTAGTTCAAAAAGTAAAAGTAAATATAACTATGAAGATTAGGCTTGATTGACCGACCTTGAATTTAAGAAGCATTCAATTGGGTTGATTTAATTATGGTGAGTCAAATCCAACTATGATGATTAGGTTTGATTGGTAGACCTTGAATTTATGAATCATGTGAAATTAGGTTAGATTTGGAGAAGCTAAAGAGGTATAATTTAGGCTTCGTTTAAGCACCGAAAAAGTAATGGCCAAAAGCTATCCCAAACAAAGCCTTAATTAAGGTGCTTAGAGGAGGAAAAAGTATAAGGAGATTAGGATGAAATTTAGAATTCAATTTTCAAATTCTAAGTTCTTGCAGTACAAATTTGAACTTCAAACTAAACATTAATTTCAGTTTGAAATCCAAATGTAAGATGGGTTTGAAGATTTTAGTGGAAGAATTATGGATGCTGTTGTGAAGGAGTTATGAAGGATATTGTTGAGGGGAATATGGAGGAAATTAAGGGGGCTTTTACATTGCATTCATTTTACTTCAAACCAAACAAAAAAAATATCACCTACATTTACTCTTACACAATTCTAAATATTTCAAAAACATTGCATTCCTTTTACACTATTATTTTACTCTGTATTCTTTTTTTAACCAACCAAATAGTGCCTACGCAAGTAAAATGGAAGAAATGCTTGAGAAGAAGAGGTGAACAAATACCTCTATAGTAGGGAGGCAAGGATAAAAAGAGAAAGGGAAAAAATCCCACTAGGAGAAAGAGCGAGTAATTGATCTTTAGAAAGAATGCTAAAAAAGGTCATATACTTATACCATAATAAGACACCATTAACTAATCCTAAGACCAACCATTTCCTATAGTAACCAATTTTCTCGAACAATATAACCCTAAATCAACAACATCAAATCTTTATCCCACCATGTGGGGTCCGCTACATGAATCCTTTTTTCTCCATTGTGCCATGTTAAAAGTTAAATTCTCATTTAAATCTAATACAAAAAGGTCATTTCTAATATTTTCTAACCAAATCTTTTTAGGTCTACCTCTACCATTATTAGTCAAATCTAATACATCTACTTTTCTAACCGAGTCATCGAAAGACCACCGTTTAAAACATAAAAATAACCCTAATAAAATAAAAAAAAAGTGTAGAGCATCTCCAAAATAACAAATGATTATTTTACTGCTGACAAAAGACAAAAATATTAAGAAGGCCAAAGAATATTAAATAACTTACATAACTGCTGACAAAATTTAAATTAATATTAATAAATCAAAGTATTTTGCACTAAATAGTTCCCCTTGGTTGCAAGAATAAAGAATTCGAGATGTTGTAGAAGGAAGAACTAGAAATACTCTCAAGTTTACTGCTGAGCTAGAAAAATCATAATATGTGAAATCCATCAAAGAAAGAAGAGATGAAAAAAAATCATATAAATGTAAAGGTGATGAATGAGGGATCCAATTCAAAAAAGAAAAGAGGTGAAAAGGAAGAGCAACTACATCCTCAATCATCAATAAGGATCTGTTTGAGATGACTGTAGTTTTTATAAAGTTAGTTGAGAAATTACCATGGGAAAAATAGCTTAGCTACTCTTGTTACAAAAAATAAATTTCCACCACATAAATTTCTGAAAAAACAATGAAAAAGAAAAAAAAAACAAGAGCCAAATGAAATTATGATTAATGTATCAGAAACAAAGCAATGAAAAAAGTTGTCCCAAACAGACCCTAAGATAACAATAGAAGACTTAATGTATTCATACACAATAATAGGTTAATCTAAATTCATTCTCTTATTTTGCATAACTAACTTAAAAAGGTTGACTTTTATTCATTTTGATTTAAGGTTGAGCAGAATTAGTCTAATTGTGTTGGTCCATCGAGTTAAGCTAAACCAAACTAGGTCGATTGTGTTTTTAGGTAGAACTTGAGTTTGGAAATATATATTAAATTAGATTAAGTTTAGAGAAGCTAACCAAGTTTACTGAGTTAAGGTGATTGGAGAAGGTAAAGTGTGAGATGTAAATTGAATTCAAGTTTTGGATAAAATTTTAAAATTCACAATTAAATTTGAATCTCAAATGAAAGACATACATGGTGATTTTGGCATATGAATTGCGAAGGACATCATGGAGGGTATTTTTGACAGAATTGTGAAGGTTATTATGAAGGATATTGTAGAGAATATCTCTTTTAAAGTATATAAACCTATCCCATCTATTTTATAAATGATGAGGCGGGTCCTAGTTCCAGATTTTTTTTCAAGCGTAAGGCTAACTACACACAACAATCAAGCCATTAAATCTCGAAACTGACACCAATGCCATCAATCCAGGGAGTATACTACCTGAGCCAAAGCCCGTTGCTTTATGTTGCGGAGAATATGGATATAAAGTTGCTTAAGAAAAGTAAAATTTGAATTGATAGGATAGTGTTTCGAATTCAAATTGGAATTGAAATTTCTTTTTTTTTTTTTAACTCATCAAATTCAAACTTTGATATTTTTCTTTGAAATTTAAACTTTTCTAAACATTTCACATTTAACCTTTCTTTTTTTTTTCAGTATCTTAAATTAACCAAACGGAATTGTGGAGGGGTGGTCAATATTGGAGGTTGAGGAAGAAAGCCATGCAAGCAATAATGCTGAAAAATGTCAAAAACAATAATTAAATTAATACCAAAAAAAGCTTATGTCCTAAAAGTGTAAGATTTTGCAATCTAAATTAGATTAATGAAGGGAAATGTTATGTGGATGTGTTTGGCTCTATGGAATTCAAATTTGTGTAGAGGAATATGGTTGAGAGACCAAACAGATTACAACATCAACAACAACAACATCAAGCTTTTATCCCACTACGTGGGGTCGGCTACATATCCCACTACGTGGAGTCGGCTACATGAATCATTTTTCTCCATTGTGTCCTATTAAAAGTCAAAGTCTCGTTTAAATATAATAAAGAAAGGTCATTCCTAATATTTTCTAACCATGTCTTTTAGGTCTGCCTCTACCTTTCTGAACATAAGTCAAATCTAATACCTTTACTCTCCTAACCGGGTCATCGGAAGGCCGCCGATTTATGTGACCAAACCATTTAAGGCGACTCTCTCTAATCTTATCTTCTACTGGAAGCTACTCCGTATATGTTCATTTCGTATCTTATCTCTAAGGGTAAAGCCACTCATCCACCTGAGCATCCTCATCTCTGTCACAATTAACTTAGTATTATGCTTCTCTTTTAATGGCCAACATTTGGCACCATAAAGCATTGCAAGCCTCACCACCATCTTACAGAATTTTCCCTTGAGTTTGAGAGGTACTTTTCTATCACACAACAAGCTCGATGCATTCCTCAACTTCAACCATCCAACTTGAATTCTGCTGAAAATATCCCCATCTATTTCACCATCACTCTGAACAATAGATCCAAAATATCTAAAACGTGCACTCTTATTAATGACTTAATCGTCCAAAGTCACAATCCCCTCACTATGTCTATTACTATTAAAATTACACTCCATATATTTCGTTTTAGATTTACTCAAGCAAAAACCTTTAGACTCTAAGGTTGACCTCCATAATTCAAGTTTACCTTCAACTCCCTCTCTAGTCTTATCAACAAGAAGAATATCATCAGCAAAAAGCATACACCAAGGTACATCCTCTTGCAAATGTCTAGTGAGAAAATCCATGACTAAAGCAAAAAGATATGGGCTTAAGTCTGATCCCTGATATAACCCAACCGAAATAGTGAAATACTTGGTCAAACCACCTTGTGTTTGAACACAAGTAATAGCTCTTGCATACATATGTTTTTTATCTTCATCCTTAATACACTTCACTTGAACTAAATCCTTACTACTCATATCTCGTTGTTTGGCTAACTTATATATATATATATATATATTTCTTCCTTCTTAGTATCTAATCTATTATATAAATCACTAAAAGCTATGATCTTTGCATCGCATATTGCTTTTTTAGATTTTTTACGAGCCTCTTTATATTTTTCCCAATTATCAGAATTTTTAAAATTAAACTAATTTTTGTAACAAATTTTCTTATTTTTAATCTTTATTGCACATTTGGATTCCACCACCAACTATTTTTAATATCAGAAATTTTTCCCTTTGATACTCCAAGCACATCTTTGCAATATTCTTAATATCACTAGACATTTTTTTCCCACATAATATTAGCATCCTCATGCACAGATAAAATCTTAAGATCTAAAATCTTACTCTCAAAAATATTTTTGTTAATATTCTTTAAATGTCCTCATCTAATCCTAGAATATCGTTTTACTTTATTTTTTATTTTTTGTCCATCTATCTTAAAGTCCAAAACTAATAATCGATGTTGGGTACATAAATTTTCACTCGGAATAACTTTACAATCTTTGCAATCTAAACAATCTAATTTTTTTATAAGAAAATAACCAATCTGAGTTGTACTATATCCATTTTTATAAGTGATGAGATGCTCATTCCTTTTTTTAAATAAAGTATTAGCAATTAAAAAATCATAAGCTAAACAAAAATCTAATATGGTCTTGCCACCTTCATTTGTCGTTCCAAACTCATAGCCACTATGAATGCTTTTAAAATCATCTACCTCTCTACCAATATGTTCATTTAAATCTCCTCCAATAAAAACTCTTTCTTCAAAAGGTATCTTTTGTATTAATTCTTCTAAAGAGATTGATGAGAAAGAAAAAAAATGGCAATGCCATGATCTCTTGAAACCACAAAAATTAGAATGCACAAATATCTCTTTGAATTTGGATGCTTTAGCTCTAATACAAACGGGAAGTGAATGTAAAGATCATGGTGAACTTTGAACATCTTGATTATTAAGAATGGAAGAATTCGATATGAAGAACTCAAAATGTGTAGAGAAAGAAATGGGAAGATCAAGAGTAAGAAGATATTGAGAAGAAGAGATGAATGAACGTTTCAAGAGAGAAAGGACAATATAAAGAAAGAAAGAACCTCATGGTGTTGAAAAAAAGGGAGGAATCAATCCCTAAAGAGGATGGCAAAGAAAGGTCATATATTTATTCCTTAATCAACCATTTTCAGTTATAACCTATGGATGATAATGATATCTATAACTTTGTTAGACAATATAACCTTAATAACATTAAAATAATGAAAAAGATGCCTAAAATGATATATGATTTTTTTTAACCCTAAAACATTAACAAGAAGTAAATAAGAAAATGGCAAAATAATTGACTAAACATGACTATACGACACAAATAGAAGTCAATATTGGTGACTAAAGGTAGGTATTTGCATTGCAATTGCAGAATCATAATACTTCAAATGGAAGTGTGATGGAAAATATATAATTTTAAATAACAAGCAATCAGATAAATATGCTAAACCAACAAATTTATGAGGAAGGGATGCAGCTTTGAGCAAGCAATGGTACATATCCATAGCATCACAGCACAACAACCTCATAAAGTAATCTAGGAGGGAAGAGCAGCAAGAGAATACAAATACAAATCACGGAGAAAAATTAGGCCAGTCATGCAGGTGGAAGAAAATGACCTGATGAATAGGAGGGTACATTGAATTTGTACAGACAGGGCATTCAAGTAGCTCATGCACACCGCTGGTTGAAGATATACCAACTTTGATGCTAGAAGTTGCAGAAGCTATGAATGAGCGAGCACTATCAAAATCAATAGCTGTTGATGAATCACAATCCATGTCTTCAGCATCAGGAAATTCCATGCCAGAGCCACTTCCTCTAGCCATAGCAAGCTATAAGTTTACTCAAAATCCTTACAGGCCATCAATTTACTTCCCACTAAAAATCAAAGCACATATGAGTTTAGGACAATATTTTATTCTGCTTCACCAAAACAGTAAAGTGTTTTGACCCTTGATTTCCATGAAGAAGAGATTCTCGCAGAAACAAGCTGCAAAACATGCAAAAAAACTCTAATCAGGCATCAAGAAATCCAAAAACTGTTAGTCGTGCTGAGTAGAACTTGTAGTCTTCTACAAAGTTGTGCATAACAAGCATTGGCAATCAACGGGCAGCCAAAGTTAATGAATATAAGCAACCAAACAGTAATGAATATATGTATGTATGTATATATGTGTGTGTGTGTGTGTGTGTATAAAGACAAATCAGTCCATTGGTTTCTATCATGATTCTTCCCCCGTAGTGGATTCAGCCTTCTGTGGTGGATGAACCTCAGAAGCTTATGTTGAATGCCAAATCTATGTAATCCCAGTCACTCCACTTTAAAATGTTGGCATCGTGTTGATTTATCCTACCAATCCAAGCCTCATGCTATCCTTACTAGCAATGTTCAGCCCACAATCTATTGGATATTGGATTTCCATGCCACTTCACATTTGGCAACTGATGCAACTTAACTTCAACATTTACGGTCTTAATTGAATCTCCGTAAGTTCATATTGGCAATGGTGACATTCTTCCAATTGCTCATACTAACAAGATCTCCTGGCTACGCCAAACTGCAAGCTTCACCTAATATCACATTTCCAAGTTCTCCATATTTCACACAATCTTATTTCTATAAATCAAGGTTTTAAAAGCCAAAATCAAGAATCGAGGCGTTTTGTCAAAGCGAGGCGAGGCGTAAGCCTCAAGGCAAATAGAAGCGTAAGCCTCAAAACAAAACAAAAAAAATTAAAGTAATTTAAAATTATAAATAATTATAAAAAATGACAAAATATTAAATTCAATTATGAACTTGATCATCGAATAAAAAGGCTGATGAGGCATCCGCATTGAGGGGCGCCTCAAGTCGAGACAAAAGCCATGCGCGTCGAGGCTTAAGCCTTGAAAGGTTGGGCGGAGCGTGCGAAAAAGGTAAGAGGCGTACGCATAAGAGCATAACGCCTCGAGGCATTGCCTCGATTTATTTGGTTTATATGTAAATATCACCGAGTAGTACACAGTGGAGTCGTATAAGGGTCGGGTATAGGATTAGAGTATCTGCTTCAAGTGAGAACTGAAAGGAGAAAGCGAACTCCGCCGACTTGACAGCCAAGTTTGATCGAGTTCGATGTACCAGAGGAGAAGGTAAGGTTCTCGTTCCCGTTTAGTACATCTATCTTTCTTCCCCCTGCCGTTTTCTTCATCTTTGCCTGATTTTCTTCTCATTCTCGTCGTTTGCTTCATCTTCAAATGTGAGGGGGTTATTTCTTATTTGCTTTTGACTTCAACATGATTCTCCGACAACAGCCACCTTCTTATTTCCCCTAACAGCAGCCACCTTCTTAGAAAATAAACCTACTATAAGGAGGTTATTTCCCCTAACAGCAGCCACCTTCTTTCAACTTCGACGTGCCTGTCTGCGAAGGAAACAATTTATTTCCTAATTGATTTATCTTCGAACGATTTTTCTTCCCATCATTTGCTTCATCTTCGCCTGATTGTCGACTTCAGGATCCACCTTCTCGACGACGTACCTCTCCACGAAGGTAACGATTTATTTCCCTAACTCCCTTTCATTGTTAATCTTCGCCCGCTTCCCGTAATCAATACGAATTTTATGAAATACAAATTATAATAAAATATTTCAGCTATATTTAGTTCATAATTGATTTGAATATTTATGGTCATCGTTCTCCATTTTAAAAAAAAATGTTTCATCTTCAAAATCATTTTAGTGATGACTCTTATGTTATTATAGGTTTGAACATAATTACTTATCAATTTATGCTAATTTTTTTATATTAATTTTGATTGGATTGGACAATTTATTATATTAATTTTGAATAATTTAACTGAATTTGATTGGGTTTTTATTGTTACTGCATAGTTAGTTATGCATAATTCACTTTACTTTGATATTGCATTCTCCAAAGCACATAATGATTCTGAATATTTTATAGATCACTTCTGTAAAAAAAATATATAGTCTTTAGATACGAGTTTAAAAATCATTTAATATATTTTATTTATGATTTTAAAATAAAAATATTGACCAGAAACTACTAAAACACATTATAATATATTATAGTTATGATTTTAAAATAAAAATATTTTTAAAACTCTTTAATATAAATTTATGCAAACGATGTATTCAAAAAATAAATTGAATATTCATAAATTTAGCCAAATACAACTTTGATTCTACTCATATATCTTTCTGTACATAATATAGTAATATATTCACATGTAAATTTCATACATCTTTCCATACATCTAACTTTGATTTTTTTTTTTTTTGTCATTCACCATCACCCATCTTCTGTTATCTCTACATGTAGACTAAAGAGGAAAAATAAATAATAAAATATTGTGTCATTAAAATCTAAAACAATAAAATTATAAATCTAAAATATTTTATATGTCATCAATTCTAGTACATGATATTTGTAATTTTTTCCATATTAAAAATTTTGAAATATGTCATCAATTTATGATTAAATTTTTATTTTTATTTAATATTAATTATTTATTTCTATCAATTATTAGTATGACTAGTTCCACAATAAGGAAAGATCATGTATGGAAATATGATACTCAAGTTGAAGTGTCAGGCCAATGTGCGAAAAAGAAATATGTTTATATGAAATGTAATTTCTGCAAGAAGCATATAATTGGTGGTGTTAAGAGGTTGAAAGGATCACTTAGCCTACACATATGTCAATATCAGACCTTGTGCAAAAGTACATGATGAAGTAAAAAATGAAAGTAAAAAATGAATGTATATATTACTTAAAAAAGTTTGCCACAATGAAAGATGTCACATAAAGAAATATGGAATAGATTATTGGAAATTCTTCTTACTATGGTTTACAGTTTGAATGTTCCAGTAGTCGAAACCAGCTGCTTTCTTCTAACCGAGGCACTCGGGGACCCATAGATAAATTTATGTTTAATATTGATGATGAGGAAAACACAAATACTTAAGATATTCCTCCTATTGCTATAAAAAACTAAGAAATAGAGTTTGTTTAGATATTGCAAGATTTATCTATGAAAATAGTATATCATTCAATATTGTTAGGAGTCCATCATTAATCAATATGTTACGATCTGTTAAAAGTTATAGTAGATGACTACAACTTCCAAACATATATGAGCTGAGAACTTGAATGTTAAATGAGGTTACGAAAACTTTAAAAATGGTGGATGAAGTTAAAAAAATGTGGATTAATACAAAAGTGACAATATCATATGGTTGGTCAGATATTCGACATAAAAGTATTATTAATTTCTTGGTCAACAATCCATATGAAACTATTTTTCTAAAATCAATTGATACTTCAAGTTTTATAAAGCATGCACATTACACCAACACTTAACATGATTTTTAAAAAACAGTTCCATGTGTATTGTTGATCAAGAAATTAATAATATTTCTATATCGAATATATGACAAACCATCTGACATTATTATCACTCTTGTTTCAATCTAAGTCTTTTTAACTTCATCCACTATTTTTAAAATTATTTTGACCTCCTCATTTAGCATCTAAGTCCTCATCTCATACAAGCTTAAAAGTTATAGTCCTCTATCATAGCTTCCAACAGGTCGAAACATATTGATTCATGACGGGCTCCTAATAACATTGAATGGTATACCATTTTCATAGATGAATCTGGTAATATCTAAACAAATTCTATTCCAGAGTTTCTTTGTAGCAATAGAAGAGGGAATATCCTAAGTGTTTGTGTTTTCCTCGTCATCCATACTAATCATAAATCTATCCATGAGTTCCAGCGTGCCTTATTAAAATAAAGTAGTTGGCTTCTGTTGACCCCTATACCTCAGACCATGCGAGAAAGGACACAAACTGGTGAATAAAGCGATACGCGCCTTGGCGCCACACATCACTTGAAGGGTCAAACGACCTCCGATTCTAAAACGTACAGTGTTGTTGCGATCAGGACATTGAATTCTGCAGGGTCGAGGCCCCACGCAATTGAATCGGACGAGATCGGTCAAAAGGGACGACCGACATCCGAAATTAAAGTGCGATGCTGATCAAACGATGTCGGATCAATAAACAGACTTTGTCGGAATATTGTTAACCTCTGAAAACTACATTTTGTTTATACATTTTTGAAGCATCCATAGTGGTGGCATGGATAACAAGGCAAATAGCACAAATTTTGAGGAAAATTGACCTCGTCGTTATCCAAATGATGTCCATTCGTGAAACGGATTTCTCCATTGCGATTGGAATAACGCAAATACTTAAGAACTACATTTTCTATATTCAATTTGGATCATCCGGGGTGGTGGCACAAATCTCGAGGCAAAACACGCATATCAGGGAAAGAGGCCTCGAGGTTTTCCAAACAAGTCTGATCACAAAACGGACTGCGTCTTTGCGATCGAAACATCTCAAATATCTTAGAATACCTAATGATGACGTTCAATTTAACAAATCGATGGGCATGAGAGGGTGTCGATATGAATATCGAAGCAAAGCACTCGTATCGAAGAAAATTAGCATCGGCGTCATCCAAATGACGTCTGATTAACGAACAGACTTCGTCAGTGCGTTCGAAATGCGTCAACACTCTAAATACACTATCAATTTGTTTAAATGAGATTGTGTGAGCAAATCAAGGAAATTTCAAAGCGACAACACGTATTTTGAGAAAATTAGGCCTCGACGTCGCCCAAACGAAGTTCGATCGCAAAACGGACTGCGTCGTTGCGACCGGTACATCGGCAATACCCTAAATACACTACAAATTCATCTAATTTCTGTATTCGATGAATTCAACACATTAAACGAGGTGATTACACACATTTCAAGGCAAAATGCACAAAAATTGAAGTAATATTCATTGATAGTCGTGTCACTATAAGCTTACTTAATGACATTGCTTATAATAGCATGTCATTATTAGCTCTGCATGTGAATTTAGCCAAAATTAGCAAGTCAACTGAGAAAATCAAATCAAAATTACTTCGCATTAATCATACCTGAGACTGTCGAAACTCTGCCGAATCCCGAATATCCGGTTGAGTGGAAAACCTCGGACAGATGAGGCCTCGTTCGAATACGACCTTCCAGCGTTAAAATGAGGACTAAGGCTTCGTTTTTTTTCTTCTCACCTCAAAGCACCAAAAACTTCCGTCTCTCGCAAGCTTCTTTCCCGACGCACGTCCGACCCAAGGTGACGATTCTCTCTGTTTACCGAACTCCACTTCTCAATCTTCTCGATTTTCCCTCCATAAGCAGTTAATTCCAACCCTCCAAAACTCCCTTGCCGAGTTCTCCCTTCACTGAATCTTAAGCCTGCCTTGATCTTCACTGTACCGAAAGTCTTCAGCCAATCTCAGCGACAACTCAAGCCTCTATACCTTCCGCCTCTACTGCACTCATTTGGCAGCCACAAACCGTACTTTCCAACCTCCCCAAACAGCCATTCGTTCTCTCTACTTCACCTATCCGCCAACCACACTCGATCCTTCTTCAGCCGCTGATTTCAGCAACTTGTCTTAGTTCAACTGTTGACTTTTCCTTCTCTGTTTCACGCCAAAATCAATCTCAGCTCCACCAAAAAAAAAACTCCCCAAGCTCTGCAGAACCGCCATCTCATCAAACTCACATCAGAGCCAAGCAGAACACTTGCTGTTCTGAACTCAGCCAAACCTCCGTCTTCAGCAGGTAAAACGTCCTTTTTTTTTTTTGCAAACCGAAGCCTCTCTCGGTTCCACCTCCTTTGCTTCAGTCAATTGCTTCGGTTCCACCTCCTTTACTTCAGTCGAATGCATCTTAAGAGCAGGAATTGTACCTTTGTCGTTGTTTCACGTGAAATCCACTTTATTCTACCTACACTGAAGTTCAAATCAAAAGCTGCCCCAACTGTAGCCGAATAGATCAATTACTCTCGGTAGCTTCACAGGACTTGTGCACTATCTGACTTGTGCTTTATTTAAAGGTTCTACCAAATCAATCATTGAGAGCCAATCACAGCCACCTTAAACTCCAAAAAGTCCACAGCATATTTTCTTTCTACAAACTAAAACAACAACCCAAATAGTTATAAAGCCCACCTCCCTTTCTCACAATTTCAACCCAAAATCACTACAGCAATTCAGTTCCATTAAAAGAAAGAAAGAAGGAACCGTAAGGGCAACACATCCTCAAGATTTGTTACAGCAAAGTAGCAAACTAAGTATCCTCAAATCCATTCCATAATCCAATCTTTACACTTCTATAAACCAACACCATTTCATCAAATCCAAACTCAAAACATTAGACTCCCCACTTGAATTTATTTCACTGCTTGCATTAATTAGCATCAATAAGTGTGATGGTAACATGTTTCCTATTAGTTAAAATTGTGGACTATTTGTTTCATTTTCATTATGAAAAAAAAAAGAGAGATGTTTAAAAAAAAAAAAGAGAGAGATTTCAAAAAAGAAAAAGAGATGAAAAAAAGTGTTTTGTGCAATCTCTGTCACCGCCGAAATGCAAAGGTATAACTCTTTTGACACCGGACCGGAGGGGGCTCGACGAATCCACGTCGAAGATCCGATGACAGTCGCCAAACACCACTCCAAGAACTCCTTGGAGCAAGAACACCACCTAAGAACAATCTTAGGATACATAAATTTAGAACAGAATAAAAACTCTAATTTTATTAATCTTCAACTCTCCCCTAATACAAGACACTCATCTATATTTATAGACTTCATGTAGCCACATAATAGGCTACACAAGAGATAGAGCTACACCAATTACTAATAAGAAAATACAATTTATTTATATGAACGCTCCTGCGTCATCTTTGATCCCTAAAACTTTGAGAACCCGCCTTCGATGCTAGCAACGCGACAAAACGACCACATATACACATTTTTCTCAGCGTGGTGGGAGGAAGTCCGTCGCAATGCTCTCGACGAAACGGGTAATCACCTAAAATCCCTTCTTCGGCGTTCGTGGCGCACCAGAAAATCGCATATACACGCTTTTCTTAGCATGGTGGGATGGGAACCCAGTGCGATGCGTATGACGAAATGGGAATACTCATAAGTACCCGCTTGCAAGGAAATAACTGTTTTTCTTTTACAACATGTGCCGAAGGCCCATACACGCTTTTCTTAGCGTGGTGGGACGAAAAAAATACGGCCGCGGTGTCCAAAGACACCTACCATACATGTTTTTTTAGCATGGTGGAAGGCCCAGTTTCTCGTAGTTTACCCTAAACGGGAGAGACATCGGGAGGCTGCCGAAATTTTCACTAAATCACGAGACTTTGACAAAATTTGAACCATCTGAATTTGAGATTGGACTCAAATTTGAACAACATTTGGACAACATGAAACTTATGAGCTTGGACTTGAATCAAATTTGATAAATACTTAAACTAAAAGTTTAATTAAAAAAAAATGAGGTTCATGAATTATAAGGATAATAAAATCAAAAGGAAATGAACAAGCAAGGATATATGCATGAATGATTTGCAAGCTTTGACAAGTTATGTTTAATTAACAACAATTGACTTGTGATGATCGCCTCGATTAGAATGAAGATAACAAGGGGTTTAATATCAAGTACACCATGTAAATTGCAAATTGCTTTTAAAAAAAATAAAGAACTTGTAAGTATCATTCTCTTTGCAAGTGACAAGAAGAGTTTGAATGACATAGCTTGACTTCAATGCCATGATATAGAAACTTTTTGGAGTCATGATAATTGATTTGGGATATTAGACATGACTCATTCCCAAGCAACAATAAGCAAGAATTGTAATAAATGGGGCAATGTGCTTACAAGCATCATTACAAAACTACAAGAAACTCGTAACGAACAAGTCTTCACACATGAGCTTGCGAGTTAACAAGACAAACTCCTGCAAGTACAAGTCATTCACATATGACAAATGATAATGAAATTCATGCAATAGATTGACTGGAGATACTTGTAACGACTACAAAGATACGTGATGGATATGATAACATCTTTATAGTCAATATCATCACCTAAACAAGCAAATACGATCTTACAAATAAAATTATGATTGCCATGACGAGGATGCAAATACTGAACGATAATTATGATCATTCATGCTTCAAGTGAAGAATCAATGATGGGCAAGACACCAATATGGCTTGTCTATGCATATCAATTGATGAAATTGAAGGAGATGTGCAGCTTAATTGCAACTCATGAAGCAGAGCCATGGAGAACTCTTTATCTGATGTAAATATGAAGTTTGAGGAGTTTAGAGAGAAAGTGGTAGTTCTAGAAGATTTGTGCAAGTCAATAAATGTCACATCTTATGGTTTATGATAACATGAAGTCAAATACAACATATCTTGCAAGAAACAAAGGACATGAATACACCTGTCTTTTACAACAAGAGACCAAGATGTGATGAATGTAGCAATGCTCCACGACCAGCATCAAGATACAAATGAAGATATCAAACCCCGCAACCAATGAGACTATAGAAGGAATATACAGTCTAGTCATAGGCAAATATACAAGGAGCCTGCAACAAGTGCTAAGATACTTATACAACTTGTGATAAGGCAGTGGCAAGTAGATGCACCCATTTCCTACAAGTAGGGGGATTCAACATGCAATGAACTGAAAGACATGACGTGTTTTGAATAGTTCAAGGAGAATACAACTCTCATGCAATTTATATAGTGCAATAGCAAACAAACACATCAGTCATCTACCAACAAAAGCAGAGGATGCATAGCAAATACAAATTTTCAAAGACCCTGTATGCATTCAATATGTATATTGCCTATAAGCAAAATCCAAGAGAACCGCAACAAATGCAAGCACTTATGGGTTAAAGCAGGAGATTCATTAGTGAACTATGATCCACCTACAGAAAGCAACATATAGTGCACGACAATCTACTTGTATAAAGCAGCAAACAACTCAATCCAAAAACTGCTACAAAATGCCACCGGATCCACAACATTCATACAAGCGGACAGAAGACGTTTATAAATATTGCAAAATACTCCCGCACATGCATCATAATTTGTATGCACATAGGTACACTGAAATGCACGTGTAACCATACACCCGCATGGGCCCCGACGAGCGCATTATTGGTACACACGTGACGTCTAGGGATGTTGCACGGGCTAAATGATAAATCTAAGTTCGAACATGATCCTTCTCGACACGGTTCGAACTATTAAATAAATATGTGGTCACGAGGTCGATTGGTATATTTATTTTATACATTCATATTAGGTCTTCAAGGCTCTTTATAAAAAAGATTCATCAATACAATCATTCACCGCATGGCCCCTAGCGCGCATGATGTATTCATACACGTGACATCTAGGGATGTTGCGCAGGTCAATAAATTTGAACCCAATCCTCCTAAGAAAATAAATGGGAGCCTACAAGATTCAACAAATAATTATAAAATGCCCCCACATGGGCCCCGGCAGTAGTGTTGTAGGAACATACGTGATGTCTAGGGATGCTGCGCGGGTCAATAAGTGAATTCAAGTTCGAAATCAATCCTTCTATGTGGATCAATATGAGTCAACAGGGTTCGAACCATCAAACAAATATACGGTTACGGCGACCGGTATATTTGTCTTAATATATTCATATTAGGCCTTCAAGGCCTATAATAATGAAAATTCACTGATAAAAGCATAAAGCCTACGAAACACGATCCTCTGTCGGCAACTCGATAGAGTTGACAAGGTTCATCCACAAAATACAAATATTTTCGAATAGAAATTACCTCAAACACCCCGATGATGGTCGTGTTGAATGCAGATCTCAACCGAAGGGGTTAATTTCAAATATTTTCAAATGTCACTCCAAATACTCGAAGATCCATAAATCTCCAAAAATTTCAAAAATTTGAATATTTAAAACTGAAATAAATCCATTAAAACACTTAAAAGCAAAATCCATCCACCCTCCGCAACAATTTACCGAGGTAAACAAATTGGAAAACTACTTCAGCTCACATAGAGCTAATGCTTGAGATATGAATCAATAGGATATGATCGATAGGGCACAAAGCCATCTGTTAGCTAAGATGGATTCAAATTTATCCCCTTGGACAAACATTTACCCCAGGTTTACAAGGTCCCCTTGGACGAAGCAACCCATGGATGCCAACAAGGATCCTTCTGTCAGGTTTGGTCGATTACCTCCTTTGACTAAGCAGACCAGGCACCACGATGGCCCGGGACGACGGAACCATGGGGTCTTGACCAGGTCCATCATCCATTCTCCCATCATCTGCTTTAAGTGAAAGATGGTGAAATTTCTAATTTTAAATATCAAATCTTTCAACTCTTCAAACTTTTCAAATCTTAATGTTCATTGCTGCTACTATATACCAGATACACGTATCTCTATATATCTGATTGACGACTAGCCTTAATCGAAAGTTATCTCTCGTTATCGGAAGGGGTAATTAACTATAGGGGGTGCGCCTATAGGAAACCAGAACTCAGATCATAAACTCCTCGCAAAAGGAGGGTGAAATCTCTTGGTAGTGTCTTATCATCAAACCCATCTACCTTCCAAAATTTATCTCGGAACTTATTTCGTTAAAACTCCCTCGAAAAGAGAAAAGTAACAGCAGACGGAGTCCGAGGCCGAATTTTCAGAGCCCACAACTTACACTACTAGAACATTTATGCTATGAATCATAGTAAGAAGAATTTTCTATCATCTCTTACATATTTCTTTGTGTGATATATTTCGTGGTGGCAAACTTCTTTAAGTAATCAATACATTCATTTTTCACTTTATCCGGTACTTTTACACGGTCCCATATGGACATGCGTGCAGGCTAGGTGATCCTTCAAACTCTTGACACCACCAGTTATGTGTTTCTCATAGAAATTACATTTCATATAAATATATCCCTTCTTCGCACCTTCGTCTGACACATTAAATTAAGTATAATATTTTTATGCAGGAACTTTCTTTCTTGTGTCACTAGCCTTACTAATAATTGATAGAAATAAATAATTAACATCAAATAAAAAATATAAATTTAATCATAAATTTATAATATATATCAATTTTTTCACAAAAAAATTTACAAATCTCATGTACTAGAAATAATAACATATAAATGATTTTATATTTACAATTCTACTATTTTATATTTTAATAGCACAATAACTTATTATTTATTTATCCTCTTTAGTCTTTATTTACAGAGATAACAAAAGCTCGTGGAAGGTGAACGACAAACCAAAATCAAAGTTGGATATATGAAATTTACATATGAACATACTATTGTATTATGTACGGAAAGATATATAGGTATAATCAAAGCTTTATTTGGCTAAATTTATGAATATTCAATTTATTTTTAGAATACATCATTTGCATAAATTTATATTAAAAAAATTTTAAAATATTTTTATTTTAAAATTATAATTATAATATATTTCAATAGTTTCTGGTCAATATTTTTATTTTAAAATCATAAATATAAAGTATTAAATTATTTTTAAACTTGTATCTAAAAGTACTATATTTTTTTACAAAAGTGATCTATAAAAGCTTCAGAATTATTATGAGCATGGGAAAATGTAATGTCAAAGTAAAGTGAATTAAGTATAATTATTTATGCAATAGCTATAAAAATCCATTCAAACTCAATTAAACTATTCAAAAATAATATAATAAATTATCCAAATCAATCAAAATTAATATAGAAAATCATCATAAATTGATAATTAATTACGTCAAAACCTATAATAACAAAAGAATCACCACCATGATTCTAAAGATGAAGCATTTTTTTAATGGAGAACGATAATAATAAATATTCAAATCAACTCTAAACCAAATATAACTGAAGTATTTTATCATAATTTGTATGTCATAAAATTCGTATAGATTACGGGAAGTAGACGAATATTAACAATGAAAGGGAGTTGGAGAAATAAATCGTTACCTTCGCGGAGAGGTAATTCAACGAGAAGAAGGTGGATGCTGAAGTTGACAATCAGGCGATGATGAAGCAAATGACGGGAAGAATAATCGTTACCTACATTACAGCCGTAGGAAATGAACCGTTCGATTACGGGAAGCAGGAGAAGAGAAAACAATTAAGAAATAAATTGTTACCTTCGTGGAGTGGCACGTCGAAGTCGAAAGAAGGTGGTTGTTGTTAAGGGAAATAACAACTTTAAAATAGGGTTATTTACCAAGTTGGATGTTGTTAGGGGAAATAGGAAGGTGACTGCTATCGGAGAGATGCGTCAAAATTGAAATCAATTAGGAAATACCCCCTTCACGTCTGAAGATGAAGCAAACGACGAGAATGAGAAGAAAATTAGGCAAAGATGAAGAAAATAACGGGGGAAAGAAATATAGAGGTACGAAACGGGAATGGGAACCCTACCTCTGCCTCTAGGTATGTCAAACTCGACTGAACTTGGCTGTCGAAGTCGACGGAGTTTGCTTTCGCCTTTCAATTCTCACACGAAGTAGATACCATAATCTTATATGCGACCCTTATACGACTCAACTGCGTACTACTATATGGCATTTACATATAAACCGAATAAATCGAAGCAGTGCCTCGTTATGCCTCCAGGCTTTATGCTCTTATGCGTACGCCCTGCGCGAAAAAATCGCACGCTCCACCCGACCCTTTGAGGCTTAAGCCTCAACGCGTATGGCTTCCGCCTCAACATGAGGGGCACCTCAATGCGGACGCCTCATCCGCCATTTTATTCGATGCTATAAATAAGTTGGTTTCTTATAATTCATGCCTAATTGTTTTTTATAGTTCTAGTTTTACCATCAAGGATTAGATGAGGAATCACACACATCTCCAAGGCATGTCTCATCAACAGATGTATTAAATTAAATCCACCAGACCTACCTCAGTTCCACATTCTACTCTCATCACGACTTCATCTACTTCAAAGCTATGGCAGCACAAATTCAATCATCCTTTTGTTTCTATACAATCTCAGTTGCAATCAACCACAATCAACATCTGCATCTCTCAAAATAACTCACTGTGACTCTTGAGCACTAGCAAAGGGTCACAAAATATCTTTCTCTAGTTCTCTTTCTCATAGTGAGAACCTTTGGAACTGATAAATACTGATGTATAGGGTCCTTCCCCAATTTTGTCTATGCAAGAATATAAATATTATCTTTTATTTGTGGATGATTTCTCTTATTAGAGTTGGGTGTATCTTATATGAACAAAATTCGAAACAACCTCCTAATTTTTATATTTCAAAGCTTTAGATAAACATAAATTCAATGAATTCATCATTCTGATGGTGGTGGAGTATATCAATAAAAGCCTTCAAATTATACTACACAATATTGGCATTGTTCAATAATTAAATTGTCCTCGCACAATCAAACAAAATGGCGTCGTTGAACATAACTCTAAGGACCTTGATGCTAAAATTCCATTTGAATTCTTGGTGGATACTTTCTTAAAAGTCCTTTATCTTATTAGTTGGTTTCCATCCTTGGCCACCACTAAATGTTCTCCTTATCAATAACTCTATAATAAAACACCCACCTACAATCATCTTAAGATTATTTGCTGCTTATGTTATCCGTACTTACCCACTGTTTTAGAGGATAAATTTGAACAAAAATCCTATCCATGCATATTTTTTTAGTATGTTTCCAGCTATAAATGATACAAATATTACAATCTTAAAACAAAGTTATTTTCTCACCCCATGGCAAATTTTTGGGAGATATCTTTTCCTTTCACTCAATCACTATCTCTACTCACTCTTCATTCCTCAGCCATTTCATCCACCATCAACCCTTGTTCCCACCTGCAGTTGGCCAAATCAATCTCAGCAGCTTCAAAGTTTTCGATGCATCAACCTGCCCATTCCTCCATTTCATATCCCTAAGCTGTTCCTCCCTCTCCCAATACTAATCTACCTCCGAGAGAAATTACATCTTCTTCTTAGCCTTCTATGCCTCCACCATCTACCCAATCTCATCTAATGGTAGCGACACTGCAGACTAGTACTCTAAAATCAAAATAAATTGTGAGCATGTCATATTGCCCAAATAATTCTGATCCAACTTGTTACTCAAAATCTGTCAAGAAAAAAGTGTGAGATCAAGCTATGTCTGAAGAGTTCGAAGTTCTTAAAGCTCAGGGTAAGTAGATTTTTGTTCCACTGTATACCTCAAAAAATGTGTTAGGCTTCAAATGAATTTATAGGACCAAACATAATTATGATGGGACCATTGCCAGACACAAAGCTAAGCTTGTAGCTCAAGGCTTTAAGCAAGAGTATGGTTTAGACTAGTTTGATACCTTTAGTCCAGTAGCAAAGTCACCAAACATTCTTTTGTCTGCGGACATTACTTTAAGTGGAAAATTCTACAATTGCATGTGTCAAATACGTTCTTACATGGTAAGCTAAATGACTTAGGCGCGGGGTTTTCAAGTTCCACAACATCCAGATTATGTTTGTCTTCTAAGGAATTCTACTTTTGGACTAAAACAATCTCTAAAACAATGGTTTGCTACTTTTTCCACTCACTCACTTCAATTTTGTTTTAAAACAAGATAAACCGATCCTTCCTTTTTGATTTATAACCAAGTCAGCACTTATTTGTATATTTTAATATAGAGACAAGGATCAAAATGGTTCTTAAACTCTTTATGAAAGATCAAAATAGTCCCCAACTATATTAAAGAATAATTTTTGTCCCTCAACTCCTTAAAGTGGAACAAAATAGTTCCACAATGGGATTATTTTGATTCCTTTTATAGACTTGAGGGACCAAAATAGTGCTTTAATATAGTTGGGACCATTTTGGTCATTCATAAAGAGTCAAGGAAAATCATTCTCTCTTTTAATATACATGGATGACATTCTCTTGGCTAGAAATAATTACAGCCTTATAGAATAGCTTCTCGTTGATCTACATAATGCTTTTAAGCTTATAATTCTTGACATTCTAAGCTACTTTCTTAGCATTAAGCTCCTCAATACACCTACCAACATTCATCTTACTCATCAAAATATGCTGCTAAATTGTTAAAAGAAGGCATGGCTGACTGCAACTCCATTTCTACTCCAATGCCACTAAAATCTTTTCTTCAACTGACAATAGTGACCTATACTCAAGTGTTGAACATTATAGACACATTGTTGAATCCCTGTAGTATTTAACCATCACTCAACCCGACATTTCCTCTAAGTAAATAAACTTTGTCAATATATGAATAATTCATCTAAACACTTGCAATTAGCTTCTTAAAAGTATTCTTCGATACCTTAAAGGTACTCTATCTTTTGGTTTACCAATTAACCCAAGCAATCTTATACTTCATGCATATTTAGATTCAGATTGAGCTGGTGATCCTATGGATAGAAAATATATCACTTACTATTGTACCTATCTTGGAACTACATTAATCTCATGGCATGTTAAGAAGTAAAAGACAATAGTTCAGTCATTTACTAAAGCTAAATATCGAGCTTTAGTCACATTAGCCACTAATCTTATTTGGATGTGGCACTTGCTTCAGGAATTTTACATATACATCTTGCATTCCACCTCTCTATTATATAACGAAGTATCGGCAGTTGCTCTTGCTAATAATTCAATTTTTTATATAAGAACTAAACATATTAAAATTGATTTTCACTTCATTTGAGATTGCATTAAAAACACCACTCTTATAGTTCATCGTATCAAAATAGATGATCAAATTGTTGGCATATTTACCAAAGCATTGCCAGTCAAATATTTTCTATAGTTGTGTGCCAAGTTAACAATCAATGAAAATATTGTTAACTTATGATAAGCAGACCGGATATGTAGACATACTGATGATATACAGCTTATGGTTGCTTTCTCTGCCCTGATCAAGTACCTTCATTTTGCAACCAATCCTCACCGTGGATGCCTAACCGCCTCCATCATATCATTCATTGCTTCCATCTTTTCTCTGTTATGTTCTAACCTTGCTGTATTTGTGTATCACGGTGAGGACTATGGAAACTTGTCAAAAAGGGCTTCCTTCTACCTTCGTTTTCTCTTTTCATTTTATTATGTAAGGTTGGAGATTTCTGTGATTCTCAACATTAAGTTTGCTGGATATCCAAAGGCAAATTTGAATATAAGGAAATCATTGGACAAACATGCAAGGAGGGATGGAGGGAGACATAAAGAGTACAAATCAAATGCCTTTAAATAATTACTTTTTAAAGTCGAGAAATAGAGAAAATACATCCACTTTGACTAAACCAACAGACAAGAAAAATTCAACAAGCTTGACACCAAAAACAACTGAACTCCCACATAGCTCAAAAGTTGAATGCGCCCCGATTATATAACCCAAAATCCAAACTTCTTTTAACGGAGAACAATTAAAATCCCTAACAAAAGCCAATACAATTGAAATCACCATTACCTGTGGGCTAGTGGCCACGACAAAGACTGGAATAGCGAAGACGATCGCCTCGACGCCGATCGCCGTGAGAAATCTTGAAATTCCTAGGGTTTGATCGGCCTCTACGAGAAGACACCGGCGTCGCCTCCCGCTCGGGCTCTAAAGTCTAATAACCGCGTAACAGGCGCCAGGAACAGGAAGTCTAGTGAGTTGATGACTCACACAAATCTTTCACTCGATTAAAAATGGCAGAAACTCTGATCTCCAATCACGTGGGGAGGCCGAAGAAAATAAAATTATAAAAAAATTTCTTCAAAGACTCTAATCTCTCGGCACGTGGATGTCCGCGATCACCTTCGGATATTGTATGAAAAAATTAAAAATAATAATAAATAAATAAATAAAAATCCTCTTTTTTAATTAATATTTTGATGGAATATCTTATTAGATTTTTTTAAATTTATAAAAATAAAATTTTATAGAGTTCAATGATACTGAGCTTATATTAAAAATGAAAAGAAAAAGGCATAAAATATCTATTTTTTAAATATATTTTGAATTTATATGCCACATATTATCACTTAATATAATTAAATTATTAAAATATAAATGAATCAATTATGAAATCAATAAAATTAAATAATCAGAATAATCTCAGAAAAATATTATGAATATGTGATAATAGTTATATTTATCTAACCATTCAATCATTTAATTATATAATTTAATAATTTAATTATATTGAATGATAATATGTGACACATAAAATTAAGAACATATATAATAAAAATAATCTCATCCTGATACAAAATCTATCAACATAATCTCGATCACGGCTTACCAGTTCAAATGAGGAGCAATTATTACGTCCGGTGAAATCTGAACGTATCTGAATGTATACCGAGCAATATCGAGTTTTAGGTGACGTGGCGCGTGATTATTGGTCTCTGAACGTATTCGGACACCGGACGTAATAATTGCTCTCAAATGAGAGATGAATCATCCAATTACCCTTCTCATTTCATGACATGAAATAAAAAAAAAATTGTTCATATTGACCAGAATTATTAGATTGAGGTAATTGATATTTTTTTTTAATATGAGATCTAAACTCAATAAATTAAGGAAAGAAAATTATATTAAAAAATACAAAGTTATGCTATGTTCAATAAGATGGGGAGAAACCAATTGAAAAAAAAAAAAAAAGAATGAAACAATAAACTATAAAGCCTTGATTCAATTCCACACAATTAAGATTCAAATCACTTTTAAAGGAAGGCCAAAACCTTAAAGATAAGGGTGTGAATAAGTAGAATATGAGCTATATTCAACTTGATTAGTTTGAAGTTTTGACTATTAAAAAAAAAAAGTCCTAGATTAAAATTGTGTAAGAACTTGACTTAATTGATCTAAATGTTCTCAAAAAAATTGAATATGAGCTAGCTTGACATGTGTTCACTTTTAACTAATTTTATTTTTATTTTATTTGAATCGGTTTGTAATTAAAATTATTCGTAAACATCAAATTCATGCTCAATTCCTTCAAACTTTAACAAAATTAGGTTCGAATTATGAAAAATTTAAATTTTAAGACTAATACACAAAACATAACATTTATAAATAAGTCAAACTTTTTTTTTTTAGAACAGGGGCATCTACTCACTGCCACCCCATAAGAGTCGGCGTAACTAATCTCTCAGCAAGTCTATCAACAACCAGCCCCACAGGTACAAAACCCGCAATTATTTTCTCCCCGCTTAAGGGGTCGCACCACATGAAAGGAGAATCGAACATAGGTTGGAGGATCCCAACCATGCTCGCCCACCAACCCAACTAAATACAGTGGGGTTTAATAAGTCAAACAAAATTGAACAAATATATGTTTGCATTCAAATTATTTAAAAAAATATGCTTAAAATATTCATTTGAACTCAGCTCATTTTCATAACAAACAAACATAATAAGATCTTCCTAGATAGCCAAACACAAATTATTCATTGACAACAAACATTTTTAACAGCCCTGCAGAAGAAAAATAACAATTCTCAATTGTCACACACAATTCTGAGTCTTAAAGGATATTTTTACCTCTTTACAAAAAAAGAAAAATTAGACAATCATCTCATAAGTCCCAACCTCCTCTCCATCAAAAGAAAATATTAAATCGACAGCCCACCATCACCCAACATTTAAAATTCTTCTCAACTCTCATACGCAAACAACTATAAGTCTAACATCCATATACCACCATCATCCTATACTCGTCTTCCCAATCGTCTGATCCCCCTCCTATCAAGATAATTATAAAATCAATTGTCCATCATAGCCCGACTTTCGTCATTCCTAGCCAACGAATGTTCAACGTCCTTTAATGTTTGACTTATGATATGAGTTACTATACCCTCGATCTCCCCTCCTATCGCCATAACAGTCGAATTGATCGCCACCATCGTCTGACTTCTAACACTCCAAATCTATTATTGGAGTATGATGCCTACCAATGATTAGCATCCAACATCTATCAACCGCCGATGTATGACGCCTATCTTACCAATAGTCTAATAAATATTTCCTCTTGTCAAAAGAAAGACCAATTTGACCATTCATTGCTAATCAACTTTTAAAGCTCATTGTCAACCAATCTAATGTGTCGGGTCCGACACTAACCATCAACATCACACCGTCGCCATCTTTCCTAATAAAATTCCCCTCTTATCTAGAAAATGACCAATTTGATTGCCCATCATCATCTAATTTCTAATGTTTCTCATCAAGCATAACCTAAATGACAGCTAAAGAATAATTTCCAACAATCACTAATGCCATCTATATTATAGTATGATTATCATTATATTTAGAAAGAATCACATATGTTATAATCTTTCACTCACATTACTGAATTTATTTCAACTAAGCTAAGCCCCATAATATTTTCCTATTACCAAGTCTTCCACAAAAAAAATACATCTCTTGTGTGTGTTGCTGTGCATGTTAAATTATCAATATCACCGTTGATTTTTCATCACTCAAAAAATATGCAAATACTAATTTGGATCTAAATGGCGCAGTTAGTACAGCACACAAGACAATTGGTTGGGAAAATGAAAGTCTTGTTTAGAGCTCAAGCTAGCCAAACCTAGGCCCAAGCAGTATTAATAAGATCAGATCTCAAAAAACTCTTCTGAATCAATTAAACATGGTCTCTGATTAGAACAATGTACAATGGTGGAGATCACAAGGCTTTATAGCAAAGTGATCAGTAATCATTGTGATGGACAAGCATGTTTAATGAAACTGTTTGTGCTTAAGGACACCAATCATCCTTAATCCAAACAGTAATCGACTGCTAGTAATAACATTTAAAATCATGATGGAATGAAAATTTTAACTAAAATTGACCTTTATCAGCAGCACTGGCTACTATAGCTCGGCGAGCAACAGCAGAAGATGGCCTCCCAACTGATTCCAGTATCCTACTGAATACCACCTTGGTAGGTATACATGTTACTAGAGGTATTGATCCATCTGCTTCGATCAACCCACCCAAGCCAGCACTTCCACTATTGAGTTTCTTCTCAGAAACAAAAGAAGAGAGTGCACGTGTTTTCTGGCTGGAAGATAAGTTCACCGTTTTAAGAGGTTTTCTCTGAAACCTACCTGATGCAGATCGGTGAGCATAGTAGAATCTCTTCTTCTTCGCTTCTGGAGCCGAGAAGTCCAACTGAGATTTTCCATCGGTGAATGAGTTGTTTGATCGATCGGCATTTGATCGAGGGAGCCGGTGCATGGAAGTTCTTTTAGCAGTTTTCCATATAGGTGGAGCTGCCGCTGTTTCTTCAAACTCATTTGATGGAAGAAGCAGATCAGTAGATCCATCTTCTAGCACTTCAATATGGACAGGATGCCCTACAATTGCCATGCCATTTAGCTTGCTCATTAGAGAAACCAAAGGGACATGCTCTCCTTGATATCTTGCTTGAACCTTCAAATCTACATCTATCAACATTGGGATCATTCTGTAGCTAAAAGGGGTGGTGTAAAATTGATCAAGATTATATCCAGGATCTTCCCAGTATGCCTTCCACATCTGAAATGGTCTCACAGTTCCCCAGCCTGGCTCAGATATCAAGTGTTGGTCATCATCTGAATCAATAAAATCACTATGTTGTCTCTCCAAGTCCTCTCTCTTGTTCCCTGATCCAGTAAACATCTCCTCCTCTGTATCATAAAAAATCTCTTTTTCAGATGAAAATTCTGGTCCAGTTGCAGTAGGTGTTGCTGCCGAGTCAAATTTACCAATGTTGTAGGAAGTTTTTGTCTTGCTTTCAGGTGATGTTTCTCTAAATTGAAAATTGAATTTGTCTGGGCCGCCTATGTTCTTTCCATCCGCATATTCATGGAGCCTCTTTGATATAATTCGATTGTTGCGCTTTCCTTTGAGATGCCAGTGTGACATGCCCCTCTCAATAGAACTTTCACCAGTCTGTTTTAAAGGTTGAGTGACACCTAGAAATCAGATTAATCAATTGATACTTCAATTAGAAAAATGACAGCACGGAAGAAAACAATCAAGCATTGGAAATAGAGCATGGAATGGACATGCAAGTTACTTGGTCCACTCATAACAACATAAATTCACATGGTAATCATAAAAGCTCCAAAATATATTTAGTCCCAATTGCTTGCTGTTTTTGTGCTCTAACTCTCGCCTTCTGGTGGGAGAAACTGATACGAGAAAAAACAGGGAACCGGTTTACAAAAACCTGAGAGAGAGAAAGTTCTTCGTGGCTGTTCTGCAGAAATTGGAAAACTGAGAGTTTTCTGGAATTCTGTCTTATTTACAGAATTCTGATAAAACTTTGGTTTCTTGAAAGCTGCAGAGACTGGCTGTATGGGAAGGAACCCAATTCCTGAGAGCTGCTAGTTGAGGACAGCAGGAAGCCAAAGGAAGGGAGCCGCAGATGTTGGGGCTGGTTCTTGAAGGCCTGGTTCTGGCGGCAGAAATGGCCTGGAAGGCTGAGATTGCATCCTGCTGGTTGCTATGGGCGGTTGCCAGGGAAGGAAGGGAGGACCAGGCCTTGGGAAAGGGCGGGATGGTTGAGAGATGGAGGAAAAGAGGAGGTGCAGTTCTTGTAAACTCCAAGACAGAACTTGTGGCTGAGAACTGGGCTGCAATCTGGAGTCTGGCAGATGGAAATGAAGGCCCAGTTGATGCCCGAAGAAGATCTGGAGCTGGAGACTGACAGGCCGAATCTTGGCAGCTGACTGCTTGTTGTGGACAGCGCCAAGGGGAAGGAAAGGAGGTTCTGTGATTGAGCTGGATGGCTGGAGGGAGTTTTGTGGATCTTGAATTCTACAAGACAAACCTGCGACTGAGAGGGAGAGAGAGGAAAGTCTCTGCTGAGACCTGAAGGAAGTGAGGTTCTTGGAGACTCCAAGAGGGAGACAACACTCTTGAAGCATTTTCTAAATTCCCTACAATTTTGCATCTTATTATATTGATAAACCTAAGTTATAAAGAGCTAGAATATGAGCATATCCAAAGGGAGACAACACTCCTAGTTTAGGATCAAACGCTTTTGTCTCAGTAGCTTATTTGGTTTTGAAGACAAACATCTGCGGAACAAGCTAACATCCTTCTTTGACCTATTATATGTTGCTAACAATTCTGAGTAACGAATATTTTAAATCACTCTCTCAATGTGAGAGTATGTGATTTTGGACAGGATCGTTCTCTTAACTGTTCTTTAAAATCTTAGCTAAATACTATAGTCAATAAAAGCTCTAAAAGAGGAACAATTATTAGGTCCTCCGACCGGACGTTCGGCACTAAAATCCCACCCAAAAACTCGGTATTTGCTCGGTATTGCTAGGTATTATTTGGTAATAACGAGGAATACCGCTCTGTGAAGACCAATACCGAGTTATACCGAGCAATACAAAAAAATACCGAGTTTTTTCTAGGAAGGAAAAACTCGGTATTTTTTTGTATAACTCGGTATTGCTCGGTATAACTCGGTATTGGGTCTTCACATGATGGTATTCCTCGTTATTGTTTGGTATTGCTCGGTATTTGCTCGGTAATTCTCATTTTTTGGCGCGATTTTAGCTCTGACCGGACGTAGCTCTACGTCCGGTCTGAGGACCTAATAATTGTTCCTAAAAGAGAAGCCCCTCCTACCAAGTAAAGATCAAAGTTTTTACAGTTCACAAGGATGACTTGATGGGTAGGTTTCTCCCAGGTGAATGCTCTTAGTGCAAGCTAACGTCCTTTCCGGTTCACATATTAGAAAAGAACAGTTCCTCTCCAACTCCACTTTAAAAAAAAAAATCTGGCAAGCTGAAAGCACATTAAATTCTCCGACAAAAGTTCACGAGAAAAGTCCCTCAGCATTAGACATGGGGATTTTGTTCACACGTAGACCAAGACCATGAAGTGATACAAACAGGACTTGTAAGGGATTAAAACAATTTATGTAAAGCTTGCCACTTTAAGATTAATGAATCGCAAGAATTAAATGTAAGAATTCTCAATTGACATTTTGTTTTGACATGCAATAACAAGTTAGGAGGACAAAACAACTAGAATAATATCAGAAAATACAGTAAAACCAAATATGTCGTAATAAGAATCCCCGGGTTAATATTTAGAACTTTCACCTAGAGTTTCCTCTCACTCACACTCTATGAAAGGCTTTAGCGGAGAGAGACTTTCAGCAATCCAAATGACGTCACCAAGAGAGTAAGGACGCCATCGTTCTTGATCCACAGGAAGGTAGCATGAGAAAAAGACGCAGGTGGACGTCCAATGAGTTGCCACTGTCCGGAGAGTCGTTGTTCGTCAATAGTCTCAGTTAGATGGAATAGTATGAGGTCAACGTAATCGTCGACGGAATCTTCTAGCTCCCAATCGGGGTTGAAGAACGACGACTGAAGGTGTCGATTTGCCCTTGAGAATCATACGCGAAATCGTGCTCGACTTCAGGATCGGCCATCCATGAATAAGGGATACTCCTTTCTTGGGATCCTTGGAGTCGGTGGCTTGTGAAGGAAGGAGGGAGGGGAGGAACAGGTGACTTGAGGGTTTCTAGTAGAGAGGGAAAGGGGGCGGGACGGCTAGGGTTTGGGTGGGGAATCCTTGGGTTTAGGGCTAGGGAGGTGGAATAAATACTTAGAAAATCTGAATTTAATTTCAAAATTTTCGAAGGGAGGGAAAGGGACTAATTTTGAATTCCAAAATATCCCAAATATGACTATAGGGGCTGGCGGCTTAGGAGGGATTCATGGGGGAGTTTAATTGGGCTTAGGGATTAAATTGGAGAGATAAAAGGCAAGGGAAGGGGCTGACCATATGAGGAGAGAGAGAGGATGTCTAGGTTCAATGTATGTGGGCCCTTGACTTTAATTAGTGATTGAAATCAAATCTAAAATTTAATTTCATATTTGATTTAATTAAAGGGGTTTCCTAAATTAGTTTTATCAATAAGAAAAGTGATTTAAATTCAAATATTAATTTGAATTCAAATAGGAAACTTTCTTAATCAATACTCAGCTATTTTACGAAAGGGTTTAAGGGGAAAATTGAATTGAAATTCAAACTTGTGGGCACTAGTGGCCAGCAGCTTGGAGGCTTTGGGAGGCCGGCGGCTTGGAGGCCTTAGGAGGCCGGCGGCGTGGGGTGATGGGGCGGCGGCAAGCGGAAAGGCCCTCGGTTTGAAGGGGGCAATGTGGTGGAGCCGTTGGGTGCGGGGAGTTGTGTAGGGAGCCGGCAAGTGTAGGGAAGATGGGGGAGGTGGTCGGATGTAAGGGGAAGGAAAAAGATAAGCCGCGAGTCTCTGACTCTTCCAAATACTGACAGGTATTGCAATCACCCTCACCTAGGATTCTCTTTCTTCTCTCAAAGTTCATGACAATGAAGAAGACAAAAGCCGAAAATTGTATTCATTAAATCATCATCCAAATACAATAAAATGAAGCCTTATATATAGGCCTCAACATGACAAAAGAAAAAGGACTAGAGTGCCCTTAGGGCTACAATAACAAGCTATTACCCATAGGAGTAAAATAAGAAAAATTGAAATATTAAAAAAAAAACAATACATAAAATGTATCAAAAATAAAGGCTCATGATCCTCGACGTCAATCTCCGATGCCTCCTTTGATAAACGCGCCAAAATCTCCTACTGATATCCTCATCGGACCATCCCCTTCTCATTTTTAGCTTATCAACTAGACAAATCTACAACCAAACAAATTTGAACAAAGAATCCAAATATCTGTGAAAAAGAAAAGCGAGAAATAAATTGGATGACAGTTAACCGATTAAACCTCTATAAATGGTGCCATCATTGAACAAGTTGCAAAAGCAGTCTCAGGACTCTAAATAAAGCAAAAAAATCATGTTTAAATTTTAATTTAAATTGTATAATAAATAAATCAAGCCAAAATAAGCAACTAAAAATACTTAGAAGTGTCAGAAGTCTCAGCAAAGCTGAACTATTGAAATTGAAGAGTAAATATATATAACCAAAGTACTAAAGTCAAAAGTGCTTTCTCTTGCTATAAATGTTTCTCTCCCTTAAAATCAAAACACCACATTCATTGAGCAAGGCGAAGCACAAAGATAACCAATGAAAGGGAGTAGTTATGTAAGAGAGAGACCATGAAGAAAGGACTTGCAAGAAATAAAGATAAATGTAATACAATAAATTAAATGGAAAAATAAAGCAGATACAGCTAATTACCTGATCTAAGTTTTGCTCCAGCCATCTCAAGTTCAGAATCTGTTGCAGAAGAATCGAAATCATTTTCTTCAGTCCATCTAGATGGTGTGCTCTCATTCGATATGCAACCAGGTTGTTGCAGCTGGTAAGCATTCCCAGAATCCGCAGGTGTTTTTTTCCATGAATGGCTGGAATAATCTAAAAGATCATCAGCATCGGGTGACGAATGTATGGTGCTGTTCTTCTGTGCATCATGGGCTATGTTGATAAAGTGTTCTTCTGTAGGCATTGTGTCACCACCGAGATCTTGGTGGGGCCGAAAGGAATGAGAAACCGATAACTTTGTACTATTCTGTAAAACTTTGACAAGAGGGCGACGCCTAGCCCGTTTTTTAGCTGGATTGTCATTAATTGCACTAGGCAGAAGATTTTTCCTTTTAGAAGCAGAGGAATTCTTGTCAATCGCTGCTTGACTTATATATCCAGAGTTAAGTCCACCGTGAGGAAGCAAATCACTGTGATCATCATCAGTAATATCAGAATTTCCCCCAGCAACAGAAAGAAAGAGCTTTCCTTTCGACTTAACAACTTCAGGACTGACATCTTCTACATTAATATGAGTTGAAATTTCATTCTTGTAATCCTCACTAATGCTTGTCTTAACCTTTCTGTTTCTATGTATAGGCAATGGATGGTCAAGATGGCATTCATCCAGTAATGAAGATATCTTCCTGGAAGATGTTTGAGATTCCTGGTTTGCTGGTAAGCCCGAAACATAAACTTCAGAAGAGTAATGATTTGATTCTCTTTCTGATAAGCCTAAAGTTTTATGACCTGCATGGCATGAGATAGCTTTGCTTTCCTGCTGCATTTCAAGCTGTTGTTTTTCAAGTTCAAGCGCATGCAGAATGGCATCTTCCCTACGTGCATATTTCTCCCTTTTCTTAATAGGAATACTATGAGAGGCCTCAGCCCTTTCTATAAATGCATCAAACTCCCCACATCGGAATGGCTTGACGCGTTTGGATTTCTCTAAATTATACCAATCTCTGTACGAAGATATAAATTTGTGAGAAAAACGAAGAGGGTTAACAAATGGAGAAATGCACTAACTATTAGAAAAGAATATCACTCGACAAAGGTAAAAGCCTAGTAATCTAAAGAGAGGTGCTGCTGCCATCTGGCCTGGCAAGCAATCTCAAAAGAAACATTAATTAATCTATTTACAAACACATGCAATAGAGTACACGTTTTAGGTATCTTGGGTCTATTGTTCATAGTGATGGTGAAATAGATGAGAATATTATTAGTAGAATTTAAGTTGGATGGGGAGGAATGCAACGGGCTTGTTGTTGTGTGATAGAAAAGTCCCTCTCAAACTAAATGCAACGGGCTTGTTGTGTGATAGAAAAGTCCCTCTCAAACTAAGTGAAAATTATATAAGATGGTAGTGAGATCTGCAATGCTTTATGGTGCAGAATATTGGCCATTAAAAGAGAAGCATAATATTAAGTTAAGTGTTGCAGAGATGAGGATGCGAAAAGAGCATATACATGAAAAGGTTGGAGTAGCTCTAGTGGAAGATAAGATTAGAGAGAGTCGCCTTAGATAGTTTGGTCACATAAAACGGCGGCCTTACGATGACACTGTTAGGAAAGTAGATGTATTAGATTTGACTTATGTTAAAAAAGCTAGAGGTAGACCTAAAAGGACTTGGTTATAAAATATTAGAAATGGTCTTTCTTTATTAGATTTAGATGAAAATTTGACTCTTGATGGGACACAATGGAGAAAAAGGATTCATGTAGCCGACCCCAGATGGTAGGATAAAGATTTGTTGTTGTTGTTGTTGTTGTAGTACAAACACATGCAATAGGCTAACAATGAGACTATGAGCAACAAGAGCTTCATCTCGATGGAATATACAAACCAGAACAGAAAAAAGGAAGTTATAAGTTACATCAAAAAGCTAAGGCAGATCCTTCAACAATTGTAGTGAAGAATATATTTAGAACAAACATAAATGAAAATAAGGAGGATCTACATATGATATTTATTGATTTAGAAAAAACATATGATAAAGTTCCAAGAGAAGTGCTATGGAGAGCTCTTGAAAAGAAAAGAGTCAATAATGCTTATATTCAAATCATTAAAGATATGTATGCAATAGCTATTACTTGTGTTCAAACACAAGGTGGATTGACCAAGTATTTCCCTATTTCAATTGGGTTACATCAAGGATCAGCCTTAAGCCCATATCTTTTTGCTTTAGTCAAGGATGTTCTCACTAGAGCTTTGCAAGAGGATGTACCTTGGTGTATGCTTTTTGCTGATGATATTCTTCTTGTTGATAAGACTAGAGAGGGAGTTAAAGGTAAACTTGAATTATGGAGGTCAACCTTAGAGTCTAAAGGTTTTCGCTTGAGAAGATTTAAACGGAATATATGGAGTGTAATTTTAGTAGTAATAGACCTAGTGAGAGGATTGTGACTTTGGGCAATCAAGTCATTAATAAGAGAACTGGAGGAATGCATCGGGCTTGTTATAGTGATAGAAATGTACCCCACAAACTTTAGGGAAAATTCTATAAGATGGTAGTGAGGCCTGCAATGCTTTATGGTGCCGAATGTTGGCCATTAAAAGAGAAGCATAATACTAAGCTAAGTGTGGCAGAGATGAGGATGCTCAGGTGGATGGTGGCTTTACCCTTAGAGATAGGATACAAAATGAGCATATACGTGAAAAGGTTGGAGTAGCTCCAGTAGAAGAGAAGATTAGAGAGAGTCGCCTTAGATGGTTTGGTCGCATAAAACGGCGGCCTTCCGATGACCCTGTTAGGAGAGTAGAGGTATTAGATTTGACTTATGTTAAGAAAGGTAGGGGTAGACCTAAAAAGACTTGGTTAGAAAATATTAGGAATGACCTTTCTTTATTAGATTTAAACGAGAATTTGACTTTTAATATGACACAATGGAGAAAAAGGATTCATGTAGCCGACCCCATGTAGTGGGATAAAGGCTTGATGTTGTTGTTGTTGTTGTTGTTATAAATGATATCCCCCGTTCACAAAAAACTTTGATATGTCATATAGAAGCTTCATAGAACAATTCACTTGTCAATCATATACAATAAAAACAGTTTTAATGAGGACAATCTTGTAAAGGAATTGTATGCCAAAATGATTTTATGCATTCAGCAGAAAACAAAATGGCAGTTCAATCAAACAACAGTCTGAGAAGAATAGTCCCATTTGGCATATTTTAAGCCTTCATATACAAAGAACTTCGCCATCATTTTTTTATCAATCCACTTATACAGGTTTGAAAAATGTAAATATATTTGATCCGTCTTCATCTTACACTTTATATAAAAGCAACTTCAAGTCTGCTAGTCAATAAGATAGGGAGAAATTAATACAATGTTAGCAATTGTGTTGTATGCAAAAAAAATATCTTTTGCCCGGCATAAAATGTCACAAAAGAAATGCATGAAGTTAGAGCAAATTACACGGACGCGCATGTAACCAAAGTAAGGGATATGATGTAAGATGTGATAGGTGTAGAAATCACTAATGTAAACCTGAAATGAGACATATAAAAAACACAATACCACAATTTTGTAACTTCCAATTTAAGAGAAGCATGTCATTTTTAATGCAAAATAAAAAGCTGCATTTTATTCATCCAAATGATAAGTTATCAAAATCTAAATTCCACATGAAGCCTGAGAAAAATTATAACAATTAAGAAGTATAACTTGACAAATATCTTAACATCACACACGAACCGATCATTAAATCATTTAGATGTACAATAGGATAGAAATCATCAAGCAAAAGATCTAGGACTCACGTCAGTACCAAAAAAATAATGCAGGAAAATTTTCATCAACGCTTGCAAAGCTCTCGAAGAATACACATCCAACAGCACGCATAATAATTGAGAAAATGGGAATTTATTCAACCATACAATGTCTTTCGCATTTCTAGACGATCGTATTTATAACTCAAAAAAGACTAAAATGGGTCGTTTGGTTTGATGTATAAAAGGTATAAAATAAAAAAGATAACATAAATTTTCATTTTTCAGGTGTTTGGTACGAAGCAAAACAAATACAAAATATTTCTAAGGAATTTAGAACACCTCGAAAGCTCATTTTTATAAGATTTGAATTCGTCCAAATCGGGTAAATTTGAAACTTATTGTCACATACCTCGCGACCTTGCCCTTTATGTGCTTCCTCCTTTTTTTTTTTTTTTTTAGGTTGTTGTTCTTCTTTCTCACTAGACATTTGCAAGAGGATGTACCTTGGTGTATGCTTTTTGCTGATGATATTCTTTTTCTTGATAAGACTAGAGAGGGAGTTGAAGGTAAACTCGAATTATGGAGGTCAACTTCAGAGTCTAAAGGATTTCTCTTGAGTAGATCTAAAACTGAATATATGGAGTGTAATTTTAGTAGCAATAGACCTAGTGATGGGATTGTGACTTTGGGCGATCAAGTCATTAATAAGAATACACATTTTAGATATCTTGGATCTATTGTTCAGAGAGATGGTGAAATTGATGGGGATATTATCAACAGAATTCAAGTTGGATGGTTGAAGTGGAGGAATGCATCGGGCTTATTATGCGATAGAAAAAGTCCCCCTTAAACTTAAGTCAAAATTCTATAAGATGGTGGTGAGACCTGCAATGCTTTATGGTGCCTAATGTTGGCCATTAAAAGAGAAGCATAATAATAAGTTAAGTGTGGCAAAGATGAGGATGCTTAGGTGGATGAGTGGCTTGACCCTTAGAGATAGGATACGAAATGAGCATATGCGTGAAAAGGTTGGAGTAGCTCCAGTTGAAGATAAGATTAGAGAGAGTCGCCTTCGATGGTTTGGTCACATTAAACGGAGGTCTTCCGATGACCCGGTTAGGAAAGTTAAGGTATTAGGTTTGACTTATGTTAAGAAAGGTAAAGGTCGACCTAAAAAGACTTGGTTAGAAAATATTATAAATAATCTTTCTTTATTAGATTTAAATGAGAATTTGACTTTTAACCGGACACAATGGCGGAAAAAGATTCATGGAGTTGACTCCACGTAGTGGGACAAAGGCTTGAAGTTGTTGTTGTTGTTGTTGTAAGTTGTTGTTCTTCTTTAAAAAAATAAGTCATTAATTATTTTTTAAATAAGCCTCATGCTCTTCTTCTAATAAAAAAGCCTATTGTTCAATTAATGCAGCTATCAATTGTTATTTTCCTGGGCAAGCTACTGTCCTACTTTAAAAAAAAAAGATCATTAAATATTTTTTTTTTAAACCTCCTACTCTTCTTCTAATAAAAAGTTCTTCTCTAAACCCCCTCAGCCAAGCCCCGCCTCCCGAAAGCAAAGCTCATGACTTAATGTCCCAAGCAACCTCTTTCTCTAGCGAGCCCACTCTGTCGACCATGCATTTTGAACATCTCTAAGGAGGCATACTCACGAGCTGAGCTCGAGCCTACTGCAACTTCGGCGAGTCGAGTTCGAGCTCACCATATGAGCTCAATTTGAGCTCGAGCTTGAGCTTGAGTTCGAGCTTGCCTCTGCGTTAACGAGCCAAGCTCGAACTAACCCAAACTCGTGCTCGACTCAAATCGTTTACACCCTTATCTGCAACCAATAAGATCTTTAAAATTTTAAATAAAAATATGCATCAATGGTTAGAAAATACCCAATCATAACACATAAAACAAAAAAAAATCACATAAATGACCTTTACATTGTAGAATTTTATAGTGGTTAACATTTGCTTTATCCAAGCTTGACTCTAAAATATCATATATTAATGCACCCACATAGAACGGATGGAACCTTAGACAACAAACAAGTGCCAACCATGACTTTAGGTAATTTGGCCAAATGCATTTTTCTAGTTGGCACTTCATGTACTTGATAATTATTGCAAAGCAACCATGTTATAAATGAGCATCCAAAAAACAAATACTAAGAATTTCCTAAAACCCCGCCAAGTACTTCTAGCACTCAATATAAGTAAAACCATTGGGTATATAACTAACTTCTATTTTCCATAATTGAAGTAGATTCTACGAAACAAAGGAATGGAAAAAGCATATTCTACATAATGCATAAACTATTTTCTCCAATTGGCTACCCAAAACCATCTTTATTGTGGGCCTATTTGTTAATGGATATTTCAAACACATATTCCAAGGCCACTCATTTTCTTTCAATATATATAACATTACATTTTATAAATTATTAATACAAAATATGTAATGTATAGCATTTATTGTTAAAAGCATCACCTAGTGAAGTATAATATGATACACATATACTTCACAAAAGAAGCATAAAAATAACAAAAGAAAAATAAAGATTAATATAATAAAAGAAATGTTGAACCATATGTGATAGTTATCATTTGCTAATAACACTCCAACATTAGCATAATTAATCATTGTTGATTGTTACTTATTTTGCATGTAACATTAATTTATCATTAGGGTGTATGCTTTTTGCTGATGATATTCTTCTTTTTAATAAGACTAGAGAGGGAGTTCAAGATAAACTTGAACTATGGAGGTCAACATTAGAGTTTAAAGGTTTTCATTTTAGTATATTTAAAACCGAATACATTAGGTGTAATTTTAGTAGTAATAGATCTAATGGGGGGATTGTGACTTTGGGCGATCAAGTCATTAATAAGATATCTCGGGTCTATTGTTCAAAGTAATGGTGAAATAGATGGAGATATTATTAGCAGAATTCAAGTTGGATGGCTGAAGTGGAGGAATACATCGGGTCTATCATGTGATAGAAAAGTACCCCTTAAACTTAAGAGAATAGTCTATAAGATGGTGGTGAGACCAACAATTTTTATGGCACAAAATGTTGGTCGTTAAAAGACAAGCATAAAATTAAGTTAAGGGCTGTATAAATGAGGATGCTCAGGTGGATGAGTGGCTTCACTCTTAGAGACAGAATGTGAAACAAGTATATATGTGAAAAGGTTGGAGTAGCTTCGATGGCAGATAAGATTAGAGAGAGACACTTTAGATGGTTTGGTCACATAAAACATTAGCCTTCTGATGACCTGGTTAGGAGAGTAGATGTATTAGATTTGGACTATATTAAGAAAGTTAGAGATAAAAAACTTCATTAGAAAATATTAGAAATTACATTTTCTTATTAGATTTAAATAAAAATTTAACTCTTAACATAACACAATGGAGAAAAAAGATTCATGTAGCCGATCTCACGTAGTGGGATAAAGGCATGATGTTGTTGTTGTTGTAATATCTTAGAACAAGTAATCTCTCACCAACATGTACTTCTGACATGTCAAACAATGTCAAAACCTAATTTATTTAAATGCTTGCACACAATTTAGAGTGTGTCAAACATGTGTCGAACAATGTCAAGGACGTGTCTATGTAGGACAAGTTTTTGACACAAACACAATGTATTTCAAAGCAAACGTGATTCCTAGCTTTCAACAAAACCCTAGAAGAATTTCTCAATTTATCCACAGAAAAGAAAAAAATGGTAAAAAACGGTCATTGAAACTATCTATCCATCATCTATCAACAATCAATTTACTACATCTTTGTTGTAAATAATCATTTTCGTCCTAGTTACACTCAATTCACTATCTTGCATCATATACTGACCTTAACCTTTTGTTTCTCTAGCATTTCCAGTCAAAATTATTCATGAGAAATCAGTAACATTTGATCATTGTTGAATGATCACAACTCTAACATCAAATTATTTAGAGTTTTTCTACGGGGTCAAGAAACATATTTCCAAATGAAATAGCATGAATCTAGATTTCAAACCATGGAAACATAAAGTGACGGGGTAAGAAACCTTGAGTCTAGACCATGCACTGCTCTGAAGTATTTTCAAAATAGCACTCATCCACAAATTCCAACGAAAGATAGAAACGAGGGATTTGAAAAAACACAATAAAAATAAGGGATCAAACACACTGCGCCAATAAAAACAACCTCTGTAAGAAAAGGAAATGAGGAATAAGGAAAATCACCAATTCACTAGATCTTTTCTATCTTTCATGATCGTCTTTCTTTTAAATATTCCATGATTCCATGAAATGAAACCCAAACAGAATTACAGAACTATCAAAATAACATAAAGCCACAGTATAAGCATATCATACTATACAATAAACGAAGAGCCTCACACGCTGGCGTCCTCTCTCCCAAGAAGCTTCACCGGCGTTCCTGGCCTCGACGACATGACGTGCGACTCAGCAAAGTCTTCTGAACCCAGAATCCTCCCAGGCCACCACGATCCGTTACGACGACGTACCCACACAATCGTCCCAACACCACAGTCGCCTGCGACCCCTCCTTCATCGGAACCCTCAGACGCCGTTCCCATCCCCAACTTCAAACGTCAAGCGAAACCCTAAAAGCCGAAACCGGGCCCCGCCGCTCGACCGGCAGTTTAACCACCGGAAAAAGCAAGCCCCACCGATGCACCCTGCCTCCGCCGAGATAGCGCGGGATCAATGAAGTCGCCAATTAGGGTGTCCATTCAGGACCGGCCAGATCTCATCTCCCTTCTCGCCCTCTCTCTCTGACTTCTCCTCAGTCCTCGCCGGAAATTTTGATCGGAGATTCGCAAGCCGATTATTTCCCTCCACAGAGCAATTTCTATCCTATCGTTTCCGTTCTCCCCGATAAACAAAGATCTAAACAGATGTTGAGGAATTAGTTTTGGAGAAAATACGAGGAGAATACTTACTCGCGGTGACGAGATACTGAGATTTTTCCTCGTTTGGCCGCTTTAAAGAGGTCGTCTAATTAACAATTTAAAGCTAGGGCTCCTTGGTAGAAGGATTTATGTAGGATTTAAAGGGTTTAAGCGGTTTGATTTGCTTGTAAAAGGAGTCTTTGTAAAAGAAAACAAGAAATGCATATTTAATTGAATAAAAAAAGATCACAGTGTAAAAAAAATTAGTGTAAAATAATATTTTGAGTTTTTTTCATGAATGTAAAATAAATAGAAGTGAATGATTTTTTTTGCTTAAAAAATGAATGTTATGTAAAGTATAAAAATGGTGGAGGCCGATGGAGGAGGCGGTGGTTGGCGGAAGTTGGTGGCATCGACCGACAATGGTGGTGAAGATCTGTTGGAAGATTTGTTTATCTCGTTGTAAGGAATTTATACAATATTTCTGATTTCAAATATTTTATGTTTTTTATATTTTTTCGATCAAATTTGTGTGTCCATTATCAAAAAATTATGATATTTTTATTAGTAAAACTTTCACTGCATAACTTTTAAATGTTATAAAGCTTAATATTATAAACGTTTTGAGTATTTATTTTAGATTTTTCATCGGTGACTTTAAAAATGCGATCATTTTGTCTACTTAGCAATTTATTTTAACATCTAAAAATATTATTTTAGTTCAATAAGAGCTTTAGAATGATGTTATATATAATCCAAGATAATTTGGTTAAATTATAAAAATATGATTTTTTGTTCAGCATGATTTTTGTTGTATATTACTATGATATTTTGGTACTTTTTGAATTAGTCTTAATTATGATTTATTTTATGCAATATATTGAAAATGAATGTGGATATATGATTGAGATTACGGTTATAATAATGTGATAATAATATATGTAAAAGACAAGTAAAAATTGATTGACCCGTTTGTTGGATATTGATTGACATGTAGATGATGTGCCGGCTAGCTTTTCTTTAAATATATGATTTTATGTTATCCTCGGTTGATTTACATGATACATTGATTGGGAGTTATAAAAAGATGATTATTGTGCCGACGGGTAAAGAGTGATGATTCTATTTATTAAACTAACGGTTTAAGTATACTAATATAATATTGAAAAACATCATGATAATCATGACTTCTTACTTGTTTAGTATGACTATAGAAATGCACATTATTGAGACATTATTCATATTATTGTGCGGATTTATTATTAACAATGTCACTGATTCATTGATATAAAAAATATGATACATACATTAAGCATGTGATATATAGGATATACCGAGCATTTGGTTAATATATTGATTTAATACTAATATATAATAACTGTATATAATGTGTAAACTCCTATATGATTTTATTACATTGATTTGATTTCGACAGTCATTATCGATGATTTGATTTTATCGCTCTATATGATTTATCTATTGCTTGTAGTAATGATATGACAATTATTTTATTGATTTGACACTTATACTAATTTATTGTCTTATGTATCATACAATTTTATAATTTATGGACTGCTTCAATGTTCATATGAATGCAATTGTTATGATCTGACTTCTGACATGCATATCAGTTCTATATCGTGCTTTGAGTTCAGTTTTAGATTTTGATTTTATTGTTGGACTTTTTAGCTCATTATATGTCGTAAAATGATTTCAGTTCATAGCAGAGGATCATGAGTTTGAGGTTAATCATGATTCTTCAGGTTATGTTTCTTTTTCAAGCCATTCTTTTGTACTCATGACATAGTAGTTATGATATGATTGTAAAAATCATAAATATTATATATTATTTTTTATTAATGCGAGTACATGCGCATATTTTGATGTTTTAGATAGCTTTGATGTTGTTATTAAAATAATTATTATTATTATTAATTAGATTCTCGGGGCGTCACATGTCATGCTTCGTAAATATTTAGATCTTGAGCAATTTTATAGTGCTACATCGGACGGTCCATACTAATTCTCTTAATCATGAAGCATTAATTCAGCATTTAAGTGTTTTAATAATGTCATCTATAAGCGGTCTTGGGCTCACTGGATTCATCTCGTCGAGCCACTCAATTGGACCATAAGCATGTCATACTTTGAGATAATTTGGTTATTCAATTAATGTTTTGAAGCTTCCCAATATACTTCAATCACTTCATTTGAGCCCATTTGGGCTTGAGTTGTACCGATTTCAGTATCATTGGGTTCGTCTCTGAGATGTTCAATTTGAGTATAAGTATGTTGAAATTGGAGTTTCAATAGTCCTAATTTTAATTTTGAAAGTTTTCAATTCATACATGCATCAAGATTCATGCTTGATCAAAGCAATTTTTAATAATGTATCAAGTATCTTGGATCTATTATATAAAATAATAAAAATGAATTAATTAGGATATTATTTTTATAGTTGAGGTGGGATGGTTATGGAGAAGCATCATTATATGATAAGAGGATTACTTGGATAATTAAAAGTAAAATTTTAAATTTTATAGAACAACAATTAGGCATGCCATGTTAGATGAATCAAAGTATTATGTTGTAAAATAAGTAGTTCGTTTTTAAGTTGAGTGTAGTATAAATGAAGATAACAAGATGGATATGTGGTAAAATCAAGGATAATAAAATAAGAAATGATTATATCAGCGAAAAAAGATGATAATATCAGAGGAACAATTAGAAGGAATAAGATCATTAAAAATAGATTTAGATGATTTGGACATATAAAAGGCAAAAAACAAATATGTTAGGCAAGCAAATAAAATTAGGGTTAGATGATTAAACATAATAAATGGCATTTACACGATTATTTGGATAGAAGTTTTCGCACATAGTACTCTTAATGCACCTCTTCATATTAACAACATGGCCTTAATGATTTTGAAAATTTTATGATCTAGAGTTATCCAATGCAATTAAATGATGTGATGAGTTCAATTAAAGCATACAAAATATGTTTCTAAGTTCACATACCATCAATTAAAAAAATCATTTGTTCTATTTCCATACAAATAAATAAAACATTTAAATTTTACATAAATGATAATATAATTACCATCCAACTAAAAAAGAAATAGAATGGTGCACAATAGTGTTACTCTCTCGCCATTAGACTCCTCGACCACCGCTATGCCATCAACTATCACCAATTTTTAGTCCGATCATCAACCGTCGCCGGATTTCCGCCTGACCACTAATTGTCGTCGGACTTTCGCTTGACTACCAACCGACACCAGACTTATACCCGACAACTATTGAACTTTCGATCTATCCCATCAGACTTCTGCCTGCCTTCATCATTTTAAAGTCACAAATATTCACATGAAGTTCAACCGAAGTTCATGGACTACTATAATTGGATCGTCCACAAGTTTAGGGACGAGTCAATCTTTGTAACATATTCAAACAATATTGAAGTATTTACACTGGGCATAACCCTGCGGTTTATTCCTTTTTCAGAAATTTTTACGTGAAAATCGTGGTGATTTAAGTTCTCTATTTGTGTGCTAGATATCCGTGCAACACTAGGTTTATCTTTACGAATATCCTAGCCCACAACAACTCTTAATTTTCTCTCTCCTCATAAATAATCTTCCCATCAATCTCTTATTTAACCTAAAAGTACTGATTCCTTACATTCGCATCACATACTATATTTTATCACTGCCCATATATCACAAAGGAGCAGACATATACATTATATTATATGTATTCCATTTCTATTAATTTTAAATATTGGTCTTATTAAATTTTTTTACTTATATATAAAACTTACCTCAAAATTAGAAGAGAAAATAAAGTAAAGATAATAACCATCACAGGCCTTATTCCGGTCAAGAGGGGAAGAGCATATCGGAGAAGCAGAAAATGGCTATGGCGAGTTTAGCCAGGCGAAGAGTGGGTAGCCTCCTTGTCCGGCCGGCGGAGCTTGGTCGATTTTCGGCGGCATGGAGAGGATTTGCGGCAGCGGCGGAGGAGAACGATGTGGCGGTGATCGGCGGCGGTCCGAGGGGGTACGTGGCTGCTATCAAGGATGCGCAGCTAGGGCTTAAGACTACATGCATCGAGAAGAGGGGATCCCTTAGCGGTACCTGCCTTAATGTCGGCTGCATTCCTTCAAAGGTAATTACCTTACTTTCCTCTTAGTAAACTTTTGGATGGCGAATAAGGATTTCTGGCGATTTGTTCTCTGCTTGACACTAGTAATTTGATGATTTGAATGGATTTTTTGTAAATTTTAGTAGAAACTGCATCAGATCCGCATAAAAACATCTTTATCTACTTATCGTCTTATCCTATCAGCATTGGATATGAGTTATGTAAAGGATTGTTTTGCTTTGATGAGGTTTTGGTTGTTTACCTTTTTATAAAATTTAGTATTGGCTTATTTGGTTTCAATGACAATTTTGAAGACCCTCCTATAATGATAGATATTGTACTGAAGTAGGAAATATATGACAAGGGATTTATTTGACTCTGGATTTATAGCTGCCTAAGTTTGCTGAAATGAATTTTTTTTAGTTGGGCCATGTTTTTTTCCCCTGGTAAAATATCCGATAGGTTCTTTAGTTAAAAATAACAAGATGTAGGGAAAACATGACCAGAGGTTACCTAGCTTTTACTATGAGCTAAGGATGTTTGTAGACGAAAGTTGAGGAGCTAGCTTTTTAGGATAAAACTGTTATTTTGTAGTAAGATGTAAAAAATTGGTATGCCTTTGTTACCTGGGATTACTAACTTACAGTTGAAGCCATCTTTATTGGTCATGCATATGTTTAATAGTTAAAAAAAGCACCTTTTAAAGTACGTTTTGTAAGCTTCAGATTGTATTAGCTTAGGAATGCCTTGAGTTTATGCAGATGCTTAAACATGCTGGCAACGTGCCTATGGAATGTGTTTTTATATCTCAGATAGAATCTATAGGATGTTAAATTTGTAGTACAAGGATTGAAGAACTGAAGGAGGAGGCTTAATTTCTTGCTACCCTATGGGTTAGGCTCGTACGTTATTGTACTATCTTCCCAGAAACACAATTCATAATGTTTCTCATCCGACAAAACTTTTTAGCAAGGCTTTTAAAACCGGACCGGACCGGCCGGTTCAACCGGTTGAACCGCGAGCCGGCTGGCCGGCCGGTTACGGTTCGACTGAGAACCGTTTTTGCGTCGAACCGGTCTCGGACCGTTCGAACCGCCGGTTCGACCATTGAACCGGGAAACCGGCTCCGGTTTCTCATAACCGTTTTCACGTCGAAGGGTGGTTGGCTTCTTGATCGACGGCTGCTGTGCATCATCTTCGCCGGAGGTAGGGGCGGCGGGATGCAACATGGGGCCACGTGCCCCCACTGACTTTATTAATAATTCTTAATTAAGTATATTTATGTGTCATTAATTATCTATTAAATCAAAATAGATTTATTATATATTCATATATCTTCTTTCGTCCCATATACTAGCCATATACAACAACAGGCGGGCCATACAACTGATTTGCTAACACTGTCAACATGTCTTATTATATAAAGCAAAATATTTATATCTTTCACAGTGTGGGACTAAAATTTATTTATTTTTTCTTATGAGGGAAGGGTTTACATGGGCGGCGGGACAAGGCTGTTTTTTTTTTTTTTTTCAAGCTTAGTCACTTTATTTTTTTCTTCTAAGTTAATAATTCTAATTAATTAGTTATATTACTAAAAATAAAAGTTAGAGATATGTCTAATGTATACTGTTAAAATTAAAAATATTAAATTAGTAAAAAAAATTACTAAACTAATAGATTTAATTGTATTTATTTTTAAAACTCTAATTGATCCTATATGATTTTCCTTTAGATTTAAATGCTTGAATTTATTTGACTAACATTTCACTATTATATAAATAAAAGTATTATAATTTTTTTCAATTTTTGTTATATATTTATAAATAATTGTATCATTATTATAATATTTAAATATAATAAATATTTATTACGTCATCCGGTTCGACCCCGGTTCGACCCCGGTTCGACCCCGGTCGAACCATCAAACCTCTAACCCCTCCTTCTTCCGGTTCATTGACCGGTCCGGTTTTAAAAGCCTTGCTTTTTAGTGAACAATTTATCGTTAAAAGAAGAATTGTTAAAGGTTCTTCACATCTCTTTGAAATCCGTCAAAGTGCAGGAGAATCATTAAAAGTTCATTTTTTCAAAGGTTTTCTTTTGAAGCTCGACAAATTCTTGGAGTGGATCTTGAGTTATTGTGAGGCATTTTTTTGGAGGATTACATCATGAACCATTCTACTCTTAGCTAATGCAGGAGACTGTTCGTTCTTATGCTGACCTTATTCACATTGTTGAAGCACAAATTACTGCTTACGAGGATATCAATGCTTATCAAAAATAATTTGAGAAACCTTATAATAAGAGAAAAAATGGACATGAGGATAGAGCCCAAAAATCTCAAAAAAAAAAAAAATATCAAGATCTTTCACCACCGCCAATATAAGCTAAAGAAGGAATATATTCCCTTAAATACATCGCATGTTAATATTTTCATGCATATGCCATGTATCCTTCTAAGTATGGGAAATGACTTGGATCATTATGAAGGATGCCCCAAATGTTGTTTGCTAACTTCTGTCTTGTTTTGTATTCAACAATTTAGTTCTCATTGTTTACTCGAGTCAAGCCAAGCTTTCCAAGCTGAGCAAGGAGGTAGGCTTGGTGGTAAGATCGATTGGTCATACTAAGAAGCGTTCCTTAGGCGTCTATTCAGATATTGCCTTGGCAATTTATGAAGTGGCGATTCACAGATTGTCAAGCACATCCTTTTAGCCTCTCTCACCTAACTAGGTCACTTGACATTGCATTCTTACCTATAATGCTCACATTTACTTAGTTATCTTGATCAGGAAGATGATCTACATAGGAGTTTCCACATAAACTCGGGAGTCATGGATGACTAGGAAGATGATCTGTTAGGGATAGACTCGTGAGGAGACTATTGATGCACATAAAGCATTAAATATGTCATACATTATAATAGTACATTATTTATTGTCGAGAGTTGATGCAAATTGGAAATGTTTTGTTATCTTTCACACCTATTTCAAGTATGATTACACGTCATAGAAGTTGATCATAGATGGTGGTAGTTGCGTGAATGTTATCGCTATCTTTGTACTTATTAAGATGAAACTACTCTTGAATCTCCCCCCTAGCCATACAATTTAGCTTGGGTTGACATGACCTCTTTATTTGTCACTTGACATTTTATTGTACCATTGTATCCAACCAATTATTAAAACATGATCTGTTGTGATGCTCTTCCAACGGAATTGCCCACATACTCTTAGGGAGACCCTAACTATATGACTTGGATGCACCAATTTCGAATACTGTAATTAAAAAAAAAAACGAATACTGTAATACCTGCACTTTTAAATTTAAGGACAAAAAGATTGTATTGAATTATGTTAAGCCTAAAGAAGTTGCACCTCAATATCCTAAAGGGCACTTTTATCCTTGTTTAAAGGAAGTTTCTGCACGTCAACAAGTACCATTACTTTTGGTAGGAAATTAGTAACAACGCCATATACACATTGATTGTCTTCACTTCTTCAAGTCAACTTGCTTTTGAGTTACTTTCTGTGAAGCGAGCCACCTAGTTTTTGAATCCTAGGCATAAACAACTCTTTCATGAGTTGCTCAGATTAGGATTGTCTAACATATAATAAAATCTTGTGCTAGGATCTGCACTCCCTAGTCTACTCCATTATAGAATGAGTCCAGTGATCATGTCGAACTCAAGTGACAAGTTGATGACTTATTAGTGAAGTGATTCATCAAATGGAGCTTACACCGCCGGCATTACCCCAACCCTTCCTTATAGCTAGGAAGGATAATCCATAGCATATTTTTTGTGGATGGTCATGCCATTAATAAAGTCACCATCAAATATAACTAGCATGAGTAATTATCTTCTTGCAGATCTATATCAAGAGCATATATATAATATATGCATGAGAAAATGTAATGAATAGAAACAACCTTCAAGATAAAGATGGTCTTTATGAGTGGTTAGTTATGCCATTTGGTCTAACTATAATACTCCAAATACTTTTATATGGGTAATGACTCATATTCTATGCCTATTTATTAGGAAATACTTGGTCATATATTTTGATGATATTAAAATCATTAACCAAAGAAATTATATCGACACCCACCCCTCGCAACAAGTTTTTTAAATTTTTTGTCAAGAAATATTGTATATCTGTTTGAAATAACGTTCCTTCACGACCTCCTTTATGATTTTCTTGCCAAGTTATCTTCAATGAAGTTCTCTATGTAGATCCTGAGAAAATTTAAGCCATTAAGGATTTGCTTTTTCCAACCAATGTACATTAAGTTCACAACTTAGATGGACTAGACACATCTTACAAGAGATTAGTCGTGGCTTTATTCCAATCATGACCACTATCACTTATTGCCTTAAGAATGGTGAATTAAAATTAAAATAAAGAATCTTTTGACCACCTCCCCTATGTAGAAATTGTCTGAAGTTATCCTTGATGCCTTTGGATTTATTGGAGGGTCATTAAATTGCGTACTTCGACAAGAAATAGAACGATGCACAATAGTGTTACTCAATGATCGTGAATTATATGCGGCAATTTAGACCATAAAATATTGGCGGATTATCTTTTTTCTCAAGAATTTGTGCTCCAATTGAACAAATTTTCTAGTACTTGAGCTCTTAAAAGAAACTTAGCTCGGCATGCTAAATAGGTATAGTTCATGACCTTACTTTTTCCCTCAAATGCAAATCTATTGTCGAGAATAAATAGTTGGATGCATGTGTGATAGGAAATACTTGATTTCAAGTAGTTCCTAGCCAAATCTGAAGTTAAACGAGAAGAAAAACTGCTGTTTTCAGCAGAGGACATCAGCCAAACACAAGAAAACAGCGAGAATTTGCGAGAAAACTGAGAGAAAACTCAAGAAGAAACTTGGATTCCACTAGATGATAAATAAAATAGCAAGATACAAGAGATCCTCAATTCGAGAGGAGGATCGTCTCTCCCAAATCTCTAGACACGGTGGTCTAGAGCCCAAGCCTCCAAGAAACCCTAATTTCAATCAATCAAAACATGAAGAATCCCTAATTCCCTCATACACTTTAATACCCAAACCTTCCTAATACAAATTCCCTCCCAAAACCTCTTCTCCCCACTCCGTTTGAATTCCCCCCTCATTCAATTAGTGGGGCCCGCTCCTTTTGAGCGGAACAGGCAGAGGAGGCGGAATACTTCCGCCTCCTATAAACCAGCGGCCCTTGGGCCGGCTGGTTCTGGACTGGTTCCAAGTGAACCGGTCTAACAATACCGCCCTCCCAAAGAATCACCTTGTCCTCAAGGTGAAAATTAGGAAACAGATGTTTTATCTTCTCGTATGGCTCCCACTTGGCCTCGTACTCCGGAAGACTCTTCCACTTGATCAACACTTCCTTAGTTCCATCTTTGTTCTAGCGGACCCCCTCCAGCTCTGAGGGTTCCAGAATCACCTCTACATCCTCCGTAAGTGTCGCTGGCAGCTCGGGGTTGGCTGTGTAGTCACCAATGGCCTTCCTCAACTGCGAGACATGAAAAACTGGATGTATGGTTGCCGAGGGTGGTAATTTCAGTCGATATGCTATTGCCCCAATCTTCTCCAGTACTTCATAAGGCCCAAAATACCTTGGAGCCAGCTTTTTATTCCTCTTGTTAGCAACAGTCTTGCCTATTTGGTCGGAGCTTCAAAAACACACTCTCTCCCACTTCAAACTGGATGTCCTTTCTATGCTCATCCGCTTGTTTCTTCATAATTTGCTGAGCTCTTAGTAAATGCCTTTTCAACTCCTCTAGCACTCAATCCCTCTCCTCCAAGTACTCCTCCACTGAAGAAACTGGTGTACTGCTACTCCCAAAATGCACCAAGTGAGGGGGGGGGGGTCTCTTCCATACAACACCTTGAATGGAGTCATCTGTGCAGCCGAGTAAAACGAGGTGTTGTACTAGTACTCCGCCCAAGACAGCCACTTGGTCCAAAGCTTGGGTGTCTCCGACACAAAGCATCTCAGATAAGTCTCCAAACTCCGGTTGACTACTTCTGTTTGACCATCCGTCTGTGGGTGGTAAGCGGTACTCCTTTTCAGCACTGTCCCCTGCAATCTAAACAACTCTCTCCATAAATGGCTGAGGAATACTTTGTCCCTGTCCGAGACTATCGCTTCTGGTACCTCGTGTAATCTGACTATCTCTCTGATGAATGCTGACGCTACTGTCACTGCAGTGTATGGATGGCATAGAGGAATGAAATGAGCATATTTGCTCAATCTATCCACTACCACCAATATCACAATAAATCCCTCAGAACGAGGCAACTCATCAATGAAGTCCATAGATACCTCCTCCCAGACTCGACCTGGTAAAGCCAAGGGCTGCAGTAACCCCCCGGGTGACATAGCTAGGTACTTATTCCTTTGGCAGACTTCTCATCTGGATACCATCTCTTCCACATCCTTGTGCATCCCTCTCCAGTATAGTTCTGCCGCCAATCTCCTGTAGGTCTTTAACACTCCTGAATGACCTCCCACTGCAGTCCCATGGAACTCTTGGAGCAATTGTGGAATGTGAATTGATGTTCTGGGTAACACAAATCTCCCCTGATACAACAATCTCTCCCCTTCCACAGAGTATCCTAGATGGTTGCCCTCTCCCTTTAGTAAGTCAGTCATGATCCTGCTTAGTTCCTCATCCCTAGCACTCTCCTCCTTGATGGCCTCCCAATCTAGCATCATTGGGACTGATACAGCCACTGTCTGCAGCCCCCCCATGCATCGGGACAGGGCATCTGCCGCCTTATTCTCTACCCCTGGCCTGTACTGAATCTCAAAGTCATAGCCCAGCAGTTTGGATAGCCACCTCTGATGCTCCTCTGTCACCATGCGTTGTTCTAGCAAATATTTCAGGCTCAGTTGGTCGGTCCTGACAATGAAATGTCTCCTGAGTAAGTAGGGGCGCCACTTTTGGATGGCCAAAATGATTGCCATTAATTCCCTCTCATAGACGGACTTCAGCTGGGCTCTTGTAGTCAACACCTAGCTGAAATAGGCAATGGGCTTGTGATTCTTTATCAACACCGCTCCTAATCCATACCCCGATGCATCTGTCTCAACTATGAAGACCTGGGTAAAATCCGGCAGAGCTAAGACCGGAACTGTGGTCATAGCTTTCTTCAACTTCTCGAATGCTGTCGTGGCTGCCTCACCCCATAGGAATCCATCTTTCTTCAGCTGCTCCGTGAGTGGCCATGCTATAGCGTTGTATCCCTTCACAAATCTTCTGTAGTACCCTGTAAGTCCTAGGAATCCCCTCAACTCCTTCAGATTTTTAGGCAGTGGCCACTTTAACATAGCTTCAATCTTGGACTGATCTGCTGCTACCCCTTCCTTGGATACCATGTGCCCCAAGTACTCCACACTAGCTTGTGCGAAGCAGCACTTCTTCAAGTTAGCCCGCAGCTGGTGCTTCTGGAGAACCTCCAGCACCTTCCTTAAATGCCCCCAATGCTCCTCCTCTGTTCTGCTATACACTAGGATGTCATCAAAGAATACCAAAATAAATCGCCTGAGATACTGGTTGAAGATCTTATTCATGAGTGCCTGGAACATGGCGGGAGCATTGGTGAGGCCAAAGGGCATCACTAGGAACTCATAGTGGCCCTCATGAGTTCTAAAAGCAGTCTTGGGCACATCTTCTTTCTTCATTCGAATATGATGATACCCTGATTTCAAGTCGATCTTGCTGAAGATCACAGTTCCACTCAATTCATCTAACAGCTTGTCAATCACTGGTATAGGAAACTTATCAGGTACAGTTTCCTTGTTGAGTGCGCGGTAGTCTACACAGAACCGCCAGCTGCCATCTTTTTTCTTTACCAATAGAACAGGACTAGAGAACGGGCTGGTACTGAGCCTGATGATCCCTGCTTTTAGCATTTCTCTGATCAACTTTTCTATTTCGTCCTTCTGAAACTGAGGGTAACGGTAAGGTCGCACGCTGACAGGCGACGCTCCCTCCTTCAATGTGATGGCATGCTCCTGCTCCCTGGGTGGTGAGAACCCTAGAGGGGGTTGAAAAACCTCATGAAATTCTTGGATCAAAGGCTGCACAGAGAGAGGTATGTCCCGCAACCCCCCCCCCCCCCCCCTTCCTCCAAACTCACTCCCTCCAATCTGTGTAATTCCACCAAATAGCCTTCCCCCTCCTCCTGAATTATCTTGATTAGGGATTTGAGTGAAACCCCCGCTTTGGTCAGCCCCGCATCACCTTGAATCACCCTCTTCCTTCCTCCCTTCACCAATTCCATCCTCAGAGTACCCCAATTGATCTTGGTTTCCCCCAAGGTCTGCAACCACTTCATCCCAAGGATGACATCCGTACTCCCCAATTCCAAGGGAAGGAAATCTTCCTTTACATGGATCCCTTGAATCTTCAGTAATACTCCTCGACAGACTCCTCGACCCATCTCCACCTTCCCGGTGCTCATCATTACCCCGTAACCTCCGGTATCCATTAGCTCCATCCCCAATACATCTACAATCTAGGTGGAAATGAAATTGTGTGTTGCTCCACTGTCTATCAACACCACAACCTCACAATCAGAGATATCTCCTTTCACCTTCATAGTGTGGCTCGAAGTGAGTCCCACTACTGAGTTCAAAGAAACTTCTGCTACGTCCAGATGCAACTTCTCCTCCTCCTCCACCTCGGGGTCATTCCCACCTCCCTCTTCGTCTTCCTCATCTTCACAAACGAGGAGAACCTGAAGAGATCGGTCCTTGCACCTATGCCCCGGCATGTACTTCTCATCACACCTGAAGCACACCCCTTTTGCCCTTTTTTCCTGCAGCTCCTTCTCAGTCAGCTTTTTGAACTGTCCACTGTTACCTCCTCCTCCCATTTTCTCCTTGGGTGCTTCCTTTATGCTCCCGGGGCCTGCTCCTTTTGCTGGTAAGAATGTGGTCGTCGTCCTGTACGACCCCCCTGAATAGTTTCCCCGAGTCCCTCTTTCAGATTTCTTCTGGTTCTCCACCAACTGGGCCAACTCCATGGCCTTGCCGAGACTCCTTGGCTCCAATACTCTGACTGGTGTTCTTATCTCTGGTTTCAGCCCCTTCATGAAATTCCCTTCTAGGGCTGACTCTGAGATATAATCCAGCCTACCAGCCAGATACTCAAACCTGTCCCGGTAATCTGCCACCGTGCCTTCTTGGGTAAGGGCAAAGAATTGCTCATAGAAGTCTCCTTCCCCATCGGTTCGGAAACGCTATAGTAAGCATTCTTTAAACTCTCGCCAGCTCCGGATGGGCTCCCGTCTGTCACGCCATTGATACCAGGCTAAGGCTTTCCCCTCCAAGCACATTCTCGCCGCTGTCAATTTCTCTTCTTCCGTCAACCCATTGACGGCAAAATTCGCTCCACCTTGTATATCCATCCATGGCCGTCAACCCATATACTCGAACCCCTCTTCATACTCTCCTCTCCTTCCTTCAACATCATCACCTCGACGTTGAATACCTTCAAATTCAGCACCTCGATGATGACGTTCCTCCCTTCTTCCTTCAAAATCTCCCCCTCGACGCTGAATTCTTTCGAATTCAGCACCTCGGCGATGAGATCTCTCTCTCCTCCCACCAAAATCAGCCCACCTTCTGTCATATCCCATGCTCATCTCTTCCCTCGAAAGCGGCTCTAGAGGAGGCATGTCGTTCTCTTCCTCTAGGATCTCCACCTCCGAATTTCTCCTCCCCCGCAAGGGGTTCGGATTTCCTCCCATGCCATGGCCGTCGGTGGTCTCTCTTACTTCCAATGTCGCCGGATTGATTTTCATCTCAAGCAGTTTCTTCATCATTTCTTCCATTGCAGTGAACTTTCCCTCCAACCTTTCATTGTTGGAGGTGATTTGGTTTTGAAAGTTGAAGAATCTTTCCTCCAAATCGGCTTTCAATTGGCCGACTTCGCCTTCCAAGACGTCAACCTTCTTTCCGGGCATCTTTCTTCCCCAACGGATCTCAAAAATATCACTTCCGGAAGCCAAAAGCTCGTTGAAAAATCAGGATTTCAGCCGCCTAAGTCCCAAATCGATGCTCTGATACCAATTTGATAGGAAGTACTTGATTTCAAGTAGTTCCTAGCCAAATCTGAAGTTAAACGAGAAGAAAAACTGCTGTTTTCAGCAGAGGACAGCAGCCAAACACAAGAAAACAGCAAGAATTTGCGAGAAAACTGAGAGAAAAGTCAAGAAGAAACTTGGATTCCACTAGATGATAAATAAAATAGCAAGATACAAGAGATCCTCAATTCGAGAGGAGGATCGTCTCTCCCAAATCTCTAGACACGGTGGTCTAGAGCCCAAGCCTCCAAGAAACCCTAATTTCAATCAATCAAAACATGAAGAATCCCTAATTCCCTCATACACTTTAATACCCAAACCTTCCTAATACAAATTCCCTCCCAAAACCTCTTCTCCCCACTCCGTTTGAATTCCCCCCTCATTCAATTAGTGGGGCCCGCTCCTTTTGAGCGGAACAGGCAGAGGAGGCGGAATACTTCCGCCTCCTATAAACCAGCGGCCCTTGGGAAGGCTGGTTCTGGACCGGTTTGAACCGGTCTAACAATGTGCAATCGTAATCCATGAGCGTCAAAGTCACATAATTTGATAAAGTAAAAGAAAACCATCCCAATTGTTAAAGGTTTTTTGCCAAATCAATGAATTGTTGACCTTTCCCTATTTCTAGTCTTGACTTACTTGTAGTATGATTAAAAACCCATCTTTGTATCTCTGACTCATCTCATTGGGAATTTTTTTGTTAAGGAAATGTAGTTTGAAGGTGCTTCCAATAAAAGATAGATTCTATGGGCCCAATGTTACCTACATTATTGCTCAATTTCACACTAGTAGTGGGAAAAAGTGACGGTAAAATGGCCTTTGTTATTTACACCCTTACCCATCCCACACAAACTACGAGTGGACTTGAGTATGGACTTCATCTTAGAGTGATCACGAACACCATGAAGATTTGACTCTATCCTTGTTGTCGTTACAATTTTTAAGGCATCACATTTCATCTCGTTCTTATAAGACTTCTAATGCGTCTCATATCACTTCAATATTCTTTAGATGGGTTGTTTGTTAGCATGACCCACCCAAAACGATTTTCTTAGAACAAGACTTTAGATTCATGAATTACTTTTTGAAAATTCTATGAAAATCAACCAGCATTGAACTTATATTTTCCATGAGGCCGTTCTTAAATTGTTGCCTAATAAAGGTGGTAAATCAGAGTATTGAAATTTATTTAGATGTCGCTTTCATAGATCATCTGCTTATTGGGACCTATCCCTTCCTACTATTAAGTTCTCCTATACCAACTCTAGTAATGATTTCATAACTTGCATGAGCCCATTTCATGTTGTTACTGTGTATAAGCTGTATAAATTGATAGATTGTTTGTCTCATATAAGGTCAGTGCATTTGCATCTTCATTTGCTCAAAGAATGCATAACCATCACTAATAAATTTAATTTTTAAGGCGGCTTCCTACACTAATGAAAATTCTCATGTAGTTATTTTTGGACCTTAGTTTTATCAAATTACACGACCTAGAAATAGTGAATTGGACGATTCTTTTAAACGGGGATATGGGCACACACTCATGTTATAAATATTGGCTTGAATTTATTTGTTTGTTTAAGGAGCATTGTGATCCATGCAGAATCTTGTATTTATACCTTTTTTTGTTTGATTTCACTTAATTGATTGCTTTTAAGTTTGAAAATATTAAGTGCATCTCCCCAACCTAACAACAAACCAAATGCGCACACTCATGTCTATCTTACATACTAACCTATCTATTATAAGCAGATCTTTCCATGCAGACCTTCCCAATTTCTATATGGTGGACGCACACAATCTTTTGCTCTCTGTTCCTTTGCAGAGGCAGCGATTAGAGGTATGAAACATCAAGCAGAAAATGCTGAGCCGGTGCTTTCTCAATCGCCTTCCACTGAGGTACTCAACTTCTATGTTGCAACACGCGCCTATGTCATATTTGGTTTTGTTCGTGTTTGAGGTTTGAGTGTTTGACCGAAGAGTGTCTGAATGAAAGATTTGTGCGTTTGAGAAGTGCGCACTTTTTTCAAATATATTGGTGAATTTTATAGAATGTCTTCCGAGGTACAAATATGTACACTACTCTCCCTCATTTCTCACCGCTCTTCCTCATTTTACTCTCCCTTTTATATGCCCCTCCCCCCCTCTCTCTCTGTCTCTCTCTCTCTCTCTCTCTCTCCATCCCTACCCCCTGCTCATCCCACTGTCTCTCTCTGTTCTACTGTGTTTTCTATTAAACGAACCTGGCCTCATGGTTGGAACCTCTCTCTCTCTCCTTAGAAAGCTGCATTGATTCGAGAATTTTCTGGACTCTCCCTCCACTCCTTCATTCATATTTCTTAAAAATGAAACATTTGAACCAAACATTAAAGTTAACTCCATGTAACACGCTTTCTTTGGCTTTACACTTGAGCAGAGGTTCGAATTTGGTTTGGTGGCTAGAACATGAAACTAAGGCTTCGTTTGGGACAGTTTTCTTACTGCTTCTTAAAACAGCTTCTTACCACTAAAATTAAAATTTTTGTACTCGAAAGCTGCTTTAAACAGCAGTAAAAAAGCCGTCCCAAACGAAGCCTTAACCTCTATGGAAATTCAGATATTTTCATCTAAAAAAAAACCTCTTATATGTTGTTTTACTGAGACTTCTTAACAACCTAACAACGTGCACTATCCCATTAAGAGTTCTGTGGTTGACAAATTTCCGTCTGGTTGGAGCTACAATTTCTATTTTGTGATATGGAGGATCATGGTTTATGTGCTATAACCCAATTGTTGAAACTTCTAAATGTTTTTTATTGTAAACAAAACAATGCAGGATAATGTTAAGATAGAGCGTGGAGTCACTAACAAGAATTCTCTTGAAGCTAATGAACTGGAAGCGAAAAGGGTCATTTCCTTCAGTCCTCTGGAAGGAGCTGCCATTAGCAGGCGAGCCAGTGCATTGGTCAAGGAAAGCCTGAAAATAAAGAGAAGTGAACTTTCTCAAAGGATCACATTTGCTCTCATACCAGCTTTGCTGTTAATATCAAAGAACAGCTTTACCACATCACTTCTGATACTCTCAGTTTATTGGCAAATCTATGGTTTCTTCAAAGAAATCTTTCTGGATTATGTTCATCACGAGGTAACCCAAAAATGGGTTCTGATTTATTTCCAACTGCTGCTTTTGGTTCTTGCTAAGGACACCATCCTTTATTTCAATTTGGTGTAATATATATCCTGCAAGCTTTCTGTGCTATTGCCTCCTACTAGGAACAATTGAGTGGCTGATCTATGAGGAAGCCATCTTTTATTCTACTTTTTTTTTTTATTGACTTCCAGTATTATTTCCCTTTTACTGGTGTAAGGAGGCTGTATGGAGGCCAGGATTTGCATTGTTGTGTGAGGGGGGGATCTGTTGAACACATCGAATGTTGCATCAAAAATAAATGGATCATGGTGCTTGTTAAGAATATATTTGGAATTTGGGTATGAATATCTTGATCTAGATTTAGGTTTTGTTTGGGACGGATTTCTTATTACTTCTTATTTTTTGTACTATAATGTTGCTTTAAGAAGCAGTAAGAAATTCATTTCAAACAAAGCCTATATTATGTTTAATTTGAAGATGGTTGAACCTATTGCCTGCTGGCTATTGACCGAGGCTTCGTTTGGGACGGCTTTTTTATTGTTTTTTAATTAAAAAAAATAAAAATTTTGTACTAAAAAGCTGCTTTAAGAAGCAGTAAGAAAGCCGTCACAAACGAAATCTGAATACTTGGTTGTATGAGAAGCGATTTTGACCTTAAAATACATGAATGAACTGCTATTTGTCTATCATTATTTTTTTCTTTCATATTTATGGATGCAACTATCAACTTCTTATAGTAATTAGCATAACGTCCAATTTTGTGTGCATATGTTGTTATATTTTGATGATGCTAATTCGAGAATAATATAAATTTGTGCGAAGCAAATGCAGCAAAAACAATTGCAATGAACAGTTTGATACAAACCTGAGCATCTCCATGATTTGAAAGCATTGGATAAATTTATATATCACCTTATTTTTTCCAATAAAGTAAAATTATGTAAAATAACAATAATAAAGTATAGATGAAGCCCTAGTTTATTAAGAATTTACGTTCACTGATAGGAGATTTTGTCTTAATTTTGATGTGCTAATATTCTCCAGATCTCATATCATCATGAATTTTATACCCAAGTAATAAAAAATAAATTTTAATTATATTTTGATTATATGCTGGATGATTATTTATATAAAGTTTACAGTTATAATAGATTGTATTATGTTACATGAAATGATATTAATGCTTCATTTGGGATAATTTTTTTATTGCTTATTAAAATAATTTTCTAAAAAAAAAAAATTATTGTATTAGAAAGTTGTTTTAAGAAGCAATAAAAAAGTTGTCCCAAATGAAGTCTAAAATTATGAAGGGATAAAAGCCCTCTGCCCTCATATGATTCACTGCCAATCAGCCATAATATTTTTTGGCGGAGAGAGAGAGAGAGACTACATTCAATCACTCATATCCATTGTCACGTCATAGAAGGCGCATGTCGGCGTAACTAATCCCTCGACGAGACTACCAGCAATCAAAAGAGGCTTAATCTACATTGACATGTGGGCGAAAAGCTCCTAATTACCCACTATAATAAATGAGAATTTTGTTTAGGCTTTTGAGTCAATTAAAGATAAATTCATACACATATTAATATGTAATTTTTGAATTTAAAATCTTTTGGTTAATAGTCAAAGTTATAACCTACATATTAAGATGACTTGCGTTAATAATTGAAGATTTCATTTCTTCAAGCATAAATATCTGAATGAAAAGAAAAAAAAAATCTAATATTTTATTTTTTATTTTCTTATGTTATAGCAAACTTTGATAGTTAAAATAAATCAAACAATTTGACTTAAATAAAATATTGGCGTGTGTTAGATAAGATAATATTTTTTTTTTTTTTTTTTTTTGGACAAGGAGTATCGGCCTTCGGCCACTAATCTCCCCGGTCGACCTAGCGGACTACCCACACCAATTCGCCCGGGCCAACACTTAAGGCTTTCGTGGCCGCCCATGGGAATCGAACCCGAGACCTAGGCTTTGCCAAGGAGGTTCTTTCCCACACGAGCTAAGCCACGGTGGGTTAAGATAATATTTTGATTACACCCAATTTGGATAGGGTCCAATCCAATAATACTTATTTGGATTGAGTGTGCTAGTAACAAAAAACCTGAAGACATCAAATTACAGGCAAATTTTCTGCAACAGATTCTAAAACTTTTCGTGCGGTACTCAAATACCTCCAAAAAAAGCTAAAATTTTATTGATAATTATTTATAAATTTAGAAAAACTTTGCTGTCTTTGGTCAAATCCGAGAGAGAATTTTACGAATGCTTCATTGCTCAATATATTTGCTATTTGCGGATTCAACGTTGCATTGGTGCTCTATGCTCCATTTTCGGTCAAATCTCTGAAGCCGCTGCAATGGGTTTGTTTCTCTTCTCACTTTTCACCAATTAGGGTTAGCGTTTAAGGGTGATGGGCTGGATTTTGTTTTTGTTTTTTTTTCAATAATCTGCATCTCTGGTCATCTATCTGTCTAAAGATTAAAGAGTTGTTTCTAGAAATGTTTACATTTTGATGCATCCAACATCATCTGTTCTGTATTTTTCCTCTTCTTATGTTTGTTCTTCTTATTTTTTGTGCGTGTGCTTATTGTGGATCTGTTCTTGTTTACCAGCTCGAGCTATTGTGATAATGGGAGTGAGTGGCTCTGGCAAAACGTAAGTCTCTCATTGCCGATCGGGTGTTTATCAGTAGACTCTACTGCAGTAAACTTGAAATTGTCTTCATATTTTTGGGTGTAAATTTTGATAAATGGTATTTCTGCGTTTGAGCAGTCACATTGCAAAATTTACTGGAAAAAAACCTTTTCTTCCATGCTTTACTTTTTGTCTGAAATTATTTTCCTTGTGGCTTGATGATGCGAGTTTGTGCTAAATTGTAGAGCCTAATTGATACTTATAAGAAAATACCTTTGGTAGGGATGATATGTGGACACTCTACACTCATCTCATACAATATTTTCTTGTTGTCTCATTAATTTGAACATAAAAGTATTTTGAGAATTTGAACTGAAGAGAGTTAAAAAAATATAGAGGGCGTAAGATTGTTGCCTTTTTGTTGTAAAACTTCTTCAGCATCATCATAGTGGAACTGTAGCAGCATAAAGGTTGATGCATTTTAGCTAACTTTTTCATAATTTTACTTTATAAACTCTGCTACATTTCTATTTGGCTACAAATTTCTTGTTATTTTTTCTAGAATTCTTGTAGTGAGGAGAAAATTCTTATAACCATATCTGCTAAAATGTGATACCCGTGACAAAATTGCTACCCTAATTTTTCTACAACAACAACATCAACATTAAGCCTTTGTCCCATTATGTGGGGTCAACTACATGAATCATTTTTCTCCATTATGCTCTATTAAAAATCAAATTCTCTTAAATATAATAAAAAATGTCATCTCTAATACTTTATAACTAAGTCTTTTTAAGTCTGCATTTACCTTCCTTAGCACAACCTAGATCTAATACAACTACTCTCCTAATCGGGTCATCGGAAGGCTAATATTTTATGTGGCCAAACCGTTTAAGGCGACTCTCTCTCTCTTCTTATCTGCCACTAGAGCTACTCCAACCTTCTCATGTATGTACTCGTTTCACATTCTACCTTAAGAGTAAAGCCAATCATCCACCTGAGCATCCTCATCTCTACAACTCTTGACTTAATTTTATGCTTCACTTTTAATGACCAACATTTTGTGCCATAAAGCATTGTAGGTCTCACCATCTTATAGAGTTTTCCCATAAAACATTGCAGGTCACCACCATCTTATAGAATTTTCCCTTCCCTTAAGTTTAAGGAGTATTTTTCTATCACACAACATGCTTGATACATTCCTCCATTTCAACTATCAACTTGAATCCTACTAATAATATTGATATGCCATGAAAAATCATCTTGATCCAGCACGAAGCTCGAGGCATATCTTGATTGCAACTTTCAAAATTAAATTTGGAATCATCCGAACACCAATTTCAATAAACTTACAGTCAAATTAAATGTCTCAGTAAGATGAATCCAATAATACCAAAATCGATCCAATCCGAGCCCAAATAGGCTCAAATCATGGGCTTAAAACATATTGGAAAGCTTCAGATAATTAATTAGATGATCAAATGACATCTAAATATAGCATGCTTATAATTGAATCGAGCGGCTCGATGAGATGAATCCAACGAGCCCAAGATAGCTAAATTCAAACATCTTCAAGGTTCTTAAATACTAAATAAATACTCCTTGAGAACAACTTTTATGTCATTGAATTCTTCTAGCTTCAACTACATAATGCGCTCTATATGATTTGTATTGAGCCAACACCTTCCTCTAAGGAAGGACATCATTTGTAATAAACAACAAACACTAGTGGATTCATTTCAATTGGGAAGGCTCCGTAGTTTTTCCCCCTTTTCAAGGTTTACCACATAAAAAATATTGTCTCTTATGACTCTTGCACCTCTCTCTCTTATATGTTTGTGTGTTGGATCTTAGTACAAAAGCTTGGACGCTAAACTCTATATCTCTCTACTGCCGCGAATATTCCAGGTCACAAAAAATATCTCCATCTATTTCACAATCATTTTGAACAATAGACTCGAGATATCTAAAACGTATATTCTTTTTAATGACTTGATTGCCGAAGTCATCTGCCCGACTTATTCTACATAAAAAAAATAAAAAAATCATAACATTTGCAATAGTTTTCAAAAACTCATTTTTCCTGTAATAGTTCCACAGTTAATTTTATAGGTAATTATAATCATGATGGACCTTAATTTCCCTGTGTTTTGAAGTTGTTTATAGTTGAACTTGAATTTAGCTTTGAAAGAGTATTGTTGTTGTATCATACGTAACGCAAGTAATATATGCTCTTCGAGGCTCATATGGTCCCCAAAATGTTTGCACTGTTTTTACCATAACTTTCTAAGTCATAATTCGTTTACAGTACATTAATATGATGAATGATTGAATTAACAGATCAGTTGCTAAGATGCTTTCAGAGTCTTTCCATTGCAGCTTTCTTGAAGCTGATGACTTCCATTCGCATTCAAACAAAGGTACTTCTGAAACTTTCCAAGGAAGAATGTTCTGCATGGGAATTTCTCAAATACAGTTTTCAGTACTTATTGTAGTTTGTCATGGAACATATGACTTGAAGCATTTCTTTTCATCACATATGAATTTTCTGCGATACTTCTTGTTCAATACAAAAATCCTCTAGTTAGAAACAATTATGCACATCTAATGTCTAAAGTTGCACTTAGATATTAAAAATAAACAAGTGGTAATGCCAATGGCATGCTTTCCTCCACTTCACAAATGGCTATTCATCCTATGAAACCTGTCTCTGCTGGAACATATCATCAAGTCCTGGTTTTATTTTATACAGAGAAGATGCTCAAAGGAATCCCACTTTGCGACGAAGACCGCTTTCCATGGCTCGAAGCTCTTCGAGACGCCATCAGAAAGAAGTTCGTCGATGGAGAGACTGTTGTTCTTGCTTGTTCTGCTCTTCAGAAGAGGTACAGAGATATCATCCGGTCAGCAGATCCAGATTACAAAGCAGGCGAGTATAGTCACTGCAAGGTTAAGTTTGTTTGCTTAGTAGCGCCTGTGGGAACAATTGCTGAAAGGATCAACAAAAGATCAGAGGAAGGGAATCATTTCATGCCAGTTTCATTGCTACAATCTCAGATGGATTTGCTTCAGATTTTTGAGTCTGAGGGAATACCTCAAATTGATTCCACCATGAATCTTCAGCTTATTTTGGATCAGATACTAACTTTATTCAAAGATATTTAAATTTCGTTTGGGATGGCTTTCTAACGGCTTTGCAAAGCTGTTTTTTAGTTAAAAAATCTCTTGAAAGTAGGAAAAAAGCAGCAGTCTAAAGCTGTCAGACGGCTTTCTTATTGCTTCTTAAAACAGGTTTGTAGTACAACAAGCAAATTTTTTATACTAAAAAGCTGCTTTAAGAAGCAATAAGAAAGCCGTCCCAAACGAAACCTTAGTCCTGGTAATTGCTATATTCTTATCTGATCCACATGGAGTAGTTTTATTGTTGTGTGTTGGTTGATTTTATCACCATCAAACAAATGCTAAATTGCAGAAATTCAAGATTTACAAGTTTTACAAGTGAATAAGGGTTCTGTGCAATATTTCTATTTGATCACAACTTGTTTGTTATTTTTGAAATTTTTTATTGTGAAGAGTTTTTCATACAGCTATTAAAAATGATAAAAAATAATTTGAAAATAGCTTCTGTTTCCAAATTTAAATATTTAATGAAACTATGACTTCACAAAATGACTAGAACATGCAACCCTGATTGCTTAGATATATAAAACAAAATATCAAAATGATCTACTAGTTATTTTTGAAAGGTTGTTTTTTTTTTAGATTATATAAAATATTTCATTTAGTCATCAAACTTATTAAATAGGAGTTAAAATAATTTTGTAATAAAAAGTGATGAAAATTGAAGTGTAAGTTATTGAATGAGTTAAAAATCAGTTTATATAACCCCATCATTTAACTTTAACTTTAATTTCCATCATTTTTAATTACATAACTAATTTGGCTTCTATTTAAAGAGTAATTAAGAAAAAGTTAATCAAGCTATATGATTGAAATTTAATCAAGATGAATATCCAATCTATTGGATTAATTTTGACATAAGTGCAACACATGGCTAATAAATTAAAATAAAGTATTATAATCTTAAAAAAAATATCAATGACTTCAATATTTGTCTCTACTAAATTTGTGCAAGGATATTTTTAAACAATTTTTTCATAAGAGGGGCTATTTGATTTGTTGAAAAAGAAATGCATAGTAAGAAAATGTAATATATTCTAAATATTTTGAGATTTTTTTGTCTGTAAAATTAATGCAAGAGAATTATTTTTGGTGTTTGGTTGGGTGTATGAAAATAAATTAAAACTGAGAAAGTGATTTTAGAAAGAGAGGTGGAGATGCAACCTATGGTGTTTGGCATTGCGGTGGACTAAGGCTTCGTTTGGGACGGCTTTTTTACTGCTTTCTAAAACGGAGTTTTAGTACAAATTTTTTTATTTTTGTATTAAAACTCCGTTTTAGAAAGCAATAAAAAAGCCGTCCCAAATGAAGCCTAAGTGGTTGTGAGGTGATAATTGCACGCACAAGGAGCGATGAAGGCGGCGCGCATCAGGCTTAGGCCTCGTTTGATTAGGCTTTTTTTCTCCGTTTCCGTTTGAATACGCCGAAATCAATCAGTATTTACTGTTTGGAATCAAAGCTTAGCAATAATTTCTTTTTAATAAACATCGTTTTTTCGGCAGTTACAAAATCCTTTTCGTATCTGCTTCTTCGGTCACAAAACGGAGTTTCGGAAGCGAATTATGTCTTTTATAATAAAATCTCAAAAGTAGACTGCTAAACAAACAATTTAAAATTACTTTCAAGTATTAATAAGCACTTTTAAAAATATTAGTCAAACATATCTCATTATTGAAACTCCATTTTATTGAACGGCTTTTTCTCAACCTCCTTTTCTAAAACTCCTTTTTATGTAAGCATAAACCGAATCAAACGAAGCCTTAAGCAGGCAGAGGGTGGCGACATGGGGAGCTTTATTAGTTTGCAAAGGGTGGGCGTGCGAGCAGAGGGTGGTGTTGGGAGTTGATGTTCGCCGGAGGTTGGGAGGTCTGGAGCTTGCTAGGTGGTGCGAGGCAATGAGGTATGTAAGAGAGACGATAAAGCAGGTCATGGGAGAGATCGTGAGAGTGGTTGGGAAAACATCTTTTGAATATGTGTGGACTCCTTAAGTAAGAAGAAGTGGAATAAGAGAGATTAGAAAAAGCAGAAAGCAAAAATCTAATTTCCTCCATTGAATTATAGTATTTGGATCATATATATATATATAGAGGTTTACATGAATGGATTTTGGGTTTAATAGAAGTTCAAAACAACTGGTTTAATGCAAGTAAAATAAAAGAATAAAAAATATATTTGAGACCAGTTTAAAGCTGAAATAAATTGAACCGCAAGTTGTTGTGGCCGACTGGTTGTTGTAGTGCTCCAAATCTTTGAAAGATTTGCTTCATTTTTCTGTGTAGACTTTAAGTATTTTATTATCTTGGTGTTAATTTTATGAATTATTCAGACTTTGTTGTTGTATTATCATTGAATCCAAAAGAACATATATTGCTTAGCACTCCAATGACCATCAACAACAATCTTGTCCTCAAGGTTGAGAGATGAAAAAGAAGCAGAAAGAGTTTTCATGCATAATAATTGGTAACTGTAGAAACTAAAGAGAAGAATACCGAGAAGACAATGAAATGATAAAATGGTATTTCCTTATTGTATTATTTACAGTAAGAGTACATCTGTTTATATAGAGCACAGAGAAACGTAATATGGATTAATTACAAGTAAACCTATGAATCTTCTAGAGCAGTAAACTAAATATTAATAGTTTGTATTCTTGGTTCTTATAGTAACAAGTAGCCCTAGGTCCTTCAAGATGATGCCATTTTAACACGATGATAATCATAAGTGCTGTGAAAATCAAAGTATTCTTATGCTTTAAAGGTCAATGTTTCAACTTTGAATCCATTAAAACGAGGAAGTTCAATTTTCATTGATTAAAGAAAAGAAAAACGTGTAGAAGACGATGGCAGCTGTGGAGAAGGGATTCAATAGGAGGAACTAAGGATGGAACTAAGGATGCCAGTGGAAGGTATGATCTTGATGGAGTGGAGGAGGTGGGTTATCAATGCACAAGCTATCAAATTTCTTGTCAATAGAATTCATGAAAGTATGAAATTGTTGAAGTGATGAGTCAATGGAGGAAAATTAATATTGGCTTGTGTGGGCTTCGAAACTTGCCTCTCCGCGGGCCCTTTCTTTTTTTCGGGTTGTCAAGAAGAGTTTTAACAAGTATGTTCCGAGGCAAATTTTTAGAAATTAGATTAGGTTTTGAATAAGACATTACCCAAATATTTTGCCCTAATTTTGCAAGAACTGTAACAATAATTTTTTTAAAATTTTGATCAAGGTTTCTTATGTTTTTTCCTTGTCACATTCGGGTAATAACGGATGTTTAAGATTAGTTATATATCTTTTATTATTGATAATGTAAATAGATAATATTATTTCCAAATAATGTAATTAAATATATAAATTTTAATTAAAATTGGCTTAATTCACTAGATATTATTTAAATACTTTTGTGAACTTAACACTAAATAAGAAAATATATTTTAATATTATATATTTTATACTAAAAATTACCTTTAACATGCATTAAGAAAGCTGTCTAAGGCTCTAAGCCAAAGAAATGCTTTTTCTGCTACAGTATGGTTGGGCCTTAGCTACTTTCAGCGCCCTTGGTGACAAGAAAGAAAATCATGTAGGCTCCAGTTGGCCGGCTTTGGGGAGAAATTATTGCGTACATAGTCCGGATGAAAAAATCATCCGAAATCTGAGGTTACACGACAAATACACAAGAAAAAAATAAAATTGTATATTTATTGTGCATCTATTGTCTACCCTCACAGAATTCGAACAATTTTATCATCCGAACTCCGCAGATAATAATCTCTGCTTTTAGAACTCGAAGTGAAAATTCCATTCAAAATATTTTATAAAAAACGACTAAATTAAAATGAAAAATAATGCAAAAAATAGAATCAACTAAAAAATTAACTCGAAGTCAATTATTTTAGACTCAATTCAGATCCAACTCAAGATGATCCTAAAATCTTTGAATTCAAATTTAAGCAGCCTTACCCGAATTCGCCGCCAAATCACTGCATCAGAAATGAACAATCATGTTCATATTCATACCATATGTAAAAATATCAGAAAAGGTACGTAGCTCACTTGATTTATTAGTTGAGAGCTTTGACTATCAACCAAGAAGTCTTGAATTAAAAGACTACGTATCTGATGAGTGTATGAATGTCTTAATTGACTCAAAATTTCTAAAATAAAAAGTCAGCATGAATTACTGAATTACTGTTAGAAGTAGAAATAGATAGAACTCAAAAGCCAAGAAATTAAGGAATCTACTGCTCCCATAAATAAGACACAGTACTGCCTATACTACAATTCGAACATCTATTTGCTTTGCTGAATGTTTCTTTTGGACATTTTTTTCGCAGAAGCTTGCAGGTCCTCCTCCAGTCTGCCTGCCTTAAAATTTGCCGTCATGAGATGCTTTGAGCGATATTTCTATCAGAAAGAGTGTAGCTACTGCAGCATACTTGTTGGTTAATCTCTTCTTTAAAATTTAAGGTTCGGTACAAAAAATGGATTGGAAAAGAACCCATGTAACGAGAACAGTAAAAACGGAAACATCACCAGAAACTGCAATTTGTTGTTTTACACTTCAGTCATGATCTATGCCAAGTTGCGCAAGTCCTACTAAAAAAATTCTTTTGGTCGACCTGTATCGGATAACGACGACACCTTTATATGCTGTTCTTGGTATGCCATCCTGAAATATGTCAAAAAGAACCAAAGTTTAATCTAAGAATTGGATTTCCAACTTCAGTGACAAGAGTTGGCCCCGGGAGCATGCATGCAAATCTTTCATTTTGATGGATTTCAAATGGAATTTGCATTTTACAGTGTTATACACACAATAAGAAGATTTTGTCAGGTTATATACAAAATCATTAAAATTTCTTCATAACAGAGAGGCTAAGGTTTCGTTTGGAACGATTTTTTTACTGTTGCTTAAAGCAGCTTTCAAACAAAATTTTTAACTTTTGTACTAAAAAACTGTTTTAAGAAACATAAAGAAAACCGTCCCAAACGAAGCCTAAGTTTCACATTTTAACATAATATCTGAAGTAATAAAGAGAGAATGCACAGTTATTAGAAATGGTCTGACTGTTTAAATTAATGGAGAACAAATGGAAATGAAATTAGAAATACTAGAGCTTGCCTTCCATTCTTCAAATATTCCAAATTGTCGTGCAATTCTTTCAAAATCTGTCTGATCCTTATAGTGAATCCGCACATCATAGTCTAGTTTTTTTGCCTTCAGAACAACATCAGGTTCAGGGACTGATTGGGCATCCGACACAAGTTTTGCAAAGTGCTTATGATATTCACCCTGAAAATGCATATAAGTTATAGAAAATTCATACATCCACCTAAACTAATAACTACAAAGTATTACCTCCATCAGGTAACTCAGATCCACTGATTTCCAGTCAACCTATCATGTTATAAATCATGGATAAAAGATCAGAATAATAATCCTGATTTTAAGGAAATACAACTTGAAGATCAATACCTATGTACTTTTTTCACATACATGAACATCATTTAGTTTAATGGGCTCCAGATATTGCTTAAAGAATTGCCCCATGCTAGAACCCTGAAATGGCACACAAATATTATAAAATCAACATAATATATCTCAATAACTTCATCAGAAAAGATCATGTGCAAAAATCAGCAGCATTCAGAAAATTTAATCAAATTTAAAGAACAGCATCATACCATGGTTAGATCGTTGAGATTTAGAATCTTCAAAGGAACCTTAGAGAAATAAGCTAATAAATTATTTAGAAAAAAAAAAAAAAAAAAAAAAAACTGTTCATCGGTAGCTTTAGCTTCATGTTTGGCTACATTGTGCTGAATCCATCAATATAACTTGAAAGCTTTGCTAGTTTGACCTCTAGAGTGCTTAGATACATTCAACTATCACATAAATACTTTGGATTGTCCGATTCCATAATGGAAAAAATGGAAAGAAAAGTTTACAAAGTTAAAGCTTTATGCTTAACCAATATTATTATTTTCAATTAGTTTTAGAAAAGGACTGGTGCAAGGTCGAAACCAACAACTCTGAATTACAGGAAAGAACTTGTTCAGGAAAAAAAAATCTGAAACAAATCAAACTGCCTATGGAACGGGACAAAATTAGTGGGTTTGGTTGTGAGTCGGACTTGGTTTGTTCCTAAATGTCAAAGTTACGCCATCAGAATTTGTTTAGCAAGCATCTCTTTGACTAGCTTGTTAACTTGGATACATATGGCTTATTCAGCACGCTAATAGAGAATCATTTTTTTTAACAGTTGATTAGACTAAATCACTCTCTCGTTCTTAGTTCAACTGGACAAACCAGAATCTGATCATTCATTTAAGGAATGTTCGGTTTGGTTAAAAATGAATACAAAGTATTTCAAATGCAGGGGATTTCAATCTTTAGGTGTTTGATTTGATAAAAAAGGAATACAGAGCAAAATTTTAGTGAATTACATTTTCACTCTCTAGTTCATTTTTTATGTATTGTAAACTTGCCTAGTTTTTTTACAGAATTCATTTTTTCATCGCAAGCTAACAAAGTTGGTTTCACCGCTACCGCCGCCGCTACCGACCGCTTGCCATAGCCACGGCCCACCAATGATTGATGTTACAATCTCCGCTATTGGCATCAACCACCGCCAACTACCACCATCATTTGATTTTACCTTACATTCATTTTACTTCAAGCAAAAAAAAAAGTCACCTGCATTACTTTTATGCTCATCCAAACAACTTCAAATACACTACATTCCCTTTACTTACATTGCATTCCATTTACACTACATTCCTTTTTCAGCAAATCAAACATTCCCTTATTGAAAACATTTCTCTCAAGTGTTTGCCAAAATTTTCAAAGAGGAATATATATATATATATAATACATAAACCACATCAAGCTTCACACACGCAGCTCCTTAGCACCTCCTGCAAGATGTTCATGTCGCGCACATCCTTGAATCTGCCACAATCTCTTCTCCTTTAAAATCCCTCACTCGCCCTATTTCCCACACTAGTCTCTCTCCCGCACACATCTCGTACCCACCTTCTCCCATGCTACCACACACGAAAGCACCTAAACCTCTTTATGCTCTTGATCCCAGCAATGTTGCATCCTTCTCCTCCAAGCCAAGCCGTTTCCCTCCCCCCTTAGTAGCCCACGCTCTCTGCTCTAGAACGTGTCTGCATCTCCTTGCAGACTTTGTTCCTTCTATCTCTTCTGAATGCTCTTCTATAAATCCAAAATGCACCGCCCACTGCTGATTCCATCTCTCACATCTCGTTGCACATAATAATTCAAACAATCTTATCCTTACCTGCACCTGCTCTCACTTTCTCTCTCAAGCATGTCTTGTCTCTCATCTTCTCGTGCTCTGCACACTTTTATTTCTCCCCATAACCTTAGAAAAGTCTTCCGCTTGTGCTCAATACTAATCACTTCTGATGGTGTAAATCATGCCATGTTTCACTATGACATTTGTTGAAGAATGTCACATACCTACTAGAAATGAGAAAATAAGCAAAAGCTATGTAGAGATGATATCCGTTTATTTTTGCATTTCATAATGAACAAGCATAATTCATTAATGTTCAAATCTTGAATTTCCACAGCATAAATTGTGGGGCGCCCCAAAGGTGCATCATTTAGCTCTTCCTACACTTCTAGTCTAGTCATGCTCCAGAATGGCCTATGTGTATGTGCCCTCATATCCTCCTAACACGATAAAACTTGCTAAAAATATGGGAAAATGCAGTTCATTTAAAATCTCAACTTTTCATATGCCTCTAGCTTTTTATTTTATTTCATAAGGTACTCCATTAAACAAGCAACAACCCTTCATCTATCATTGTTGCTGGTTCCATCAAAATCCACCCATATATGAACTATATATGCCTAGTTCAAAAATAAAGTCTCATAGCCTCGAGCATGTATACATGAACTTGCGTATACACAGCAGATAGTGTTAGCAGATATATGCTAGCCACGTCATCATCTTGTTCTGTTATCAAGAAGACACATGGCATCATAGTATTGGTCCTTATGTATTTTCTATTTCTATAAATACCATTGGCTGTAAACAAACTAATCAAGGAAATAATAATTTCTCTGTTTCTTGTTTCTTTCTATTCTTGCTCTCGGCTATGTCCAAGCTTTCATGGTATCAGAGCAAGTCCTTCCCTGACTCAATCCCGTTCTTCGCCGTCATCCTCTCCGGCGAACTCTCCCTCCATGGCCTCACATTCATCCACATCCGACGCTACCTCCGGCGCCATGAACGACACAGCTAATCCCTTCGACAAGCATACGATCCCTCAACAACTCAAGTTTCTTATGAGCAACATCAAAAGCGTCATCTCCCTAACCCTCACCGCCGAAAACTACCATCTCTGGCGATCTCAAGTCCTCAAACTATTCAAGGCGAACGGGTTTGACGGCTTCCTAGACGGAACCTGCACCTACCCCGCAGAGAACGATCCACATTTCTCCCCCCACATGTGGACTCTTCTTGATCAAAATATTGCCGCCGCCTTGTATTCCATAATCTCTCCGAGCATTCTTCCCTACGTTCTATGTCTTGATCACTGTCATGAAATCTGGGACACGATCGCTCGTCGCCTACAATCATCCACTCGGTATCGCACAATCCAGCTACGGAATGAGCTCCACCATCTGTCCATGAAGAATCAGACCATGGCGCAATACCTTCTGTCCATCAAATCTCTGGTCGATGCCATAGCAGCGACGGGCTCCCCCTTAGATCCCGAAGAAGTTATCTTCTACACCCTTCATGGTCTCCCCCCTCAGTACCAGGCGTTCAAAACTGCCATAAGGACAAATCTGCAACCACTAAGCCTCGACGATCTCTACACGCTCCTCTATACCGAAGAACTCAACATGGCTCAAGAAATTACTAATGATCTCCAAAATCTTCAACTCACTGATCCATCTACCGCTCTTGCCACTTTCCGTGGCCGAGGTCGAAGCCGCTACCCCAACAACCGCGGACGAAATACACCATCTGCTCAGGTCCCCCGCACCAGAAATGACAAAAAGAACACTAGCTCAGTCACCTGTCAGATCTGCTCCAAGTCCGGTCACTCCGCCATCAAGTGTTGGCACCGGCATGATCCCGCATATACAGAGGAATCAACAAAAACCGCTCTATTCGCTCCCACCGACTCATCCAATTCAAACGAATGGTTTCTTGATACTGGAGCTACCAGCCACCTTACGTCCGACGTTTCGCAACTCCACTCCGTAAAACCTTACAACGGACAACATCATATCACTCTAGGGAACGGTAACCAAATCCCCATCCAACACTCAGGTAAAGGTATCTTGCCCACTCCGGCAGGTAACCTCTATCTCCAAAACTTACTTCACGTACCCAACCTTTCTTTTAACTTAATCTCCATTCATCGTTTAACTAAAGATAATCAATGCACAGTCAAATTCTCTGCTAACGGCTTTCAAATCCAGGACTCGACGACGGGTCGTTTGCTTCTCAAGGGTCCCTACCATAATGGCCTCTACCCAATTCGTCCTGACACCAGCCCTCACCAACTAGCTCTCTTCTCGGCTCAAGAAGTCGTCAATCTATGGCATAGACGTCTAGGCCATCCGGCGGACACCACCACCATCCAATTACAGAAGCACATTCCGTCACTTTGTAATAACAAAATTTATTTACACTGCAATTCTTGTAGAGTGGCTAAAAGCCAACGTTTACCGTTTAATAACTCTTCGCATTCCAGTTTTAAACCTTTTGAGCTTGTACACTCTGATGTTTGGGGGCCTACACCCACCCTCTCATCTAAAGGTTTCAAATACTACGTTCTGTTTATCGACGATTATTCCAAATACTGCTGGGTGTACCCTCTGTTTTGCAAATCTGACGTCTTCAATACGTTTATAGAATTTAATACTATGATAACACGTCAATTTGATGCGAAGATTAAAACCTTCCGGTTGGACGAAGGAGGTGAATTTTTGAACCAATTTCACAATCTTTTCCGACAGCTCGACATTCATCATCAGTACACTTGCCCACACACACCCTCGCAAAACGGCGTAGCAGAACGGAAACATCGGCATATCCTAGAAACCATTCGAACCCTCCTTACCGATGCTCATCTTCCGCATTCTCTCTTGGTCGAAGCTCTCCTCACGGCCGTGTATTTAATCAACAGATTGCCTACCCGCACACTTAAGAATCTCAGCCCCTATCACAGCCTCTACCACAAACCACCTAGCTATAACCACCTTAAGATCTTTGGGTGTCTCTGTTACCCATGGCTTAAGCCATATAACAACTCCAAACTATCTCCTATATCCACACCTTGCGTGTTTATTGGGTACTCTTCAGCCCAAAAAGGCTATAAGTGTCTTAATCCTCAAACTGGTCGGGTTTACATTTCTCGGCACGTTATCTTCAATGAATCCATTTTTCCCTACAATCAATCGGCTCCTTGTAGCTCTGCTAGCGTCAATTCCACACACCCTCCGCCACTGCTTCTTGTTCCAGCTCCCTCGCAGCACCGCCCCCATTATAAGCCTCTCACAATCAGTGAACCAACCCAGGCCACTCCGCTCTAAGACCGGGAACCTCAGACCCAAGCAAATCTTCAACCTTTTGCATATCACTCAGCCATCTGATCCAACCACTTACAACGAAGCCGCTAAATTGGAACACTGGCGTCGTGCCATGTCTGATGAATTCCAAGCACTTCAATCTCAAGGTACTTGGGATCTCGTTCCTCCCACTCATCACCAAAATGTCCTCGGATGCAAGTGGACATTCAGAACGAAGTATAAATCAGACGGTACCCCCCCTCGCCCAGTACAAAGCCCATCTTGTCGCCAAAGGGTTCAACCAAGAATATGGACTTGACTACAATGAAACCTTTAGCTCAGTTGCAAAAATGACCACTGTAAGGATTCTTCTGGCTATTGCTACCCATCACGAATGGCCCATTCAGCAACTGGACGTCTCCAACGCGTTCTTGCACGGGACTCTCAACCATACAGTGTATATGAAGCAACCCTTGGGGTTCGTGGACAACGCACATCCTGAATACATTTGCAAGCTCAAGAAGGCACTCTACGGCCTCAAACAATCTCCCCGGGAATGGTTCTCCACGCTATCAGGACATCTTCACACTCTGGGCTTTCGGTTCAGCAATTCAGACACCTCTCTACTCATCTACAATCGCAATCAGGTCGTTATGTACTTCCTTGTTTATGTCGATGATATCATCCTCACCGGTAACAATCCACAGGAAATCAAGAACCTCATCAACAATCTCAGCGCAAAATTTACAATGAAGGATCTCGGTCAGATCTCCCAGTTCTTAGGAATCCAAATCATTCACACTACCTACGGACTGCATCTCAATCAACACCAATTCGCTAATACAATCCTCTCTCGCGCAGGTATGTCCAACTGTAAACCGGTATCTACACCTTTTCAACTCAAAAATTCTCACCATAAAACTGACTCTAATGCCTTCTCCAATCCTTCTCTTTATCGCCAACTTGCTGGTTCACTGCAATACCTCACGCTCACGAGACCGGATCTTGTCTTTGCCGTCAACAAAGCTTGCCAACATATGCAGAATCCAACAAACGATCACTTCGAAGCGATCAAACGACTGCTACGCTATATAAAAGGGACCATTCACATTGGTCTACCTCTTTTCCGCGACAAACCAATTCTCCGATCCTACGTGGACTCAAACTGGGCCGGTGATGAGACAGACCGAAAATCAACCTCAGGATTCTGCAACTATCTCGGCTCCTCCCTCATCTCCTGGGGTGTAAAGAAACAAACAGCTGTCGCCCGATCCTTGACCGAGGCTGAATACTGCGCCATTGCCTCTGCAGCAACCGAAATAATCTGGATAAGGCAGCTACTGCACGAACTCCAGCACCCGCAGCTCGACGCAACTCAGCTCTTCTGTGACAACACATCTGCCATTGCACTTGCTAATAACCCCGTCTTCCACGCACGCACAAAACACATTGAAGTCGACTGCCATTATATACGGAACTGCATCAAAGACAATACCATTCAAGTTCCTCATATTTCTACCAAGGATCAACTCGCCGATGTGCTCACTAAACCTTTACCAACACCTCGGTTCAAAACCTTAATCAGCAAGCTAGTTACTCCTTCCGAAGCAACAGCTTGAGGGGGGCTGTTAGCAGATATATGCTAGCCACGTCATCATCTTGTTCTGTTATCAAGAAGACACATGGCATCATAGTATTAGTCCTTATGTATTTTCTATTTCTATAAATACCATTGGCTGTAAACAAACTAATCAAGGAAATAATAATTTCTCTGTTTCTTGTTTCTTTCTATTCTTGCTCTCGGCTCTGTCCAAGCTTTCAGATAGAACCAATAGGAGTGTAATCATTTCTTTCAAGCATGCATGCACCTACTTATACACATGATAGCTTTTCATATGGTATTGCCCCTTTATTGTAATTTGTCTTGAACAACTAAAGTGTAGCACATGGCAACCACAACAAATGATCAATCCACCCGATACAATGTTATGGCATACTGACTAGCTAAGCCATTAATCAGAAATACCAAAATGAATTACACTTATAATTTTACAAAAAAGCCTCAAACATAGTTTTAAAAAAATTAGGAATAAAAATTTGCTGAAATTTAAGGAAATTCCCAAAGAAAGGATAAGAAAAAAAGGGAAATTTTGTGAGATTATTTTAGAATATATAGAAAATCATACAAGTGCCTTCAAACCTTTCAAAGGTTTCTTTGAGGGGTGAAATCCCTATTTTCTGACTAAAAAAGTTCACACACACAAAAAAAAACTAGAAAACCCCCAAAAATGTGTAAAAATTTGAGAAAGCATGGGAGTGTCAAATTGGATCCCTTACCTCCTAGAAGCAAGGTCAATGTGATGCGAGATACGATAATCTTCCGCAATTGATATTTTGTCATCTTTCAATCCGATCAAGTCAATCATCCCCCTAAGGGCATGGACTGCTCTAAGCAATCAAATCAAGTAACAATCGAGTCATAGAGTTGGCCAACATGCGTACTCCCAGACCATCTCCGATTGTTCAACATACTTGGAGACCTACCTACATTAAGAAAAAAAATACTAAAAAGAAAAAAAAATTGTTGAACCTACATAGGTGTAGCTACTTTGGTTTGCATGCCACAAAGTAAACTACTTCGAAATTATTAAAAAAAGATGAAATCCTAGACCTTATAACCCAAACCAAGGTAATAAGACCAACTCCATCGATCTAAGAACCTCAAATCGATAGAGTACTATGTTTGACTCCAAATGTTGTGATAATCTGCCACATTGTCTCTCATTGCCTCACACAAGAAACCAAATAAAGAGCCTCCCATAGAGTTGCCTATAACTTAGGTATCTTATATCACTAAATCACACAAACAACTAAAAATCAATAGAGTTGACTAAATCCCTAGGGTTTACCACCATCCTCTTCCATCTACTCTAAGTAAAAAAAGCAACAATTCAATTCAATATAAAAGAAACAAATCAAGATAATGTAGAAATCTATCGCAAGTAAATTTAATGTAAAGCCTCATAATCATTCTTAATTGAGAATTCTATTATATTATTGGTAGTAGTAATTAATTATGGAGGCTTGCGCCTATGAGAAACATTGAACGAGCACTATGTTGTCTTTAACGAGCATAAAATTGCAAAATATTCCCCAATCCAATGCTTAAATTTACTCTCAAATCACCTCAAGTTCTTGAATTAAGCCGAGTGAGTATTTTCAAAGTTTCTCTCCCCTTTAGACATGCCTAAGTCACATAAGCTTATATCCAAAAATATTATCTTAAAAAGGTATTACTCCCATCATCACTTGGATATAATTATTTGTCAATCCATCTTTCATAATTTTATGATATATCAATCTTAACATTCCATATATGTTACACTCAATTTGGCTGTCATTGACATATTAATCGCCCAATCACTTAGATCCATATAACATAATTAGTCTAATTATTGTTTAATAAAATTAAACTTTATGATTTTATAATATCATGGATGTCATAGTAAGAACTTCTCTATTTTAATCACCTATATCTTCATTCTTTTGTATGATATACCCAAGCTATTCAAACATATCACATATAGGTATCATTTGAATTTCCAATAAATCCTTTATAATTTCACTAATATTAAAATTGCATTTATTTAAGTTGTTTTCATTCCAGAAATTCTAATCACTTTATTTCAAACTTTCAATCATCACTTATTAAAACAAGAATCTATCAATAACATACAGCAAAGTGCCTCACCTTTAATACCATCATAAGCTTCTTCATAACTAATGCAAAATAAATTATGGGCTTAATCTTGAATCTTGATGTACTCCTATTAGAATTAGGGATTCTTTGATCTCTTCACAGCTACATCTAATGCAAGTTAATTCTCCATAACATATATCTTTTAACATTTTTCAATACCTTTTTCGTAGGCCTTTTCTCCCCAAGGCATATCAAATCCATTCTCTTGGCAGTCCATTATATGCTCTCTTTCAATATCAATAAAAATCATATAAAGATTCTTCCTCTGTGTTCAATATTTATCCATTTGTCTTAACACAAAAATCTCTTAAATAGAAATCTTACCCGCATATAATCAAATTTGTTCTCTTATATCAACATAATGTTTCTAAGCCTATATTCGATTATCCTCCCATGACAACATTATATGATGCATAACTTTGATTTCCCCATAATTATACAATTGTGAATTATTAACATTTGTTTGCTCTTTAGAATTGCTTCCATAGTTTTAACATTGGCATGATATGACACTATATAACATATATCACGACTAGACATCAAAATGGCAAACAGGCTAAGCATTAGCACGGATATTGCAAACCTTGATAGAAAGAAATGTATATTCACGATAATTCATGCTTTGAATTTTCCACAACAAGAAAGCAAGGGACTACCGTATTGAACCATATCTGAAAAACTATTGAAGTGCAGTAAGTAGATCGCAACTGATGAAAAATGGGAAATCAACAGGTAAATGACACCAACTTTTTGACAGGACAATGCAAAATTCTACCGCTTTATTTCCTGGTTATTTGGAACTAAAGAACAAATAAGTTTATCACTCATATTCGTCAACTAGTAGTCAATACTGACAGTATTTCAAAGGCTATTAAAAGAAAAACCTTTGCACACACCAGTTCATAAGTGTACTTTCCACAATCCAAGTAAATGGAGATTACAGTGAACAGCGTTGAACATCCACAATCAACCAAATTTTATAAGGTCAAACAAGAGTTACCCAGGGCAACAGAATGAAAATTTTTATTAGTATTAAGAACAGAATCCAACATCATAATATTAATAGTTGATTACTTCTGCAATATCACAACAGAAGAAGCCTACATACATGCTCCCCAAAATTGTATGTTCTGCAAATTTCAGGACGAACAAATTGACGATCTTTATGTACATCCTTCAACCTCAACCAATCATCCCAATAAGTATGGAATGTCAAGGAAAGTTCTTCATTAAATAGCTCAGAATTAATAGCAACATGTATAATTCAATAAATAAGATACAGTGAAAATAATTATAGGATATGCTTTAGGCCATTTTGGTGTTAGCTCCTCCCATGTGGATTTTGACAACATCCATCCAAGTCCAGGAAAAAAATCTGAACGATAAAGAGTCTCTGCAAAACGGATTAGCAAGCAGCATGAGCAGGATGTCTTATAAAAAGACATGAGAACTATCCCTGGTTTGGAAAAGAAAAAAAATCAAAGATATTTTAAGTCTTACTAGGATCATGCACAAATTGCACTTGACCATTATCATTCCAAGAAGAAACAGCCATGATAGACCTTCCAATGTTAGCAAGTAAAGTTTAGTCAAGTGGCAAAGAAGTTAACAAAATAAGTAATGAGAGATTCCAAATAATAAAAGCATGATAAATGCTGCATCAGATATCGTACTTATCTCTGTCTAATAATGTCGCCGCAGCCTCAAAATAATCAAAAAAATCAGGTGCAATCTCCATGTCATCTGCTTAGGGAAGAGAATATAAAAACTGAGGACATCCAAAGTGAGGGATAACTAAAATTTTCAAAATACAAATATAAAACCAAATCTCCCTAAAAGAGCACCTTCTAAAATGATTACTCGATCAAAATTATGATTCAAAAATAATTCATCCAAGGCCCACTTGTAGTGTCCTGAACAGATAGTACACTTTAGACAAGGATTAAAAAGTAATTAATAGAAAAAGGAAAAGCTATACACACTTGCAATTTTATAGTATGCAATTAACTCTCCAGGTCTCTCGGTATGCACTGGTTCAAAATCCAAATGCTGCAATACCATAGTCAATCATATTAGTCAGCAATATCAGTAGTTCCTAGTTGACTTGGCATGTTTGGCATGACATTGCAGATTCTAACCAAAGTTTAATTTTTACCCTAGATTTTGCTGGAATTGTTCATATCATGCACATTAAAGGATTCCAGATAAAAAGAGAAAATGCAGGTGTTATAGTTTCTCTATAACATTAGCTGTCAGCTCCATAGTTTATACCTAGCTGATCAACAGGAAACAATAGAGTTATTGGTTAAGAATTTCTCTCTTTTTAGGTTATGAAAACTACATAAAAACTAAAAAGTTTTAAGTAGTTTAATTAACTGCGATTATCTCCCTTTCAGAGAATAGCCATGTGCTTCCTAAACGGGATCATCATTTTCATTTACATGTCTGCTGCTTTTCTTGTTAGCCAACAAAACATAATGCATGAACAAGCAAAAGTCAACTGTAATGCATTCCCTGAATTGGTATGCAGAATACATGGTTAAATCAACAAAGGAAAAGAAGAAAATAGACATTTCTACAATAGGTGAATAGTTACTAGGGTTCCTAAACTGTGGAATTAAAAGACTTTTCTGCAGCAAGAAAGACTACGGGTTTAGAACCAATGCACTTAAAAGTTCTCAATAATCATGTTTTTTAAACTCCAAACTTTCCAAAGATAATTTAAAGAACTTAATGTCGGCCACCGCTGCATTTGATTCACCTACACCCACCAGCATAAGCATGATGAGCACTGATCGGTGCCACAAGGCGGGGTGAAGTCCAACAATGTGGAGTGGCTAGCACTGGTCATTTTGAAATGAAAAAAAAGCATGTATGCTAATCATTTAAGGATACTCTTCTATCTATTTAGATATACTAGCCCAATCTAAAAGATCAAGACTACTCTCGCAGGACCTTGTACAAAGCAAAGAATCGTTTCTTCATTGAAACTAAATCTTAGAATTCAGTTCATTTGTGATATTCTCAGTTGTAAAATAATACAAAAGTGGTTGGGTGGTTGTAAATTGGAGATTTGATCTAAATTCCATACTTGCTGAAAGCGAATAGCCCACTAATGGTGGTAGAAGATTAATTTCAAAGCCGAAAGATTCTAGAAGAGCATGTGAATGTTTAAAATTGCGTATTCGGGTATTGAGGCGTTTTTCATTCGTGAGGTGAGGCGTAAGCCTCAAGGCGTTTTGAGGCGTAAGCCTCAAAATCAAAAGATTGCGTAAACATAAAATGATAAATTTTTTAAATACTAATGAGTGAATAATATAAAACATAAAAAAGCATAAGATATGAAGTGAAATCAAAATATCTCAATAATAAGACAACATGAAATATAGTTCAACTCAAAATTCTATCTTTCCCAAATCTCAGTATTCTATTCATTAACATATAATTCCAATTTCTAAAAATAAATAGCAATGACATATCACATAAGAACTCATAAATCATCAGCACTGTCATCACTAAGGGGTTCTTCATTTGAATCATCATTATGATGAACTGCTCTCTCCCCTTCCACCTCTCCTATAGAGTCCAATGTCGAGCATTTATTTCAAGATTTATGTAAGTTTTAATATATATAGTGTGAGGCGTAAGCCTCATGCCAGTGAGGCGAGGCGGGCCTTAAGACGGGCCTCAACCAAGTTGAGGTGCAAGCCTCATAACAAAAACTCGAGGCGTAAGCATTGAGGCGTTTTTTACTGTAATTGCGCAAAGGAAATTGCGCAAAGGCGGGCCTCAAGGCGAGCCTCATATTGCGTAATTTTAAACCAAGTTAAGAAAAATGGATTCTATTGAAGATGAACTATTATAGTAAAAAAAAGATCTTCACAAAGTGCTTCTCCGTAATACTATTAAAGTAACTAAGAATTTCACCAGGAGAAATCTTATCCATTTTGAAAAAATGAAGTAATTATAAGTCAGAAGAAATCTTAGCCACTACCTTCCACCCACAACTTCAACTCCTAATAACACTATCCCCACACCTCTAGATCAAGAAGAAATTGAACCGTTCCTCACACTAATAGCTCAAAAATCCCAAATCATGACACTCAAAAGTAAAATAGGTGCACTCAAGAATGATTGCTCCAATTCCAAAATCATTGCATTCAGAGTATATTCTCCAAATTCTGAAAAAATGAAGTAATTAACTAATTATAGTTTTTGAGCCTACATTCCAAAAGAAACTGAAAGATGAAAACAATGATATAGACTTACCAATTGGCATTTGGAAAAAGACGAGAATGCACCAACACATTTTCCCTGCCGTCATCATTTTTGCTTCCTCATGTCGTTGTCGTTGCTTCAGTTGTCATCTTCAAAGGAGCCGAAGAATGGCGGGAGAAGAAGAAAAGCAAACACTAGTAATCGGGTTTGTGCGGGACTGCAGGGAAATCGTCGTCTTTGCTTCCGATCCAACTGCAGATGAATCATCAGAGGCCTCAATCTTAGCTTGATCAGTGGTCATCCCTTCTTGGGATACCACGTGCTCCAAGTACTCCACACTAGCCTGTGCAAACAACACTTCTTCAGATTGGCTCTCAACCGATGCTCCTATAACACCTCTAAGACCGCCCTTAGATGCTCTAGATGCTCCTCCCTGGACTTGTTGTACACCAGGATGTCATCAAAGAAAACCATAATAGACTTCTTGAGGTAAGGTCAGAACACCTTGTTCAAGAGGGATTGGAAGGTAGTATGAGCATTGGTGGACCAAACGGGATCGCTAAGAACGTATAGTGTCCCTCGTTTATTTTGAAAGTTGTCTTTGAAACATCCTCATCTCTCATCCGGATTTGATGGTACCTGAACTTCAGGTCCACCTTCATGAATACCGCCACTCCACAAAGCTCATCTAGCAACACATCTATCATTGGAATATGAAACTTGTCTAGCACATACACCTTATTCAAGGCCCAATAGTCCACACAAAATCTCCATCTTTCATTCTTCTTCTTGACCAGTAGAACTATTGATGGGGACATCAGATCATGGAAGGTTTATCAGAGACGTGGCCACCGATCTACGGCCACGATTGAGTCATTGTATTTTCTTATTTATGATGTCGTATTGTATTTGCTTTATTTAGTTTCCCATTGTACCCTTTTAATAAGGGATGTCGTATGTAAGCCCTAGGGGCATTGTCGTCCTTTATGTTTGAGTCATTGTAAGAGGCTATTTATAGCTCCCTTGTTCTTCTCTGCAAGTTAATGAATAATTGATTAAAAATATTTCTTCCACTTGCATGAGTCTTGTGAGAGCTTGAGAAATCGGAGAGAGATCCCTAGGAGAGGGAAGATTGTGCATCACCCACCAACCTAGACGAGTCGGGTTCATGGTTCTATTACGTATCTCTTCCTTTCCCCTTCCATCACCACCAGCCAACATCATCCCCACGGTTTTTCCCTTCCCCAAGCCCTTCCCCTTCTCTCCACCAAGCTCCACATAATCCCCCACCTAGCCGCCGGCCCCATGCCCGAAACCCCTCAACCCATCGGCCCTAGATCCCCTCCCCCATTGCTTTCCCTTGCCTAATTTGGGTTGGTATAATTTGAACATATTTTGAAATTCAAATTCAAACAATTTGAAATTTAAAATATTTCCTAAATTACCAAGGTTATTTTAGGAAAGTTCATAAATTAAATATATTTGAATTTCAAATTCAAATTGGATTTAATTAAATACTTTCCTAATTCTCAAACCTAAATTAAACAAGCATTAAACACTTGATTAAAACCCTCCTCCCCCATTAATGCCGCCGGCCCCCCTTTTTGGATTGGGATAGGAAATATTTCCTAAAACCAAATTCTTACTTTGGGAAATAATTCAAATCCCCCTATTTCCTCCTTGGTTGAAATCTTCATGCTCCCATTGATTTAATTTCTTTCTAAAAGGGAGTATCTCCTTATGGAATTAAATCAAGCCTCCCCCACTCCCCTTGCCGTTGCCCCCCCCCCCCCCCGCTTGCATTTTCTCTCTTCCTTAATTATTCTCAATTAAGAGAATATTTAGGAAGTATTGAATTAAATTTCCCTCCATCTATTTGCCCAAAATCTGAACTAAAAGCCTTAACCTTGCTCTCCTCCCTTGGTCGGCCACTTTTTCTTCATCCCCACTTCAAGTTGAAGAGAAACTTCTTTCTCTTCAACGGTGTTCAAGATTACTAGCAATCTTTGGGAAGAAATTGTCATCTAGCATTCATGAATGGCCGATCTCGACACTGACTACAAACTTGCCTACGACGAACAAGACTTCGTGCACATTCTCCATTCATCCTTCTTCGACGTAAACCCGAGGATCGATCACATGGTTAAGGACTACATAGAACGCATCTTGGACACTTTGGTTGAAGTGTTGACCCTTCTCTGTAAAAAAAAAAGAAAAGAAAAAAAATCGTACCTGCCCGCACGTCGTCGCCGCCCAAATCGCGAACATCCCGCGACCGTCATTTCACCCACGTCGTCTACACGACCCATTGGCGTCGTTAAATGAAAAAAGAAAACGAGGCCGAAGGCCTCGTTCGACTCTCTCTCGACGACTTCGCTCTTCCTCACGCTCTCCCTCTCTCGCTGCTTCCTCCACTCCTTCGACGACTGTTCCTTTCAGTTGGAAAGGAAGTTACGACACTTTGATCGGAACTAGCGACGGGAGTCGCTTGCTGCGACGTCAACTTCCTCCCTTCCGACGGCCTCTCTGGTTCCTTCGTTATTGTTCGACTCTTCTCCTTCGACGACTTTCTACCTGTAGGACCGGAAGGAATGACATTTCGATCGGAAGCAGGAACGGGAGCTCGCGTTGCTTCTCCGGCTCCCTGTCACTGTTCGGCTTTGCTCATTCGGCGGCATTCCCTTCCAGTCAGATCGCAAGCAACGACAGGGAGCTCGCTCGGCCGTGAGGGTAACTTTCTACCTAACGCGCGCTTCTTCGGCTCCTTCCTGGCTGTCCGACCCCGCACCTTCTGCGACTTTCCCTTCCGCCGATCCTAAAGGATCGGAAGTTACGACCATTTCGATCAGAAGCAACGAACTGGAGCTCGCTTGCTGGGACGGTAACTTTCTCCCTTCCGGTCGCTTCTTCGGATCCTCCTCTGCCGTTCAACTTTGCTTCCCCAACGAACCTCCCCCGACAGCTTTCCTTCCTGTTTGAATCGGAAGTTACGACATTTGATCTGAAGCAAGAACGGGAGCACGCTGACAGAGAAGGTAATTTTCTCCCTTTCACGCTTCTTTTGCCGAACCCGTAAGCAGAGAAGGAGAGGGAGGGCTATTAATTAATTATAATTATCATTAATTATATTTAATTATTATTTAATTATAATTATAATTAGTCTGTTAATTATAATTAATTAATAGTTATTAATTAATTATAAATTATAATTATTGATTAATTATAATTAATTTTGATTACTTATAGTTAATCATTAATTAAATTATAATTAATTACTAATCTTAATTAATTAATAATTAGTAAATAATTTTTAATTATAATTACTTAATTATTATTATGATTAATTTTAATTATAAATTAAAAAAAAAAAAGAGGGAGAAAGAGAAAGCTTGTTTCTCCCGCCTCGGTCTCGATCCTCCATCGACACCGCCGACAATCACCGCCAGAGTCGCCAAGGTATAAATTCTAACATAAACCCCGTTCTCGACGTTGCAGCGGACCGGGGAACCACCTATACGCGCTCTTGTAGCACGGTAGGAGGGAGCCCGGTGCGAAGCATACGACGAGGCGGGTAAGCCCTATACACGCTCTTGTAGCGTGGTGGGGACGGTCCTCGACCTCGACCTCGACACCGACACCGCCGACGACTGCTACGCAAAGGTATGATGTTCCAAAATCCCATTCTCGACGTTTGCAGCGGACCGGGGAACCACCTATACGCGCTCTTGTAGCACGGTAGGAGGGAGCCCGGTGCGACGTATACGACGAGGTGGGAGAGCCCTATACACGCTCTTGTAGCGTGGTGGGGAGACACTGCTGTTCTGGTACGTCACTGCTGCTCTGGTACGGGTACTGCTGAAGGCCCCATACACGCTCTTGTAGCGTGGTGGGATGAAATTTTGTACGGCCGCGGTGTCTTAGGACACCTACCATACACGCTCTAGTAGCGTGGTGGGAAGGCCCAGCTCCCAAATTTTCCCCCAAACGGGGGATATGCCGGGGTGCTGCCGAAATTTTCACTGAAATGTACAAAGACTTGAACAATTTGAAGACCTTCTTGGACAACAATATAGAAGACCTGTACTCGAACAAAAATACACATAACTTGAACTAAAATGAGCAGAGGACCTATACGAAGAACAGAGGACTTGTGGACTTAAACCTGATCAAAATCTAAATGATTTCTAAAAATCAAGCTCAAATGAAATCAAATCCAAATAAAAAAAATGATACTGAACTTGCAAGAACTTCAAAAGATCCCAGTAGACTTTGAACAAGCACTTGAACTTGTTCTTGGAACTCGAACTGTGCAACATCAGGGGACCCGAACATAGAACTCAAACTCAAGTGAGCTCTAACATGAATTGAACAAAATTTTAGAAGGCCTGAACTCAAATGAGAACTTCATTGAAATAGAACCTGAACTCAAGTGAAATACAACGGATCTGAACTCAAAGCAGAAGCGTGTGAACATTGAATTTGAGTTGGGCAGTATCAAGTGGAGCTTGAATACAACGAACTCCTACAATAGTTCCTACGAGATCAAATGCACCACACTTTCAAGGACAATGAGGGAGACTCAAGCATGAGTTAAACTTTGAACTCTGGCCCGATGGAATACATAGAATTGGGACTTTGGGTGAATGAACCAATCAGAGTTTAAATGCACAGTTTTCTAAATTAATAGCAAGCTACAAGCGGGGGAAGAAATCCCGGTGCACACGAAAGATGTGTTAGTTCCTACAACAATCCCTACAAGTGCTTGTTGATTGAGAAGGCAATATGGGAAATCAATAATGGAAGAAACGTCCCCTACAAGCAAGTGCAATCATCAAACCACCTGAGATTGGTGAAAGGTGGTTTCAATACAAAAGCAAGGGCTCTCCTACAAATACCGCTAGGGGGTCGTAGCAAGTACAATGGAGCCCTACAAATGAGTACAAACCACTTGTGGATAACAACAGTGTATTGAAAGAACAACGAATCACTGTGGACACAAGTACAGGTATCACCTACGACAGCGGTGACCAAAATCTCCAAGTATGCTGAGTACAAAGATGGCTCGATGTACGAAAAAGAACACCTCTTGCAGAACGGAAGAGATGTTTGAACAAATCTGAGCTAAACTTCCCGGTGTTCCAAAATCCCTAAATTCAAGAGGAAAACAGTTCTGATGCCTACAAACACAGGAAATAACAAGTCTGCTAAACTGAAAATCCTAAAAAGAGTTTTCGCCAAATCAGCAATCATTGGTTCAAAGTCCAGAAAGTCTTTCCCCGGTGAATGAGAAAGGGGGAGTCAACATCAAAATCCTAGCAAACACGACGGACTTCAAAATCCAGAAAATAACTCCCCGGTGATTGAGAAAGGGGAGTCAATGTCAAGACGAGAAAATACCTCATGACATCCAAATAACGACGCCACCGAATCCGCAGCATTCGTACTAGCGGACAGAAGGCGTCTACAAATATTTTCAAAGTACCCCCACACAAGTGCACTGTAGTATTGTATACACATAGGTACACAACGGGGTACGTCTAAATCAATATAAAAATCATCCGCATGGGCCCCGGCGAGCGTGTTATTGGTACACACGTGACGCCTAGGGATGCTGCGCGGGTCGATAAGTGAATTCTAGTTCGAACCCGATCCTTCTATATGGATCAATAGAAGTCGACAGGGTTCGAACCTTTAAACGAATACATGGTTGTAGTGACCGGTGTATTTGTTTAAATACATTCTTTTTAGGCCTTCAATGCCTAAAATCGAGAAAATTCATGAACAAAAGGCACAAAGCCTACGAGAAACCCGATCCTCTATCGACCAGTAGATAGGGTCGACAAGGTTCAATCAAATGGAAATGACCCCAAACACCCCGATGATGGCCGTGTTGAACGCTAATCTCAATCGGAGGGGTTTCCAAATATTTTCCAATGTCCCCCAAATATCCAAATGTCTTCCAAGCTCTATCCACAATGCCAAAATCCAATAAATTCCAAAATCTAGATATTTAAAAATGAAATAAATCCATCAAAAACTTAAAGCAAAATCCATCCACCCTCCGCAACAGTTTGCCGAGGTGGACAAATTCAAATAAACTCTAGCTCACAAAGAGTCAAATGCCTAGTCGAAAATATCACTAGGATCCATTCTCAAACAATCTCCTGCCAGTAAGGACGTGGTACGTGTCCTCTAACCGACGGTCTGCCGCTAAATGGCCACCGCAGGATAAACGGTTACGACGACCCGGGGCCCTCTGAACCGAGTGGTTTTGCCGCCAAATGGCACCACGAAATACCGGTTATGGCCAGAGCCAATACGCTCCTTATTGGCATCAAATCCTTGAGATATGAATCAATAGGATATGATTGATAGGGCACAAAGCCCTCTGCGAGCTAAGGTGGATTCAAATTTGTCCCCTTAGACAAACATTCAACCCCGGTCTACAAGATCCCCTTGGACGAAGCAACCCATGGCTGCCGACAAGGATCCTTCTGTCAGGTTGGGTCGACTACCTCCTCTGACTAAGTAGACCAGGGACCACGATGGCCCGGGACGACGGAACCATGGGATCTTGATCGGGTCTATCATCCATTCCCCCACCATCCGCTTTAAGTGTTAGATGGTGCAATTTCTATTTTAAATATCAAACCTTTCAAATTTCCAAACTTTCAACTCAATTCCCAAATCCAAATCCAGTTCTCCAAATTTCAAACCTATTGCTGCTACTATATGCCAGATAACACGTATCTCTACGTATCTGATTGATGACTAGCCTTAATCGAAAGTTCTCTCTCGTGATCGGGAGGGGTAATTAACTATAGGGGCTTGCGCCTATAGGAAACCAGAACTCAGATCATAAAGTCCTCCAAAATGAGGGCGAAATCTCTGGGTAGTGTCTTATCTATAAACCCATCTGCCTTCCAAAATTTACCCCGGAACTTATACCGTTAAAACTCCCTCGCCGAATAAGAAAAGCGAGCGGAGGCCGGGGCCGAATTTTTGGAGCCCACATGAAGCTATTGAAGAGCAACTAGAGATCGTCGAGTGGAGGATTGCAACCGATCCTTGACGAAGGTTTTCTAATTTTCCTTTTCTTATATTTCTTAAGTCTAATCCTTTCTTCTGATTTGATTGTGGTCATGAAGGTCGCGTTTGCCCGATTCTGCTAAGCTTAGTAAACATAGGGTTTGAGTGTATTCACTTGCTTCTAATCTTATTGTTAGACTAGTGATTTTTGTTGAAAGCTACTACTTTGCATGATATTATTTTTTCTATGATATTTTGTTGATTCAAATCTCTTTACATGTAACTTAGCCTAAACGAAAGTGACTGCTCTTATGTTTTGATTCATCATTTTATTTGCTAATAGTTCTAGTTGTTATCTCTAGTCAATAAGTTGTGCAAGCTCTTAATAAAACTATTGCAAGCATTGTAGTCCTACATCAACTATGCTAAAAAAAGGGTTCACGCTCGTCCTGATGATTCATGCCTCCAATATCTCCCGAATTAAATTCTCAATCTCATTCTTCTGAATTTGGGGTAGCGGTAAGGTCTGACACTAATCAGTGATACCCCATCCCTCAACATGATGGCATGTTCATGTCCCCCCTGTGATGGCAACCCCTGAGGTGGCTAAAAAATCTCACTGAACTGTTGTATAACCGACCGTACTGAAAGAGAGATGTCCCCCCTTCCTCCCGATGAGAACCTAAAGACTTCGGTCCTTACAACAATACATGTTGCCCATTTATTCTGCACCTCTGCTTCTGTGAGTCGCTTGAAGTTGCCCCTCGGGCAAACTCCATTGCTCTTCTCCATAAGAGCTTCTCTCTAAAAAGATATTGTCTGGGTTTTGGATGCTAGAGTTGTAGAGGTACTCCTGTAGGCCCCTCCCATGATTTTGTTTCTACTGGCCTTCTCCTTTCTATATTTTTCCTCCACCCTCTGAGCAAGCTGCATCGTCTATCTCAACCCCCTAGGCCTCAGCACCCTGAGCTCTGCCCATTTATCCTCCCTAAGCCCCATTTATGAAATTCCCCTCCAATCCTTCCTCAGAGATTCCCCTCAATCTCCCTGATAGTAGCTCAAACTACTCACGACACTCCATAAATGTACCCTCCTGAGTTGGAGCATAGAATTGCTCGTGGAGATCTCCTTCCTGAATGGCTCAAAAATATTCCAACAAGCGCTCCTTAAATTCTCCCCATGAGTAGATCGAATACCTAGCCTTCCTCCATTGGAACAATGCTAGGGCTTTCCCTTCCAAACATAGAACTGCCGCCATGAGTTTTTCCATTTCAGTTAGCCCTTTGATAGCAAAGTAACGTTCCACCTGGTACACCCAACCCTGAGCATCCTTCCCTTCAAAGACTGGCATCTTTAGCTTCCCTGATCTCGCATCCATACCCCAATTGTTTCTTCCTCTGTTGGTTCCTCCTGTGTAGTAGTGGTGTGATTCCCTTCCTTCCTCCCTTGGTTGAGTTGGACCCCATGGTTCCCCCCAACATTGCCCTTCTCCATTCTATCTCTCCCCATGGCCCAGGTAGTCTCCCAAAGGGTTCGGCCTTCCTCCTCCTTGTTGTACTCTCTTTGGAATACCCCGATCCGCCCACCAACGGAGGATGGAAAACACTATCTGATTCATCACCATCCTCCTAAATCTCCTTTCCTCTTGGTTCCATCCTAGGAATCGTCAGTGATATTTTCGACGGCAACTCAAGAATATTTTTCATCATATCCTCAAAGTTTCCAAAACAGTTCTCAATGGTAAGTCTTCCCTCCAACCCGGAATATTTTTCCACTTCTCAGGCCTTGAGTTATTCCATCTCATCTTCTAACGCATCCATCTTCTTTATAGTCATTAATTGGATGTAGGCTCCAATCGCAAAAACAATGAAGACAACTTATTTTTTCACCCAAGAAAGCGCTCTGATGCCAATTTGTTAGGAAACAAGTGCATAAATCAAAGAGAGCTTGGCTGAAATTTAGAATTTTAGCAAAGTTCAAACAGAGTTTGAGATCAATCCCGTGTAAAAACACTAGGGAAATATGATAATTGATGAAAAGTGGAAGGAAAAAAAAAGGATACAATGGATCATCAATTCAAGAGGAAGATCCAGCTCTCCCAATCTCTAGCCGGTGGCTACAGCCCAAGCGAACCTAAAATAACACCAAATTCAGCAAAAACAAAGATAACCCCAACCCTAAACCTTCCCATCTATTTAAAGAATACAAATATAATTATAATTACTAAACAGTCCCTCCCAAATTTAATTCCCTCCTAAACCGCCCCCTCATCTTTTATTTTGTATTCAAATAATGGGCCCTACAAGAGGGGCTGGCTGTTGTTTGGTCCGCCTGGAGTAAACTAGGGGCCGGCCCAGGTACCGGTCTACCATAATGAACACGACTTTGTCTAGACAACAAGGTCAAAATGCAAAGGATGATATTTTTTCAAAAACAAGCAACTATACTAAACAGAAGAACAAATTAGATTATGAGGTGTGATAATAGTTTCAAAACCTGCATGTATGTTATCTGACTATAACTTAAAGCTGCCTTTTTAACATCTGGGCTCGTTCCATCCTGCAAATCAGTAGGCATAATATTAATTTTGAACCTCACAACTATCAAGTAAATGCAAAACCAAAGAATTAAATACCAAAAAGCAGGCATGCTACCTGAGAAACAAAAAGGGGAAATTTTGATGCAACTGTACTCTGATACCTGAAATATTTTAATAAGAGAGAGAGCCATAATTCATAGGAAATATGGCATTCTTGTGTAAGGATATAGAAAACAAAACCTACACAATATTTTAAAAAAATACAGTAAACTAATGAATAAAGAATCTAACATACTTCAGCACAGATAAAATCGTCCTCTTCAGATAATCTGGTCGATTGCAAGCCATTATCACAACAGCAGCCACAGGCGCCTGAAAAGGAAGATGGACATCATGAAGCAAATGTTGCATGCCACACGTACAATAAAACGTACTGTATAATCAAAAAGACCAACAGGCATACAAAATTGGTCAAACCATGGTAATCATGTAAAATAATAAATAATCTGATTAAATACAGTCCCTGTTAACTCTGGAAATAAAATTACCTCAGCTTTTTCGAAGATTGTTTGAAGGCTCTTTTCTGCAGCAATATTGCATTACATTAATTGAGAAACTGCATGTTAAACTTATTAAAAAAAATGCATCTATTTTAACAAGAAAAAGCAATCCACGAATTGTCTTCAATTGCTTCCAAAAACAAGGATGCTCCTTTTACACTGAATATCCACTTTGACTTTATGGTATGGTTTTGCAATTATGAAGAATGATAAATCCTACAACACCCACTATTAGTATTATTATTATATTAAGTTGTTCTATCATCATAATGAGCACAGTAAAATAAAAGGCCTTGTGAAAATAGAGGAGAAACCCTCAGTTGCAAGTATTTAAAAACTTATAATCAAGATTTGCCAATTCCCTAAAGAAAATATAAGTCAAAAGTGAAGTGAACTTTATGAAGTAAAAGAGAAGGAGGTTACTCTGAATTCATTAATAATCAATGCAGCATTAAAAAAAGTGACAAAATGAAATGAAAACCATACTTTCAAGATCTCGGACAAGAGTCTTCAGTTGGGCAGACTCCTCTTCATAACGTCTATTCAAATCTGAAATTGAACGAGACAATTACAGCCTCAAAACTGCAGCAAAATGATAGATGCTTTTCACATATAAGTAGTCCAACATCATAAGCAAGATCAATAAAAGATACCACGATACAGAATCAACATTTGTGTACTATACGGAGATAGTCACTCTAAAAGACAACGAATGTTCTTATGTCCAAGAAGCTTCCATGCAGCCGCAACTGAATTTTAAGAGCCTATGCTATTTGTTCTTACCAAAGTCATAAGGCGTTGATTGATTAGATGCATTTAAAATACACGTGTTTTAGAAATAAAAATTACAAGTAATGAAATCTAATTTGATTTTCAGAAATTGTTAGATTGGATAAAACTTAAATACAATAAAACTATTTTCTGTTAGTTAGGATGCATTTTAAATACAAAGCTAAGCTGATGTAGTGGATCGTCGGAAGTCGATACCTGCAAGAAGGATTTCAAGGAGTTCCCAATCCAGGGAAGAAGAAGAGAGCTTTCTCAAAGCTTCAAAAGAGTTTATATCATTCAATGCCCTTAAAAACCATACATTATACCTATTTAAGGGAGCAAATAGAAGACTCTAGACTAAAGGAGATAAACTAGTCCCTAGGCATAAGATAGGCTAAAATGTTCCCACATCATTCTCCCCTTGCGTAAAAAAAAGGCTCGACTCCGTCGAGACGCATTATTGAAAACGAGATTGTTGCAGAAGACAAATTCCCGGATCGAAGATTTTGTTCTCATCAATTGCATATTCCTCATAGTCTATTTGAGCTGATGTTCTTCCACGTAGTATTTCAAAATTCTCAAAGCATGATCCCACAAAACATGCATCTCTTTTTACTGAGGATTTTTGTAGTTGAGATCCAAGTGCTAAGGCATCCCACAGTTGCTTTAATCCACTCAATTTGTATGCGCCAATGACAAAATCATGAATATCCTGGTTAGCGCGAGCACTCCTAACCAGAATAATTGGGCCATCATCTTCACGGCAAAATCCCTCAATTAGCTCATTGCAAGTTATACCATCAAGATTAGCCTCCATTGAACTCACCAGCAAAAAAGTATCATCCATAATTATCATGGGAGATTTACCTCCAAACTCTAGAGTCACTGGTTTAAGGTTGCTTCTGGCAGCCATTTCCTGAACAAACTTCCCAGCAGAAATTGAGCCAGTAAAGACAAGCTTATCAACAGCCATTTTCTGAACAATCTTTCCTGATGCCGAATCAACAAATTGGCAATTGATGAGAAGTTTGGTGTAATTCACGTGCACAGGAGGTGTTATGGGTTCTTCCAAAGCAGCAGCCGCATTGCTAAGCCTTTCCATGGCGATCTGTCCAACTTCCATGTTTCCATGAATCTTGCACCCGCTTAACAGAGCTTCCCATATGACTGAGTTTGGAACAATTACCATCTTCTGTATCAAATCAAGCGCCTCTTGTAGGAGGCCAGCGCGAGCCAGAAGATCCACCATGCAGCTGTAATGTTCCATCTCAGGTTCAATTGAATGAAACTCAACCATTCTATGAAACATTCTACGCCCTTCTTCCACAAGCCCAGAATGATTACAAGCACTGAGAATACTGACAAAGGTAACACCATTTGGCTTCTCTCGATTTTCTATCATCTTTGAGAGCATGTAAAATGCATCTTTGGGGCGTCCGTGCATTGCAAGCCCATCAATGGCCGAATTCCAGCAGAAGAGGTTCTTATTTTCCAGCTTGAAGAAAATGACCAAAGATTTCTCTAAGCTTCCGCATTTTGCATACATATCAATCAAAGCTGATCCCATATAAACATCTATAGCGAACCCACTTAGGACTGTCTGTCGATGCATTCTTCTGCCTACTTCAAGAGCTCCTAGATGAGCACAAGCAGATATCACAGTTGCCATTGTAACCTTGTCTGGGTTCATTCCTGCAGCTTTCATCGCATCGAATGTTTCCAATGCTTCCATGAATAACCTGTTTTGAGAATAACAGGAAATCATGGAAGTCCATGAGATCAAATTCTTACAAGGCATCTGATTGAAGAGAGACGTAGCAGACTCCACATCCCCCGACCTTGCATATCTTGCAATCATAGCGTTCCATGACTGATGTAGTGAATGTGTTGAGCGGATACTCACCTGGGCGGAAAGCACATGAACGACGGAAGAAGCTTCGGCCTCAACCATGCCGGAGTGCTGAGTGTTTGGATGGGAGTTGTCTTCAGCGGTTTGGTTGTCCGATCCTTGTATAGCATCAACAGGAAGGGATTCAATCTGATCACAGTGCGTCTGTCCCACCCACTCAGCCTTAATGGTTGCACGTCCTGGCCAAGGCGGAGAGGAAGCGGTAGCCAGCTCTGGTAAGCACCCGGCGAAGCATGGCGTCGGCGAATCAGAGGTTGAGGTGGCGGGAGTCTGGTCGGCGGGCAGAACTGAAGGTGGAAATGGGTTTGGGGGCGCCGGAGACGTCTCTCGCGGCCTGGTACTAGCTGTAGTCGGCAACCCCAGATCGGAGTCGAAGCAGGCGGAATGTGCGAGATCAGGCGGAATGTGCGAGATCTGGACGATTGTTTCGTCGGGTATGGAGTCGCGGTCGTCGCCAGGCTCTGATACGGAAACAGTCTGGTCGGTGTCACTGTCGGCAGGTGAATGAGGGTAAGAGTCGGAGTCGGTGCGGGCGCGAACGGGGCGTGAGAGATCGGGATCGACGGGAATCTGATCGGCTGCTGCCGGAATCGCCAGAACGGCGGCTGTTGCCGGTATCGCCAGATCGACGGGAGGCGGAGGAGCTCGATTCGAATGTTGGAACCGACGGGAATCATGGATCTGGTGTTGAAGCGGAGGAGGATCACGCCATTTGAGCGGAAGCTCGAGCGGCGGATACTCCGGCGGCGGGTCACGCCATCGGAGAGGGAGTTCGAGTGGAGGGTAGTCGTCAACCACAACCGGTTGCTTGCGGATCCCTTTGCGGGAAGCGGAGTGGAAGAGGGAAGGGTATTCCGGCGGCGGATCACGCCATTGGAGCGGAAGTTCAAGAGGCGGATAGTCATCGATCTCTCGTCTTCTTCGGCGCCGATCGTCGTCGAACGCCCATCTCCTTCGGTGGCGATCCTCGTCGACCGCCCATCTTATTCGGCGTCGATCTTCGTCGACCGCCCTTGTTCTACGGCTTCGAACGTCGTCGACAGCCGACCTTCTGCAATACATCGATCTTCGCAAGCTCCAGGCTCTGATACCAACTGATGTAGTGGATCGTCGGAAGTCGATACCTGCAAGAAGGATTTCAAGGAGTTCCCAATCCATGGAAGAAGAAGAGAGCTTTCTCAAAGCTTCAAAAGAGTATATATCATTCAATGCCCTTAAAAACCATACATTATACCTATTTAAGGGAGCAAATAGAAGACTCTAGACTAAAGGAGATAAACTAGTCCCTAGGCATAAGATAGGCTAAAATGTTCCCACATCATAAGCATTTTAAAATGCAAAGTTCTCGTCAGCTTTATTAATACACATGTCAACACTTGCCACCTTCTTACCGCATCAACTTCACCACCTCCTCTAAACTCTGTCTCTACCTCATCATTCCCTTCCCTTTCCACCACCGCCACTTCCCTTGTTCCACCGTCGGCTTCCCTTCCAACCACAAAAACTCGGAGCAAAACAAAAAGCACAAATAAATCACAAGCAACCACCATCCCAAAACCTTCTCTAAACTCATCCCACTCCTCAAAAAAACCACTGAAGTTCGCATCACCCATCCAACCAAAAATCCTAACATCTCAAATCCACCACAACCACAATCAACACTGACCACATCACAGATGCCAACATCCTATCAAAACCCCTAACCCAACCAACACATCAAACAAGGGCTTTGCATAAAATCTCGACACCACCACATTCTTAATTGCCTACTTTACCGTAATTCCCTGAACAATCTTATCTCTTCCAAGTTGGGTAGTATACCCTCTATCTCTCTCATTGGTGATTTTCTTGAAGGACAGATACACATAACTAGTAAAATCCTCTGAGTTCATTCCATGTTCTACTTCTGAAACTTATAATCATGAGCGAACACGACATTCCATTCCACTCTTTTGTCAATGTCTCAAAAACTAGTTTTCAGCATTAACATTTTTTTTTTTCTTTTCAGGGAAAAAGTAGCTCATTTGAGAAGATGGAACGCTTATACCCATATCTAACAACCACTGGGCCCAACATTATAAAACCCTCATGAAACATATACACCCTTTCGCAATAACCCAATAAAATACAATAGCCTGAATAAGCACTTTCCTTATCACTTTCATGTTAAATTGAGAAACCATAAGTTCTATAATTAGTATGTTAAACTTGGAAATTTGACTGCAGAACAGAAAAATCTACTATTAATAGATTCAAACAACTATTTATATGACTGAAAAAAAAAAGGTCTGGTAATGGTAAAATTTTACAATTAAATGTTCAACAGGAAATAAAAGTACAAAATATTTTACCTCCCTCCAAGTTCCAACACACACCCACATCCATACAAATAAAAAAGAAACTGAAAAATCCCAAAATAATTCTTAGACTATTCTTGTATGGCCAATTCAATCTCAGAGTATCAATTTGTCTCAATTTAATCTCTCGACTATACATAACTGATCCAAAACAGTACCTCATACTATAATTGTAATATAAATTGATTTTAATTTAATCCCTTGACTTTATAAAATTGATCCCAATTTAGTCTCAAAGAGATCATTTTGGATCAATGTTGTATAGTCGAGGGACTAAATTAGAGTAATGTTATACTTTGAGATTAAAATGACCATATATGAATAGTCTTGAGACTATTTTGAAATTTAACGCAAAAAAAAAAAACATCAATACTCTTTTTGTAGCTTATGATAAAACATTTTCAAGTATAAGTGTAAAAAAGGATTTGCACCTTCTAATTTAACAATTTTCTCTTGTTGCATGCTTATCTGGTCAATCAGCAACCGGGTATGGCTTGAACACTGGTTTTCTGCTCCAATCTGTTTGCATGCAAGATTAATCAAGACAGTTAATGAAAGAGCATGTATTGTTATTATACAAACCATATTCAATTTTTTAAAAAATTACTAATACTAATATCAATAATAATATAATATTAAAAATATTGTAAAGTATTTTGATTGTGCTTGAGAAAGCTAGTGTTATAAGGGAAAAAATAGCTGGTGATATTACGAATGTTGCAAAGTATGTGTTTAGAATATAAAAAAGAAAAGCCCCAATGGTAAAAATAATTTGTGATAGAATCAAAATGTGCAAAAATAAATAAAAAATAAAATTTTTGTTATAAAAATTAGTTTATATATAAAATCTCAGAAAATTGGAAAAGATATAGAGAGGCATGTAAAAAATCTAAGAAAGTAATATGCGATGCAAAAAATATAGCCTTTAATGATTTATATAATAGATTGGATATTAAGGAGGATGAAAGAAGTATGTATAAGTTAGCCAAGCTAAGAGATAGGAGAAGGATTTAATTCAAGAGAAGTGCATTAAGAATAAAGATTGAAAAATGCTTTTATTAGAAGAGGATATTCAACGTAGGCGGATGAAATATTTTGATAAGCTTTTCAATGAAATTTGTAAGAATACGATTGATTTTAGTGATTTCAGCACACTAAATGAATAAAGAGATTTTTTTATCACCGTATTAGTAAAACTTAAGTTCGAGGGGCTTTAAAGAAAATGAAGTGTGGAAAAGCTGTTGAACCTGATGATATTCCAATAGAAGTGTGGAAGTACTTAAGAGATGAAGGAATTTTTTGGCTCGCTAAATTTTTTAATATTATTTTAAAGACTAAAATGAAAGAGTATGTTGGTTCTTACTTTTAAGAATAAAAGTGATGTACAAGAGTGTGTGAATTATAAAGAAATCAAGTTAATGTGTCATATATTAAAACTATGGGAGAGAATTATTGAACATAGGTTATGACGTGATACTAATATTTCTCAAAATCAATTTCGATTCATGCCAGGTAGGTCTACCATGGAAGCTATATATTTGAGAGGTTTGATAGAGAAGTATAGAGAGAATAAGAAAGATCTATATATGATATTTATTGATTTAGAGAAAGCATATAATAAAGTTCCAAGAGAAATGGTCTAGAGAGTTCTAAAAAAGAAAGAAGTAAATAATGCTCATATTCAAGTCTTTAAGGATATGTATGCACTAGCTATTACTTCTGTTCAAACACAAGGTGATTTGATCAAGTATTTTCCTATTTCAATTGGATTATACCAAGGATCAGCTTTAAGCAAATATTATTTTGTTTTAACCATGTATGTTCTTATTAGACATTTGTAAAAGGATTTACCCTGGTTTAAGAGGATGTATGTTCTTATTAGACCTTTAGTCATGTTTTAGTCATGTATGTTCTTATTTCTAGTTTTCACCAAGCTTGTAGAGAAAGAATTTCTTAATTCAAAAGAACAAGAATGCAGTGATAATAGATAATACAAATTTCCATCCACTTAAACGGAGGTTGCAGTTTATATATAAATTAGGTAAAATGATAGCCAGAGTCAGCAACTTACAGCAGTTGCCAGGCGCTCTGCGTACTCTGTTTGGGTTGTGAAAAGGTGCACCTGGAGATTATTGCCGAACAAGAAATATTAACTTTGTTTACTGGAGATTGGTCAGAGAAAGGTAAGATTGATATTTTCTATTGATGTAAAACTATGACTCGCAACCGCTAAATATTTTGCAAAACAAAGAGACTTGCTTCCTGGAGATTCAGAACGGTGTCCATATCGAACTGCGGCTCGATCTCGACACCGGAGTAAACAGTCTAAACCAGAGCACGGGATCAGTACCTGGAGAAGAATGAAGGCCAAGGCAGCGGCAACAAGAATGAATCGCACGTCGCAAAGATTCCACGCCATCATCAATCGCTTCAGTAGAGCAGAGAGTGATCGGAGCAAGACCTTCCGGAGGCTGGTGGCTCCACTGCCGGGGTCTTTCTCCACTTCCTGGGTCTTCCTCGGCTCCTCACCACCGAGAAAGTGGCAATCACTTGTAAATAAAACTAGAAGTAATATTTTAATAAAATAATATTATAGAAGCCATAAAAACTTTATTTGGTTCGCAAATATATGAATATTTTTCATTTTTAATAAATAATGAAATAATTCTGTTGTAAAATTAAATATTATACTTTAATATAAAAAATATAAGTCTATAATCTTAAATATAAATATAGAAACTTTATAACATGATATTAATACAAAGTTTTTAATATACAAATGAAATAATAATTGAAAATGTAATAAATAGTAATAATTTAATTTTCAATTTCACTTAATTAAAAATGATTGGTTTTATATGATTCATAATACATGTAAATAATCAAACATTCCTTTTACATGATTAGACATCGTATTTATTGAATTATTATTGAAGTTGAAATCCCTTAAATAAATTAAGCTAGCGTAAATTTAGACAGTTCGATCCTGATTCAACCCTAGTTCAAATATGATCCACACCCATATTCAATTATCTGTTAAAGCATTGGTTTGAATAATCGCGAGCTGAGCAAAAGCATTAGCAATATCGACGATATGTGAAGGAAAGGAGTTTGCGACATAACTCGTTGGATAAATTTTCATGGGACCAACTGCGTGGGACAAAAACGTACCGTTATATCATTAGACCAAAGTGAATAATATATTAACAAGTAATAGTTAATGTTGTTACATTGTGTGTGTGGAGGAGAATATGAGCTCCTCGCTCGGAGGAGCTCGTTGAGAGAAAACATTAATGGTCTTTTAGCACGTGCATGATGTAAATTTCACAATGGAACTCGTTGAGAAAGGCATTAATGAAACTAATTACGTGTGAGGAGTTTGTGATAGAGTTCATTAGAGAAGTCATTGATGAGGCCAACAATATGAAGGAGAACATCTGTTTGTGATGGAAATCCTTGGAGAAAGTATTGACAGGTTGACGACATGTGACGAAGAATATTAGCTCGTGAAGGGAACTCGTTGAGGCAGCTTTGACAAGACAGTCGCAACCTCCTATGATAAAAATGATGAAAAATTATTTGAATGATTATTTGATCATTAATTTGAATCAATCCAAATTTAAAGTTACAATTTGAACTAATTTTGAAAGACTAGTCCAACGAGTAGTCATTAAATATAATATGTTATCTCTTATATTTGAATTGTTTATTTTTTTTCCTAAAATAAACTTTTTGACATATTTCATCATATGAAAACATAAGCATAATTTTTCCAAGTAGTTATATATATAATCGTAGTCTGGCCACGACTGGCAGGTGGCTGGGTGGAAATCAGACAATATTAATTTATGGCTAGGCGTAAGTCTAATGATATTTGGTGGTCAAACGAAAGTTTGACAAAAGTTAGTGATGTTCAATGGCCTGCGCGGTGGTCAAGAAGGAGCTTGGTGGCAAGAGAGATCTCATATTTCTCTTTCTTCTCTTCCCTTTCTCTCATTGCTTCCCTCTCACTCAAAGAAGAATGAGGGGCATATTTATTAATTTTTTTGGAGTGGCATGACCAATAAATAAAGAAGAAGATCAATGGCATGTTGGGAGTTTTGAATGGACATCCGATATCAACTCTCTTGATCGGTAATTGTTTATCGAGTATTTGAATGTCTTAATGATATAAGAATTTGGCGATCTTAGGCTTGTTAGATTCATCTTACCGAGGCTCTCGATTCAACTACAAGCATGACACATTTGAAAATCATTGGTCATCCAATTTATGGTTTGATCATTCCAAATGAGCTTCGAGTCCTTGATATGGTCCCATTGGGCTTGAATCGGGTCGAATTAGGTGTCATTGAGTCCATATTTTCGAGATGTTCAGTTTCACTATAAGCTTGCTGAAATCAAAATTCGTTTGGTCCCGTCTTCAATTTTGGAATTTTGCCACTAAATTTTTCTTGAGATTCGTGCACGATCAAGATTTTTTTTTTTTTTTGATGATATATCAAGTCTAATGATGAGATTATTTTAATTGATATTTAAAGAGTTAAAAGATCAAAATTATCGTTTAAATAAAACTCTCTATATGATAACTTTTAAATGAAATAAACAAAATCTAATTTTTATTTAAATAATCAAAATTTTCAAAAATTTGGTTAGATCTGAATTTTGAAATAAAACTCTCATATAAATTTTTGAAGGAATTTTTTTTTTCGTTGAATGTGATGTGTATGCGTGCATTACACATATATTTAAGACTTCTAATTAGATCTTCCATGTATGACTATTTTTTATAAGAAAAAAATTATTCAAAGAACCAATATTTTAAAGAATGTAGTGGGGTCTTTTTTTTTTCCCTCTCGCAAATGAGATTAAAAATTTTTTTTAAAAACAAAAAGGTTAAGGGTAGCATGAACACCGTACGAAAAGTGGTAAAGCTCCCGGCGAGGATCGAACTCGCGACCTTTCGCTTACGAAGCGAACGCACTACCACTATGCTACGGAAGCAAATTGTGTGAAATTAAATTTTAATAACGTTTTATATAATAAAACAATATTTGTATTTGGCTTGTGAGGTCAAGTAAACTTGTGAGGAAAGAAGTTTTGGTTTAGTTGGGGATAGCTTTTTAATTATTTGGCTTTTAAAGTCTTTTGTTTGGGACTTTCTTTATTAATTCTTTAAATAATTTTTTTTTTACAAATATTTATTAAACTAAAAATTTTGGTACTAAAAGTCTAAAAGGATTTTCGTACAACGCTAAGATGTTAAACTTTATATTTCTCTACCGCCGCGAATACTCCTTGACGCAACAAGCAGTATTATTGATTTTAAAATTTCACATATTATGATTTTATTACTTAGACTCATTTTAAATTTAAAAAATCTGCTTTTTAAAATTATATCCTATTTATAAGCAACAAAAAGATACAAAAAGGAAATCAATATCTATCCAAGTCCTTCTCTAGATCATTAAAAGAAAGAAAGAAAAAAAAAAAAAAAAAAAACTTAACTTCTTTGGTGAATTTAAACCTCCATCCTCTCCCCTTAATGTAAGCTTATTTTGAACAGATCATTTAAATCTAGACATTTTTTATGATGATGATATTTTTATTTTATTTTATGAGTTCATCGTGTTTGCTCACAGTGATAATTCAACATAAAAACTACAATTTTTTCTCAGTAAATGATATCAAAGCCTAATTTCAAATACAATGATCATTAATAATAAGCTAAAGAGCTTTTATAGCTCAAAGAGTTTAGGCTTCATTTGTGACAATTTTCTTAATGATTTCTAAAATAATTTATTAGTAAAAAAATTTTAATTTAAAAAAATTTTTTACTTCAGTTGCAAAGAGTGTTTTGATTATGGTAGGTAATCCAAAATTTGTTGCTATTTTTAGTTATTTTGATTCTTTTGGATTTTAACTTTCTTAAAATTGATAAAATAAAATATAACTCGTTTTAATGATTTTCTATCATGCAACTTTTGATAAATAATATATTTTGTCATTATAAGCATTTTGACTGGTTAATATAAAAATTTTATCAAGTGGTTTTGCTTGTATGCAATTTTTAACATAAATGTGTAATATTCTATTAATTATAAAATGATCATGAGTTAATGTACTACATTTAGATATGACAAACATGACATGTATATGTTTACTGATCATTTGATACATTATGTATTTTTAGTATTGTTGCGTCCAAGAGTATTCGCGGCGGTAGAGAAATATAAAGTTTATCGTCTTAGCATTGTACGGAAACCCGGCACGCAATCAGATAAGAGAGAGGGTCTAGCATTTATGAGACACCAAGACTTTTACGTGGAAATCCCCCTAAAAAGGGGGAAAAACCACGGGGCCTAGCCCAGTTTGAATGAATCCACTAGTATTGCAGTCGATTACAAATGAGGCCCTTCATTGGGAGAAGGCCTTAGCATGATGTACATTTTATAGAGTACATTACATTAAGTGAATACAAAGAATCACTATTGACATGTTTGTTTGGTCGGGAGGACCGTAGTCGGTGGGCGACGGAGGTCGGAAGGCTTGTAGTCGGCGTGCGACGGAGGTCGGAAGGACTGTAGTTGGCGGGCGACGTAAGTCAGGAGTGCCGTAGTCGGCGGGCGACAGAGGTCGGAAAGACTGTAGTCGGCGGGCGACGTAAGTCAGAAGGACCGTAGTCAGCTGGCGACGGAGGTCAGAAGAACTGTTGTCTGACCACGAAGATCAGAAGGACGACGTCATGTAGAAGTCCAACAAAGGAAAGAAATCCATCCTCACATAGACGCCCAGCGAAGTCCAATAATCTGTAGAAGTCCGGCGTAGGGTAGAAACTTGGCGAAGAGTGAAGGTCCGACGTTGAGTAGAAGTCCGACGTCTGTTGGTGGACGAGGAGAACTCCGGCTTCCCTTGGGCGGAGCTTCGGCGTCATGAGGGAACTTTGTTGTAAATTGGGAAGAATTTCAACATCACGTGGAAGTTGGGCATAATTCCTGCGTTCTCCCGAATATCACGCTGAATCCCAGCGTGTTCGGGCGGCAGAACGAACTCCGGCGGTGGTCGAGGAGCTGATTCTCCTCATTCTTCTCCTCTTCTTCTCTTCTTCTTCTTGCTTCTTCTCACTTCGACCCCCTTTCATGAGAAATGAGGGCTCTATTTATAGATTTTCTTGAGTGGCATGGACCGTAAATAAATGAGAGATCAAGGGCGAATCGGGAGTGGTTTGAATGGACGGCCGATATTGAATCTCTTGATCATAGACCATTCATTGGACATTTGAAGGCCTTAGTGATGTTGGAATTTGGCGATCTTGGGCTCGTTGGATTCGTCTCGTCGAGCCGTTCGATTCGAGTATAAGCTCGTTAAAATCGGAGACCGTTTGGTAACTCAAATTGTGGTTTGAACCTTCCAATAGAGTTTCGAGTCCTTGATTTGGACCCATTTGGGCTCGGATTGGGTTGAATTTGGTGTCATTGGGTTCGTGTTTCCGAGATGCTCAGTTTGACTGTAAGCTCGCTGAAATTGGACTTCGGGCGCTCCCGGATTTAATTTTTGAAGTTACCGGGTTGGGTTTTGCCTTGAGATTCATGCCCGATCAAGATAATTTCATGATGACGTATCAAGTATATTATAAGGCATATTGATGAGTATACTGATAATTACATTGTGTACATATGATATTTTTATTATGCTTAAATGATATGAAATGAGTGTAAAAGTAAGAAATGTTGGTTGATTGACTAATTTAGGTTGCCTAGAGGAGACCTCATATCCTATACAGGATGGTGGGCTGATGAGATTTCTTTTAAATAAAATTTGAGATGTAATACTAAGTCATGTGTCAAGTCCTAAGACCTAAATTAGACAAATTTTATTTTTTTATATTCTAATTAATTTAACATAACCTTTAATTTTATTTTATATCAATAAAAAAGCAAAATCATTTATATATTCTTTGCACATCTTATTTATTTAGTATAACTAAAAGAAGGGGGATTTACATATATGCCATAAAAATTTTAATATGATTTGAAAAATTAAATGATATGTAAATTAAAGAGGAAGATTAGGAAGTTCAATATGCAAAAAAAAAAAAAAAATAAAGGGTACCTATGTAAACCCCCTTAAAAAAATTGTTTGCGTTTGAAGAGTTATTGCACGGGTTTTTGCAGATTCCTGCGCCGGCGCCGGGGCTCCGTTGCTACGTCACCGGCGGCTTTCTTCTCAACGGACAATTATATCGGCACTATATAAAGCTTTTTCCTCAGCTAAAAAGATCGGCCAGTTCTGCCCGCTATTCCGCACTCGATGACCGCGGAGATGGACGAAACCCTTGGCGACGTTCGCCGCCCCCTCTCTCCTTTCACCATTTTACTCATTGTCGTTGCTCTCCAATTCCTTGACGTGCTTCTCGAGAAGCTTAAAAAGGTAATCCAATCCCTTCTAGATCTCATACACCGCAAACCTTTGATTATTTTTTTCAAATTTCTTTAGTTGCGTTAGATTGATTTCTTGGCTCTGCAACGCGAATTTGTTTTTCTCTCATTGGAAAGCTTTTATCTCATGAAGATTTTGGGGTTCATTTTTAATTTTATTGCATCGCTCGCAGAGGATTTAGGATGAGCTAGTGTTGACACTTTATTACCTTTTTGCTTAAACAACCCATCTAATTTATTTTTTGTTTGTTTGTTTTGCAAGCTGTTGGAATGTACCGAGTGATTTGTTAGGCTAACCTTTCGTATACACTGTTGAAATTTATGCTCTATGATGAATATAATTGGTGGTTCCGTGGTTTAAAGCCTTTGTTGCATATAACATGTTAGATTTAGTATTATGTTTTTTTTAAGTTTAAACTGATTTTTATTACTTTCTTGAATTTTATAGTTATGTACTTGAATATCAGCAAGCCGTATGGTGGTGTGAATTTTTTTTCAGTATGCACATTTTTTTAATTGATTTATGCTTTTTCAAACACAGTTTTTGTTAAAACAAAAAGGAAAAATTTAAGCCACTTTTTGTAATAAGGGGTTTCATTTCCAGGAAATCACAAAGAAAAGTACATCATTTATAATTGATGAGTGGATAATCCCTTGTAAAAGCAATTGTTAAGCTGCCTAGTTATATGAGGAATTTGAAGAGCTTTTGGAAAAGTTGGCCAGAGCCTTGGAGGTCCGACACAAAATTCCCCTACTTTAGGGGTGTGTATCATCGAGGGGATAACTTCTACTGTAATGGGACTTATTATGGATATGGTGTGCTTTTCTGTTTACTTTAATATCTTCAGGATCCCATGAAATTCATTCATGCTCAAATAAACTTTTAAGGATAGGAGCATGATAGTTTAAATGCTTCTGTAGAATGGTAGTATAACTGAAACATGTGATACTTCTATGGGACCTCCATGCTTGCCAATCATGTTAAGTGTCACATCCTGGGTCCAAAAGGTGGTACACTCTTGCAACATGAGATGTGATGAAGGGACATAAAAAACCTGTTTTGTACTCATGAGAAGAAAAATACATATATACATAATATAACTAGAATAAATCATAATAAACAACAACAAAGAAATTGAACTTACCATTTTATCATCATAAATTTAAATAATTGTTCATCATTATAATAGAACTACTACAAGCAAAAGAAATATGAGATAAAGCAACTAAAAAAATAAAATCATCCAACTATCAAAAGGAATATATGAATGACTACAAAACATAAAAATACTAAATATATTCTATGGGTGCTATATCTGCTCCCGTGGTGATGGTGCACCTAACACTCTGAGAAAGTCTGTTGTGAACAAAAATAACGATGAGTGAGTTTGATGAATCAAGTTTTGCGAGTAACTTTTATCCATTAAAATATAAACGATAAAAGAATTGGGGCATGCAGCGTGACCAATCAAATAGATAAGAGTAGCAAAATATAATCAATGTAATAGTGCTACATGTCATGGTTCCTACGATGAGTTCTAATATGCTGATGTTATAAATGTATATGTGAAATTGTTACAAATGCAATGTTATTCCAATATTTACACATACAATCACGCTTGGTATCATCGTAACTCAATATGACTTATCAATCATCATCATTTTCAGCTCATTCTATTTACGCACACACATATATATGTCAAAAATTGAATGTAAATGAAGAAGTAATAGAAGTGGACGTGGGACAATATCAAAGATTTGTTGAAAAATTAATTTTTTTATCTTATACTTGTACTTACGTCACATATGTAGTAAGTCTTAACAATCAATTTCTGCGCAAGCCCAAAAAGTATCACCTTCAAGTTACTTATTGAGTTTTCATTTACCTTAAATCAATAACTTGAAAAAGGGATTTTCACTAAAAAATATGATTCTCTATAAAGTATAAATTGAAGATTATACTGATGTTGACTATGCGGGGTTACTAGTGGATAGGAGATTCATTTCAGGATATTGCATATTTTTTAGAGGAAATCTTATAATATGAAGGAATAAGAAACAATCTTTTTTTTTCAAGATTAAGTGTTTAATCTAAATTCAGTGCAATTGCCCAGGGCATCTGCTAGCTTTTGTGGATTAAAATTATTTTATAAGTTAAAAAAATTAGTTGGTGAAACCTATGAAGATTTATTGTGATAATAAATATGCTATTAGTAATGCTCACAATTTAGTGCAACATGATTGTATTAAATATGTAGAGTTAGATAGATGTTTCGATTAAAAAAACTAATGAGTGGATTAATTTGTACTCCATATGTTCCAATAGAATGTCAACTTGTCAACATATTCATCAAAGAACTTTGCAACACCACATTCGAAAATATTATAAGAGAAAATTGAAATGATAGATCTATACCATCTAGTTTGAGGGGGTGTGTTGTAGATTTGAGACTTGCTGCCTAGCCTCTGGCCCTATGCCTCCTATTGTGGAACAATATGCTTTCCAATCATGATTGAGATACTTGGATACACGGATTAAAGCTTTTCAACCCTTAGATTATTTCACTTATGACCCGTGGATTATAATTTGTCTGCCCCATAATTGCCCACCCCTTTAGAGGCTATTCTCCATCATTTTCTATATTTTTTATATTTGACTTTGATTTATTTCTATATGTAAGATCCTTGAATACCTCCAATCTTTATACAAACTTGGAGCAATAGCAAGTTCAAGTAATCCTTCGTATCTTTCAACTTTTTTTTTTGTAGTACACAACATGCAATTATGCAACTATGAGTTTAGCTCAAATATCAAATTTTGCTTGTATATTTGATCTATTTTATGCTCGAATTAGGTTCAAATCGGCCAAAGGCCCAAAGCAAGCTGAGGTTTGAGCCTAGATATGACTTTGTGCTGAGGTGTGTGTGTATGTATAGATTGAAGATGAGTATGTTGTGCATGTCTTTGCCCGAGCTTTTCACTATGCAACCTTGTTAATTGGATAAAGTAAGCTCTGAAAAATAGTTTTGATACTACTGAGTATAAACAAATAAATCTTTTATTTGTTTAAAAACATTCCTTTAAAGAGATTCATTTTTATATGTACATGATCAAATTACTTAAGTATATTTTTCACCATATTCAATTTCCTCTAATATAATCATTTGTCAGTCTATCCTTTCTAATTTTGGCCACATATATCACTCAGTTTGACAATTATTTCCTTCCTTAGTACCCATCACTAAAATCCATTGAACATAATCAGATTAATAGCAGTTTAAAAAATGTATATATATATATATAACTGCTTAATGTCAAAATCTAATCAGAGCTGAACTAGCTCTAAATTGAGTTGGTCCAGCCGCATGTTGAGGTCAAATCCATCTTAAGCTTAGGCATCTCGTTGCATTTGTTGTCCATACATTAAAATGTCAGGTTATTCTATAATTTATGTATTGGATGAATACTTCAGTATTTTCTCAAGTTTTCAAGACTCGTTTTCCTAGCGAGCTACTACAACTCATTGGATATTAATAGCAACTTAATCAGTGCGGTGCATGCTATCAAGTCATCATGTTATATTTTTATTATTTTGATAAGGACCTGATTGGTTTTTGTTTTCCAATTGCATATCATTATAGACCATGCACAATTTTAAAATCAACGTTTCATTAAAATACCTTACACAAATTGGATCTCATTAAGCTCCTTGTGGCGCTTGACTTTCCAGAGAGGATCTACAAGCAGTGAAGAAATCAAAATGCGGCAAGAGATAAACCAACTTCTTCAAGACGCTAACTCTTTATCAACGTAAGTGATTGCCGTTGTGATTTTCTTAAACATATGGCAATATTCTTGGTTGTACTATTCTCCAAATGTTAGCACAATCAGCATGCTTCCTCTATCTCAATTATTTTCTTGGATTTTATGGTGTATTCTTTTTATTGCTCAAACTTGCATCCATAAAAATAAGAACACGGGTTTACAAGTGCTTTTGCATTGCAGACCTTCCACTTTTGCTCAGGCTGCAAAACTTAGACGCTCGGCTGTTGCAAAGGAGAAAGAACTTAAAAAAAGTATGTTAAGTATTTTAATATCTCTATACTATTGTTTTCGGCTCATCAATTTGTATTTTGTAGCATTAACTGTTCAATTAATTTTGAAGTTGTTATTTCTGGGCATCTCAACAACATACTGCGTGCTACTTTTCAATTGTTATGTTTCCAACATGCCAAAACGAGGTTCATCTCTGCATGTTCAGGAGATGCTAACTCCTGCCGGAGGAGTGGATTGAAGGTGTTGACAGTTTGTGCATGTTCATCTCAAGATTATTTCTATGTGCTTGCAGTAACTTGAGTTAAACGCATACTTGTCGGAACTTGGATGTATTAAAAATACGACAAGTGTTCATTGACATTTTATTTAGTATTGTTTTGATTGCTGTTTAAGTAGCAATTTTTTTTTTCTGATTCTAATGTAAATTGGGATTTCATGGTTTTTAAGAGTTCGGTTTTCACAGCAAAGAAGCGAAGTTTTTGTTTTGTACTGTCGTGAATAGATGATCTATAAAACTGCTTGTGAAATTTAGTCGAATTTATGATTGTTTCTAAAGAACTACTATGATAACCCCATCTCTGCAAAGAACTGTTTTTAATCGCTTCATAGCCTTCTCCATTTAACTTTTTGTTTGTAATTAATGTTGGTAAACTTAACTCACATATATTGAATTTGCAGAACAGGAGGAGAAAAATAATGATAAGAAGTGGTCTTTGTATGAAAAAGTTCTTCTTGTTTCGAAGGTGTCTATTGATGAATTTAGATATTTTCCAGTGGTTTCAGCTTCTGAGATTTTGACTAAATTTTGACTGATTAAATTTGGCAGGCATTACTATATACTGGGCTTTGCTGGCAATTTTGGAGCACACCTGTTGCTGCAGTTCCTCCACATCTCTTGCAGCCTTTTGGTAATATGTTCATGTGGTACTTTTTTTATTAATTTATAACTTTTGGCTTTACAGGAATTATATCTTTCATGCACTGGGAATATTTCATGTTCTTTTATTTAGGTTGCAACGTCAACCATTTTGTGTCAAATACTCGTCCAACTTATTTGATTGAGTTTTACACTTTTTATTGTCTAGTTTTAATAATTAAAAATACTATTCCCGTAGTCCAGCCAGCTAATCATTATTGCGAACTGCCCTTCCTTTTGTAATGACCATTATTGTGTTCTTAACCAAAATAAGTGGCCTTTTAAGACTTCTTAAAATTAAACCTTTAGGAAGTTTGATGCAGTAATCAACTATCGTTGAATAGAAGTGGGCGTTTCAGAGTACATGAGAACCATTTTTGGTTCTGAATCTGTGAGTCATCTTCGAAGTTAGGTCATAAAAGGAAAAGATCACAGATGTTGTAAGCTCTTGAGTGCTTCTGTTTCATGGATTTATTGATGTCGCTTTGTTCAAATTGTGACTGATCCTCTTAAAATATGCTCATAATTGACTTTAGAGATTTTTTATATAAACTTAATGTACAGGTATCATATTTTTTAGTCTTGGCATTAAATAGAAAGCTATATCATAATAGAAAAAAGATTGTACCGGAATAAGCTTCTAGTGGGAGGCATGCGTTGTACAATTGCAGATGCTTGGAAAGCAGGACAACCTTGAAAGAACCCGAAAAAAAAAACAATAAAGACGGTGAAAAAGATAGAAATTAATGATGCAAGTTTAATAAAAAAGAAATTGAACCGTATAAGCAAGGCTCGCTCAAACAAAATTCAGTTCATCCTGGAAGATTTCAAGTCTCGTGCTTGGTGAATGCTTTACAATTCTGAAGTAGACGAAGAGTCTTGACATTTAAAAAAAAAAAATCCATGCCCTGTCTTATTAACTTAGATATGATTTTCACATTTTTAGGCTCAAGAAATAATAAACTGCGGACGAATTTACTAACGTAGTCTAAGATTGCCCTGCATTCCATCTATCACTAACCTGTCTCGTTATTTTAATATGGTAAACCTTTTCCTTAATAACAAGGAACATCAAGTTTGATTATTAGGAACTTGTATTGATTAAGGTTTTGTTTGAATTTTTTTCCCTTTTGTTTCTTTTGATAAAGAAAAAACATGTTTGGCTGGTATGGTACTAGCTTGGATTGAGCATATGCACAGCATCCGCAAGATTTAGGTTCTATTTGGGATGGTTTTTTTACTGCTTATTAAAGCAGCTTTTTAGTGCAAAAATTAAAATTTTTGTACTAAAAAATTGCTTTAAAAAATAATAAGAAAGTTATCATAAACAAAGCCTTAGTTTGCGATGGTAGAAGAAGAAACTGTGGTGATGGCCTTGTGTTTGATGTTGTCAACTATGTACTTTCCTTTTAGAAGCAAGAAAACTATTTGCTCCTTTGTAGCTTGTTTCAAATATTTATTATTTAGATAGGACTTCAGGGCTATTGTATTGTATGCATGAGAATAAGAGAGAGAGCTAAGATTTTATTGTAAACCCTATTTTCTCTAATATAGTGAAACCATCATCTCCTTCCCGTGGACGTAGGCATCTTCGCCGAACCACATAAATCGCCGTGTTCTTTGTGTTGTTTGTTATATGATTTGTGTTGTCTCCGCTGTTTATTGCACAACACTTGCAAGATTAACTGAACTTGTAACTCTAAAGCTTGATCAGTCATCTGTCCAGGTCTGTTCAGATCTGCTCAATGCATTAAGCTCTGCAATATATAATTTGAGGAGAGTCTTATCCTTTAAGCACAGAGTTGTTTCTATAACTTTCAGCTTATGATCATCAGGTCTTAAAGTAGGTGGCATAACCGTTGTTCCAAGTACTCTTAAATCTTGATCTTTTGTCTATATATTTTATTGGATATTGGAAAATTTGCGAACACAGTGTGAAAGAAAATGAAAATAGAAAAGAAAATCATCGCACAAAAACACATTTTATACCGAATCGCTCAATTGATGGCTTGTTTGTGCCACTGAACATTTTAGTTTGGTTTGTTTATGAAGAATCACAATTCCAATCACTTTGATTTAACATAAAGATGGCACTACCGTCTTTATAAAAGACAAGTTAAAGAGCATCTCCAACTGAAAATCCTATTTTTCACTCCAAAATGCAACGAAACTCAAAAATGCCGTGATTCATCTCCAATCGAACTCCATTTTGCACGCTTCTGCGAAGGTAACCGTCTTTCTCTCTTTCGCACATTTCTTCGGCAAATTCGGTTGAGACAAAAAAATCGCATAAATGAACAGTGCGACGTCAATGGCCGACATGAATAAACCTGCAAAGTGCATTTTTTTTTTATTAGGCAAAAATTAACCTTAGAAACTGTAGTACACACATAAATCTTACATGTTCTTTACAGGACGGTTTCTGGCTTGGAGAGGCGCTGATGCTACCAATGGTAATTACATGGTACGTATGCTCCTAAGTGTGAGATTGTTCTGTTTGAACTGCTCTTAACTTTATTTTGCGATTCAATTTACAGGTAGGAATAATACCCTGGCTGGTGCTTACTTCTCGGGTCAGCAAATTCTTGTTGCAAAGGTTTTCCAAGTTTATTCCGTTTTAGCATTTTCAAGCCTCTCTTTTCTTGTAGAATGGTAATCTTATAATGAACCAAAATTCCTCAAATTTTCCCATTATGTTTCTGTATTTTCCTTTTGTGATTGTTAGAAGAGAATAGCAGCCTGAAGGTGCTTTATTAGAAATCTGTGACAAGAGTTTTAGGCTTCATTTGAGACGGCTTTTTTTCTGCTTTTTAAAATAATTTTTAGTATAAAATTTTTAATTTTTGTATTAGAAAACTGTTTTATGAAACAGTAAGAAAATCGTCTCAAACGAAACCTTAGTTGAATATTATGTTGTTACGAAAAAAAATTCCTTTTCGAAAGGTTTATGGTCTGAATTCGAACAGTCTTGTTCTTTTACTATGGCATGATTGGGAAGCAATTCTATTGTGAGTGTTTTTGCATCTAAGTTGTGTTTGTGGTATGTTATTCACATCTTCTTCACATTCTATTGATACACCATGGTTTGGCTTTAAATTTTTTGACCTTTTTTTCAAAAAAATTTACGATGAAAATGAGTTTTATTTTTGCAATTAGTTTTTTATCCAAATTTTTAATTATGAAAAATTATATATTGAATAGGGAAAAAATAAAAATTTTGTGTGCTATACTTCTCTCCATCTATTTTTAAGATGCTAATCATTCAGTCAAATATGTTTAATCAAGGGTCTGCATGGGTCAGCTTTTTGGTTGCTCAGAGAATAATCATAATTTTATTTTATTATTATTTTTATTATTTTTTATTATATTAAAATAAAATTTTGATGAAAAGTTACATTTTATAATTATAATAATGAAGTTATTTTTTTCATCATAATTTTGCAACCAGCTTTTTAAAATTTTGTAGTACCAATCATTGTTTGACTTGATTGGTGGGCAAGTACGGTTGGGAACCCTTTTAAGCCGTGCACGATTTCTCTCGAGCAACAACGCCTCTTAAGTGAGGTCCAATCAAGTGTGGGCAAGAAGATTTTTGGGTGTATGCCTCTTTTAGGTCAATAAATGATTAGTCACGCTTCCAAATTTTCGGAAGCAGCACGGTTGATGCCGATATTAGGAGAAGCAGCGTGGTTTCAACATAATTTGAGAAGCAGCAACTACGCTATAATAGTTGGCGCATTTAAAGAATACGCCTATATATAATGCGCATTCTAAAGAATGCGCCTAATTGTTCCGCGCATTCTTTAGAATGCGCGTAATTGTTCCGCGCATTCTTTAGAATGCGCGTAATTGTTCCGCGCATTCTGAAGAATCCGCCGAAACATCTGGCGTAATTCATAGAATGCGCCTATATGGCTGGCGCATTCTTTTGTTTTTTTCCTGGCCGTTGTCGTCTCCCCGACCAGATCCGGAAATTACGCACTGATTCCGTGCATTCAGTGTGGTGGGGTGGTTGATTGTTGGTTCGGTGGCATTCAGTGCGGGGAGTGATTGAGGGGGTTGGGGAGATGATATCTTATGGCTATAAAAGCCGGGGAGAGCTGGCCGGGAGAAGGCACCGAAGTAGCTCTTCACTTATTCTCCACAGAGGAAGAGAAGGTTAGTTCTTTATTTTTTGTTTAATTATATTTTTTCATTGTTGAATGGTTTGCGTAGTTTATAGTCTACCTAATGTTCATGTGTTTTGACAGAAAAATCTTTGTATTTGTAGATTGTTATTTTTTTTTTTTTATTCATTATGTCAGCCTATTTGTATGTTTGTTGTTGAGTGGGTTGTGAGTGAAAAGTTTTGTTTGTAGATGAGTGGTGATATTTGTTTTAGTGATGTTAAAATTTTATAATTTCAATATATTCCTAGCTTTTTCGCCATGATTTTTTCTATGGTTTGATTTAATGATTAATAATAAAGAAATTTTTAGTCCAAAAAAATATAAGTTATCACTTACACCTCATAGCCATCGCTGTTGTGCTTGGCTGTTATGCGAACACAACATCCATTTTAGACTAGGAAGTAACCACATCCAATTGTTCGGGACTTTAAAAATTAAATTGAACAAATTATAGAATAGCATAAATCAATCATAGATGTTTTTCCATTAATTTTTAGAATATTTTCCTGTAGGCATATTAATTTTTTGTTGATAAAAAATTTTTGGCAGTAATGCATAAAATATAATCATGATTCAACACGGTTAAGATTTTTTTTTTTTTATCGAGAATAATCATGATTCAACACGAAACACAATGCATAATTGAATAAATAATTTATGTAAAAATTCTCTTAGAAATTCATTAATATATATTTACTGCTATAATTTATTTTTTTAATTTGTATTTATAATTTGATAAAATTACTATAATATCCTTCGTTTTTTTAATTAATATATCTAACAGCATACCAAAAAAAGATATAGCAATTTCGTTATTTTAAAGAAGGAATATAAATTAAATGAAAAGTTAATTTTAAAAATCTCTGAACGGTATGTTTTGAACTTGAATTTTCAATGCAATGTTTCGTATATGAATAATATTTGTTTGACCAAAAAAGTTTGAAATAAATATCTTATTAATAAGAAATGACCAACAATATAAGTTATCGCGATTTTGATAATGCATAACTTAGACTAATTAAACTATTTATAATTTTGATAATGCATAACTTTCTTACTGTTTTTTTAAAATAATTAAAAAACAAAATTTATCATTTATTTCAAAGTAATGGAAAATGAACAAATATAGATAATGCATAACTTTCTTAGTGCTTGCAATAAGAATAGATAATGTTTTGATGTGGTTAATTCTGGATCAACTATACTTAATTATTCAAATTACATATAGATTAGTGATGTTTTCTATTTATAATGTACAAAAAATTTATCATTTATTTCAAAGTAATGGAAAATGAACAAATATAATTGTGGTTCTAATGGTGTGGATTAATCTCTCGTGGTTCCTATGGCACCTGTTCTGACGAGTGTGTCATTCATTGGTGTACCGGTTTCTATTATCTCGAATGAGGCTTTGCGAGCTCAGTTGTTAAGCAATTGCTCGGACAAATTGGACTGGCGGGTCGATTCTTTCTCAAGAAGGAGTTCGAAGGGCATGAACCTCAATTGCCGCATATATCACCTCAAGTTATGTTGATTAGGCACAAATTTTCAAACTCCGATGTCAGCAAAATTTAAGTCAAATTGAAAAGATGACAAAATTTTAGTCAAAATGGACATCCCATATTTTATATATTTTATTTATTAAAATTTTGCCTAAAAAAAAGATTTAGAAGGCTAATATTTTTTTAAAAAAATAGGTAAGTATAATCGCTAAACATTATAATATTTTTTAAAAAATATCCTAAGAATATAAAGGCTTGCCATAAACAGCGAGCAAATACGAATGGATGAGGGAAAGTAAGAATGGTAGATGTATACCTAAAAAGTCTTAGTTAAAAAATATTAAAAATGACCTTTCTTTATCAGATATAAATTAGAATTTGATTATTAATCGGACACAATAGAGAAAAAGAATTTATGTAGCCGGCCCTACTTAGTGAGGCGAAGGCTTGATGTTGTGGTTGTGTTGTATTAGAAAATAAATAACTTTAGATAATAACATGTTGTACCCAGACTTGACCTTTGAATGAGATATATTAACCCATGATATCGACCTCTTTTAACATGCCGAGTCGACTTGAGCTTAGCACAGCTAATCACACATGGAGTCAGAGAAGACATACTTTAAATATAATCACTAATCATCCAAACCAATCATTTGTAAAGGATCAATGGGCCACCATATATCATACTGAGAATAAGTCTTGGATTCAATAGAGCACACCTAACATTTTAATATAAAACCCTCCGTAAATAACCAAGTTGTTTTAAAAGTTTTTTTATCTCTTTTCTATTTTTTTCTGTTTTTTGGTATTCTTTAAATCATTTTTTAGTTTTTCCTTTTATAGTTATAAATTTATAGAAGTGACTTTATTTATATAAATTTATCAATAGAAAAATATTTAATTTATATATATGTTTCTTATAACCGTAAAATTTAATTACAATAAAATTTTAATTAAATCTTAAATACTTAAAATTAAAAATAAAAAACTAAAAAAAAGTTACTAAGAAGGAAAAAAAAAGAGCAACAAAAAAAGCCTATGAATAATTGAATATAAAAAATAAATATAATTTCAAATCAAGTTGCTAGCAATGCTGGGGACTGAGTACTGATTTTTTTTATTTCTTTCTAATTTGTTTTAGTTTTTTTATATATAGTATGACTTATAAACAAATAGTTTAATTACAGTTTACATATATTTATACAAAATAGAAAAAAAAAAAAGAAGACCAAATTTAAAAAAAAAGACCAAATAAAAAAAAAATTTAACAAAGAAAGAAGATAAAAATGAGAACGAAAAAGATGGAAAGAACTAAACCCAAAATATTAGTTTAATTAAAAATGACATATATTTTAAAAAAATGAAAAAAAAAAACAAAAATCAGTTGCTAGGTTTAGTGACTCACTGCCTCCCGCCATCTCAATGTCATTAGCTGGATGCTTCAACAATTATGGCCAAATTTAGGGGTATCAATATTTGATCCGATCCAGAAAATTTCATGTTTAGATCAACCCATTTTTTTGAACGAGTCTGGTTTGGGTTCGACTTTTTGTCCCGTTTTTTAAAGAGGGTGGGGTTCAAATTGACCCAAAAACCCAAAAAAGACATGTAAATGTTTAAATTAAGGATTATGCGTGCAAAATTTTTGGGTGGGGATCTGAACCAAATTATTTTTTACATATTTCGAAGGACCTGTAAAATTTATTGACATATAAGTAGGGAAAAATTTAAGTGCATTCGAACTTTATATCATCTGCAAAATTTTTACATAAGTTTCTCTTATCTTCTTAGTATGTATCGGTTGTTGCTATATTTCGATGGTGAGTTACGCATTTCGGGCGAGTTCACACCTGCTTATATTGGGGGAAAAAATAGACCGCTCCTCATCGATGGAATAATTACTCTTGAAATGTTAAAATTAAGGATTATGCGTGCACTAAGGATAAATCCAACAACGAACACTATTACCCTCACATGTCGTATTCGAGATAATGGTGGATTTTCGGCGACCAATGTCTTCGATGATGAGATATGTGAGTACATGTTGATGGAGGCCAGAACACATACTGTCGTTGTGTACGTTGAGGTTGAGCAAATAAGTGGCGGCCAAGCTGATGTCCCTTCAGCTCAAGCTTTCGTGTGAGTTCGAATTAATAGTTTTCATTAATATATGAACGAACTTCTCCATTCTTCTCATTTAACTTTTGTGTATTAGGCCTACAACAACGTCTGAGGCCTTTATGCCCATTGTTAGAGATATTTCTAGCAATGTTGAAGATCATTTACATGGGCATAATTGGTTCTGTGAGCGACGTATTCATTCAACGCAACAGCTTCCACGAGCTGAACCTAGACGTAGTGCTGTTGAACATCCCTCCTGGGAGACAACTAACTACGAACAAGCACAAAACATCCTACCCTCAGTAGCTTCAATGCCCCGTAATTCACAACACGAGCCGTACACGGGAGAACATGCTGATGGTGATAGAGATGAAGTTGAAGGCTATGAAACAATGAATAGCAGTAGTAGTAATTCATCGGATGAAGATAGCCCAAGATTATACTCCCAATGTCCTATGGAAGAATTTAACAACACAGAATGTAATGGCCAAGGGTACATTGAAGATCACACAACACAAAATTGTGATGGGTTAGATGGGATGAACATGAATAACGAATTTGTCGAAACTGTTAGGACAACACAACAGTGGGATGATGATGAAAATTTTGATGCCCCCTGTGTAAACATTGTCAGCCCGACAGAAGCAACTTCTGCAGTTGATTTATATGAAGGTCAGATATTTCATACTAAGGTAGATTTACAAGCCGCAATTAATGGTTGGTCGATTCTTCATAATGTTCAATTTTTAAATTCAATGTCAAACAAAATTCGTTTGAGTATCATGTGTGCCCAACATGACAATGTTGATCGTCCCTGTCTTTGGCGCTTACATGCATCACGAAGTAAACGTCTTGGTGGGTTATGGAAAATATCTACATGTGGCCCTCCACATACCTGCACCCACCCAATTTTGGCTAGCAGACATCATAACTACACAGCGAAGTTTATATGCAGACTTATCATTCCTATAATAAGACAACAACTAGACATGAAGCCGAAAGAGATTGTTGCGAGAATGGAGTCAAAATTTGACATCAAGATTTCATATATGAAGGCATGGGACGCACGTAGAAAAGCCATTGAAGCCACCTTTGGTAGCTACGAACAATCTTATCGTTCTCTTTTTTGTTTTATGGAGGCCTTACGCTTATCACAACCAGGCTCTGTATATAGTATTCATGTCGTGGCTCCGACACGCTTTAAGGGACTTTTCTGGGCCTTTGGTGCAAGTATATGTGGTTGGGAATATTGCCGGCCAGTCCTGAGCATGGATGGGACATTCTTGCTTGGGAAGTATCGAGGGACCCTCTTGGCTGCGGTAGGAATAGACGGGAATGGTGGGTTATTTCCACTCGCATTTGCAGTGGTGGAATCGGAGAGCAATGAATCATGGATTTGGTTCCTACAAAAACTACAAGAATTAGTTCCAACTGTAGTTACTCGGGAGAAGTTATGCATTGTTTCTGATAAGCACCCCGGACTTGTACGTGGATGCAGGGAAGTATTTCCAAATGCTGTCCACAGGCACTGTCTTCGTCACTTGCGTGAAAATTTTAAGAAGATGGTTCATCGTTTAGGAACTCCGGATAGTGAGGGATTAAGTAACAAAATGTATTTTGCCGGAAATACAGATGATTACTCATATTTTAATCGAATGATGGATGAAATTAAAATGATAAAGCAAGATGCATTCGATTGGTTAGTACAACGTGACGTCTCCAAATGGTCACTACTTTTTGATGAAGGACATCGATATGATATTATGACCACCAATGCGTCTGAATGTTTTAACGGTGTCCTTAAACGAGCCCGTGGTCTTCCAATTCAAGGGCTAATAATGTCAATTTACTATAACCTCGTGGCACTATTCCTAAAGCGATCAGCTGAAGCTCAAAAGTGGGTTGAGGAAGGCCAATCACCCTTCGTTCCACGAACAATGATTGTGATACAAAGAGCCGAACGTGATGCTCGACGATGTCCTGAACCAGTGACTATTAACAGAAATGAATTTGAAGTGATTGATACATCTTCCCGAGCAAACAAGGTTGAGATAACAAATGCAGCCTCCTGTACATGCACTTGTCTTAGACCACAACTTTATCATGTCCCATGCGTTCATGTCGTTGCAGTTGCTGGAGCTAGGCGGTGGGATCATAATGCATTTGTATCACCCATTTTTATAATTGAGAACTACATCGCTACGTACTCCAAATTATTTCATGTCTTCCCCCCGAAAGACATATGGCCCGCCTTTAATGAAGAGCATGGATTAATTCCTTTACTGGCTCCCGCTTTTAGACGCCGTGCTGGTCGACCACGAATGAATAGGTTTCGAAACACCATGGATGAGCCGTCAAGTTGTTCAAATAAAGCATGTGGCTTTTGTAAACAAACAGGCCACAATAAATCAACTTGTCCGCATAATCCTTCTTCATCAAGGTTATCTTCAGTCACAACATATTTTGCTCTTAAAAGAATTGAATGACAAGAAAAATCTAATATTTATATATGTTATCTTATTTTTCTAGGTATGGCCGACAGATCTAGACGTGCGCGTTCTGGCCGACGCACATCTCAGCGCACTGCCGATGAAAATGTCCCAAGGGAACTTAGTATTGCGTCACTGGGGGAGTCTCATAGGGCACACGATCCTGATCATGTAAGTTACCTAAATAAATTTATATATTTATTAGTTCTGTCGTGCTTAAATATCATTTTAATTTGTATTAATTTGAAATTTTCAGGCTTCTCCTTTAGTAGCGTCATCTCATATGCGAATGGCTAGGGAATGGCCAATTGATTGCCCACGGATGATTTACGTATTGACTAACATGGGATTGCATAACCTCAGGCATTTGTAGTTTATAAGGTTGGATCACAACCTAATTCAGGCATTGGTGGAGAGATGGTGCCCAATAACAAACACATTTCATCTAACAATCGGCGAGATGACTATCACATTGCAGGATGTACAAATTTTACTGGGGCTTAGAATTGATGGACCTGCAGTGGTTGGCCCAAATGTTGTTGGGCAAGGACGTATTTGGCCCACATGGCCGAGCTGTTGTGACGAGTTACTTGGTTCACATCCCGGACGGGAGACAGTATACCATGACCCCAATGATGAGGAAGACGTAGCGACATTCAGGATGGGTTCTTCACAAATTGATTCTATGCTCCCGCTACGTTGGCTCCGCTGGACATTTTACAGAGAGTCCTATGATGATTTGGCACCTGAGATTTTCTTACGACATGTTCGTGCATACATCCTATTCATGATAGGTTGTTTTCTGATACCAGACACATCACGGAGTCATGTTTCGCTACAATGGTTACCTCTGCTTGCGGATGTTGACAGCTTCAGTAGGATGTCTTTGGGTGGTGCCGTTCTTGCACATCTCTATAGGGAGCTCTGCTACGCGACAAGGCCAACGAGGACATATATAGCAGGATGTGTTGCACTCCTACAAGTATGGTCATGGGAAAGATTGTATATTGGTCGACCGACATTGCGAGTACCTCAGATTATTGACTTAGCAGGACGGCCATTGGGTTGCAGGTTAGTACGCTTTATTCAATGAAAGATTTTTTGCTATTTCAATAATAATGGTTAGTATAAATTTATAGGTGGGCTGAAGACAGGATACGTGAGCTTCCTGCAGGCAATACAATGACGTATAGAGATGAGTTTGATGGGTTGCGTATGAGTCAGGTATAACAAAAGTTTGATTATGTCATTAAATAGATTTAAAATTTTTTACAAACTTTTAAATATGACATGTAACTTATGCCTAGGTTATCATGACTCCATATACCCAAGCAGTTTTAGCTAACCTTCCATTACAATTTCATGATGGACAAGAGATTTGGAGGGCACGAGTACCACTTATCAGTTGGAAGCGTGCAGAGTGGCACCTACCAGACCGGGTTGTTAGACAATTTTCAGGTATGCCAACCACTGATATAGAGCCTATGGATCCATCGTTCAGGCGCATCGACGGTCGAGGTCGAGCTGATCAAGATTGGACAATACAGTACCGTGACTACCTCCAGATATGGGAGGAGAGAAGGGCTTACGTGGTTCCAATCACCCCTCTAGTAGGGACAGGCAACCGAGAAGTAGGAGCTTATCTACGATGGTATAGATCTTGGGCTTCTATCTACTTGTTGCAACCTCAAATTGAGCCTCCTGAGACATTCTTTCCTCGATCACCTGGCGAGAGATTAGTGGTACGTACTTATTTGTTTTGTATGATGTTTTAAAATTAATACATACTTGTAGTAATGCATATATATTATCCCTTTAGGCGGATTACTATATACGATCATCAGCGATACTTGAGCCACTCGCTGGGGCCGGGGGACAAAATGCGAGTTCACTGTAGATGGCCATCGATCAGGTTGCTGAATTGTCTGCCCGAGTTCAGCAATCAGTTTACATCGACTACACAACCTTTGATACAACTACGGAGGCAGAGCAACAAAGGAATGAACGCGCAGAGAGCTCTCATGGGCAGCAGCATACTAGACGATCTGTTTCTGATGCTCCGTCACGATCGATGGGAAGCAGGCACCGTCGACCTGTCGTGCCGGATCCGCATCGCCATTCCATGCATACACCATCCATGGCTTATGATTACATTGGAGCAGGTTCTTCGGCCCCACATTGGAGCCCACACGTTGGACAGTCTAGTCAACCAGGTCAGAACTTTTATGATACACAGTACAACCAACCTAGTGGACAATCATTATTTCCAATGGCCATTCCACAGTGGATGTCATCCGTAGGAATACCTTCATCCCCAACGCAGCAGGATATGATGTTAACGGGAGGTATTCCTGCAGAACCAGATACACATCTTTCACAACAACGCATCGAGGTTGAGCAGGAGGAGACAGAGCTATCAGAGGAGCCACAGTTACAGAGGAGAAGACGAAGGGCACCAAATAGATTTACTCCAGGGAGTGGGGCATTACCTAGGCATCGTTAGAATGAGATTTGAGATGTATTCTAGTGCTGATCTTCATGTTATAAAAATTTAATTCAAAATATGAATTCTCCTTATTAAATTGCCCGACTTTTCATATGTACTAGTTACAAGATTTTTTTTTGCTAACGACAAAATTTTATTCTGCATTCATTTGAGATAAATAACAAAGAAAAATAGTATAGTACTCATTGTCTTATGCAAATACTTTATGTCAGGTTCATTATTCAAGGATGTCCTCCAACAACTTAGATGCGAGCAGCAGTTCTGAAATCAAACAATGGATTACAGAGGGCACCATACGGCTGCGTGGAAGCTTATCCTATGCTGTTGATGAGGACCTTGAAGCTAGGGTAGCATCAAATGAGCTATTCAGGTGTATTATCCATACTTGGGATGAAGATGAAGATTTCTTATTGTGGCACTTACACGAAGATACGATGAAGGAGAAGGAATATAAAGGCAACCATGCACGTCGAGAGTTGGGCTGAAAATGTATACAAGAAAGCTTTCCAATTTTTAAGCACCACCTTGTGGGAATAGATTTCCTAAAAGGTCGATTTCTAGAACTTGGTCGTACTAAAAATGGTGACATTGAACCCGGTTTAGGAATGTCTATGATGGATATAGACAATTGTATTTTATACTCTGACTGGAAGCCTCAACATGATAAGCACATAATAGAATCTTATAAACAGTTAACGCAGACTTCTAAACATGCTAAACCAAAGAAATTTCTTAGTGGAGAAGATTGGCAACAAATACAACAACAATTTCAGATCGACTTCAAATGTTGTCCTACACAAACACATCTGCAAACTCGTCTACGATATCTATTAAATAATATGAAGTAGTGCGTTAAAAAAAAACAAAATAATATGTTCAGCACCACTCCTACTACCGTGCATCGAAATTGTACTTTATGGTGTTAAACATTTCTGAAAAATGTACTTCTTCTTGTTATGTTGATGCTTAATATCTATGATTTTTTTTAGTACTGAGCTTATAATTTCTTTTATTTATTGGACTCTTGCATTTCAAATCATTCTTCTTAAAAAAATTATTTCATATTAAATTTGTAATAATTCCTCAAATTGCATTTTCTAAATATTCAGCATATCATGTCATCATCATCAAGGACCTCCTCAATCAAGCGCTCACCATCAAGGGATTTCCTACATATTATTCCAAGAAAGAAGTTGATCTATGATGGTACAATTCGATTGACAAACTCTATGTCATATCCCATGGATGAATTCTTGGAGGACAAAGCCAGAGCGAATGAAATTTTTCGATGTTGTTTATATGAATGGTCTTGGTATGAGGACGATAATTTATGGGACGTATATCATGAAGTTATCAAATGTCGTTATCCAATGTATGTGGATGGAGAAACAATTACTGATATGGGTTGGAAATTTATCAGACAAAGATTTAGGGATCATAATGGTCATTTTGCACCTATAAGTATTCTTAGAACAAGAATTGGTGAAATCGCACAAGCAAAAGATGGTTCTGTCGTGGTCAATGTTGAGAATCCAATAGCTGATGTACAACATTGCATCCTTTACAAATGTTGGCATACAAATCAAGATGCATTTCTATCCGAGAAATATCAAGAGCTAAATATTAAAGATGGTAAAAAAATTAAAGAGTTCTTAAATAGCAAAGATTGGCAAATCATCCAAAAGCAGTTCACAGAAAAATTCTTATGCTGCCCTACTTTAACCCAGCTGCAAGCACGTATGCGCATAGTACTAAGCGTGATGTAATACTATTTTTTTTATGTTGCTTTCGATCATTATGTTATGTATTAACATGAACTACTGTTAAATACTTCTCGCACTATTTATATTCCAATTATGTATTTTTTTGGCTTCTAGTTTTTTTTTCATACCACTTCATCCATCATTCATAATTATTTGTAATTATCATTACATAAAACAATGATAACAAAAGTATATCTAAATCAATTTAACCAACTTTTAAATTACAACAGGAATACGCCGAAAGAAACAACGCAATCAGTTAAATGCGCTTACTGGTCGTTTATTGGACTCTTGCATTTAAAAAAAACACATTAATGTATTTCAAGAAATGTTAATTTCTTTAAAATTATTAAATAAAAACTAAACTCTCTCTCATTCCATCTTTAGTATACATTCGGTAAATAAATCATAAATAATTTAAACCTAATTTAACTTTAAACATTTTAATATATTATCAAATTAATATTTCATTTAGGATATAAATACATATTACTATAATTTTTTTAGATATACGATTATTACTTTTTATTCAATCATAAAAATATTATAAAAAACTAATAGATTATATATTTAAGATTTACATGATTTCATGTTACACTGAAATTTTGATTGAGAGAGCTCTTCACTGAAAACATTGCCCAATCAGATTGCGAAATCGAACGTGAAAACAAGGAAAAGCATTTTAAACAGGGAATAGAAAATGATTCAAAGAATGCGCCTGATCATTCAGCGCAATCCAGAGATTGCGCTTTAGAAATCGGCGCATTCAAAGAATGCGCGCAACGTTTCGGCGCATTCTTTGAATGCGCCATTTATATGCGCGCATTCAGTGTATGCGCTGAATACTTTGGCGCATTGGCTGCTTTTCAAATTGTTTCGCAAACACGCTGCTTCTCCTAATATCTGCCTCAACCAAGCTGCTTCCGAAAATTTGGCCTTAGTCACGCTATCAACCACCATTTCGAGGATGGGGTGATAGTGGAGGAAACCTTATTTCAAAAATTAAAGAATCTACAGTCATTTCAAATAGACCGTCATATCAACTATTATATAGACTTTTCATCTTTAAATAATCAGATATAATGGAGATCATACATTTTTCCCCAAAAAAAAAAATCATTTAAAATTTAAAATTAAAAATAGCCACTTAAACTAATCACTCATTCATTAGAGTTAGCAGATACTACAAGGTTGTGAAATAGAAATCCTTAAAAGAATAATTTCATATAATAAAGAGCAAATAAATACGTTACTGTGCAGCGTCAATGTACTCTAACATCAAAAGATTGGATTTTAATGAATTCAGTCTTCTCTGTGACAATCATAGCTCTCAATAGGGGCAAATTATTGCGTCCGGTGTCCGGATTCGTCCGGACACCAATCAGGTGTTGCCATGCCACCAAAATCTACCAGGACTCAGTATATTTGGGTGACATGGTGTCACCGGATTGGATGTCCGGACATCCAGTGACCGGACGCAATAATTCGCCCTCAATATGACCTTGAATTGAGATTTAGGTTTTGTTAGATATGGCTTTCTTATTATTTTTTAATATAAAACTTTTTAGTTCAAGAAATTATCATTCTAAAAAAATATTTTAAAAATAATAAAAAAATTGTTACAAACGAAACCTTAGAATTAAATATGAAGTTATCCAAGAATAAAAACAATATTTTTTTTTAAGAATAAAAACAATATGATCTCACAAAAAACCCCCTGATTAACCTAACAATTGTTATAAAAAAAAAACACTTTTTCTCGAGGTATAAATCAAGATCTATTTTATGCCTCATATAAGTACTTTGTAGTCTTCACAAGCAAACCTATTTCACAAAGGAATGGGATGTTTATGGAATCCACCGTATAATCACATTATTTCATTATCTAGAAATTAGGAACAACATATTAATGAAATGATGAAAAATTAAACATGACTGATATATCTACAAAAAATTGATACGATCAATATGAATCTCGACATAAAATCCGAAATGGGAGTAGCTGGAATTAAATTCAAATCCATATAAACTCCAATTTCAGCAAATATATCGTGATATGAATGTCTCAATAAGGCGAACTCAACGATACAAACAATGGTCTAATCTGAGTCTAAAGGAACCCAAATTAAGCACTTGAAATATAATTGAAGACTTCAAATATTAATTGGATGACAAAAATGAACTCTAAATTAGATATGCTTATAGTCAAATCAAGCGGTTTGATGAGACAAATCCAATGAGACTAAAATTACTTAATTCTGATATCATTAAGACACTTAAATGCTGAATAAATAGTTCATGATCAAAGGAATCAATATGGGTTGTACAATGGAGCTTTTAGATTATGGTATGGGTGGATCCGAGTCAAGCCGCCTCATGAGCCGGCTCAGACTCGACTCGTTAACGAGCTCGCTAGCTAGTTTGTCGAGCTCGCGAGCCGAACAAAATTTCTAGCTCTTTAGGCTTATAAAGCTCGAGTTCGAACATCCGTCAGCTTGACTCGATTACTCGTCAAAAAGCTTGCGAATAGGCAATGGCAAGGGGTGGAAAGCGGAATGGCGAGGGCGAATAAGAGCTCGTGCCATGTGCTAACAACGGGGGGGGGGGGGGGGGGGGGGGGGGGGGGGGGGGGTTACAAATAAGAGCTCCTGCACATGCGAAATGTGTTTGCAAGGGAATAGGCGGAATGACAGGGGAAAATTTAAAGTTGGCGGGTGCGAACCGCGTTTGCGAATTGTTATGGAAGTGACAGATGCATGCAAACTGCGTTCATGGATGAAGAGATCTACTCGACGAGCCGAATTTCTATGGCGAGTCCAGCTCGAGCTCATTTTTTTTAGCTTGACTCGAGTTCGAGCTCGAGATTTTTCTCATGAGTCGAACTCGAGTTAGGTCAAACTAGAGCTAGACTCGACTCGTTTGCCCCCCCAAGATTCTTGACAAAATAATCAAAATGTTCATTAAAAAAAAACTATAAATGGATACACATTTTTCATACGAGAGAGAATTGAGAGAGCCCTCTTATATTTTTCAAATATCATCGCTGACTGTCACTACCAACTATTGTAGCTAATAATCATCATCACCATCAACGATTAACATAAAAAAGCGTCACCATCTTCATAATAATGAGAAGATTTAACCCTACTATTGGGTATAATTGTCTGTTTGTGGACACCTACTTTCAATACTCTTTATTAGAAAAATCAATCATAACTCTAATACCCACATTCAGAAACTCAAATCATGGGACCACAATTTTGGCCTAGTGACTCTAGCCTTAGGATTGCCCTAGACCTTGTACCTTTAAATAGCATCCCTTATCATATTAGGTTAGTAGGTGGACTTGACTACTTTAATGAACTAGGAGAATGTTCTCAAACTCGTACCTAAAGCTAAATCCTAGAATAGTCAACCAAAATCTCATTTTTCATATTTTTTTGTTGATTCCAAAACCTGTCTTAAACCTTTCATTAGACTTCTCGACTCTTATTAAGACTGTAAGGACCTTAGTGGAACCACTTTTCATAAGTCTCTCTTAAATAGACTAACATCGCCTCTTCTCCCAACCTTTTTCATTTTGTCTTATTGGTCCTTTGGCTACTTATCCTAAGAATTCTCTTATTCCTAAACTCTTCTAACTGGCCATTGGTCAACATCCCTCTTTCCAAGAATTTTATCATTTTCATAGACCATATTTTGGTCAACCCTTGATTTATGCTCCTCTTTTGTAAGTAATCACTCCTCTCAATTATTTGTTAGAATTAAATAGGTCATCCTTTACTCATTAAGATGAGCCTATAATCAAATTGAGGAGTGAGGCTAAGCAATGGAGAAATTGTCCTGTGCAGATGTTGAACATCGTCCAAAGACCAACAAAAGTGTGTCACGTCACCTCTTGCTCGGTACCGCGGCTCGATACTGCTGATGTGGTGCATTCTGGTTGGTCTTTGGATGTTAAACTATGCTCGATGTTAAGCAATGCCACTATTACTTATATAGGGTCTTAACCACTCTTTAACCCTCTAGCATCGGTGCCTTTTACGTATGATAGCTTGCATGAATAATTTGAGGCAGCAGTAGAGACATCAAATGAATGCATGGAATTTTTATGGTACAAACAAGATCCTAAGACATCACTCAAGTGCAATGAGTAAAAGAATCACTAATGATAATACCATCAACCACACTAGTGCAATTCCTCATCATTTGGCCTATCATCTCATCTTAGTGATAGGGATGTCCACGTCGCTTTCCTTCAAAATCAGATGAGTAAGATGATAAGAAAAATAATGAAGGTGATAGCATATATGTTTACCCTCATCACGAATTCACGATAACTATAGCGGTCGTAGGCTGATTAGTTAATAACAAGAATACCTCTCACAATTATAATTATTCATATATTTTTTTTAAAAAAAAATTATTATTTTTTATATTTATTGATTTAATATTTTCTATATGATATTTGACATATATATCTTATAATAGTGAGATAAAAGATAAATATAATATTTTAAATAAAGTTTAATATAAGTAATTACCAAAAAGACATTGAGTATTTCCATTGTAAATATCAGCTTCAGTACAGATTGGCCTGCAATAAGTATTGAATCTTAAACTAAAGGACAACCATATGATCCACCTAAAAAAATTCAACGAAATTAGATTTCAATAATGTAATTTACGTACGAAGACACAGAGCCGTTCATCTCATTAACCTATCAGGGCCGTCTATATATTTCCGCTAACATCCACCGTTCACTCATGGTCCCCATCTCTTCGCGGAAACGAACGTACCAGATCTGCAGATTACGTTAATCATTCCAACATCCGCGGCTCATTTCACTTCAACCCGCCTTCGAGTACCCAAGTTACCCCGATGGCTTTTCCGTAAATAACCTCAAGGTCGGGTGCAAAGAAAAACAATTCATTACACACGTGGCGACTATCCACCGTAAAGAGATGCTCATCGCCACGTAGCGCCGCGTCTGCCCTTCATCTGCTTAAATACTAACGAGCGTTAGGAAGCACACCATGATATTGACCAATAGAAATCGAGCACACGGATTGATGACGTGGTACGGAGCTTTCAAATCCCGCCCAAATTTCTATCGACCCCTTCTTGGCCCCTCGACGCTTGCATCTAATTCTCTCACTAGCCCTCTCCTTCTTATTGCTCTTCGATCTCACAGTGCCAGCCGACCTTGCTAGCTCGCCGTGGAGAGAAACCCTAACCCTAGGTTCGCTTTTGTACTCCGGCCGACGTGTGTGTAGTACTAGCAGCTTCCGTTATTTGATCGGTTTTTTTGGGCGATTGCGCAGTTACCACGATGAAAGGAGGGAAATCGAAGGCCAACACCTCGAAGAAGTCGGATGCCAAGTAACTTTTGATTCTTTATTTTTGGTATTTCTTGGGAGTTATTGAATTTTCTTGGGTTTGATCGGGGTTCTGATGATGATTTGTGAAGGCTGGCTGTGAAAAAAAGCGTGGAAAAGAAGCCTAAGGGAGGGGCAAAGGGAAAGGGCGGCAAGGATCCCAACAGACCTAAGCGTCCGCCTAGCGCCTTCTTTGTCTTCATGTTAGATTTTATTGATTGCTTTGAATTCACGCTCTTTTATCGATTTTTGGTTTATAAATTCTTTGTGTTGGTTTGGGTGAAATAGGGAGCAGTTCAGGAAGGAGTTTAAGGAGAAGAACCCTAATAACAAGCAGGTGTCAGTGGTAGGTTATCTCTTCCAACTCTTCCTCTTCTTCCTGTTCTTATTTCAAGAATTTATGATCTGTAATCTTCAGGACTTTGTTGTTTTCTGATTTGTAATAGGTTGGAAAAGCTGGAGGTGATAAGTGGAAATCGTTGTCTCAATCTGTAAGTGATTTTCTATGTTGTACAAAGTGGATCTGAAAACATTTACAATAATTGCCAATATGCTTTTTGACTATTAAAATTACAGGAGAAAGCTCCCTTTGTTGCAAAGGCTGATAAACTGAAAGCCGAGTATCAGAAGAAGCTGAAAGCTTATGATGCTGAGGAGGTATAGTAAAAAAAAAAAATACACTTTATTTTTGTAAGTTTGTGGAGAAACAAAATCTTAGTTGTGTATCATGTCTTCCTTTGGTATCCTCAGGATACGAAGAAGGAGGTGGCATATGAGGAGTCGTCCGACAAGTCGAAGTCTGAGGTTAGCGATGAAGATGAAGGAAGTGAGGAGGATGATGATGAAGAGGACGATGACTGAATGAAAAAGGGTATAATTAATAACTTAAAATTGATGGCGATGATTATGATCTTCACCCCTTGGTAATCTTTTGGTACTTTTCGTGGCTGCTCAATGTGTTGAGTAGAGTTCACAAGAACACATGTTGTTGTTTCTTGTTTATGTTCTTTCCCTTATATGATTCACTGTTGATGTTCGGGAGCACTTCTTGATCTCCTTGTATCTACCTTTTAACTCCTTTTTTTGTTGTTAGTAGAAGTTTTAATATATTTTTGGTTTCTCCAGCTAAATATCTATGGCATGTGGTTGTATTTTCAGATTTGATAGATGTTGATGTTGGTGGTTAGAATTGATTGATAGTTTTATAGAAAAATTCTCCACTATCATAAACATTAAAAGTCAGTTTTCCAGAACATCTTGTGTAGATTGCCATTTTTAGATTCAGTTTTTCGAAATTCTTGAATGCATCTTGAACTACTTTTATAGCATTTAAGGTTTACTTTTTTTATGGAGAATTCTTCTTTTAAATGGATTCTGCATCTTTTGTTTTCTTGTTTGAGCATGGTAGGTTGATAAAATAAAAGCGTGAGCTTGGACTGGGTATTTCTCTGTTTGACTTTGTATATCTATAAACCTATAGGAATGTTATTTGTCTACATTTTCTTTACTGTTTGTATAAATTTGCAATTGTCAAAGTTTATTTTTCATTCGACATGACACCTATGTTGGTGGATCGTTAGATGGCATAATAATGTGAGCAAAAAAAGATGCGATGAGCTCCATCATCTCATCTAAGACAATCTGCAACTGTTCGACAAACAACCGAGTGGAGGCCCTCAAACGTTGCAATCGAACGACTTTTCTTCTGTCATTTAATCGAGGATGAACAGAGCGACACCAATATTGGAGTCACGTTGTTCATCTATGCAATTTTTTGTTCTGTACCGAACTTGTAGAAGAAGGGCGTGAAAGAAGAGAGCGATGGTTAGGGGGCAAAAATGACGTTCAATTGGAGATGAATCACGACACTTTTTGGTTTCATTGCATTTGTGAATGAATCATTAGATTTTCGGTTGGAGATGCCCTAAGAGCAACGAGTCCATTTTGTCGGTAGGGGATAATAGGAGGGAATTTAGTTGTTGATTTTGATAATATATTGGTTTAAAACTCAATTAGATGCAAGATTTAGAGCATTTAATGATTCTGTTTGTATGATGGCTTTGAGCCTTTGAAGTTGTAATTTGTTTTTTTCCCCTTATTTGGTTGAATTTACAATTATATTCTAATTTTAGTTATTTATCAGCTTGAGATTAATTGTTAATTTTGAGAATATTGGCCTTAAAATTCTTATTTAATAATATGTAAATTGTTATAATTATGCTTGGATTTTTGTTTCTTATTTTAGTAAGATGATATTAAGATTGAGTTGATTGTTTTAATCTTTGATTTCCTCCATGTATGTGCTTTATTGGTTGTGATCATTGTTGCTCCATTTAGGAAGGAGTATTTCATCATTAGTTAATTCATATGATGATGTGATGAGTATGATGAGTTTTGAGGTGCATTTTGAAGTATGTTATATTTCGTGTGAAGGAAAATAAAGGAATTCAATGTAAGATGATAGGGATTTAAAAATGTTTTGGAAGGTAAAGATTCAAGGGCAGATAAAATATTGCTTAAGAATGGGGAGATTTAAAATTTATTTTGTGGTTGTTGGTTTTGTGAAGTTATTTATGTAGGTTGTATATAAGTTTTGTTGTGGAGAGTGGAAGAAATGTTACATTTTTTAGGTGATTTTAATATTTTCTTATTAATTTAATGTATGAGTTTTAAAATGGAATGAGAAGTTTTTTTTTTATATCATTGAAATGCATGGTGAGTATAAAAAGAAATTATGTAAATTAAATTAAATAAAAATGGCTGTTTTTTCAAACTAAGTTTAAGATGGTAGTCATCAAATTGTTGGTTGTCTTGATCTTTGAATTTTGCTTTAGGGTTAGTGCAAGAATAAAATTAATCGTTATCTTTAAAATTTTCTAAAGATTTGCATTTTATTGAAAAAAAAAAATTGTGATTGACACGTAGACATTTAAAATAATTGAGTTATACATGAATCGTTTGCCAATTTTAGAAATAAAACCCAGTTTGGGTTGAATAAAAAAAGATACATATATAATTATTTTTATATGCTTAAGTAATGAAGAAATAATTTAAAAATCCTATGGAATCCAATCTTAACTTTGGATAATTTATTCTATCATATATCGTAATCAATGATGTTATCTTCAGTTTGAATATCACATGAAACAGCAATACGGCAATCAGTTTGTTGTAGAAAAATAAGCCTTCCCCTCTCTTCTTCTCTCTATATGTTTAGTTTTATAAGGCCTAATCGATCCAGTAAATGTAGTAATCTGATGAAAAATGTCCACACAATATCTCATTTAAGAGTAGATTTATCGATAATTGAAGGAACAGAATGAAAGCACTGTTCTTAACATACATATCATGACATCACTGAACCCAGTCCACATGTATACATATCTTCTTAACATGTTTTGATCACCTAATTAATTTCTTCATGTCAACGCCACTGTTCCCTTCATATGTTGGGTTGGGTTTCAGGTTAAGTCGACTTGCAATCTTCTGTCCAAGAGATTTATCACTCTGCATCCATACAACATAACATAATAAATCTCCTTTGATTGCTTTCCACAAAACATAAATACATGTATTTAGAAGATCCAGCTTATGTTATGAAAGTTAGAGATAAATCTAAAAAAATTGGTTAGCAATTATTTAAAATGGCCGTCTAATAGGGACACAATAGTCTAACCTGAGCCCAATATGAGATCCAGATGCTGCGAATTTCATGGGTGACTCGGGGGTCAGACAGAGCATCAACCCATCTACAGATGAATCTCTCTTGCCTTAAAATAGCAAAGCAAACGAGACTTTATCCTGTAAATTTCATTCTTTGTGTATATTGAAAAGTATATTGGAAGGATGCTACAAACCTGGCAGGGTCAAAGGACCTGTATCTCTCTCCAGGCTGCTTGAAATTGTTCTCTTTGCCAATCACGCACTGCAGCAATCAGTATTACCGTATCAGCTACGAGGCAGGACATTTTTTAGTCCAAAAAGATTACATTTAACCAAAGACAAACCTTCTCACGCCTTCCAGTAAGAATAGGTTGCGGGATGGGGAACTTCTCAGCATGTCCAACAGGATCATACCTTGAAGGGAAGTAGTTGACCTGTACAAAAACAAAAAAAAGCAAAGTGCAGATGAACAAATATGTTCAAAACTTAAACTGTTACAAAAAAAATACAAGTGTACCTCTTCATCTCTGTGCATGAAATTCATGAAACCTTCATGATGATTGTTATGATGAGCAGACTTTGGGGCATTTGCAGGAAGCATCAAGTAGTTCGGTCCAAGACGGTGCCTTTGAGTATCGGCATACGAAAAGATTCTAGTTTGAAGCAGCTTATCATCCGAGTAATGGATTCCGGGAACCACAATCGCCGGGCAGAAGGCAAGCTGCTCATTTTCTGCAAAGAAGTTATCGATGTTCTTGTTCAGGACCAAACGACCAACTGGTTGGAGAGGGATAATGTCCTCTGGCCAGGTCTTTGTGACATCAACTGGATCAAAGTCGAATCTATCCTCATAGTCTGGATCAATAGTCTGGATGAATAGTTTCCACTCAGGATAATTTCCTGCAGCTATGGAATCATAGAGATCCTTGGTGGCATGGCTGTGGTTGCTGCCTCCAACTTTTATAGCCTCCTCTTCTAGTAAATTCTTAACTCCACAAGTAGGTCGCCAATGGAACTTCACATAATGAGCTTTCCCAGATTTGTTGATAAGTGTGTAAGTGTTCACACCAGAACCATCCATGTGCCTGTAATCTGCTGGAACTCCCACATCATCAAAGAGGAAGGTAAACATGTGCAAGCTCTCAGGGTGGTGAGAAAAGAAATCAAGGATCCTCCAGTTTTCCTGGATATGGGACTTGGGATTTGGTTTGAGAGCATGAACCATGTCTGGGAACTTAATTCCATCACGAATAAAGAATACTGGGAAGTTATTGCCAACTAGATCAAAGTTACCCTGGCGCCAAGGATAAATAGTTTAGAGAATAAGCTTAAAATGAGATGAATGAATCTCATAGATGGGGGTTTATGAGATAGAGAGAAGGGGATAAGAAGGTTTATGAGATAGACAGAAAGGGATAAGAAAGTAGCACAAAAAGGGAGAATGAATTCCCAAAGGGAAGGCCAAAAGCAAACTATCCCTATCGAAATATAATGCACCGAAATTAACAAAACTGGCCTTAAGCAAATCTGAAGGTACTAAACTAGGCCTAAATAACAAAAAATATTTAAATATACTAATAATTAACTTAATTACAAAAACGGTGCTCACAATACTAAAATCACAAACTCATGACTATAGACTGAGGTAGAGTTATAGTAGATTAATATACTGCAATAAAAAATATATATAAATCAGAACCATAAACAACATGGATGGAAACAATTCATTAATGCTAAGATTTCATACAGTTAAAAGGTTAAAAAACTCTAAGGAAGGCTGGTAAAAGTGGACGACATGAAGATAAAGAATTGCGTGCAAAATGAATTGAATCACAAATATAATTCATCAGGAAATAGATGAATTGAATCGCAAATACTCCTATCAGGAAATAGAGATAGGAGTAGTAAGGATTTAGTTCAAGTGAAGTGTATTAAAGATGAAGATCAAAAAATACTTTTCTTAGAAGATGATATTCAACAAAGATGGATGAGATATTTTGCTAAACTTTTTAATGAAGATTGTGAAAATAAGATTGACTATAGTGACCTTAGCACCCTAAATGAAAATAAATATTTCTGTTTTTATCGGCGTATTAGTTAAACTGAAGTTAGAGATGCTTTAAAGAAAATGAAGGGTGGAAAAGCTGTTGGACTTGATGATATTCCAATAGAGGTGTGGAAATGCATAGGAGATGAAGGAATTTTATGGCTTACTAAACTTTTTAATATTATTTTGAAGACTAAAAAGATGTCAGATGAGTGGAGAATGAGTGTGTTAATTCCTATTTTTAAGAATAAAGGTGATGCACAAGATTGTGCGAATTATAGAGGTATTAAGTTAATGTGTCATACTTTAAAACTTTGGGAGCGAGTTATGGAGCATAGGTTGCGGCGTGATACTAATGTTTCTCAAAATCAATTTGGATTCATGCCGGGTAGTTCGACTATGGAAGCCATACATTTATTAAGAGATTTGATGAAGAAATATAGAGAAAATAAGAAAGATCTACATATGATATTTATTGATTTAGAAAAAGCATATGATAAAGTTCCAAGAGAAGTGCTATGGAGAGTTCTTGAAAAGAAAGGAGTCAATAATGCTTATATTCAAATCATTAAAGATATGTATGCATGAGCTATTACTTGTGTTCAAACACAAGGTGGATTGACCAAGCATTTCTCTATTTCGGTTGGGTTACATCAAGGATCAGCCTTAAGCCCATATCTTTTTTGCTTTAGTCATGGATGTTCTCACTAGACATTTGCAAGAGGATGTACCTTGGTGTATGCTTTGTGCTGATGATATTCTTCTTGTTGATAAGACTAGAGAGGGAGTTGAAGGTAAACTTGAATTATGGAGGTCAACCTTAGAGTCTAAAGGTTTTCGCTTGAGTAGATCTAAAATGGAATATATGGAGTGTAATTTTAGTAGTAATAGACCTGGTGAGGGGATTGCGACTTTGGGCGATCAAGTCATTAATAAGAGTACACATTTTAGATATCTTGGATCTATTGTTCAGAGTGATGGTGAAATAGATGGGGATATTATCAGCAGAATTCAAGTTGGATGGTTGAAGTGGAGGAATGCATCGGGCTTGTTATGTGATAGAAATGTACCCCCTCAAACTTAAGGGAAAATTCTATAAGATGATAGTGAGGCCTGCAATGCTTTATGGTGCCGAATGTTGGCCATTAAAAGAGAAGCATAATACTAAGTTAAGTGTGGCAGAGATGAGGATGCTCAGGTGGATGAGTGGCTTTACCCTTAGAGATAGGATACGAAATGAGCATATACATGAAAAGGTTAGAGTAGCTCCTGTAGAAGATAAGATTAGAGAGAGTCGCCTTAGATGGTTTGGTCACATAAAACGGCGGCCTTCCGATGACCCGGTTAGGATAGTAGAGGTATTAGATTTGACTTATGTTAAGAAAGGTAGGGGTAGACCTAAAAAGACTTGGTTAGAAAATATTAGGAATGACCTTTCTTTATTAGATTTAAACGAGAATTTGACTTTTAATAGGACACAATGGAGAAAAAGGATTCATGTAGCCGACCCCACGAAGTGGGATAAAGGCTTGATGTTGTTGTTGTTGTTGTTGTTGTTGTAGGAAATAGATAAAGACATGGAACTACAAAATTGTTTCATGGGAACATATAATCCTGAAAAGTAACAGAATTACAGAACTCAAATGATGCAAACCTATCAACGTGGGAAAGTAAAAAAGCCTGTAACATAGTAAATATAATAAAAATAGGAGAAGATGAGCAATTTTACCTCCCTTGTGTAGAACTTTACAGCAAATCCTCGTGGGTCTCTCAAGGTCTCAGGACTGCCACGTTCATGAATGACAGTTGAAAAGCGAACAATAACGGGAGTTTGAACTCCTGGAGCACGAAGAAAATCAGCACATGTGAGGTTAGAAATATCGTGAGTGACCTCAAAGAAACCCTTGGCACTGGCACCCCTAGCATGAACAACACGCTCAGGAATGCGTTCCCTGTCAAACTGAGCAAGCTTTTCAATCAAATGATAATCCTCAAGAAGAATGGGCCCTGTTATGAAAAGAATACAAAATTATATAATCTATAATACAAGAATGATAAATGAAGAAAAGTGGCATTAGCTAGCTTAATTGGTGAAAATATTAAAAGTTGTTACCAAGGTCCAAAAATCAAATACCACCTAGCTTTAGCACCCATGCCCCTCCCAAAACCAAACACCTTAAAAAGGAGATAAAAAACGGTTCATCAAAACAGGAAATTATTTTGTGCGATCACCGGAAGCGAATCAAGATCCGTCATGTCACTTTTTTGCTGTGTACCGGTGCTATGTACCATTGTGTACCGGGTGACGTGGCGCATCCTGATTTGCCTCCAAATGGCGTCCGGTGACCGCAGAGAATAATTTCCCCATCAAAATATAGAGAGAAGTACACCAATTTGCAATCATTTGCATTATAGTTTTATATCCTTAGCAGGCAAAGAATGATTTAATAAGTCTCATTTTCAAATAACAAACCCATAAAACTTGCTATGGACTCGTGCATGGATTCAATAAAATGATTTACTTAAAGATTCTAAACAACATTGAATTCATTATCAATTATCAATCAAATAATGCTACCAATTCAATAAGAAGACACAAGGTACATCACCAAATGGTAATGGGCCTGCTATCAGCTAATTCAGGTTTGTATATTATCTAATAAGCTCTAAATGCATTATCAAGCTAGCCCATAAATGATAAGAAGGTTATCTCAAGTGACAGATTGATGCGGACATCGGCACGACAATCTGGCGCATCTATCACAGGAGGCGTCGTAAATCGACGGCTCTAATTTAAGTTGTCATTTATGAATTATTTTCTGCATTTTAGTTTCTATTTTATGTTATTTCCTATTTTACCCCTAGGTTAATTTATTTGAGTGTTGTGGCCCAAGGGGCAATTTTGTAATTTTTTTTATTTTCTCATGTTGTGGCCTATATATAAGGCCTTCAGCTATTGTAATAGGATGGTTGATTAATATATGAAAAAATTTTGTGTTCCACACTTTGTTCTTGGGAGAGAATGAGAGTGAGATTCCTATGGGAAGGAATCAAAGTTGTCACCAGCTGCATGATGGGTCCGGGCTCGTGAGTTGAAGTCCATTGGAAAAGGGCAACGCATCACCCGTCAGCCTTCAGAAGAGTCCAAGGCTCGCGTTTTTTTTTGTTATTTTCTCTCTTTCGTTTTTATCTCTTTTTTAAATTGTTTTTGTTCCATCGTTCTTCCTCCTCCCCATCTTCGTTTGGCCATCGGATACTAACTTCACCCGACCCCACCCTCTTGGCCGCCGGCCACCTTCCCCCCATTAGCTCCTCCACCGCCGGCCACCCGTGTTTGTATCCATGAATGAGGAGTCAATGTCATCTTAAAGCTTACCTAAAGAGTTCAAATAATTTAGGAAATTATTTTCATCATTTGAAATTCAAATTTTGAATTTCAAATAGTTTCCTAAATTAGAAAGCTATTTTAGGAAAGTATTGAATCTCATTCATGATGTGATTCAAACTTAATTTGGGTGATTAAATTTTGGGCAGTTTCAAAATTCAAATTCAACTAATTTGAAATTTGAAATCTTTCCTAATTTGCCATTCCATTTTAGGAAAATCCTTAATTAAATCAATTTGGATTTTCAAATTCAAATGGATTTTAATTAACTGATTTCCTATTTTCCCCAACCAATTAGATTCCCCAAATCCCCTCCCCAAATCTCTCATGGGCTTCAATAACCGCCGGCCCCAGCAAATAATTCCAATAGGAATTGTTTCCTAAATCATCCCCAACTCTTTGGAAACAATTTGAAATTCCCCCACCACTCTTGGCCGAATTCCCTGAAGCTTTAATTCCTAATTTATTTTCCTAAACCCATTAAGGGAATTAAGAATTAACTACACCTCATCCCCTCAACCCCGTCAACCTACCCGCCCCTCTCCCTCTCTGTCAACTTTTCGCCTCTCTCAACTAGCTCTCTGTGCCAACCAAAAATCTGAAGCTTACTTCAGATTTTCTCTTGTTTGCTGGCTCTCAACCGTTCACCATCCCAAGAGAAACTTTTTCTCTTCATTCATCTCAAGAGGTCTAAGCAAGATAAAGAAGAGGAAATCTGAATTCTCAGGTTTTGGGGGAACAAAACTGACATTGTTCTCAGATTTGGGAGAGGAGATCCTCTCCTTAGCAAAGCATTCGTTTCCGTTCTACATCATAGATGCACAATAAAGATGATATTGTCATATTGATATATTATCATACCAATTGATTTTATCCTGAGTATATTCATTTATTAAAAAAAAAGGGTAAATTATGGCCCTATGTTTTTTTAACATGCTTGTACTTTGATCCCTAGGTTTTTAAGGCAAAAATTATTGACCTTAGAACTTGTCTTCAATAATTCATTCTAATAGTTTCAATCAGCAAAGCCTAATATAGACCATAATTTAACTGTAGGCAAGGGTAGTTGGTCACAGGTTGAGTTTCCTTCAGTAAAGGCTGAATCAATCATTTATGTTCAACTCCGTTTTCCCTATTGCAACATACTGTTCCTTCATCTATCATATCTATTTTAAATATATTTTACACTCCAAGAAGTAAGTCAAATAATAAAGACTAATGGTTCATTTGGGCAGTTGCAATTATCTGCAAAAATAGCTATAGAGTTATTATAGGAAAAATATATTTTTCAAAAGTTGAAGTGGGTATTACAAACTTTTTCTTTTCAAGAAGTTGAATGACAATATTCTTGCAACTCTTGCACCTATCAAACTCTAGTGGATCTGGTTATAAAAAGTTGCTTCTTGTCATAGATATTTCTGAAAAACATCAAGAATGTTATAGCCAAATAATAATGTGATAGCTTTTTATGAAAAAATGCTACACCAAACAAATCCTAAAATTAAAAAGATTCATTTAGGACAGCCCATAATAAGGGCATCAAAATTATGAAAAGTGTTGGACCACAAATCTTCAATTATTATCTTAACAACATTAACAAAACATATTGCCTTTTGATATCTACAATATAAAGGATTCATATCCTCTCCAATTAATATGAAAGGCAAAGTTTTTTTTTTGGACATTTGAGCAATTAAGGAAGACACACACGGATCACATACGCAAGCTTCAAACTCAAGAACTCTTGGTTAGTAGCTAAAGCCCTCAACCAACAAACCAAGGTTAGAAGATTACAGGCATCCAATCAATTTTGGATGGCCGCATTTGTTTTTTCTTTTCAAAAAGATTGGCTTTGAAGAAAGCATCTAGAATCAACTCCAGGACAAACATAAAAGTGGATTGGATGTCGAAATTTTTAGCTCTACCTCTTCAATTACCATGGCAACTGGAAAAACATAAACCCAATGAATAAAAGCAATTAGGCAAACTTTGAAATGATGGATAATTTTTGACAAACCTAAAAGAAACCAAGGAAATTTACCAAAAAGAGATTCGTTTATCTCAAATGTTAAAAAGAGCTCCGCTTTATTAGGAGCAGTAAAATTCCGTTGCAGTAAAAGGGAAACATAGTTTTCAGGTTACTGCTCTTCTCAACATCTAACAATATTTATGATTAGCAAAAGTTTCAATTAGTATAGTTGAAGCTTTTCTTATGAACATCAAAAAAAGGACTCTGCGAAACGCATCAAAAGAGGGTAAAACACCCAAACTAAAAAAAACAAAATTTCAGAGAAAAAAACAAGAAGTAGCCCAAACTAAACACAATCATGGGAACCCACTACAGGGCCCAAAAACATATGCATAAAGGTTTCCACAGTGCCTAACTAGCCAATCATTATCATAGCGAGGTTTTAACTTTTAAGCGAGCTTAGCAGAAGAAGTGCAAATTTAACACACAAAAAAACATGTGAGCACAGCTCAACTAAAATTTTCTCAATCACGTCAAGTACATATATTCAATTAATAATAAAAAAACAAACCCGATTAATCCAACTTGGGTTCTAAGTTCTGAAATTACCTCGAGCACCAACCGTCAATGAAGAATTATTATTCCAAACTGGCGCCCCAGAGTTCGTAGTCCAGAAGGGCGAGTTGAACGCGCTCGACGGTCGGAACTGCCATGAATCCACATTCAAGTACTCAATTAGTTAAGCTTCAGCAAAAGCAAAAGAACGAATCAGGACACATAAACCCAGGAAAAGGGACAAAGCAATAATCGATTCAGCTCAATAATCAATTCTCGACCATCAAAAATCCCATCTTTTTCATTCCATCGAAAGGTAACAATAGAAACAGATTACCCTTTGAGGATCCATCGCAGGAAAATTTGATCTTTACACGAGAGATTTGGTTTAGGGCACGCAACTCAGCTTCGTTGCAATGCGAATGGAGCACGAATTTCAGCACAAATGTGAGAACGATAATAAGAGGAAGAAGAGCGGTGAGTTTGGTTTATGACAAAGGTTGGGTAGGCCCCACTGCGCGTTTAAATCTGAAAATATTTGGTGTGATGCTGACCAATATTTATTTATTGAGAAAATATCTGGAAGCTTCTAAATTTATTTTAATATATATATATATATAATTAATATTTCAATTTTAACTATTAAAAACTTCTATTTAAGAATAATTAAAAAAAATAAGAAAATTATCTTCATATATATACATTGAGAACGGGTATTTATCTGTTGCCACTCCAAAGAGAGTGTTTGGTGGCGTAACTAATCTCTTGGTGGAACCTAGCGAGGCCACTCACCGGCATTGGGCTAATGCTTGCTATGCCTCTTGGAGGAGGCGAGACTGTAGTAGAGGAGATTCAAACTCGGGATGAGGGTTACCAACCATGCTCACCCACCAACCATCCTAAGTCTCGATGAGTTTACCTTCAAATATAAATATACGAATGATAGTGAAAAGAACAGTCCAACACACTCTCAATTAGTTAAGAAGTTCTTATGAGCATAACATATTAGTTTAAAATTAATTAATTCAGTTTTATTTGATAAAAAAGTTGAGAAAATAATGGATTTGATGCCCTAATTTTTTAAAGGACTTAAATAAATTTTTATTCATTCTTTAAATAGGAATTAAATTAATCTTTTTAAGGCCATTTAGATTTTTATTTAAAGAATTCATAAATTGAAATAAGACTTTTAAATAATAATAAAATATTTTAATCATTCATAAAGAGTGGGGACTAATTGTGATACTTATCTCAATTTTTTTTTAAATATTAAAATCTTATTTTTAATTAAATTTTAATCATGTTAAATAGGTTTTTTGTATTACATTTATTTCAAAATAAAATTAATAATTTTGTCCTAAGTTTTTGTCAGGACCCAAAAATTATTTATGAAAGTAATATAGCAACAATATAGTTAAAAATAAGCGGATTTTAATAAAATTATCATTTCTTCTCCTTATTTTCACCACTTATAGAATATAGAAATGTCAGGAGATGATGTGGCGGCAATTGTTACCTAAAAAATTATTACGTTATCCGAATGTAACTAATTCGCATGCGTCAAATTATCAATATTCTATATATTAGATGATGTGACGCATTTGAATTGACGCACATCCGAACGAATTTTTATTAGGTCCGGGACATAGTTCTACATCCGGACGTCAATAAAATGTTGTCATGTGCTCTTATTCTTTATCGTGCGGCCCGACGACCCGATCCGGACCGGAACCCAATATTGCTATGTATTAGCTGATTTGTATAGACCAAGATATTGCTAGGTTTTGCTCGGTATTGCTAGATAAAGAGCAATACTATTCTGTCAAGACCAATACCTAGCAATACCGAGCAATACCTAGCAATATCTAGCAATACCCCGGTTTTGCTAGGTATTGCTCGGTATTGGTCTTGACATAGTTGTATTTCTCATTATTGCCAAGCAATATCTAACAATACCGAGCAATACCTAGCAATACACGAACATAACAATACCGGGTTTCCGTTCCGGGTTGGGTCGTCTGGCCACGCGGTAAAGAGTAAGAGCATGTGACGATATTTTATTGATGTTCGAATGTAGAATTACGTCAGGTGTCCGGACCTAATAAAAATTCTATCCGAACACACCGCATAATAATATCTCGTTACCGTAAACGTTTAAAACTTAAATTTGGACGGACTCGTCTGTTTGTGGTGGGCCCAGTCTTGAGCGAGATGGGCCACAATTAAAGCTACGGTTCTCAATTTCTAGCAAGATAATCAGCCCAACAAAACTTCAATAGTTGATCAAATCTGCACCGTCCAATTGATTCATCATGTGGACCACGAAATAAGGAGTGTTTACGGATAATATATAAATATTATGTACGTAGGGATTGGAGGAATTCACCGCCACCCAATCTATGTTCATTTTAAGGCCAAGATAGGCAAAAGCTTCAGGACCATATAATTCCTTAAATTATATATATTTTTAATAATATTTGAATAAATTATGTGAAGATATTCTCATATAAAATATATTAAAATAAATTTAAAATTATTAATAATATTTTAATAAGATTAGAGAGAGTCCATATAGATGATTTAGATTTTATTTGGAACTGCTTTCCATAGTCACGTAAAATATCGACCTTCCAAGAATCATATTAGGAAAGGATATGCATTATTATTAGACTCGCTTAGGTTAAGAAAGATAAATATAGAATTATAAATATTTAATTACAAAGTATTAAAAATATTTTTTTAAAATTAAATGAAAATTTGAGTCTTAGTAAGACACGATGAAGAAAAAAAATTAATTCGACCGAGCTCATATAGCTGTTATTATATAATATAGATTAATTTTATATATATACTAATAATATTGAACTAAATTTAATTATTTTGAATTTTTTTATAATATCTTGATATAATTTTTTTAATAGAAGAGCTTTCACCAATTTTATATGAAATTTAACAATATGGGGAAAGGTAGTCCACCATAATAAAAATTGCCCCATTCTTCAGTAGAATTATATTTTAATGCCCCATTTGATGATATTTTAAAGAAAAATCTTTGGATAAGAAATTATACTTATCTTGAAATAAATATAATAATTAAATACTTGTTAGAATATTTTAATTTAAGAGTATTATATATATATATATATATATATGACGTATGAGCTGATATCAGATTAAAGCAAGTGAAATTAATAAAAAAGACAATAATACAATCAAAATTATTATTTTTTAATGACTACATAATATTTTACATCAGCCTGCAATAAAGATGTTACAGTGCATAATATTTTTAATAGCACAATATTTATGACACAAATTACTCACTTAAAATGATAAATGTGATAAGTTTGCGATGAAATATACAATCTTCATAAAATTTGGCCAGTTTTTCTCATAAGTTGCAGCAAAGAGTTTGCTTTCCTTTGAGCTCTTTGGGTTCCACTTTCTGCAACTTCACATAGATGTTCATAAACACCAAACTGGAGTGAGACCAACAGAAACGATGGCTTGTGTGTACAGAGCTCAAGAAGAACAGATAAGGCACATTCTTTAGTCTTCGGTGCCCCATCTCTTATATAACCAACAAGTTTTTCAATGTAAGATAGCTCTCCAATCTCAGCACGCCCATCAGACTGTGTTGAAAGGAGCAAAATAATAGAAAGAGCTTCATCGATCATGGCTAATTGCTTGTCATCAAGTACTTGAAGCAAAGGTTTCACAATACCAGCCTTTATGGCTCTGGTCTTATTCATGGAGTTTAAACATAAATTGAAGAGAGCAATGGTGGCATCTTTTTTACCTGTGAGAGTTCCATTCTGCAAGAGATCTATTAATGGTGGAATGCCATTCAAATCCCCAATCAAGACCTTGTTCTCATCAAGCATGGATAGGCTGAACAGGGCGGCCGCAGAATTCTCTCGAGCTTCCATGGTGCCACCTTTCAAAACTCCAATGATAGGTGGGATTGCCCCAGCTTTAGTTATAAGCTGTTTGTTTGTTTCATCAATAGATAAGTTCAGTAAAGCAGTCACTGTATTCTCCTGAATCTTTGAATCAGGGTAGGAGAGAAGACTGACAAGTGAAGGGACTCCCCCACATTTGGCAATTAGAATTCTGTTCTCTGGATTCTCCTTTGAAAGCATTCGAATTCTCTTAACAGCTTTTCGCTGTACATCAAGGTGTAAGGAGGATAGATCTTGAACCAGAGTTTCGATTTCTTCCTTGTGGTCCTTAGGCTTTGAATTAACCAACGAGTCCTTCTTCATTAACTCAACTTTGTTCTTCATGCACCATTGAGAAATCACATTGCGAAGGGCGTAGTTAGGGGCGAGAGAAAGGTGAGCCAGAGGCTGTCTGGTTTTGGGACAGTTCCGGTGGCCTGCATCCAACCACTTTTGTATGCTTGATCTCTCGTATGTCTTGTTAAAAGAGAAAGAAAAAACAAAACAAGAGAACGTATCAACAGGTATTGTAAAGAATGGTAAGATAAGAAAAAAATAGCTTCAGGCTTTGTTTGGTTCCCCGACATTTTTTTTCATTCTTAAACGGAGGTATTACAACGGAGAAGAAGAATTTTTTTTCTTCTCAGATCGACAAAAATACGGAGGTATAGCAAAAAGTGTTTTGAAAAAGTCGCGTAAAAAATAGCAAAATAGTAACTTTTTCACCGATTGAAAGCGGAAACGGAAAACTTACGGACAACCAAACGAAGCCTCAGTTTGGAGTGTACCTGCCCAGTAGCAATAATAACAGGATCCGTCATTATCTCTAGAGATATTGGACAAAGGAAGTCATTTGGAATCATCAAGGAAGGGCATTTCTCAAGATATTTGGGCAACATGATTTCATTTAAGCCATCGCAATCTTCAATACCAGCATTTTGTTTGAATTTGCTCAGAAGACTTATGATCTGCTGTGTGGACTCTATATTTTGCCCAGATCTTTCTTTTATAAGCATTTTGATGGCCATTGCTTCAGCTCCCAAGTCTGGGAGTGAATGCAGATCTAACTTTTTAGCAAGGCGTTCTAATATGCAACTGTTTGCATTCCGATCTTCCTCCTTTTGAGATAACAAAACCATCAAATCCATCGCTAGCTCCATGTCTTGAGTATCTGTCCTCCCCTTAGCTCTCTTTAGCTGAGAGCACATTAGCTCAAGCTGAAAAACGCAGAGTAAACTGCTTTTATGATTTGTAGCAGGTTCTATGCACAACGAATTTCAGCGGGGAGCTTGCACAAGTGATCTACATGTCAAGCATGATTTTTTGATGGTAGGGTAAATGGATATGATTTAAGTTCTCTTGCGGTATTACAAGAAATATGTTTAACCCTCTCTCTCTATATATAGGCATAAACTAGCAACTTGTTTGTATATTTGTACAGGATAATTCAAATTAAACATGAAGAAAAAATTGGAGTACAATAAAAGTTACAAACACTTACAATAGAAATAAATGTAGAAAAAAAAAATCCTATTATGTGCCATGCACGTTCAAAATTAAAATAGAAAAAAGAAAAATACTTATTATAAGTTATGATGTCAATTGAATAAAGACACAAAAAAACAAAGAAAATTCATAAGGACCTTAGTGCATTTTTCTCATAATTTTTACCTTCTAAAGCTCTATGAGACAAAATACGTACATAAATGGTATTGCTCTTGTTCAACTAAAGTTTATAATCATTTTATCTTTTTTTTTATTTACTTTTTTCGGTATCCATTATTACAAAAAAATTTATATATTCATGCTTTTATTGCGATGAATACTGCTATTCACACATTTTTATATAATTTTTCATTCAGATATTATAATCATACTATTTTACAACAACATATTAAGGATTAAAACATGCACCTTAATATAGAAAAGATCTTCTCGAGGTTACTAACTTACACCAGAATATTTTGTACATATTTTCTGGCCACACAGTCCCCTCTCATGCAGCTATTATTGGTAATTATATGCTAAACTTAAGACTCACCCAATAATTGCTCGAATTTAAGTCAACTTAAAGAAGAAACCGATTTGCTTTGACTTACTAGTAACACATTTGAAATAAATTCCAATGACCTTGAAATTTACTTGATGTGCGAGCACACACATGCAAATACATATAAACTCGCCACTATCAACTATATTTATATTGACTGATTTATTTATTTGCTCGCAAACAAATTTATTGATGAAAGCGTGATTTGAACCCAAGACTTTGGAAACAATTTCCAAATTTTTTTACCAAATAAAACAACACACACCCAAAAATCAATCTGTGTGTGAGAGGGAGAGATCGATCATATTTATTTGTAATTAAAAATATTTATTAAATAAATATACTTGGCTTGAATTGTCTCAAAAGTCAATTCAAAACTGAACATTTTTATTCGACCCAAATTTGACTAATATCACTCCAATCTATGCCTTTTATGGCAAATTTTGAATAGGATATTATATTGTAACAGCAATCATCGGCCCTAGAGTATTTTAATATTTAGATTGTTTTGATTAGTTACTAAGAATAATGTATAACGTAGCAACACATCAATTAAGTAGCAATCCCATACCTTAAACGTTGCTAGAAATTATGTAAAAATGTATTCAGGTATATGCTAGGATAAGGATAATCTGGCAGGATTAGTTCATCTTTATATTAGATGTATTCAGGGGAAGTTAGGATAATGATAAATCTATTGGGATTAGCCCAAGTTGGATACCACAAGCAAATCACCTCTAAATTAGGTGCAAGTTTAAATCCTACGTATGAGTACACAATTAAATATACTCTAAAACAACAAAAGAGTATATTAGATTTCATTCAATTTTACATGTTGAAATAACAACAACAACAACATGAACCTATTATCCCATTACATGGGGTTGGCTACATGAATTCTTTTTCTCCATTGTGTCCTATTAAGAGTCAAATTCTCATTTAAATCTAATAAAAAAGTCATTTCTAATATTTTCTAACCAAGTCTTTTTAGGTCAACCTTCCTCCTTAACATAGGCCAAATCTATATATATATATATATATATATATATATATATATATATATATATATATATATATATATATATATATTACAATTACAAGAAAAAACCACCTGATGTAGAACGGACATGCACTGATGATTGGATTAAGGAAGTTAGCACGCTTAAATTTTAAAGCACAATAGTTATAAGCTTCCTCTTGATGATAAACGACAACATAAAAATAATAAGGTGATAAAATAGCTTAGGTCTAAACACATGCGAGGGGTTGAGATCATTAAATAGTCAACTCAATCTTACTTTGCATACATGAGTGGTTTCAACAAGAATACTAACAATAAGATTTAGGCTATGAAAGATCCCTCACACTACTCTTCCAATTACTAGGCTTTAGCGACGAGTGATTGACATGATCTTTATGAATCCATTAATAACCATAAACGAAAAGTAAACTAGGAAGATAAGAGCATTAGGGAAAGAGTTTCACCCAAGGAATGAGGTAATACAAGGTTCCGGTGGTGCTCTGTTGGTTGGATCGGAAGTAGGTGGGGCTTGACAGCTTCTTGGATGACTTGGACAACCACAATCCACGAACACCTTCTTGTTCAGCGAGTCTTCAACATGGGAGAACGATTCCCAGTCGTCGGGCCATTGATGGTTGCTCCCGGAGTAGCTGGGGCAGCAGCAAACTGCTGCTGGAATCTCTGGACAGCTGCTGTGACCTCAGGGACAGCAGTTTGTTTTGTAGAAGACTTGGGAAAAACCACTTGGAAGACTTGGGAAATTCCTGGGCAGCAGTTGGGCGGCCTTCCTGGACCCTTTCCTTGCTGATTTTGACTTTCCTGGACTGGTGACAGCAGCCCGTATTTGTCCACTCAGCTGGGTAGTAGATTGCAAGAGAGCAGCCAGTGATTTGGGAGAGGGAGGTTTAGCCGTGAGCTAGAGGGAGAGGGAATACTTTAGAGAACTGAAATAAATTTCAGATTCAAGTGGTTTTGGAGGGAGTAATTTGGAATTTGAATCCCAAACTTTGATTGCACTTAATCCCTTAATGGAAAGAATTAATGGGGGAAGCCAATATGGGGGCCGGCGGTTTCATTAGAGGAGGGAAGGAGGTTTTAAACTCAAATTCTGAAATTAATTTCAGAATTTTGAATAGAAAGGGTGGGAAATTAATTTGAAATCAATTTGATTTCAAATTTGGGGAAGGAGAGTTAAGTAGCAATTAATGGGATTAATTCCCACTAAGGGGCCGGCGGCATGCTAAGAGAGAGAGAAGGAAATTCAAGGAAAAGGCTTCCAATTTCGGATGATGACGTGGCGATAGGTTTCATAACTCCAATTTGAATTAAATTGAAATTAAATCTCCTCATGAGAACCTTCCTAAATTGGATTTCCAAATTAGGAAAGAATTCGAAATTTGAAATTTCAAATTTCAAATTTGAACTTTGTGTATGGAAGGGGTCGGGTGGGGTGCCGGGGACGTCGCCGGCAAGGTGGCCGGCCGGCGTTTGGGGGTGGTCGGCGGCGGGTTCCTAAAAGGGCGGCGGCAATAGGTGAAGGGGGGTTTCTTGTAGTGGAGGGGAAGGAGATGAATGTGAACACGAACGAGAAGATAGAAAAATCTAACCACGAATCGAGGACTCTTCCAACGACTGGCGGGTATTGCTTTTGCCCTTACCTTGGGCTTTCCCTAGAACTCACACAGAGATCTAGGAAAATTTGAACTCACCAAGAGATCAAGAAAATATGAACTCACAAAGAGAACACAAAGAGAAGAATTTCATTTCAATAATCATCATCCTTTCCAAGAGGAAGGAGAGGGCTTAAATAGCCAATTACATGAAGGAAACATAAAAGACATAATTGCCCCTAGGGCCAACATAAAGCAAAGCCCTCAAGTGAGGGTAGAAATGGAAAAGTACAAATAACAAATAAAATACATGAAAATAAATAGACACGATCGTAGCCGTTGATCTTCGATGTCCTTATCACCACCCCATAGGCAGCAACTGTAAAAATTTCACATTGGAAGCTCTTTCTGAAATCTCCTCTACTGTGGATGATTTACTCCTTGAAAAGTTTCATGAGGTTGGCTATCTTTTCAACAACCTCTCCTTGAATCAATTATAAATTACAATACATAATACAAGTATCATATTCAGATAATGTTGGCGGGCTTAAACTGTTGCAGACATCATAAAGAAAGGTGTGATGGGAATCCTATTCCTAACAGTAAGTTTTGAGAATTCAATAGCATGACCTTGATGCTGCTATTAAAAACCTTGCCTCTGTAGGCCTCACTTATACCTGGTTCAACAAGCGGACTGATAATGCTATTCATGCTAAGCTAGATCATGAGTTCGTAAATGATGCTTGGCTGGAAATGTTTCACACTTCCATCTACAAGGTTGAAAGCCCTTGATGCTATAGCCACTATCTGTTGATTAACCACACCAACCAGACTCATATTTATAACAAATTCCTTCATAAAAATTAATGGTCTAAATTCTCTCAATTCTGAGAAGCTCTACACTTTGCCTTTTCTAGCAGTCCAAATAGCAACCCAATTACATCTCTATCTTAAAATAAAAGAGCTGAAAGATATCATCAAAAACAAAGAGTGGCCCTCTTCCAACCTTATCTACTCTATTACCAGAGACCTGAAAAAATTAGCAAGCTCAATGCTTCAATCTTCTTAATGGCAATCCCATGAATCCTACTTTAAATGCTAATGTTAAACTTTTGGGTTATGCCATCTCTACCTCTTATTCAGCTTGGTCCTCCTAGATCATTCAGGAGGGAAAACTATGTGGTTTACCAAAACGGAAAGAGATCTCAATTTCTTCTTGTATAGGAAAACCAAAGGCAAAAAAAAATGCAACTTCATCAGAGAACTGACAACTCTATTAGGCACTTTCTCCAAGCCTCCTAACATTGTTGGGGCTGTAATATCTCATTTCAAGAACCTGTGCAACCAGCCCACCACTTATTTGAATTATACCTCCCTATTGGCTAAATTTCATTAGAGAATTCACAGCTCCATTGGCACTTTCTCCAAGCCTTCTATAATGTTGGGACTGTAATCTTTCATTTTAAGAACTCGTACAACCAGCCCACAACTTGTTTGAATAATACCCCCCTATTGGTTAAACTTCATTAGACAACTCACAACTTCATTGCCCCCTCCCCTTATTGGCTAAACTTCATTAGAGAACTCACAACTCCATTGGGCACCTCCCCTCCCCCCCTAATTGGCTAAACTTCATTAGAGAACTCACAACTCCATTGGGCACCCCGTCCCTGGCATTCCACTTCTTATTGCCTCTATCACTTATGAGGAAATTAAAAGTATGGTATTCTCTGCATCCAAAAACTCTACTCCCTGGTGTAATAGTTTTACTTTTGAGTTATATTTATCTTCTTGGTCGGTTATTGGTGACCAGCTTTGTCAAGTTGTCAAATACTTCTATAAAAGAAGTTACCTCCCATAAAAAGTCAAGGCCACTATTATTGCTCTAATTCGTAAGTCTCATCATGTTGGAAGCATTTCTAATTACAGGCCTATATATTTGTGCAATATCCTTTATAAAATTATCCTTAAAATTCTTGCTTCAAGAATTAAACATATCATGCCTTAATTATTCATCCTAGCCAAATTTACTTCATTAAAAGTAGAAGCTCTACGGATAAAGTTACTCTAGCTAAGAAAATTTTATCCAAGTTCCAAGTGGGCAACAAAGATAGCATGTTTTGTGCCAAACTTGATATTTTTAAAGCATTTGACATGGTTTCAAGATGTTTTCTTTTTTATAGGCTGAAGAAAAAGGGGTTTCCCAAAACTTTCATTGACTTGAACATAAATTGCATTGAGAATGTCCACTATTCCTTATGCATCAAAAGGGCACTTGAAGGGTTTTTCAACTCTTATTTTGGTTTGAGACAAAAGGTGTCATCTTTCACCTTATATTTTTTGCATTGTTATGGATACTTTATCAAATCTTTTTGAACACTCAACTCTCATAAATCCCCATGAAGGCATCAATATGGGAAGAGATCACATCTCTCATCTATTGTATGCTTATGATCTATCAGTTTTTGCAAAGATAAATTTACAATAGTCGCAATCTCTTAACATAATTCTTAACGATTTCAAAGATCTTGATGGTTCAAGCATTAACTCCACCAAAATCATCACCATTTTCTCAAAATAAACTACCAACTAAGATGAGTAGAGTGAGGTCCTGAACATGCCTAGAAGAAATTGATTATCTACTTATTTGGGCATCCCTACAACTTCTAGAAGGCTACTTGTAACTGATTTCCAACTTTTAATGAGAAATGCTTCTCTTCTTCTTGAAGGTTGGAAAGCTAGGTCTTTATTTCTGGCGGGCAGGTTGCAATTTCTCACATTTACCATTTGAAACACCATTACATATTGAGTTATGGAGCAATATTACCAAAATATTGTTACAAAATTTTAAACAAATTCTGTGCCAGATTCTTATTCCATGGTAATATTCATGTAAGAAAGCTTCATCTCATCTCCTAGGAAAACACTTGCAAACCATGACAATTTGGAGGGTTGGGCATCCTTGCTCTTTTTACTCTTACTTATGCCAATAATTGCTCTTTGATTTGGCGTAATTTAACCCATGATGGTCTGTTGGCTAAGTGGTGAAAGCACAAACACAACTCCCTTTGAAAATTGAGCTCAAATCAAAACTCGAAATGCTCGAAAAGTTTAAAACTCATAGCTGAAAATTTCAAAAGGATCATTGCATTTACAGTCACTGATCGCGGCAATTTCACTCTTTATTGATATCCTTGGTATAATGAAAAATATTTTGCAGATTCCTTCAACATATCCTCTATTAGTTATATGATGCCTATACACGCACAGCTACTTGATATTATAAACAATGGAAGTTGAAACTTTCTTTCCTATTTTTTTAGTTTTTAATGTGATATTATTATTGCTACTCATATTTGGCTATTGAAAGTGATCAAATTTCTTCACTTAATGGGGGCATTCCAAACTTCAATAAATTTTCTTTATCCTTCTATGATAACTGGGCTCATGTTACTTGGAGTAAACACAATTGGCATAAAAATCACTCTTTGCAGTTTTTGGTTTATGCCTGGTTATTATTGGTTGGAGGGCTTAAAATTACTCATATTCTTATTTCTAGGAGTATTCTTACTTAAACAATCAATAATCTTTGTTTTATTGGTCCTGAAAGCTTTTTTGAATGTGACTATTTCTACAGCACCCTCTGCAGCATTCTTCCCTCTCCTCCTCATTTCTGCTAAGGCTAAATATTCACCAATTGCTTAATTTTATTTTTGATATGAACTCCGTCTTGCAGGTGGTTTAAAATATTTACTTCTTATCAGTTTACTGCTTGATTCATTATCTTTGGAAAATAGAAATAGCAGGAAATTTGAATATCTTATTCGGAGCAAGTCGATGCTTTATTATCACATCACTAAGAAGGCAAGTACTCTTACAACATTGAGTTGGTTCAAATACAATGACATTAAAAGTTTATTTGAATAATTTTGGGCTTTCTCAAGCGGCTGCTGGATAATGATGAAAAGCTTTTTTTCTCCTCATGCTACTAAATCTCTCTTTCACCCCCCTGGATGGCCTTAGGCATCTGCCCGGCAATCAAGGGTGATTTTTGGCTTGATATATTATCCTCTTTTGATGATGGATATATTTTGGTGCTTTCTGACTCCTCTCTCATGTTTTGATTTGCACTCTCTGCTTTAGTTCAATGTTTTTTTATGATATCTTCTGAGCTTTGTTATTTTTAATACAAGTCGTGTAATTCCTTCTGATCCTTAGAATTGTAATTGGGCTATTTCCATTTGTTTTTTTTTTTTTTTTTTTTTTGATGTAATGAAATGGGCATCGTCCCTCAATTAAACCCCCCCAAAAAGTATCATGTTCAAATGCAAAGATATTTAATATGAACTGGCTCGAAAATTTAAGTAATGCTACATTGACCCATAAATACAGACAGAACATAGAATCAAATGCAATAAATAATGGAAAAAAGTAAATGAAGGCCGAGAGAAAACATAATAATACCTGTTCCTTAGCTTCATCAGAAATACAAAGGCCATCATAAGGCATGCCATCCACCGCCTGAGTCAATTTCTCATTAACAAAGTGAAATCTATTCATCACTGCCTCGCTCTCCAAAGCCTAATCGAGGGAAATCGTCCAAAATCCAAACAATAAGCTTTTAGCCAATCAACTCAAAACAGTGATTTTTTTTCCTACAAAAAAATCTTATAAACATAAAAACTTACCAAATAGATCTTGCTTCCGTCATGACAGCATCTGAGAAGCTTCTTGGCAGCGGTGAAAGCCGTCCGGAGCCTGTAGAGCCTGGCGCAGACATCGTCGGGCACAGGGATCTCCAAATCGCGGATCTCCTCGAGCAATGGCACTGCGAGCTTCATCCGGCGAATGAGGTTATGGCACTCTTTCCTCTGCGTGCGGCGGTAATCGGAAAAAGACTGCACGGTCTCAACAGTCACGAGGAGCTCAAGGACGAGGTCATCAACGTCCATCTCACTCTCTTTATCTCCTCCTCCTCCGCCGCCATCAGCAGCAGTGGCGGCCTCCCTAGACAGGTCGGCGTCGGAAACCTTCTCCATTCGAAAGGTTAGGGTTTGGAAGATCGTTCGCTTTCAAGATAGGGTTGAGAGGAGCAGGAAACGGATAACCGAGCCTACGTATGGCCATTAACGAATTCGGATTTGCTGTAATTGGCCGAGAGGTGAAGAGGCGGTGTGGCGTCATCGGTTTCTGTTGTGGAATCTGGGGATCTGAGGGAGTTTCGGAGCGAGGACGCTCTGCGCGGTTTCTTCGGCTTCCGGAATGAGGAGAAGGCCAGCGGCGTCAACTTCGAAACTCCCGCCACTTTATTTCCGGTGTGTTTTTTTTTTATTTATTTATAATTTTGGGCATCACCGGTATATTAAACCAAAAGGATTACAAGTAAAAATTCAGCTCAACAAAATAAAAAATACAATTAGGCAAGAGCTGAAATTAAAAATCAGAGATACAAAATATGTCTCAAGCAGGGCTCAGAAATCAAAACTGGTACAAAAATACAAAAACCAACTGAATCCAGAATTCAGTGTCATCACCAACAGAAAAATTTCTTTGTTGCAATATAGAAACACCACACGGAGGAACCAACGGGTGCAAAATGCCAGGCCAGAAGCTGGAAGAAACACCGGTGGCAAGACGAGACCATCCAGGGAAATGGTACCATGTCATCATTGCCCTGAGACATAAAAAATCTCCGCTTGGTGGTAGGAATGCCAGGAGAAGCTGTTAGGAAAGGAAGCCTTTATGTTATCAAAATGTTTCCACTGAGAGACTTTGGCATAAATGGCCTTTGAGATATTATGGCATAGAGTAAGGAAGGAGCATTGTTTACCACCAAATTTCCTATCATTTCTCTCCCTCCAGAAAAAATAAACCAAGCAACAAGTTACAAAATAACAAAAGTTGCTATCAGCAGCCATATAACTCTGACATTCCCCAAAAAATTCAAATAATAGCATAATATTAGGCCTCAATAAGATGACCTGCACATCTGGGAGAAGTTGTTGTAGAATACGGAACGTGAACTGGCATTGAAAGAACAGATGGGAAGTAGTTTCTTCCTCACTCTCACAGAGAGAGCAAATAGGATTAATAAGAATCCTTTTAGCCGCTAAATTATCAGTAGTTTTGAGCCCATTGTTAACAGCTAACCAAGTAAAAGAAGAGTACCGAAGGGCAAAATGTTTATACTATGTGTATTTATACCAAGGGACTTTAAAAGTATCAGCAAAGTATACCATTTTGAAGTTATTATAGATAGGAGCACCGTTACCAGCCCAAGAAAAAACATTGTTGCAGTCCAGAATTGGGGTATAAATCACTAACTGGTGGAGAGGGAAAGGAATAACATTGTTCAAAACCCAGCTACCATTAAAAATAAATTCCTTAACAACCATACTCCTCGGTATAGAATTTTAGTCCAGGTTATCCAGGGATAAGCCATTCACCCAAGGGTCCCAAAACATGGAAGTGTTGCAATCAGTTTGGGAAACATGAAATCTCAGTAAATGCTTAACATTAGAAGCAGTGGTGGAAATAAGTTTCCAGAAATGAGAAGATTTGGAATCGAGAGGTTTAAAAGGAGATTCAAATTTGGTTATGAACCAAGTATTAAGGGGGGATTCAAATGAATAGAATCTCCAAAGGAAAGAGCAGGCATAACCAAAATACATAGAGTTAATGTCAGGAATACCGAGCCCACCAAAACAGTAAGGCAGGCTAGTATTTCTCCAAGCAATAAGATGTAATTTCCTTTCAGTAGTAGAGCCATGGTAAGGGAATCTCGCACAAATTCTATCAAGCAGCTTACAACAGGCTTTGGGTATAATCGCACCATGGATCCAATACGCAATAGTATTAGCAATTGTGAATTTCAAGTATTGAATCCTACCTGCAAAAGACAAAAACTTAACTTTCCAACCAGCAAGTAGAGTAGTAATATTACTCAGAAGTGGTTGGAAGTGAGAAATAGAAAGTCTTTTCAGGGATATGGGCAGCCCGAGGTATTTAAGAGAGTGTTCAGCTTGAGATAACTCAAGCAAGTTTAAAATATCAGTAGCAACTTGGGTGTTCCGAGAGAATATCATAGAGCATTTGTCTCTGTTAACATGAAGTCCATTGGCTTTCCCAAAATTAGATAAAGTGAGATTAAGAGCTTGAGCATTCTGAACAGTGTCTGGACCAAAAACCAAAACATCATCAGCATAGAGCAAGTGGCTGTATAAGGAATTCCCATAGGGGAATCCACTGAATCTACTACCATCAATGAAACATGAAAAGACATCCATAACAATCGTAAAGAGTAAAGGCGAAAGGGGGCATCCTTGCCTTAATCCAAAAGAAGATTTGAAGTAACCTTGTAGAACTCCATTAATACATATAGAAAAAGGCACGTCATAGATACAACCTTTAATCCAAGTAATAAATTTCTGAGGGAAACCCTTCTCATACAATCTAGATATAAGAAAATCCTTAGAAATAGAATCGAAAGCTTTTTTTATATCCAATTTAGCACAAAAAAATTCTTTGCTAGAGACCACCTTGAATTCCCTTCGAATTTCCATAGCAAGAATGATGTTATCAGCAGATAGCCTTTTTTGAATGAACCCAGCTTGACTATTATGGATGATAAGGGGCATAATGTTCTTCATCCGATTAGCAAGGATTTTTGCAATAATTTTATAGAAAGTATTACAAAGAGAGATGGGTCTGAAGTCGGTGATATCAGAAGCATGGGGAAGTTTGGGTATTAAGACAATGACAGTGGATTTAACAGAGTTAGGGAGAGAGTTAGTATCAAAAAAAATTTTAACAGCTTGGCAGACATAGTACCCGCTAATCCCCCAAGAGGTTTTGTAAAACTCAAACGTATACCCATCCGGCCCTGGGGTGGTAGAAGAAGAGCCAGTAAACACCACATCTTTAATTTCCTGATTAGTGATCAGGGCAGTAAGGGAAGCAATATGTTCAGGTGTAATAGTAGAGCCACAAGGAAAAGAGATTTCCTCAAGATGATTGGGTGGGGGAACATTAAAAAGGTTTTGAAAGTATGCTACAGTGGCTTGAGCAATATCAGTGGGTGTGGTAAACAAACCCTCAGAGGTTGAAATCACTTTAATCCGATTAGAATTACCCCTAGCTTTAATCCTTAAATATAAAAAGCCCAAATCATCTTCCCCATGCCAAAGCTATTTAGCTTTACCCCTTTGCACAATCCAATTAGACCAAGCCTTGTGAAAAAAAGCTAGAGAGGTATTGATATCTTTGAGAGTAGCATTTAGTTCAGAGTTTAAAGGATCCCTCTGGATATACTCCAAACAGCATTTTTGATTTTTTTCCAGTAAATCAATTCTCTCTTTCAAGAAATGAGAGTTAGACCAATTCCTCTGCTTCAAGAATTTCTTAAGGCAATTGAGTTTTAAGTAAAGATTAGCAATCGGGCTGACATTAGAATGAGTAGAAAAAGCAGCAATAACACCATTCCAATACCCCTCCATAGAGTCCAATAATTTTTGAATAGAAATATGCCACCAACGGAGGGGAGCAAGGAACCCGAGCAAAGGAGCAAAGGGGAATGGTCTGAACATCCAGGAGGTTCAACATTATAGTATGAAGTGGGGAATTTCTCAAGCCAAGCATAATTAACTAACATCCTATCCAACTTAATATGGATAGGATCATCCACTCTTTGGTTAAACCAGGTAAATTTCAAACCAGTAGAAGCAAGCTCAAAGGTGCCAGAGTTAAACAACCAGGAGTTTAATTCATTCAGTTGATTGTGCTGAGGGGATGCACCACCATATTTCTAATTAGCATCTTTAAAACAATTAAAATCACCCATAATAATCCAGGGGTAATTAATACCCTCAGCCAAGGAAGCCAACTGCTCCCAAAGAGCCACCCTATCAACCAATGTGTTGGTAGTATAGACCGTAGATAAAGCAAAAGAGCAAGAGGGGGAGGTAGAGATAATACCATGAATAAGCTGAGGAGAGGAGTGCAACATTTGGAAATTAATAGAGTCAGAATTCCATTTCAGCCAAATTCTCCCACAATTGGAAGAATCGAAGTTATTGCAGCTACCTTCTTTAGGAAAAACATAATGGGAATTGCAAAACCAGTCATCAGAGAGGAGGAGAGGCTGAATTTTGGCTTCAAGAATACAAAGGAAATCTTGGTGGTGAGAAGTAATCAAATTTTTACCGGCATTCACTTTTTCTGGGCTGTTAAACCCACGGATGTTCCAACACGCAATGGATGCAAGGTTCATTTGGACTTGGAGCTTTTTTGTGCTTTCTTAGCGCTTTTGGGTTTGGGAGGCTTATTTTGTTGGGCTTTATTTCTCATCCTCAAGTCTGGAGGATCTTCTGATAGAGGGTGGAAGTTGCTTGAAGATTGCTCGGATTCTTCTTTTGAGTCTGCAGGTTCATCTAGGAGGAGAAGGTCAAATTTGTTTGGGGAAGTAGAGAGGTTCCCAAAAGGTTTTATCCAAGGCTTAGGAGAACTTTTTCGAATGTTAGAGGGGAATTTAGTGTCAATTTCAGGGTCATTCCCAGAAGAATCTCTGAGGTCATCTGTGAGAGGGGTCTCTTTAAGATGTGTGGATGAAGGAACTTCCATCTGTGAAGGAAGATTTAAATTAGGAATAGGATATGGTGGGGAAGGGACACTGTTGCTGATGTTAGGCATGTGAGACCTCGTTCCCTTACTGTTCCTCTCTGATTTGGATTTTTCCTCTCAGAATCGTCCGGGACGATAGTGGGATCGTCCAGGCCGATCCGCACTGTAGAAAATATCGGCATGAAAATAGTCCTGGGAACCGTCCAGGACGATTTTTTTGGTCTGATCGTCCCGGGACGATTTGGCGATCGGCCGGGCCGATCAGCTTAATGATATGAGTAAATCAGCTCGTTTTGAGGAGAGAGAAAATCATTTTAAACTCAAAATATCTGTTTTGAGGAGAGAGAAAGAGAAAAGGAAAAAGAGGAAACCTGGTTTTGGAGGCCGCGGAGCGCTTTTCGTCTGACGCCGCTGTTGGGAAAAGTGAAGATCTCGTGGTAAGGACTCCGAACCCTATTTCTGTTTTCAAAGATATTGAGTTTTGACTGAGTTATGATCCGTTTTGTGTTTTCGTAGTCGACTTTTCGACGTGATTTTGATTTGACACGACTTTCACCGCACAACTTTTGATATGTTATAGATATGATTATGACACACGATTTGAGTATTTTCTGCGAAGATTTTACCGGTCGGAATTGATTCTACGCGCTTTTAATCGAATAGAACTATATCAGGACTTGATTTGATTTGATTTCTATAGAATAATAGTCTTGCATTGATGTCGTGAATATTCTATTGTAATTTAGTAGAATTTGGAAATTGTGTCTTTTTGCAGGATTTTTGTGTAAATTTGACCGACTGCCGTTACGCTGCCCGATTTTCGTATGATTTCCGAATTTTCTGGAATTGATAGATTGAATTGAGATGTGTATGATTATTGATATGATTGTATTGGATTGATTTAATATTGATTATTGCATCGATTATGGATTGTTTATTGAACTGATTATTGATTGACTATTGATACTGGAACCCAAGTGGAACCTGGTTGAACGTTGGTGAAGATTGATATTGACCTGTACATGATGGTGGGCCGACGGGCTTTCCTTTAAACCATTGATCATTGATATAACGATTGGGAGTTATAAGGAGTTTTATATGCCGACGGGCGGCCGACGGGCAAAAAGAGTGACGACTCTTATTGATAGACCAACGTACTACAACAGCAACGGATTCTACAACAGCAACATGACCAGTTGATTTTACTTGTCCAGTATATAGTATTGAATTGCATGTTTACTGTATTGATTTATAGATTCATTGTTTTATAGATTTCTGCTTTACCGACTTTGATTGGATTTATTAGATCGTACGATTTTATTAATTTCACTGATTGATTGATGCATCGACATTGAGCATTGATATAGAAATGGATTGATATAGATATTGCATTGATAGCATGGACATGAATAGTATAGAATTATTGACACTGTTGCCTATAGATTCATTGATTTCTGCTTATAGATTCCTTATTACTACTACCTGTGGATTTATTGATCTCGCTTATAGATATTACTGATTAGACCGCACTGATTTGATTCGACTCGAATGATTTATCGGATTGATCGATTCGACGATTTGATTGATTTGACGGATTGACTGATTTTCTTCGGTGTACTAATTTCTTCGAGATTGACGTGAATTGATCGAGCTAGATTTATTGATTTGCCTGCTGCTGCATTGACTGGTTTTATTGACTATGGATTTTCGTATTGCACCGATTCATTGACCATTGACTGAAATAGATTTGATTGACTGTGATTGACTGACATGCATATTGATAGCATAGCCGTGCTTTGATTTCAGTTATAGGTATTAGGTGACCTGCTGGGCTTTGTAAAGCTCATTATATGTGGTTGACATTTTCAGGTCAGGGCAAGGGAGCAGAAGATAGGAATTGATCCAGATCTTCATGTTTTTGTCTTTTGATTGATAGTGATTCTTTTGTACTCAGGATAGATTTCAGAACTGGTGATTGTAGTGTAGTTCCTGAGTATTGTATATGAACTTTTGAGTTTGGATCGACTTGTATATTGATGTTTTAAATTTTATAGATGTTTGATAAAACTGTTTAATTGAAGGTTTTAGATAACTCTGGTAAATTGTTTGAGAAATAGATTGACATTCTTTCCAAGTTAGATCTTGGGGCATCACAAGGCAGGGGATCTGAAGGTAAATTGTGCAACGATTGTAAAGTTATGAGATTGCTGATAAGAGCAGGAGGACTTTCAAAAATAATCGGGGTGGTAAGAGGGGTAGGATTTGGGTGGCTGAGAAGAGTAGCATGAGAAGTAGTAGGAGGCAAAGGGGGCCTACCACTAGGTTTACTATTACTTATGCCACGATTTTGAGCCGGAACAATGGCTTTCGGTTGAGGATTTTTTGGGACATAAATTAGGAGGGTGGACAAGCGACCCACAGCTGGAGCAAGGGGTCGGTTTCCAATCGTATATGACTTTGAGGTTAACATCAGCACCATCTAAAGAAACAGGGATTTCATCCGTGAAAGAAGATTTGCTAGTTACCAAGACGTAGACCCTGGCGAAAGTGAGACGGGTTTTTCGAGCAGTAAGAGCGTCAACCGCTAAAGGGTGTCCAACAAAACTCGCTATTTTGGAAATGCCCAGAGGGTTCCAGACAGCCAACGACAGGTCAATAATCTTTATCCAGATCAGAATGGATGATAGCTCATCACGTTTAGGGATAAACTTAGGGTTTCATTTTTGCAGAATAAAAGGTCTCCCAAAGAAGAACTAAGGTCCACCAAACCAAGCAGAATCCAAATCGTCAATAGCAGAAAATTTGAAAAGAAAAAAAAACATCATTTAACGAGAGAAAATCAATCGCACCTTTGGGGTTCCAAGCTTTTTGTTTTTTATAACATTCTGCAAACTGAGATAAGTAGGTCTTAGACCTACTGAGTAACCGACTAAGGAGAGGCTACAATCCGGAGTACCAAGTTGTAACTCTCCCGCAGAGAAAGGAATTTTAGCGGACGGCGGGACGAAAGAAAGAGAGAACTCACACGCAATAGGGTCTTTGTTTGTAAGGTTAGAGAGGAAGTTTAGACCGGGCGGAGCCGCAAAAATTTCCCCCTGGCACCAGATAGCGGAGGGAAATCAGTGCTGTAAGAGGTGGAAGCCATAACGAGAGAAAAGGGGAGGGAGAAGCCCCTCCCCAGAAGGGCGGCGCAGAGAACGCAGGAAGGAGACGCCAAAACAAAAAACCCTAGCAAAGCTCACAAAGCTCTTTCCGGTGTTATTCATTTTTTGAAATGCTAGGAATGCATCTTAAAAATAATTCTGGTAAAAGAAATACATCATAAAAAGAATATTTTAAAATTATTTGAATGAGTATAAAATAAATTCAAGTGAATAAATTATTTATATTTATTTTTGAAATAAAATGAAAACTATATAAAGTTTAAAGATAGAGAGTGATGGCGACGGTGGTCTATAGATGTTGCGGTGGTTGCCGGAGGGTGGTAGGGGGTGGTGATTGGCGTCAGGTGGAAGTAGGCTGCAACTGGCAGCAGTTGTGGCCAGCGTTGTTGGTGTCCAGCAGCCAGCAATGATGATTGGAGGCAAGTGGAGGTTGTTGACAGTTGTAGGTGGCGGTCAAGCGAACTTGCTTGCGGTATAAGTTGTTCTTGTTCAAAATTGGATGAGTTTGGCTTATCTTAAAAATGAACTATAAAAGTTTTAAACTAAATTTATTTTGCATTCATTTTCATCCAGCCAAATATCAAAATTTTCAAAATCCCTACATTTGAAATACATTACATATTTATGTAATCCAAGCAAACACCCCCTAAAATAAATTGAGAAGTGATATATCATCAAAAATTTATCTTGATCGGGCACGAATCTCGAGGCAAAATTGAGTTGAAAGCTTTCAAATTTAAATATGAGGCCATCCAAACTTTGATTTCAATAAACTTATAGTCGAATTGAACGTCTCGTAAAGACAAACCCAATGACACGAAAATCTGTGAAATCCAAGCCCAATCAATTGTCCAAAGCATATTTGGAGAGTTTAAAGCATAATTAGAAGTACAAAAAAATTACAAACATAACATGCTTATAGTCAAATCGAGCAGCTCGACGAGACAAATCCAACAAGTCTAAGATCGCTGAATTCTAATATCATGAAGACATTCAAATGATCAATAAACGATCCACAATAAAAAAGAGATCATTATCAGCCATACATTCAAACCACTCCCATCTTGACTTTGATCCTCCCCATATTTACAAGTCATGCCACTATAAAAAAACTATAAATAGCCCACATTCTTCTCATGAGGAAGGGAGGAGAAAGGAGGAAGAGAAGGAAAGAATTTGGGAGCTTGCTTGTTGTCGACCACCGCCGGAGTTCTTCCTGACCATAGTTGGAGTTCTTCCTAACCACTGCCAAAATTCTAAGACACTAAATTATTCATCTCTACCATCATGAATATTTTAGTGCTGTTTCATGATTAGGGGGCAACTTTTGCTCCTATCTCAAAAAGTCATTTATATCAATGTCCTGATGTTAGGCATTACTGCATTAATTTTATGGGAATCAGATATCGAGCGGGGGGACAATGACTATAGTTGTGGCCAAGAAAATCCCTCCAAATCTTTAAAAATCCAAGATAATATCTTAGGAAATTATTTTTTCATAAAGCTTCTAGCTAAGGCAATGATATTTCTAATAAATTATAAGCTTTATACAGTCTATAGCTAGACTTCTACTTCTTGGACAAGATCTTAATCTCAACCTAAAAAAGGTGGTAACAATCTAAAGATAGGCCTTTTTTTGCATTTGATTTGGGATACACACGACATTTGTCCCGCCCCAGTCAAGGCATATTCAATCACAGGGGAATTTAATTTGACCTCTTTCACACATGTTAACATTATCGAGCAATGCTCTGACAAATAACCTATGATAGGTTATGCATCTTTGGTGGATTTTCTCGACCACTTCCACATTGGTTAATGTCATCGAGGAACGTTCTGACAAACAATCTCGGATAGTTCATATATCCTTGGTAGATTCTCTCGACATCTTCAACATAGGTTAACGTCATTGAGCAATACTCTGACAAACAATCTTAGATAGGTCATACATCATTGGTGAATTCTTTCGACCTCTTTTATACAGGTTAACGTCATCGAGCAACGCTCTAACAAATAACCTTAGATATGTCATTAATTATTGGTGAATTCCCTCATCCTCTTCCAGATAATTTAACATCATCGAGCAACACTATGACAAATAACCTCGAGTAGGTCATTCATCCTTGTTGAATTTCATCGACCTCCTTCACACAAGTTAACATCATCTAGCAACGCTCTGACAAATAACCTTGGATAGATCAAACACTCTCGGATAAATATCCTTGGCAGATCCCATCGATCTCTTCCACATAGCATTTTGAAGCATCTTTCTCAGCTCCTTCAAAGAAGGATTGGAGACTATTAAACCTCCACTCCGTTGACATCATTAAAGTGTCACTAGACAGCTAAGATCAATATAATGTTTGACCCCCTCCATCAAACTGTCTTATATGCCCTTATCGGTATGCATATCTTCTATCTTCAACAAAATTCAGCTCAATCATTGTCATCAATTCACCGCCAGATCACCAACATCAGAATATCACCTAACCACTTAAAATATCCTATCATCAACATATTGCCTAACACCATGCATCAACTTATGATCGTTGGATCTCTTCCCTATCGATCATTAACCATCGTTAGACTTTCACCAATTTTTTGAATGTTGTCAGATCTCTTCATGACTACCCATCATCATCAAACCTCTGTTCAGCCGTCTACACCAGTGTTCTTCAAGCTACCAATCTAAGGGAAAGCTTGGAATGGCATAAGAAAATCATACTTTGTTCGTCACCAACGTCCACCAATATACTCATATGGTACTAAAGGATCAAATCTTTATTGGTAAATGACGGTCTTGCGACTCTTTCAGGATAGTCTTCAAATGGAGATTGGAGCCACATCGGAGGATCGGGCTTTACAAATATTGACGATCTTACGACTCCTTCAGGACAGTCAGCTCTTTGATGAAGCTATAATACAAAGTTAAATAGAAAAGTATAAATATTTTTTTAATTATTGTTAGAACACATGTTTTAATCATATCATAATCTTATTTAAACCATAATTAGCATGGTTGAAACAGGAGTTTGAAACTTATTCAAACTATGTTTTATCATGATTTGATTGAAGATCGAATGCATGTCCTAATAGCAGTGAAGTTATATGATGACCAATTAATTTCTAAAGAAGAATCAAGTATCAATGTTATTTTATTGTATGAAGGAGAATGAAAAAAAAAAGAGCAACCAAACTAGTTAGACATTTAGTAAGAAATAGAGCAAAGCATTGTTGATAGAAAGAAGTATTCATTGAAGATCTTATACATTTTACATACAAAATGATTGATATTGGTAAGAATTCATTTTGTCTTAAGTTAGAGGTGACGCAACATTGAGGTAGATTATAGTCCATGCTTTCAACATTTCAAATATATAATGATCTTACCCTTTTTTTTTTCTTTAATGAGATATTCGTATCAATCCAATATTGGTCTCTCATATATGTGTCTATTGCCTCTAAAAAGATTTTTAACTATAAATTTTATGTGAATGTGGATGGTGTTGCAACTCAGGCTTCTGAGTTTATGATTTTGATGATAATAAATAATATTGATTAATTTTTTATTTCTCTTAGTGTTTATAGTACATATTTGTTTGTGTGTTAACTAATATTTCATGTACACCATGCACCATTCTTTGAAGATTCAAGACTCAAAATTATGCAGAATAGATTAGGTTAAATGAGTATGTAATTTTTATATCTTGGGTCAAGTCCTATAATAATGTATGTTAGCTTGGTGACGATACACACAGGGGGAGCAAAAATGATTTTAAATATTTTATTTTTAATATACATCGTACTGTATGATATTGATCATACTGTACGATCTGGTGTTACAGAAATTAATTAAAATATTTTATTTTCCTGAAAAAAATATTTTTGAAATATAACTAATCGTACAGTATGAACACCACATCATACTGAATGATCTGTTATAATTAGAAAGCTTCCCGTCCATTAAATTAGACAAAAAATTGAATTTGAAAAGTTGTTCTAATCATATTGTACAAACCTGATCATAATGCACGATGTTTGAAATATTGCATAATTTAATCATGTGATTAGTCAATCAAAACGGCTTAATTTTGATATTTTGATCATATTGTACGAACTGAATCGTACTGTATAATCAATATAGATATTTTTTGTCGTCCCATGTTTCGTCCTGAATAATTGCATTTTATTGAACTATTCATAAAGTACTAGCTGGACATCGTACAATACAAATAGGTAAATTGAACTGTTCATACAGTCTTAACTGGTGATTATATAATACTAATAGGTTAAATTCTGCACATCATATTGGACGATCATGAGATCGTACTGTATGATCTTCGATGGCTGAACTGATTTTTTAGGACTTTTTTAAGCTCTCTATTTAAGATTTCTCATAAGACTTTGTAAGAGTATTTGACAGTCATTGTGTCTTTATTCTTTTGGAGAAAATTTGAAGAGAGAACTTGAAAGGGAGAGAGGAAAGGGTGGAGTTTGAGAGGGAGAAGATCCTTTGAGGGGGTTTCAAAGGATTGTGGAGGGGGTTTCACATTGTTACTTCGGCAAGCTTACACCTCAGTACCATCAGATTCAAGGTTCATCTTGAGGGAAGTTTTGGGAAGAAGAAGATCTCTTTGGTGTTAAAAGACCCGGCTCCTCCGCCGCATTGGGGAAGGTGGAAGTGATTTTGTAAGGGCTTCTTTGCCTACTATGGGGGCTAAATTAGAGTCACTAAAGGTTTAGTGAAATACTTGGAGGGTGCCTCCAGGGAGTGGACGTAGGTCAAGGTTTGATCGAACCACTATAAATCTGGTGTGTTCTTTTCTTTATTATTTTTGTATTCATTTTTATTGTGATTAACTACGTGTTCTTTGCTTTCGCATCAAGTTATAAAAAAGATTTTTCTTTTCATTAAAGAATATTTTAAATATCCAATTCACCCCCTTCTTGGCGCATCTCGCACTTTCTAGTAGTATCTCGTACTTTCAAATGGTACAATATCAATCATTTTATCATCTTATGCTTGTGTAGTTGATGAGATGTAGATATATTATATATATAGAAGGTGGTGATGTTATGAATATAAAGATATATATGATGATGATGGTTTTATGAATGCTTTAATATTAAAGCATCCATTGGAGATGATGACCTCAATTTGTGATCTACTTGAAACTAGTAAATGAGTGAGAACTTTGCTTATCCATGTACCTTGGGGTTAAAGTAATATTTTAAGTATAGAGAACGCATAGATAACTCATATCCTACAAATATGAGTGCTTGAAATTACCTCTAATTCAATTGATACTAATATAATGGCATGATGCCCACTTTTGTCCTCAAATCATTTGGAAGTTCGACAACTTTTATAGAGCAAGAAAGAGCTAAAGAGAAGGTTGTATCTATCACAATCCAACCCAATAAGACTCACGAATGGTATAAGTCTTATCGTGCTGGTTTACAACAGGCAAATCCCAAGATCTAAGTTTTGAAAATTATTATGAATTTTCTTCCAATTAAACTCTAAAACAAACAATAAAACACATAGCTACTAACATCATCCAGTGTAGTGAGAATAAACTCATCCATAAAATATATTTTCATCTCATAATCAAAATGTATATATATATATATATATATATATATTCATATATTCATTTTATTACAATACCCTACCGAGAAAGATAGACACCAATCCTAAGAAAATCCATTGATTTCTAATAGAGTTGTCACTATGTGGACTAGTTAGTCCAGCTAGCTAATATGCAAAAGGGTTAAATATTGACATTGCATGCATCATACATACAAGCATATCTAATATGCATATCATATTACATTTATAACTTTTTGATAAAGTTTATAACATAATTAAGCTCGGTTATATATATATTACATAATTCATGATTTGTATAGGCAATAATCATGCTTAACAATCAAAAGAAAGAAAGCTAAACTTCTAAGAATTTATGCAACAAAATAATATAAAGCTAACCATCAAAATCATGTCAAGATGAACACTTGGGATTAATGTGAATAAAACAATTAAAGCATACCAATGAGTATCAAGGAGTACACCCTTAATAAGGAGATGTATGTTTACCTTTTACTTAGTAAAGAGTCACTTGCCAATCATAGAACACAAGTAGCCCTGGGTTTTTATCATGCATTGATCTTCTCACTCTAACCTTCCTGCCAGGGTGAAAATGGATTTCAGGCCCTCCCGTAACCTCAACAGCAACAATACCGACCAATTAGTAAAAAAAATTAGCATAGAAAAGAATGGGGAACTACTCAGTCCACTCCAACAATATAATCACAATATCAAGCTCGTTGTCGTGTCCATGACTTAACTCCTCCTTGTGCCTCATCATTCCAAATGGACCACCAGTTTATATCGCCAAATTATAAATCCTAGCTGAATGCAACACCAAACAAAGTTTGATTGTGTAACATCCCAAGATTAAATTTTGAGAGAATTACTTATTTTAATCACTTAATTAATCAACTATAGATTTTATGAATTCATCAATATAAATCAAAACAGTAGAAGAAATTAAAAATTAAATACATCCAAATATAAATATATTTTCATCCCTCAAAATTCATGTATAATAGCCAAGATTTCAATCAAGACGTACATTTATTAGTCTATCTTTTAGCTTTTGACTACACAATAATAAAACTAAAGAAAATATATAAATAAAATAAAAATAGGAATCCCAGATCAGCCCTCACTCCACTAGATCCCAACCCCTTCCTAAAAATATATAAAACTTCAAAGTGAGCTAATAACTCAGTAGAATACATGAACATACAACTGAAATCAATGCAAGGTACTAAAAATAATATGCATATAATCATTCAATTAATATAAGTATGAACATATAATTATAAAAGCATGTAATAATTAATAAAACATTAACTAATCATATGACCAGTAAACATCAGTACAACTATATATCTTAAGAGTAGAGATTAATAATTGATAACCATACACAAGAGGTCAGTAAACTTTATCATTTCTATACCCATTAGTTATAAAATAATTTTTCTTTATCTTAGTTTAGAAAATCTATATACCTATCATATTCATATACATATCATATAGTGTCGATGCTATGCATGTATATCATATAAATCATACGATTCATATATATCAAATGCCTTTGTATTAATTTTATCAGTCTTATTAGATACTTGTATCAATCATGACCTATATCGTATGCAATATAATGTATCTAGGTATTTGTGGAGTCTTTTAGGCTCTACAAAAATTAATCTCAATCATATCAGTCATGTTTTCAGGAATCAATTATATCAAAAATCATTTTACATCAGGTGGATTTTATATCAAAAGTTGTCACTTCTTACTCGTAAGCGTATCATATCACATAAATCTATCTTCTTATGTCTCCCTTTTTATTTTGTTTAGAATTACATCACAAATCTTATTTTAAAGGAAAGCCCGTCAACCCAGCCCACCCTCATATATGGACTATTACGCACGCACGCATGCACACATGCACGCGCACACACCCGCACACACACTTGCGCGCACCCGCACACACACTCGCGTGCTTGCACGCACGCACGCGCTCACGCACTAGTAATTAACCCTCCATTATATATATAGTGTTATTTTTATTAGAATTAATCCCTACTTATACAAAAATCTATGTTTATTTAATTAAAACTAGTGACTAGCTATAAATCATAACTAGCAATTAACTCAAGATTGTCTAATAATTTCATCTAATTGCCAATTCATAATTTATAAAACAGGAAAAATATAATTCCCTTTGTTTTTTTAGAATCTCTATTAATGTCATGATGTAGCCATTAAAAAAATAATAAAGCTATTTCTGTAAAGCACCCAACATCCCCCAGAATGAAGGCTTTCATTACTCCTCCCAAATTCAATATTTTTTGCATTTCAAAATAGGATGATCATAAATTTCAAGATAACCAAAAGCTTTGATGGGGTGCTATTTGCAGTATATAATCATCATATTTAGGAAAGGACCATCTCGTTGCTCACTGAAAATTTAAACTAATTTTTTTCTTGGCAGAGCCCCAAATTCGAAGCCCGTTGAAAAATTTGAAACCACGTGACTAGCCGTTAGGATCGTCTGAATCACGCCCCTCTTTCCATCTGTTCCCTAAGCCAACGGTAACAAATTCGTGACCGTTGGATTTAAAAAATAAAACATCAGCCCTCCACGACGACATGAACACGTTTTAAAATTCGATCGAGATCGGAGAAGGGGTACAGAAAAACAGAAGAAGCGAGTTCAAAGGTGGAGGCGTTAGGGAGAGGGAGAGAGCTTCGCATCATGGTCTTCTTGCTTTAGCTCTCTCCGTCTCGTGTTGGATCTTGAGCTAACTGCTTCTCAGGTGCATATCGCAATCTGGGCTTCAAGATCTTGCTGGGTACAAGTTTCTTCTTAACGCAGGGTTAAGGGATGGATATGGGTGCTGAGAAGCAGAACGATGTGATGAAATCGGAGAACTCCCAAGGTTCTTAAAAGACAAATTCTTTCTTTGAGTTTTTGCTCGGTGAACCAGTACAGAAAGTCTGGATCCATCTTATTTCTTTGATTGATACCTGTTTGATTTCTTTAAAAGGTTTTCGAATGGTGGGAGTGAAGTATGGAAGAGAGATGGGGAGCAGCGACAACAGAAGAGCACTGAGGGACATCAATAATCTCGCGGGCAGCAACGTTCCTTACCCCCCTAAGATCATCAAGAAAGTTATCACAGAGTAATGCTCCAGCTCTTTTCTTCAGGACCACTATACTTCAGAATCTAACCCCATATTTCTTAATTCTTTCTTATTTGTTATTATTTGATGAAGTTCTTATGTTGATTTCAGGGATGAGAAGAACAAACAGAGTTTCGTAGGCCGAAGACCGATTACAAGGTCAGAAGCAACTTTTCTATTCCGGTATTCCCCACTTTTTTTCATCAGTTTACTCATTTAAGCTAAAATATGCCAATGATGCTTTAGGAGGTTTGCTGCTTCCCTAGCTCAAAATTCCCAAGACTGCCTTCAGGTTATAAAGAAAAGTGAACTTAACACGCAACAACATTTTTCTTTCTTAGATCTCACACTGTCTTTCAAACTCTTTAATTCCTACACAGAATGTCAGCACTAGAGCCAAACCTATTGGCTGCCTTGTTCAAGCGAGAAACCAACTAGTCCAAGATACAAGTTTTGCATGTACTGGTGATGCCATTTATGAGGAAGAGCATGTTGCATTTCCTATTGATGAACCTTTGCCAATGGTGGAGGATACTGAAGAGATGGTATGAGCTCTTTCATTCTGGATTTTTTTTTTGCATTAAAATTGGTGATTTATGTTAAAATTAGCAGCCTATATGTAATAATATAACAATGTTTATATATGAAAATATTGTTAATTTCTTTCAAGATTGATTGTGGGATGAAGGAAGTTGAAATGGAGGATGTAGAAGCAAAATTGCTTGAAGATATTGACATATGTGATTCTGACAACACTCTTGCTGTTGTCAAGTATGTGAATGATATATACTCTTTCTATAGAGAAACAGAGGTAGACTTTTTGCAATACAAATATATCATTATTGATATCACACAATGTTTGGCAGAAGCTTAATTTAAATAATAAAAAAAAAAAACTAACAAAATGCATCAAAATTTTCAGGAACTTGGCTGTGTCCCGCCTAATTACATGTCAACCCAGTTTGACATTAATGAGAGGATGCGAGCTATATTGATTGATTGGTTGATTGAGGTATAAATAAATTTTCTTCTGATCTCATTTGATGTAAATAATCTGAAACACGGGAAATAATTAACAATTTATGGTATAGGTGCACTACAAATTTGAATTAGTGGAAGAGACACTGTTTTTAACAGTGAACCTAATAGATAGGTTCTTGGCTCGCCAAAGTGTGCCAAGAAAGAAGCTTCAACTGGTAGGGGTGACAGCCATGCTACTTGCATGCAAGTATGAGGAAGTTATGGTTCCTGTCGTGGAAGATCTTATCGTCATCTCAGACCGAGCCTACACTAGAGACGAAGTCCTTCAGATGGTATTCATACTTAGTGAAGGATCAAATTGTCAAATTTGAATTATTTATGCAATCATATTATGTATTTTATGTGTTTTTTATGCCACTTATTGCAAGCAGGAAAGTTCGATTGTAAACACCTTACAGTTCAACATGTCAGTGCCAACACCTTATATGTTCATGAGGAGATTTCTCAAAGCTGCTCAGTCGGATAGACAGGTAGAAGCTCCCTTTGTGGAAATAATAATTAATGTTTTTCCTAATTTGTCATGAAAAATATTCTAACATAAAGTTCTTGAATTTGAGCTAGATTGAGCTTCTTTCGTCTTACATAATAGAGCTGTGCCTTGTTGAGTATGAAATGCTCAAATTTCGCCCTTCAATGCTTGCTGCTGCTGCAGTCTATACTGCTCAGTGTAGTTTAAAAGGATTCAAGCACTGGACTAGGACCAGTGAGCTGTGCACTAAATACTCAGAAGTCCAGCTTCTGTAAGTTTAGCGTCTGTTTCATTCCATTATTTCTATTAAAGCATATCAGCTTAGCTATATTTCTTTAAATTTTTATTGCAGAGACTGTTCTAGGATGATGGTGGACTTCCATCAGAAGTCAGGAAAAGGAAAGCTTACCGGAGTCCATAAAAAATACAGCACATTCAAGTTTGGATGTGCAGCAAAATCTGAACCTGCTCTATTCTTGTTAGATATGAGGAACTAACTGAAAGTATCCCCGACTTACATAACAATGCTAATCTTTTTCTTAGAGCTAGAAAGGTTGGAGAGTTTGACTGCTTTTTGCAACTGAAGTTGCTAGTTTGCATGCAATGTAAGTTGCAGTCGTTGAACTGTATGGAATTAGTGTTCTAATAGTTTAGTTTGATCGGATTTTTAATAATTGTCTCAGAATCTATGCTGAGAAGTCTGTATTTTAAGATCAAATAGTTATTTGTCAAATTTGTCAACAATCTCAAACAATGAATAACAGATATCACTTGACAATCATAGTTCTCTGTTTGATACTTGTTTCTCGTGATGTGCTCTACCTGAGTACATAATCAATCTTCTGTGCAAAACAGGCTCACTTTTGTTTTCTTTTTTTTCACTTACAAACATTGTAAAATATGCCATCAGTGTTCTAATAGTTTCGTTTGATCGGATTTTTAATAATTGCCTAAGAATCCATGCTGAATATCTCTTGACAATCATAACGCTCTATTAGTTTTAATTGATCAAATTTTAATATTTGTTTCTACAACCATTTTCACTTACAAACACAGTAGTGCTTCCTTGCTCTGCGGGTTTATTCATAAGCATGCTATCTGAATTGAAGAAAAGTTTTAGTTTGTAGTTAGAATAGGAAAGCTAGAAGAAGATACTAACTGTTTTTTAAATGAAAGAAGAAGCCTTTGATGTGTGATGAAGTTTATGATTCTCTGGTTAAGTTCTAACTTCTATCCTTCCAAAGTTTTTTGATTAGTCCATTTGGAAATGGGTGGCTATATTAGTTGAGGTCAACATATTTGGTCAATGCATAACTAAGAGGAAAAGTCCGTAGATTATGTATTTACACAGTTTCATATAAATTATGTGTAAACCTAATGAAACATTTTGATGAATTAAATATACTATTTAGAAATTGATGATAAAATATCTTAGTGAAACTGGTATAAGGGATGTATATTTTTGTATTTACATGTTCAAAAAGTTGTTTCACATATATCTAGCAAAATAACTTGGCCATAGAAATTAAAGACACACATTAGCAGAGAGTGTAAGATCGAGGAGCCATCCCAGACATGAACGCCAGGAACTCACAATAATTCGTCCAAGCCCCTTGGAATCACTTATCTCATTATATGTTAATCTCAAGGTTTGTGCTTATGATCCTCTAAACTCAGTCAAACCTTAGCTTGCACTCACCCTTTGTGCAGAGAGGTCCATCCATACACTTTCTATGGGGTGACCAACATCACCGTCACTGTCAGAGGACTCGCCCACATAAACTTGTTATGTATGCTATATCTCGAGAACTTATTCACCCATAAAAAATAACACGGAAACTCACCCTGGAATAAAAGTTCATAGCAAATGTAGAGAATAATTTGGATTCATATCAGCATAGCCACATTACAATACAATTTGTAATGGGTCATAATAAATATTATACTTTTTTGTAGTTTTTTCTTGTAGCCCTCTATATCCTATAAACAAAGGATGAATAGATACATTTTGAAACTTTTTTGATATTTTTCAATATGTTGGCATGCTTTGGGCTTTCATCTCCCAATTTCTCCATACTCACCCAAACCTTTCTCAGTTTTCTAGTTCTTACCTAGAAGGTTGCTTGCTAGTAAAGTTAAATTATGATCCAACATTCTATAATGACAATGAACTTGGACTGATGCTACTTACAAGAAGACAAGCACATCTTAAAAAGTATAATATCTTAAGAAGTATTGTACTTCTTTTGTAGAATTCTCTAGAACACTCTTACCCTATAAAAATAAAGAATGAATAAGCATGTACATTTTGAATATTTTTTTTGATATTTTTCAATTTGTTGGCAAACTTTGAGCTTTTGTCTCTATCACTCTCCATACTCACCCAACCATTCTCAGTTTTCTAGTTCTTACCTAGGAGGTTGTTTGATAGTAAAGTTGGGTATCGTTCATGAACAAATTATGATCCATCATTCTGAAATGCATACCCTGGTAGAGTGAGATTGACCAGAAGTTGGTGGGCTAGGTGTTTCTATATGTTTTAGATGAGTTCTTTTTTGATCATCTATTATATGTATTGAATGATAATTTGAAGAATCGTATTATTATACATAATTGTTTTGGGATGAATAGAACTGGGATGATGTACATGTTTATATTTTAAATGATATCTCTATTTTATTTCTTGTATATGGATGTTTTAATGGCTCTGTGTTAAAAAAAATTTCTTTTCAAATAGTTCTAAAATATGTAGGTATCTCGCACTCAACCTAGTATAACATGTTTGAAAAATTGGTTATATTGAGTTGGATCATGACACCTACAACCTGGACTTTAACTTTATATGCTCTTCTCTATTCAGTACGGGTCTCACCCTTCCTTTAAATGAGATCTAAACCATGTAAGATGAGAAAACACTTGCTTAGTAGGCTAAACAAACTTACCAAGGAATTTAATATTCAATAATTAAAGTAAAATGCATAAGAGTTAAATTTTTATATTAACAAGATGCATTACAATTTTAGTTAAAGCAACATAGAGTATGTGTAAGGCATCATCATTAACATGATTTCAACGGTACGTTAGTGTTAACATTAATTATGGTCAACGGTATAACCATATCAAAGGCAATAACATAAACAAATTTTAAAACTTTTAAGTGGTAATAACGTGAATATCTATTGAACATGAACATAATATTATAATAGAATACATGAAACATAACATGCAACATACAAATCATAATATGATTCACATTCACATTGCACATTTCCTGAAGTCTCTTTATACCTTACTTTCATTTGTACCTCCACTTGATCATATTGGATTGATTTTTCTTATAACTCTACTTTCACTTATACTCCTTATTCTCACATCTTTTTCATGATAATTGAGGAATTATATGCCACTTGCATTAAATAGAACATGAAACAACCGCCACAAACATTTCTTCATTCTCCTCCAACACATGAACATGCATCAACATTAGTTGAAATGTATGAGCAACAATTAGCATGGTGCAATAAATACATGAAAATAATGCATGTAAGACATTTTTAATTGTGTGCATGTGTTAAAATTTGTATACATATTCCACAGTTAAAAAAAATCAAAAAATCATTACTAAGGAACATTCATAATGCCATTTTGAAGTATCGGTTATACTTTAGCAATTTCTATAAATGTCAAAAATACTCAAATAAACATTTAAAAATGATTTACAAATAAAACTACCAAGGAAATTTTTTTTTTTGTCAACGTGGCTAGAATATTATATTATATAACATATTAAAAGTTATATGATAAAAACTATTTAACTCTTTGTAAACCATATTTATGTCAACACAAATCAAATAAAAGTTTAGAAATACTTACACAAATGTCAAAATTGAAATATAAAGCATGGAATCAGTAACTTTCATCTAGTTGAACAATTTCCTCAACTACCATGACAAACGAAATCGACTCCACAACATCCAAACCCTAGCTTCTTTTTTCTCCTTCCTATTCTCCTTTTTTGACTCTCTCTACAGCTTCAAAATGAAAATGAGGTTGAAAAAAAAAATAATTTTAGATATTTATATATAAAAACACTAAAACTGATCCAACATCATAGCACTAATCTTCCCAGTGCTAAACTACCCAACGCCGCTGCACTTCTAAGGAACAACTCATTTTGGAAACTTCAATAATCAAAGACAATAGCCCCGCAACATCGTGGTGCTCCCAAACGATTTTCAATATGGGGAAATATTTTTAATATAATGCTTCTTATTTATACATCAGTATTTTTAATAATGTTTGTTATATATATATATATATATATATATATATATATATATATATATATATATATATATATTTGCATGTCACATTCACTATAATAATATTATTAGTCTCAAATTACTTAGTAATTTTTTCACTTGTACCTCAAGCTCTATAAGTAACAATCATTGGCTAACTAGAGAAAAGACCGAAGTGTTACGTTGAAACTTTACCTCAGTTTGGTACTCGGAAATGAGAATCTTTAGAGAGGAAGAATACGTTGAGAATAGTAATTGTGATCAATTTTTGCTCGGATGGCGGTTTGTATAATGTGGAAACTCTTCGAATTCCAAGATATTTTAGTTCGAATGAAAATTTTGAGTATATTTTTCTAAGAAATGAAATTGTGAGCGAATTTCCTCAATTTTAAATATTATGGGACATCCGAACTCAAATTTCTCTTCTAGTTTAGCTCTAAGAGAAATGGTAGATGAAAGAGTACAACTGAGCCAATTTGAATAAAAAAGTTTCTAACATTTGATTTAAAAAAATTGATTGTGAGCTATTGATTGAAAAAATTTATAGGTTTTAATTAAATATTTAATAATATTTAAAATAAATGTTATATTATTAATATTAAATTATTACATTTAATTAAAACTTATATTATTTCATATATTTAATTTAAACTATTAAATATATATTTTTAATAATAAATATACACAAAATTTGCTTGAATAAAAAATATAATTTAATAATAAATATTAAAAATCATACTTTTGAAATTATACAAATAATAAATATTTAATTTTTTTGCTTTATCTTTAATAAACCTGTCCCATACAAAGTTTAATAATTTAAAAAGTTTGCATAATTTAAAATATAATTTTAAATATTTATTATTAAATCAAAATTATTTTCATAATCTATAATTTTAAATTACTAATTTGTTTCTATATTTAAGAAATCTTATTACATATTTTTTATTAAAAGCATATATTTAGTAATATATATTAAATATATATGAAATATTTTTTATTTTTAATTAAATATAATAATTTATATTAAAATTATTTAATTTATATTATATTTATATTTATATAAAGTATAAAAATGTTATATTATTAAATTAGTGATTATTATATATAATTTTAAAATTTGCATTTTGTATGTGGTGAGTTTTGAACCTGGGTTCCACAAGTAAAAATTTAAATTCTAACCACATGGATTCAAATAAAAAAAAAAGATTTTACTTTTATAAGCTATTTATTTATTAAATATTTTAATAATCTTCTTAGAAAATTGCTAATCTAATTGCCGTTTTCTTAGAGAATGCTAATTAGAATAGTATTTTTGCTCATATTTAAAACTGCTTCATTTGCTTAATTATATTTTAAGTTGAAATTCTAATGAGTTCCTGACGGTGAGGCCATGAGAAGAGATGATATAAAGTTAATACAGTGTCATACATGATATAAATAATAAAATTTAGATATTAAAATATATGCTTTTAAATTTTAAGTGCTATGCTTGCATTTTTTTTTTTAAATAAAGGAGTTAGCTATGATAATTAGTAAGGTTTTGTTTGAGATAATTTTTTTACTGTTTTTTTAAATAATTTTTAAGTAAAAAAAGTTTAATTTTTTAATTAAAAAGGTGGTTTAAGAATTAGCAATAAAGTCGTCTCAAATGGGAATATGGGACAATAAATTTTTTTAATATTTTTTAATATAAAATTTTTATATTAGGAAATTATTTTAAAAATAAGTAAGAAAACCATCGACCGTATAAATGCATCTTTACGGTGTATTTGTTTGACGGAGTAGATTTAAGTACTTGTTCCTGTCTGAAAGAAAAATCTGGGAGCGAGGGCCATCATGGCGGGTCCGGAAACCTAGTGAGAGAGATTGAAAGAGAGAGAACACGAGTGAGATAAAAAAGATGGCAGCTAGTGAAGAGGATTTTATACCGCGAATACCTAGCGAGAGCAAGAGTGGTGAGAGTAAGAGGAGAACGGGCGAGAATGTCAAGCATTTGCTATCATTTGTTTCTCCATCCAGCTTCTTCGCGATCCAGTAGAAGCTACACGAAGGCAATTCTCTTCACTTTCTCTATTTGTGAAGAGTTTGATGTTTGATTTCATCTGTAGATTTTTTATCAATTTCGGATTCCGCATTACTATTTTATGAAGTGTTATTATTATTTTTCTGCTGTTTTAGTTATTTTGGTATCGTTTTGGAATGCTCATTTGCTCATTCGGGTTTCATGTTTGTTATTTTTTAATCCCCTTTTCGTTTTTAGTATGAATTTGCGGTAACTTGGACAAATTTTTTTTTTTTTCTGCTTCTAATTTTTCCTTTGTGTCTCCACTCTTTCCAGCTGGGCTTAGATTTCCTGAACCGTTGCTGTTTATCTATGCTAGTGTTATTTGAATTGAGAATAGCTGGTCAACTGTTCACTTGTCTTTCTTGCTTGAAATATTCTACGCTTGTTTCGCATATTTCCATGCTTTTCTGCATCTTAACTACTTGATCACACTCGAAGATGCCTTTCCTATGACTGTTTCGGGATCAGAGTTAGAATTGTAAAGCATTGTTTGCGAGTATTTAAGGAGGTGGGAAAACAAAAAATATCGATAAAGTTCTTTCAGATCAAAGAATGTTCGACATTTGAGACTTTTATAAGATTAACGATTTATAACTGAGTGTCTGGGTATTTGCTGGGGTGGTGGTGGTTTGGGGCCTCCCTAACCTGTTAAATGGAAGCTCGCAACTTTATCCTTTGATATTTGTTAAATGGTATTAGTGCAGCACTGCTTAACAATTCACAGAATTGGTGAAAGTTCTTGGTGAGGAACATAAAAGTTTATAGAAAAAGAGGATGATTGGGAAGATTGATCTTTATTTATTCGGCAGCCTCCCGACGTCTCCCTGTTTAGGAAAATTTTTGGGAGTCTAGGCCTGCCCGCTACGTCAAGAAAGACGTGCATGGTCGGCGTTAGGTGACACCATGGTCGTGGTCTTCTACCCCACCACGCCAAGAAAGGTGTGCATTGGCTTGGGAGATTACCTGCACGAAAGACTTGCAATTTTTTCCCGCAGCATAGAAGCATATACACAGATATTTAAATCTTACCCTGCAACGCTAAGAAAAGCGTGTATACTGCTCACCCGTCTCTCCGCAAGCATCACACCGGGCTCCCTCCAACCACGCTAAGAATAGCGTGCATAGGTGGTCCGCTCGTTGCGTCGCAAGACAAAAACATGATTTTGGGAATTTTAAGTTTAGAAATCATCATACCTTGGTGAGCAAGGGCGCCGACGACGAAAGTATAGAAATTTTTCTTTTTATTTCTCGCAACTTATCTTTTTTTTGTCTTTCCCCTTTTGTGTGTGTGTGTGAGTGGTTTGGAGTCGCAAGTTTATGTGGGTTGTTTGCATTTCTAATTAGTTACTGTAGTGTGAGAGGTAGTGAGTGAGGGGCTGTAGCCTTTCTAAATGTAGTTTGGTTAGTTAATTGAAAAAGTGGCTGCTGAAGTTGAACATAAGAGGAAAAGGAATGGGTTGCTTCACCAAGAGGGAGAAGAGTGATCAATTTGGAGCTGTTGAAGGGTGCGAACGGGATTGGGAGAGGCAAGTCGGCCTGGGTTCGCATCGTTTCGTTTGGTTTGGCAAAGGATGGGTTTAATGGGTCGGATTTGTGCGTTGATCCGAAAGAGCAGATGATTAGAAAGAGTTCGTGAGGTGCGGTTCTAGAATAGGGAGTTGCAGGTTTTGTTAGGGGTGGATGAACCTGGGTGCAAGTCGGAGAGGGGAAGGTTTGGTTTGAGGTAGAGCTTGGCTATGTGAGCTAGATCGGGTGAAGGGTCTGCAAGGTGGAAGCGAGTGGGGTGAAGTCGATTTGCGGCAATCTGAGGAGGCAGGATTAGGATGGATCGGGGCTTGTGATGGAGATCCGGTCACAAGTTGATATAATCGGTCAGGTGGATCAGTTGTAGGTGAAAGCGGGCGAGCTACAAGATCGACAGTGGATCAGCAGGGCTTGGGTGTCCGAGTGAGTGCGACAAAGAGGTGTCGGGTTGGACCTTGTGGTAATTGGAGGGATAAAGAGGATTCGAGTGGAGGATTAGAGAGGAGTTCGGACGGAAGCTTGCAGTTCTATTTGTCGAAGAAAAACAAAGGACTTCATTTCGTCTTCGTTTTATTAGCGAGGGTGGGAGTGTGTTCGAGACGAGCGAATTACAGAATGGCGTCGGTGTCGACGCCGAACAAGTACGAATGTTCTCTTTCTTTTTTAATTTTAATTTCAATTTTGTTAAATGATGATGATGATGATGATAATAATAAGACAATTTCGCACGTCATGAAATTCATCGTTGTTGCCTCGGGATCCATATTGATTTTTTCCCAGGAGGTTCATTAGGCAAATTTACACTTGTTTTTTGGTGATTCAAACATTCTGAATGCAACAATGAACTCTGTTTTGCGATTGGACGTCGTTTGGGTAGTGTCATGCAATATTTTCCGGTTTTGATCGTCGATTTCGATCATTTACGTCCAATTTGACTGCGAGGGTGATGCACTCAAGACTTGCTATTTTATATTTTCTTTATTTTCCACTTGTGTTTCTAGCTCTCTTTCTCCAGTGGTTGTTTGTTTCATGCTGTTAGCCCCTTGGTTTCCTGTTGGCCATTTGGTTTTCCTTGTTGGTTCACTATTTTTCATGCTGGACTTCAGTTTCCTTGCTTGCTGTTCTTAGTTTCCCTGATAACTTTGGCTTCCCTGTTTTTGGCTGTTCAGTTCCCCTCCTTGTTGATTCCTATGCTAAGTGTTTTAATTTCTCATTAAGTGAGCTATCTTGAATAACTTCTATTAGCTTTTTTTGTGGCACATTTAATTGTGCAATTTATTACAATTTTTCCCTTCTTCTCCTATGTATGTGGCTGATTTCCTTTGTGAAAGAGAGAGATTTGATGAATTTTTGGAATGTGAAACCTAAGGATTTTTCTTAGCTTGCGAGCTATCATTTTTCTATATTCTAATACTTCATCTCAGACTTCTTTCTACTTCTTCTCTCCACGGTTTTTATTCCATCTGTATCTTTATTCTCTAAACTATTATGAGAACTTGAGGGTAAGCTTGCGAGCTGTCTTCTACATTCCCTCCACTACTTCGTCTCCGCCTTCTATCTACTTCTTTTCTTCACGATTTCCCATCCACTTGTATATTTCTTCTCTAAATATTATGAGTTGTAAGGTGTGTTGTGCCATGTTTTATTAGTATTTGTCGGAGGAGCATTGGCATGTGCTGGATCAGAATTCCTGTGGTTGATCTCTGATTTGTCCTTTCCTTTGAGTACCTTTTTCGATTTTGTAATTTGTATGTGAGGTGACCATACATGGTTGTTCTGAGGGTATTTTAATTTAATTGTTTGGTTTTTTATGTGTCTTTCTAACTATTTTTTTAGCTTTGTTTCCTACTTAGTTTCCATCCTTTGTGTTTGTTTATGTGATATTGAAAGGAAGTGTTATCATTCGCATTCCTAGTCTTCTCCTACTTGGCATAAGAACTTATGGTTGCATCAATTTAGTATCAGAGCCATAGGTCGCATTAATTTGGTATCAAAGCCTTAGTTCGCAGTAATTTGGTATCAGAGTCTTTGGTTTCATCAGAGGTGCTCATTCCTAGGTAAATTCGATACTCCGATCGCAACGGCGCAGTCTGTTTGGCGATCGGAGGTCGTTTGACCACTTTAGTGACGCATCGTGCTTGCCGACCATTGCTTGAGCCGCCAATTTCATATCTTTTTGTGTGTTTATTATTATATGGGTTAACAAACAGCCTGCCATTCTGGTCTATATTTTTGGCTACATAACTTGCCAAGAAATCCAAGCTGCTCTTAATCTATTCTACCCTCCTTGCTTTTTCTTCATCTTCCTAGATTAAACTGTTTATGCCTAGGTGCTGAACCATAAACATTTATTTGGAACCTCTTTAATCTGTTAGGCATATCTTTATTGATAATCTTATCGACTACTTGGATTCTTTTTGACTGACTTCTACTTTATTCTGCCTGTTTTTTTTTTTCCTTTTTTTCTCACCTGCAGGCCTCAAGATGCCCTGGCATTTCTCAGCTCCAGTCAACTTCATTACAAAATGCATCTAACAAGTTGCCTTTCCACTACTCCTTTTGTTATCCCCATAAATTACACAGAAAATTTCAGGTAACTAATAATAATTAGATTTAGAAACTATATTTGATGATATTGCATTTTCTTTCTGATACTGATCTGTCGTTCTTGTAGGCAGTTGAGCCTAGTTTTGCAATTTCAACCATGTTGAAAGATACAACAGTTGAAAATGCTGAAAACATTGGAGTTCTCAGTGTAGACCCGTCTTTAGAACCATACAAGGACCATTTTATTTATAGATCAAAAAGATATTTTGAGCAGAAAGCGCTAATTGAAAAATATGAAGGGAGTCTCGAAGAATTTGCTCAAGGTTAAGATTGTCATTTTTCTTGAAAAGCAAGTTTTGAGTGATGTTTCTTTGACCAAAGTTTAAATACAACTTTGTTATATGATCCCTGCCATTCTTGTAGGTTATCTGAAGTTTGGGTTCAACAAAGAAAAAGATGGAATTGTATATCGGGAATGGGCCCCTGCTGCTCAGTGAGTCTTCACGCCGCCCATAATATGTCCTCGTTGTTTATCACTTTGTTGATTTTGGGCAAGTTGCATTCAATTGTTCTTGCAGCAAACTTTCACAATTGACATTGGAATTTTTTTGCTGCACCATTTTGATCAACTTATTTTCAGACCATTAATTCCTTAACTACATGGTGTATTAGTTTAACTCTTCATTGATGCAAGAGATGTAATTTTGTATTTTTCTTTTGTTTGTTCATTTAGGGAAGCTCAACTGATAGGAGACTTCAATGGCTGGAATGGATCCAACCACAAGATGGAAAAAAATGAATTTGGTGTTTGGATGCTAAAAATTCCGGACAATGGGGGCAAACCATCAATTCCTCATAATTCAAGGGTCAAATTTCGGTTCAAGCAAAGCAATGGGACATGGGTTGATAGAATTCCAGCCTGGATCCGATATGCAACAGTAGATCCTAATCAATTTGGAGCTGCATATGATGGAGTTTACTGGGATCCACCACCTTCAGAAAGGTATCAACTTATGCTCATGCTAATTTCTTATATTTTATTTCTTTTTAGGTGATGACATGCTATTACAAATGATATGAATTCTGATACAAATTGTCCTGTTAATTACTCTTTTTAATTCGTACAGATATGAATTTAAGCACCCGCGCCCTCCAAAACCTATAAGTCCGCGTATATATGAGGCTCATGTTGGTATGAGTTGTCCTGAACCACGCATAAGTACATACAGAGAATTTGCTGATGATGTTCTGCCTCGTATTCGAGCAAATAATTATAACACGGTTCAATTAATGGCTATCATGGAGCATTCCTATTATGCATCTTTTGGGTATCATGTCACAAATTTCTTTGCTGTTAGTGGCAGATCTGGAACACCTGAGGATCTCAAGTATCTAATAGACAAAGCACATAGTTTTGGTTTGCTTGTTCTTATGGATGTTGTCCACAGCCATGCGAGTAACAATGTATCTGATGGCCTTAGTGGCTTTGATGTTGGACAGAGAACGCAGGACTCTTATTTCCATACTGGGGAGAGGGGTTACCATAAATTGTGGGATAGCCGATTATTCAACTATGCTAACTGGGAAGTTTTGCGGTTTCTTCTCTCAAATTTAAGATGGTGGTTGGGTGAATTTCAGTTTGATGGATTTCGATTTGATGGAGTGACTTCAATGTTGTATCATCATCATGGTATCAACATCGCATTCACTGGAAATTACAGTGAGTACTTCAGCTTTACAACAGATATAGATGCTGTTGTCTACTTAATGCTGGCAAATTGTTTGGTTCATCGCCTTTTACCGGATGCGATTACCATTGCGGAAGATGTTTCTGGAATGCCAGCTCTCTGTCGTCCTCTTTCTGAATGTGGAATTGGTTTTAATTATCGTTTGGCAATGGCAATTCCTGACAAATGGATCGATTACTTGAAGAACAAAGAGGATTTAGACTGGTCGATGCAGGAAATTGTCCATACTTTAACTAACAGAAGATACACTGAAAAATGCATAGCATATGCTGAAAGCCACGATCAGGTAGATCATTAAATCTTCTTCGAATGGATGACGTGTATTGATCAATTGTCATGCAATCATAGTGGGTGAGACAAATGTATTTATTTACATGCACTAGCAACTAGCAACTCTTGTCACAGACAAAAAGGATGTTATATCATGAATTTCACTGGTCTATCTACATTTCAAACATTTGTTGCATGCAGTTTTCTCTTCAATGCCAATGGTCGTGAATATGTTTCACTAAATAATGTAGATAACTAATAAATGACAATGTGAACTAGTTTTATATGGACTGATATTTGAGAGAGGATGCTGATTTTGTTTTACAGTCTATTGTAGGTGACAAGACCATTGCCTTTACTCTGATGGATAATGAAATGTACACTGGCATGTCTGATTTACAACCTGCTTCTCCTGTCATTGATCGGGGGATTGCACTTCATAAGGTTCGCTTCTTAGGAATAGTGTTTTTTGTTATCAACAATAATGTTAATAATTATTTGAAGATCCTCATTTCAGCAAGCTTGCTAATTAGATCTAGATTATACTGTGTTATTTTGATTTTGGTGTTGCTATTATAAATTTTCAGATAATTCACTTCTTAACCATGGCTCTTGGAGGTGAAGGCTACCTGAATTTCATGGGAAATGAGGTATATTGTTTTTATACTTTCTTATTATGTTAAGGCAACATGTGTTTTTGTGATGCTTGCACATATTAGTTACGGTAAATCTATCTATCTATCTATATGTGTGTGTGTGTGTATATTCCTGATAAGGAAGGGAATAATTTCCTTATTCATCTAGTTGAGATTGGTAAATAATTGGAAAAGGAGTAGTTCAATCTCAGAAAATATGGAAATTAGAGTAAAAAAAATGCTAGAAAAATCACAATAAACTAGAAACCAAATGTATTAATGAATCCTTGTAAAAAGAAAACCCCCATCCTCCACCCCTTCCCTTAAGATGGACTATGCATGTTGAGAAGTCCCTATTTGGTACTCAGATCGTCAAAGTTGTTCCTTGGAAGAACTTTAGGAATATTTGTATTTAGAGGTACGTTGGGTCTCCATTGAGGAATGAATTTTAAACATCTAGTTAGAGAAGAGGCTAATAATTCATAATAAGTCAATGAATGAGACTGGCCAATGAAGCAAAGATCTCTTGATATTGGAATCCATAGAAATGAGCGAACCCTTTAATGAAAAGTATAAATTTGAGTTTGCCTTCGCTTTTATCTTCCTACTGCTTGATGGTGAAGATCTACTTACATCCTACTTCATTCTTTCTACTTGGTAGTTTTGAGATTTTCGGGTTCCATTTTTTTTAGAGCGTGGATTTCTTCTAACATGGCAGTTTTCCATTTTTGCTCTTTTAACACCTCTTGTATTGTATTGGAATGTGTTTCTCATCTAGTTTGGTAGTGAATGTCTGAAAGCTTGGTTGTAAACCTAACTAGGAAATAAAGTTATAGATTCAGTGACTAGTAAGCGATCTCACACTCCTCCTAAAGGTTATGACTCTATCAAGAGAAAGATAAGGATACCAGTATTAGGAGGTTTGACGCCATTACCACTAGGTGAAGTTTAAGGTTTTCTCAAGTTTATATCATTTTCTTGGATTTGTTATTCAAGTTTAGTTTACTTTGATCCGACTTGACCCTTCTTGCTACTTTTGTAAACATGTAACTAGTCTTAGATTGTATATGATTTTGTTGTTGAGTTATAAGAAGCATGATTAGGAGTTTAAGAAAGAACAAGGGGACTTAGAAATTGAAATTGAGGCTTGAAACAATTTCTAGCTGCGGAATATGAATGGAAATATGCTTGGCTTGGATATTTTCTGGACAATTTGAAAGACTAGGAAGATATGACTTTGTGGCGTTCTTACCATTCCAAAATTGGTATTTATGTGGATAAATTTTCCCTTGAACATCATATTTGGGTAGTATGGTTGTTGTTTGAAGAAGCTAATATGCATGGAATTATAAGTATTTTACATAATAAAAGAAGAAAACTTACAATGCTTTGATGTGGAGAATGTTTCAAGACTATGGATTTAATGGGCCTTGGGATCAAGCTTGCTTCATTTTTGTTAGTGCACCAGAATAAAGATTGAACTTCTAAAAACTCTCATGCTCTCATAGGAATGGTGGAGATAAGATTAGTCTTGGATATGATTGATGAAAACTTGGTAATTTTATATTTTAATATTTGAGAGGTTATTCTATTTATGAGATGTTGTTGTGAGGACAACTTTAGCCCGAAAAATTTTCGGAACTTTTTTTGGAAAACATAATAGATCTAGCAACAACTCTGAAGGCTTGACCGTTGTTATCTCTCTCAGCCCTATGCTGGTGAACTGACCAATCTTTTACTTTTTCAATTTGGCTGTCGAGGCTTTTGCAAGCTTCAAAATGCTTCTTCATGGCCTTTGAAGTTGGTTAGAGAGATTGATCCTCTAAAGCTTCACATTTTGGGCATTTGAGAGTCACAGAGTCACATGTATGTTGACCTTTTGATTATATTCTTCTAATTACCTTACCCGTCATTGGGGACTTAAGTGTATTCAGCTTATTACTTGATTTATAATGGAGGGAGCTTCAATGATTTTAGGAACTCCTCTATTTGTGATATATTCTAACTGAACCAATCATAGGGATCAGAGACCTGCATAGACTTTGATATGACTTGTTGATATTTGAACTGACAAACGAGTAAAATTTAGTTTGTGTATGGTTGATCTAGAGAATATTCCTCCGAGGCCTAGACTTGATTGCCTCGGTTTGATCTTGACAGCTAAGCATGTTGGCACACAAATTGCGATGATGAAAACTATTTGCTAATGATGCAAATCAATACTTCCTATGATTCCTCTTGAGATCACATGCTTTATTGTTTCTCCAACAAATCTAAAGCTTGTTTGATCACAGTAGTCCCCTCTTAATGTTTGAACTCGTCATCGGATTTTTTGGCGCTCTCTGATCTTTTTGCCAAGATTGTCAAAAACAATTGATAGCTTAATACCCTATGCATTGCAATTAATCTTCCCTTTGACTTCATTCAATCAGATTTTTTGTCAGGAAACTTATAATAAGCTCCAGCATCAAATATATATTTTTTAGGAATTTCTTCTGTCAAAATCTCAGTCATCCGTTGGCATTGATCCCACGGTCAGGATGAGAATCCGTGGGAGGCTCACCTGGATCACCCCAATATCCTTCTATATTTGGGTAGTTGAAATAGGAAGGATTATATTGAGGCAATTATGTATCAATTAGAAGTTATTTATTTCTTTATTAAGACATCTTGTATAGATCTATAAATAGGGATAATTTTGTATAACAAGAAGAAGGTATTTTACCCTTCTCAAATTATATGAATTCTAATATGGTATCAGAGCCAACGACCTTCATTGCCGTGGAAGAAAGATCGTAGATCGCCAGAGAAATTGAAGAGGAAACCATCGTGAAGAAGAGGCCTTCATTGCCCTAGAAGCTAGTCGTCAAAACCAACAACGCCAGTCTCCTCCGCGTGCAGGATAAAGCCGAAGGAAGCCTACCTGTGGCCGGGAAGGAAGAAGCCGACCAACCCTCTCTATTATGCGTCAAACCTATCCATCCGAAGAGATCGATTTCGAGCAGGACTCTGTCGAACGAAGGCGAAACCAGACAGAAGCCTTTCATACGCATGGAGCCTTTCGTATGCACACGGGACGGAGTCAGCCCTGCGGGAGGAAGCCGGACAGAGGCTCCTGTGACGCACCCGAAGCCAAACGAGAGAGACGTTGAAGGAGCAGCACGAAGAAGCCGAAGAAACCTCCGTTCCATATCCTAACCCGAGCATTTTAAGGTATCTGTTCGGTCCGGAGGACTCGCACGCAAGATCCGACCGCAAGAACGCCTGTCGCGGCTTTCGGCCCTAAGAGCTCCAGTCGCAGTCCCGATACAAACGTCGTAACTTTCGATCTGACAAAAAGGGAAAGTCGTCAAAGGAGCGTAGCCACGAAGGAGCCGAAGAAGCGCCGCTGGACCCAGAAGCCCGAAACCTGAAGCCGAATGAAACTGGACGGGCTGAGCAAACTGTGACGATTTCGAAGGAAGGAAGGAAGCAGCGGGGCCTTGCGGGACGGACAGGCCGAGCAAACCTCCTGCGAGACGGAGCCAAAGGAAGGAAACATCAAGACCTCACGGGAAGGAGCCGCCTAATTGCGAGCCAACTCTCGTTCTTGCAGAAGCAACGAAGCCTTGCGACCGAAGCCAAGGTCGCGGACGGAGCTCACGACGTGGATAGAGCTGACAACGCGGACAAAGCTACATTGCCCATACAACGAAGCTGGAGCTTGCGAATGAAGCCATAGATGGAGGCAGACGGAGCGTTACCAACAAAAGTTGAAGACAGATGCCGGTACGCCGAAGACAAATGCCATAGAATCCACTGTCGGTGCCACAAGAAGCTGCCGACACTGCTCTCACGCTAACGCCGAAACCAGGAGTTTCTCACATGTGCCCTACCTACTGCTCGATCCAAGTTTTTTTTTTTAACTTGGCTCAGTCCAGTTTATTAAACCAAGCGGTTCGGTTTATTAAACCAAGAGATTTGAAAAAAAAAGCCTTAAATCAGATTTAAGATCTGATTAAGATCTAATATCAGCCTTTATTGCTAATACAAGCAGATCAGCCTTTATTGTTGATACAAGCAAATCAGTCTTTATTGTTGATCAAATCAACTTTTATTGCTACTATAAATACAACCTTCATTATTGGAAACCTAAGGAATACAAAATTTCCACCACCAGCCTTCATTGTCGGAATTTTGAGGATATGTTCCCATCACTGGCCTTCATTGCTGGCATTATGAGGAATACAAGTTCCCACAACCGGCCTTAATTGTCGGAATTTTGAGGATAGTTTTCCATCATCGGCCTTCATTGCCGACTTTTTCTGGTGGTTGATATCCTATCCATAACCAATGCAACTCTACCTCTGAGCAAGTAATTGCAAGCTGGTCTCCATCTTGAGGGGGAGTGTCAAAATCTCAGTCATCCGTTGGCATTTGATCCCACGGTCAGGATGAGAATCCGTGTGAGGCTCACCTAGATCACACCAATATCCTTCTATATTTGGGTGGTTGAATTAGGAAGGATTATATTGAGGCAATTATGTATCAATTAGGAGTTATTTATTTCCTTATTAAGACATCTTGTATAGATCTATAAATAGGGATAATTTTGTATAATAAGAAGAAGGTATTTTACCCTTCTCAAATTCTATGAATTCTAACATCTTCATATCATTACCAACTTCAAAGTTTGATCAATTTATGCTTGTCAGGCTTACGTCCCTTTTTTAAAGGCGAACTATAAATAGGAAAGCCTGTGGCTCAAATCTGTGATTTGGATAAATAATCTTCTCCAATTATAGATCTGTTGGCCAAATAAGAGTAGCTGACTCAGTTTGTTCTAAACTCCAAATCCTTTGCTTAAGTTTTTCCTTTGCAATTCAAAATTTTGGTTTGTCCCTTTATTTGAGGTTGAATGCACCGTTAAAACAAAGTGAAGTAAAAATTCTCATCAAAAGAGTTCTCATAAAATGGTTGTGAATTTCATGCCTTTATCAGATGGGTATAATACTTGGGATGCAATGCAGTAGGGATATGGTTTCATTTGCTAGTGTTTGTGTTGCTATGTTGTCCTGTGTAGTACAATGTCTGTGATCACTATTGCCACATAGATGGATGAAATGCTCCATATGTGTGCAGCCTAGGATCAGGGAACCATGAAAGAGATCCACAGGTAGTATGTGAGTTTGAAATTGTGCATTTACCACACAAATGAAAATTTTGATACACTAGGTTTTTTAAAGTTGAAGTTTAAGAAAAGCATTACTAAATGAAAGCCTAGAATCTGACTGCATCAATTGATGTAGAATGCTTAAGGGTCTATGTTTTCTGATGCAATTAGGATGATATAGTGAATGTAGATCATGTAAAAAGGTATATTTCATGGATCGAAGATTCCTGGTTACATAAATTTTTGCTTCTTTGAGGTGTAAACTCAATATATGTGAAAGTTGGAGCCAAACAATGCTGTATTAATCTGAAGAAATTTATGAGAAATTCAAACAAAAAAAAGCATGTACTTGTAAATTACATAGCTATTAAAATCATAGTTATAGCAGATTTGACCAAAATAAGGACTCTTGCAGCACAAATAACAAAATGTTTAAGAAAAAAGATCCTGGTATGAAATCACCAAAATGAAGGTAATTCAACTTGAACTGAAGTTGTTTATAGCACTCGCACCACACTCGAAGAATCCCACTTCAAATAGGTGCACACAAGATTGAAAATAGAAATATGAAATTTTATTGAAACAAAATATTTTTACATGCTTTAGATACTGGTATTTAAAATCCTCTAATATTTCAAAGTTGGCTTCCTCTCGTAGTGGATAGGTTCAACATCTAGTGCAATCTACATATGCACGTGGATAGGAATAAGCGGCTGCAAGTGCAGTTACAGGTTTTGGCAATGACCATCATATCCAAAAAAATGTATGAAGGTTGAAGTAGAAGAGAGTGTGTGCACCATTTTAGGAAATATGGTGTGAACCTTCTACAGGAACCGTAGAATTGAACCCGCCTCTAGAAAACCAGCAATTGTTAAGTTATTTACCATTATCTACTATAGGAAAGCTCTGCTTAAGTGCAACATAAACCCCCCCAAAAAAAGTGCTTAATAGGGTTGCTGAGAGATGCAACAAATGAGTCATAATTTGAATCCCTTCAACTACTCATACCGATTTTGAATTGCATTTATCTGAAGGAAAACTCTTAACAAAAAAATCAATAAAATTGAATTGAAATTGAACCACACAAGAAGTGATGCCCAGATTAGGAACAATCATAAAGAACGATGACACATCCCTAAACAAAATAATTGAAATTTAAAATAAAAAAAAATCTACTAAAACTAATTTACTTGGGCTATTTATTCGCTCAATATTTGTGTTAAGTGTAGGCTTGTATATTTTTGCTCATATTAAAGGTTATTTCCTTGCCAGTTATAACACTAGAAGCTATTCATATTCATTTTGTTATAGCTTTGTTTGAGATGAAATGTTTAGATGCTTTAAAGCCATGGTACCACATTGAAATCTGTTGGTCCAGGATTCTGTTTTTTTCTATAAATTTTAAACGTGTTTTTACTTTATTGAATGATCAAATCAGGATTCTCGTAAGTATTTTTTCTTAACCTTTACAGTTTGGGCACCCGGAATGGATTGATTTTCCAAGAGAAGGCAACAGTTGGAGTTATGACAAGTGCCGACGGCAATGGAGTCTTGTTGATACAGATCATCTACGTTATAAGGTTTGTACTTGCATTTCTTTGTTCTAATTCAAGTTCATGTTTGTCTCAGGATACAAACGCACCATTTAACTAATTTACACATAGTGCATTCTATACCAGCTGCAGACTTACTGTCACATTTGATGAGTTATTAAACAAACGCACAGTTGTGGAAATAATATTTATTTATTTTTCTTGTTGCTATATAATTATGAAAATTTGATTGAGTTTCAAGTTTCTTGCAAATCGTGCAAACATCTAAGGTGGGTTTAGAGGCTAACTCTCCGGTACTCATTAAGTATACACTAGATTCTTGTTAAAGTGTGGCATGTTCTTTTCGTGGCTCTGCATTGAAATTTGGTCATGTTCTTAGTTTGCTACTAGCACTTCTGGTATCCTCCTATTTTCCATCACATCTATCATTATCTTAATATTATCCCAACTATTTGATTTGATCTTTGAAAAATATTGTATCATCCGTTCCTGTTGAGAACAGCTTAATTTCTAATTCACCCACTGAATATGATCCTCCTGCACATGAAGCGCATCACAATAAAATATATTATACTTTTTAGCATATTCAAATTTCTATCTCAAGTAGGTCCTATTTTTGTTTATATTTAGCACATGCTCTTCACTTGTATCATTTGACTTGTTTATAATAAATGCAGTATATGAATGAGTTCAACAGAGCTATGAATTTGCTAGATGACAGATTTTCGTTCCTCGCATCAGCAAAGCAAATTGTGAGCATTGCAAGTGACCTGGACAAGGTATACCTTTGGAACAATATCTGAATTACCACTATTCCTTGGGCAATATTATGCATGTCTCCTTTTGTTTTTGCACATGAGATATCTCACGTGTCATTTCCTCCAAAAAGCCAAGGACATTGTTTTGAAATGCTTGCTTTCTGATTCCCTATGGTGGCATGCAGAACTTCCTAATATCTAACAAGTCTGAAGCAAACTATCTTTTTAGACGTCTATAACGTGGAAACTTGATACTGAGTATTGAGATAATTGCAGTTTTTCTACTTGTCCGTACAAAACTTCGTTTGGCAGTTGGTGTGAATTATCCTTTGAAAAAAGTTGTATTGTTATGTTTGACTTACCAAACAAACTCATCCATTTATCTCACTGATATTGCACCATCTACTTGCTAGTCTAACTGATATAGGGTGTCTTGAGTTTTAAGGTTTTTAATACTTAGGATGGGATGCACAATAAAAATAGAAAGAAGCAACAATCAACAGGTTATCAACTCCTGAACATCAACAAAAGCTATTCACCTTTAATTGAAAAATAGAAAATGTATTTTTATTTCTGATAGGAAGCACTTGTAGATCGCGAGTATTTCCTATCAATCTTCTCAAAACAGCAAGAATCTTTACAAAAAGTTCGCACAAAAAACCACAAAAAACAGTAGATAACTTGTATTATGTGATGAAGGAACACGGAAAATAGCAAGATACATTTGATCCTCAATTTGAGAGGAGGATCGATCTCTCCCAAATCTCTAGACGCCGCTAGAGCCCAAAGAAAACTTAAATCTAAGAGATCTCAAATTTCAGCCAAATTCAAGATATTCAAACCCTAGGAAAACAAATTATTTAATGCATACAAATCAAAAGGAATTCCCTAAACAATTCCTACATTCAAATTTCCCTCCCAAAACCCTAAAAAATCCTTCCAAATATGCTTTGTTTGCTTCGGCGGCTCACGCGGCATCCGCAGCTGGCGGAAGAATGCCGCTGTTTCGCCCGTAAGCCTGGACCTGCTGGACCGGTCCAGTTGACCGGTCTAACAATTTCCTAATAACAATGTAATAATTGTCAAAATTTGAAATCTCACTAGAAAAATTGAAAGCATATATATAATTTAAGCAACGATCAAGCTTCACATTAAAAAAAATTATCAGACATGGATCGCACTTGGCACAACTTCAATCATGCACAAATTAGTCACTATGCTCATCGCTGTGTACATTTAACTATTTAAGGCAACCTCCACGTGCTCTTTGGAGTGTGTCTCTCTCTCTATCTCTATCTCTCTCCACCCCTCTAGTTATATAATTCTACATCTGTAGTATTCCATAGATGCCCTCTTAACTCCTGGCACACATCTCCGAATACTAGGACTAGATATATGATTAAAATCAATAATAATACTTCTTTTTTCCATAAATTAAGAGAAAAATTAAGGTTCAGATCAATAATTCAAAGGTTTTAATTTCAATGGATTAATCTGAAACTACAAGAAGTTCTTTATATGGTTATTTATTTTCTTGATTTATATTCATTTGTTATCTTGTACTTATTTCGTTTCAGGTGATTGTATTTGAACGTGGAGATTTAGTCTTTGTGTTCAATTTCCATCCAGAGAAAACCTACCATGGGTAATTTATCTATGACTATACTCGGTTATTGTAAGCTTGAGCTCAATTTCTGACACCTATTCAAAAAATTCAGGTACAAAGTTGGTTGTGACTTGCCTGGAAAGTACAGAGTCGCCTTGGATAGTGATGCTTTTGAATTTGGAGGACATGGTAGAGTAAGATATCGGTTAACTCTGCAACTACGTTTCTTTTATACTGGATTTGGACAATAAATAGTTTTTTCATGACGATCTTAAGTAGCTGCATAAGTAAATCATATGAACTGTTTATGACCCTACTGAACAATGTAGTACATCCGCATACGAAGTTGAACCATTGATACCCTTTCAGTCAGATGTAGGAGAACAATATGAACTGATAGGATTAAAATGATGGCTTGTTGTAGAAAATAAATAGAAAGATGATTAAATAAGAATGTAAATGATCAGAGGTGAGAACATGATAAAGCGAAGAGAAAAAGAAAAGATTGTATTGGCAAGTTTGGAATGATTTTGTAACACCCCACTATATTACTTATCAGTATTGTAGAGTGACACAAAAATAAACATAACATTTTCAGTTTTAACATATGATATTTTTCATCATTTGAATACTTGTATAAAACATTCACTAACATTTATATTTACTACATAAACAGAAGTATACTATTGAACCATCTGCATACCTCAGCTGTAGACTCACAAACAAAGCTAAATAATAGAATATAAAATGAAATAACTTGAACCTATTCTTCTTTGACATTTTCCTTTTCTTTTTCTGTAACAACAGCAATATGAAAAAAATTGGCGAGTCATGAGGCTCAATAAGTTATGTAATTTATGTAAAAATTAAATTTCAGATTATAAAGAATAAAATAATTGAAGTAACTTAAAAATATTTGCAAAATGACATAAATCATCTTTTAAGAATCATCCTTTCATTCATTTGAAGTCATATAGAATATCAATATTAGTCTTTAAAGATTTAGTTAAACTTTCATAAAAATATTCAATAGAGCTCAGGTAAACCTAACATTATTTTCATTGAACTACATAGAGGTCCATTTTGCCTCTTTAAGGATCCCTTTTGCCCCACTTGCTATACATGTATCATATCTAGGGTCCCTTTTACCCCACTTACAATTACATGTATTATATATGGGGACTCTTTTGCCCCACTATACGCTGAAGAAGTGATCGGCTGCAAGAGAGAAATTGCGGTAAGGAGAAAATTTGGGAGAACTGTAGACTTTCACGGTTCAATAAAATATGTTGAGGGTATAAATGTAATTATATTAATTGTTTAGTTTTTAGCTTAAAATTTTTATAAATCCTTTTATATATTTGAATCTTGGAATTAAAAAAAAAACATCCATAAAATCACCCAGCATGTTTCAAAAGGCTCTACTGAAATTGATTTGCAAAATAGATATCTTACGGACCCAAAAAATCTACTTGTACCGACATGTGTTAATTTCATACAGAATTGTAATTAAATAATAAGCTTCTTATTTTCATATCTACACTGTCCATAAAATTAAAGAAAAAAAATTTAATTAAAGCATATCAATATTTATGATATGTCAAAGATGGTTTACAAATTAAAAATTAAATTTATAATGACTCCTGAAATATTATTTAACTGTTGTAGGTCAAAATATTCTTATAGAAATTTAATAAGAGTACACATTTTAGATATCTTGGGTTTATTGTTCAAAGTGATGGTGAAATAGATGGAGATATTATTAGCATAATTCAAGTTAGATGATTGACGTGAAGGAATGTATCGGGCTTGTTGTGTGATAGAAAAATCCCTCTCAAACTTAAAGGAAAATTTTATAAGATGGTGGTGAGACCTGCAATGCTTTATGGTGCATAATGTTGGCCATTAAAAGAGAATCATAATATTAAGTTAAATGTTGGCCATTAAAAGAGATGAAAAGAGATGAGGGTGCTTGAGTGGATGAGTGGCTTTACCTCAAGTACAGGATACGAAATGAGCTTTCATGTGAAAAGGTTGGAGTAGCTCCAGTGGAAGGTCATATTAGAGATAATCATCTTAGATGGTTTAGTTACATAAAATGGCGGTCTTCTGATGATCCAGTTAGGAAAGTATGATTTGGCTTTTGTTAAGAAAAATAGAGGTAGACCTAAAAAGACTTGGTTAGAAAGTATTAGAAATGATTTATTACATTTAAATGAGAATTTGACTCTTAACATATAACACAATGGAGATAAAAGGATTCATGTAGCCAACCCACGTACTGGGATAAAGGTTTGACGTTGTTGTTGTTGTACAGGAAGAACCAGAAATAGCATTGTACTATTCAAAGAACTTAGATCTAAGCTATGTAAACATGGATTCTCAACATACCATAAGCCCATAAATAGATTTAGCCTGACATGGAAATTAAAATAAACAGAACAACCTTCATTACAAATAAAAACACAAATAGAAGTTAAGAGTTTGAAGGCATGATAGAATTAGATTTGTCTTGCAATAGCAATATGGACTCCTTGCCCACTGATCTTCTTTGCTTTGCTTACACGCACTCTTCTTACTACTGAACGCTACTTAGGACTGAGTACAAGTGATAAATTGGCTATCCCCCTCAAATAATTCGGCTATGCTTTTTATATAAAAAAACTCATAACTCACTATGGCGCCATGATGCTGATAATGGTAGCCTTGTGGAGTTCCTAAAATAAACTAAAGTTGTGGCGTTAATGAAGTTCTTTGTTGCAGCGCTCTGACTGAATCAACGCGTCGTTACCTAAAAGTACATGAATTAATTGCACCTTTGTGGGGCTCTGGCAATTTGGTGTTGTGGCCTTGTCAGCTTTGTGGCATCGTGGCGATCTGGCGTTGTCGCGCTGGTGAGTTGCACGTTGTTGCACCTTGCTCTCAATCTTCAGTCACATTTTGACCTTGAATGCTGCGACGAGGTCTGGCACCGCGACGCTGAAGATTTTTTCATTTTTCATGTTTTTATATGATTTTTCTTGCACAAAATCAAGTGAGGCAACTTTAAAGCAAAAAATAATAATTTATTTTATAAAAAAATTTACACTAACAATGGTGACAGAAATAAAGAATATGCGTCTATCACAAGCCACAAAGAAAAAGTTTCAAGAGAAAAGGTATATAAAAAGAATTTATTTTTAAATCTTATTTTATTTGGAGTATTACTCATTTTTATGTTGATGACAAATGTTTAAGGAAGATAAATCTGACTAAAATAGATAAGATGAAGTAGATTGAGAGACATTAGACTCTATGAGTGAGACTGGAAAGATAACAATTCGTTGCGATGATGACTCAAATGAAGACCCCTTAGTGATGACCACATTGTTGGCTTCTGAGTTGTCATACTATTACTGTGTTCTTTAGAAATTAAGTGTGGATGAGTAGGGAACTCGGAAAGAAGAAATTTGGAATTGAACTTAATGTCATATGTTACTTTTACACAATTCTTGTACTTTATGTTCTTTTGTCGTTGTGATGTTTGCATTTTAATTTTATTTCACAAAATTTACCAATTGCCACTTTGTGTCTTGTGCAATTTTTAGTTTCATATGTATGTCAATTTTTTTACTTTATAGTTTAATAAAATTTTAATATATCATATTTTAATATATTATTTAGTTATTATAAAAAAAATAAATTCTAATTCATTTTCACTTATGTAATTTTTTTATTTTGAAGCTTCCACTTCAAAACACCTTGAGGCTCATGCCTCATCTCCTTAGACGAAAAGCGCGTCAATAATCACACAATTTTAAACCTTGGATTTGTCTAAAATTTTGGATCAAAATGCCCATCAGGATTTTCTCTAAGAACATTTTTAATTAGAGTGGTTTTAAAATTATTTAGAATCGTACTTGAAATGACTCTTAACATCCCATACCTCATGATTTTTAATTTTTTTGGTGACGAGGAGCCTTCCGCTGCCACGCCCGGCTTCGCCGAATTCGCTTGGATGTCCGTAAAGCCCTCATGATTTAATATTGAACATGGACATGAAGAAATGATATAAGTTCAAAGATTCTACTATTACTTACAACCTTTATTTAACGATAGAAACTCACATTAACAAGTGGCGTGAAAGTTATATCGATGGCTTCATTGATCTCTTTTTCAAAGTTTCTATTATCATTCTTCATTGACGCTTTATGTCAATACTTTCGGTTAATGCTCCGTTGATATCTCCATCGCTGCTCTTTTTCAATATTCTCCATCAGCATTGATAATCTTCGTCAGCACTTCCCAATCATAAATCCATTTAATGATCCATTTTTGCCTTTTTCTTAGAAGGATCTCATTGCCGACTCTTTGCATTCTATTCACTCTCTCACAGATTGGTCACGCTCCTATAACGCTCGGGTTTCGTTTGGAACAGCTTTCTTGCTGCTTCTTAAAGCAACTTTTTTATAAAAATTAAAAATTTTGTACTAAAAAACTGTTTTAAGAAGCATTAAACCTCAGTCTTTGGGAAACAAATCTTTTATTTTTTTAGATATGAGTTGATGTTTTTCTGCCATTTTAGTTTTGCCAAAAATATAATCATATCTAAACTAGAATTTCTATTTATTTATTTATTTTCACTTGGCAGGTTGGCCATAACGTGGATCATTTTACAAGCCCAGAAGGCATACCAGGTGTACCAGAAACAAATTTTAACAACCGACCAAACTCATTCAGAGTCCTAGCACCAGCTCGCACCAGTGTGGTATCTTATAAAGTTCATGTGTTTTCTTATTTAAAATCCCTGTGAATCCTGAAATCAGTGAGACAATTATGTTCTTTATTGCAGGTATACTACAAGGTTGATGAGAACGCCGAGAGAGAGTCTGAGGAGAAGGCTGCAGCAGAAGATGCGACAATATTAGCAGGAGATAGCAACACTGAAGTTTAAGTTGTTGTGGTGAAGACAGCTTCAGATGAGTAAAGGGAGAGTTATCGATGGATTGCATGTTAAGATAAATAAGGTTGGTCTTCTCAACTCTACTGAAAACTGTGACAAGGTTAGTATAAGCTATAAGATAATAGTAATACTGGAACATAACGATGTTGTAAAGGTAAATAAAGATATGTAAATAAATAAGAATGTAGTAGTTTTTAAGTAAATCCTCCTTTAATAGTTCATCTTGTGCTTCGTTTGAGATGACTTTCTTACTGTTTTTAAAACAACTTTTGTGTAAAATTTAAAATTTTTGTACTCAAAAGCAAGTAGCAGTAAAAAAGTCGTCCAAAACGAAGCTTGCTTCAAAGTTTTAAAGTAGCTATTAAGCTTTTTGGAGGCAGGTAGTATTTGATGCCCTCATTGGATTATTTATTGAGCAGCTCCTAGTAGTACTACAGAATGTCAAAGAACTGAAGGCAACCCACCTCTCTTACTTCGGCTTGAATTCTTTACCTTGTCAAGCGAGTTTCTCAATTCTTCTTGCGAACTTTATTCGTACTTCAATAGCTCCTACTAAATAGCCTCTCTCCTAATTAAGTCGGCTTTCAAGAAGTGGCTTTCTTTCTCAATCTCTTATCAAAGGGCAAACTCCTCTTGAAGAATAGCCTTTACCTTCCTGCTGTTGTCTCGTTGGTTGGGGAGTTATGTATTAAGCACTAGTAAATTATACATGCATGGTTTTAGCACCCTATGTGAGCTGTGAACTCATGAATACAAGAAAGTTATATAAACAATATAATGCAAATCTCTCAAGTGATGTGGGATTAAACGGCTAGTAAAATTTTTTTCTTACAAATTGAATATTCTTGTATTTCAGAAACACAATGAAACAAATAGCTGAGAATGTTAATATATAGATATGGAACCTATTTTTTTCATTTTTGAAAGTTAAAAAATTAGTTCCCTCGAATAATTAATTTTGAACCTGAACAATTGAGCGCTCAAAATTTAGGTGAGGTCACAAAAATTTATTTTTCATTAGAGAATTAATTGAAATTTAAGGATTAAGATATCATTAGTGAGGTGATAGAATTATTTAGCTCTAATTATGAATTTTTTATGGAGGATTATTTTATATGTAATAATTAAATCAATGGACAATTCAAATGATTAAATTGAGTAAATTATATTATAAATTTAAGAGTTTAATTTCATATTTATAGCGAAATAATATTGAAATTAATAATTATGATTTATTAATTTAAGAGTTAAATTAATTGTTAAATTTATTAGAATTTGAATTAGATGTTTATAAGTCCCTTCTTCATAACCTAAGCACTATTATTTATTAATTGAATACTATCGTTAAGAATGTGATATAATATAAATATTAAATTATGATCACATTTAATTTTATTATATCAAATTTCATGAAGATGATGATGACTCATCATAAGGATTTTTTAATATTAAAAGATAAAGATGATGATGTGTCATTAAAGATAAGGTTGGTGATGTGTCATGATAATTATCATTTTAATAAATAATTTTTTGTTTTAATTTTAATGACACATCATCAATCCTATATTTAATGACACATCATCGTCTTTATATTTAATGACACATCATCATCTTTATCTTTTAATATTAAAAAATATTTATGATGAATCATCATTATCTTCATAAAATTTGATATAATAAAAATAAAATGTGATCATAAAGGCATTACTAATGTAATCATAATTTACCATTTATATTATGTCACATTCTTAACGATAGTGTTCAATTAATATATAATAGTGTTTAGGTGATGAAAAAGGGACTTATCGACCAAATATTCAAGCTCAAATAAATTTGAACATTAATTTAAATCTTAAATTAATAAATCAAAATTATTAATTTTAATATTATTTCACTATAAATATAAAATTATACTCTTGAATTTATCGTATAATCTACTCAATTTAAAAATTAAATTGTCCATTGATTTAATCATTACATATAAAATAATCATCCATAATTAAATTGTCCATTAGAGTTAGGTAATTCTGTCACCTCACTAGTTATATTTTGATCATTGAATTCCAATTAATTCTCTAATGAATAATAAACTTTGTGACATCATCACAAAATTTGAGCGCTCAATTGTTTAGGTTCTGAATTAATTATTCAAGGGAACTAATTTTTCAACTTTCAAAAATGAAAGGAATGGATTATATATCTATATATTAACATTCACAATCATTTGTTTCATTATATTTCTGAGATACGATGATTGAATTTATTTCTTCTAAACTATTTTAGAGTAAGTCAAATAATCAAATGTCACAAATATGAGTTTATTAATAACTCAGGATTAAAATTATTTTATATGTAATCATCTTTATAATTAATTTTAAATTCTCTATAATTAAAATAGAATTTACTAAAGAATTCAAAATTTATCTGATTCAGTTATATATAATCATATTATATAAAGTACATTCATCTTTAATGTATCAATATGAAATAATCCTGATAAGATTATTCCATTCTTATTGTTGATGGACCGTACTAATAATATTTAATTATAAATTTCAAATATAATTAATAATTATGAACTTGTTTAGATTATTATTCATAACTCAATTTTCTTGTATATAATTATATACTGAATTATGGTTATATAAATTATCATGTAATAAAAAAATATATCAAATGATAATATCAAAACATACTAAACTTGTCTTTAAATATTTATTTTCATAAAAACATATTACAATAATATTTCTTTAGGACACATTCTCTAACACATGGCATATCACCGTTGAGAGGGTGGAAGATAACACAAGTCAGGTCAGGAGTAATTTGGAAAAATATTTGGGTTAGGATGGCCTTGTCATTAAAAAAAATAAGATGCTTTTAAAATTCTAAAATTTATTTTAAAATAAGTATTATATACATATATATAAAAAAAAGTTGATGTATCAAAATATCCATGAATAAAACTCCACTATTTACATGCTTTGTAGGTACATATCATGGATTTGATTATTCTTTGCATAGGAATATTAAGTGGGCTTCCCAAATTTTCAATGTATAAGGGACCAGAGATCTTCATGGGTGATGTTATTCATTTCATGGATTACTCTAATATGGGCAACTCAACTGCAGCTCAATTAATTAAAGGAAAGAGTGTCACAGTTCTTGGATTTCAGAAATCAACATTTGACATTTCATGGGTGAAATTTTTGTACTAAAAAGTTATTTTAGAAAATAATAAAAAAACTGTCCCAAACAAAACTTAAGCCTCAACTCTCAATTAGGCTTTATGTTCACTCACCCACCCATATAACATAAGAAAGATTGTATTTATTTGAGAGGTTTAAATAGAAATATAAATTTAACTACTCTTGCTTAAAATTTACACTGATTCATCAAAAATTTATTTAGGCATGGCTATTCTCTAAGTTTACTGAGAACTACTTCAAGAAAAAAGTCCCAATGAACAGGTATGGAATGGTTCCTCAACATAGCTTTTTTCAAGCGCTATCTTCTTGCTTGGTCTGTGTTTTACCAGAGAATTTCTATAAGAAGGTAGAAGAAGGGAGCATTTTGCTAAAGTCTTCCAAGAATTTTTGAGTTATGCAAGAAAGGAATCATAGTTGAAGGAGAAACTTCCCCAATAAATACCGATTTAGTGATTTTTGCAACAGGATTCCAAGGTGATCAAATGCTCAGAGATATATTTGTCTCGTCTCATTTTCAAAAGATTGTTTTAGGATCATCAGATCATACAGTTCCCCTCCATAGGTAAAAATTTATATATATTATTAAAAATTAGTTTAATCTACTGGAGAAATTATTTTGTTCGGACGCCGAACACAGCTCTACATTCAGAGACCAATCAAAATGATCCACGTCAGCAATACCGAGCGGTTTTTAGCTAAGGTACCGAGCGGTACTTAGCTGCGGTACCGAGTGGTACTGAGTAGTAGATTTAACAACATTCGGAGACCAATCAGCAGGAAATAAGCTAAGCAGATTTCATTACAAACTTATATGACAACACACATTGAGCTGTCACTATAAAGTGATTTAACAACTCATAATGATCTATCAACATAAAGTTTAGGGAAAGCATACATAATGATTTTAGATTTGATTTGATAATACAACTCGAGGAAAAAAAATCTTTGAAGAGTGAAATCCAATATCAAGTCTTACAGTACAAGCTAGAAAAATGGAATTACATAAAGTTTTTATATGACTCATAAAGTTTTTTTAAATTTAAACTTTTAAACATTGCTCACAAAAAAAAATTATTTATTTTTAAATATCAGAGGTAGTCCGTTAAACTAGCAACTTATTAATTTTGACATTTTATCATCTTTTGTCTTCTCAATATAACGGATACCTAACTCAACTAATCCTAATCAGTTTAAGTCGCCCGTTTAACAGGTGATTTTGCCTATTTTATTTATTTTTTAAACATGCTTAACCTCTTAATATAATTTAAAATTATGCTTAGTCTTAAATTTTTCCCGAAAGCAGAGATGGCACCTTAAATTTTGAGGGAAATTTTGCTAGCTCATTGACATCAGAAAATAGCCAAAATGAGATATTTGATTACCAGGCAGAAGTTGAAGAGGAATTATGCAGTAAACAAACTCCGAGCTTAGTCTGGAATGATGGAGCTGGATTAGTGCACCTGGCTCATGTGTTTAATTGTTTGGAGGGTGAGAATACCACTAAACTGAACCAAACAGAAGAATATGAAGCTCTTCCTGAAGAGAAAGAGAAGTGGATATTGTATTTGATGGAACAGAGGGTCTTGAAATGGAAGCAACCAGGTCTTTTAGCCTATCCCCAGAACAAGACTCAGATTTGCAGGCATCTTCTTGGCCAGATAAAGTTGTTACTTTAAAAAAATACATATTTTGTATATTTTCATGTCGTCAGCGTCGTCATCACATTCCTTGTCAAGCAGGTATAATTTCTAAACTAAAAAATTTTCGCTTTAAAAGATTGCGGCAAGCCGAAGAACCCTCTATATGCACTCTCGTAGTGTGGTGGGAGGCAACCCGGTGCAACGCTTACGGTGAGGCGGGTAGGCATTGTTCACGCTCTTATAGTGTGGCAGGAATATTTTTAAGTTCATGTACACGCTGCCGGGAAACTAATTATGCGTTTTCAAATAGGTACCTAGAAGGCCCATACGTGCTCTCGTAGCGTGGTGGGATTTGTTGACCTCGATTTTGGCTCGATCGTGTTCAGCACCCTCGATCGATTTAATCGAACATCGTCGAACCCGATTTGAGCTCGAATTGACCCGACTCGAGCCGGATTATGCCCGATTATGTTCGATTAGACTCGAATAGTTGGTTTTCATCGCGTCGTACCTGATTTGATTTAAATTGACCGTTATGTTGAATTTAATTTCGTACGATTAATTTCGTCGCACCGGCTCGAACCAAATTCGACTCAAATCGAGCCAAATACGAACTCGAGTTTAACCTAATTTCAACCCAATGGGACTTGTTTCAGTTCAATTTAATCCTAGCTGAATCCCTTTAACTTTCTAAGTGATTTGAATCTATTTTCCTGATCGGGCGGTGGTCTCGACGGTCCGGATTGCCCCGAATTTCAAGTTCTGTCGCAATTGCAGACTTCAGTCGCGTGAGCCCCTGAATTGGTAATCGTTTCGAACGACTTTGCGAAGAAGCAGAAGGTCGCAAGGCTATTTCGATGATTCGAGCGAAGCAGGACATGGGGAGATGCTTAGAAGACCGAGAGGAAGCCTTCGGCGACCTGATTCTCTCCCGCTACTTCTCTCTCTGGCTTTCGACCAACTCTGGCCTTGCTCTCTGGCTCTCGGTTCCGAAGCTCCCAGGTGCCGAGCTCCTTCCCCAACAACCCGACTTCCCCGGCTCCTTCTCTCGAGTTCGCACGGTCTAGGACCGGCTCCATCTCTCACGCTCTCCCATTTTCTCCCTCTCTGAAACCCGTTCGGCCTCCAGGACCGAATCCGACGGGTCTTCCTGAGCTCCGACCGAGTTCCTGCAGCCCGAACCTAGTTCGGTCTCCCACTGTTCGCACGATCCCCGCTCTTCTTCTCCCTTTGCTCGCGTGATCCCAGACCGACGCCTCCTGTCTGGAGCGACGTTCGTCCGCTTTGCCTTGGCCGATTGTTTCTACAGCAGGTATATCTCTTTTCCTTCTTCATTTCTCTTCTCTTCAGTTTCTCTATCTTGCTCTTCCTCTCTATTTTTTTATTCTTCTTCTTTGATCCCTTTTTCAATCCCCCACTCCTCCTTCTCTTCTATAAAAAAATCTGAAAGCTAGATTACATTGGGATCTCGTTTCTACTTCAAGGATTTGATGGCTGAAATGGTGTTGAGTCTCGATTATAATTAAATGATGCATCCACTACCATCTCTTGTTACCCGATTTTGTTATACATGCTTAGTTATCAGTTGGTGTTTTAATCCTTAAGAAATTTGGAAGGTTGTTTCTAATTGTGAGTAGTTCTCTGTAATGTAAACCGAGTAATTTTTTTTTTTTTTTGTTTGAGAATGAGCAATTAATACGACAAATTCATACTTGGTTTATGCTATATTTTGTAGAATTTTAAGTGTGAATGGCTTGAGATTATGAAAAGCCATTTTTTAGCTTCTAACAAAATATGCGCCTAAGGTGTTTGATGAAATACCTTCAAGATTTCTTTTTTTTTTTGTAGTATCTTTTGGGTGATTTAGTGGATAATGAGCTGCATCTATGTGAAACACTCTTCCTATTATCTTTTGGCTAAAATTGAAAGTGTGAATAGTTTTTTTTTTTATGATATATTTGTCACTACATCTCTAGTATCCTTGCTCCCAATAAATATACTTCTTCTCTTAGCCAAATGTTTTGGTTCTTTGTGAAGATTGCAATCGACTTTGTCATAATGTGTTGTTTTTTTTTTTTAGAACTATCCAAGGTATTGATTTATTTTGTTTGAGATAGCCAATTAACTCACGAACTCATATTCGTTTTATGCCAAAAGATTTAGAACTTAAGTGTAAAACTATGAAATGCATGGGAGGATCTTTTGATTTTCTCTACCATGGCATGAAAATAGATGTTGGTTGTAGAGCAATTGTGATTTCCCTAGTTATACGGTTTACATTGCTAATAGCATGTTTAGCTGCGAGAGCTCATTGATGGTGAGATTCGGTTGTGTTTTCTTTGCTCAAAGCAAGTGTTGCATAAATAAGAAAGCTTACACATGGTGAAATTTAAAGCCTTTGCTTCTCCATTATTTAATTCATGTTTCATTTGTTAGCATCGTCATGGCGACTTGATTAGAAAGCTCTTTTTGTTTATTCACAAAATTTGTCTTGCCTTAAGAAATCTCTTAGAAATTTTTGAAGCATTGTAGATTGTATGTGATGAGTTGGAGAATGCATCTACCATTACTGTTGGTTTTCTTTTTTTTTTTTAGTCTTGTCACATTTATTCAATCGTTGAATGGAGCTCTAGTGCTTAGAGAGAAAATAAGAGTTATTGTCACAAACAAAAAAAAGGAAATTTCATGGGATGTAGGCAAAGTTTGTGCCAATTTCGTATTGCTTACAAGAAGAGTTTGTGTGTAAGATTTCTACTCGTTCATGGGTTGCATCAAATGATGGATTGTTTGGAGTTTCATGGATGAACTTTCTTTAGGGGTCATAAGAGGTTTGGCAAAACATGTATGAAAGGTGTATGTTTAGGTTTGTTAAAAGCTAGTTTCTTAATTTTGTTAATCCCCCATGAGTTTTATAATGGCATAATTTATATTGTTAGAAGCATGATTAGCTACAAGCAGTTAGTAAACTTAAATATATTTATGCTTGCTTTAGATTTGGATCCTTTCTTATCCCTTTAAGCTTTTCAAAAAAAAAAAAAATGTATATTGGCAAGTATTAATGCTTCATGAAAATCCTTACAGTTGTTGTTTTTTTATGGATTTCTTTCTCAATTGTTTTGTGAAAAAAAAATTCGATTTGAAGACCTTGCATCTTTGTTTTTTTTTTTTACTTTGAGAATTCGTTGGAGGAGTCGTATATTTGTGTTGATGTGTTAGCATGAAGTTTATTTAATATGGGCCAAAGAAGTGAAGTGGTAACAAGTTCTTTTAGTCTCTTTTATAGAATTGAGATATAAGTGTTAGAACTCTTCTCATTGGATATTCTAAGTTGTGATGGCATTATTGAATTCCTTATGAAGCTTTTTTAATTGAAATGAAATTAATTGTATTAGTTTCATGAATGGAAGATTATTACATGTATGGCTAGATATTTTATTAGGAGATTTTATGTATGATTATATTCATATCATTCCACTTACGTTTGACTTGATAAGGTAGTTATGGAAATTTATTAGAGAATCTTCATGTATATTTGTGTTATAGCATATGTGGATGTTTTAATGAAGAGAATGTTGGTTTAACTTGTAAAATGGTTATGATTTGTTTTAAAAAATCTGAGAGATACCATGAATTGTTTTGAGTTAATGAATCGCACCTCTTGTATCTTTTATTGCTATAAGGCTTTATGAGTTGTTTCGCATCAAGGAGTTTCGTTTTATGAGTTTTGCGAATCGACTCGGGTTGGAATTTTATGTGTTTTTCGTCTTGCGAATATTTCATAACGGGTGCTTTACAATGAGGGGTTTTCTATAAAATTGTCTCGTTGGAAAGCTTTGTTTTGTTTTACCCCACTCTAAAAGAAAAGAGAGGCACTCGATTGTCGGTTTTGGTTGTAGGATTTTGGGTCAAAATAAGAGAAAGTTTGGTGGGTTTCTTTTGGTAAAATGTTGTGTAGTGGTTCATTTAGAAGCTCGTGCAAATAATTTTTGAATTTATAACTTGGTAGTTAGACCTGTTTAGTAGGGTCTCTCTAGTGTCTTTTGGGTACACATAGCGCCTTCCAACTTGAACTAAATTTTCTTAAAAATGTATTGCTAAGGATGAGTTTTAGAGAATTGAAGCTCTAGGTAGCTTTGTGGTGGAGGATATTTTAGTGACTTTTTGGAGCAAAATTAATCCTTACTTAAGTTAGTTTTCCTTAAGGTTAACATCTAAAAAAAAATAATATTTTTGAATGAATCTAAAACAAATAGAGAGTCTTATTTTAGTTCAGTTTTAGAAGTCTATTTCCCTTCGTTGATTTGGGTTTGGGTTGTAGTGTCTTGTAAGTAGAGGTGTCAAAAACGTATCCAGTGTCTTGTTTGGAGTGGGAATAGCAAAGGGCATTGTTGATATTATAGGATGCATTTGACTGTTACGAAATGTATCCAATAACAACGATGCCTACACCCTTTTTTTTTTTTTTTTTTATCGGATTTTCGTTCTTTTTCTTTTCATTGCGTTTAGTCGTGTTTTACTTCGTCCGTTAGTTTTCTTTGCTACTTTTTCTGCATCTTGGTACAACACACCTACAAATTGAGGAGAATCCAAAAGACGTAGGACTCAACAAGTAACAAAAGGTACGTTCTAGTTTTATTTTACTGCATTTCTATTTCTTTATATTATTATCTATAGAACTGCTCTAATACCCCCCTTCTCTATGCCTTGCGAGGTACTTTTTGGAAAGCAATGAATAAGGAGCATCTGGAGCTGGAGCTAGGACAATGGGATCCTAAGCATCAGTCGTCCCTACTCATCTAGTAGGGGCGCTACGGGCGGAACCACCGGGTCGTAGCCCCCGGTGCTGTAAGTTTACTAAAACTTAGAAAACCTTTAGGGGCCTAGATGATTGTGCGCTTCCCACCCTTAGGGCCTTAGAAACTTCAATTATATATTTAGGATTGCTTTTATCTTCTTTTAGATCCCTAAAACCTTGTGACATCCGTATAGAGGTCTTAGGAATTAGAAAACAATACAACTTTTTATCCTACAACACTAGTGACATCTAAGGACAAAAATTAAGGACTGAGTCTTAGAAAACATAGACTTAGGATGCATGCTCCCTATAGGATAAAGACATTAAAACAACAGAAAAACTTAGTGACACGCTTTCCTAGATTTAGGTTTTATTTTCTTAATCTACTAATAATCAACCAACTAATTCCAATCTAATTCTTAAAAATCTCTTAAAACACTTAACTCTTAATTAAGTTTTAATTAACACTTATAATTATTAAAATATAAATCTAAAAATGTAAACCTAAATCAATTCTAACTAATCTAATAATTAATTATTAACCAATCTAAAAATCTAAAAGATGTAGAGGGTATTAGGGGATCAAGTTATAAACTAAACTCATTAGGATAAAAGATTTCTTAAAGGTCCAAACTTAGAATAATCTCTTAAAAGTAATCAACAAATCCCTTAATACGCAACAACCGCTCCAAAAGTGAAGTTTATTGGATGGACTACTCCGGGCTGCGGGGCTAAGTGTCCTAAGGAGGCTGGTTCCTCGAGCCTGGTGGCACAACGCCACGAATGGATCTAATGGAGCGTCAAAACTTAAAATTATTTTTTCTAATTGGCATAATTCAAAACTTGATTAATAAATGATTTAATTCACCCTTTTCTTTTCTTTTAACAACAAACTAAAATAAGCTAACAAAGTTAATTATCACTGGGTAACCCAGGCCTACGAGGCTATTAAATCAGCCCCAAGGAGGGTGAAATAAACCTCACGGCCTCGGTGTGAAACAAAGGTGGTAATTAATTAAACACTAAAAATAAAATACCTCTAAAATCAATCCCAAAATACTAAGATTTGAAGTTTAATTGAAATCTCTCCTTTGCCCCTTTCAACAAACAAATAAAAATACATACAACTCTAACTAAATTATCCTATCTAGGATCTACCAAAACCACACAGCCTACACACACTTAGACTGGTTTGCTAGGACACGACTATTAGCTTTAGGTTAAGCTATTGTTCTGCTGTTCTTTTCTTTTCTGTACTTTGTTGTGACGCTCTGCATGTGACCTGTGTGCTGGTTGTTATTTTTGCTACCTGTTGTAGCTATTCTGCTGTGTTGTTTTCGTACTGCTTTCTTTTAGCTTTTCTTGCTGCACTGTGGTTGTGACGTTAGAATACCCATAGGTTAGGCACGCTCTCTTATACTAATGCTGTCTTCCTGCAGGTGACCGTGCTTATATAGCGCTAAAAAGAGGGGGCTAAAATTAATAATAATAAATGTATAATTGCTTTAGGTACCTGCTTCAGCTGCTTAGCCCCCAATAATCAAAGCACGGCCAAGTGTGATTTATTTTCAGCATTTTCATATATATAACTGCTTGGATGAGTTTTTGTTATAAACTGCTTAGAATAACCCCTGCAGGAGAGTCTAGATTTTTATTTTTATAATGTAATGTATTCGATAGTAAATGTTGTGAAAATCTAAAATAAGGCATTTTTAAAGAGATAGGAGTCCAAAGGGAAAAGTAAACCCCTACAGGGGGTTTCCTTTTTCATTTGGATATCCTTTTGGAGCACTCACTACGAGGAGTCCAAAGGGAAAAGTAAACCCCTACAGGGGGTTTCCTTTTTCATTTGGATATCCTTTTGGGAGAGTCATTACGAGGAGCCTGAAGAGAACGAAGACGATCCAAAGACGAATCAAGGAAGAGAAGAAGAAGACTGAAGAAATGTAAAAATGCCTTATTTTTAGATTTGCGTCATTTCCGGGTTGTTGCTGGTGGAGCCCGGCCACCTTTACTTACTGTACTTTGAGATGTAATATTGTATGGCACTTGCCATGGACACTCTTTTCCGTGGGATTTTTTTTCTGTGTTGTGATTTACTTACTTTGTTTGCGCAGTAGAACCAGCATGCTTTTCATAGGTTTCTTTCTGCATGTGCTTGTGTCTGACCGTTAGGCTCTTTAGGAATAAAATTTTTCTACTCGTAATTATTTAATAAAATTTAAGATTAACTCACATAGAAACGTAACGACTCTAGGGAATAGCCGGAATCGTCCGGGGTGGCATACATGCATTCTCTCTTCTATTAGACAAATTTCCCCGCCTGCGGGTAGAGTCCGGATAATCTGGCCTATGAGGATGAAGTGCCGGACCTGGGGAAATTTAGTCATTCAAAAATTATTTTATAAGCCCTTTTTTTAAAAAATTCATACATATCTAATTTGGAGACTTTAACCAGCATAAATTGCATTAGTAACTAATTAAAATTAAGATTTAATTGCATTAGTTTTAGGAGCATTACACCACTCATAAGTGTGGGATCAATTAGGGATTTCTTTAGTTGTCGATCCCAATTTCAGTGTCTAAACTACCCTCCCATCTCTCATACAGACCAGATAGCATGGATTTTACACGATTAGGAGGTTTTAGCTGGCTTCCTTTGTCAGACAAGGAATAAGTCCAGATTGCATTAGCTAGGTCGTAGGTGTTAATATCGTATGTACGATATTACATCTTCTATAGATTTAGGGTCTAAGGTGAGTGGTACAAGTGAACCACTATATACCTTATTGGTGGGTAAGCTTTCCTTCCTTCTGAAAGCTATAAATCCTACCTATCCGCGTCACACGGATGACGCCACTTCCTTCTTTCTCTCGTGCTTGTTTGAGATGCTTTGCCTCTCTTCTTTTTCTCCAGTTTTTGCTTCTCCTAGCCGGCCGGATGTTGACTGAACCCTGTATAACTGATCGAGCCAAGTTGGGACATTCCCCTTTGATTAGGAAAAACCTAGAAATCCCTTGCACTAAACCCACTTTAGAGGAGATAACCTAACATCCCTAATCGAGAGTTTTCTTAGATCAAGGTCTAAGATGTAATTAACTACGGGGGCTTGCGCCCGTAGGAAACCGATCCCCACAATCAAATAAACCCTATTCAGTGCTGATGTATCGGATAGGGGAAATCTCGTGAATTTAGGGTTATAGATATTATTATCCATCGAGGTGCGTAGGTGAAAACCCGCTATCCTCCATGGCTAATCGTATCTATAACTCCATCTGCTCTTCCATCGGCCTGCTTGTGTCGATTGTAAAGGTCTACGACCATTTTGTCCTACGGGATAGTGTGATCGTACCCTTTGCATTCGAACCACACGAGCGGAATCCTTTCGGAGACCCACAGGATTGTCCAAACTCCTAAAATTTTCTCTAAACGGGGATACGTCGAGAAGGCTACCGAAATTTGAACTGACGACATATAAAAAATGAATAAGTACATGGGACTTAAACAAACATAAAAGACTTGACTGGGACATGAACTGAACTCAAATAATTTGAACAGAACTTGAACGATTGATAGAGGACCTGATTTGAACCACATAGAACTTGAACTTGAGCAAAGTAACAGAGAACTGGACACTTGAATGGGCTACAAGGAACATAACCTAAAGAAATAAATTGGACTTAAATAAACGAATGAAATTGAATCCATAATTTACCAATTGATGAATAATTGAACACATATAAGCAAATGTGGAATTCGTGATGGGCAGAGAATTCCAAATATGACTTACTTATGAACCTCAAATGAAAACTCCTTAATGAACACTATAGCTTATTCATGAAAGCTATGTCAGTTAAAACGCAAAAACCAATTAGCAACAATGAAGATGTTATCACTCGTATCATAAACCAACTAACGACGTGATGAAAGAGTCACATTATGCATAAAGAGATGTTTAGAGGAGGTGGTAAGTGGCATACAATGAATATAATAATTCACCAACAGATTTTGTGTGATGAGTGCAACTTCCATGCAAGCAAAACAAGGAGGTTTTGAAGGAGCTAATTCCCTTGCCATCAAAGTCAGTTAATTTGTAAATGAATACACATCAAATTCTCACAAATGACGATGACCAACACAATGAATTCTAAGCACATATGTTCACTTTGTCGCCAATATCAAAATACAAGCCAAAGTACTTGGCTTCGCAAATAAGAACCACTTGCAAATGATAGTAGTGGATATGAAACGATTGCAAAGACATTTCGTGGTCAACATCGATCCAGCATCTACCAAATGCATATAAGTCCCTGCGAAGCCACTAAATGGGACTCTTCATTTACATAGCAATCCACCTACGAGTAATAGCTAGCAATGTGCAACGGAAGCAGTAGCAATTCTGCGTCAATTAATAGCAACAAGCGTTTAATATTACAATGCCCTTGAGATTGGCAACTACTAAATCACATAAATACATCGATCCATTGCGAGCGGAGATGAATAATACTCATCATATGCAAGCTCCTATGAGCTGCTGTAGAAAACATGTTATGCATACAACGTATTGTTCACAAGCAAAATGTGAGAGAACTACGATGAGTACAATTATCCACATGGCATAGCAGGAAACTAATTAGTGCACAACAGTCTACATGTACAAAGCAATGAGAAACCATAGTGCGATGTCACACTACCAGATCTACAATACTTGCACAAGCAGAAAGAAAATGTCTACGAGATGCTACGCTATGTCATCGAATCTACAACACTCATACGAGTGGACAAAATGCGTCTACAAACTATCAAATGGAGCGTCACACACATTCAAATAGTAATTGTATATACACAAATATAAAAAAATGCATGTGCAATCATACATCTGCATGGACCTCGGTGAGCATGTTACGGGTACACACATGATGTTTAGGGATGCTGTGCGAGACAAATGAACTTAAGTTCAAGTCCAATCATCCTCTTCAGAAGGAAGTCAACGTGACTACAACTAATGAACAAATATACGATCACGGAATGGATCGAGATATTTGATTTTATACGTTCATATTAGGCCTTCAAAGCATGTGATAATAAAAATTCACTAACAAAAGCATAAGGCCTATGAATGACCTGATCATCTATTAGCAAGTAGATATAGTCAACAAGGTTCAAAAAATAATGACAAAAATACTCCTAAATACTCACATGAACGTCGATGAGCATGTTACGAGTACACATGTGACGTTTAGGAATGTTGCGCAGGTCAAATAATAAATGTAAAATTGAGCGCGATCCTTTTATGTGCGTAGATAGGAGTCTACACAGCTCAAACTATCAAACAAATATACGATCATGATGTCGACCGAGATATTTATTTTAATATATTCATATTAAGCCTTTAAGGCTTATAAACGATGAAAATTCACTAAATAAAGGCATAAAGCATACAACAAACTCGATCATCTATCGACAAGTAAACATAGTCGACAATGTTTAATTAATAAAATAAAATTCTCAAATTCCCCCTAAATACCCGCATGGGTCTTGACGAGCATGTTATAAGTATACATGTGATGTCTTAGGATATTTTGCGGGACAAATGATAAATCTAAATTTGAGCCCGATCCTTTTATGTGAGTAGATAGAAGTCAATACACTTCGAACTATCAAACAAACATACGATCATAATGTCGACCGAGATTTATATATATATATATATATATATATTCATATTAGGCCTTCAAGGACTACAACGAATAAAATTCACTAAATAAAAGCATAAAGCCTACGTAGAACTCGATCTTCTGTCGGCAAGTAGACAAAGTCGACAAGACTCAATCAATGAAATACAACTGCCCATGAATACCCTGATGATGTTCGTGTTCGATGTTTATCTCAACTTGAAGGATTAATTCCAAATAGTCAAATGTCACCCAAATAATCATGAAATCTAAAGCTTAAAAAATACTAAGATTCAAATATTTAAAATTGAAATCAGTCATCAAAATCTTAAAGAAAAACTCATCAACCCTCCACAATAGTTTATCAAGATGCACAAATTTATATATCACTTCAACTCACAAAGAACTAATGTTTTGTGATAATATCACTATGATTTATTCTCAAATAGTCTATTGCCAGTAAGGATGTGGTACATGCCATCTAATCGGAGGCTTTGCCGTCAAATGACACCACAAATAAATGATTATGACTAGGTGGTTCACTGTCAAATAGCACCACTAAATTACAGTCATGGTCAGAGCTCGTATGCTCTTCAATCGCACTACATTCTTAAGATATGAATAAATAAGATATGATCAATATGGCACAAAGCCCTCTGTTAGCTAAGGTTGATTCAATGTATCCCCTTAGATAAATATTTCCCTTAGGTCTACAAGGTGTACCATTGGAAAATGCAACCCATGGCTACCAACAAGGATCCTTCGGTCAGGTTGGGTTGAATACCTCCTTTGACTAAGTAGACTAGAGACCACGATGGCCCGGGACGACAGAAGCATAGGATCTTAATCGGATCTATCATCCATTCCCCCGCCATTCTCTTTTTAAGTGCAAGATGATGAAATTTATATTTTAAATATCAATTTTTAAATGCCAATGCTTCTACTATATTTTGAATATTATGTATCCATGGATATGATGTATTCATTTGACAACTAGCCTTAATCGAAAATTCTCTCTTTATTGGAGGGGTAATTAACTATAGGGTCTTACGCCTGAAGAAAATAAGAACTCAGATCATAATTAAAGTCCTCACAAAATGAGGGAGAAAGCTTTGTGTTGAGTCTTATTTCAAAACTAATCTTCATTATAAAAATTTATCTTGAAACTTAATTTGTTAAAACTCTCCTAAAAGCATGAGGGAGGCCGAGACGTGAATTTTCTGTGCCCACATGCATTAGATACAAGACATGAGATACACACATAACCTAAATACTACACGACATGCATATGAACATGGTAGATATACAGATTGCACCTCACTACAAGAAAAACTCATATTTTCGGCTGCCTAAATCAGCCGTAAAATGAAAATTTCCGCCGTAAAAACACGATCAATGTCCAGCATTGACCAATTATTCATCAACATCTTCTGTTCATTTTTTCTGGATGTCCCCTTCCAACAGACATTCCTCCTTAACACACTAAATTCATCTTCACTATTTATCATCCTCTCAATGTATTGTCATCCTCCATACAACTAAAAAACTGACTATACATATACAGTTCTTACACATCGTAGTTGTCTCTTCTATTTTGAACAAGTGGAATTGAATTCTCACTAATTTGTCAAAGTCCCCCTAATTTTAATGAATTTGTTAACCACCCAAACTGCCTAATGAACAGCGCATGAACGTATATATATATTTGTAAGGAGTTGGTTTTGGAGCTTTGGCAGATCCTAATATCCTGTACATATAAAGAGCGTGGCGCCATAGTAATTATTCCTCAAAAAAAATGGAGGAAAAGAAGGTCTGCATTGTAGGCGCCGGCGTCAGCGGCCTCGCCGCCTGCAAATACCTGGCCCAAAAAGGCTTCCATCCAGTTCTCTTCGAGTCGGACCGGGTGGTCGGAGGCGTGTGGGCCCGAACTCTTCCGTCGACTCGTCTCCAGTCTTCCCCACTGGACTATCAGTATTCCGACTTTCCGTGGCCGGAGAATTTGACCAAAATCTTCCCTGACCACAAGCAGGTGGTGGAGTACCTCGAGTCTTATGCTCGCCGGTTTGATCTGCTGAAGTATGTGAGGTTTGGGGAAAAGGTGGTGTCTTTGGATTACGTCGGCGCCGGTGAGGACGAGATGGAGGCTTGGGATATGTGGGCCGGCAACGGAGAGGCTTTCGGCGGCAGCCGGCGGGGAACTTGGCATGTCACCGTTAGGAAGGAGGAGGACGGGAGTTGTCAGGTCAGGAGTAACTACATATTCTCACACTCAATTTTAAATAAAGTTGTAATCTTGGGCTATAAGAGGAGTTGGTTTGAATTTGAATTTGAATTGATTTAATGAAAAAAAATTTAATATATCTTATTTGAGCAACTCATAGATATCATTTACTTCATAGAAAAAAAATTATCTTTGGTAATATATATGATGATTGTATACCAGAGAAGATCTAGCTTCTCCTTTTAAGATGAGCAGAATTTTAATTAATTAGACAAACAAAAATAATAATGATAAAAATAAAATAAAATAAATATAATAATAATAATAACATAAAATAGTAATAATAATAAAATAATTTTTAAAAAAAAAAATTTAACCAACATAATGATATAAAATTTATATAAAAAAAAATCATCATTTAACTTCCAATTTAATATTAATTTTAGGAATAATATAAGCTGAAGTATAATCATATATGTTATGCTGAAGTTAGACTCTAACTTAGAAAATAATAATAATAAATGAGCTTAACGTTATCTAATTTAAGAAATAAATGTATAAATAAATCATAAAGTATACATAATATTTAATTGTTTTAAGAATCACTCCCTCACAAATCATAAATCAATAAAAAAATAATTAGAAAAATAACCCATTGGAAAAATATCCATATCTAGGACTTCAATGCTAAAAAATAAAATTTATTTGGATATAAATTATATACTTCAGATTTATTTGTATAGCCAATGATTGGAAAAATAGCCAACAAAAAATAAGATTTATTTATATAGAAATTACATATTTTTTCTCTTATTTCTTATAATTCTTTTTAAACCCAACTTATAAACCATAAGACACTTATTTTTCCATTGGATAAAGTTTTACTCCCACTTCCTAAACCCTAAAAAATAAGTACCGTAGAAATATTTTTTTGGGAAATTAAATTATATATATATATATATATATATGATTGGATAAGTTAGTACAAACAAAAACATTCATTAAATTGTATTTCAAGAAATTTAAAAAAAAAATAAAAAAGAAAATATAGTGTACATATCAAAGAAAATTAATTTAATGAATAAAACTAATTCACATTAATCTATTTTACAGGTCCATATAATGGATTTTGTTATACTATGCGTAGGAAGATACAGTGGACTTCTTAATATCCCAAGTTTTCCAGCAAATAAGGGACCTGAGGCCTTCAATGGTGAGGTTATTCACGTCATGGATTATTGCAAAATGGGCAGCTCAGCTGCAGATCATTTCTTGAAAGGAAAGCGTGTAACAGTCGTTGGATTTCGAAAATTTGCGCTCGATGTTGCTGCAGAATGCGCTAATGTTAATGGTAAGCAACAAACTAAATAGTACTCGAACAATATAATATTGCTTAAGGTTTCCTTTGGAACATCTTTCTTATTGCTTCTTAAACCAGCTTTCCAATACATAAATTTTAATTTTTGCACTAAAAAGTTGTTCTAAAAATCATTAAGAAAACTGTCCCAAATAAAGTCTAAGGCTCAAACGAAGTCTCTGGTTTCATTTAGGGCGACTTTCTTTCTGCTTCTTAAAGCAGTTTTTTAATTAAAAAAATTTAATTTTTTATTAAAAAGTTGCATTATGAAGCAATAAGGCTTTGTTCGGGACGACTTTTTTATGGCTTCTTAAAGCAGTAAGAAAATATTTTAAAAAGCAATAAAAAAGCCGTCCCAAATGAAGTATTAGGCTTCGTTTGGGATGATTTTTTTATTGCTTCTTAAAATGACTTTTTAGTACAAAATTTTAAATTTTTGTATTAAAAAGCTGCTTTAAGAAGCAGAAAGAAAACTGCTCCAGACGAAGTCTAAATCACCATTAATGAAGTAGGAAGTTTAATAATGTACAAATTCTTCTTCATCAATTTTGTGTGTGTAATTACATCTAAATTTATTTTGATGTTTGAATAGGGGCTGAGTATCCATGCACAATGATTATTCGAGGCAAGCATTGGAATATACCAAAGTTTGTGGCGTGGGGCATCCCACTTCATTATTTTTGTCTTAATCGTTTTTCTGAGTTGTTCTTTGATAGGCCTGGTGGAGGGCTCCTATTGAGCATTTTGGCCACCTTGCTCTCGCCTTTGGTATGTTAGCGAGTTTCTTTCAAAGGCTATCAACTTGTCTCAATTAATCATTGTGAGTAGTTAGTATTTCATTAGAAAATCAATTTGTGTTTAAATCATTTACTTAACTAATCGAGTTTCGGTAAAGGTCTACTCTGGCTTTGTTTGGGACAGCTTTCTTACTACTTTTTAAAATAATTTTTTAGCACAAAAACTTTTAGAAAGTAATAAAAAAATAGTCACAAACGAAACCTTAATCATGATTTTTTTTTCTTCAAATAATAGCCTGATTTTATATGTTATAAATACATAAGCATCCACAAAATGCATGGGGGGGGGGTTGAGATCGTATATATTATTTCCTCTATGTGAGACTCAATCAAGTATGGGTGTAATTAAAAATGGTCAACGTATCAGATTTGGGTCCAACCTGAGTTGATCCGGGTCCAAACAGGTCGACCCTAACATGATACGGTTTTGCATGTTATGATTGTTAACCCGGACCCGACTCGTGTAGGTTGTCGGGATGACCCGGCCCTACCCGGCCCACACGAGTTAGGGATCACACTCATTCACGCACCTAATAAGAACAGGCGAAGTGGCAAGGCTCTAAAGCGGCGAAGTCAGCTGTGGCACAGCGGTAAGCCAGCACGGACGAGACGGTGGCAGTGGTAGGCCAGCGTCGTTTCCATCTTTTCAATTCGGTATTTTCGGACTCCACTAAACGTCAGACACGGTCACACAACGATGCTGACAAGACGAGGTCACGTGTGATGTTCCTGGGTCAACCCAGATTGGTTTTGGGTTTCTGGGTCAATCCGAAACCAATCCGTTTCTCAAACGGGTTGTCCCTAACCCGGAATTTTTAGATCGGTTTTCGGGTCGGGTCAAATATTGACACCCTTACAATCAAGCTTTATATTTGTGAGCAATATATTTCATATGATAAGCAAATAAGAGCTGAAGTTTGAGTTAAGCTCTACAAGAAGATGATGAATTGAAGAAAAAAAAAACTATATTTTTATACATATAACGTAGAAAACAAAATATTTAGTACTTGAGAAGATTAAGGAGCATTTTTCTTCCCATATATAAGTTTACCAGCTCCTTTAAACTTTTGTTGCTTTATGATATTTTGGCTTTAGGTATGGCTATTCACCAAGTTTACTGAGAGCTACTTCAAGAATATACTTCCCATTAAAAAGTATGGAATGGTTCCTGAACACAGCTTTTTCCAAGCAATGTTTTCTTGCTTAGTTTGCGTTTTGCCAGAGAACTTCTACAAGAAGGTAGAAGAAGGGAGTATTGTGCTCAAGCATTCAAAGAGCTTCGAGTTCTGCAAGAATGGAATCATAGTTGAAGGAGATACTTCCCCAATAAAAACAGATTTGATGATATTTGCAACTGGATTCAAAAGTGATCAGAAGATCAAAGACTTGTTCGTTTCACCTCATTTTCAAAAGATTGTCATTGGATCATTAGATTTTACTATTCCCCTTTACAGGTAAATTTTTTTTATCAATTATATGGATAAAAACTAAGGCTTCATTTGGGATGGCTTTCTTACTGCTTCTTAAAACAACTTTCTAGTATAAAAATTTTAATCTTTAAATTGAAAAGCTGTTTTAAGAAGCAATAAAAAGCCGTCCCAAACGAAGCTAAGACTACGTTTGGGACAGCTTTCTTACTACTTTTTAAAGCAGCTAGCTTTTAAGTACAAAAATTTTTTAACTAGAAATTTTGTAGTATAGAATGCTGCTTTAGAAAGCAGCAAGAAAGCAGTCCTAGACAAAGCTGTAATTGATGATGTATGCATATAAAGAAACTAAAATGTAATTCAATCTAATGCAGGGAATGCATACATCCACGTATTCCTCAATTGGCGATCATTGGATACTCTGAGCACGCATCAAACATCTATCTTTCGGAAATGAGAGCGAGGTGGTTGGCGCATTTTATCGACGGTGGATTCTTGCTTCCGAGCATAAATGATATGGAGAAGAGTGTGAAGGAATGGGACGAATATATGAAGAGATATTTGGGAAAGTTTTTTCGAAGATCATGCATTACTTCTCTTCATCTTTGGTATAATGATCAGTTGTGTAAAGATATGGGTTGCAATCCCAAAAGGAAGAAGGGTTTTCTTGCTGAATGGTTCACCTCTTATAAGCCAACTGATTATGCCAACTTGGAGGAGGAACAAAAATCGATGCTTTGAAAATTTTATATATATATTCAAATTTCTTCTCAAGTTGTGAAGGATTGTTGCGTCAAATATGCAATAATAATGATGCAATGATTCAATAACTAAATTACAAGTTATTACTCTTTTCTTTTTTAATGAGGCTTGTAACGATGAGGATCTTGAGGCCATTGAAAATTATTACTCCAAGAGTAAAAATTTTGGTTGGTTACCTTCCATTTCAGTTTAATGTTATTATGTCTCTTACTCTTAGTTTTGTGTAGATTAATTTTACATGTTTTATGTCAATTGTCTTTCTAATTTATCAGATATTCATATAAAACATGATTTTTTTTTTAAATTTGTTACAAATTTAAGATTTAAGGCATATTATATATATATAATTTGCAAATATGACTAAAATTTAAGATTAAAGATGGCTGCAATAATTTATAAAATTGATTGTAAAGTTGTGGAGAAAGAACTTATCTACCTTGGTTGCAAAAAATAACTAGCTTTCCATCACAATTTTTTAAAAAATTGTACGTGTGAAAATATTAGCCAAATGAAATTTTAGTTACTGTCTAAATATAAATTAGTGACAAGGCTCTTCCAAATAGACCCTAAGTGAGACTTAGGCCTTGTTTGGGACGCTTTTTTTATTGCTTCTTAAGTCAGCTTTCTAGTTAAAAAAAAGTAATTTTTGTACTAGAAAGTTGCTTTAAGAAGTAGTAAAAAAGTTGTCCCAAACGAAATCTTAGCCTTCGTTTGGAATGACTTTTTTATTACTTTATAAAGCAATTTTGTACTTAAAAAACTTCTTGAACTAGAAATATTTGTACCAAAAAGATACTTTAAAAAATATTAAAAAAAACCGTTCCAAACAAAACATTTTAGTTGTTAACCATATTATTACCTACAGTACTCTTAACTGTTATCCAAGTAGAAGAGTAATTTGTTTGTTAATGTTTGGTTGCATATCTACTTCATTTGGGAATAATCTTTAGTCGTCTAATTTGTTTTTTTAATGACATTAATTATAACTTCTTTTCTATAATATGCACAAAGCGCGCATATCATGAGAGACATATGAGAATGAGGAACATATTAGCATGAAACTTATAAGCTAAATTATCAAAAAATTAAGAGGTTCAACTACTAATCCTATGTGAAGTTGTCTTGATTAGGAATGTCATTAGATCCATCTAAAGTTATTAAGTTACAAAATTATGTCATTAGATCTAAATAACTAATCTTTTTTCATGACTTCACAGGAACGATAATTTTGTTCTACGAGCTTAATTGATAGCCGTTCTTTTCATTTTCTGCCGGACTTCCAACTGTCATCAGTAGTCCTCACTGGTTTTTTCCTCTCTCTCTCTCTCTCTCTCTGTATGCTTTGGGATCCGACAGTGGAGGAAAGGTGGCCTGCATTGTAGGTGCTGGCTTCAGCGGCCTCGCCGCAGGCAAATACTTGACCGAAAATGGCTTCAGTTCAATTGTTTCTGTGTCGACCGGAGTCGTTGGAGGTTTGTGGATTAACAGAACTCTACCGTCGACTCGTCTCCGAAATTCCACACGGGACGGGACTATAAGTACTCCGACTTTCCGTGGCCGGAGACGGTGGCCGAAATCTGTCGGGGCCACCGGAAGGGTCGTGTAGTACCTCGAGTACTGATATGCTCGCCGGTTTGATCGGATGTGTGGTATGTAAGGTTTGTGAAAAAGGTGGCGGCTTTGGAGTACGTCGGCGCCGGCGAGATCAAGATATATAGGCTTAGGTTATATGGGCCGGCAACCAAGACTCTTTTGGCGGCTTCCGGCGGGGAATCTGGCATGTCACGCCACGGTTAGGAGGCAAATTATTCCGGTCACGGCATATTAGTTATTTTTTTATTGAGTATTTGCAAAAATAAAATAAAAGCGCAACAAATATCTTACTTATTGAATATTTATTACATTTTTATTGCTCATTTCAAATGCTCAATAAAATGGCAGCAAAAAGTAGCTAAAATCATGTATTAGTTGTCTTTTTTACAATAATATATCAAAAACACAGTAAAAGCACGTTAAAAGCGCACGTAATTCGGACGCAAATTTAGGTTCGGTGATCGGACCTAATAATTTGTCCTGTTAGAAAGGAGGAAGATGGGAGTGAAGAGGTACTCATGGTAAATGCTGAATGTGCTACATACTATTTCCGAAATGAATTTTGTTTTTTTTTTCAGTTAAAATGAAATATATATATATATATATATATATATATATATATTAAAGTTGATTTTATATGAAAATAAATTTTGAATGAATTTTGAGCCATTTTAATTATTTAATCTGAACATTATTATATTAAGTTCGAAGATACTATATGATTATAAAATTAAAAAAAAATAAAATCAATTTTCCTGCTTGAAAAAATTTTCGTAATCCTATTAGTTCATTTTTAATATATTTCATTTTCGCAGTATGTTAATATTTATTATTATCCAAGCAAATGAAAGATTAAGATGTCAACAAATTTCGCCAAAATGTTCATGCAAATAATTTACATCTTGTCATTGATATAATCCATATCATTTGATGTTTTCCATCAAGCTCACATACCAACTAAGCTTAACACATTACAAGCAGTGATTTGATAATAGTATTAAGATTTTGTTGGGACTATTTTTTTATAAACAATCTGATACAAAAATTTCTAGTTCAAAAAAAAATTAAAATAATAATTATGATCAGCCCATTTATTTTATCAATCAAATATTCTGATCATATCTAAATTTTGAAAGATTTGATCGACATCCAAACATCAACGCAGCACATTTGATCTACTATTTATTGCAAGCTTTGACTATCAATCAACAGGTCTTGAAAGCTTGCATATGTGATACGTCTAAGTTTAACTTAATTGACTCAAAAGTTCAAAAAAAAAAAATCCAAACATGATCAAAATAAAACATAAATATAAATTATGAAATTATTGTTTAATGAAGCAAGCATCCAACATCTGCTAATAACACATGAATTATTATATATATGAAATGTCAGTAAGCCAAATATTCAACATATGCCTAAGCGAGAGAAGCAAAATTCTGATTAACCAATTTCTATCACTCATTGAAATTGAAAGCTTGACAATATAAATGCCGGAAACCAATAGGGTTACATCACCAGAGTTCAATGGCCAATTGGATGGATATGAACTTTCACTTCTTCTCGAGGTATGGCTTTACTGATTCTACAACCACCTGTTATAACACATAAGAAGAAACAGTACTATATTGTAAAACAAATCGCCAAGCTAAAAATTAATTTTCAGATCAGTGCACCAAATGAATATGGAACAGTTTAATAAATTTTTCATCTGAAGAACCGTATCAAACTTATGAGAGCATTCTATATGGAGTGGATAGATGAAGGAACATAGGTAGCAATATGGCATAGCAGATATCTGTGTATTGTATGACATATATATAATAATGATGGGAGTATATATATAATAAGATGTTATATAAATTATTTTGTAACTATTGGGTATGGGATTGACAGAACTTGTTGATTATTATTCACTTGGTTACTGATTACTAATTATGACTTGTGTTGCTTACACTGATTTTATTGCTTGTATGATATAAAATTGATCATATTTATTGCCACATATTTTATAGTTATATGTTAATATTGATAGTGATTAAATGATTACATGCATGCTGTTTATATTATTTTGCATTGATTTTAGTTGTAGGTTTTAATAATCTACTGAGTTGTTAGCTCACTCTATGATTTTACATGCTTTTAAGAAAGAGTCAAAATTCAGTGGAGTGAAAATAGATCAAGGATTCAAGTTTTATTTTATTTTTGCATTTTTTTTTTAATTCTTGAAAAGAAAGGAGTTAATAATGCTTATATTCAAATCATTAAAGATTTGTATGCATGAGCTATTACTTGTGTTCAAACACAAGGTGGTTTGACCAATTATTTTCCCATTTCGGTTGGATTACATCAAGGATCAACCTTAAGTCCATATCTTTTTGCTTTAGTCGTGGATGTTCTCACTAGACATTTGCAAGAGGATGTACCTTGGTGTATGCTTTTTGCTGATGATATTCTTCTTCTTGTTGATAAGGCTAGAGAGGGAGTTGAAGGTAAACTTGAAGTGTGGAGGTCAACTTTAGATTCTAAAGGTTTTCACTTGAGTAAATCTAAAACTGAATATATGGAATGTAATTTTAGTAGCAATAGACCTAGTGAGGGGATTGTGACTTTGGGCGATCAAGTCATTAATAAGAGTACACGTTTTAGATATCTTGGATCTATTGTTCAGAGTGATTGGTGAAATTGATGGGGATATTATCAGCAGAATTCATGTTGGATGGTTGAAGTGGAGGAATGCATCGGGCATATTGTGCGATAGAAAAGTTCCCCTCAAACTTAAGGAAAAATTCTATAAGATGGTGGTGAGACCTGCAATGCTTTATGGTGTCGAATGTTGGCCATTAAAAAAGAAGCATAATACTAAATTAAGCGTTGCAAAGATGAGGATGCTTAGGTGGATCAGTGGCTTGACCCTTAGAGATATGATACGAAATGAAAATATACGTGAAAAGGTTGGAGTAGCTTCAGTGGAAGATAAAATTAGAGAGTCGCCTTAGATGGTTTGATCACATTAAACGGAGGCCTTCCAATGACCCGATTAGGAAAATTGAGGTATTATATTTGACTTTTGTTAAGAATGGTAGAGGTAGACCTAAAAGGATTTGGTTAGAAAATATTAGAAATGATATTTCTTTATTAGATTTAAATGAGAATTTGACATTTAACATGACACAATGGCGAAAAAGGATTCATGTTGCCGACCCCACTTAGTGGGACAAAGGTTTGATGTTGTTTTTGTTGTTGTTGTCAAGAGCTAAAAGATAGACTGATGAATATATGAATTGAACAATTGGTTATTATACATGAATTTTGAGAGATGAATATAATTTTATATTTTGATGTATATGATTTTTAGTTGCTTCTGCTGGATTAATTTGTTGTCATTATTGGGTATTTAAGACATTCTAAAAGCAATGACAATATATGTTTCGCGATCAGACTTCGTTTGGGCGCATAAAAGCCAATTTCCTCAAAATGCATGTTGTTGCTTTGGGACCACCTCAATTTATATGCGTAATCTCAATTGAATAAACTAACAGTCAATTTAGAGTAATGACGGTGTTTCAGACATAACGGCGAAGTTTGTTTGTCAATCAGATGTCATTTGGGTACCGTCGAGCGTCAAATTCCTCGAGTTATGTATTGTCACCTCGAGATTCACGTCATCACCTCGATCGATCCTAATTAATCGAATGTATATTTTCAATTTTGGCGACGTTCTGGACATAACGGCAAAGTCTACTATGTGATCGGACGTTGTTTGGGCAACATCGAGTGCCAAAATCCTCGATTTAAGTGTCGTCGCCTCGGGATTCATGCAATCACCTTGGATGATCCCAATTGAACGTAGGAAATGTAGTTCTTGAGTGTTGACGATGTTCCGGACGCAATGGTGCAATCTATTTTACGATCGGACATCGTTTGGATATCAGTTGTTGTCAATTTCGGGTATCGATCGTCTCTTTGAATCGATCTCGTCCAATTTGACTGCGAGGGACCTCGACCAAGGAGTATTCGACATCCTGATCGCAATAGCGCCATCCGTTTGGCAATCGGAGGCCGTTCAACCATTCAAGTGACGTGTTTCGTCAAAGCGCGAGCTGCTAGATTCACTAATTTCGCTTCTTTTACGCCTAGTTTGGTATGCAGAGGTCAACAACACAATCCATATCATTTACCATTATCCTAATGATTCAAACATCACATATATATCTAAAATGGGCCAAGCAAAGCACAAACATACATTCCCCTCATATGGCTTAGACCTATAGGATGTGTCATATGTTAAACTACCCAAGATTATATTTTATAGACAAGTTAGAGCACACATATTGCTCATTTTGGGTTCGTTTCACATTCTAGTACTTTTGATTTCGAGATTCACCTTCAATGCTTACCTTCCTTGGATTTGGTTCATTCTCCCAATTTTCCATTGGATCTGTGATTTTGGGCAATTTTTACAGAGAACTTAAAGAGGCTAACAAGCCAAGGTATATAGATATGGCAGGATATTTGCATCTGCTATATATTTGATGTTAATTGTGATTGAATGTTGACGAGCTAACATACATGTCTAATATCCTAGAGATCTTGACGAAAAGAGTTTAGGGTACAGGCACAAGTAGTTTATTTTGTAGTTTTGCCAATTTATTTTCCTTGCTTTAACCTATTAATAATTAAATTGTACAACTTTTTGCAGGTGGAATGAAGACCATGTATGCGAACAACCAAATAGCCATGTCGGGCTGTTTAGAGACGAAATTGAGGAGCTCCTACAAGCCAAACAGGTAACAATATTCAGTTGTAAGCCAACAATGTTATAAACATCTATATAAATCATTTTCTAAAGTTTTTTATTTCATTTAGCCAAGTTATACAAGAACTATACGAAGATCAAATATGCTTATGAGTGGCAGAGCTATGCACTTCAGGAAAAGATATTTGAGAGGCTCGAGTCCCACTCATCAATTAACGACGCATTCAGTAATACTTGCCTAACTAAGTAGCGCATCAATTTGGTAGAGTTCCCAGGATTAATATGGAGTTTATGGAGCAAGGTTTCCACTTTCCAACAAGTGAATGGTGGAGGGAAGGGCAGTGTTGATTGGATGAAGTATCACAGACAATATGTTAACATTTGGAACAATGAACGAATTTTTATTATCAGACAGGTGATGAAAGAATTGATCAGAACAAGACTCTCGCATAGTATATGAAATGGTACAGATCATGGCCAAACTTATTCTTGCTCATAGCCCCTAGACGCCCCATATGTATACTATCATAGGTCCCCAGGTGAAATAGCCTTGGTATGCATCAAACAATTTTAAGAATTCTCGTTGTATGTTTACATAAACAAATCCAACTTTATCTTATTTGCACAGCTCAAGTTCCTCATGGAGATCGAGGACCTATTTCAACAATTTTGCGGAACAATTACAGCAATCCAAGAAAAGAAAAAAATCAATAAGCTTAAGGAATTAGATAGCCGAATGAGGCAAATAGTTCACTTCTCAAATAGTATATGTACCACTACATATACATCTAAGGGTTTAGAAGCAAGGCCTTCAACCTACGTAGATCCAAAACCATCCACCTATGAAAATCCTGAATGATTCATCTACACAAATAATAGAACATCCACTTACACAGATCCTGGATCATCCACCTATGCAGATACTGGGACAACTCTATATGTTGATCCTATACCCTCAAGTTATCAGAAGTCACCTTCATTTGATTTGCATTGGACTGGATCAGTGGGTGCAATTTCAGGACATTCAACATTTATGCCTTTAATGTTTTTTATTCCAGGGCCGTCATGATCAACGCCAACTTCAATTAATTCTACATCTCACCATAAGGAGCAGTACTAGACGTCCAGTATCACTACGCTTCATCGGCAGTAGCAATTTGAGCTATACTCGACGCAGCAATTGACGATTCAACAATGCCTCACATCAACATCTGCAACTTTCTCTTCTTCAACAGCAATACATGTTCTTTATATCATTTAAGTTCTCCTGTTGCATACACCTCCCTCCCCGCCAAAAAGTTAAGGTGCTGTACTAGGTAAAATATAGGACACCCACAGGAAGAAGTAAAAACACTATTAAATGTAATCAACAAAACATGAAGCCCAAATTGGTCTCCATTCAATGAGGATTAGGCAACCAAAATTCCTCCAGCTATCAATAAGATTGCACTTGCCAGCAAGTAAAATTAGTTAGGGTTGATTGCCAGGTAATTGCTATAAGAAAGTGGTGATGGACAAACTTTTGAAATGGCTTAAAATTAGTTAGGGTTGATTGCCAGCAAGTAAAGTTCAAGGAAGAAATGAAGGCCAAAGATTGTTCAAGTGTCAACAAAATGCAACCCAATATATTCAATTTTAGAACAATCACTAAATAAAATAAAATTTTGATCTAGTGTCAACACAAAACTAGGAATTAACATGAAGTTCACCCAAAAGATGGTAAGAATATAGATAATTTATTCTTACCCTCCCGTCATATGACAATGAAGCAAATATTGAAGGCTCCCTGCGGCTCCATGCAATACCTAATTAAAAAAAAAAAAATTCTGAAGCATCTACTTGGTTTTGCCTGATAAAGTTGCAGTTAAAAAGACTTAAAGTTAGAAATTACCATAAACACTGTCCTCATAGTCACTGTACGAATGCAGTAAAGGATCCATTCGAAGTGCTGCATAGTCAGCTAAGCTGGATAGAGGCAGTAGGGTGTTGACATTTATAAAAAGACTACTTTGCTATTGAACAAAATTTAGGGCTAGATTTGAGACCACACAACCTTTCAGGTGTTGAATCACTGCTTCCAGGAGTAGACGCCAAAAGCAAATTTACAGCCGAGTCTGTTCCAGCAGTCTGTATGCATTTATCTTATTAATGAGCAACTACTAAGTAGCCTGTACCTGAACCATAATGAAGAGGGGAGCGGGAAAGAGGCAAACAAAAAGGTTGAATACATAAATAAACGGGTAGGTACCAATATAAGATCATCATACTCAGGGTTGTAGCGAACAGCCCATGTCCTAAAAATTATAGTGAACTCAACCTTGGTCAGAAAATAATAAAAATAAACAGGAAAGGTAAGAGATAAAACAAGTTCAATTTCTTAAACTGTGCATCACATTCAAGAGGAAACAAAACAAAATCAGCCATCATATGAATGTAAGGAAAAGAGAACTGCTATGCAAATCAGTTATGTGAACTCTTTAGTCTTTACTTCAAAATAGACTATATTTGTAGTCTTACAGTAAAATAAGATGAAGTACCAATGTACATGCCCAGGAAGCTCAGCCATAGGAAACTTGGGCTTTCGGAGATCCCAAATACGAATCCCTGATTCATCCTCTGCAGTGACCTGCAATATTGAACAGACTTGGAGCATATAAGCAAATCAAAGATATGAAACTATATTGAACTTGAGATTGTTATAGAAAATGAAAATTGTTTTCTAAGAATTAAATTAGAGAAGGTTTAATATCCAATGATACTTTAACCCAAAAACCAAGTGGATTTGACAGCTAAGGCAATCAAGGATAAGGTTTTATCTTCTGGTTTGCAATTTTAAGAATACAGTCCAAACTGCATCCAGTAAAATTTCAATAATGTAACATACCATATAAAGCAAAAGACAACCTTCCTGCATGGTGTAGGAAGATTCAGGGTCTAGAATGTTTAAACATGCAATGTTGAAAACAATGTAACAAGCATGCAAATTTTGCAAAAAAGCTATTAAGCCTAACCAGTTATTCCCTACCTTAGATGAAAAGTGAAAGTACACTGAAATCCAATTCTGCTAGAAAATTAGCCTCTACTTGAAATTACTAGCTATAATTAAAGATCATGAAACTATAAATGCGAATAAACTTCCATGCAATTAAAAAAAATCTAGATTGTAGTTAATTTGACTAAACGCAATATCAGTTTCAATCAATAAAGAAAAACATAGAGAAGAAAGAAGAAAAAGAAAGAGGATGAAACAACCAGAAAAGAAAGCCTCATGATATACTAGGACATAACCTCTTTGGAATTCATAAAATCATTCAATTGATCAAAGCTCAAAATTCTGAAATAGAAAGCAGCTTTTCCAAATTCACAAATAAAAATCATGATATAAATTGACTTAAATGACTCAAAATTTTCATATATATCATTGAAATAACAAACTATTAACGAACTGCTAACATGCATGAAAGTTAATGAAAATAATCATATATGATTGAAATAACAAACTATTAACGAACTGCTAACATGCATGAAAGTTAATGAAAATAATCTAATTGAAAACTTAACCATCATGACAAAGAAAAAAATTAGATTTGCAAATAAACTATCATGGTCATAATAATGCATAATATTAGGATAAAATATAAAACTTTAGAGCTTAAGATCTAAGAAAGATTTTATTTATAAGTATCATGCTAAACAAACACTAACTAATAATTCTTAGAATCATTATAATTGTCATACACCAAGATGATCTTGCCCATCATTATGATCTTCAAAATCATAATCTTCTTCACCCTCATTATTTTTATGACATATGCAAGTATAGCAGGCCTAAATGAAGATCCATTTTCTTCCCCTTTAGATTGACATCAAATGTTGTAGATTTTTCCATACTACTAGCTCTCACAACGAATGATAATCAAAGCAACTTAAAAAATAAACAAGAAACTAAGCCAATAAAATAATTTGTTGAATGCATTATGCACTATGACATTTTAATGCACATAGAACACACTATTTTGTCCACATGTGCCTTGTTCTAACAATAACCTGAGAGAGCCGTATCTCTATGCTACAAGTAGTGCATACTATTTTGCGTAATAGAAAAATATCAATAAGATATATGTCAAATGCACGAAATTAATATCCCTCCACCAAATTATAAAATCTTGGATGGATTAGAAATATTTATTATCACTGTGTGGTGAAACCAATAGGTTAACACATAATAACTCTATTCCTGTGCATGCCAAATAAACAGTATACATGATTCATATTTAAAGGAAAATAAGCAATTCAAGCATTAATCATAGCTTCCTTAGACTATAAGGTTCATGAGTTGGGATATTTTCCACAATTTTTATCCCTTATCTTTCTTAGTTCTCTAATCTCGCCATAATTTTTGTTTCCATTTAAATGAGCATGTAGCAACATACTTTTCCCATGTCAAACTACTCACTCCTGTTTCAATTTATTTCCACTCTCTTTCTCTTCCCAAGGCCTTCCACACTAGCCATCAACTCTCCCTCCCCCTCCTCTCCATCCAAATCTTACTCTTTGTTCTCCACTTGCACATCAAAAATTCTTTTTTTTATTTTTGTTGTTTGAAGAGCCTTACGGATAATGATTCCACATTTAGCTTCATTTACTCCCACAAATTAGAATTGGAGATGAGCAAAAGCCCTTTTTCTGCACACCATTTATCTTGCTTGCTATTTTGATGATTCCTAACTTCCTTGAATGCTTCCTTAAAATTACTTCTAATGGAAGTGGCCTTCTTCTCTGTAGGCAACTTCGTGTAAAGGGGCCCTAATGAATTACATTTCAAATTCTCTACAAATAAGAACTACTTTTTTAGCTCTTCATTGTTTGCCCAGGAAAGGAAATGTTGCACTACGACACGAACCCTGCTTTCGCAAGCTTAAGGTCCCATTTTCCCTGAGATAGATTGGAATTTAAATTAACCAGATTTTCTCTGATGAATAGCATCAAGGTTTATTTAGTTGTGAGGTTCCACTTCCTATGAGCGTAAGCCCTATGATAGGAAACGCTAGTAGGTTTCAAGCGTTACGTATCAAATTGGGGAAATCAGCGAGAGAACTCCACCCAAACTCCAAGAAAAAACAGAAAATAGTAGATATTTTTGTATTATTTGATGAAAGGAATCCGAAAATACCAACATACAATTGATCATCTATTCGAGAGGAGTATCTAGCTCTCCCAATTCTCTAAACGCCGCTAGAGCCCAAGAAGCCAAGCACCAAAACAGAAATCAGCCACCAAAAGCATGCCCTAACCCAAATGCAAACATCTACTTAAAGCAAATAACAAAATAATGCAAAAGAACTAAACAACCCCCTATACAAACTCCATTAGGTAGTGGACCCCACCCCAAGGGGGCGGAAATTGCAGCCTGCTGCATAATATATGAGCCGTCCCAAGAGTTGGGTAGCTGGACCAGTCCCTCATGGACTGGTCCAGATGTATCAATACCTTGCTCCCAAAAAACCACCTTGTCCTCAAAGTGGAAAGATGAAAACTGATGTTTCACCCTCTTGTAAGGCTCCCATGTAGCGTCATAATCGGGAAGGTCCCTCCACTTGATCAACACCTCTTAAATTCCTCTCTCGACCTGGCGCACCCCTTGGAGATTCAGGACCTCTAATACCACTTCCAAATCTTCAATCAATAATGCTGGCAGCTCTGAACTCACTGTGTGATCCCCCACAGCTCTCTTCAACTAAGATACATGAAACACCAGATGTATGGTGGCAGTTGGGGGCAACCTTAAACGTACGCCACTGCTCTGATTCTCTCTAGTATCTCATAATTGTCAAAATAATTTGGAGCTAGCTTCTCGTTCCTCCTATGAGTGATCGTCCTCTGTCTGTACAGTCAAAGCTTTATGAACACCCTATCCCCCACTTCGAACTGGATGCCCTTCCTATGCTCGTCCACCCATGTCTTCATAATCTATCGAGCTCTCAACAGATGCTTTTTTACAACACCTTGTACCGCTCCTCCAAGTATTCCTCTACTAACGAAATTGGAGTGCTACTCTGCCCAAAATATACTAGGTGAGGTGGATCTCATTCATATAACACTTTGAATGGGGTCATCTGGAAGGCAGGGTGATACGAAGTGTTGTACCAGTACTCCGCTCATACTAGCCACTTGGCCCACATCCTAGGTGTCTCCGACACAAAGCATCGTAGGTAAGTCTCCAAGCTCCTATTTACCACCTCGGTCAGCCCATCTATCTGTGGGTGGTAAGTAGTGCTCATCTTCAATACCGTCCCCTGTAACCTGAACAACTACCTCCAAAACTGGCTGAGAAATACCTTATCCCTCTTGAATAATACAAAATCAGGTATCCCATGCAATCTAACAACATCTCTGACGAATGCTGCTACAGCTGTCGCTGCAATGTAAGGTGTCGTAGGGAAATGAAGTGAGCATACTTGCTCAATCTATCCACCACCATTAGAATCAATGTAAACCCTTCTGACCGAGGTAACCCATCTATAAATCCATGGAAACCTCCTCTACACCCAATCTAATAGAGCTAAGGGCTGCAATAATCCTCCTGAAGCCATGGTCATGTACTTGTTACTCTAACAAATCTAACAACTGGCTGCAAACTCCTCCACATCCTTGTGCATCCCCTTCCAATACAACTCTGCAACGAGTTTCCTGTATGTCTTTTGTACTCCCATCCTTCTAGAGAATAGCCTAGGTGACAACTTCCATCCTTCAATAAATCTGCCATAATCCTCCCCAGCTCTTCATCCCGCGCACTCTCCTCCTTAGTGCCTCCCAATCCAGTATCAATGGTATCGACATAGCCGTCTCTTGTAGCTCCCTCATACATCTAAACAAAGCATCCGCTATCTTATTCTCTATCCTTGGTCTGTACTGGATTTCAAAGCCATATCTCAATAACTTAAACAGTCATCTCTGATGTTCCTCTGCAGCATCCTCTGCTCCAACAAGTACTTTAGATTCCGCTGATTCGTCCTGATAGTGAAATGTCGACCCAACAAATAAGATCGCCACTTCTGGATGACTTTATCCCCATGAATATTGAACATATAATGACACATTACTCAAATTCTTTGAGTGCATATCAAGGTGAAGGCATGATTAATATAATACAAATAACTCTCTTTCAACACCTCAGTTGATTTTCAAGGATAAAACATGCATGCAATTAACCTAAAATGCCTGATATCCTAATGGATAAACAAGAGGGAACCAAATTTCAATCTTCAAGGGGATTGCCAAGGCCTACAATGGCAGATGCGGCATGGTGACCAATGTAGTCTACCTCAGATCAGGTGACACAAGTTTTGATCAAATGTTCGGCTTTACATTTGTATAAGCTTTTCAAAATCATTTACAATGAATATTCACTTGAGGGCTACCTCATCTATGGATGGGCTATAACACCCATCGTGCTGCTCTTCTCAATTTGTGACCTATACATAAGCTCCTCTAATATCAGAGGCAAAAGGCCTACGTCATGTGCCTCCCTACACTCAAATTATTAAGTCTAGATCACCGGGTATTTCCATTAGCAAAGTTTGAGCGTTAAAGTCTAATCATAAGTCATATCATTATAAATGCACAAACTACGTGCCCCCCCTAAAAAAATGGATTTTTTTTTGTAGAAATAAAATCAAGTTGGAAACTTCAAAAATTAAATTGGAGACCATTAGAACTCCGATTTCAGCAAACTTACAATCGAACTGAACGTCTCGAAAATGCGAACCCAATGGCACCAAATTCGACTCAATCTTAACCCAAATGACTCCAAATCAAAGACTCAAAGTGAATTTGGAAGGTTTAAACCATAATTTGGATTACCAAATGGTTTCCAAACATGACATGCTTATAGTCGAATTGAACAGCTAGATGAGACGAATCCAACTAGCCCAAGATCGCCGAATTTTGATATCACTAAGAAATTTAAATGCCCAATAAATGGTCCACGATCAAAAGATTTAACATCTGACGTCCATTCAAATCACTCCCAATTTAATTTCCTATTCATTTACATTTTTTTCTTGGTTGATATTAGCTTAATCGTGTATTGATTCGATCTTAAAGAGGTTTTATGATTTGTTTTTGGGCAATGAGATTTTTAATATTACATATTTAGTTAATATATTGAACCCGTTCTAGCAGTAATCAAGTGATTTTATGATTGGAAGTCATTTTGTGAAGGAAAAAAATAAACTAATTCGCTATCAAAGTTTTATCCTTTTTAAAACTGACTATATTATTCCCAAGTTCGGATGTAAAAAGTTGAAGGAAAATTAAAAAAAAAATTTAGGCCCCCCCTAGATACATTTTCTGGCTCCGCCACTGCTTGGCCACCTAGCCTATATGACAAGTAAAGGCTCCTAAAAATTTTTAATTTCAAATGAAAATGAACTCACTCAAACCCATTTATATCAAACCCTACAAATGGAACAAACGATAGCTGTGGACAGAGATTGACACTTTGCTAGGGCCACAAGCCCAAAGAGGGTAGCAGCCGTGAAACCACATTTGAGCCTACACAAAGGGTTAGATAAGGGATAACATAGCCCAAACCACCGGTTAGAGTTAACATGTTCAAGTTAGCCCAAACAGACTAACCAACCTTCCAAGTCATGATGTTGACAAAGTCTTTACTTGACATTTTCAAAGTAGTTGTAACAATCTTGATTCAATAGGTTCTTTGTGAGATAAGAAGTCAATTGTATCAAAAGTAAATCAGCAACAATTTGAAGAAAGAAAAACAGATTACTAGAACAAATCGAACATTTACCTATACTATCACAAGAAGCATTCCCAATTATATCTACAAAACCAATCTATATAAAATTTTGCACATTTCATGCAAAAAGTGAAGAAGGTTTTCTTCAGAAGATGCTTAAATACTCACAATTATATGCTGCTTCTTGGGGTTATAATCAACGTCTCTGAAATGTGCATTCTCAATTGAATTTGCCTTCCTAAGAAAGAAGCATGGACAATTTTGTTGGTACCATGAAATCAATGTGAGGAAGACATCAACTGAAGGGAAAAACTATGTATCATATCAATATTTTGTAGTTCCAGTTTATGCATCCCTAAATATCCTTCAAAATAATTTTAATCACGTCCACATTATTGGCTACAAATCAAAGGCTTAAAATATAAGGAAATATTATTGAGATTTGGATATAAATAAATCATCCATCAGAATAATTACAGGAAAACCTGCATATTTATGGCAGTAATTAAAAGTAATGCAATTGCTAAAGCTTTAAAAGACCAATTAACTGTAAATATAATGTACTTCATTTTCTAAGATTGTCAAGTAAGAGTAAGTGGGCCTATAATTCAACAAGCATAAAGAAGCTATTCTGTACAGAACATGATGAGGACATCAGCAGGAGATTCTGGCGCATCTATCATCGGAGGAATCGTAGATCGACGGCTACGAATATGAGTCTTTATTTATGATGCATTCCATGTATTATTTTATTTATGTTTGAGTCTTTACCATTGTACCCCTGTGATGGATTAATTTGTGTTGTAGCCCCGATGGCATTTGAGTCTTTGTATTTTTCTTTTGCTTTGAGGCCTATATATGAGGGCCCTCACTATTGTATGAGAATAATTGATGAACGAAATTCTTGCTTTCTTGTTCCATTGAGTGTTGAGAGCTCTAGTGAGAGGTGAAGTCCCTAGGTGAGGGCAAAGCAACTCCCGCTAGCTGCAGGACGAGTCCGGCTCTCGGTTTTCCATCCCCTACCTTTCCTCCCACTTTTCTCCTTCCCTAGCCGCTGGCCTCATTCTCACCTTCCTCCAAAATAGTCGGCCTCCCCCTCCTCAAATTGTCGGCTTCCTTCCCCAGTTCCCCTTTCCACCTCAAGCCACCGGCCCCCCTCCCCATGCCACCCAACCCTACGGCCCCAAGCCTCACTGGAAACCCTTTTCCCCCACCGAACCCCAAGATCTGGCCCCTCCCCTAACCGCCAGCCTACCTACCCTCACACCCTAGCCGCCGGCCTACCTACCCTCTCACCCTAGCTGTCGGCCCACTCCTCCACAAGTCCCTTGATTTCAAAATCAGATTGCCTCTTAAATACCTTCCTAATTTATCCAATTATCAATTTGAAAAGTCCCTTAATTTGAATTCAAATAGATTTGAATTCAAAACCTTTCCTAATATATAAATCTATTTTAGGAAGCTCCCTTAATCACTCACAATCTGAAATTAATTTGGATTTAATTCCAAATCCCACATTCATTGCATGTAGACACATTCGTTGAATGTGGACACCCTTTCCCACCCTCCTTTGGCCAGCCCCCCCTATCCCTCTCTCTCGCTTAATTAATTTTTCCCCTTAATGCTCTCAATCAAAGCCCCTCTCATCTAGGTATATATGCCGCCCCACCCTAGCTCAATTGGAGGAAATTCAAATTTTGAATTATTTCCTCCTTGAAATCTAAAATTAAATTTCAGATTTTTAAATTATTTGTCCCCCGCCAACATAAACCTAAAATCTAAAATTAAAGTGGCCCCACCCCTAGCCTTAGCCGACCACCCAAACCTCTCCCTCCTCCTCTCCTTCTCTTCTCCCTTGCTTCATACACCATCCAAGGAAGAAGAAACACAACTCCGACCTAAGTCCCCATGAATGGCCAATCCTGAACAAGACCATGGGTTCGTATACGATCATCAGGGACGAGTAGATGTGTTGAGATCACCCTTTTTCGACATCAACTTGGAGATCAACCACTGTCGAAGACTACATTGATCAGATCCTCTTCACTTTAACGACCGCCATCGGCGAGCATCAAACCTCTGGGCAGTGGCAAGTTCTCCAACATCCACCGACTTCTTTCCCTCCAGATAAGTTTTCATTGGGTAATATTGTATGCGTCTTCTGTCTTTTGGTGGCATCATTAAGTTTGTTGAAATTATTCTTCCGCTAAATAGCCCCCAAGAGTGTGAGTGAGGGTAATTCAAGGTGAATTTTCTAATTGCTAATCGGTGGATTTATGTTACTTGCACATCTAGCTTTATTATAATTTTTGTTGCTATTTTAAATTGCCCTTCTAATCCATTTTGTAACCACATGCCAAAGCAAATCAAAAACTAAGAAATCCTAGAATCTTATCTTGTGGAACATTGATTTTAAAATTGGCAAGCTTAACTAATTTTATTAAATCCCTGCAATACCTTTTATGTTTCACATCAGAACAATAACTTGAACTAGAACAAAAAGATACTGTTCGGCCTCATGCTACTGTTTAGAGTTTAATGAGGCATCTCTGCACAAGCACTGAAGTAATGATAATGAATATCTAACAATTACACAGCAAATATTAACAAAATCAGCATTACTAATCTATTCAGCAAGTATGCCGAAACTACATTTTGGAATAAAGTACTTGTAAGCATAAGACTCAACTCTGTGAGACATGATAACTAAAGTTTCCCACATCATCTCAATTCTAGTAAAAATATATGTTAACAGGCAGAGGAATGCAACAAACAACACATAAAAACAAAGAAGAGCATACTTCATGGTCCTGAGATCCCAACATTGTAGCCAAGATTCGCATATGGTTGCCACAACATTTTGGTCATGAGGGTCCCAAGATCCTCCAGATAATCTATGAAGCATTCCAACAGATTCTTGTGATATTACCTGTGTTGCAATAGAGTATAGGACTTGCTAACTGAGACAAACATGAAGGTCAGACACAGAAATCAAATTATTGACAGATGCTACTGTGCATCCAGTGCCAAAACGTGCTTCCATGTAATACAGATGAGTCATCTTTTCTGGATCCCTAATGATTATATTACTTTCTAAGTTATGTGAAGCTTTACTTCTATATCATCATTCCATTTCAATTCAAATTGACTCCTTATAAACACTGATGGAACGTTATGATGCTTCTTTAATAATCATGCAATGATGCTTCTTTAGCGATATCAAGCATTACTTAACGACAATGTACTTTAAATCAGCTTATTTTAAAGGAAGAACAAGCAGCCAAATATCCATCATGATGTTGTGGGACAAATATAAAAGCAAAACATAGACAGTTTAAGTCAATACACAAATGCTCATAAAAAGCCCTGTAAGTTGTTTTGAGATAATTTAATCAAATAGGAGGAGAAACAACGGAAAAGTTAAATATTTGGGTCCTTTGCATTACAAAAAAATGAAAATGATGGAGGATTTATGTGAACAAAAAGAAATATACAACAGCAAAAAATAAATTATCTCGGGTAAATAAAATAACTTCATCACCACTAAAAAGGTAACCCAAAAAAAAAAACTTCACCACCAAGACCATTTAGTGGTTCCAAATATTCCATGCACACCTTGGCTGTTTTACTAGAAGAGTCTATGCTCCATAAGAAAATATTTCCCTCATCAATGCTAATCAATTTATCGTGCCTCCCCCGTGGCCACCAAAGAATACTGTTACAGAGAATAAACAATCAGAAAGAGGATAAGAGCAGCAAAATGATCCTATGGAGCGGACACAAATAAGATGGCCTACTTGGACGATAACCATGCATGTAAAATGTTAAGAGGAAAACTTGAATGCACTAAAAGAATTACAAAACCGATTACAAATATTCAACAAGAAGATTCAGAAATTAAAAGAGTAGGCCAAGCAGGAAGAAACCCAATGTAGTTATCAATTTGAAAAATCACAGCTGATCCTGAAACAATTAAGCCTAACTCCAAATTATTGGGATACTTATAATAATGAAGATATGATAATTCCATTAAAAAAAATAAAATTAGCATGGCAACACATACAATTGGTTATTCATAAAACACATAACAAAGGCAAATTGGAATGGAGGGATCAGAAGTAATTACATTTTTTAATGTGTGCAAAGCACGCAAATAAATAAATAAATATCGGGTAGATGAGCCTACTCATGCAAGATTCCACTACAATAACACTTAGTAATTACTTTAGGTGCAAGACAAAAAATAGCTAAGAAACTACAACCTCAAATAATGACCTAAAACATATGAGTTCATACAACATAACAAAGACTCAATTTTCATTTGGGACAATTTTCTTTCTGCTTTCTAAAGCGGCTTTTAAATACAAAAGTTTTAAATTAAAAAAAAAATACTAAAATGTTTGTTTTATAAAGTAAGAAAGTTGTCCCAAACGAGCCTCAAAGGGTATGGAGAGAATGTATGAGATGTCCTTAGATCCACCAAGGCAAGCAGTTGATCTTTGTCAGCTTCATTTTGAGATTCCTGCTCCAATTCAATTGCCACTACCTCAGAAGATATATACTTACTTCAAAGGATTATACATCATAGTTACTTCATTCACACTTATTGTAGATCAAATTTATGCGGACGCAACCTGATGTGACACATAATGCATGGAAACGAAAACTGCTTGGGGATTTTAATATACGATTGTAAAGCTTTGCTAGTTATAGAATTAATGCTTACCCAAATTAAGTTTTCGGAATTATCAAGTCGAAATTAAGTAAGGCATGTGGTTACAACTAGATTAACGGGACAATATCAAATTGACAACATAGAATTAGATAGTAAAGTTATGGAGAGAAATAATAATCCACAATTAACAAATAGAACTTCTCACCTTGGGTCTCTCACTCACTCTCTTGTTGGTGGCACTTTTAATGGAGGAAGATTGAGAACAACCGAGCGATGCCACTAGGAGACAAATGGCGCACGAGGTGTAGTCCGTTGGAGTGGTAACCGGTGGCAGGTAGTCCATGGGATGATTAGTGAGCATCCAACGCCTTATCTAAAGAAATAGAAGACATGAAGCTTTAGTGGTTGTTTGAGTGCTTGAGATGAAGTAGAAGACAACCAAAACCCTTCTTGATGTGGTGGACAGCAATCGGAAACTTTAGGACAGCATCCGAAGCTCTCCCGACTGGCTGGACAGCAGGAAGAGATGCCGAATTTCTCTGGACAGCAGCAGTTTGGTCTTGGATAGATCTTGGACAGCAACCTTTAAGGTGCAAGAGACGTTGGATGGTTCCTCTAGGCGAACAGCAGCAGTTTGGTCTTGGACAGAGTCAGTTTGGACCTTGGGTGGGACTTGGGGAGGTGGAGGTGAGAGGGAATAATTGATTTCAAGAGATATTAGGGAGGTATTTAATTAAGGAGATGGGATCAATTCAAATCTCATAGGAATTAAATGGATTCAATTAAGGAGTTAATTGGGTGAGGGGGCCAGCGGTTATGAGGGGTTCAAAAGGGATTTAATTGGTGCTTAGGTGGCAAAGTGGAGAGAGGAGGGAGAGAGAGAGAGGTTTGGAATTAAGTAGGTGGGGCCCAAGATAATTGATTGGCAGATTTTAATAAAATCTGTAATAAAACAGATTAAGAAACCTCTTGTAACGGATGGGAGAAATCAAGCAATTGTTTGAATTTAAAACTTGCTTTGAAATCAATTAAAAGACAATTGCTTAAATTCAAGAAACATTTAAGGAAGGTAATTGAACTCAAGAAAATTGAAATTCAAACTACAGTTTCCAGAGAGGGGCGGGATGGGATTATGGGGCTGGCCGGCAGGGAGTTGGCCGGAGGGAGGCCGGCGGCTAGCCGACGGGTGGTTGGCCGGCGACGGCTGATCTGGCCGGCGGAAACTGGAGGCAGAGTGGTTGGTGGCTTCGGGTGGCTTGGAGTGAGCGGCGGCAAGGGCAAGGGGAAAAGAAGAGAGGGAGTTTCAATGCTTCGACGACTACGGATTTACTCACCTCGCTTGTCTCCACTATGAACTTCCACAAGATTAGATAATTCAAAAACTAGAACTCACAAAGAGATCTAGTCTTCTCCGGCGAACTAGAACTCACAAAGAGATCTAGTCTTCTCCGGCGAACTCACTAAGAGATCTTGGAGGGAGGAACTCACAAAGAGAACAAGTAGTAAACTTTTCATTTCATCCAAAAACTAAACTATTACAAGAGAAGGGCCATATAAATAAGCCTCACAATGACAAAGAAAAACAAAAGACTAAAATGCCCCTTGGGCTACAATAGCAACTAACCACTCATAAGGGCAAAAACGGAAAAACATAAAAATCAAATAAACTACTACATAAAATGACTCAAAATAAACTCATGATCGTAGCCGTCGATCTCCGGCGTCTCCTGATGGTACACGTGTCGAAAATGCTGACGATGTCCTCATCACAACTACCATCAATTAATTCATTATTTCTTCACACTGCCAATATTTTACAAGTGCAAGAAGTTTGGAGCCGCCCAACACCCAAGCCTTCAAATCTATGTTCATTAGACTTCTTCCTCATGTTGTTCTTTGACTTTATGGACGCTTCTTCCATCAAATGATCCATTGATACAATTGCATCCTTTATAAACTCAACCAAATTCCTCGAGAGAAAAGTTCTTTGTTAGCAAGAATAAATTTATATAATACAAATCCACTAGTTTTACCAAGGAAAGACCAAATTTTCACAAGTCATTCAAACAGAAGTCAAATGGAACTACAAAGTAGCTGAACGAAACCAATTTATAATATTTTTAAATTAATATTTAATTATTGCCAAATATTTTATTATTTAATTGTTGACTATAACCGTAGCATACGACCGACTCCACGTCAGTGCACGACTCAACCGACCAAAATCACCGACTCACCTACGATCGGACACGACGCTTCACCCACCGACTTACTCACGACATAAATCCATCTCATTCGAACGGTTAGAGGAAGACGCACATACACGCACAGAAAATTGCAAGGAAGAAAACGAGGAAACTTACCTCTGCTCCCGCTGAAGATCGCCGGCCTCCATCGACTCCAAAGATTGAACTCGACGCTGACTCCGGCCTCCCTCCGACGCCGATCCCACGAGCCCTCTGCGCTAGCCGACTCCGGCCGACCCCAGCCTCCGTGCCCTGGGCCGACTCCGACGACGAACTCGCCTCCGCCGCCCCTCCCCGCCGACGCTGAAGCCGCCGCCGCCTGCACACCCGAACTCCTCCGCCTCTGCCCTAGCCCGACGTTCGGCTCCTCTTCCCGATCCTTCCCCCTCTCTCTGTTTATACTTTATATATATTATATATAATATATAATATAATATGTATATAATATAATAATATATATATCATGTATTATATGATATATCATATAATATATGTATATATAGTATTATATTATATATATGATATATATTATATATTATATATATATTATATAAAATATTATAATATATATAATAAAATAATAATAATAAAAAAGAGAGAAAGAGAGATTAAGAGAAATAAAATAATTTTCAACAGGTATCGAAGACCCCGGCCGTCGTACCTTAGGTCCGACCGGGATGGTTTTAAAATTTGAAGACTCCAGGCCTTCGCATCTTAGATCCGGCCGGGATGGTTCCAAATTGAATACCTCACGCAGTCGATCTTAGATCCTGGTGGGATGGTTTAAATTCGAAGCCCCTACGCCGTCGACCTTAGGTCCGGGTAGGAAGAAATTACGGCAGTGCCGTCCCGATTTCTCCCTCGGTGGGGAGGAGACGCCGGGAGGCTGCCGAAATTTTCAGTGAACAACAAAGGACTTGGACTAAAAGTTAAAAATTGATTTGAACTTAATTCAAATATAAAATCAAATGAAAATTCAAATTCGATTCGAACGTAGAATCAAATTAAAATTCAAATTCGATCAAATGATATTGGACTCAAACTCAAACTCAAACTTGAATTATACTTGCACTCAAAAATGATTTAATATAATCCTTACAATGAATAATATGACTTCTCTCCAATCAACAATAATCTACAAACAAAAAACATCAATCCTTTGTAGACTAAGGAAGTTCATGTGCTATGGATTTAATGAATCGCCAACAAAGGTGAATGAAGGAGATGTAGTAAACATAACTCATCTATGAATCAGTTATGCAAGTATATGCACCTATCCCCTTTAAAAAGAAAGTTTTGAAATGCAATGAACACATTAACCTTTCTTGCAAGCAGAGACCAAATCGAAGGGATAACATAATCACAACCAATCGATAACATAGACTTCCCATTGGAATTTTAGAGATCTTCAAGCTAATCATAATACAGATTTCTACGGGGTTGTGGAAGATCTGTTATACACACTACATACTACCTATAGGTGAACACCAGATGATACACAATAAATCAAATTTAAATCTCTACAAATGCCGTAGAAGAAGAGTTGCACTCCCGGTGTATCAACTGTAAGCAAAATGTCAAAGGACAAGGAAATTGTATCGTACAAATCAATCTACTTGCGGGAAAGAATAGGTGGATTTGTAGCAAGAAAGATAATTCTTCTACGAGCATGATCAAGTAGTGGCGATTGAGCAAATACCCTCTACGAGTTGTGCTAAGTGACAATTATAGGAGTTAAAACAAACTAAATACAATAACTGAAGTCTAGAGAGCTTCAACGCCACCGGATCCGCAACATGTGTGCAAGCGGACAGAAGGCGTTCGTAGGCCCCTTAAATGAAATTTTGGACATTTCCTAAATAAAATCACTCTCATAAAATGGATCATATTTAAATATTCTAAAATGCCCCTTATATATTAAATATGACCCTTAAACTAAATACACCCCTGCATGTGCTCCGACATACCTATTAAAGTTACAAACACAAATAGTCGAGAATGTTGCGCAGGGTCAAATACTACAACCCGCATGTGCTCCGATCGTCAAATATAAATGTCAAATCCAACGATCGAGAATGCTGCGCGGGTTAAATATTCAAGTTTCATCCTCCTCCTTTAAAGGACTGGAGTCGACACGACTTGAATAACAAAATGCATCCCAAAATTTCTACAAAAATACAAGCGACCTCAACTTCACCCCGATGATGGCCGTGTTGATTGGAAATCTCAACCGGAGGGGTCAAAACTCAAATCAAACAATAATTCAAATCTTTGAAATAAAATCTATCAACTGAAAACTAAAAATCATCCACCTCCCGCAACCGTTTGTCGGGGGTGATAAATTTGAAATTAACCTCGGCTTACAAAGAGCGAATGCATGTCGGATGTATCACTACGATTCATCCTCAAATAGTCTATTGCCAACAGGGACGTGGCACGTGCCCTCTGATCGGATGGTTTTGCCGCAAAATGGCACCATTATATTACGATCACGGCCAAAGCCCGTATGTTCCCTAAAGGCGTCAAACCCTTGAGCGATGGATCATAGGGTATATTCGATAGGCATAAAGCCCTTTGTCAGCTAAGGTGGATTCATATATATCCCCTTAGACAAACACCAACCCAGGTCTACAAGGTATCTTTGGACGAAGCAACCCATGGCTGCCGACAAGATGCCTTCTGTCAGGTTGGGTCGACTACCTCCTCTGACTAAGTAGACCAGGGATCATGACAGCCCGGGACGGCGGAACCATGGGATCTTGATCGGGCTCGTCTTCATCCCCCCCACCATCAGTTTTAAGTTTATGGTGATAAACTCTAACTTTCAAACTTTAAAATTCAAATCCAAAACTTAAACCCTAAATTATTGCTATTAAAAGATAGGTTCATAACCTATACGACCTCCTTTACGACTAGCCTTAATCGAAAGTTCTCTCCTATTATCAGGAGGGGTAATTAACTATAGGGGCTTGCGCCTATAGGAAACCAGAACTCAGATCAAAAAGTCCTCACCAAATGAGGGCGAAATCTCTGGGTAGTGTCTTATCTACAAACCCAATCTGCCTTCTGAAAATTCCCCCGGGATCACACATCCTAAAGATTGGAAATTTTCGGAGCCCACATTAATTTTATTTATTTTGTCCTATTTAATTATCTTCTTTGGTTTGAATTTGATGTTTAGAAAAGCATGGATAAGATTTGAATTTGAAAGTTGGCCTTATCTTTGTAACCTTGTTCCTATATATAGGGATTGATGGCTTACAATTTGAATCATGAATAGAATAAATGATAAAAGAAACCTACTCTTAAGATCAAATTATTTACAGGGATAGCTCCAAATTGGGTATGTGAAGTTCTTCCTCTCCACCTCTCCATCACTTGCAGAGTATGCCCAACATCAAGTCTTATCTCTTAACATAACCGCGTCAAATCATTCAGCAATCAATTCTCGCATAACTATGTTGGGGATGAGGAGTAAACACCACAATGACAAAACAAGTAAGAAAGTAAAAGCAGCATAAAGTAAAGGACACCAAAATTTAACGTGAAAAAACTCAAAATAAGGGAAAAATCACTGAGCCACACCACACCAAGAAATCTAATATGAAACTTGGGAGAAATAAGTACATATCTCTCGCTCTCTCCTTGCTTCTCTTCTCACATGCATCGTTCTCAATGTTTAACCATACAAAATACAACAGAAAGCAAAGTAAAATAACCCCAAGGGATGCAACCCTTTAGAAAAACGAGAAAGAAAACCGTCCAATCTGCCTTGCAGCACTACGGAGCTAGTTTGGGGCTTTGCGGCGCTCAAACCTCTGTCTTGATCCGCTGCGGCACCGTATCTAGACCGCTGCGGTGCTCCACTCTCTATCGTTCAGTACTGGGGCGCTCAGGAACACAACGCAGGGGCGCTTGGGTACACACCGTTGTACAAAAAAATTATGATGCAATGCACCCAAACCCAAGCAGGGGGGTAAACCCCCGCACCCCTCAGTGAGCACAAGAAACTTAAGGTCTGAGGCAACAAAACAACCCGATTAATCAACATAATCAGATTCCACACATAACATAAGAAAAAAAAAGATTCCACACATAACAAACTCCGCACAAACTATCCCTTAATTCTCCCGCAAAAAATAAACATCATCTTTCCCCGCAAACTTAATCCCTAAAAGAGTTTGTTATGCATTGTTTATATGGTTGATCAGTAAAAGCCTTCTCTTGATGTGGATAATGCATGTTCTCTTTCACCGTTGTATTTTGTGTTCTGAACATAATCTACAAGTGGTGAATCAACCCGGCTTATAAACTTTTCTGACAATTTGCTGGTAGATCTCTTTTATATAACTCGGATATATTATAGATCTTAGATCCTTCTAATACATCTACATGCTTCTTACTATAAACTTTAGTAGATCTTGTTTTAAGCAGTAGTTAGAATATACTCAAAAAACAGAAAAAATGTGTTGGTAGAATACTTGATGCATTTGATTTTTTTCCCTTTATTTTTTAGAAGCTTTAGGGAATGATGGTTTAAGCAGCAGTAGAATATACTCAAAAAACAGAAAAATGTGTTGGTAGAATACTTGATGCGTTTGATTTTTTTTTTTCCCTTTATTTTTTAGAAGTTTTAAGGAATAATGGTTTTCTGGCTTTTCATAGCACAGATAGAAGGCTTGAACCAAAAATGTGAAATCAACTTCAAGTTATGAACAACAACCTAACAGCATGTCTACCAAACAAAATCAATAACTTAACAATAGTAACTTTCACCACAGCTTCTCCAACAATTGCTTAACAATAGTAACTTAATAAAAATTTCTTAGTAAAAATTATGAAGCTTTTGAGGATTGTTACTTTGTTTAGCAAATGAGGGGAGAGGAACAAGGCTTTTCTAGTTCAATACATGTTCTTTCAGATTAATGGCACTTCATGCGACTGCTTGCTGCATATGGACTGAATAAAATATAGAGGGAGAGAAATGTACATGAACAAGAAAGACCATCACATAAGGAAAAAAGGAGTATTTCCCGGTGGACATATCGATAGCATGGATTAGAGCACGGGATTTGAGTCAACAAACAAGACAGCATTGTACTAATGCCCATAAACTTCCAAAAAATGGCCAGCTTATTTTCTAACTTTTTTCCTTCATTGGTGGCATGTATACAACTAGAATTTAAATCGCCCTTTGTAACATGCATGGAAGAGAAAGAATACTGTTGTGTCATCGTTATTTAAACAAAGCCCAATCAAATACCACAATATTTTATGAACTAAGCATAAAGAAGCTGACAGATAAGATGTACCATACGTGGAAAATTTTGTCATTATGTGAAATTAAATAAAATGTACCATTTGAGCTTCGATGCATGCTCCTTGAGAGAGACAAGTTCGTCTAGTTGTGGGGCATTTGATTGACCGTACAACTCTGGGATCTCCCAAATAGATGCGCCATATGTTTCACCTAAAACCAAGAAAGTTCAGAGTACTGTGGATTGCAAACTGAATGTGCAAACAGTGTTTTAGATGATAAATTTAGAAAGAAAAATCACTTTAATGGCCTCATATAACCTGTAAATCATTTTGGAAACACCACCGAGCCCTTATAAATTAATTCTAAGAAGCTCGTTTCTAATAAAATCTTTTAGCACGGAACAGTTTAAATAATGCAGAGAAAACAACAATGGATGAACATAACCAATATAGAAGAACAGAGCGCAGAGAACATGAGCTGCAGGATGCTTTGGAAGGCATGAAATTGGCAATCAAGGTACTAACACAGTCATGCATAAGGAAACAATGCTCTAGTAATTAAGCCAGAGACTGATTTGAAAACAAGCACTTTGCACAATGGCAAGAAAGACTTCAAATAGATTGAAAAGGATAATAAGTTTAATGAAGTTAAATTGAGTTAGTAGATTCTAGTGGGTCTTAGTAGTTTATAGATAAATAGTGAGTCTTAAGGGCTTAATAGGTAGATAATGTGTCCTTAAGAGTCTTTGTAATGCTATAAATATTCCCCTTTTGAGAGTAGTAGTGTATGAATAAAAAATGAACTAATCCCTTTGCATATGATTCTCCCCTTTCCCCTAATCTCACATATTTTGGAGTTGTCATTGCTGTCAAATCATCGCTTATCCCACTTCCTCTCGAAGTTGTAACAATTGGTGTTCTCACTGAGCCTCAACAATGCCGCCGCCACCAAATGCTCCACCATCCTTGACATCACCAACCTCTAACACATCCACCCCTGACCCAGATCACAAGATTAGCCAAGACATCCACATCCATTGATGCTTATCATCGATCCCCAACCATTGAGGCATTGATAGCAGAGATAATAAATCTATCACCTCTAACAATTATTTCAAGATCCCACCTTAAGCTCCATCAGACCTACAGTCAAATCTCCTCATAGACTCATCCAATAGCATTGCAAGATCAACCATCACATCTAGATCTACCTCCACCAATCCATCAACTGACACCCCTTCCTGACTTGACTCCTAATACATCAAGGCTTCCATCGTCAGTCACTTAGCTCCATCTGCAAGCCCTCATCGTCCCGCATTTATGACTTCAGAATCTCAATCAATAAATTCAAATCTCAACTCAACTCTTCACTGTTGAATTCACCTACAACGCCTTTATCCAAAATTTATTATTCTTATAGCAATGCAAGCAACCCCCAACTCACACACTATCACGATGCTTGGAACACAACTAGTTGGTATTCACTTCCCAATATTATATAGGCTCTACATGCGCATCACCACATAAAACACTATCACTAGCACAAAATCAGCTGATTTATCCCCCAAAACATTGTCAAACTGCGAAATGTTTTCGTCGTATGGAATTTCCTTATCTCAACGTACTCCTAGTGCAGCAAAATACAACATGTCGCAAAGGTATTTGACAAAATGCCGCTTTTAACAACAAATAATGACATATTAGAGCATTTAAGGTACTAGAACACATCAACAACATCAAACAAAAACTTGGTCAATTTTTGGAGATTATAAGTGACATCAATCGGATATTAACTGAGCTTGAAATAAATAATGAGCAAAAGTTGACTCCACCATCTCAAGAAGAGCCCCCATAACTTCGTGATATTATCAAGATCTAGGGCGTATCATACGGTTTTTCTTTTTTATTTTGGATGAAATTGGCTGGAGTTTTATGAAGAACTGGACCCTTACCAAAATGCAAGCAATTCTCAAGCTTGTTGTTTGATTGAAAAAGAAATCAAAGCATCTCTTCCTACTACACTAAAATGGCTATTGCCAGTAATTTTTTTAAAAGTTCATGCCATGGCCAAGGTGACCACAATTGCATCAAAGTAGCAGCCAGACAAAAAGCAACAAGTGGGTGAATATTCACCACCTTTATTGCCACAGATGATCATCGAAATGAAATGTGGTATATGGTCTGCCACCTTTTGCAAGTTTGCTAACATCCCTGCTGGCATTTCATAACTCGAAAATCTTGTATGGGTTTCTTACATCAATCTATTATGTCTTGTTATGTGATTCAATCTTGAGGGCAAGGTTGATTTTGAATGGGTGTATAATGATGAAAGTCAATAAGCATGAATATACTTCTTAGATTAAGTTAGTTTATTTTAGTGGGTCTCATAGTTTACAAATAAATATTGCGTATTAAATGCATAATAAGTAGATGATGTGCCCTTAAGAGTCTTTGTCATGCTATAAACACTTCATTTTTTGGGGCATATCAGGGTGAATGAAAATGGAACTAATCCGGTTACTAGTTTTTCTCCCATTTTCCCCTTCTCAATCTCCCATATTATGGAGTTGACGCCACACTCAAACTACCATTAATCTCTCTTCCTCTTAGAGTAGTAACATAGATCCACTAATTAGATTGATGCTCACCAATCAAAATCCACTTACCAACTAAAACCAGTGCTGCACTAGTACCATAAAAAAACATTGATCATATCCATTGATACCTTAATAAATTCCCTTAAAACAAAGTAAAACAGGTTGAAGCCGCAGGCTTTACCAGAAGTGAAGACCGTGGAGAAAATCCTCGAGTCAAAGGGACAAGACTTGAGATCCCAAATTTCGCTAGGGTGGTAGAATAATCCCTCGCAGACGAGCTCCGTTCCATAGGGAGAAAGTCGGATGAAATGCACCTAAAATCCAATATATTTATTGAGCGATTCTGCTCTGGGGAATATAATAAGAAAAAGAGCTCACCTCATTTTCTTCTTTTAGGCTTACGGTTCCAGCAAGGAAGCTTGTATTGTCAGTATCGGCGCTCACGTCGGCGATGCATCTAGCCTGGATATAGGAAGCAAATTTTTAAAATCTTCAGTAACGAAAGGTAGGGGAGGCGGATGATTGGAGATCTAGGGTTCAAATTGAGACTTCAAAGGGAAGAATGGGGATTTTGTTACCTGGTATTTGAGCCCTCCATAGACAATACCGCCCTGCATTTTTGTTCCCGCCCTAGCTGACGACCTCTGTAGAGCTTCCTTTGGAGCACCGTCCGGTTGTATTATTTTATGCGGCCATATTTGCGGGTTTTATTAGCAAGTTAACTTATATTATTAATCTATTAGCAGTTTTTATATTTTATTAAATTTATTTACATAAGGAAATAATTTTTAACTATATATTTAAAATTTATTAAATAAAAATTAATATTAAAATTTTATTTAAATTAAAAAATATTATTTATTGAACAGATCAGTTCAACCAAATCGGAGCTAATTCGACGATTTACCCATTAGTTCAAACCGGTTCAAGGCAACTGAACTAGCTCACTAACAAACCTCTCGATCCGGTCTAGTTTTAAAAGCATTGATTTTGAATGTAGGATAAACATTATTTAAGAATTTAAAAAATTTAACGGTTTGAGGGTTAAAAAAATGAATGCAAAACAGTTTATTAACGTATTTACCTTTTAGTAGTTAGTTTATTTTTTATTTATTTAAAAATCATCCAATTGAACAAATTTTTTTATATAGCATGTCACTTTCCTAATCTCTTATTAAATCGCCTCCAACCACCACGACGTGATGCCCTTCACCTAACCCCATCAGAATCACCTGTCTATCATCGCCCAATACACACCACTCGCCATTAGTTGTGGATTGCCCTTAACCCCTTAAAAAAATTATATTAGTTGCGGGCTAGAATATACGCGGTGATAGAGTTAAAATACTACGTCTTAGTGTTGTATAAATATCCAGCTCACACACAAAGAACACAATATTTTTACATAGAAAGCCCTGGAAAAAGGGAAAAACCACGAGGTCTGGCCCAGTTGAAAATGATTCCACTAGAACTTAGGTTGGTTACAATAGGCTGACTCGCCTCCAAGAGCAATCAGATTACAAATAATAACTATACAACAGAATTATAGGTGTTAGTTAATGGTCCGGCAGAACTTCGGGCTTCAGGTGGTGGTCTGGCAAAACTCCGGGGCTTAGTTGGTGGTCTGGTGAAGGCGAGGGGGCTCAGGTGGTGGTCCAGCAAAGGCGAGGGCCTCAGGTGGTGGTCCCGCGAAGGCGATGACCTCATGTGGTGGTTCGGCGAAGGCGGGGGCCTCAGGTGGTGATTCGGCGAAGAAACGACATCAGGCGGTAGAGTTAAAATACTATGTCTTAGCTTTGCACGAATATCCAACTCACACATAGAGATCACAATATTTTTACGTGGAAAGCCCTGGAAAAAGGGAAAAATCACGGGGTCTGACTCAGTTAAAAACGATTCAACTAGAACTTGAGTTGGTTACAATAGGCTAACTCGCCTCCAAGGGCGATCATATTACAAATAATAACTGCACGAGAGAAATCCATGTGTTATGTGATGGTCTGGCAAAACTTCGGTCTTCAGGTGATGGTCTGGCAGAACTCCGGGCCTTAGTTGGTGGTCCGGTGAAGGCGAGGGCCTCAGGTGGTGGTCCGGCGAAGGCAATGGCCTCAGGTGGTAATCCGGCGAAGGCGAGGGCCTTAGGTGGTGCTTCAACAAAGGCGAGGGTCTCAAGTGGTGATTCGGCGAAGCAACGACGTCAGGCGGTAGAGTTAAAATACTACGCCTTAGCTTTGCATGAATATCTAGCTCACACATAGAGATCACAAGATTTTTACATGGAAAGCCTTGGAAAAAGGGAAAATTCATGGGGCTTGACCTAGTTGAAAATGATTCAACTATAACTTGAGTTGGTTACAATAGGCTGACTTGCCTCCAAGGGCGATCATATTACAAATAATAACTGTACGACAGAAGTCTGGGTGTCAGCTGATGGTCCGACAGAACTTCGGGCATCATGTGGTGGTTTGGTAGAACTCCGGGCCTTAGGTGGTGGTCCGGTGAAGACGAGGGCCTCAGGTGGTGGTTCGGCGAAGGTGAGGGCCTCAAGTGGTGGTTCGATGAAGGCGAGGGCCTCAGGGAGTGGTCCGGTGAAGGTGAGGGCCTCAAGTGGTGGTTCGCGTGAAGGCGAGGGCCTCAAATGGTGGTGCGGCGAAGGCGAGGGCCTCAGGTGGTGGTCCGGCGAAGGAGAAGGCCTCAGGTGGTGGTCCAGCGAATGAGAGGACCTCTGGTGGTGGTCTGAAGAAGGAGAGGGTCTCAGGTGGTGGTCTGGCGAAGAAGAGGGCCTTAGGTGGTGGTTGAGGAGGAGTTTCTTCCTTCTCTTCTTCTCTTCTTGCTTAGATCCTCTTTTAAGAAAAATGATGGATCTATTTATAGATTTCTAGAGTGGCATGACCCATAAATAGGTGTGAGATCAAGGGTAAATGGGGAGTGGTTGGATGGACGGCCAATCTTGAATCCCTTGATCATAGATCGTTTGATGGACATTTGAATGTCTTAATAATGTTGGATTTTGGTGATCTTGGGTTTGTTGGATTCGTCTCGTCGAGCCGCTCGATTCGACTATAAGCACATTATGTTTTGAAATCGTTTGGTAATCCAAATTGTGGTTCAAACCTTCCAACAACGCTTCTAATCCTTGATTTGGACCCGTTTGGGCTCGGATTGGGTTGAATTTAGTGTCGTTGGGTTCGTATTCTCGAGACGCTCAGTTCGACTATAAGTTTGCTAAAATTGGAGTTCCGATGGTCCCAATTTTAATTTGTGAAGCTTTCAACTTGATTTTTCTTCGAGATTCGTGCCCGAGCAAGATAATTTTTTGATGATATAACAATATTCAATAATAAATAAGAGTTCGCCTTTTAGCGATCCTAAAACTAAAATTTAAGCTCGAAAAGTCATCTTCTATCATAGCACTATGCTTTTGTAAAAGAAAGTTTTAGAAATAATGATTAAAAGAATTTAGTTTTCTCATGGAAAAGCAAATATAAAAAAGTTTCTCAAAACAGTAGAAAAATGAAGTTCCTAAAAAGCATTTCTATAGAAGCATCACACCCAAACAGGGACAAAATAATAAAATTTTCATTTCTAGACAAAAAAGGAAAAAACACTAGAGGCCTCAATAACAAAAAAAATTATAACTCATTGTCATATTTAATATATTTCAGCAGTTTAAAAAGCTACCATAAATCCTAGCTAATTCACCTATTTCACCCAATCCAACATCTCCTCCCAAAAATCTTGAAATCGCTATCTGAGTTCCCCTTCTTTGTCAACGATGTCGACGTGCATTGGAGTCCCCTTTTCCCCTAAAATCAAATTCCTAGCTAAGCTTCTTTTATCTGCCAACGCTATTGATGTGCCTTCGAATTTCCCTTTCATCGAGAGATTATTCTGCGCGGACACCGAACGGGAGAATCGTCCGATTTACGCTTAGGCATTTAGTGGTATCGAGCCGCGGTAACATTTGGTACTAAGCTCGATACCAGACATGCCACATTTTTATTGAGATATGGACTCCCCACAGAATAATTTTTCCCTTCCATTACTCCTTATTCTCATCCTGTCTTGTTTCGTATCTCAAAATAAGTTGTTGAAAGCTAAGATGGTTAGCATTTGCTAATCATAAGAATAATAAGTTGGCCAATTTTGATTAAGTGCTGAATTTGCAAATCATATTTCATGATTATAGATTTGTAGTAGCTACGTACGCTATCAATATAGGGAAAAAAAATAGGGCTTTTCCCACAGTTATTTAATAAAACAATAAGATTTCGTTTGGGGCGGCTTTCTTATCGATTCTTAAAATAATTTTTTAGTACAAAAATTTTAATTTGTATATTAAAAAACTGCTTTTAGAAGCTTTAAGAAAGCCGTCCCAAATCATACCTAAGCATCATGTCAAAAAATAAGACTGATGACATAACGGTGGTATTAATTAATAGTGAAGTTTGCAAATATTTTTCATTGGTGAATTCCATACTACAATCAAATGGCATGTTATTTGATAAAAGTGTTTGATTTGAGTTCATTTATAGAAGGATTGTTTCACTTTGATGTTATTAGTTCATCCCATCAAGATGGCAGTATTTTTTTTGAAATTAGAGTTCACGCAGGGCGGACTCAAAAATTTTTATTAGCGGAGGCATAATTTGATAAATTTTAAATTACTATTAATAAATTTCAGGTGATTTTTTGACTTTATATTTATCACTTCATATTGAAGTAATATTTTATATATAAAAAATGCTAATATTCATTTTAAAGCTTTGATATTTCATGTGTATCATCTATAGACAATTTTAATGTCAAATATATCACCTATATATGAATGGGTTTTGAAAATCAGACCGGATCGACCGGTTCAACCATGGGCTGGTCCTAGGATCGGTTCGATCTTTCTAAAAAACTAGTCTAGCATCAAATCAATTAGAACTAGTTTGAATTGTCGGTTCAACTGGTTGACCGTTCAACCGATCCGATTCTTAAAAACTAACCGGTAAAATATATTATATATTTAAATAATTTAATTTAATATATAAATATTTTATTAAATAATATTATTCGAAAAATTTCTAGTATTACATATCAAATATTAGTTAATCATACCCACATAATTTCATCCGTTCATATAAACTCTTAACTCGATCATAGATACAAGAAAAAATATGCAAACAATACATTATGAAATTCATCATTAATGTGGAACCAAACAACTAATAGTTTCTACAATGTGTGCATGATGGATGCTTATATGAGAATTTTTTGAGAAAATTTTGTATAGAATATTAAAATAAAAAAATTATTATAATAATTTTTAAAGATCTTAAATTTATAATTGTTTGTATATTTATAAATATTCAAATAAAGCATACTTATTTATAATTTTTAATGTTCTAAAATTTCTCTCTGAATATGAAATTAAATGATAATGAGAAAAATAAAAATTAAAAAAATAATATTTTAAAATTTATAAATATAATTTTAAACATAAAATTTATATATAATTTATAGATGTAAATTATACCTAAATATATAACATAAATTAGCAATTATTTATATTAATTTATATATTTATATATAAATTAAAATTTTATTAAATATTAAATAAAATTTAAGATTGGATATATATATATATATATATATATATATTAAAATTTTATTAAATATTAAATAAAATTTAAGATTGGATATATATATATATATATATAATTAGTAATTATTTATATTTAAATATATAATATAAATATAATAGTTATTTATATTAAACTTTAAAATTATGTAATATATTATATATGTATAAATTTTATTTATTTTTTAGTCTCAAAATTTTTAAAATTATGACTCATTGTTATGCTAATTTTATTAAATTTTAATGATAATATTATTTATTATATCATCTACTTCTATCCGAATTCAACCGGTCAAGCAGTAAATGTATCATTCTTTTTGTTCTTTATTTGGTCCTATTTTCACCAACTTATCCAAAAATGCAAATTATCATTATTTTATTTAAAAGATAAATGTTATTTCCATTTAATGAATTACGTAGCATCGCCGGAATGGTTGAACTCTTAAATAAGGAACAATTATTATGTCATCTGACCGGACGTAGAGCTACGTTCGTCCGCCAATAACATGTCGCCACGTGTTCTTACTCTTTTACCGCGCGGCCCAACGACTTGACCTGGACCGGAACCCGGGAATGCTATGTTCGCGATTTTCTCGGTTTTGCTTGGTATTTGCTCGGTCTTGCTTTGCAAAAAATGAGAAATACCGCTATGTGAAGATCAAAACCATGCAAATACTGAGTTGTACCGAGTTTTCTACAACTCGGTACAACTCGGTATTTGCTCAGGATTTGCTCGGTATTGCTAGAAAAAACTCAGTATAACTCGGTATTTGCTCGGTATTGCTAGGTATTTGCTCGGTATTTTAATCTTTTTGACATTAATAAATAATATTAAAATGAGAATAACTGTGATAGATTAAAAGAAGCTTCACCGTTGAGAAACGTTTGGCCAGCAGAAGCAGAACAAACTTTCCCGCGTCGAACAATAATAGAAGCCAATTACGGGACGAGATCGAAAAGAAGCAAAGCGACACACACACAAACAGAAGCTCCGTAAAATCGAAGAAAATGCTGGCGGAGACTGTAAAATACCTGCTGGGCTCCGCCGGGCCGAGCGGCTTCGGCTCCACGTCCACCGCCGATGACGTCACCGCCGCCGCCAACCATCTCGGCGCCATCACCGCAATTATCACTGGTATTCCCACCCCATCTTCCTATTTCGCACATTCCGATTGATTATGGATGGTGATTATTAATGCTTTGTCAGGCGCCACGTCGGGGATCGGTTTCGAGACGGCTCGGGCCTTAGCAGCGCGCGGCGCGCGGCTAATTCTGCCGGCAAGAAACCCTGACGCCGCCGAGGAGGTCAAATCTCGCATCGCCGGCGGCGGCCAGATCATTATCCTTCCTCTCGACCTCGGCTCGTTCTCGTCCATCCGATCCTTCGTGAGCCAATTCCTCGCCCTTGGATTCCCTCTAAACATCCTAATGTAATATTGTTGTAATCAATCAATTAATTCGTCGCCGGCAATTGCTTGATTAATTTTATTTGCTGAGTAAAATCGAGCAGAAACAACGCAGGGAGATTCGCTTACGATCAAGCGGAGTCCGAGGACGGGATTGAGCTCACCTTCGCCATTAATTTTCTCGGTGAGTAGATAGAACAGGATATGCCAACACTTTTGTTCTTTGCCCCCTCACTTTTAGGAAATTAATGAAAAAATCTGAAAAATATTATTAGGGCCTTTTTTGCTGACGAAGCTTCTGCTGGAGAAAATGGTGGTATCGGCGAGGGAAACGGGAATTGAAGGCCGCATCGTGAACGTTAGCTCATTCTGCCATCGTTGGTTCTCCGGCGACCCTCTCGGTTACCTCCGCCTTCTCGCCGCCGGCGAAGTGTGAGCTCATTCATAAGAAATTTCTGATATTAAAAAGATAATTATTAATAATTTGTAAAAAATTAGAAAATTTTATTGTCTTATATGAGGAGCTTAATTATTCGAATTATATGGTTTAGTTAATATCATTGTGCTATGGAAGCAAAATAGGATTAATAATTGTAAAAATATTTTATATTTATATTAAAATAAATTAAAATTTTTAAAATTCATATTATGAACTTTTTTTTATTACTAATTAAATTTAAAGTTCAGATATTTGATATTTCAATATTTTTAATTTATTAAATATTTACTTGAAATGACAATTGCGATTCGGGTGCAGCCGGTACAATGCGGCCAGAGCGTATGGACTGTCCAAATTGGCTCTGGTGATGCACAGCAAAGAGCTCGCAAGGAGGCTCGAGGTCTCTTTTTTTTTTTTAATTAAAAATAATTCTTCACCATAAATTATAAAAAATAAATTTATTTATTTATTTTTTCCTGGAGGAAGAAAATGGGCGTGAACGTAACAGTCAACAGCGTAGATCCGGGTATAACGCGAACGCGACTCAACCGTGACCGTGAAGGCTTGCTGTTAGGTGATGCTACGCTCCCTCCTTTTTTTCCATTCATACACGCAGCTTCCCCCCCAAAATAATTTTTTATTTACCACAAGCCGTCTGATTCTTCGTGGAAGCAGATATGACGTTCTTCCTTGCGTCAAAATTCGTGAAAAATATCCATCAGGTAATCAATCAATCAATCAACTTCCCACCGTTGATTTTACGCTTCTTTTGATCTTATATATTATCGCATGCATTCCAGGCGGCGGCGACGACGTGCTATGTGGCGGTGCATCAGGCGGTGGCTGGTGCGAGCGGGAAATACTATGCGGATTGCAACGAGTCAGCGGCGGCGAAGTCGGCGGCGAGCGGGGAGGCGGCGGCGCAGCTGTGGATCGAAGCGGAGGCGATGATAGCGGATGCGGATCTTGATGGTTCGGAGTCGGATCCGGCGGGGAAGCAGTGATGGGACAAGACCGGAGACAAGAAGGAAGCATAGGTCTTTCTGTGTAGGAGAGAGAGAGAGAAGATACATCTGTTGCTCCTTTTCAACGCGGTGGCAGAGCTTTGGGAGTAATAAGGCAGGCGCTAGCAGGCTTTTTGTTGGGAGATAATCCGGCAACGAAGGAAAGTAGGCAGGCCATGGAGTTAATACTGCCTATTCCTAAATGACTAGGCGTCTGCAAGTAGCTAGTTGGCACATATATTATGAAGATATAATATCATATAAAGTTATTATTTTTATAAAATGAGTAATGCTTGAGAAGTTTATTTTGTTATTTATATTTGTTAAACACAATAATATTTTCATATTTTGTCTATGATATATATATATATATATATATATATATATATCTATCTACATAAAATTTCATTTATTTAAAATGATGATATATTTAGCCCTTAACAAATTTGTTTGATACAATCAAATTAGACATAAATTCAGCATTAATGTATGAGTTGTGTAATATATAGTTTTCTTTTAAGATATAAATTCAGCATTAATGTATGAGGAATTAAGGAATATATAATTATGTTATATTAAATTAATTGTTAATAATGATTTAATTTGGAATATTAACATGATTGATAGATTTTAAGAAATCTATATTGAATCAAAATAGATAGCAATTTGCCAATTAATCCAAGCCTTCTTTGTTTGCAAGCTCCTGAAGATCATCTTCTATATGGCCTCAAGCAAGTTGTATGTGCATTATACAATGAGCTCAAAGGCTAGCTTTTCTACTTTTTCGTATCTTACGTGATCAATTTTGCTTTAACAAATCCACTGTCCTTAGTGCTTTTCAAGACCAGGATCCGGAAAATTGATATCTTCAATCTATAGGAGGTACTATTTTGCTGGGGCATATCAACCAAGTCCAAATAGATCTCCAGGTCAGCTCAGCCGTATAATTTGTGCAAATACGGATGTCGTTTGGAGGCAAATCAGAACACCCCACGTCATCCATTGTTGTACTGCGGCTGTGTACCGAGTGACATGACGCATTCTGATTTGTCTCCGGATGATCCGGTGTCCGCACATAATAATTTTCCCTAGCTGTTCACAGTACAACTATTTTAAATAAATTTGAACAACAATCTTAATTGGTCAAGAGCTCTGCAACAGCCTTTTAGATCTCCTGTAACGCACTGCTTTGAAATAGGAATATCAACAACAAACTGCTTTGTTAGAAGTAATCTATACATGAAAGCAATAGTTACATCTGTAAATTACAAAATTCATTATTAAGAATTAGGGGTGTCAATATTTGACACGACATGAAAATTCGACCCGGAAAATTCGGGTTGGACCCATCCCGATTTTAAAATGGGTCGGGTTCGGGTTCCCGAAGTTGACCCATTTGAAAAATGGGTTGGGTTCGGGTTGACCCGGTGGGTTGCCGGGTCAACCTGCGAACTCGTTTAACTTGAACTGCCCGCACTGCCCCTCCTGCCCGCGAAGCTGCCCCGCCTGCTCGCTCACCACCCGCGGCTACCCCGCCTGCCCCGCTCAGCTGACCGCGTTTGTCGGCAGCACACGCTGCAGCGCCTGCCAGTGCGCGCTCGCTCGCGCGCACCCCCGCTTGCCGCTCGCCCCCGCTTGTCCGTGCATTTTGGGGCCCATGTCAGGTCAGGTCGGGTCAACCCGGAAACCCGCCGATCGGGTCCGGGTTCAGATTTTCGACCCGTTTATCTACCCGGGTTGGGTTATGGTCGATCCGTTTAAACCTGAATTAGTTCCGAGTTTGACCCGAACCAAACCCGTGACCCAAAATTGACACCCCTATTAAGAACCAACAAACTTTCTAAAAAAAACAAGCTTTCCATCTCTTCATATTTCATGTTAAAATTTTGTATGATTCTAAAATAAATTCAAATATTTGCAAACTATTTACTTCTCATGAAATACAGTAATTTGCAAAATAAAAAAGTATTGAATAAAGTGGTACTTGATATCTATATCTTTTAAGTTTGACTTAAAAGATGTTACAATAGATGCCAAGGTTGGATGGGGACGAATCAATAAGCTTTGGTCAGAATCAAAGAAAAAAGTGCATTTATTTGTATGGGTACCCATTATTTATTTCATGGTTTAAAGGTCTGAGTATTGGCTTTGGTTTGATGAAAGTGTTGGGTTTCTTTATTGATACCCAAATTTGGATATTCAAAGTTTTTCTTTGCTAAATTGAAATTTTTCATAAGAAAAAGCATGTCTAATTAATCATTTTATGCAGTACTGATTTGGTTTTGTGTAAAAAATATTTAAATCTATGATTCAAAGAAGTTCAGTTATGACAAAATTGAATTGATGGATTAAAAAAAAAATTGTCGGTTTAATTTGATTTTAAAATGGATCAAAGTAGATAAAGAAGGCAAGAAAATGGGTTTTTTTCACTAATTTAGGCATCGTTTGATTAGGCTTTTTATCTCCGTTTCCGTTTGAATACGTCGAAATCAATCAGTATTTACTGTTTGGAATCAAAGCTTAACAATAATTCCTTTTTAATAAACATCGTTTTTTCGGTGGTTACAAAATTCTTTTCGTATCTGCTTCTTCGGTCACAAAACGGAGTTTCGGAAGCGAATTATGTCTTTTATAATAAAATCTCAAAAGTAGAACTTCTAAACAAATAATTTAAAATTACTTTCAAGTATTAATAAGCACTTTTAAAAATATTAGTCAAACATATCTCATTATTGAAACTCCATTTTATTGAACAGCTTTTTCTCAACCTCCTTTTCTAAAACTCCTTTTTATGTAAGCATAAATCGAATCAAACGAAGCCTTAGATTTCGTTTGGGATGATTTTCTTTCTGTTTTAAGAAGCAGTAAGAAAGTCGTTCCGAACGAAATCTAAACCGATTAATAGAAAGCACGTCAATTATCATACCAAAGGTTCAAAGCACATATCTGAGGGTTTTAGATAAATTCAAAGGTCTTTTTAGGTTTAGCATCAGTCTTCTTTAGGTATATAACAATTATTATATTCCATACTCAGCTTTGCAGCTGTATTTTGTTCAATTTCATATACCTTCTGAACAAAACCATTTATAGAACAAATTGGAGACATGCACCAAATCAGCAAGCTATAAACCTATGGGCTTCAGCTTCTCTTAAATTTCCGTTGTACTGATTTTTAACCATTGAATCTTATAGCTGAGACTTGACAGCATTGTCTTTTGCACTTTCAAAAGAAAATACTTTGAATGTGGATATGGTGATGTAAATGTGATCAAAATCAATGTCAAAGCTACTGCGCCAGTAAAATTTTAATTTTTTACTTAAAAATTCTGCTTTAAAAAGCAGTAAAAAAAAGTCATTTGGTTCGTTTGAGACGACTTTTTTATTGTTTCTTAAAGCAGCTTTCTAACACAAAAATTAAATTTTTTGTACTAAAAAGCTGCTCCAAACGAAGTCTAAATCACTATAAGCATTTAAAGAACCGCAACGGTGATAGAGCATCCATCCGTTTTGTTTCAGACAGTTCATGGTGTTATATGAATATATAGATATTGAATTTCAATATGGACTTTACTACGCCAGAGAATGATGAGATTTAGGTTAGAGATCGATCTGTTTGGTAGTAATTTTATGAATGAGCACCGTCACACTCCCTCAAACAAATCTTAAGGAAACTTGAACTTATTTTATGTAGATTGTCCAAATCAAACATAGAAGAAGATTTAAGAATTACTAGCTCATAGTTTTAACCGTCACAGTTTCTGATCATTTCTAATGGGACTCTTTAATCTCAGTTTCAAGCAAAACACGTTGCATTTCATGTTAAACAGTTGGGCTCTCATTAGTGGCGTTTGAGGCAGATGAAGAGCATTTTTCCTTGTAAGGCCTTCCTTCTCCTCCCCCCAGCAACAACAGAAACAACTTAAACAAGCTAGCAAACTCTCTCAAATTCCACTTCATCTTCTCTCTCTCAATCTCTCAATATATAACCGCCTATCAAAACCTTTCATATATCGATATCCAACCTCACTTCTTCTCTTCTCCCAGGCCATACTAACGTGGCGTCTTCTCTTCTTCTCCTTCTTCTCTTTTCAGTACTTCTCCTCCTCTGCTGCTCTCGCATGCAGCCACCATACCTGAAAAAGTGCAAATTATTAGGTCCGGACATCCAATAAAAACTTGTCACGTGGATTGCGCTTTGACTATGCGCTTTGATTACGCTTCAGATGTGCTTTGACTGCACTTTACTTGCGCTTTTTGACAACGCTTTGACTGCATTTTACTTGCACTTTATCTGTGCTTTTGACGCTTTTTGACGCTCTTGACTTAAAATTCTGCGGACATGTATACATTCCACGTGACAAATTTTTAGTGGATGTTCGGACCTAGAAATAAATCTGGTGACCGGACCTAATAATTTGCCCTGAAAAAAATGTCATTATATATAATATCTCACTTCATTTCAACATTTTAATAAACCTGCAATTAATTTTTTACTTGTTTAACTAACGCTTTATACATGTTATTCGTACTCAGAAATTCATCATATACCCACAATGGGTTATACCCACGATGGGTTACACCCAGTGGTGAAGTCATAAATTTTATTGAGGGGGCCTAAATTATTTTTATTTTATTTTATTTTTTCAATTTTTTATATTCGGGCTTGCGACCAGCATAGATAGATTTATTTATTTTTTCAAATTATTACTTAAGAATGTTGAAAATTAAATATAAGTTAAAAACAACTTACAATTTATAACTTATAATCTTTATATTTTGAAAGAGTTGAACGATTACTTCATTATCAATGCAATCTAAATCTTTTTCTCAATATAAGCGACTAACATATCATTCAGCCATTGATTCCATTTCGCATCTAAATTTTTATAACATTCATGATAGAGAATGCTCTCTGTTGCAACGGGTAATGCTAATGTTAATTTCAATAGTTTAATAATAAGATGATATACATGTAATCTCCTTCCTATTTTTGATCATTTTATCAATAAGGCTTCCTATATTTTTGAATGAAGAGGACTAATCATCACATAGCATATCCATACTATAAGTATTCAATTGATTTTCAAAAACTAGCTGATAAAAAAGAGTAAAATCATTTGAATAAAACTATATCATTCTAATAAACTTGTATTTGTTGAATTTGTAAAATTCATTATTAGTATTCAAACAGGCAATAGACAAAATTAGCTTAATATTTTATTATGTAAAATGATTGTTAAACTCTTGAAATTACATATCAATAAATATATAGAAGATTTCAACCCGAAAATGATACAATTTTGTTATATCCCGAGCTCTACGATGAGGTCGGCCAGGAGCAACTCATTTGTCATCAATATATGAAACATTTATTTTTTGTTGCTTACAAAATAAAGTTAATTTACTTATGAACTTTTTCAACTTACTATTTCTCATATATGTTGTCTCATTTTACATATATGAATCAAAGACATAATATTTATAATATCTTATTATCCCCTTTGTAAAACTTGTGAAATTTCAATAGTGATACAAAGTACATCTTTCATGAGATACAGGCAAAATTCAAAGGTTAGTAATAATTCCAATAATGCACATGCCTCGCCTCTTTGTTTTGGGTTTACACCACCTTCTAAAACATCAATTACTATAGTAAAACATTGTGATCAACCTTATAATTGATTCATAATACAAACCCCATTTTGTATCGATTGCACGCCTAAGCATTATTTCTTAATTTAAGCCTCGCCAAATATTAGTTTTATACTTTACAATTCATTTAATTTCTTATCTCATTGTAGATCTCGAAGTTGATTACGATGCTTACAAGAAACATCAATAATATTCATCATACTTGAAATTATTATAAATAATAAAGCAATCCAAACATGATTTTTTAAAAATGCTATTAATCCTAACTGAAGTTGATGTGAAAAACAATGAATAAAATGTGTTGATTTATTTTCATTCAAGAATAGAAATTTTAGACCATTAAAATCCCCTCTCATATTGCTAGCACTGTTGTAACCTATACCATGTTTTGGAAATGCTCAAACCATAAGTTGAAAGGAATTGTTCAATTGCTATTTAAGAGTACTTGCAGATGTATCTTGCACATGAGCAATCCCTAAAAAAATGTTCAATTATCTGACCTTTCTTGTTAACAAAATGTACAACAATTTCCATTTGCTCTTTTACCGATTCATCAATTAAAATAGCAAAAACTTATCACCAATCTCATCAGATATAAACTTACTAGTTGCAATAGCGAAAGCTCTTATGATATATTTTTGAATATCAAGCACAATTAATTTTGGATTTTCATGTGCATTCTTCAGCACGACATCTTATATGTCTTTGTTATATTCAACTAGAAACTTCAGTAGTTCAAGAAAATTTTCCTTATTTTTTTTATTTAGAAGGCTCATTATATCCCCAAAAAGTTAATCCTTATCTTAAAAAAAATCTTATTCAATCAACAGAAGTATTCAAGTGGGTGTGATAAGCAATCGCGGCTTGATCAAATTATTTCTACATCATAAAACCAATATGTTGACTCTGTTTCATTAGGTCTTCACGGCTTCGTTTAGCATTAGTATGCACACTATTATGGCTTTCTGCATGAAGCTCAAATTTGTTTGATTTTTTTCAATTAGAAAATTCATTTTTATTAAATGTCTCATCCTCTTCGTTGTCTCTATCGGATGTTCTAAAAAGATAACAATATAGAAAATATGCTTTATCTTTATATATGTTATACTTCAGCCAATCAAAGTACTTCTCAAATTAAGTAGGATTAAAGTGGCCATCTTTGTAAATATATTCTACAAACTTTATCTCCAATGTTAAGACTAAACTCACTTATAATCTTCTATGAATCCTTAATCCTGTATCTATGGAAGATTTTCTACATTTAATTCCATATTTTTTGATAAATCTACCTCCACTCAAATGCGTTTTTCATTTTGATATTCAACTTTATTGTTATTCTCATATATAGTATTTGATGCATTTGAATTCAGTAATCGCTTGAAATATATTTTCAAGGATGTTCAAACTCCTACTCAAATATGTCCTACAAATATATATAATGGTAAGATAGAAAATTGAGCAATTCAAACAACTGTGTATATTTAAAATAATTTGGTATACCTTCAATCACAAACTTAAATCATATATGAATCAGATAAAATAAATTATAAAAATAACTTCACCATCATCGCATTCAACCACCATTTCTACTTATCAATATTTGACGTATTTAGAAGGTTAGAACACATTAAAACTTATGCCTTAGGTTGACTGATAAGTGATAATTAATAACATTAAAAAAAAAATCAACACCGTGATTAATAGTTATGTTTGCCGTCTCACCTAGAATGTTCGAATACATTAAAATAGTTTTATTTGCCATCTCATTGTCGGAGCCAATAGGGGTTGTAAGATCAAAATTAAGAATGAAAATAAAATGATACTTAGAACTTAGATGATATAAATATTTTCCTTAATTACTGATAATCAACCAAAAAAACCTCACTAAATCCTTCTGCCATGACGGTCTCCATTTGGGTGCAAGAGAGGATAGAAGGGGAAAACTAAAGTCGTGCTCAAGGTTGGGAGTTGCGAGAGATGAGCGAAGGGGAAAATGAAGCAAGTCATTTGGGTTGAGGGAAAGCAAGCTGTTTGGGGGCGGTCTCCTTTTGGGCTTGCGCACGCAGAAGAGAAAGTCATGCTAGTCATGAGAGAGGAGCAAAGGGAAAATGAAGCAGACTTCACAGACGGAGGGGAAAACAAAGCGGCGAAGGGGGCACTTGACCTGTGGCTACACCCGAGCCACATGACGAATATATTGCTCTATAATGTGAAGAGGATAACAGGGACATTAGTTAATACTTTCCAGATTTATAAGGTTTTCCGGCCATTGGTGTTCGAGATTGACAATGATGTTATCTAAGGAAGGTGGCACTATCATTAAGAAGTATATTGATAGCCTTGACAATGAAGGATTGAGAAGTCACGTGCCTTCCCTACAAAAGACGTTGTGATCCCCTCCTCAGCCAGAGGAGAAATTATTCTATGCAGCATTCGGACAGGATGAACCGTCTGGATTATGAGTTTACACATTATGTGTACACTGATTTGACATACACAATAAACAAATGTGTACACTCATATAGCCGCAAAGAATTGTTTATCCAGCCTGAGGCCCGCACTCTTAATTCTCTCTACACTGAAATCCTCAAGGTAATAATAATATTCAAAATATGCTTATTCAATTTCAAATTATTGTCTGAAAATGTCCTCCCAAGAATGTGATCGAATGATCGATATTGAATTTAGGGGAGTTAGCTGAATGGCCTTTTCCCCGGACTAAGATTTTATTTGGAGCAGCTTAAGACTTCCTTAGCGCAATTTTCTTATTATTTTAAGGAATTTTTTTTTTTTACAAAAAAAATCATGAAAGCATAAAAAAAGTAGTGGCCAAAAGTTATCCCGAAGCCTTTTTATTTCCTTTTAAAAGCTCTTCTCATCTATAATTAAAAAAAAAAGATGAAAATTTGAATGAGGTGTGAATAAGCTTTCTTTCAAACATATATTATTTTTTACTAACTATATTTATTGTGACAAAAATAATCAAAAAATTATTCCAAGTAAAGTTAAATATAAGATAAATAATTTATAGTTATGTAATATAAAAAATTAACCAATAGATTTTCTTATCACAATTTTTGTATATATACTTTTTTTTTTAATTGTATGCGTATAGTGTATGTTAAAAATTAATGAAAATATATTTAAGACGCAAACTTAACTTAAACATAAACAAAGTTTATGAGAAATTGTTAATGTTTTTATATCTCACATGTATCATACTTTTTAATTTTAATTAAAAAAATATTTTGGCCTATAATCACAATGCTACTATATACATATCATTTAAAATATAATAACATTTCTAGCTTAAATTTATTTGCCATTAAAAGTAGAATAATAAAAAAATTAAAAGGAAATAGAAAGATAAAAAAAGCAAATTTTAAAAACATGACCAGATTGGCCAATTCAATTGGTCAAATTGGGACCCAGTTTGATCCTCTCTCAAAAATGTTTCTGCATAAAACATTGCAAAATCGGTTTGAACCAGCAGTTCCTCCATTGAACTGAAAAATAAGTACCAGTTTTAAAAGATAGAAAGTTTAAAAACCAAATGGATGTCAACCATTGATTTTAAATCCAACAGTCCAAATTTCTATTAAACATAAAATATATGAATTGAGCTATTTTAGCCTAGGTTATTTCGAACCTTCATTAACATGAACATCCTGATTCCCACCCCATTCCCATCCGCACTCCTGAAGTCGAACTCGATGGCTCATTGTCTCCGATGAAGACTTATCATCGACATAGGCTTCTCACCACAACTTCTCCCTGTCTCCAACATTGCACCTCTCTTTTCTCCTTCGCAATGTCAGTCTCCTCTCTGTTGTTATAAATTTTGCGAAACCCTAAATTTTAAATTTCAGGTGGCAATTCATAATAATTTTTTTAGTTGAACTTAGATTTCAATTGCGTTGAACCAAGAGATGTGTGAGGTTGGTGCCAGGCTCAAGATTTCTTTGCATGGATGAGATTGCAGGTTAGTTGGTTTGATGACTCATCCTCCACTATTTTTTTTTTTTAATCATCCTTACAAATTTTGTTTTCTGTTGCTTGGGATTAAATTTTTTTGTTCCTTTTGCAATATGAGAAATTGTTCAAATCTATACTGAAGTTACTCTTTTCTAACATCAGTTTTGTTAATTAGTTACTCTTGATTAAAATCATGATTTATGGAGCAATTTCCTTGCTAGAAAAGTATGAAATTTAGGAACTTGGTATTATTAACTCTGGTTAGGTAAGAAAAATTTCAACCCAAATGCCAAAAGATAGACTGTAAAAGATAAATCATTAGCATATTCAAGTTCAATTGTTGCACATATTTTATCGATTTTTACAATAATGATAAAGCTTTTTTTTTTTCCCTATATTTATCAAAATAATTATAAATGGGTTACAAATCTTTATAAAATTTAAATATAATTAGTATTTATTATGTCATCTAACTCAACCTCGATTGGACCAACAAATCTTCTTCTTTCGATTTATTATCCAATCCGATTTTCACAACCTTAAAAAACGTAATAATTGAATTTTTTTTTTATAAAAATATTCCTTCTTATCATTACAAAATTATTTTATGGTATATATAATTTTCATAGATATTTTTAGTTGAAAAATGATAAAAACATTTCAGAGTCATTAATAAAAAGCAGGATTAATACTTGATATTTTCAAGATGTTTTTGATATTTCATGCCGTTATGATTTATTTATAATAATTCGTCAAATTCTTTTTATATTTTTAAAATGTAATACTTGAAATTTTGTGTAATTCTTAAAATTCATTTATAATAATAATATAAATAAATGAAATTATTTTTAAAAAATTAAGTATTAAAATCTCATGCCATAATAATAATAATTACTAGTGGATATTATAATAATATAATGGCATATATTTCAATTGTCCCGACTCCCGCAGCCGGACTTGGTGGCTCCTCCAGGCATGAACATCTTAGCGGCCTACACCTGCTGCATCCCCTTCACGGCTTCACCGACGACCCTCAAGACTGCCGCGGCGGTAGTACCGCCACGGTCCCTTTCAAATAATGTCAGGCAGCTCCGTGGCCACTCTTCACGCCGCCGGGGCCGCCGCCTATGTTAAATCCTTCCACCCTTCCTGGTCCCGTGGACCCCTGCCTCCCTTTGCTCCGCTATCATGACCACCGCCAGCCCCATTCCCCCTCCCTCCTCCCTCCTCCCTCCTCCCCAACTCCACCATCAAATCTACCAAATTAGACCTCGAATGCGCCTACGGCTCCGGCCAAATTGACCCTCTGCCCTCCGTCAAACCCGGGCTCGTCTACAACCTCACCGAATCCTCTTATCTCTGCTCCAAACACCCCAACATCACCGCCGTCACCATTCTCACTGGCTCTCGCAACATCGACTGCGCTCCTTACTCCAAAGGTAAAGGTTATGACGCGCTCAACTACTCGAGTTTTCACTACGCGATTCCAACACAAATTCTTAGTTTGAGCATTATCTTTTGAATTCTTAGAGGATAATATTTAGGCATTATTCTAAAATCTCTCTTCAAATTCGATTCATTCGATGGGCCAATCAATATATTCTTTTTGATGCTTAAACAAATGGGAGATTGAGAAAACAGAAAAGGAAATTTTATTAGAAGAGTTTTCTCTCTTACATGATGGTAGAGTAATGGGGGTTTATATAGAATACAAAAAAACAAGAAGTGTACTGCATGACCATTCAATTTAGAAGAAAAGTACATATATGAAAAATGCATGAGGTGTAGCCTATTGTGAGGCTCATATGTTGTGCAATACTTTCCCTCAAGATGTGCCATACATATTCTTGATGGACATCTTGGATATTAGTATTGAGAGAGGTCTGCGATGTAAAGGTTTAGTGAATATGTCAGCCAATTGATGTAGAGATCGGATGGGCTTGAGTTTGATAGGTCCAACGACGAATTTCTCTCCGATGAAGTGGCAATCAATTTCAATGCGTTTGATACATTCATGAAAAATTAGGTTAGTTGTTATATGAATTGCAGCTTGATTGTCACAAAATACAAGAGTTAAAGTTTGTAAAAATGCCTCAAAGTTTTATAAGAGTTGAATGATCCAAGTTAGTTCATTGACTGTTGCGGCTAGTGCATGATATTCTTTTTTGGCTGAAGAACGTGAAACTGTATTTTATTTTTTTTCTATGGTGTCTGGGCATGCTCCCCTGTTAGCGTCGGAGAAGGCTTTTAGCTGGTATGTGGGGGTGTTGGGAAAATTAATTCCCTATCCTAGAGTGGATTTGAGATATCGAAGGAGAAAGTAGGCATCTGCGAGATATGGTGTGCATGGTGATGCTGAAAATTGGTTGAGTTTCTGAGCGATGAACATAATGTCTAGTCTTGATAATGTAAGATATAATAGTCATCTAATGAGACGTCTATATTGTGCAACAGTAGATAAGTGTTCCTCGTATGTTGTGTTGAGAAGGCCCTGAGGGTCCATAGGGATGTTGTTAGGTTTGCAACCAAGCATACATGCATTTTCTAAAAGTTGTAGAGTGTAATGTCTTTGGGAAAGAATGATACTTGGCGCTTGATTGTGCGAGCTCAAGTTATTGGAAGTATCTGAGGGCCCCGAGGCCTTCAGGGTTGAATTATGAGTTGAGAAAGTTTTTAGTAAGATTTATGGCTTCCATGGAAGGTCCTGCAATAATGCTATCATCAACATATACTAAAAGAATTATGAGGTTAGAATATGTTCTTTTGATAAATTAAGAATAATTTGATTTTGATTGTTTAAAATCAAACTTAATGAGGGATTGAGATAGTTTTGTATACCATTGTCGAGAGGCCTATTTGAGTACGTATATAGATTTGTGTAATCGATAGGTTAGTTTTTTATTTTGTTGGTGACCCTTCCCCTTAGTTATATAACCAGGAGGGAAATTCGTATAGACTTCTTCATTTAAGTCCCCATGAAGGAATGCATTATTGTAATAAATATGGGAGCACAAATTAGCAATCAAACGTAGAAATTACATCGAAAAATAGCAAATTACAGCAGATGTAGTGGAAATAATGTTTGATTTTTTATAACAACTCAACAAGAAACAAAAGATACAATCGATCTAAACTTAGAGATGTAGATCATCTCTCATAATCAATCTAGACGCCGCTAGAAAGCCCTCATAGAAAACTACCGTAGAAAAATAACTCCAAAACATATCCGTAATACAAAATAACACCACTATTTAATCCCCCCTCTTTCGCTCCAAAACAGCCCTAAAAGAACTCCCTTTCCTTAATTAAATTCCCTCCTTACTTTGAATTCAAAGTCTCCCCATTAGTTCCTTCCTTAATCCTCCTCCTCGCATAAGGAATGATTGGCTTCGTGGGCCCATAAGGGGGGCCAATCCCCTAGCTGCCCCGCCTCTTGTAGTTGGCCCGTCCATCGGGCTGTTGGGCCGGTTGCAGGACCAATCTTGTTGGACCGGTCGTAATATTACTCCCCTCCCAAAAATGCACATTGTCCTCAACGTGGAAGGTTGGGAACTGTCTTCTGATTGTCTCACAAGACTCCCAAGTGTCGTCATGCTCTGGTAGATCCTTCCACTTGATCATCACCTCCTGTGTACCTATCTCCCCCCTGTGTACACCTGCTACTTCCATGGGTTCCAACATAACATATATTTCCTATGTCAAGGTTGGGGGTAGCGATGATGGTGTGTGTACTCCTATTGCCTTTCTCAGCTGTGATACATGAAAGACTGGGTGCAAGGCTGAGGATGGGGGTAGCTTTAGTCGATAGGAAAGAGCTCTGATGCGTTCCAAGACCTCATAAGGCCCAAAATACCATGGGGATTGTTTTTCATTCCTTCTATTATCTAATATTTTCTGACTGTAGGCCTCAATTTTAAGTAAACTATATCCAACAGTTCATAATTTACCTACCTTCTATACTCATCCGCCTTCCTCTTCATGCTCTGTTGGGCTTTCAATAAATGCCCTTTGAGCTCAGCTAGTACCCTGTCTCTGTCCTCCAAGTACTGCTCTACATAGGACGCTAGTGTAGTGCTGCCCCCATAGTGAATCAAGTGGGGTGGGTCTCTCCCATATAGAATTTGGAAAGGAGTAGTCTTTGTTGTTGAGTGGTATGAGGTATTGTACAAATATTCTGCCCATGCAATCCACCTAGCACAACTCTTCATGGTGTCTGATACAAAACATCTCAAGTAGGTCTCGACACTCCGATTGACCACTTCTATTTGACAATCTATTTGAGAGTGGTAGGTTGTGCTCCGCTTCAACATTGTTTCCTGTAAACGAAATAGCTCCTTCAAAAAATGGCTAAGCAATAACTTGTCTCTGTCCGACACAATGGATTTTGGAAACCCGTGCAAATGTACCACTTCTTGAATGAAAATAGTAGTACCGTGAATGCAGTGTAATGGTGCTTTAGAGGAATGAAATATGCAACTTGCTCAGATGGTCCACTACTACAAAGATCACTGAAAACCCCTCCGATCGTGGTAACCCTTCAATGAAATCCATCGTCACTTCCTCCCACACCCTCTCAGGTAGTGCTAAGGGTTATACTAACCCTGCCGACGTCATGGCTAAGTATTTATGCCTTTGGCATACATCGCATTTGGCTGCCTAGCTCTCAACATCGTGATGCATTTCTATCCAATATAGCTCTTCTGTAGTTGATGGGGGCAGTGGAGTAACCTATAGAATTTTGAAATGGATTAGAGTTCTATCAATCCCTAGTAATGCTTAGATTTTCTTTGATATATAAAAATTGTAAATTCTCTACTTAATATACACAAATATATGTATCAAATCAAGTAATATAGTGATAGAGTAGAGTATCGATACCATGAGGAAGATATGCTCACTTGCAAACATTAGTATTGTCTATTAAAACTATAACAATTATCATACTTAATAAAAATAAAGGCTGCGATTATTTAATCACTTAAATAAAATTAGATAAAGATAATGAATACACTATATGAATATAATATTATGGATTAATAAATGTAAATAATATATTTTTCTTAATGAATCTCTTTTAATTGCAATGTTATTCAGAGCATATTCATCCTTAAATCTCTGTCGAGCTTATAGGAACAAATGATGTCTATCGACTTTCTACGATTATATCATTTCTTTAAGAATTTAGTACATTTCATACTCTATGCCTAGGCATGATGCATAGTAATTCAATTTTTTTGGTTATGCTTACTTCCCTCTATCGATGCCCCATATTACACCTAATTTTAACTACAAATATGACTACTATATATATTAAATAAAGATCTGATAGTATTGAAAAACATCTTTTTAATCATTTAAGGAATAAGAGTATTCATTAATACTACATACGATACTTACATCATCAATTCAAAATAGGAGAATTTAGCCATACATGTAGTAGAATTGAAGCAAACTCATTTTTATTTATAGCATGATAGAAAATACTAGAAGGATTCAATGGATCTCCTATACACTCCTCTTTACTTACATATTTGCTTCCACAAACACAAGCCAAACAATCTAATGATGGTATGAAGTACTTCTCTTAATCCTCTTAGTTGTCACCCTAAGGGAGTTTCAGAGAAGCGCTCTGAATTGGATTGAAATTATCTAAGTGATTGAACTCCTTTACAAACACAACACAATGACTATTTATAGTAAAACATAAAACAGGCGTCTGGTGCTGCGGTGCCAAAAAGATTGGCGCTGTTGTGTCCAATAAATGAACTAATGCTATTGCGCTGTTTTCTAATGCCGTCGCGACGCTTACTGACGTGGATTAGTTGCTGGGTAAATAATCGTGTCGCTTCGCTAACAGATCGTGTCTATAGGAAGTTACAATTGCTATGCCGCGACGCTGCTGACTTTCGGACTTTGCGGCACCAAGAGGGCAAGTTGGGCACCGATGCGTTATGGACTGTGATGCAGTGGCGCTAGACAACAAAGAACTCGATGTCGTGAAGTTGATATTTGACGGTCACGATGCCGCTCGACAGAGATCATGGTTTAAAATTGCGCGATATGAGACTCGCCTTTGCGCAATTTCAGTGAAAAACACCTTGATGCTTACGCCTCGAGTTTTTTTTATGAGGTTTGCGCCTCAACTTGGTTGAGGCCCGCCTTGAGGCCTGCCTCGCCTCACTGGAATGAGGCTTACGCCTCACGCTATATATATTAAAACTTACATAAATCTTGAAGTAAATGCCCGACATTGGACTCTATAGAAGAGGAGGAAGGGGAGAGAGCAGTTCATCATAATGATGATTCAAATGAAGAACCCCTTAGTGATGACAGTGTTGATGACTTATGAGTTCTTATGTGATATGTCATTCTATTTGTTTTTGGAAATTGGAATTATATGTTAATGAAAAGAATACTAGGATTTGGGAAAGATAGAATTTTGAGTTGAACTATATTTCATGTTGTCTTATTATTGGGATATTTTGATTTCAATTCATATCTTATGCTTTTTATGTTTTATATTATTCACTCATTAGTATATAAAAAATTTATCATTTTATGTTTACGTAATCTTTTGATTTTGAGGCTTACGCCTCAAAACGCCTTGAGGCTTACGCCTCGCCTCACGAATGAAAAACGCCTCAATACCCGAATACGCAATTTTAAACATTGGTTGGCGCTACAATGCTAGTTTTCTGGCACTCTGATAATATCTTTGATGGCACTGTGGCGTTATTTTTTCCGACGCCGCGTCGCAATATAAAACTTAAAATTTTATGCCTTTTTTGTATTTTTCTTATTCAATACAATTAAAAATAATACATTTTCTCTGAAGATATAACACATAAAATAACTAATTATTTACGCTTATCAATAGTCGACTGGTCTTCTGAACTCCGAGGTGCCCTCTTATCATACTGCCATGGAACTCTTGCTGTAGTTTGGGAATATACCCTAAGGTCCAATGCAACACAAACTTCCCATGGTACAATAAATGTCCTTCTTTCAGAACATAGCCTGGGTGACTGCCTGAATCCTTTAGCAGCTCCTCTATGATATTCCTCAACTCTTCATCTTGCTTATTCTCATATTATCCAATTAGCAATTGTACTAAAAAAGCCGCCAACTGAGGTTCCTCGACTTTCATGGACAAGACGTCTGTTGCCTTGTTTTTTAGCCCTGGCCGACATCGAATCTCAAAATCATATCCAAGTAATTTGGATAGCCATCTCCGATCCTCCTCCGTTGCCATCCGCTGTCGTAGCACACTAGTCTTACCTACGATGTTTATTTCAGAGTTATTAAACATGAGCCTAGAGACTTATTTACAATGTTTTATTTCAGAGACACCTTGGTCGTGGGCCAAGTGGCTGGCATGAGTAGAGTACTGGTAAAACACTGTCTCGTTGGTAGAGCAGTACTAAGAGGAGAGGGATAGGGTGTTGGCTGAATTAAAAAGACATTTGTTGAGGGCTCAACATATCATGAAGAAGGAGGCAGATGGGCGTAGGAAGGACGTGCAATTTGAGATAGGTGATAGGGTATACTTGAAGTTTCGTCCTTACAGACAAAGAAATGAGAAGCTGACTCTAAGGTACTTTGGTCCCTATGCAATACTAGAGAGGATTGGAGCCGTGGCATATTGATTGAAGTTGCCCCCAATCGCTACTAAACATCTGGTGTTTCATGTGTCATAGTTGATGAGAGCTATTGCTAATCATGCATCCAGTTAGAGTTACCATAAGACATAAGATTTAGAGGTGATCATGGAACCATTTGAGTTGGAAGAGTTACAACAGAGAAAAGGAGGTATCAAGGAAGTGTTGATAAAATGGAAGAACATAATCGACTATGATGTCACATGGGAGCCGTATGAGAGTATGACGTAGTAATTTCCATCTTTTCACCTTGAGGATAAGGTGGGCCTTTGGGAGGGGGGTATTGTTATGCCTGAGGAGGGTGGGAGCTAGCCGACCGGCTCATACCGGTCAAACCCAATAGAAAAGTAATATTAATTATATAAGGATGGGAAAGAATTAGGAAGATTTTTATTATGCTAATTGATTATGAAGGCTTCCTAAATTATATTTAGGATATTTATAAAGGTTTCCTAAATTATGTTTGTGCTGATTAGGAGTGTTTTATTTATGTTATTATGTTCTAGGGCTATTTAAGGGAGAGTTGTCTAGGGTTTTATTTGTGCTATTGATTAGTTTTATTTTTCTATGTTGTTGTGAGTTCCTAACAACGTCTAGGATTTGTGCGAGAGTTGATCTACCTGTCGAATATTAGATCAATTGTATATTGCTTTATTATTGAAGAGATAATCCAAAAATCAACCCTATCATGCCGTTCCTATATTTTTGTTCTCCTTTACTTGGGCAATGGAGGTTGGAATGACTTTAGTTAGGCAATGATAGTCAGAGAATCGTAGTTGGGTGACGGTGGTCGGAGGACCATAGTTAGATGACGATGGTCGAAGGCTTGTAGTTGGGCGATGATGGTTGAAGGACCATAGTATGTGGGTGATGATGGTCATAAGGACCATAGCCAGGGGACAGAGGTCTGAGGGTCGTAGTCAGGTAACAACGGTACGAGGACTGTAGTCAACGGGTGACAGAGATTAGAATGGCCGTAGTTGGGTGACGGTGCTCAAATAATTGTAGTTAGCGGGTAATGAAATTCGGAAGGGTTGTAGTCGGGTCATGGTGGTTGGAATATTGTAGTTGGGATGGTGGATCGAGGATCGTAGTCGGGTGGCGGTGTCCTGAGGATTGTAGTTGGTAGGTGATGGAGGTTGGAAGGAATGTAGTCGATAAACGATAAAGATCAGAAGGACTATAGTTGGGAAATGCTAGACTGCTAGTTGAAAGATCATAGTCGGGTGATTGTTTTATGAAGACCGTAGTCTGGCAATAGTGGTCAATGACCATACTCAGGCGACGGATGTCACGACCCGACCGGGACAGATCCCGCTCGCACCGGGTCGCGACCGGAAACAGAACCGAACTGACTGACCAGAATCTGGCTTTGGAATTTGCTTCGGAACTGAATCTTTCAAATATTTCAACTCAAACAGTCACACAGACACAGAGCTACTATAAATCATCAATTGCAGCGGAACAAAACATCTATATTTTCTTTTCCTCAAAACAATCATCTACAAATACAGTACATGGCTCAGACAGAAAGAAACAGAACAGAAAAGCCATGACTGTACAAAAATCAAAAGTACAAACAATACCTATGCTGATCAAACTCTGAAATCTATTCCTGGACTTCCTTCCCTTTCACAGAACCTGAAAACCACCAGAAAACAAGAGTGAGCTCAACAGCTCAGCAAAGCAACAAACCTCCAATCAAAACTCTCAGAATCCAAAACCAACGCATCAAACAGAAATCCGTACAGAAATCAGAGCAGAATCAGATAGAATCAGACAGATATCAAATCAAACAGAACTGTACGGAAACAGAAGTCGTATCAAATCAGAAACAAAACAGATCGGACATATCACATTAACGGAAACAGAATCGTACAGAAATCAAAAATTCGGATCATATCGGAACAGAACAGAATCGTATCAGAATCATATCAGAATCATATCATACAGATCAGATCAAATCATATATCTTAATTTAGCACATATAACAGATAACAAAACGGATTCCCTGACACTGACATAATCTCAACGGATTCTGGCCCCTTATGCCTCCCTTCCCAGACACTGACAGAATCTCTCGGATTCTGGCCCCTTATGCCTCCCTTTGTGCTCACGGCACCATAACAGATGTGCTTATAGCACCAGAATAGAATTCATCGGATCCGGAACAGAACAGATATCAGATTTCAGATTGAGCTCATTTCAGATTTCCCAGACACTGACTGAATCTCATAGGATTCAGGCCCCTTATAACTCCCTTTTTATAGCATATACAGATAACATATCAATTCAGAAGAAATCCGGGCAAATCAGAAATCAGACAAAAATCGGGCATCACAACGGTTGTATACGGAATTTACACAATTTTTTCTGAAAATCACAAATCGCCAAATTTGCACAGAAGATAGATAACAACATTTCAGAACATTTATTCTACTGCACAAACAACTCTCTCTCCAGCCATAAGCAAACTCACTTGCTTCTTCAGACAATCAATCTGAGCCTCATACAGACTCAGCTAATCCATACCCAGAATCACATCATATGAAGAAATCGGCAACAAAATCAGACTTGATTTCCACTTCTTGCCAGCAATATCAATCTCACACAAACAAAACTTGCGGGTAATCAAATTACTTTCAGCCGGCAAAATCATAGAAAGAGAAACCGGCAACAAAATTGAATCCAAACGCAAAAGCTCAAAACAACGCTCGGACAGAAAAGAGTGACTAGCTCCAGAGTCAAACAAAACACGACAGGACTGATCAGAAATGTAAATCGTACCTGTCACCACATCCGGAGCATCACGAGCCTCCTGCTGACTCAAGCTGTAAACTCGTGGCTGAACTGGAGCTGGAGCTGAAGCAACAGAACTACTCTGCTCCCTCTGAACAGTAGGTGGTCTCCGTGGTGCAGAACTAGAACCACCACCTCTTCCAGAAAATCCCTCAGGGTGAGGAGGAACAGTCCTCGGTCTTCCTGCTGAACTGACAGGTCTAACAGAGCCCTCTGATCGGAACTCAGAACGCCGATCAAATCCAGTCTGTGGACACTCCGCAATCCGATGTCCTGACTGACCACATCGGAAGCACAAACCAGCCATCCTGTAGCACTGGCCAAGGTGTCGCCATCCACAACTCTGGCACACAGGTGCCTCACTCACAGATCCCGAACTCGTCGTACTGGTAACAACACCAGACAATCCTCCACTCCTGAATTCACCAGATCCAGAACCAGCTACAAATCTCCTCTTCCCAGAGGAACCACTGCCTGAAGCTTCGCCTCCAAATCTCTTCCTACTCGCAGTCCACCGCTGTTGAGTCGCCATCAGGTCATTCTCAATCAGACGAGCTCGCTCCACAAGCTCAGAGAAATCAGAAATGTGAAAAGGTACCAGGGGCTGCCTCAGACTATCTCGTAATCCCCTCAAAAATCTGTAGCACCTCTCAGCAGAAGTACTAACCAACTGCGGAGCATACCTGGTTAATGCAGTAAACTCAGCCTCGTACTGCATCACCGTCTTGCTTCCCTGAACCAGTCTCAAAAAACTCTCCTGCATCTGCTGTCGTGCAGAAGGGGAACAAACCAGTCTCGGAACACTTCAGCGAACTCTTCCCAAGTAATGAAAGAGTTCAATCTTCCCTGAAATCTGGCTGCTTGCTGGCCTTCCCACCAGTGCTCGGCCTCTCCATCCAACAGAAAAACAGCTAATGGAACCTTCCTGTCTGACGGACACTGCATTCCGTCGAAGGTCTTCTCCAATCTCCTCAGCCATTCCTCAGCTGCTCTGGGCTCAACAGCGCCCTCAAATCTCGGAGGTTTCAATCTCAAAAACAACTGCAGATGTCTATCAATATCATGAGATCTGACAGTAACAGCTCTGCTCTGAGTCTCGCTCATCATCTGAGCAACAAGCGTAGCAAACTGAGAAAGTGTATCAGCACTGGCCACTGGGGCTGTACTCCCCACTGGTGCTGCCTGACTGGCACTCTGCCCGTCTGTCATGTCTGGGTCTGGCTGATCCATACAGAAAATCCAGAAAAATCCGGAAAACTATCACAAAAACAACACAATAAAAAGCCAAACAAACCAAAACTACCCCAGACCGACTCACTACAGATCACTTCCTATAGCTCTGTTTTACAATCCAACCAAATTCCAAAACCAATGCTCTGATACCACTAAAGTTTGTCACGACTCGACCCGACCGGGACGGATCCCGCTCGCACCGGGTCGCGACCGGAAACGGAACCAAACTGACTGACCAGGATCTGGCTTTGGAATTTGCTTCGGAACTGAATCTTCCAAATATTTCAACTCAAACAGTCACACAGACACAGAGCTACTATAAATCATCAATTGCAGCGGAACAAAACATCTATATTTTCTTTTCCTCAAAACAATCATCTACAAATACAGTACATGACTCAGATAGAAAGAAACAGAACAGAAAAACCATGACTGTACAAAAATCAAAAGTACAAACAATACCTATGCTGATCAAACTCTGAAATCTATTCCTGGACTTCCTTCCCTTTCCCAGAACCTGAAAACCACCAAAAAACAAGAGTGAGCTCAACAGCTCAGCAAAGCAACAAACCTCCAATCAAAACTCTCAGAATCCAAAACCAACGCATCAAACAGAAATCCGTACAGAAATCAGAACAGAATCAGACAGATATCAAATCAAACAGAACTGTACGGAAACAGAAGTCGTATCAAATCAGAAACAAAACAGATCGGACATATCACATTAACGGAAACAGAATCGTACAGAAATCAGAAATTCGGATCATATCGGAACAGAACAGAATCGTATCAGAATCATATCAGAATCATATCATACAGATCAGATCAAATCATATATCTTAATTTAACACATATAACAGATAACAGAACGGATTCCCTGACACTGACAGAATCTCAAAGGATTCTGGCCCCTTATGCCTCCCTTCCCAGACACTGACAGAATCTCTCGGATTCTGGCCCCTTATGCCTCCCTTTGTGCTCACGGCACCAGAACAGATGTGCTTATAGCACCAGAACAGAATTCATCGGATCCGGAACAGAACAGATATCAGATTTCAGATTGAGCTCATTTCAGATTTCCCAGACACTGACTGAATCTCATAGGATTCAGGCCCCTTATAACTCCCTTTTTATAGCATATACAGATAGCATATCAATTCAAAAGAAATCCGGGCAAATCAGAAATCAGACAAAAATCGGGCAGCACAACGGCTGTATACGGAATTTACACAATTTTTTCTGAAAATCACAAATCGCCAAATTTGCACAGAAGATAGATAACAACATTTCAAAACATTTATTCTACTGCACAAACAATTTTCGACTACACATAAAAATACATTCGAAATAAAACCCCGTCGAATCAAAAATACCCGGACAAAAATCTTCAGAAAATAACCAAAATGTGCACACTCGGCACGTCAACAACATATAGAAAGTTACGCGGTAAAAACTGAACCAATCGAAAGATACGGACGAAAATCTCTAACGGAAACAAAATCCGGACAGAAAATACCGCCAACCACGACGATTTTGAAAATTGAGAAAGGCGGAATGTGCCTTACCTTGCGTACAGCAATTTCCTGAACAGTCTCGTCCGACGAAAACAGCTCCGCGTCGTCCGAAAATCAACTTTTGCCAAAATGCCCTCGACTTTCTCTCTCCTCAAAATCAAATATTTTAATTTTTTGATTTTCTCTCTCTTCAAAACGACTGATTTCAGCTTTATAATCCTCAGATCGGCCTGGCCGATCGCCAGATCATCCCAGGACGATCAAACCAAATTTGATCGTCCTGGACGGATCTCAGGACTGTTCTCAGGACGATATTTTGAACAGTGCCAATCGGCCTGGCCGATGTCCTCAATCGGCCTGGACGATGCCTACAGAAAAAACACCTGGAGCAAATCTGGGCACATTCTGGAGCAGATTCTCAACTGATCGTCCCAGGACGATCCCAGATCGTCCTGGACGATCCTGGAGCAGATTTTTGATATTACAACGGAGGTCGGAAGGGCCATAGTCGATAGGCGATGAAGGCTGGAAGGATCGTAGTTAGATGACGGTGGTATGAGGAATGTTGTTAGGCGATGGTGCTTCTAGGGTTGTAGTTGGCGGGCAAAAAAGATCAAAAGGACCATTGTCGGGCGACAGAGGTTTGAGGACCATAGTCAAGCAATGGTGGTTGAAGGACCAAAGTCGAGGGATGGTAGTTGAAGGATCATAATTGGGCTACGGTGGTTTGAGGATCTTAATCGGCATGAGATTGAGATCGAAAGGATCATAGTTGGGCGACAGTGGTCTGAGGACCGTTGTTGGCGGGCAACGAAAGTTGGAAGGAGTGTAGTTGGGCGATAGAGGATTGAAGGCCTTAGTTCAACGGTGGTGTTCGAGGACCGTAGTTAGGCAATGATAGTCCAAGGACTATAGTCAGGTGATGACGATCAAATAATTTTAGTCAGACAATGGTGGTCCAAAGATCGTAGTCGGTGGGTGACAGAGATCAAAAGATAGTAGTCGGGTGAATGTGGTTGAAGGACTGTTGTCGGGTGGCGATGGCCTGAGGGCCGTAGTTGTTTGAGGATAATAGGTTGACGATGATGATCTAAAGTTTGTAGTTAGTGAACGATTGAGGTCAGAGGTATTGCAATTGGGCTATTGTGATATGATTGTAGCGGTTGGTCGACCAAAGATTCAATGCTGGCGATCAGATGATAGAAGTTCAATAATCATTGTCGGTAGGTGAAATTTTGAAGCCGATAGTCAGAAAAAAAAATCGCCTACATTGACTGAGTGGAGGATCGGTGGCGATGGTTGGATGTTGAGGGTTTAAATTCTTTAAGCCTCAGAGCTTTTTTGAATCTCTAGTCAAGAGTCCAAGCCTCCCCTCCTTCACGTAGGGAGTGGAGTCTATTTATAGATTTTTGGAAGTAGCATACCTTGTAAATATGAAAAAAATTCGGAACACTCCATCAAACGGCCAATATTGATTCCTTTGATCATAAAATGTTCGTTCAACATTTAATACCTTAATGACCTCGAATTTAGGGATCTTGGGCTCGTTGGATTTGTCTCTTCTAGCCTCTGGATTCGACTATAAGCATGCTTAATTTAGTGATCATTTGGTCATCCAATTAATATCCTGAAGTTTTCAATTGCACTTTGGGTCATTGATTTGAGCTTGTTTAAGCTCGAATCAAACTATTTTTTGTGTTGTTAGGTTCATCTCGTTGATACATTTAATTTGACTATAGTTACTGAAATTGGAGTTCAGATGGACCCAAATTTAGTTTTGGAAGTTTCTAATTAAAAATGCATGAAGATTTGTGCTTAATCAAGATGATTTTTGTGACGTATCAATCCAATTCTAGTTCGAATTGTCTCATGATGCATACCCGTCGGTCAACACAAGTCATTCCATCTACGGTTTAGTCCTTAAAGGCTATATCCATATTATCAAAACCAAAATGGTTACCTTCTAATCTTCTATTACAACTTATAAAAAAAATCCTCAGCAGGTTGTTCCTTCTCTCTCATTTTTTAACAAACTTCCTAACTTGACAAGGAATGGAAGCTTGGTTTTATGATGGGAGGGTCTTTGTTGATGAAGGAACTCTTGTTAAGTGTGGGAATTTGTATCCTTATTATGTGGTATTGGCATGTATGATTGTATGCAGGTTTATGGAGGTAGGCTTGTGTTGAGTTGGTCAGTCAAGCCTTGAGAACTTGCTTTGGCCAAGAGATATAATAGGAAAGGGAGGCCATCTTTCGCAGTAATTTGTTGGTGGAATGGTGTTTTGATGTTATGGATTATTTTGGACTTGGATTAGTAATATAATTTGCCCAAGCTTAAGACAAAAGGGAATTGAAAATAATGATAGGGTGGGAAAATGATAACCATGGTTGTTTGCAACATCGTCAAAGAATAAAAAACAAGTTCTTGTATTGGAATTCTCAACAAAGAACTCCAAGAGAAGATAATCACCAAGTTATTTTCAATGGGGAGTTTAGACACCAAGCTAAAACCGAGAGAATCAAGATCAAATCAAGTGATTTCATTCCATTTGATAGTTCTTTACATCATCAAAGGGGCTATTCATAGCCTTATATGAAGTGGAAATCCTAACAAAAGAAAATTACCAAAAAAAAAAAAGTTGGTGGAAAATATGATTTCTTGTTTTAAGGATGGTGGAATACAATTTCCTTGTTTTAAGTAAAGTGTTTTCCATAATGGAGTGTTTCTTCCACTACTCTTTAGTTGATGGAATTCACTTCATTTTGTCATGAAATGGTTTGGTCCATCAAGGTAAATTGGAAGTTATCAAGGCAAAAGAGAAGCAATACTACCTTGTGGTAATTCTTGACCACCTTGGTATATAAAAAACGGCTACATGGTAAAAATGAAAAGTTACCATGATGTTTTAAAAATAGTTAGCTATATAGTAAATAAAAATTACATCACTTCATTTATAAAGATCATTTTCATTGAGGTAGCCATCTATTCAAATTAAGGCATTGAGATCCAATGCTCTATTAGGTTTATTTGCTATCTATGACTTGTTTATTTCCTAATACTTTGATTTGCATAAGGTTGTTGGTTTAGTTGTAATCTGTGTAAAATTAACTTCTGAAGTCTTCATACAATTCTCTTTAAATTATGCCACCATCTATGTTTCGGTTCTTTTGTACAACATATCCAAGGTTCATAAATATAAAAACTTATTAACATGTATTGATTATTTGAATTTTAGCTATATTGATTGATAATTATTCATATAAAATTTAACTAAAATTATATATCTTGTAATTTGTTATTTTTTCTATTAAGATTATTTCCCTTTTCCGTTTAAAAGTTTCTATATTTTATAGCCGTCATTTATTTAAGAAGATATCTCACATCTATCGAAACTATGTAATCTACAATTTTCAGGAGTTGAGTTTGCACACAAAAAACTTGCCTCCTTAGTATATCTTCTCAGTATAAAAGCAAATTCTTGGTTTTTAACATGATCTTTTTGGGCCAAAGTTCCGTTAGCCTCTCCTAGAGCTTCATTATTTCGTTTATAAGTTTGATTTCCTAATATTATATTTTTGAGCATCTCTTATATTTTTAAATATTTGTATAAACTACTTCCTTAATCCATGTTCTCTTAGCATTAAGATTTTGTAAAATATATATTAAATATTAATCACACTACTAATTAAAAATCTCATATAGCCATTGAATATTAAGAGCTCATTTGTGCTTAAACTTGACCACCCTAACCAATCTTCTTAAAGCTTTTTCAACTTTACTACTTTGGGTCAATTCATAGTATATTTCATGATATTATTTAGTATGCCTCAGAAAAATTCTTGCTTAAATTTCTTATTAAAATTTTTCTAAATATAATATTTTTATCTTTCTTTAATTTTCTCATCTTTAACTAAAACTTTAATATTTTTTCTCTCTTAAAACTTCTAATTTACTCAAATCCTTTAGAATAAACTTATCTTAATTACTTTAGAAACTCTTTTGTTTCTTAATTATTTTAGATAATCAAATTCTCCTTCTTGAACACTTAGCTTTGGTATAAAAATCAACTAGCTGTGGTTAATAACTTTGGCTTTGCTTACGACATAATAATTTTTTAGTTTTTTGTAGTTGTTGTCTTAATCATACTAGAGTTATGCTATTCTTCAAAAGCATATTGTTTGTCTTAATATTGTTTTTAATCTGCTTTCCCTGCCGCGCCCAAAAGTCTTTGTTGTTGCTTATGAATTATCTTTAAATTTTACTAGTGCTTTTATGGGAATCTTTCATATGCACTTAGTCATCTTATCTCGTATCAAATTTGATCTGAGGATAATTTTTTTGCTTGCCCCAGTTAAGAGTCTATTTTGAAAGAGTAAGAACCTATTTAAACCTTTACAAGCTTTCTCAGCAAATATTCTTTGGTGGAAAATAAACTATTTATGGAATAAAACTTTTGAATTTAGTTATAAGACTTCTTAAGAAATCTTGTCTGTGTTCAGTATGAACACTTAGCGGAAAATTAGTCTGCGACACTTGTTTGTGGTGCTGCTGTTACGTAGAATATCTTTGATGGATACTTATTTTGTGCTGGTGCCATCAAATCGTTGTCATTTAATTTGCAATCAGACCATAAAGTATTAATTGTTATTCCCCGTTGTTGAACCTAAAGGGCGAAAGCAGCTCAGAATAGTAGCTGGAAGAACGTGTGGACAACTATTACTTGCAAATCTGACCGATCATATTTCCTCATTTTGTTTCATTTCTACAGATAAGAACTAAAAATATTAGTGGAAGCTGATGCGTTGGACATTGACCTTGATATCACCACTACCATAAGATATCTATACCATGGAATATGAGAGATTATTATGTGCGATGTCCGGACCGTCTGGAGGCAAATCCAGACGCGCCACGTCACCTGGATGCACCGGGATCCGGGTGATGTGGCGGGTCCGGTTGACGTGGCGCGTCCGGATTCGCATCCGGACGAATCCGGACGCCGCACGTAATAATTTGTGATGGAATACAGAATTATCCACTATCAATTCAATGTTCCCGCTTAATTTATAAATTTCTTGGTGATGCCTCAAATATTACTACAATAAAAATGTAATTTGAGCCCATTAATTATCAACAAGTTATGACCCTCCTTTTGCATTATTTTTAGTGTTGATATTTGAGATTAATTTTTTATCTATAAAGTTCCAACTAGACTGCAAGATTTAGATTTCAAATTTTGCTTTTTTTTAAAAAAATTTCTGTTCTTAGAGATGCTTGCCATTCAAAAAATCCATTCACCTTCGGTAAGGCAACGGAATCCCTTGTCTAGTCTATGGAAAACCGCCCATAATGATGGCTTCTGCACATAGAATAATGTTGAGGTTTGAAGCAATTTTGCTAATGGAAGTCTATTTGGAAGGCGTCGTCGAATGTGGGCTCTGACTACTCCACTAGTTCCCCTGTACTTATCAAAAACTTATATTCCCTTGTTGAAATAATATGTTTTAAATGCATTGGGTTTAGTTGCACATGAGATAATTAAGTACAAAATTTGAAGTGATTGACTTTTTGATGTAGAATGCGAGGGGAGGGGTCATGTGAATTTGACATTTCAAATTAATTGGAAAAGAGAGGCAAGTGGTTATTTAATTAATCCCTTAAATGGCATTCCAATTTTGTGAAGGAATTAATTAAAATAGAGAAGGGAAGAGAATAGAGGGGGGGGGGGGGACCCGGCATTAATTAGGGAGAATGGGAGAGAGGGGGCCGGCCATATGGGGAGAGAGGAGAAGTGTCCACTTACAATGTATGTGGACCCAAGCAATAAATTTGATTATGGAATTAAATCTGATTTTAATTTCAGATTTGAGGATTTGGGAGGTTTTCTAAAAGAGATTTACTATTTAGAAAATTAATTTAAATCAAATCCAATTAGAAATTTAATTAAATCTAATTTAAGCAACTTTCCTAAAATAGGAATCCTAATTTAGGAAACAAATTCAAATTCAAATTATGTTGAATTTTGAATTCAAATTTGTTACTAAATTAAGGGGGATAGAATACGAAAGACTTACTTTCCTAAAATAGGAATCCTTAATTAGGAAACAAATTTAAATTCAGTTTGATTTGAATTTTGAATTCGAATTCATGCCAAATTAAGAGAGCTAAAATAGGAAAGGCTTTGAATTCAAGACTAGATTTGTGGAGCCAATGAAGGTAGGGGGTGGCCGGTTGGGCTTGGGAGTGGTAGTGAGGTTCTCGGTTGGGGTGATGGAAAGGTTGTGAAAACTGGCGGTTCAAGGGGAAAGGAGGAAGTGGCCGGTGGTGGTGGAAGGATGGGAAGTGGGAAGCTTGGCCAGCGGTTATGGAGGGTTTGACCGGCGGTCAAGGGGAGGAGGGTTTGCTAGGGGAGAAAGAGGGGGTAGTGCGACGATTAGAAGAAAGAAGAAAGGGAATTAAAGAAGGAGAAAGGAAGTGTAGGGAAAGAAAGATAAACCATGAGCTCGGACACATCTTGTGGTTGATGGTTGTTGCGCTGCCCTCACTTAGGGACTTCAAACACGAGCCCGGACACTTCCTGCGGTTAGTGGATATTACGTTTCTCTCATATAGGGATCTGCAGAATTTTTTTATTATTAATTTGTTGAGTTCTAAATTAAAATTTTGAAATGATTTAGAAGAATTATTACAAAAGATACCTCTAGAAGAAAGAGTTTTTATTGAAGGAGATTTAAATGGACATGTTGGTAGAGAGGTAGATTTTAAAAATATTCATGGTGACTATGGTTTTGGAATAACAAATGAAGGTGACAAAACCATATTAGATTTTTGTTTAGCTTATGATTTTTCAATTGCTAATACCTTATTTAAGAAAAAAAAATGAACATCTCATCATTTATAAAAATGGATATAGTACAACCCAGATTGACTATTTTCTTATAAGAAAATTAGATCGTTTAGATTGCAAAGATTATAAAGTTATTCCGAGTGAAAATTTATGTACCCAACATCGTTTATTAGTTTTGGACTTTAAGATAAAGGGGCAGATAATAAAAAATAAAGTAAAACGATATTCTAGGATTAGATGGGGGCATTTAAAGAATATTAACAAAAATATTTTTTAGAGTAAAATTTTAGATCTTAAGATTTTATCTATGCATGAGGATGCTAATGTTATGTGGGAAAAAGTGGCTAGTGATATTAAGAATATTGCAAAAGATGTGATTGGAGTATCAAAGGGAAAAGCTCCTAATAGTAAAAATAGTTGATGGTGGAATCCAAATGTGCAAGAAAAGATTAAGAATAAGAAAATTTGTTATAAAAATTAGTTTAATTTTAAAAATTCTGATAATTGGGAAAGATATAAAGAGGCTCGTAAGGAATCTAAAAAAGCAATATGCGATGCAAAGACCTTAGCTTTTAGTGATTTATATAATAGATTAGATATTAAGGAGAGAGAAAGATATATGTATAAGTTAGCCAAGCAAAGAGATAGAAGTAGTAAGGATTTAGTTCAAGTGAAGTGTATTAAAGATGAAGATCAAAAAATACTTTTCTTAGAATATAATATTCAACAAAGGTGGATGAGATATTTTGCTAAACTTTTTAATGAAAATTGTGAAAATAAGATTGACTATAGTGACCTTAGCACCCTAAATGAAAATAAAGATTTTTTGCTTTTATCGGCGTATTAATAAAATCGAAGTTAGAGAGGCTTTAAAGAAAATGAAGGATGGAAAAGCTGTTGGACCTGATAATATTCCAATAGAGGTGTGGAAATGCTTAGGAGATGAATGAATTTCTTGGCTTACTAAACTTTTTAATACTATTTTGAAGACTAAAAAGATGCCGGATGAGTGGAGAATGAGTATGTTAATTCCTATTTTTAAGAATAAAGGTGATGCACAAGATTGTGCAAATTATAGAGAAATTAAGTTAATGTGTCATGCTTTAAAACTATAGGAGCGAGTTATGGAGCATAGGTTGCGGCATGATACTAATGTTTCTCAAAATCAATTTGGATTCATGCCGGGTAGGTCAACTATGGAAGCCATACATTTATTAAGTGGTTTGATGGAGAAATATAGAGAAAATAAGGAGGATCTACATATGATATTCATTGATTTAGAAGAAGCATATGATAAAGTTCCAAAAGAAGTGCTATGGAGAGTTCTTGAAAAGAAAGGAGTTAATAATGCTTATATTCAATTCATTAAAGATATGTATGCATGAGCTATTACTTGTGTTCAAACACAAGGTGGTTTGACCAAGTATTTCCCTATTTCGGTTGGGTTACATCAAGGATCAGCCTTAAGCCATATCTTTTTGGTTTAGTCATGGATGTTCTCACTAGACATTTGTAAGAGGATGTACCTTGGTGTATGCTTTTTGCTGATGATATTCATCTTGTTTATAAGACTAGAGAGGGAGTTGAAAGTAAACTTGAATTATGGAGGTCAACATTAGAGGCTAAAGGTTTTCGCTTGAGTAGATCTAAAACGGAATATATGGAGTGTAATTTTAGTAGTAATAGTCCTAGTGAGGGGATTGTGACTTTGGGCTATCAAGTCATTAATTAGAGTACACGTTTTAGATATCTTGGATCTATTGTTCAGAGTGATGGTGAAATAGATGGGGATATTATCAGCAGAATTCAAGTTGGATGGTTGAAGTGGAGGAATGCATCGGGCTTGTTGTGTGATAGAAAAGTACCCCTTAAACTTAAGGGAAAATTTTATAAGATGGTAGTGAGGCCTGTAATGCTTTATGGTGCTGAATGTTGGCCATTAAAAGAGAAGCATAATACTAAGTTAAGTGTGGCAGAGATGAGGATGCTCAGGTGGATGAGTGGCTTTACCCTTAAAGATATGATACAAAATGAGCATATACGTGAAAAGGTTGGAGTAGCTCCAGTAGAAGATAAGATTAGAGAGAGTCGCCTTAGATGGTTTGGTCACATAAAACGGTGGCCTTCCAATGACCCGGTTTGGAGAGTAGAGGTATTAGATTTGACTTATGTTAAGAAAGGTAGAGGCAGACTTGAAAAGACTTGGTTAGAAAATATTAGGAATGACCTTTATTTATTAGATTTAAACAAGAATTTGACCTTTAATGTGACACAATGGAGAAAAAGGATTCATGTAGCCGACCCCACGTAGTGGGATAAAAGCTTGATGTTGTTGTTGTTGTTGAATAATCTATTATCCAATACAATAACAAGGGTCTCTATATATAGGTCTCAAAATGAAAGGAACTCAAAAAAGACAAACATGCCCCTAGGACTTACAAAGGACAACTCTCTCAAGAGAGGGTAAAAACGGAAAATGCATAAAAAAATACAATAAGTAAATTAAGATAAAGTGAAATGATCTCGGCCATTGATCTTCGTCTCTTCCTCAGATAAGCGTTCATTGTTGGATGTCCGCATCACTTTCACCAATAAAGTTCAAAATTTTTAGCTGAAAATGGGCTTGATCACTTGTGCATAAGACTCAACTCTAGCCCCATTTTCCCAATGATCTCTTGCTCAAATAAAACGCTTCTTGGTTCTCAGGATACTAGCTATTAATTCAAATATATGTTGATGTAAAAATGTCAAGCTGTGTTTGATTAACTTCCACTAATAGGATTGCGTATGCATCAGGCTCAGCTCCAGTTCCTTTTGACCAATAAGCTCTAGCTCAAACGGTAAGTTCTTTGGTTCTTAGGTTAATGGCCATTTGCTTGAGTACTATTTGCTCTATACTTTTTAAGTTAAATATGCCTTAGCTTCTGATGGAATTCAATCTATAATTGATATTGTGTCATCCTCAATAAACTATTTTAAAATATGGGTTTCTCTGGAAGCGTGACACCAGCGGCATTTGATTCTTCATCATTAAGCATGTAGATTTATGATTATAATAATCAATAGGGTTATGGTGCCAACTTGCTGAGATTATGAAAGAATGGTTGGTAAGATTTAGAATGGGATTTGGCTAACTAGACTTGGGGAGACAAAGAGTGGTGGTGGTGGGGGAGAAGTTAACAGCAGATGGAGGTGGAGGGGTCCGCCAGTGTTCTGGTCTCAAATCATATTATGCATCTCTGTCAGTACTATCTCTGTTTGGCAGGGATTACAAAAGCATTTATCAATAATACACAGATTATTAGAGCAAAATTTAACAACTACCCGCTGTTGCTTAGTTTGGTTGGTGGACGAGTACGGTTGGGAACCTCTCAACCCGTGCTCGATTCCCCTCGAGTGGCAGCATCTCTTAAGTGGGGCCCAATATAGTGCGGGCCAGGAGGTTTCTGGGGCGAGTGCCTCTTCTAGGTCAGTCGAGGATTAGTCACGCTGCCAAGCGCCCTCTCGGGGGTGGCAGCGGGTGGATACCCGTTCCAAAAAAAGAAAAATATCAACTAACGCTTGTATTTTTTTTATTGTTTGTAGCATTGACGTTTCCTTCCTTTCTAGTCAACTGTCACTGTGACTCGGTGATGCATGAAGGCTACATGGTATATAAGAAGACTACATATTCCCGGTTAGAAAGCACTTACTGAAAATCAATAAATTTTCTCTTTTCAGAAGTTTTGATCTCTTGCTAATGAAAAGAATAAGCCGTCGTGTTAAAGTTTTCTTATTCTGATAAAAGTATGAGACTACTTGGTCATTGGCTTGTGAAGTAAGAGTGAGCTTTTCTCCTCAAATCATATGAAACGAATTTTTATGTTCGCATAGGAGTTTTCTGATTGTTATTTTCCAATGTGTTGCTGTTCATAAGATGGATGCCACACTCCTTGCAGTTGGTTTAAATAAATTTATCATTTTTAGGACGATGTTTTTATTATAATTCGCTTTACCATTTGCCGGTGCGATCGAGCACTACAAGATTATCGTTCATTTGTGATTGATAAAATGGTTGATTTTTTTTTATAGCAATCCATATTTAGCAATCGTCAAGGTTGTCAATCCATCGATCGTAATATTGGCGGTCACATATATGTTTTGCGACCACATACAATCCTTCACAAAATGTTGGAATTGTGGTTTAGTCTCAACATAGGCTTTCTTTGGGACAACTTTCTTACTGATTTCTACTACAGCGTTTTAGTTAAAAAATTTATCGAAAGTAACGAAAAAGCTGTGTTCAAAAGTTATCCCAGACAAAGTCGTAGCCTTCACCAATTCCTACACTCTACCTAAATCCATCAGTTGAATTCTTCGACTACAGATTAACGAAGGCTAGCGATCGCCAACTTGTAGGAATATCATTGATTTGCAATGGTCAATGGTCGCAAATGTGACAATGACGATTTAGTACACCTATCTCAACTCTCCATATTTTGATATCATGAATCTCTTATATTTTTCTCACATTTACATAAAAATAGAGAAAGATTCATAAAATAAATTTTATTCAAGAAATTTATTCCTCCTGAATTTACCCCATTTTCTTGGTTATTTTTAAAATGTTAATTAATTTATATTGATATTTTGATCAAAATGCGCATCATTTTTTTAATAAGATTAATTTTAACTTAATATAAATTATGTTTGCCATATTGTTTCGACACTTCCATGTCTCAATCTTCGGCATGCATAAGTGACTTGAGCTTTGTTTGGGGTAGCTTTTTAGTACAAACATTTATAATTCAAAAAAATTTTATGCTCAAAAGTTGCTTTAGAAATCAATAAGAAAGCTGTATTAAATTTGAGTTAACTCTCGTAAGTATGATGATTGTGTTCAATTTTATTTATCATTGAATTGATTTACTAGACCCTATGTTACTGTAAATAGGGGTGGAACCAGAAAGAGCTCAAGGTCTACAATTGATCAGACTGATTATTTTTTCTTTAAGTAACTAAATATTTTAACTGTGTTGTCCACCTTCAATAAATAAGTTGCAAAAAATTATAATAAAAAACTTATTTTTTTATTTAATACATAATATTATATATTTCATAATCTTATTTTATCCACTTTCAAAAAAAAGTTGGTCCTATATCAAAATTTAAAAAAAAAAAAAAAAGAATTAGCCATTACATTTATGAGTCAAATGATCTTAAGTGATGAGATTATAAGCTTTAATCCAAAGTAGGGGTGCAAACGAGTTGAGTCGAGCTCGAGTCTGAGGGTGTCCGAGTTGAGCTTAGCTGTCAAATATCGAGCTCGAGTCAAGCTCAAAAGTCGAGCTCGACTCGAAGGAGGAAAAAAAAGCTCGTCGAGTCGAGTCGAGCGGCATTTCGAGCTTCCATCCATATTCGTTCGCGTCGTCCGCATCGTCACCAGTTTTCTACGATGACCAGCGTCTACCTCGTCTGCATCCGACCGCGTCGTCACAAGCGGCTGTCTCATTTGTCGAGCTTACGGCAGAGGAACGAAGCGTCGTCCACTTCCGTGACGGTCAAGCTCACGAATACATTTCCCGCGCTCGATTGCATTTCCTGCTCGTGATTTCACATTTCCCGCTCGTGTCCGCTTCTATCGAGCCTCCGGACGAGCTCGCGAGTCGAGCAGCCGGTTGTTCGAGCTCGAGCTCGATAAGATGTCGAGCTCGAAATAGTGTTCGAGCTCGACTCGTGAGCTCGATAAGCTCGACTCGTCGAGCCTGTTATCGAGTCGAGCTCGAGTCAGCTCGCGAGCCGACTTGACTCGGTTGCACCTCTAATCCAAAGCTAATGACATATCCTCCCTTATAATATTAAATATTTGTCCATGGTATAATAACATAAAGACAAAAATGTATGCATCTCTTGTAGAGTTTTTGGCGTTCAATAATTATATAGATACGTGCAGAGGCGATCGAGATGGGAAAGGTACATTCACCCGAACGGGCCTTTTTGTTAATTATATTTTAATTTATCATTAGTTGTTAATTTTGGATAATTAATGATGTTTTAATTAAATCATTAATGCTGTTTTTTTCATCGGGAAAAAAAAAACTGCTGGTATTCACGCATGCGTTTTGGTAGGCCCCACTACTAGGTCGTCTCGGGAACCTAATTATACTCGTCCACGTGTCGCATTTTCGGCCCTTGGTCTAGCCGGGTCCACAATAATTCCGCCTGGGTCGTCTCACCCTGTCCATGTGGGCCCGATCTTGCTTACGTGGCAGCTCTCTGTGCCAGCACTGCATTATCGTTGGGCAGTGCGTATGTACAGAGGTATTTCCTTAAAAAAAAAAAAAAAGATACAAATAATTTGATTTAAATTTGTTAAAGATATTTTTTATTTACTAGATATATATTGTGGTAAATATAATATAAATTTAATTCATTGATCATTGTTGTTGGCTGAAATATACACGGCGGTAGAGTTTACAAATTCACATCTGAGCGTTGTACGAATATGCAACACACAAACAGAAAAGAAAATGAACACCAGGATTTTTACGTGGAAAACCCGAAAGTGAGAAAAAACCACGGGACCGCGTCCAGCTGAAAAGTTCCACTAGTGTTTTGTAAATTACAAGAAATTGTCTCGTCCCACAAGTCAGGACGATCATATTACAATTTGTTTCTTCTAACTTGAAGTAAATTTACAAAGTTATGCAGAATTCAGGCGTCTCCCGAAAATCCGGCAGAGTTCCGACGTATTCAAGCGGCGGAAAGAACTCCGACGGTGGTCGAGGAGGAGATGATGATTCTCCCTTTCCCCTTCTTCTCTTTTCTGCTTCTCTATCTTCTCACTTGAGTCCTCTTGTGAAGAATGAGGGCTATATTTATAGTTTTTCTGGAGTGGCATGACTTGTAAATATGTGTGAGATCAGGGGCGAATAGGGAGTGGTCGAATTGACGGTTGATGTTGAACCCTTCGATCGTGTACCGTTCGTTGGACATTTGAAGGCCTTAATGATGTCGGAATTTGACGATCTTAGGCTGGTTGGATTCGTTTCGTTGAGTCGTTCGATTCGAGTATAAGTTCGTTGACATCGGAGACCGTTTGGTAACTCAAATTATGGTACGAGCTTTCCAACAGCACTTCAGGCGCTTGATTTGGGCTCATTTGGACTCGGATTGAGTTGAATTTGATGTTGTTGGGTTCATATTTCTGAGACGCTCAGTTTGACTATAAGCTTGCTGAAATCGGAGTTCAAATGCTCCCGGAATTAATTTTTGAAATTTCCGACTAGCTTTTTGCCTAGAGATTCGTGTCCGATCAAGATAATTTTTTGAGAATATAGCAATCATATATTATTTTTATTTAAAAATAATTTAATAATGTTTATTTTGGTTTTTTAATCACGTTTTAAATTTTGAAAAGTATGAGACTTCTCACTTTTTATCTTTGTTAGCTAAAATTTATGAGTAAATGTTTGATAAAATTTTGTTACATATTATTGTTTGAAATAACAATAGCATAATTTTTTTAAAAAAAGAAAATTTTATAATGAAATTGATTAAATTTTCTCTATTATTTTTATTTTCTTTTAAAATTTATTTGATAAATTTTTATAATTTTTTTTTTAGATGCAAATGTTTTTCTATAAAATTGAGCAAGTTTTTAAAGTCTTATAATATTAATCATATTAACTTACATTTATCTTATTTTGAGGATATCATATTATTCAAATTAGTGAAATTACTACTCGCATACATATTATTTTTCTAAGTTTTTACAAGTTATGATTTAAAATTAAATCTCATCTATATTAATTTAAATTTTATTTCAATCTTCAAAAAATTATAAAAAAATCAAAATTGATCAATTAATAATATAGTTTTTAGTTATATTATATTATATATTAAGGCCACATTTAATTTTAACTTGCCGATGACTTTGGTCTCAAGGACAAAAGCTTCAAGGAAGAAGAAATTATGGAGACTCTATGATAAAAATTGATAAAAACAATATTCAATATATTTGCCATTAGAAGACAAATTTCTTGCTATGACTTAGATTTTATTGAATTTTTTTTTAATCTCATAAGTTGACTATTTCACATGATCCTGTGGAGGGGCCAAGAGTTCCATAAAATAAAAATAGAAGTCCTAAAAAGATCAAAAGTTCACTAAGAGTTCATCATTGAAAATAAAACTTAAGGAACTTGAGATCCAATCAATTACAATGTTAAAACAGAAAACCAAAATAAGGATATCAATCCAAAAGACTGACCAAACAACCCATCTCAATGAACAACACCAGAGCAACATCCACCAAACAATAAAGGATTAGAGACATCCTCTACAGAAGGCTTAACCATCTGGCCTCGATAGCAAGGGACAATATTTTCCTGCAAAGAATCAGCAACACATATGTTTTCCTGCTGACAATCATTAACTTCCAAGGCACTAACCACGTCCACAATAGGAGCAACAATTAAAACAATATCATCGTTATGCCGAAAGGATCCTCATCCACATTAACATCAGCATTAACATTTCTAACACGATTCACATGAGGATGTAATATGCGATACTCCACTTTCGAGTGACCCAAAATTTTACAATGAGCATAATAAGAGGGCAATTCCTCCATTTCCACATACTGAACATAGCCTAGAGCTTCGAAACCAATCCAAACTTGATCAATATTCTGTTTAGCAACATCTAACTCCATAAGAATACACGCAACTGAAGGTCTAGACCCAGTAGAAGTTGCATTATCTGTTCGTCAAGGGCGGCCAAACAAAGAGCCCAACCCATGTAGAATCTGGGGAGAAAACTAGTGAGGCCGAAGATTGGGGAAAGAGACCCAAATTGTGATGGTAGGGGATTCAACATTAACATAAAAAAGGGGAGTCCACTTGAACAACTTCATGAAACAATTGTTTAAAAAATATGATCGATGAGAGAAAATTCTACAGTAGTTTAATTAAATCGTTCACTAACTTGATCAAGACATTTTTTGGATTAGCAGAGTAACAGAAAAATCACCAAACAATTTCAAGTTGAAAAAAAAAAATATTTGAATCGCATTAATGGTAGACGCCACCCAAGAAACTTCCCAACCTACGAAAATTCAAAAGGAAGCGCTAACACATGCATTTCCTCACCAAAACTCAACAAAGCCGACAAGCTATTGTGCGAGGAGATTTTAAGCGCAGGATAATCTAGCGAGGAAGAAACCAGGACAAAGCATCCCGGAAAGAACGAGGATGCGACTTGCCACCCAAAAAACCCAGGTCACTCAAGTGATTTAACTGCCATTCGAACCGAAAAATCGGCCGAAGGTAGAAAAATCACAAGAAAAACTAAGGAGAAAGGAAGGATGCTACCCAGACTAGGCAAGCAGACAACGCGTAGGAGCAGAAAATCCCAACCTGAAGCATTGGGAAGAAAAATCTTTCCGTCCCACTATTTCACATGATATGATTGCAAGAAAAATCCTTCCTTAGGGCATTTCATCGATTTGATTGAACATTTTTTTTAAATTTTTCACCAGATTAGGGGATTCAAGCACGTAATCGCCAGGAGAAATTGCTTCCTTCGATCGATAGGCCACAACACAATCTCTCATTGATAGTATCCATATAATTACATTGATTTAAAAGTCTCAAAAGTTATAAAGGATCAAATTCTGACCATTAAAGTTCTCAATGGCTTGAAGAACTTGACTAAGAATTGAGGAAATTTGTATTATAATATGAATAAGGTTTATGTAATTTATAATCTTTTATATTTGTGGATAATGCATGCAACTAGAAAATTTATTGTGATGGATTGAGATTTATTATTATTATTATTATTATTGTGGTATTGCATAAAGTTTCACACGCACAGATAAAAACTTATATGAGATAAAATAATAAAAGGTCGTAAGGGTTAATTTTTACCTGAAAAATTTAGAATGTGAAAATTATGGTGCCAACTAAAATCAACTACTATAAGATAAATATTATAAAAGCATGCTCTTCTCTATAATTGAAAAAAGATATTATTATAAAGTCTAAATTGCCGACTTGACCTCCTATGAGAGTAGTAGAATGAAGTGGAGAAATAATGTGTGTTAATGGATGTTAGTATTAGTGATGTGTTAGTCGGGGGATTGTGGATGTTTGTATTCGTAGCGGATGATGAGGATCTGGCAATAATGTTCAGGCGATAACAATCAAACAACAATAGTCGGACAATGTTGGTAAGCGATGATAATTGGACAATAATTGTCAAGAAACAACTATATATTGAACAATGATATTCACACGTTAATGGTCATTGGTGGAGATCGTTGGCATCAACTTATGGCACATGATCACCGGGTACACAACCGCAGTATACAACAAAAAAGTAACGTGACGTGTTCTGATTCGCCTCTGGACGGTCCGGTGTCCGTACATAATAATTTCTCCTTCAAATCTATGAGCTTTCTTTAACTTAAAATCTCCTTCACGTCTGGAATGAGTGCATATTTAAATTAGGTTTCTTATGGCTTTGGTTGCTTTGTTTCTTTGGATCATTGATTGATTATCGTTGCCTTTCTCTTTAGAAGCTGTTGGTAGCCAACTTTAGTTATTCAGCTAATGTTGGGTTGTCTTATATGGCTGAATTTATTATGACGTGTCTGAAGTACTCTCTTCCCCTCATTTTCAAAGAGTTTAATTGTTTCAGGCTGTGAGAAGCTGCTTTCTTTTTCATCATCCTGTTGGGCTTATCTCAGTTCGTTTTCTCTTATTGTGGGGGGCTGCTATGGATGGTTACTCTGATGGCTTTTTTGGCGTATTCTTCTTAATCTTATTTTATTCTAAGCATATTATCTAAGACATTCTTAAGATTTTTTACTTTGGTTGGCTATGTATGCTTCTAAGACCTTACAATTTTAATTTTTATTCTAAAAAGCTACTTTAATAAGCAGTAAGAAAGCGGTCTCAAATGAAGTCTTAGGCTTCGTTTGTGATGATTTTTTTACTGTTTCTTAAAGCAACTTTGAGTATAAAAATTTTAACTTTTGTACTAATTAAAAAGTCATTTTAAGAAACAATAAGAAAATCATCACAAATGAAGCTTTAGTAATGTTTACTGTAGAAGTAGAGCTTTTCATTTGCTAGGTGGAGATTAATTTTAAGTGTTGCTTTCTTTTGAAATATTTTGTATTGTTGTACTTAGTTGACATTGAAATAAAATTTTATTTTGTTGAGAAAAAAATATTATCATAATATTTGAAAGATTATTGCTCTGAATATTACATTTTAGTACCACTTCCTTCTCAATAAGCATTATGGCTAAGAACACTATTTTTAATGAGGTCTTTTTGTCATGCATTCAATAAGTTAGACTATTGCTCTTGCTAGTAAAAGTTTTACTCATAATTTATTTTTCTTTTTGTTTTTGTTTTGTGGGGCAAAGCATAGCCTAAAAGTTATCTTTAGCTCCAATCAATTAGATTCACAAACATTCTTCATATATGTAAATAACATACACAGCTCACTTTGATCTGTTGGTTGGGGACTTTAACTACTAATTAAGAGATCTTGGGTTCGAAACTTGCTTATATGATTTGTGTGTGAGAGATTACCTTAATGGCTCAAATGTCTAAAAAAAACAATATGATTAAAAATTGATCGATCCAATTGTGATTATTTTAAAGTGCGTTTGATCATAAATTTTTAAATAATTGCAACTAATAATTTTTATTTAATCAAGCTTTATAGATCTTTTAGTTTATGTACATAATATATATAACAACAAATATTCCAATCAAAATGTCAAAATATTGATTTTAAATGAAATAAATCAACTCAAAAGAATAACAAGAGGGAAAACACTCAAATTAGAAAGTTTCTTTATAATAATTATGATGAAGTAATAGAAATCTGAGTAAGATTGCCTACTCGATAAAGCAAGGGCATCTTCTTTCACTTTCAACTTTGAATATTGTGGCCTAATGGTGAAATCAAAGAATGACTCTAACAATTTTTTTTAGAGCTATATATAGTGTGAAAGTTAAGCATCACAAAGCTTTGAATTTTTGTTTTTTTGGGGTCAATCACTTTAAATACATGTTCTATTTTTATTGTGCTTTAATTAATTATGATTAATTAAGAGGTATATTAGAATTTCTAGCCCCTTCTCATGTGTTCCATTAATTCATCGCAATCCATAGGCATTAATAAAGATCTATCTTTTATGTTATCAAAATCTAATTAAGTGTGCCATCGTTGAATCATTAAAGAACTTCGTTTTATTTTCTTAACACACTGTTCTACACTTTTGCAACATATTGTTGTTTTGCATTCACACTTTGTCAAACAACCAACGACATATTGCATCTTGATTGTAATTGATTTCTAACATCTTAGTTTTATGGTTGGATTCTTTCTTACTATCGGTTATTAATGATTAATCATATGAGGTTGATTATATTGCTCTTTGTTTGATACATGCTATCTTTATGTGCAACTTTCAATATGAAGTGAAGAATTTTAGATGGCTCTAATTGGTTCAACGAACGTTAATATTTTTGGCTGGTCTTTTGGTAACTCATGTGTTTTAGGAATAGTGTTAGATGATCATAATCATTTTTCATAGCAGGCTGATTGACAATCAGTAGGACAGAACGTTTGGCTGTGTTATATAGCCATTCTTACTCCCCCCTCCCCCATAGTCTGACCTCTCTTTATTATTTTATCTCTTGTCATCTTTTTTTCGTAACTATATATAACATCTATTTTTAAATCAATAATTTGTGTAATTTTCCTTCATTCTTCATAAAAGCTATTACTAATTGTGCGATTAAACTTAATCACAATTAATTTTTATATATATATATATATATATATATATATATATATATATATATATATATATATATATATATATTATATATATATATATATATATAATATATATATATATATATATATATATGTGGTTGCATTATATTTACATAGGATTTCATGCACATAGTGGCATATATAAGGTGAATCAAAATGACTGTTTCAAAAATTAAATTATATCTATGAGCTCTCTCTCTCTCTCTCTCTCTCTCTCTCTCCCTATACTTCAAAAAACTTTTGAAATCAAGGCATCAATTAATTATTCACAAGCTATTCTCACAGATTTGAAACAAGTACAAATTTGTAGCAGACATGAGAACCCCACAGCTTGCCTAAAGCTGGAAGCTCTCACCATCAACTTGTATTTTCATTCTGTGCTTCTCAGTAATTATTTTGATCAAAGGTTATGGTGAATAAATGATATAATTAAGAATTAATGACCTGTAATTAGGCATAATTAGTGTGGGTAATATTCCTGGTCCCATTAGCTGCATGGACTGCCAAAATAGAAGCCTACTTGTTTACTGTTCTTCTATCTTTTGGTTTGGACTGGCATGTCTCTCTACATACATATAACTATATAAGTGATTTTTTAATGTACTAAATATCTAATATTTATATTTATTTATATAATATTTAAAATTTTATATCATATTATATTATTATTAATATTACTTTATTTAAAATATATGTAATCTATATTTTCATGTATATATTTTATTATAATATTGCATTATATATATATATATCATATTTATTTATTTAATATTTAGAATATTTTGACTCAATTTTTTCCTCTCATGTATCAAAAATGGCTACATAAATGTTATACACAGCTGCAGACTATTACTGATATTTTATATTATTGTAGCACCCCCCACTTTTTCAGCTAACAATTTAATAAGCATAAAATATACAACATACCCTCTCTCTCCCTCTCTCTCTCTCTCTCTCTCTCTCTCCCTCCTCTTTTGATATGTAAGGAACAAAGATTCTCCACTAAACCGTCAAGAAACATTCCCTGCAGTAGCTAGCAAGGATCAAGAATAAGAGGAGATCGAAGTGCTATCCTAATATTACAGAGATCAAACACAAAAAAAACTCTCAAGGGGCATCTGCATGGATACAGTTCAATGGCCTCAACAGGTAACTAATTAACAAAACACAGAGATCTGATCTCTATCTTGTCCTGATGATGATGTGAATCTGATCTGTATATAGTTCTTGATCAAATTTCATCCATGATTTCTTCTTCTGTACTCGTAAGTCTCTTCTGTGTTTTATTTCCATGGAAGAAAAAAAAAAAATTGATTCTGTAGATCTCATGTCAACTTTACCAATCTCTTGTGAACCAGTTTTCTCTCTCTTGCCATGCCCATCTTTTCCCATGGCCTCTTGCCCAATCAAACTTTTCAATCCTCTAAAGCACTTCCTTTTCTTTTCCCTTGGCCTTTTTCTCCTTTCACTCCCATCTCTCCTTTTGAGCTTTTTTTTGATAAAAGGCAAGAAGTGTCATGAAAAGGGTATTAGTTTGTTTTGTTCTTGTGATGTGCAAAGCTAAAGTTATACTTATAAATCTCTTTCTTCTTTTTTCCCTTCTCCTCACTTTAATCATCTTCCCCTTTACCTTCTCCTCCCCCACTTCCTCATCTCATTCATATTCATATATATTCGAATACTACTTATCTAATTATTATTTATTTGATATAATGTTCAGGGAATAGGAGTGGTCAAGGGATCAGTAGTGGAAAGCAACCAAAGGCAAGCACAAATCCAAGTGGAGAGATCGAGGGTGAGACCTCACAAGGAACAAGCCTTAAACTGTCCAAGATGCAATTCCACAAACACTAAGTTTTGTTACTATAACAACTATAGTCTAACACAGCCAAGGTATTTCTGCAAGACTTGTAGAAGGTATTGGACTGAAGGTGGTTCTCTAAGAAATGTTCCAGTTGGTGGTGGCTCAAGGAAGAACAAAAGATCCTCTTCTTCTTCTTCTTGTTCATCTTCCACTTCCTCTAATTCAACTCCAACTCCAACTTTAACCTCCACAACACCAACAACAACACTTCCTTCATCTTCTTCAACAAATCTACAGCCTTCTGAGCACATGATTAATCATAGTCTTGGAAGCTCTAAATTCTACCAAGGAGGATCCGTACATGACCTTAATCTTTCCTTTCCAAACCAAAGTTTGGGCGGTCATGAGCTTGGTGGTTCTATGTCAGCCCTGGAATTGTTGAGGAATGGGATTTCTGCGAGAGGATTGGGACCATTTGTGCCGGCGATGCCGCCGGGGCCGACATCACTATTTGGAGCTGGTTTTGGGTTTCAAGAGCTGATGAGACCAGCTTCTAATAGCATGAAGCTTCATCCACTGGATGGAGTTGGTGGATCAAGTGGGTATGGTGGAAGCATGCAAGAGGAAGGAGATGGAAGGCTTTTGTTTCCTTTTGAAGACTTGAAACAAGTAAGCATGAGTAATGGTTCTCATGAAGGTGTAGTGCAAGGACATGGAGATCCTACTTTGTTTTGGAATGGTATCATGGGAAGCGGCGGCGGTGGTAATGGAGGTGGAGGAGGAGCAGGAGGGGGAGCATCATGGTAGAAAGATTACTGAAAGGAATGATGCTGTTGAATCTCCAAATGGTAAGTTGAAGGAAATTAAAGAAATATTATGAAAAAAAGGGAGAAATGTTAGCTTTGAGTATCCTCTTTGAAATTTATCTTAGAATATAAAAAAATGTATTTTCTTAAAAAAAAGAAACATTGCAAGATACTTTCTGGTATTTACAAGATTTTGTTTTCTTGTAGAATATCAGATATGCTTGTATTTTATAAAAATATATTTTATATTCTGAATTAAATCTTGAGGAGGGTATTCTGAGCTATTTTTTTCAATGAAAAATATATTCTATGTGCTTTGTTTAGTATATTTGGTATTATAATGTTGGGTTTTGTGTTTGAAGTTTTCTCAGGACTAACAGTTGATAGGGTGCATGGGTTTTGCCTCTGTCATTAATTACTTTTTTTTCCCCTTTGTTACCAATGCCTTGGGCTTGGTGAAGCTTCTTTTAGGTTGGCTTCAAGTGGAGGTTTGTTCATTAATTATCATGGAGGCAGATATAGGATATTAGAAGCTTAGAATTTTCAATGTTCTTTTTCTTTTTCTACTGTTGTTCTTGGCATGATTTGTGAATTTTATTGAGCCTCTAGTAATGTAATATATGGATACAAATATGTGTGCTTTTTGGGTTTTTGGACTTGAGAATTTTATGGTAATTTGTAAGAAGTTTGGGGTTTGGCAATTTAAGGAATTTGGGGGAAAATAGAGCATAAATTTTTTTAATTATTTTATAGGTGATATATTATTAAGTTTTTGATTATATATAATTATTAATTCAATTTATTATTAATTTTCTGATTTGTTTTGTTATTATTATTTTGTTCACTGTTATTTCATCTTGAATTGACCAATGGTGCTCTTATAGGCCAGATGTCAAGTACCTCTACTTTAACATAAGTTCTTGAGGAATTTCTTATTGAAAATCTTATAAGAAATCACTCATGGGAATTGCATTAGATATAAAGCTTAATAATTTGATCTAATAAGCCAAGTTCAATCTAAGAAATTTTTTAATGATGGATAAGACTTGTAATAATTATGTGAAAGATGTGATAAGTAAGAAATGCATGACAGAAATGTGTGTGAGGAAAAAAAAGCATATTTGATATTTAGGAGTGCTCGTGTGTTTAGCCGGCTCGAACTTTTATAGAGCAACAAGCTCGAATTTGAACTTGAACTTTTATATTAAACATGAGCATAAGTTCAAGCTTGATGAGATTCAGCTCGTTGGCTCATGAACTGAATTGATTAGTAATCCTAAATTGTACATTTGGTTTTTCCCCAACTCATATTTTGCATCCCGACTAAGTACACAGCTGCAAGTTTGTTGAACTCTTTTTCATTTTAAAAATTTGTTGGACTCGTTGATGCCTTTTCTAGTGATGGTCCCATCGATGCCTTCTCCAGCAGCAATGGTCTCGATGATATGCCTTTTTTCCAAAGAGTTGTCACCTAACTTGACCTCCTGATTAGCCACCAATGGTATCATCATTATTTTCTCCAACAAACTCTCATCACGACTTCTATGTCTATTCGTCGCTTGTCCCGTCCATTCTTGCTTCAGTGAGCTGCCAAGGCAACTTCCTCAACACCATTGACACATAGCAACCCCCCATCGGTTTGATCTCCATTGAGGTCCCATCATTCTCTAGCCAATTTTCATTGCAATTTTTGATCGAGCTCACATGCAGCTTGAGTTCAAGCTTGATGGTTTTCTAGCTAGTTGAGCTTGAGCTCTAGCTTGAATTGGAGCTCGCCATTGAGTAGGTGAGCCTAGCTCGAGTTTGTCCAAACTTAAGCTCGGTTCAACTCATTTACACCCTAGCTAATATTATTTTGATTGGAGAAAATGTATTATGTGAATAAGTTTTCACAATATATATAAGCTCCATTTTCCTAAAATTTATGGATCGAGGTGAGATGCAGTTTGAGAGTTATGTTTATAAAGAGTTTTGAGTAGATTTATGTGATGAATTTCAAAGAATCCCTACTCATAAATTTGAGCTATGATCATATATTACTTAAAATAGAATGGAAAATTAAGTTTTTAATATGTTTTAAATCAATATTTTAAGGCATATTTTTAATCTTATTGCCCCATTTTTTTTCAAACAATATTTGTGTAGGTTATATTAATTTGGTTATTTTAATATATTTGAAAAGAAAAAAATATTATTTAAATGAAGCTTTAATGGAAGTAAGATTGGTTTTAAACAAAAGGCATATATACCTAATAACAGTACATATATATTCATCCATCTCATCTTCCATATTGGCATAATATTTTAAAGAGTAAAGCTATTACTTTTACTCTTCCCAATGCTCTCTCTCTCTCCTTCCTTTTTCTTTAAATAATAATTATGGGCTCAGCAAACATTCTCTTAGGGATGAGAGCCATGAAATATTTTTTTTCTCCAACACATAATTGATAATAAACTCGGCTATTTTGATAGGTTGATTGAGAATTTTGACTATTAATTAAGAAGATTTAAATAAAATTATGAATTTATCTTAATTGATCTAAATGTTAAAAAAAATTAAAATTTTGTTTATTAATTAGCATCTCAATTGATTTTAGTTTTAGATTTTTTTTTTTGTTTTAATAATTTTGTTTGATTGTTTTGTTGGTTTTAGGATTCAATTTTAATCATGATTTCAGTTATTTTTATAAAGTAATAAAAAAATATTTAAGATATGAAATGAAATATTATTTGATATGGAGATTTAAATTATATATATATATATATATATATATATATATATATATATATATATATATATATATATATATATATATATATAATGAGATTTTAATGATAAAACTTTTGTATAATTTTGAAGAAGATTGATTGATTTCTAATATAATTTTGTTTAAGTTTATATGAATTTCAACTAAAACTTTTTAATTTACTCTCAATCAAAATTAGTGAGCTATAGATTAGGGTTGTCAAAATCGGGTCATGGGTCGGGTTCGAGTCCAACTCGAAATTGACCTAGTATTGTTCGACCCAACCCGAACCCAACTCGTATAGTGCCAATAAGTGAGTTCGTCGTTGGAAGTTGCAACATTTTGATCGGAAGAACGCCGGGAGTTCGCTTACTGGCTCCTTCGTTGTTGTTCGACTTCGCTCCTTGGACGACGTTCCCTTCCGGTCAGATCGAAAGTTGCAATATTTTGATCGGAAGAAACGACGGGAGTTACCGACTTTGCTCCTTGGACGACATTCCCTTTCGATCGGATCAGAAGTTGCACATTTTGATCGGAAGCAACGACGGGAGTTCGGTGCTGTTCTACTTCGCTCCTTGGATGATGTTCCCTTTTGGTCGGATGGGAGTTCGCTTGCTGGCTCCTTTGTTGTTGTTCGAGTTTGCTAGCTCTGAAGGATTTCAGGTCAAAACTGAGTCAATTTTGGGGTTCCGGGTCAATCCGAATCCGACCCAAAATTCAAAACTCGAACCTAAAATTTTTGTTTTGGGTTCGAGTCAAATTTTCAAGTCGTATCAAATATTGACACCCCTATTGTAGATGAGAGAAATTTGATAGACGAGCATAAATTGAGCTAATTTCATATCTGGTTATATGAAAAAAAAACTATTATGTTTGGGTATCCTAATGCAAAAGATATTAAAATGGACTTCAAAGCTGATGAATTTATATTAAAATTAATGTATTTTTAGATATTAATAATAATCTCAATATAAATAATAAAAACATAAATCCAAAAATTTTGAATATATTGTGATCCGTTTTGTACTACGATATTCAAACATAATTTTTTTTTCTTCTTATATAAGAATATGTGGAATATATATTAACTTATGGGGTTGATTGATTTGAAGTAAAGGGGTATAAAATATTTAAAATGAAAGAGTTTTGAAAATATTAGCGTTTCATAAGTAAAAGAAATACATTGTAAAATTTTAGAGTATTGTGTATTTACCATTCAGTACATTTTTAGTGTATTTGAAAATCATTAGATTTAATTGATTTTTAAATACACTATAAATTATTTGTCACAACTATTGTAAGTTCTTGCTACCATTAATTATCAGCCAGCCGTCTCCCCAAACTTGCTATATATCGTTGCCACCACCGCTATAACACCCAAAATAAAATTTGTAAGAATTGTCTATTTATTATTTTAAAAATATACTAGAGCTTTTATAAATTATCAATATAAACGATAACTAGCGAAAGCAACTAAAATCATATACATCAAAATATTTTACTATTTATTCATAAAAAATATCATTTACACTATTTGGGAGATCACTACAATCACTAATCTATCACAAGCTCCTGATCATAAAAAAAAAAAACTCAGATAAGGGTCATTTTTGTAATTTTGCCCTTTTAAAATATTTATTTTGCCCTAATCGAACCGGTTGCTCTCTCCGTCTTTTGCATTCATCCCAATTTCCGCACAGCCGCTCCGAGCCTCCAACCCCGTTTCTCTTCTATGGCGAGCCGCGAGCGAGAGATCGCCTTCGATGCCGACGGCTCTGCCTAGTGCCTTCCACCTTCGTCGCTTCTTCTTCCACCTTCGGGCTTCGTCGCTTCTTCGACGTCGACGAGCGACAGCCCCTGCCCGCAGGACTGCAGGCGTTACTCGCCGGCACTGCCGCACTGGACAGTGGACGCTCACAATCAGCAAGGTATTCGGTAGTCCACATTTCTTCTCTTCTTGCTCTGCTGCCAAAATTTGGATCTCAAATAGAGATCAATAATGGACTTTGCTGCAATACAAGTTTTATAAAGTCATTTAGGATGTTCAGCATTAGAATCACTTTGTAGCTAGATCAAGCAGAAAATGCTTCTCAGTTACCAATAATATTTTCCATAGGTAGAAAATAATTGTAATGAAATAAAGCTTTTGGTATTGTGCATATATGGGCTGAGTTAAGGGTATGCCGTTGTAATAAGCATAGCATTACTGATTATGTGATACTTGACTAACCAAGTGATCTGCACGTAACATGAGGATTTATGATGAGGACATTGATCCAAGGTTCAAACAGGTGTATTGCCGGAAGCATCGCAGATCGACGGCCACGATTCAGAGCTTATATTTTTAGTTATTATGCATTTTATTTTATGTATTCCTTTTGTACCCTTATGTTGAGTTGAGTCATGTTGGGGCCCTGAGGGCAATTTAGTCTTTATTTCTTCATGTTACTTGAGACCTATATATATGGGTCTTTTCTCTTGTAATAGGTAATGAACATTTTGAATGAAATTTGTGTTTTATTTTCTACTTCGTCTTGCATGTGTGCTTGAGAAGGAGGAGAGCTCAAGTGGAGCAATTCGCAAGGCCCACCAATCGTTGGAAGAGTCCTTGATTCGTGGTTAGATTTCTTTATCTTCTCGCTCGTTCTCATACCCATCTCCCTCCCATCCTCCACAAGAACAGCCCTCCCATCTCCATTGGCCGCCCCTTGGACATTCACCGCCGGCTCATCACCGGCTCCGGCCGACCACCCCGCCGGCGCCCCCATCCCAACCGTCCACCCCATCTCCCCCACACACCCAAATTTGAAATTTGAAATTTCAAATTTCAAATTCTTTCATAATTTGGAAATTCCAAATTTGGAAAGTTTCATGACGGTTTTCTAATTTTAAATCCTTTGATATTGGAGTCTTAATCGCGTTGTGCCACCTCACCAATCCACGTGAGAAGCCACCTCATGAATCCCCTTCTCTCCTTTTCAGCATGCCGCCGGCCCCACTAGGGAGACTCCCCATTAATTTCTATTTAGTGTCATGACCGTTTTGGAATTAAATTGGATTTCAAAATTTCCCTCCCAATCCACTTAAAACTGAAATTCAATTTCAGTTTTAACAATAGCAATTCCTCCCTTCCCCTATTAAGCCGCCGGCCCACTAATGCTTCCCTCTTGATTACTCATTAATTCCCCCTTAATTGCATTTGAATTTTGAAATCCTATTCAAATTATTCCCTCCAAATATACTTAGATCTGAAATTATTTCAAATTTAGGAAGGATTTGAAGAGGAGAAATTTTTCCAAACCCTAGCCCCTCACTTGGAGCCCGCCGCCCCACCCCCTGTGGAATCCCGTTGGCCTCCCACTCATTTTCCTCCCCTCTCGTCGCAAGGAACCTCCCTCATCTTCACTCAAATCCCGTCTCTTCGATAGATTTGCCAACATCAAGCATGCATGGTGGATCCGGAGTTTGAGTGGGGATTGGTCTTCAACGCCGACGGAAGTATCAACGTCCTACGCTCACCGTGCTTCGACGTAGGATTTGAAGACGAAACCACCGTAGGAGAGTACTTGGAAAGAGTCGTACCAATCCTTACGAGCATCTACGACCGGAAATTTGCAAAGCACACTTGCAGTCTCGAAAGTCAAGCATTCACGCCCTCCGCGTCATCGTCGACCTCTCCGTGGCTCAAGACCCTTGGCATCGCAACCTTCCTCGTGGCATCGTTCGGTGTGCTGAAATTCTTCTTCCGCAAAGCCTAGTCTAGTTGAGTGAGTATTTCCCCAAGGTGAACTTCTCGTTATTAAATGACGGATTGTTGTAATAGCTTTTAGTGTTGCTACTGTTTTTGATTGTCTGAAGGTTTTGGCTAATCTACATACTTCTTCGCCTAAGCTAGTTGATAACTACGAAATTTAATGATTTTCTTGCTATCTCAATAAGATATTAATTGAAATTACGTTGTCATTCACTTTTAATTCTCTTAAGAAGCTCCTTCGCATGTTCGTTCTACATCAATTTATGTGCAACATGACCATAGTACCTTAGCTTGACTTGTAGTCCATGCTTGCTAGCAATCATTTTTTTAAAAAAGGAAGTTTATAAATCTTGTAATGAATATTTATACCATAAAATAAAGTATATGTAATGTTAGAGGACAAAGGATAATATATTTAGTTTAACTACAATGGCATACTTGTAATATCATGTCATTAGCTTCTTATAGGTGTGCAGCAATGAATTCTATATATAGCCCTGCACTGAAGATAATAAAAGATTACTTTGCTCTTTCTATTTGGGTCTTCATCTTCTTCATGGGTTCTTTCAAGAACCTCTGCTCCTTACTAGAAACCTCCGTTCCTCATGGTATCAGAGCGGGCGTGAAGTGAAGCTCCGCAAAAATGGCTAACTCAGTGTCGTCTCAACTCGATGAACACCTGGACACGACGAATCCCGAAGAGGCGCTCATTCCATCGTCTCTAAAATTTGTGGTGGAGAATCTGAAAAGCATCGTACCAACGCAGCTATCCATCGAGAACTACTCGCTGTGGCGTTCTCAGATCATCAAACTTTTTTGCGCAAACGGATTTGAGAAATTTCTTTATCCCCTCTCTCCCACTCCCGACAAGCAATGCTGTCAATCTGACAACTCTCTAGCTCTGAATCCAAAATACACGCAATGGCTACTCACAGATCAGAATCTTGCAGCGGCCTTGTGTTCTACAATCTCGCAGTCTGTTCTACCATACATCATCCATCTCGAATCCACGTCCGAAATTTAGACTGCACTCGAGATGCGATTCCAATCTACCAACAGATTCAAAGTGATACAGTTCAAGAACAATCTCCACAACATCTCAATGAAGATGTCTACCATGACCCAATACCTAACGGAAATCAAATCGCTCGTTGATCAAATAGCGGTTGCCGGCTCCGCTGTCGACACCGAAGATATATTTATTTATATCTTAAACGGTTTACCTTCATCATACCAAGCATTCAAGACGGCAATCCGCACAATGCTTACTCCAATAAGCCTGGACAACCTCTATCTGTTGTTTCTCAGTGAGGAAGTAAACATTACGACAGACGCCGCTCGAAGCAGCACGCCAGCTGACCCAAATCTTACACTCTATTCGTATAGAGGCCGTGGACGGAAACAGAGAGGAAGATCATATCACAACAATTCGATCAATACGCGTTCATCATCCGACTCTGTCACCACATGCCAGATCTGCCATAAGAAAGGGCACAATGCCGCAAACTGTTGGCATCAACTTAATATGCAGTTCACTCCCAGTTCCAGCAACAAGGCCTTAGCAGCAATGCAAGACCAACCTTCAACAAGCTGGTTTCTTGATTCAGGGGCATCATCACATCTTACAAACTCTTTGGATAATCTATCTCTTACCAATCCATATCAAGGTTCCGACAATGTAACAATCGGAGACGGGCGATCCATTCCAGTAGCCCACTCCGGTTCAGGTTTGCTACAAACAAAATACAGTAAGCTTAATCTTGATCAAATCTTGCATATTCCCAAACTTAAATACAATCTTTTATCTATTTCCAAGCTAACAAAAGATAATAATATATATATTATTTTTTATTCTAAAGGCTTCATTTTCAAGGATATTCAGAGGCAGCGAGTTCTACTCCGTGGACCATGCCATGACAGATTATATCCGCTACAGACTCCGCCATAGTCCTCAAATAAATCTGCTCTTACGGCCACTACCACGATTCCCATTTCTTGGCACAACCGATTGGGCCACTCGCATACTAGTATCCTTAATATAATCTATAAATGTAACAACCATCTTCATATAGACTCTACTTTCAATTCTTGCCATTCTTGTACTCTCGCTAAAGGACATAAATTGCCCTTTGAAAAGTTTGTAAACAGAAAACTTACTTTGCTACAACTTGTGCACTTTGATGTTTGGGGCCCCTCCCCGGTGGACTCGATTTAAGGATACAAATTATATGTTCTACTTGTAGATGATTTTACTAGATTCAACTGGATTTTTCCTATGAAACACAAATCCGAAGTGCAACACATATTTATTAATTTTAAAAATTTTGTTGAGAAACTTACCTCGCACAAAATTAAGTGTCTTCGCACCTATGGGAGCACCGAATACACGAACCATCATCTCACCAAGTTTCTCACTGAAAACGACATTGCTCATCAAATCTCTTGCCCCTATACGCTGGAACAAAACGGCATTGCTAAAAGAAAACATCGACATTGTGATGCCCCAAGATCTAACTTGGAAAGAATGTCGATCTATTTCTCAAACAATTTACCAGAGTTATCTAAAACCAAAATCTTCTAGTAACAGTCTATCAAACATCTATGAAATTTAAAACATCAATATACAAGTCGATTCAAACTCAAAAGTTCATGTACAATACTCAGGAACTACACTACAATCACCAGTTCTGAAATCTATCCTGAGTACAAAAGAATCACTATCAATCAAAAGACAAAAACCTGAAGATCTAGATCAATTCCTATCTTCTGCTCCTTTGCCCTGACCTGAAAATTCAACCACATATAATGAGCTTTACAAAGCCCAGCAGGTCACCTAATACCTATAACTGAAATCAAAGCACGGCTATGCTATCAATATGCATGTCATTCAATCACAGTCAATCAATCTATATCAGTCAATGGTCAATGAATCCGTGCAATACGAAAATCCATAGTCAATAAAACCAGTCAATGCAGCAGCAGGCAAATCAATAAACCAAGCTCAATCAATCCACGTCAATTTAGAAGAAATCCGTACACAGAAGAAAATCAGTCAATCCGTCAAATCAATCAAATCGTCGAATCAAATCCGTTAAATCATTCGTGTCGAATCAATCGATCAAATCAAACCAAAGCAAAATCAATCGGAAAAGCGATATGATGAATCTCAATCTCAATAAATCCATAGGCAGTCGTAACAATGAATCTATAAGCAGAAATCAATGAATCTATAGGCAACAGTGTCAATGATTATATACTATTCATGTCCATGATATCAATGCAATATCTATATCCATCCATTTCTATATCAATGCTCAATGTCGATGCACGTCAATCAATCAGTGAAATCAATGAAATCGTACGATCTAGTAAATCCAATCAAAGTCGATAAAGCAGGAATCTATAAATCAATGAATCCATAAATCAATACAGTAAACATGCAATTCAATACTATATACTGGACAAGTAAAATCAACTGGTCATGTTGCTGTTGTAGAATCCGTTGCTGTTGTAGATCCGTACGTTGGTTTCAATGAATAAGAGTCGTCACTCTTTTTGCCCGTCGGCCGCCCGTCGGCATATCTATGAAACTCCTTATGACTCCCAATCATTATATCAATGATCAATGGTTTAAAGGAAAGCCCGTCGGCCCACCATCCTGTACAGGTCAATATCAATCTCCAACCAACGTTCAACCAGGTTCCACTTGGGTTCCAGTATCAATAGTCAATCAATAATCAGTTCAATAATCAATCCATAGTCGATGCAATAATCGATATTAAATCAATCCAGGACAATCATATCAATAGTCATACACATTTCAATTCAATCTATCAGTTCCAGAAAATTCGGAAATCATACGAAAATCGGGCAGCGTAACGGCAGTCGGTCAAATTTACACAAAAATCCTGCAAAAAGACACCATTTCCAAATTCTTCCAAATTACAGTAGAATATCTATAACATCAATACAAGACTATTATCCTATAGAAATCAAATCAAATCAAGTCCTGATATTTTTCTATTCGATTAAAATCACGTAGAATCAATTCCGACCGGTAAAATCGTCGTAGAAAATACTCAAATCGTGTACAATAGTCATATCTATAACATACCAAAAGTTGTGCGGTGAAAGTTGTGTCGATACGAAATCACGTCGAAAAGTCGACTACGAAAACACAAAACAGATCACAACTCGGTCAAAACTCAATATCTTTGAAAACAGAAATAGGGTTCGGAGTCCTTACCACGAGATCTTCACTTTTCCCAACAGCGACGTCGGACGAAAAGCGCTCCGCGGCCTCCAAAACCAAGTTTCCTCTTTTTCCTTTTCTCTTTCTCTCTCCTCAAATCAGATATTTTGATTTTAAATGATTTTCTCTCTCATCAAAACGAGCTGATTTTCTTATATCAGTAAGCAGATCGGCCCGGCCGATCGCCAAATCGTCCCGGGACGATCAGACCAAAAAAATCGTCCTGGGCGGTTCCCAGGACTATTCTCAGGCCGATATTTTCTACAGTGCAGATCGGCCTGGACGATCTCACTATCATCCTAGACGATCCTGGGAGGAAAAATCCAAATTAGAGAGGAACAGTAAGGGAACGAGGTCTCACAATCTCCCCACCTTAGAAAAATGTCGTCCCGACATTTCCCTATAGGTACGAGACAAAAACAACGCAAAACAAATCGATCCAAATCCAAATCTAAATCAAAACTCGTTGAAATCCATACAAACACACAATGCAATCAATCACATATCAATATGCATGATCAAATGTCAATATCAATTGGTTAGTCAAATCAATCTTACCAGTAGAACTTTCTGTGCGTTGTTGATCTGCATGATGCTGTAGACTGTAAACACGTGGCACCACTGGAGGAAGTGCAGGAGGTCGTGGCGCAACTGTCTCTCTCTGATCTCTGACAGATCTATCATCTATCCGGTTCCCTGATCTCTCACTGTAAGCCCTCGAGCCAACAGTCCTCTGCTGTCCTGTACCCGTGCCAGAATCAGTCCGTCCACCCAATCCTTTCTGAGGACAATCTGCTGCTCTGTGCCCTTGCTGTCCACAGTGAAAGCACTGCCCCGTCAACAGGTAGCATCGACCTGCATGTCGTTTACCACAGTGAATACATGCTCCAGAACTACCAGACGATACTACCGATGCAGATCGCGGTACATAGGGCTGCAAACGAACCGAGCCGAGCCGAGTATGTGAGTGTTCATGTTTGTGTTCATTTAATATGAGCTTGTTCAAGTTTGGTTCATGTTTGTTCGAGCTTTATTGTTTGTGTTCATGTTTGGTTCATTTAAATTAATGAGTGTTCATGTTTGGTTCATGTTCAGTTCATGTTCGTTCATTTAGTGCTTATCGAGCTTGTTCGCGAACATATTTAACGAATTTTTTTTAACTATCAAACAAATACGTTCATGAACATATCTATGAACAAACACATTTATAATAAAAGCAATTGTCTATGTAACAAAGGCAATGATTATTTATAGTTATTAATTTTATAGTCAAATATTAATTATTTTTATCTAGCTTATTCACGAGTTCAAAATCGAACACGAATCAATCTTTTATCGAGCTTCTTATCGAGCTTAATGCCGAGCTTGTTCACGAACTTCAAATGATGTTGTTCGCGAACATAAATGAGCCGAACGCATTAGTGTTCAAGTTTGTTTATTTAAGAATCGAGTATTTAAAATATTGTTCAAGTTTTTTTGTTTAGCTTATTAAACGATCACAAACGAGCTTTAATCGAACCGAACAACGAGTAGCTCGTCGAACGTTTGGTTCGCTTGCAGCCCTAGCGGTACAGATCCCGATGCAGATCCTCTCGAACTATCATATCTGCTTTTCTTCTCTCTATCTCTATCAGAATCATCCCGTCGTACCTCATCCCTCCTCCTCCTGGTATCCTCGTACCTCGATACCGGTGTCGCCAAGTCAATTTCTATCAATCGGGCCCGCTCCACCAGCTCAGAAAACTCATGTATCCGGAAGGGTACTAGTGGATGCCTCAGCTCTCTATTCAATCAATGTAGGAATCTATAGCACTTTTCCTCGGGAGTAGGAATCAGATGAGCAGCGTACCTCGCAAGTGCAGTAAACTCGGCCTCGTACTGCATCACTGACTTGCGGCCTTGCTCCAATCTCATGAAAGCTTCCTGCATCTGTCGCTGAGCTGACGGTGGTACAAACCACATCCGAAATACTGCAGTGAACTCATCCCAGGTGATCTCAGCTTGGTCTTCCCCTGGAATTTCTCTATTTGCTGTCCAATCCACCATCTCTCCGCTTCACCCTCAAACAGGAACACAGCTAAGGGTACTTTTTGATTTCCCGGACACTGCATGCTATCAAAAATCTTTTCCACCCTTAGGATCCAATGCTCAGCAGCCTGGGGTCCCACACCTCCCTTAAACAACGGAGGCTTCAGCTTATGAAACATCTGCATGTGTCTATCCACTTCTTCCTCTTTGCTACCACTCATTTTGCTCTGAGCATCCCCCATCACATGTGCAATCGCAGTAGCTAACTGCATCATACTCTCTGAAGGTACTGGGGCTGCGCTGTGTTGCTCATTCGGTACACTTGACTCTGCCGGATGATCCATAGCTTTTCACCTGCACAATTCAGAACAGATAATACGAACATGCAATAATGTATGCCAATGAAGCACTACAACTACCCAATCTACCCAATTATCAATTCAATCTTACAACTCTGGTAACAATCTATTCTTCCAATAACACTGCTCTGATACCAACTTGTGATGCCCCAAGATCTAACTTGGAAAGAATGTCGATCTATTTCTCAAACAATTTACCAGAGTTATCTAAAATCAAAATCTTCTAGTAACAGTCTATCAAACATCTATGAAATTTAAAACATCAATATACAAGTCGATTCAAACTCAAAAGTTCATGTACAATACTCAGGAACTACACTACAATCACCAGTTCTGAAATCTATCCTGAGTACAAAAGAATCACTATCAATCAAAAGACAAAAACCTGAAGATCTGGATCAATTCCTATCTTCTGCTCCTTTGCCCTGACCTGAAAATTCAACCACATATAATGAGCTTTACAAAGCCCAGCAGGTCACCTAATACCTATAACTGAAATCAAAGCACGGCTATGCTATCAATATGCATGTCATTCAATCACAGTCAATCAATCTATATCAGTCAATGGTCAATGAATCCGTGCAATACGAAAATCCATAGTCAATAAAACCAGTCAATGCAGCAGCAGGCAAATCAATAAACCAAGCTCAATCAATCCACGTCAATCTAGAAGAAATCCGTACACAAAAGAAAATCAGTCAATCCGTCAAATCAATCAAATCGTCGAATCAAATCCGTTAAATCATTCGTGTCGAATCAATCGATCAAATCAAACCAAAGCAAAATCAATCGGAAAAGCGATATGATGAATCTCAATCTCAATAAATCCATAGGCAGTCGTAACAATTAATATATAAGCAGAAATCAATGAATCTATAGGCAACAGTGTCAATGATTATATACTATTCATGTCCATGATATCAATGCAATATCTATATCCATCCATTTCTATATCAATGCTCAATGTCGATGCACGTCAATCAATCAGTGAAATCAATGAAATCGTACGATCTAGTAAATCCAATCAAAGTCGATAAAGCAGGAATCTATAAATCAATGAATCCATAAATCAATACAGTAAACATGCAATTCAATACTATATACTGGACAAGTAAAATCAACTGGTCATGTTGATGTTGTAGAATCCGTTGCTGTTGTAGATCCGTACGTTAGTTTCAATGAATAAGAGTCGTCACTCTTTTTGCCCGTCGGCCGCCCGTCGGCATATCTATGAAACTCCTTATGACTCCCAATCGTTATATCAATGATCAATGGTTTAAAGGAAAGCCCGTCGGCCCACCATCCTGTACAGGTCAATATCAATCTCCAACCAACGTTCAACCAGGTTCCACTTGGGTTCCAGTATCAATAGTCAATCAATAATCAGTTCAATAATCAATCCATAGTCGATGCAATAATCGATATTAAATCAATCCAGGACAATCATATCAATAGTCATACACATTTCAATTCAATCTATCAGTTCCAGAAAATTCGGAAATCATACGAAAATCGGGCAGCGTAACGGCAGTCGGTCAAATTTACACAAAAATCCTGCAAAAAGACACCATTTCCAAATTCTTCCAAATTACAGTAGAATATCTATAACATCAATACAAGACTATTGTCCTATAGAAATCAAATCAAATCAAGTCCTGATATTTTTCTATTCGATTAAAATCACGTAGAATCAATTCCGACCGGTAAAATCGTCGTAGAAAATACTCAAATCGTGTACAATAGTCATATCTATAACATACCAAAAGTTGTGCGGTGAAAGTTGTGTCGATACGAAATCACGTCGAAAAGTCGACTATGAAAACACAAAACAGATCACAACTCGGTCAAAACTCAATATCTTTGAAAACAGAAATAGGGTTTGGAGTCCTTACCACGAGATTCACTTTTCCCAACAGCGACGTCGGACGAAAAGCGCTCCGCGGCCTCCAAAACCAAGTTTCCTCTTTTTCCTTTTCTCTTTCTCTCTCCTCAAATCAGATATTTTGATTTTAAATGATTTTCTCTCTCATCAAAACGAGCTGATTTTCTTATATCAGTAAGCAGATCGGCCCGGCCGATCGCCAAATCGTCCCGGGACGATCAGACCAAAAAAATCGTCCTGGACGGTTCCCAGGACTATTCTCAGGCCGATATTTTCTACAGTGCAGATCGGCCTGGACGATCTCACTATCGTCCTGGACGATCCTGGGAGGAAAAATCCAAATTAGAGAGGAACAGTAAGGGAACGAGGTCTCACAGACATATCCTCGAGACCACAATATCCTTGCTTTTCACTGCTTCGGTACCTCCCAAATATTGGTATGATGCCACTATTATATCCATCTATCTAATAAATTGAATGCCATCACCCAACACAAACAACAAATCTCCATTCGAACTTGTTTTCAATCGACAACCGGAGTACAATCACCTCCGCTCATTTGGTTGTGTGAGCTTTCCTCTAATCCCCTCTCCTCTTCAGCACAAGCTTCAACCAAAGGCACACTCATGTGTGTTTCTTGGCTATTCTTAAAAGTATAAAGGATATAAATGCCTTGATACTATATCCAAACGAATTTTTATGTCAATACACACTTTGTTTGACGAATACATTTTTCCGTTTTCAAATCTAACTCCATCAAATTCAACTTCTGCGTCCACTGATCAACCATCTACGTTTACTCTTTTACCCACATCTCTTGCATCATCTCCAGATATCACAAACACTTGAAATCAAAATAGTTGTTCTCCCACCAGACCATCCGTCGACATGTTTCGGCATATTCACACACCACAAATCCTAAAGACTCTTCCAACTTGTCTCTGTCTCTTCCATCCTCCACGGCTCCACCCAATGTCGCTTGTCATCTTATGACAACCCACATACAAACTGGCTCCCTCAAATAAAGAGTAAGATTAAATCTTATTCATCTTACATCTACCTCTCAGTAGGGTGCAGAGCCTACCACGTATACTGAGGCTCTCAAAAACACTGAATGGAGGAAAGCCATGGCAGCGGAATTCTTTGCATTGCAAACACAGGGAACTTGGACTCTAGTTGAGCCTTCGTCAAATGCATCTATACTTGGGTGCAAGTGGAACTATCGAACAAAATATCACTCAAACGCTTCCATCACAAGATACAAAGCCCGGCTTGTTGCATTGGGTAATCATCAGGAGCATGGCATCGACTACAACGAGACCTTCAGTCTAGTAGCAAAACTACCCACAATCAGGATTCTTTTAACTATTGCATTACATCACAACTGGTTTGTCCAACAATTGACTGAAGATAATAAAATATTACTTTGCTCTTTCTATTCGAGTCTTCATCTTCTTCATGGGTTCTTTCAAGAACCTTTGTTCCTTATAAGAAACCTCCGTTCCTCATGTAATATTTAGCTATGCATCAAACATGGGAAGCTAACATCTTAATGAATGGTGTAGATAAATCGCGTATGAGCTATGATGTGAGAGTATTCAAAGACTAACTCTCTTTCATGTACATAACTAACTTTTAATATAAGAACACCTATTTTTTATAGGATATATCAAATGGAATGTTATGCAAAGCTCTAAACAACAATTACAAATGATGAGGGATAATGGATGGAATTCCTTATTGGAAGAAGTACCTCGTTTTTGTAATATTTTTGAAGTTGATGTTCCTGTTATGAGTTCTGCATTCAAAGCTCGCCGATGATCAACACGTAGAAATGATGATGTGACAAATTTACATAATTATCGTATGTAATTCTTTTACATTATTATTGATATGTAACTTCAATATTTGAATAATATATTCTCTGAAGCTAGTACTAAATTTCTTCTTTACATATCGTGTTTAAATCCAAGTAACTCATTCTCTGCTTATAATAAGTAGAAATTAATTCAGCTTGCAGAATTACATTCAGCCGATTTTTTTTATAGATGAACTTGTGGCTTTAGAGCACCAGCTATCGACATACATTCTTGATATGTGTACAAGCGAGGAGTTCTCAACTTTGGAGAGCATTACTGATCTTGCAAAATAATTTGTTAAGGTTAAAAAAGATACCGTGTACGCCTTAGTTCACTGCTTCTTGTTTTAGTATTAACTCTATTTGTTGCCACTGCTACGGTGGAGTGAGCATTTTCAGCAATGAAATTGTTAAACATAGATTACACAGTAAAATGGGTGATGATTTGCTCAACAACTGTCTAGTATCATATATTAAGAAAGCAGCAGAAATAAGTATTTGATTTGCTTCTAAATGAAGTTGTAATGCAACATTATCAGAAGATGCAAATTAGAATGCAAAGCTTGTAATTTTTATTGCAATATAATAACATATTTGAATTTTATTATAAATATATTTTTTATCTTTTTATAATTTTGCCCCCCCTCCCTCAAGAATTAAGGCTGGTTCCGCCCCTGACCTTACTCCTACTAGTCATAATCATTTCCTTAACTTGAAATCATTAAAATCCACATAATGAACTCAAATCCCAACAATAATCCAAAACTCACTAGAGCTTTTAATGCAATGATTAAAGAATAAACATGAAATGCTCACTTTAATATAATCAATATAGTTAATATAGTTAATGATAAAATATTATCAATAAAATTCAAAATGGTCAATAATAAAAGTAGAGAATCATTATAAAGAATCTAAAAATCAACAATTTATATAAAATTTAATAAATTTTTAAAACAATGGTGCAAAAATCATCCATAAATCACTAAAAAATCTATCTTATATATTCCATATGCATCATTTGTTTATGTATTATCAATGCATCCAATTCTGTCAATATTATTAGTGCTATCAATGTATGCATTTATAAATGTATGATTTAGCAAGGCTAAACATCCAATTTTAATGTGGTATTTTCAACATATTTTATCCAAAATTTTCAACATATTTTATCCAAACGGATTCTTACTTGGTTATCAGTCATATCAATTATCACTTATCCAATCAATCAATTATCATATTCAATTAATCAATTATCATTACAAGTGACTTCATTAATCCAATAAAGAGTCGTCACGCTCTACATGTCGGTGTCATCGATCATCTGTTATAGGCTACAATCAGGATAACACCACAAAATATCTTTAAAGGAATGCTCGTCCGCCGACCCTCTTGCGTAAGGTATTATGTACGTTTTAATAGCTAACCCATTTTATAATGTTAATAGTTATTCTTTCTTGCTTATACAAATGCCACAATAAAAATATAGTAAGAAACAATCAACTATATTCAATACAAAAAATCGATATAATAATCAAAATTATTAAAAATTAAAATGAGATTTGAGTTACAACAAATAGAAAAAATATCTGAATAAAATTAATGGATGAAAAAGCCCCGAACAACCTGTTATCTCTTCCCTCTTTCTACTTTGGCAAGGCCCGACGTTCAAATTCAGACTTTTCATTAAAAAAAAAAACATTTAAAAAAAATTGAATTATTACAACCGCTACGTCCACCCATCACTCAGTTCCAACATCACCCGCTGCCTCCTATTGTTTTAGTAACAATATGCTAGCCGCTAGTCACCATCATCATTGGCCTTTATATTTACATTTATTTTATTTCAATTTAACAAAAAAATTACATGCATTTATTTTACATTCATCCAACCCATTCAAAATAATTCAAATATGTTGCACTTCTGTTACAATATATTTCATTTTACTCGGTATTCCATTTTTATCCAACCAAACGACTCTCATACAAGTGTATGCAGCATTTCTTGATAGTCTATTTAATAAATATGGATGCATTTTTAATAGAAGTCTCGTTTAGGATACTCTTATGAAGTTGAAAAAAAAGAAAATTAAATAAATGATTTTTTTTTCAAATAATATGAATTTATTGAACCTTAAGGATACAACTCATACTGTCTGAATTAGACAATATATATTATTACTTGATAAATTATTGTTTAGCTTTATAAAAATTAAATCCATATAATTAAGATTAAGAGAAATTGTTTTAAAAAGATTGAAAAAATAATAAATATTATTGTGAAAAAAATTCATACATTTTAAATTACTTTCCATGAAGTAGTTGCCTATGTCTTCGTTTGGGACAATTTTCTTATTCTTTTTTACCACAGTTTTGCAGTACAAAAATTTCTTAAAAAGCAAAAAATAGTGATCAAAAGCTATCCAAAATGAAACCTATATTGAGATCGAGGCATTAAACTTAATCACAAAATATTATTTCAAATTTTATTTTCTTTATTATTATTATTAATTTTATATTCAAGTGATCAGAGCACAAATCAATATGCTTGATATCAGCTATTATTTAATTTAATTTAGTTTAATAGGTGTTTATTAATCCAAACAAAAAAAGAGGTTTTGATTAATTAATTATTTGAATGTTCATGCCAAACTTGAATGCTTTGACTTAACAACTCCTTTGTCAATATATATGTCGTGTGTATGATACTCCAACGTACAAGTTTTGGATTGGTCTCTTTGGTATATTATGTAAAGGATCTCAAGATTGTATGTTTTTTCACATAATTGTAAAGGAAAAAAATTGATAAGAAATATATTTTCATATAATATTAAAATATATGACATCTGATATAGAGTATTAAAGTATATATTTTGGATAGTAAGAAGGGCTGATGAGTGCTATGTTTAGCTTATATTTAATGTACCACATCTACTATTTACTTCGTTAAAATAAGTTTTATTAAGTTAGTTTATTTGGCACTTAGGACTAGTGGAAAGGTGAGAGCATTTAAAGAAATGAAAATCTTTTGTAAAATTATTTTTATAATTTTAATAAATTGTGATAAATCATGTGAATCATAAATAGATATCACTCAATAATCACAAACAAGATTAAAAAAAAAAAAAAGAGAGAGAGTACAAAATAATCATAATAGCATATATTAAATATTTATATTTTCATGAAAATCACAGCAAATAATTTAAATGATAAATAAGAGACATGACATAATGATAATAAATATAACATTTAGATTAAGGCTTTGTTTGAGAAGACTTTCTTTCTTTCTGCTTCTTACAGATGCCTTAAACAACAATAAGAATGCCATCTTAAAAAAAGCCTAAGATTTTATTTGAAATAACTTTTTTATTATTTACTTTTTAATACAAAAAGATCTAATTAAAAAAAATAGTATACTAAAAAATCACTTTATAAAACAATAAAAAAATTGGCCCAAACGAACCTAAGATTTTATTACATCATGCAATCATTCGTCTTGTAAACAATTCAGCATGGAAGTTCCCCTAGAATAGGAAAGGAAGCATTAATTTCTATAGAACTCTCTCCTTTCTCCTATGTGGACTCTCTCTTCGATCTATGATTTCATTGAACCTTTACCTATTATATCCGTTTGTTCTTGCGTCCTTGACATCATAAACAAGTATTTTCTCTAGTTCTCCTGCATAACGCAAATCAAGCTGCACTGACATCTCATATAAAACTTTGTTGGCATCAGCTATAGCATACCTTAGTGAATAAGTTCTAAAAATATCATCCATATCCACAAGTAACCTTACCTTAACACATAAGTCACTTTATGAATCCTCTTTATAAATCTTGAATGAACTTACATGACTCAGATTTCGTTTGGGATAATTTTCTTACTGCTCTTTAAAGCAGCTTTTAAGTACAAAAATTTTTTCAATTAAAAAATAGTTTTAAAAAGCAGTAAGAAAGCTGACCCAAAAGATGCCTACGACTCAACTAGCCAATCCTATTAAATTTTGCAACAACTTCAAAATGACCCACCTTCACCAATACAAAATCCACAAATCATTAAAGAACAGCATTTCAAAAGTTCCTCACAAAAACAAGCATTTATCACATTGTTGGAAATATAAAAGAAGCTATCATATGTTACTGCGGCCACTGAGATGTCTAAGTGAGACAGAGATAGCCTAACCACATTTAAGAACAGTTTTACAATACAAACCTCAAACAAAGCCCTGAAAACTATACATGTACAGGAGCAAGAGCACTCTAACAAGACCAGAAGTTTAAAAAGTCTACAGAATATTTTGCTCTAAGCTATCACAGCAGCACATCATATTAAGTTTTTACAACTGCAGTTCTGTACATTGGAAACCATGTAAGGTTGCCAGAATGCTTAAAAGATCACACTAACCTCTTATCTCCGGTGTTCTATATAAGAAGGAAGATCCAGTTATTAACCCACAATGATATCTCTCATGCAAAGGGCTTTGATCAACGACCTGCATTGATTCCAAAGATGCGAACCTTGTGCATGTTTGGGAACTTGGCGACAACCAATATAATCACTGCGAGTGTATTTAGAAAGAGCATTGGTTGCTGGTAGTCAGTTGTGTGTGAAGCTATCAAATACCTAACAAAGAAGCCATCAAAATCAAATAGTTTATTAAAAGAACAAATGCAAAAATCAAAATTCATGTTAATAGCTAAACATTTCCATAGAAAGCTAGATTGAAGACATTGTGCAGGACGCTTATTCTTCAAATGATAAGTTTCACCAATTCATTTTGCAACGGAAAATGGATATTGGGACTCGAAAATATAATTATAAGGCTCTAAAGTCAAACCAGATTTGACATTTGGAAGAACAGAGATCTTTACAATATCTACAAAAACTGGAAAAGGAAAATGTTTGTAGACATAATTTAGGTAACATAAATGTTATCACAGAAGTAGCCTTGATCGGTTTAACAACCAGTCAAGGAAAGCCAGACAACCTTGTTGTTTACAAAGCACTTGTTATGTTTCCTATCCATTTGTGTAGTTACAAAGGTAAGAGATGATGTGCTGTCATCCCTATGGATGTTATGTATATATCCCCAAGGTCCTTGGCTATATGTCATGAATTTTGTTAACCCCATGAACACATTAGATGGATAATCTAAATTTTGATAATAACAAACTTGTGTGATGGTTATTAATGATTGCTTTGAGAAATGTGCATGACCGGTCAAATTAAGTCAGCAAGAGAGTGTTAATTCAAATTGAAGCTTGATTATACTAAAAGAGTAATTCAATTGATGCAATTTGAAGCTAAATTGATGTAATCATTGAATGCAAGCAAAGATAGAGCTTCGCATAACACAATTGCTTAAGATAATGTGCTTAGTTACAGTTTAGTGTTTATGCATCAAATTTTTTGTTTGATGGAATCAGATTGCTAAAACTTTAATCAAGAATCCAAGAGGCTTAGGGTTCGTTTGGGACGGCTTTCTTTTTGCTTCTTAAAGCAGCTTTCTAATTAAAAAAAAATTAATTTTATACAAGAAAGCTGCTTTAAGAAGCAGAAAGAAAGCCATCCCAAACGAAACCTTAATTGCCACTTAAAATTGAAGTTAAAATGAGTACATATTTATTAGTATATCCAATACCTATTTTATAAGTATAATATGACAGATTTGGAATTTCGAATGTCATACGTGATGTTGCCCGGTAATGGACAAAATAGCAGGGCAATGAGAGCATGTGAGCCACGTGAAGGATCCAGGAAAGGGCATTTAGCAAATGCTGAATACATTTCTTGGCCTAAAAACTGAAGTTTTGTGAGCAATTGAAGGTGGATGAGATAGATCCATCATTCCGCCTCTCAAACCAATATCCTTTTTTTTTTTAAATTTGAAGGGGTTCACTGTGGTCTCTTTCGAGGCTTTGATCAAGTTCTTGTAGAATATCCAAGTGCTTCCACAATGATTGAAGTCATTTGCAACAAGTTGTGTAATTGTTTTCATAAAGCTTTATTAATTTTTTCCACTATTCTCTAGGTTTTTCATGTCTTCATTACCAGACATAGAGGGAGCTAAACTTTTAAAAACATTTTGTATTGTAGCTTTCTTGTATTCGCTCTTAAGGAGAATACAGGTTGTTATGGTTTCTCCAACTTTTGGAAAGCAAAACAACAAATAGATAGTTGGATCCAAAGTGGGAGTACTCAAACGTGGACCTAGGTCAATATCTTGATCGGTTGAGCGTGGTGCTTAAGTGTGGGCTTTGATCAGTTGGGTGTCGAACCAAATAAAAACTATATGTTTAAGATTGCTATTCATCTTTGCTTGCCTAATAATATTTGATTTGTTTGTTATCACACTTCATATTCGTATTGCAATTTCATGTCCAATCATATATCTTGTAGTGATATTATTCACATTGTTGTGATATCTTAAAAAGTGTTGATCACACACTCACACATTAATTTTTCTAAGGTTACAAAAAACCTGAATTTACTTTAGATACTCAATTCACTCATCCCCTCTTGGGTGTGTATCACATAACCATAAAAATGACCCACTACAAAGGGATAATGCTTATGGTTTGAAGTTCCATGGCATCTATATTTATCCATTCCCCGCTAGATCAATTGAGACTTTATCTAGATAGATACATAGGCCTAGATTTGATTTAAATACCACTACTCAACAAGCACCTATGGTCAGGCTCAACTTCTAATAGTTATTCAGCAAAATACTAGTAGTCAAATGTGGGCTACGAAAATTCACGCCCCAGTCTCTCCTCTTTTAAAAGAGTTTTAACAAATTAAGTTCCGAGGTAGATTTTCAAAAGGCAGATTAGGCTTGAAATAGGACACTACCTAGAGATTTCACCCTCATTTTGTAAGGACTTTATGATCTGAGTTCAAGTTTCCTATAGGCGCAAGCCCCTATAGTTAATTACTCTTACTGACGATGAGAGAAAACTTTCAATTAAAGCTAGTCGTCAAAGAGATATGTAGTATCCGACATATAGTAGCAGCATGATTTGGTATTTGAAAATTTGATATTTAAAATTAAAAATTTCACCATCTTGCACTTGAAGCGGATGATTGGGGAATGGATGATGGATCCGATCAACTTAATTCAAGGTACTTAGTTGTCTGACCTATTTTATAATACAAGTAGCATAAGATGTCAAAGAAGCATGTAGGATGAACTAAAATTAGTGCTGTCAAAATGGGTATTCGGGTCAGGTTCGAGTCGAACCCGGAGTTGACCCATTTTCAACTAAGCTGACCCAAACTGGTTTTGCAAATGGCTCAAAAATTCAAACCCGGACCTGCGACTTATCGGGTTGACCCGACCCCGCTAAACCGATTTTGCAAACGGGTCGAGTGCGAATGTGAACAGCAATATTGTAGGCGAGGTGACCTGGTGGGACCTCGCGAGTACGCGGGTACAAGCTGGTGAGCGTGGTTGCGGATGTACAAAGAAAGTGCAAGCACGCAGCTATGTGGGGCTGCGCGAGCAGGTAAGTAAGAGCAGAGGGTGGCCTGGTAGGCGCAAGACTGCCCAAGTGCGTGGGTGCGGTGTTGGTGCGCTATTGTGTGTGCTTGGGCGAGGATTGTCTAACGGGACTGCACGGAGCACTGTGCGAGTGTAGGTGAGGCGACGCAAATGGACAGGCGGACACGAGTCAAATTTTGGTTAGCGGGTTGACCCGAACCCACCCTATTTTTCAAATAGGTCAAAAATTAAAACACGAGACCCATTTGCTAAATGGGTTGACCCGAACCCGTATTATTCAGGTCGGGTTTGAGTTGGGTCAATAATTGACAACCCTAACCAAAATATCATTATAAAATCAATCCACTAAAAACGATATCTATAGTGATTCAAATATTTTTTTGTATCTCTAATATTATGTATGAAAATCCAATGTCTATATAATCTTCAGGGTCCAGCTTAAAAAAGAACTAAGGATGCCTGAAATTGAACCAGTCCAAATGCACAGCTTGCAAGCACTCACATAGGAACCAGGGACAATGTATCATTCCCTTCTATTTCCCTTAAGAACGTAAGAGCTATGCGGGTTTGGGCAATTTAGGGCTACCAGGTTTATTTAAAATTAAGATGGTCTTTTGAGAACGTATGCAGTCCCGCTACTTCCCAAAAAGAAGTATTCTCCAGTGATATCGCATTTAATCAGAAACTACCTATTTAAAATCAGAAAGATACTCACAGGACAACGGGGACAACAGTCAAAAACTTCCTATTACGTGTAAGCTGCTTGCCATTATCAATCTGCTCCCACCATGTCAAATTATTGTATATGCCCTGATCTTCAGCAAAGGGTGTTCCCTTTCTCCAATGGAAAAACTGATAAGTAATCTGAAAAAAAAAGATGTTTTAGACAAACTAAAAAATATTGAATAAAAAGTTTTCAAATAAAATGAAGTACAGAAGTAGTATTCTTAAAAGCAAGCTTGGCGCTCATGCCTCAACTTGGTGCCCAGGTAAGGCAACATGATGCCTCAAACATATTCAAGAAGAGCAGTACTTCTAATGCTTTGTATAGGCAACTGGCTTAATGCACAAAGCAACAAGCCAAGTGCCTTGATTAGATGGATGAGAGCTAATTCTGCAAACCCCACCCAGAATATGATTTAGCTTTTAATGATGAGAATTTACATGGTATGTTGTAGGAAGAGTAATATTAGTTGGAGAAACAAGAATTAAGAGATTAAAACGAAACGGAACAGATCCATTCAACGAATAGCTAAGGCCATCACCAAAATATTATAGGAACGCAGCAAAGGTCAGCCTATAATTACTAAATAGAAAGGCAGCATTAGCCACAGAGTCAAAAAACAATTTAAAAAATGGCATAGGAAACAATGGCAACAATAAAAAAAAGAGAGTGTGAGATAGGGGACAATCTGCTCCCAGCTAGAAGACTTAATTAAAAAAAGAGAAAGGGACGATGCACTTAGAAGAAAGCCATGATGAACAAAAAAAAAACGAAAGTGCAACCCAACCCAAATCATGAGACTGTTATCATCAAGTTGGGTCATCATTGTTGCCTCAGTGATTTCATCCTCATCTCCTGACCACATCACTAATCTAATAAGCCCAAGACAGAGACGAAAATTCCGCCTACTCTGAATATTTTTAGGATCATCTAACCTTGACCGTCATCAAAAGTTAGATGTATAGTACTATAGTTTCTAACCAACCACATTGCAATGGCCTCAAGGTGTCACTGGCGAATTTCCTCGTTATATGTTCCATAAAGTGCATCCTTCATAATAGTAATATGTTGCACTAGGTAGGAGACGGTGCAAAATATGACATTTTAAGGAAGTGAAAATCATAAAAATAATGAAGACTATTAAAAATCCAGCCTATAAGAAAATTTGTTCCAAAAATGAAAAACTAATGTCATAAGGCTCTTCAACATACATGAAACTTGAATATCACACCCCATATAAACTCCAACTTAATCAACTAACTTTACATAAGTTATGCATACTAAAATTAAAATAAGTGAAAAAATAGGTAGATAAATCAAATGTACATGAAACCACTTCTCAGTGATATCAAACACTTTGCAAACACATGACAGCAAAAACAATTAAATCAACAAATAATCACACATGCTTCCAAAAGACATTAAACTTTTGAGGAATATCAAAGGAAAATAGTTCTAGAAGGAGAAAAAAGCCAAAATGCACATGCAAACCGAGCTATTATTTCAGCAAGGAAACAATAGATATGTTTTAAATAATCAAACCAACAACTAATAGAAAGTGAGCTAAAATTGGATGCTTTTAAAATCATTGCCACCTCTCTCTCTCTCTCAAAAAAAAAAAAAAAAAGGTAATGTAACCCATTCAAAAGAGCTCTCAAAGAACAGGATAGGGCACTATCATGCTTTCATCATAAAAAAAGTGTCATCATGTATGATTAAAAAAAATCTTAAATTTCATTTCCTCCCAAAAAATAATGTTTCTATGTGCCATGCATACATAGTGCACTCTATCTTATACACTTGATTGTATCACTAACAACATGGAAAGTGCACCATGTCATGTCTTATGCCAAGACGCGTGTAATTTTGAAGTATTGACAATATGCTTAGGTGTTGCGAGGAAATCACCATGTACTAGTTGCCTCTAAAGTGTTTGAGAATAAAACCTCAACACAATCCCCAATAAATATTGTGAAAAATACCATCCATGATGCACCGATATAGCTACAAGACACATTTATTATTGAAAATATAATATAGACATGTGCTGAATACGCACTCAAGTATAAAATACATACAATCTAATTCACATTATAATTATTTGTATTCTTCTACAAAATCAATAAAAAATAAGATTATAAAAAAGGCATTTAAAAAAATTAATTGTTAAATGCATAATTTAATTATCTTTTTCAAAACAAGTTTGTTATATATGCCCTTCATTTATTTAGTTATTTTGATAAGTCACATTGACAGCATGTCCAACACGTGTCAAGAGCATGGTATGTCCTGAATGTGTTGAACACTTCATATTTATATTATACAATGTCAGTGCATTATATAATATTATGGATTGCAGAGCTCTATGCGCCACAAGACTTGACAATAACATAGAACGACATGTATAATATTTTATATAAACCAAAAAATGAACATGAAATTACCAATAAAAATTCAATAAATAATAAATAAAAGATTAAAAAAAATCTTAAAAAGCCTCCAGCGAGGCTATTTAACACATTGATGCCCAAATATGCAAACCCATGATCATAGTCATATTGTAGATCCTTGAATATCCTCCCACAACAACAATAGTCCAATTGGTTGAATGCCAATCTTTTGCATTAATGCTTATTAATTGAAATTATTGGCATGCTTTGTCACAATAATAAACTATTGTGCACCAACTCTGTTAACAAAACAACCCCACAACCATCTTATTCTTCATCTTCAAATGAAATCATCATTGGCTAACCACAATTCTACATCGATTTTTGCCCTATAGCAACGTTTGTTGGGCATTATGCTATCATTTGATTATAAATAATGTAGTATGAATTTATAAATTTAATTTTATAATGTGAATTATATATACAATTTATAGATGTAAATTATACCTAAATATATAACATAAATTAGCTTATTTATAATAAATTTATATATTTATATATGAACTAAATTTCTATTAAATGTGAACTAAAATCAATGATTGGGGATATTTATATTTAAATATATAACATAATTTAATAATTATTTATATTTAAATTTAAAATTATAAAATATATTATTTATGTATGAATTTTATTTATTTTTTAATCCCAAAATTGCATTATTTCATAATTATTACATTTTTATCTTATCATTCAGATAACATTTAAATATTTTGATATTTATTACATCTTTCGGTTCGACTGCGGTCCAATTCCGGTCGAACCATTGAACCTTGAACCTCTCTCTCTATTTTCTAGTTCTATCTATGGCCTATTTTTACAACCTTGATCTCAACACGCCAAAACAAAATGGAATGACTAAAAAAAAGACATTTGCCTAAGGTTATCAAGACTCGTCAGTTCTAAAATCATGTCGCAAAAAGATATTGGTGAAAAACTATTCTAACATCAACAATTTTGATTAATAGAATCTTCTAAAATGATTGATTTCAAAAGTCCCTTGAACTACTCAACTACCTCATTGAATTCTTTCCTCTAGAATATTCACACTCAAATGAATATAAATGTTATTATCTGATCAGTAGAAAATTTCTATATAAAAAATGTCACATTTAATAAAAAACAATCAGTCTTAAATCAGACTTATCTTCAGAGTAAGAACAATCATATAGGTGATAAGTCTAATGAATTTGTTATTTTTCTCTGCATTATTCAACTACTAACACACAAGAATGACAAAAGCTTAATCCCACTAAGATTAACACTTCGGATAGTAAACCACTCCAGGTATATAAAAGAAGGACAAAGTCCATCTAAACTTCCTTGCAAATCCACTTGTGTCAGTTAACTTTCCAACCTCTTCTAACAATGAACTTGATCAACCAATTGCTACAAGAAAAGATGTTGAACATTCCCTATACCCTATAACTAAATACACATCTTTTAAAAATATTCATACCTATAAAGCTTTCCTTAAATATAATACCATTAAAATTTCGCAAACTCTACATAAGGTATTAGGAAATAAGAATTAGGAAAAAAGCCATAAGAGATGAATGCCTGAGAAAAGAACCACACTTGAAAACTAGTTGAGCTATCTAAAGGAAAAAAAGTTGTACGATGTAAGTAAAATTTTGCATTAAAATATAAAAATGGAGTCTATAAAGCTATAAAACTAGGTCTAACGGAATAGTCAAAAGAAAAATTTTCCCCAATTATAATAATGGATATGATTCATATCTCTTTAACTACTAGTTTTATATGGTCTATGCAACAATATGTAAGCAATGTATTTTAACATGGTGATATGGATGAAGAAACTTTTATAGATCTCCCAACAGGATTCAACAACTACTTTTCAAAAAATTAGGTATGCAAGCTAAAAAAAGCATCATGTGGATTAAAGCAATCTCCAAGTGGATGGCCTAAATATTCACGAAAGCTATGAGCGTAATAGGATGTAAACGAAGCCAATGAGATCATACCTTTTTTATTAAACATGCAATTAAAGAAAATGTGATAGCTCATATTATATATATTAATGGATGAAGAAAATGAATCACTTATAAAAACTTGCAACAAAATTTAAAATCAAAGAACTCGGTAAACTTAAACATCTCCTTGGCATAATAGTGGCTTAATTAGAAAAAAAAAAGATATTTATCTCACAGCTAAAATACATGCTAAACCTATCAAGAAAAACAAATATAACAAACTACAAGTCATGTGAAACTCCAATAGAATCAAGCCAGAAACTCAATATTGATGAACAAGGAATTTTAGTTGGCAAATTATGATATCAAAGATTAGTTGAAAAATTAATTTACCCATCTCATACTCATCCAGATCTTGCATTTACGATAAGCCTCATAAGTCAATTCAAGCATGAACCAAGAAATCTTCCCCCAAGCTATTATAGTCCTTAAGTGTTTAAAATCTAACATTTGAAAATGAAATTCTCTGTAAAAGGCATGAAACTCTAAAACTAGAAGGCTATCTTGATGATGGTTATGCGGGATCATTGATACATAGAAGACCAACCTCAAGTTATAACAGATTACTCAGGTAAAATCTTATAACTTTAAGTAAAAACAACTCATGAACTCAAGGTTAAAAGTATAACTAATGTTTTAATAATAATTGTTCAAGGTATATATGAATCTTTATGAAAAAATTATTATAAAAAATCTAAATATTAAATGGAAAGAATCTATAGGAATGTATCGTGATAACAATTATGCAATTAAGATTGACCAAAATCCATTATAACATGATTAAATCAAACATGTGGAGGTGGACAGACATTTTATTGAAAAAATAGACAATGGGTTGATTTTGCACTCATGTTCCAATAGGCAATCAACTCCTTGACACATTCACCGAAGGCCTTTGCAATCTTGCATTTAAAAAAAATTTAAGCAAACTAAGAATAGGAGACTTCTACCAACCAATTTAAGCAAACTAAGAATGCAAGAATGTTTGTTAGCACAAAATAGAAAGGTGATGATGCAACTTTACAAGTGCAAATGCAGCAAGTGGGAGTGGATAGCTATGGCAGTAATTTCAGGTAGGAATTAGGTTATTTCATGCTAGAAATGGAAGGCAAACAAGTTGTGATTGGCGAAAGCAAAATGAAAAAGGAAAAGGAGCACAGATTCATAGCAATAAATGAAAATGGAAATTAAAGGCACATGAATCAACGAAATTATGCGTATATGAAAATATGAGGGCATATGGAATCAAGGAGACTAGAGAAACTTTTTTAGTTTAAATTATTACTCATTTTAAAGATGTATAGGCAACTCAATGTATAAACACCATTTGAATGCATGACAATGCAAGTAAGGCTTTCACATTCTCTTATTACTAAGAAGTGTGGCGACATCTATCACCATTTGGATGTTGGCTTCCCCATGTGGGAGCATTGATGACAAAAAAAAAAAAGAAATTGGATTCCTGCTTGATTGAACCTTGAAGCCAGGCCTGAATAAGGCCCAAATAAATTTGATCAATCAATTTTGGATAAGCCCAAACAAATTAGGTATAAAGCAACCAGAGAAGGCTTAAATCAACCTGATTGCTCCCAAAACTACATGTTGAGAAGTAAGATTTGCCATGAACAATGAAACATGTACTAATACATTGGATACTTTAAAAGATGTCTTACATTATAGAAGGGTCCCAAAAGTTGTATAAAGAAAATGATGTTATGAAATATGTGCCAAAGTATAAGCTGCTTTGAAACCTATGAGTTGGAAGTAAGCTTTCATATGACCAATGAAACATGTACAAATGAATTGGATGGTTTCAAAGATGTGTTAAATGATAAAGGGTTCTAAAAGTTTTCTGGGGAAATAATGTTAAGAAATATGAACAAAAGTATTAGTTACTTTGAAACCCATGTTAAGGTAGAGGATTAGTTCATACTAAAGGAACGAAAAAATTTGAAGGCTACGCAAAAGTTTAAAACATCAACAGATTAAGAACTGAAAAAGGAACATCATTAGGCTAATAGCTCTCTTCAAATTTTCAAATCGGGCTTGTTGTGCGATAGAAAATCCCCCTCAAACTTAAGGAAAATTTCTATAAGATGGTGGTAAGACCTGCAATGCTTTATGGTGCCAAATATTGGCCATTAAAAGAGAAGCATAATACTAAGTTAAGTGTTGCAGAAATGAGGATGCTTAGGTGGATGTGTGGCTTTACCCTTAGAGATAGGATACGAAATGAGCATATACGTGAAAAGGTTGGAATAGCTCCAGTAGAAGATAAGACTAGAGAGAGTCACCTTAGATGGTTTGGTCACATTAAAGGGAGGCCTTCCGATGATTCGGTTAGGAAAGTTGAGGTATTAGATTTGACTTATGTTAAGAAAAGTAGAAGTAGACCTAAAAAGGCTTGGTTATAAAATATTAGAAATGATCTTTTTTTATTAGATTTAAATGAAAAATTGACTTTTAACAAGACACAATGGCGAAAAAGGATACATGTAGGCGACCTCACGTAGTGGGACAAAGGCTTGATGTTGTTGTTGTTGTTGTTCAAAAATTGAGCCAATATAGACACTTAACCTAAGCAATTAAAGCCATAATCCTAGTTCACATCAGCACAGAGCTAATAACTTATCAAACTAAAAGGAAAAAGATTGCAATCATCGGTATTAAGGGCTCATTTTTTAACATAATTGTTTAAAAGTGATTAGAATTGAGTTTCAATGAAGTGAGTTTTATTGTTCTTTATTCGTTTAGCAGACACTCATTTCTTATGACTCAATTCTTGTATTTTTTTGGATTGTATTGAAATCCATTTTTACCTATCCTTCTACTAATTTTATAAGCAATGCACCAACCTATCATCCTATTGATTTTATATTATTCCAATGCAACTAAATAGTAAAAAGTAAAACTAAAGGTGAAACTCAAACCCACAAAACTCTATTTAGCTGAAACATTCTTATTGCTTTGTCTAAATTTTTATGATGAGAAGTAGCTTTTTATAACCATATATGCTAAACTATGGTAATTGTAATAAAGTTAGTGAGAGAAAAATGACTATAATGCCAACAACAAATTCAAAAAACTATTCTTATCAAAATAATTCTATATCTACTTTTACATATAGTTGCAACAACCCCAAATGACTAAAACTCACTTCACATCTTTATAAAGGTGAGTTTAAAAATAAAAAATCACTTTTGTTTGCATTCTACAAAACAAATATCTTTAACTTAGTTATTGGAATCATTCCAATCACTTATCTCAAAATAAACTACCTAAGTCAAAACCTATTACCATAAATCTCTTATAGCTGTTCAAGGATCAATCTAAAAACTATCCAAAACCATAATAAATCAATGAGATTATGGCTTTCAATCAATATCACATCAAGCTTAGAAATTCACACTTCAAACCATAAGAAGCTCCTTGAATGAGATACTTTATGATTGCTAACAAGAAAAACTTCACATAGTAGCCATCTTCATTGATAATTGCCTACGAATTCACTTAAATAGATCATGAGTAGTATTTGTTCCCTAATCCATGCCCTTGATGCCTAAAATATATATTTGCACCAGAAATTATGTTCCTAGCTTGATTGGACATCCTTTTCAATTGCATTGTTACTTATCATTTGGTATCCCCACATATTAGAAATGATGATTATCATAATAAGAAATCATATATTTTCAATACCTAAGATTAAAAAAACTTATGGACCCCATATGGTTAAGATTAGAAGTTTGAATCAAAAGATGGGTACTTTGTTGGAGGCATTAGGAAACAAGAAAATATTTGAAGTGGGCTTCACAAGTCCTATCACATCCATTCTAGTTGAGTGATACATTAGGACACAAGAAAATATTGATAACAAGTTTGAGTGTGAAAATTTTAAACAGAGAAAAAGTTCAAAATAGTCCCCTGACTTTTAGTGAGTGCTCAATTTAGTCATAGAGTTTAACACTAACTCAATTTAGTCACAGAGTTTAACACTATCTCAATTTAGTCCCTCTCCTATGGAAAATTGATCCAATTTGATCCATCTATTAAAAGAACTATCCAAACTGATGAAAAGTGCCACTGCTCTTGCACTAATTGATAATTTGAGGAGCATTTTAGTAACAACTTTATAATTTATAATTTTTTTGACTCATTTATCAAGACTGTGCCTATGCCAGTTATCTGCAATAATGGAGTGGCAAGAGGAACTAGGACTCATGACATACGAATTGTGAGTGGTGAAGCATTGTCAAAGAAACGTGCAAACAACGATCTCCAACAAGCATTGTGCAAGCGACGAAGCATCATATCCTGTGAAGACGATGTAGGGGGTGCAAGCGAGCGGAAATCACAACATAAAATGCATTTGACAACCACAATAGCAATCTCTAACCATGGCTAACTAAGAAATCATAAAAAATCATGACGATATGAGTTCTTTAAGCATTTTTTTTTAAATCATTGAAGGCTATGGGAATAACAACTATTTTTGTTTATTGCTAACCACTATTTTTGAGCAATACAAAGGATATCACAGGGAGATCGATAGGAAGAAATATCGTCGACCATCAATATGAATGTTTTTGAATGATAAGTTTGCCTTTTTTTTTTTTTAAGATTATGTAGTAGGATTTTTTTTTCTAATTGTACGGTACAATATTTGTATGCCTTCTATTAGTCAATCATAAAATAATGAACTGTGTAAAGTAATTTTCAAATGGCTTGACGATATAATTTTTTTAAAAACTCTTTAATGGTTTGACTGAGCAAGCAGTTGTTGATTTGGAAATTGTTGATGTAAGGATGTGGAGGTAGATGAAAGTGATAATGATGATGAGAACGAGGAATATGAGCATAAATTATCAAATGATTGTGAGAAATATGTAGATAGTAATCATAAGAAGTGTGAAAAATGATGAGATCCTTCTATTGAATTTAGATGTACTACAAAAAAGAGAGAAGAATATTTCAGTATATAATGAAAGCTTAAATAACATGTTGAAGAACAATTGTGAAGTTGACCGCCTTATAAGTGATACAAAACAAATGCACTAACTTTTTCTTTCATTTTATTTTGTCTCTTCAATTTAGTCAAAATAATATGATCCATATTGTAGTTAGTAGATATCAACAATATTAAATGGGTTCATTCAAGCAATAGGTATGTTGGCGAATAAAATTTTCTAAACAACCATGCAATTCAATTTTCTTGATTACTAACGTGGCATTTTGTTCGTTAACAAGTCTATATACCCAAACAAAAGAAGGTCAGGTATATGAAGCTTGGAGGATATTGCGGGCAAGGCAACAGGGGCGGAACCACCTAGCCCCCACGGGGGGGCAAATCCTCCCCCCCCCCCCTCCCCCCCCTTAAAAAATTAAAAAAATGTTTATTACATGGATATTTAGATAATTTATTCCCCTTACATCCTTTTTTTACTCTTTATTATATGAGTTTTTAGGCAATTGCCCCCCCAAAAAAAATTAAAATACTATTATCTTTAGGTGGTTGCCTCCTAGTAGAATTAAATACATAGTATATATGTGTTATTTAAAAATTTGCCCCCCCTAAGAATCAAGGCCGGTTCCGCCCCTACAGAATGAAGTTTTCTGTATGAGCTTTTGTTTAAACATTCTGGAAAACATCATTAATAGACATATTTTTTGTAACAAGAGTTTTGAAGTCTAGTAGCTAATGAAACCATTTTGTAATAAGGATTTTGAAATTTTACAGCCAATGAAAATATTTTTATAGCAAGAGTTTTTTACTTTTACATGAGCTTCCATTTAGATTTTGCTTACCCCATACATTCATCTGATATACGTGCATGTAAGAAAAGATATATTTAGCTCTTTATAGAGTTCATGTTCATATGTGATCTAGTTTCAGTTTTCAGTCCCATTGTCATCCCAAAATGCAATCCATCTATAGAATATTAGTGGGGCGCTAAATCATCAAATAGGTCAATCAGCGACACAAAACCCAACTAAGGCTTGGTTTGGTAATGTTTGTTACGAGATAAATTCTTGTTGGTCCGATAGATGAGCTACTTCACAAGTGTATCCCATAATTGTAAGGCCATGGACAAATGCAGGGTTACAACATGTTTATAAATCAATGCATTAAAATCACAAGCCTAGGAATAGTTTAAACAGAAGACACTCTTATACACAAATGATAAACAACAATAATATCCACACTTGTAAGCAAAAAAAAAAAAAAGTGCGGCATGGCCAAACAACAAAAACAATTGCCACATGAATACTAAAACGAAGAATTTTGAAGAGGCCATTAAAATTCAAAATTATGAACCATCCTAAAATTCGGTTTTAAATTCTTAGAAACGCAGAAAGAAAGGAAAAAAGAAATAATAAGGTTAGTGAAAAAAGTCAAACTACCAAATGGATAAGGACAATCAACGAAATACCACAATCCAAAGCAACTATAATCCCACTCAGAACTCCAAACAAGAAACGAGAGACCGGCAACGGCCGCTATTAAAAATACCACCACTGACAACAACCGAAACCCAAAAGCAGAGCCAAAGGCAGAGATTAGTGGAAACATACAGCAAAGTGGACTAGATTGACAACTGTCCAGGCTATGCCGGCGGTGCAACCGAAGACAGAAAGAACGAGGAGCCACATGAAGAAAAGTATGAGTATGTAGGTCGTCCACACCCCCGGATACATGAACCACTCCGTGTTCTTGTTCAGATCCGGTGGCGGCGTCGTCTCCACATAAAGCTTAGCCATCTGAATCCCTTCCTCTCCCTCTCCAAGACAATCACACCCAAATTTCTCCTCCTCCTCTAAAGTCCTCCTCAACCCAACCCCAAGCTCGGATCTCACAGGGAGCTAATTCAATTAAATACCAGCAGGGCAACGTAGAGAGGGTAGAGATTAGGTAAAGAAGAGGCGACCGAGGATCGACGGCCTTCCGGTCAAAGGCTGAACTTTTACTTCACCGGTGGGCGTTTTATTAAATATTTCTTGGACTTTGAACGGATTGATTTTATGAAGCACACAATTCTCAGCCGAAGCTTCTAAGGATGGATGTTCATCGGTGGGCATCTCATTAAATATGAAAAAAAAAATATTCAAATAAATTTACATTTAAAATATTTTTGTTTGATTTGTTAAAGTCATATTGGTAGAAATGAATTTATGATTGAAGTAAAAAGAACATAGAAATGTGATTTTTAAAGGAAAAAATAGATTTTTATTGAAATTTTTATTAAAAAAATAAGGGCAATACAATTAGAAAGTTTTAACTTTATATAATCTCGAGTTATGATTGGTTCCTTTCAGTAAAAAAATAGGGTGGATTTTATTTATAACCCAAAATCGATGTTTAGAACACCTTTTGTGATCTTCATCAGAGTTATTCATCTGTTAAGATAATGTTGAATTGGAGTTGATCTATCTGGTAAGTGGTAACATTGGTTGTTGGATTCATAACATTGTCCAAAAAAAACCAACATGCTATCAATTTAAATCAATTAGATCAGATCGTATAAAACATAACATATAGTCAAAATTTTCACCAATATATATAAACATCTTTAGTACATATTTAATCTTTAATGAAATTAAATGACTAAGTGTCTCTATTGTGATATTCGAAGTTATATTAGGAAAGTTTTGCACCAACTATTATGAAAGTTCTTTAGAAAGCATAGAAAGCTCCAATTTTACATCCAATCATTCATCCCAACCTTATTAATCCAAGCTCTTGGGTTGAGTCGTGATAGCAACCTCCCAATCCGTATTATTGTTCTAATTGAAATAGAAGTACCATGATCAAGCCCCCTTTATGAGAGTCTTATCAAGATAATTTTCATGAAAACCAAAATCATCAACCAAATCACTAGTGTGATGTTCCATAAGATGCGAGGAGTCTCCTCACTTTGACATTATAGGCCCAAAGAGGTGTCTACTAGAATTTGACCATTAGATAGACGAGCTTTGCATACACTTTACTTTTCGTAGCGGAGTTCTATTTTAGTTCATATACGTTAGTTTTTTTGGAGGTCTCATTTCCCTTAATGTCTTATAGACATAGGCTACAAAGTCATATCATATACATGCCAATTTTTTATTTTATCTTCCCTTATATATATTCTCTCTTATTCATAGAGGAGCCTCACTACTCCGTAGAGGCTCATTAATGTCGCATGCAAGATCCATTCTATAATAACCCAAGATCTGATTTTGGAGGAATTATCTATTTATCTGTTAATTAGTCTACCAAAGTCACTCTTGTCTTTTAATTAATACAATCATTAGTGGAAGAAACTATACATTTTATACATCAAAATATAAAATTATATTCATCTCTCAAAATTCATACACAATAGCTAAGAGTTCAGTCTATATATTTATCATTTTATATTTTAGTTCTTAACTATAAAAAAATAGAAAAAATATATAAATAAAATAAAACTTGAATCCCAAATCTGTTCTCACTATACTGGATCCTGACCCATTCCTAAAAATATGTAAAATCACATAATGAACGAACAGCTCAGTTGATTATTATAATCTACAACCTAAATTAATACAAGGAAATATGAAAAGTCATATCTTATAATTCATTTGACACTTGTACTTATTTACTGATTTCTCTATTGTATTATCCTATAATCATATAAATGTTATCGCTATGATTTGATCACTAAAATGCATATTGATCATTTTCTTTGTGTTGAATTCAATTGTAGGTTTTAATGACCTGTTTGGCTTTTTAGCTCATTAAAACTTTAAAATTCTATAAAAATTCATGCTTAATCTAATGAAATACTCAATGTCGTATCAAACATTATTAGCTACGAACCCAGAACCTCTTGGTTGTTAATCAAAACTCTCAACCAACATATCAAAGTGAGTTGTGTAAAAGAGAAAGTCCTATTAGCTATGTCTGGCATCCATAGAAGATCATAGAAAAAAGAAAGGAAATTGCTTTCTACCCAACTCCGATCCCAACATAAACCACTAGGATTGTTGGAAGAATGATGCATACCACATGCCATATATTTAATAACTTGGAGAGTTTTTTAGGCATATGCCTCACCATTGCTCCAAATAAAAAATCTTTATGTGTTTACATTAATAGAGAGTTTCAACATATTAAGATTTTTTTTTGGCGATAGGTTGGAGCAATGTAGCATTACTCTTAAAACATTAGCTGCAACATCAACATTTTAATATAAACATCTTAAGTTCAACATTTAAATTGAATTACTACTTAAACAAGTAATTAAGTAGCTAAACAACTTTGAATCAAGAGTTAAATCTTTTTAATCAGTATATAAATCCTTTATTTTTTAAGATTACAATTAATGTGAACTTAAAATAGATTAAAAGTCGACCAACGGTGATAGGCAAACATTGGTGCTGGTCGATGGTGGTCGGTGGTGGCCGACAACATCTGCAAGTGTCGGAGACCGATGACAAGCAGTGGTGGCCAATAGCAATCGACAATAGCTGACAGAGGCTCCCAATGGTAATAACGAGAGGCGACGACAACCAATAATAATGATAAAATTTATGGTCTATTTAAAAATTATTTGAATCTAAAGAATTTCAAATATGTCAAAATTGCACTCAATAACTCATTTCAAATATATAAAAAATTTAATTAATATTTCTTTTACTTCAAATTAAATATTAATATTTTTAAAATTCTTATATTTAAAATATTTTACGTCTATTTTACTCCAAATCAAACAACACAAATACAATTTATTGTCAAGGGCCAAAAGATTATGATAGTTGGAATACCTCAAAATCATAATGGCGGCATTACCGACATGCTATTTATTAAGAATATCTTCTGTTAGATTTCAATACCTTCAACAACCTCAAGAAGTTGACCAATCAACCCCGCAGTCAAGCCGTGAGAAACACAATAGCGTTGCAGAAATGTCAAAATAGGTTCTTATAATTGGTGCAAGTGAGAATGATGATGAACATGGCGGAACCAGAAAGAGTTCAGGGTCGTCAATTGCCCACCTTGAAATTATTTTTTAATTGCTGAACTTTTTTTAGAAGAATAAAAAAAATTCTAAGAAAAGTTTTAATTTTTCTATTTATACATAAATTTATACATTTTACAATTCCATTTTTTCCACCCTAAAAAACAGATTGATTCCGCTCCGAATAATTTATATGGAGCAACCACCTATCTATATTATTTAAATTGCCAACAACTTTATATTCCATGAACGAACTAAACTTATTACCCACCGTTGCTTAGCTTGGTTGGTAGACGAGTACAGTTGGGAACCCCCCAATCTGTGCTCGATTCCCCTCGAGCGACAACGCCTCTTAAATGGAGCCCAATCAGGTGCGGGCCAGGAGGTTTCTGGGTGGGTGTCTCTTCTAGGTCAGACGAGAATTATTCAGGCTGCCAAGCGCACTTTCGGGGGTGGCATCGGTGTGAATATCCCGTTATTAAAAAAAAAATTACTAAACATGTTGAAAATTTTTGTTAGATGTCATGCTTGCCAAGCAAATTGTCACTCATTTCTAGTGACAAAGACACAGGAGCATCTTATCAAACAATATGACTATTCATAGCTTCAGCTTAGACTCTTCTCACTCTACCAGAAAGAGTTGAGTGGTATTCTAAACAAAGACAATGAAAACTTGAATTTTACTACCTTAATCATTCTTTTAACAATATCGAAATTTTCTTTTCTTCTCTTCATAATTTCTGCATTTACTCTTTGTTCGCAGCAGCTTGTACTGAATCTGTTGCCCTAATACAAGAACATTTATGTTTCGTTTGGGACAACTTTCTTACTGCTTCTTAAAATAATTTTTTATTATTAAAATTTAAAATTTTTATTAAAAACTACTTAAAAAAATAGTCAAAAAAACCAACCCAAACGAAGTCTTACTCTATGGCATAAAATATTTCAAGTTTTAGATAACCTGCGCAGCTTTATTCTACCACCATGATTATGAAATCAATTAAGCATATGTGGCATTGAAAGAACATTATTATATGGTAGATATCATAGGTTATAAGAACAATTATCTGACTAAAAGAGCATGGACATTTATGAACTGGTGGCCAATGACCTTTGGATGTTCTTGTAGCTTTTGGTTTAAGAGATTAAAAAAAAAATGTCACACTTGTAAGAAGAGCTTTGACTACCAATCCAGAGGAATCACCGAAGCAGTCATAGTAATAATTCTAGAGAGAAATATCGAAATGATCTCTAGATTATTTATGTGAGTCCATTTTAATTTCATATTATCTAATATGTTTAATTAGTCTCTTGGCTCTTCAAATCTGATTTTTCATTTAGTGCTCTCTTGACTTTAATGCAGCGCTCTTGTGGAGCACAGGCAAAAGGGAGCTCCACCTCTACTATCCCGCTCGCTTCAGTAATTGTGAGGGCAGCACAGAATAATTTCTCCAAATATGTTGAAACTCCAAGAGCTGCAGCCACTAACTCTATTGGTAGATAAACTAAAAGCTCGCTTATGGTCAGATGAACCACTATCAAACGAGGGACAGTCGATATGTAACTCGCAGAATTATGTTTTTCTTGCAAGGGCAGTCAATCTTAGTTCTATGAGTGAATTGATGCTACTCAACCCTCTCCAGCAGAAAAAAATATTCTGTGCGGAGTCCAGACCTCAATGAAAATGCATCACGTCCGGTACCTAACTTAGTACCGAGCGGTACTCAGTACCTAAGCGTAAACCGGACGATTCTCCCGTCCGATATCCGCACGAAATAATCTCTCCTCCATAGATCCAAGGCATTGCAAGACTCACCTACTAAAAAGCAAGAGCTTCCTCCTCTCGGCGAGTTTAATTGCTTTTTGAACTTCAGCTTACAGGACCTGCTTGTGCTTGTAAATAATCTTTGTCACAATTCGTGGTTCAGCACATTCACTATCTCTTTTTTGAAACAAATCGACCATGAAAAGTGAAAGAAACTATAGAACTACATTAAAAAGGGGGAGAGGGAGTATCTAGCCTCCAATGAAAGCACCCAAACCATATTTATAGACAGCTCACGCTAAAGTGCTTACCGATCAAATCAACGCCATTATTAAAGAGTTAAATGATACTCAGTTCTTGAGATGAGAATTGAACAGGGCAGTGGAATATATCATTTCTCATTTACTGTTTGACAAAAATGATAAATGCTTCACCTAATTCTTCTGTCTGATTTACAAGTTACTCTCCAAAGATTAAAAGAATTGGGGAATCAAACAAACACACAAATACACTCTAGGAATGGTTCTGCCTAGGTGTCAAGCGGTACCGAGTACCGCTTTGTATTAAGCTTGGTACCATACGTGGCACATTTTCATTGGGTTCTGGATTCCGCACAAAATAATTTTTCCATCTTATGAGCTATCAACATATACTTACTAACGTTCTGACATATATTACCATGTATGTTCATTAGAGTTTTGTCCACATGTATCCAATTGTCTCATCATACATTTTTTCTTCATTTGATATGAAGTCAAGGTGTAGACTCTCCTACAGTGCCCAAAACTTTATAAATGTGGGGTCAAAGGATCATATTTTACACCAAAAAGTCATATCTTATAAATTTAGCCGGTAGTAAAATCCTTTGAGTTTCTCCCCCTTCCCCCTTTTAATCTTCTGGAGCCTTGAAAGTCTTGCAAGTAAGGTTTTTGGCATCACCCACAAAGAGATTTTAATTCAATAATAAAATTTCTACTTCTATCTTGTATATTAACTCTTAATCAAATTAATAATAATAATTTTCTATTTTTTCATCTTAGATATCCAAATCAAAATGAAAAGAATTTGTTCTTTTTTTTCCTTTCCTCTTCATCCATATCCTTAATTTCTTTTGCTTAACTCCCAATAATTTTTTTTTTTCAAATTCCCAATCAAAACTTTAATTTTTTAGCATTATTGATTGATAGTTTATCAATTTCACATCCCGTATTTTTGTAGAGGGGGATTACATACATAATACCTAGATCTTACCTATTTACAAAACTAACGCCGTGTCATTTTTTTTTCTTTTTTGAACAATTGAACAAATGTATCATGCATGTCACAATCAAATCATTGAGAATTTGACAAAAATTAGAAAGACGGGTTTAATTTCAATTTGAATTTTAATGTTTTAGGGCATCTCTAAACGCCATACAAACGTATGGCATTTCTTTGATCGCTCAATACGAGCGGCATTTTTGCCATTATTTGACTATGGGTGCACAATGTAGCGTCAATATTAGCGTCACACTGTTCACCAGGTATTTATTTATTTTTTAATTCAAAAATTAATTATTAATTTTAAATATTCAAGTTTAGAAATTTTTTATTTCTAATTAAGAAATAATAAATTATAAGTATCTTATTTTTTAGAAATCTAAATAATATTTATTAATTAATTAATTTAAGATTCCAAATTATTTTATGAAGCAAAAAAAAAAATTATAATTATAATAAATTTAATTCAAAAATTCGATAAAAAAATTATGATTAAAAATATATAAAATGAAGAATGAGAAAGAATATGCTATGAATATTATTTTTCTCGTGTTAAAAAATAGAATTCAGTTGGAGACAAAGTTACTGCATTTTGGTGTATTATTGTATTTTAGAGTGAATAATGAATTTTTCGGTTGGAGATGCCGGTAGTAAAAATTTGAAAAATAAGGAAAGGAAGTTGTTTGCTTTGTAAATATATAAGATTTGGATATTACACATGCACCCCTCTTTCATAATGCGGTTAGCTTTGCTCCGTTAAATCTACGTATTATAAAAGTTTGCTCTATTATTCCAAGTTTCACTAACTTGAATTGCAAATTTGCAATATAATCTATCATAATTGTCATGCACAAACAGCAAATGCCTTAACAATCTTTAATAATTTTTATGAATATGTTCAAAACGGACTTAGGATTCATTTAGAACAACTTTCTTAGTGCTTTTTAAAACAACTTTTTAATACAACTTTTTTATATTAAAAAGATGTTTTAAGAAGCAGTAAGAAAGCCGTCCCAAATGAAGCCATCTACGTCATGCAAAGAAACATAATGGCAAGTGCAGCCAGACCAAGGAATTCATTAACATGGTTGCAAATTCCAATAATAATACCACATGGTTACAGATTATTCACAATCAAATCAACAGCATCCAAAACACAAACTGCAGACATTAAAACAACATGAATACATAGACGTAGATGGCATTCAATCAATTGGCATGTACAAGATGGACAACCGGAATCATCAAACACAAAATTTTGTGTTTGAAGACTCAGTTTTCAAGCAATCGGAAACCACAAATAGTAGGCTTTCATCTTAATAATCTTTGATTTCTTAAGAATGAACTTAAAACTGATACCAATTCTCCTTTATGATCTTGGACTTCTCAAGTATGTACTTTCCTTCCTTATACTTTTGACTATCCTCATAAGCTCTTTCATACTTCCAACCCAACACCTCACGGCAATCACTACAATATATATCAGCAACTGTATGAAGTCCTGTCATCAGCAGCCGATCTTCCTTTGGGCCCAAAACTATGTTCATTGCATGAGAAAACAGAAATGCTCGCCCCTTTCTTCCCTAAGGTGGCGTGGAAAGGGAGGGTAAAGACACTTATCATTCACCAAGATGAACTCGGCAAAATAACATATTATGATGAATAAAGTGAATCATAATGGGTTTGAAATGCAATAAAATTCTACAAAATGAGATCCCAGGCATAAAGAGAAAATCTACATGCATGTAAACTAAAATCCAACTAATCTCTACTGGTCAAATTTGCAAAAGAAATTTATAGAAAAACGTTTTTATGAGAATTACCATTGTGAATTCACTCTATGTGAAGAAATAACAAAAAACAAAGCACCAAAAAACTACAAAATTTCATCTTTTAGATAACCAAAATTTTTGACAGTAATATTTCCGATTCTATCAATGTTGTAGCTATCGAGATTTCTGATGAGAGCCATCTTTGGCTGGGAAATCAGAACCCCAAGTTTGTTTATTTCAGGAAGCATTTTTTTGGGCAACTGGAGACTGTGAATTGGCACAAATACATTTGGCATAAGAGAGCTTCTTTGCGTTTTTCTGTATACGCCTGACTTGCTTTCAAAGGGGGATTGAAAACGTCCGATGCGTTAGCTAAACGTGGCATTATCAGTCATAATTCTTGCTGCTTCTGTCATTGTGATATGGAAACTCTATCTCATTTATTCTATGATTGCAATTTTACTTTCAATGTTATTAAAAAACTGCTGCCCTGGTTGGGTTCCCTTTTGATGAAACCCAACCTATTTCAAGTCTATGATAGTATTTTTGAGCAAAAATTCAACAAACATGATCGACACTACTATCTGCTCACTGTGTCGGCTACTATTTACTACCTTTGGAGAGCAAGAAATGATAGAATGTTTGGGGGAATCATTGACAGCCAACAAACAATTATTGTTAAAGTGAAAAAAGCTATCACACTCAAAACTTATGGCTGGAAGCACTAGTGTCTATTGCCAGTCCTGTTTCTCGTTGGGAGTTGTTTACGCTGCTGGAAATTTCTGTGATGTTTCTAGTGCATGTTGTTTTTTGGCCCGTTCTCTCTGGAATCTGCTTATACATGATGATGATGGGGCTTATGAAGAATTTTGTGGTGCCTGTAAATTTTGCTTTTCTTACAGGATGCCAGGCAGATATTGATGCAAAGGACAATGATGAATGCTGTTATTACAGCTGCCCCTCGGACGGTCTCCATGGCAACCAGGGGCTTCTGCGTTCAGGCTGGTCCCGCTCGAGCATCTTTGCCTGAACGCCCTGAGTCCTTTAGGCTTTGCCATTTCTTTTTTTTTTTTTCATCTGCTTTGTATTTCGTTTCTTTAGAACTTCCATTCTCTATTTTTTTGAGTACTGGGAGTTTTAGTTTTTGGTCTTTTACTTTACTTGTAATTTTTTCTCATATATGAAAGGGCTTTGCCCCAAAATTTCCCCAAAAAAAAAGAAGTGAAAAAGCCAATTTTGTGTATTTTGTTCTGTTATGTAACTTTCTTTTGAGTTAATATACGGGTTTTGCCCAAAATTTCCCCCAAAAAAAAAAGTGAAAAAGAAAAAGCAGCAAAATCTACCAGAAGTTGGGTAATTTATTCACCTGAAAGGCTTTGGAAATAACATCATCATGAAGGCAAACATGGTTTCGGCAGTTGCAGCAGCTATAAAGCCGTGGACCAACCAATTCAGCCATCAGCACTTCTTACCTATTCCAATTAAAGAATCAAAATCTCTCATGCTAATAGCTAGCAGAAAAATATACCAAAAAAGTCTAAAGTCCAAAACCTAATAGCAGAATCCCATCACAAAGATTAGAAAACATCAACAACAACAAAGATATCAGACCTAAGAACATTACAAGCTAATATTTTGCAGAGGAATACACCAAATAGTCGAAAGCCCAAACACTAATTGTAGAATCCCATCATAAAGATTAAAAAACATCAACAATCAACAAAAAAAGGAACCAGACCAAACAAAAGATAGAGAGAAAGAGATCAGACAGCTAATCCGATTGCTTTGTACCCAATTCCTCACAAGGTTTCTCACCAGGTTCAAACCAAACGCAAGAAGTACACGGGCAGACGGAAAAGAAGGGAAGCGCGATTGAGGAGGATTTATAGGATAAATTATTTAATATAAGTGACGGAATTGGTAGGTTAGAAAGATAAGGAACAAGCATCCCACACTGATTGATTAAAGAAACACATAATTATCAACCAAAAATTAAATAAATTGGACATTTTAGAGTAATTTCGAGAGGAGAAGAAAACAAACAAACAAACCACCCACTCAATCGGTCGTCAGAGCGATCCAGCTCATTATGCGGACTACAACGACCAAAAATAGGGCCCTAATGAGAGAAAATTTTCACAAACAGAGATAAAACAGAAGAAAAAGGGCTTGATTGCGGTGGAAAGAAAGGAAAAAAATGAGCTTTCAGGAATTGCTTTTTCTCACCTGTAATAATTTTTCATGGAGTCAGGCTTGCGGTGTGAGTTGGACGGGAGGCGGCCAACACTAGGGTTCCTCCTTGGCAACTTGGGCGCCGCCTTCTGGAAGTATTATTATATTAGTTTGAAAATATTCTGAGAGTTTTTTGCTTCGTTTATATTAATTTTTTTATTTTTACATTCTTTTTTTAATAATAATGATATTTTATTATTATGGTCTAAAACAATGAGATGAAAAGTTATTTTTATAAGTAAATTAATTAGAGAGGGTATTATTCAGTTTTATTTGAGAATAAATTTTAGCTATTTACTATATAAAATGATTTTTTTGTGGTTTTTTTAATTACCCCATTTGGACAAGTAAAATTGTAGATAATACTCCATAAGTCTAGAAAAATGTATCTCAAGCATAATATGTTATAGAATATATGAGGGTTTATTTGATTAATCTATTTTGTAGTAGGATAAAGTGTTAGAAGCAACATATTTCATTTGGATATAAAAGATTTTTAATATATATATATATATATTCAATTTCTAAAATTCATTTGATCAAATATGATTCTTAATATGAATATATAAAAAAAATTCAAAATTTATTATAGGATCATCTAAACTCATATTTAACAAATTTATAGTAAAATAAATATTTTGATGAGATGAACGTGGAATCACCAAAGCATATTAATCCTAGTCCAATTGTCTCAAGACATTTGAAGCATATTCTAAATTTTTTTGATATTATTTGTAGACTAAATAATCTTTGAATCTTATGAGCTTATAGTCAAAATGAGAAATTCAATGAGCTTAAGCTGGATCAATTATGGTATCATTAAAATACTTAAATGCTTAAAAAATACTCTATAATCAAAAGAATCATATGAATGTCTAATAGAGTGTTTTGGGGTTTTTGTTAACATAACTAAAATGTCACTATCAAAACATATAAATAAACATGTATTATTCATGTGAAGGATAGTTTGGAACATGAAAATATGTGGATCTAAAACCTAAGTAGAAGTTAAAGAGTGCTTTGTTCAATGATCATTGCCATCAACCACAACCACCTTATTATTATAATTTTCTAATTATAGTCATTGAACTATTGTCGTCTAACTACAATTACTCGGCCACCTTATATCTGGTAAATATTATTCGACTATTGTTGTATGGCTGTCGGCTGCTATCCCCTGACTATCGTTGCTCAAACATCATCTCCTTACTATAGTTGCCCACCATCACCATCTTCATTGACAACAACAATAACAAACACCATTTCCAATATGGCTAATGGACATTCTTGACACTAAACCCAACACCTACCAATTTTGTTGCATGTCATCACCACTATTACCAATGCCCATTATCAACATTAATCTTGACCCCCATCAATGCAAGTGCTCAACGTCGGCACCAAGACTTATGCTATCACAATCCAATCTGATAAGACCCACTGACATAATAGGTTATATCGAGTTAGTTTGCAATAGGCAAGCCTAAGATCAGAGTTTTGGGGGAACTATTTAGATCTTTTTCTTTCTTTTTTCAATTAAACTTAAAAGGAACAATAGACTACAAAGCTGGTAACAACTTTTTGTATACAGAAAATAGCTTATCCATAATTTTTTTATTTTTCCATAAAAATGCATATATAATAATTACACTACAGCACATGACTACATATTGAACTACAAAATAGAGCAATTTAAATAACTAGCTATGATTTTACAAAAATAAAAAAAGAAATACCAATACAGATACATATAGATCGGATCCCGACTCTCCTACATAATGAGCTCTTTTCCTTTCTCATGCCCTAAAATAGAATGCAAATGAATTATGAGCCAACATAGATCAACAAGCTATATTCACCGATCTAAGTTTTCAAATAAATAATTTATTGCATATTTAACTGAATTTAAAAGCAATTCATAAGAAATATAATAGATAGAGCATGAGATTACTTACAGATATCTGAATTTAAAACATATTGTGCAATGAAAGTAACTAAACATACACTTCATATATATGAGCAAAAAATAACATATTTCCCTCCAGTCCTTATACCTCTCATCAGAATAGAATTCAAAAAATTCTAGCCCTTTTGACTCCCATGCCGACATATTGAAAAATAAACCATTATGACTCTCAATGCCCTACACCAAAATAGAATACACATATAACACATGAACAAAACATGCAAATAACATCACAATGTGCCTTTGGCACTAATGTGCATTTAACATCAGAACATAACTTCCTCCACATCCACCAGATCTCCTCAAAATCATACATTTCAAATAGATAATCATATAATTCATTTCATTGTAGTAAAAAAATATAAATAAACTCATTTTAAAAGTTAACATAATGTTTTAACATTAGGCAGGAAATATACTACAAAGCAGAAAATTAATATTTCAGAGTATTATCAAATTACCAGAGATTATTCAGCTTTGCTTGTATGATATTCTAATTTAGCAAAAAACCTTAAAATTTTTAATGTACCCCATGAAAATTTAAAAAAAAAATAAATAAATGTTCAAAATTATTAATCTATAACTTACAGAAAATTATGCACCGAAAGTTTTGCAAATATCAAATTATCACAATTTTTTCTGACGAAATTATAAATTAAATCATATAATTTTTAAAATTCTAGTATTTTTAAAATTGAGATAAGCAAAATGCAACCTACCTCGAGTTAAACAATTTTTAGAGCTAGGCCTACAACTGAAAACGATTTGAAATAGCCCAAAAAATAGCTCTCTCTCAAGGATTTCTCATCTCTCTCTCTCTCTCTCTCTCTCTCTCTCTCTCTCTCTCTCTCCACAGCTGGTTACTTTAAGGGAATGTTGTAACCGCCCACTTTTAACTATTGAGATATTGCTAACTTTGGTTTAAGGGTTTCACGATTTTGTCCTATTGGTGTAACTTTCCAAGAGGTCATACATCCTAGGATTTCTCCGGGATGAGTATGTTTAATTGTGGAGTGTCTTAAATGAAATTCCAACTATTATACAAAAGGTGTATCCACGTTTAAGAGTTTAGCTTTTTTTACTTAAAGGGTTTCATAATATCCCCCACTTAACTAGCTGACGTCCTGATCAGCATCTTTATCCCAAAATTATCCACCATGCAGATATGATTCTAGATGTGGCCCCTACAAATTCAAGTGGTGACTCCTATCACATAGCACTTTGTCCCATATAGGGTTCAAGAGGTGGCGCTCATGCATAGCATTTTTTCTTGTATGGAACTCAATTCCTAATTTTCGGCCGGTGTATTACTCTGATATCATTTGTTATAACCCAAAATTTTAATTTTTTAGATATTATCCGCTTTGGTCTAAAAGCCTCACAATATTATCGTGTTGGTGTAACTTACCAGAAGGTCTATGATCCCAAGATTTCTCTACGATGAGCAAGCATAATTGTGGAGTTTCTTAAATGAAATTCAACCATTACATCAAAATGCGCCTCGATATTTAAGAGTTTAGCTTCTTTTACTTAAGGGGTTTCACAAATGTAATGAAATGAAACAGTGAAAATTTATATTTAATTTTAAAATCAGGCCCCAACGTCGTGAGACTTGATCTTGTGCGTCGCAGCGCTCCCTTAAGGAGTATATAACACTACAATGCTGAATTAATTTGTAAAATTTAAAGAGCACAAAGCTGCAGCGCCGTCTGACCCAGCACTATAGAACCCCAATAATTTTTTTTTTCAGATTTCTAATCATGCAAACAGACCCCGATATTCGCTTCAGAACACATACAAACTTTCACATGCATATCAAATATTCTCAGACACGTGCAAAAAGATTCAAATGCAAAAATTCAATGAATTACTTTGAATCAGATCGAGCTAGAACAAGTGGAACGGTACAATGATATGTAGGTGTTACATATGCCTTATGCCAAACTTTTTGGTCTATGATCTCCTCATCATTAAGGAAAATAATCAATTAGACCACCAATAAAATATTGAAGACAGCTTCAATGCATCTAAGCTCTCCTAACTATTATCATGTAAGCAACCATAGTTCATGTATACAATATTGTATTGACGCATTCGTGAATTATGAGGGAATGTGATATTTGTAGCCTATAACATACACTAGCAGAATTATTTCAACTAGATTGTTTTCCCTCTCTAGGTTTCAACATATAAATTTTTTACTTCTCTCAACTTTTCTTAATATAGGTATATAACTATCATATAATGCTAAGATAATAAATAATTTATATTATCACAATTTTTTTCAGCATGCAATTTAATTTACATTTTTAGGTAGCAGAAAAGAAATTTATGATCAATCAAATAACCTTTATAAAACAAGGAAAAATAATAATTCATACCAAATGAAAAATTTAAATATAAATTTTACAAAATTGAAATAAGAACCATTATGCTAATAGGCGAACACTTATTTAATAAGATAATATTGTAAATCTAATACCTGAATTAAAAATGACATCATAACACAAAATTAGAGTAATATTATAAGACATAAATGATAAAAACCATAAATTGATCTATAATGATTATAATGTTCATAATCATCTTTATGAAAAATAATAATAGGAATTACATACATACCACAAAATTTATATATATTTACACATCAACACATTTTTTATTTAATATTTACTTATATAACAGTTTAATGCCTAAATCACATCAAAACATATGCATGAAACTATGTATTTTTTTATTTAAATGAGCTAAAATTAGTGGCATTTTTATGTGATTTAAAAATTTAAGCTTTATTTAAGTAAAATAAAGATTTTGCCATCTTGGTGTTAAATATGTAAATTTATAAGAATTTTGTAGTGCATAAATAAATCCTCAAAATAAAAATGAATCATAACATATGTATGCATGCACTAAACATCTGAGGAACATATTACAAATATAAAAAATAATGCACTCACAAAGAATGATATGTTTATCCTTTAATAAATAAAAGCTACTTATCATGAACCGTACAACACAAAAGTTTAACACTCGTTAAAATCTAATAAAAATAACACAGCTGTCAACATAATAATCCTAAAATATAATAAGAACTCTCCGTCAATCACAAATACATAACTAATAGTTGCATCTAAGACTTCATTTGTGATAACTTTCTTTCCGCTTTCTAAAGCAACTTTTTGTACTAGAAAGTTGTTTTAGAAAAAAAAAAAAAAGCTATCGCAAACGAAACCTATGTCAACATAAGTTGCCATATAGCCAACCTATTAATTACTAATATAAAACTAAACTCATAATTATAAACTTAATTAGGTAATCTATTTCTTTGAGTAACCAAATAAAAACCTAAATTTATGATTAGAGGAATTGAAATAATGAGAATGAACAAAGATTTTGAGTAGTCATTAGGTGATGAAAAACAAGCCTTGGTAGCGAATAAATGATCATAATTGGGTGTGAAAAACAATAAATCACAATCCACAAGTTATTGCAGAAATATCTAACGAAATATACTATCAAACTAATAATTTCTCGCAAGATTTCTTTCCCTATGTGCGTGAGGTTGCATGCACACAATTGTGATGAGCACCGCATAGTAAAATACTTTATATACATTATTTTTCAATTTTACAAAGATGCAATGCAATGGCGGTGCTAGGATTATTTATTTGAGGGGGCATAATTTTCTAATTTGATAAATATTGTCAAGCTTTTTCATTCAAGCTTGAAATTGACATTTGGGTTTTAATTTTTTTAAAAATATCTAACTTAAAGTTTTCATATCTAATTTAAATAAAAAATAATATTTAAAAAATATTTTATTAAGAGCAATAAATATATAAAAAAACTGTATCTTTTTAATATATAAATATATTAAAAAATATAATTAGCATATTTTAAGCTACTTGATTTAAATTTAAATATTTTAATCTTTTTCTAGTATAATTTGTTGGCTTTATTTACAAAATTTCCTATAAAAGAGAATTTGGATATTTTAAAATAATTTTTAAAAAATCATTAAATTTTTAATTTAAAAAAAAAACTAATAATTTGAAGATAAATAATTAAAATGGGAAAAATATATAAATAAAGAGAGAAGTATAAATGAAAAAAAAAAGGTTTAAGATGATCTTCCCCTCATCGATGTCATAATAAAACAAAATTTTAAGATGCTATGGTTCCCTTAGTTAGTCAAGAACAAACCTCCAAACAACAACAACAATAACATCAAGTCTTTATCCCACTATATGGGGTCGGCTACATGAATCCTTTTTCTCTATTGCACTATGTTAAAAGTTAAATTCTCATTTAAATCTAATAAATAAATGTCATTTCTAATATTTTCTAACAAAGTTTTTTTAGGTATACCTCTACCTTTCTTAGCATAAGTCAAATCTAATACATATACTTTAATTTCCTTATTGGGTCATCAGAAGGCTGCCGTTTTATGTGAACAAAACCATCTAAGACGACTCTCTCTAATCTTATTTTCCACTGGAGCTACTCCAAACCTTTTTCACATATATGCTCATTTCGTATCCTGTCTGTAAGAGTAAAGTCACTCATCCACTTGAGCATCCTCATCTTTGCAAAATTTAACTTAATATTATGCTTCTCCTTTAATGGCCAATATTTTGCACCATAAAACATTGCAAGTCTAACCTCCATCTTATAGCACCTTCCCTTAAATTTGAGATGGACTTTTCTATCACACAATAAGCTCAATGCATTCCTGTATTTCAACCGTCCAATTTGAATTCTACTACTAATATCCCCATCTATTTCACCATCACTCTGAACAATAGACCTAATATATCTAAACGTGTACTTGTATTATTGACTGATCACCCAAAAGTCCCAATCCCCTTACAGAACAAACCTCCATAGAGATAAAAACAATAATGGCTGGAAAAACTAACCGATTACTGAAGAACAAGATCATCCAATGGAGAAGAAGAAACAGAACATGGAAGAGAGAGACAGATATAAGGGAGAATTATTATTAATCTCTATTACAGATAATAGCCTAGTATATATAGAGCATGAGGGTGGCCTCCATACATATGAACCAATGGTCAAGTGACACCTCACTACATGAGCACATATATTAACTCAATAATAATACAGGTTTCATATATCTTTATGCGCTAATAATTACCATACAATGCATTCAGTTAACAGCAGAACAAACGAAATTTATTCAAAGACGTAGAATTTAATACAGTTAGCAAAAAAATACAAAAAATAGAAAGAAAACCAATGTAAAGAAAATCCTCAAAACTGCCATTAACTAAATCTGCTAAGAGTTTTCAATCGAGTAAGATGCATTCACTGGTACAGCAGTGGACATAGTCATGCTTAAATCTTTGTAATCTCTGCAGAGGTGAGCTTTCTTTGAAGAACTTTAGGAATAATTATAGGATTATCGTACCTCATTTTGGTATAATGGTCGAGAGCTTTGACTACTAATTAAAGAAATAGTGAATGGGATGTGGGAGGTGGTTTCGGAGGGGACCTAGGTTACAGCCTTGCATATGTGATGAGCGTAAGAGTTTGTCTTAATTGGTCTAAATGTCCCAAATAAATATTTATAGGATTTGAATTTTCAGTTTTAGTTCATTACTAATTTAGAATAGAATGAGATTCTATCTATAGAACATAATGTGGTTTTATTTGTTTCTTTGGTTTGTTATTTCCTTTTACAGCTCTTACACAGGTTATAAATAGTATGAAAGAAGAAATATCATTATATTCTTCAATCTTCTTAAATATAAGAGAGGGCAAGCAGGATTCCTTGATTCGATTGAGAGTAAAAAAGCAGATAGTGAGAAAGGTATAGTAAAGATCAAAGTAGCTATTAAGCATGGCGAGGCTGTTACCTTGGCTCTTGAGCGTCTTCACCATCGTTCTCCTGCTGCTCAACTGTTCTGCAGCTTCTTCTGTCCCTGACGTTCCATCTGATCCCTGTTGCAAACCACCCGGAGGCGGCGACAAGCCACCAAAGGTGCCGCCGATGTCCACCACTTACTATAAGGAGCCACATCCTCCGTTTGCTTCGGTATCTTATGGGGTTGCCAGAGAAGTCAATGGAAATAGGAAGCTGCTTCTGTAATTCATTGGCTTTTGCATGTCCACTATCATATATATGCTTCTGTTCTACCTAATTTTATATCAGATAAATAAATAAAAATGAAGCTTTGATGAAAAGGTCATGAGTTTCATGGAGTGAAATAAAATAAGAAAAATCAATAATTTTTTTTTTAATTTATCTTATCATCAAAATTCGATGAAATCGTTTGTAAAAATGTCTTTTGATGCTTAGACTCATCATCAAAAATTTTAAAATGATTTTTAGAGTTTTTTTTTCCCCTTTTAAATCTTTGAATGACTACTGGTCACTGATTTCTGCATATATATATATTGATTGGCTATTCTCCAAGGGAAAATTGCTATCTAGACCTACCGAAGAAAACATTTCAGAATTTTCATTTCCGGCAGAATTTTCCATTGGAAATTTCCAACGTATGCAGGTTGAAGATGAAGCTGATTGTTGTTTTCATTAGTTTAAATAACTATAGAGTGAGAATAGAAAATCCTTAAGCAATCATTAGATATATAACTTAAACATAAACAAATAACTTAATTTTGCAAGTTTATAAAGAGATCATAATTTTAAAAAATGATGAAAATATCTTACTTGTATCAAATGATAGTATTTTTAAAGAAGAATCATTTCAGTCTTTCTATTCATTGAAATATTGTAAAATCAAAAAACAAATACAAAGATAACAATGATCCATTTGGAACATAAAGAAATCTGCCTAAGTACCTCTGCGAACAAAAAATTAAAAATGATTGAATATATGAAGTTTCATCAAGTTGAATGCGCGAGGGGCGATAAAGAGGCCGAGAGCTTCTGTTGGAGGAAAAAAAAAACGTGAAATGGGAGAGGAATAGGGGCTCGGGAGAAAATAGGGCCTTTTTTCGGAGCAATTTTCAACATATTTTTCTGTCAGAAATTAAGTAACATTTCCATTAAAAAATCCATCAGTTAATCACCGACCGAATTTCCGGCGAAAATTACTGACTAATTTTTCGGCCGAAAAATTCCGTCAGAAATTACTAATGGAATTTTCGAAGGAAAAAAATATGCTTGCAATTTTCTACAAATTTTTCGGAGGCAAAATTCCACTAGAAATCTGATGATTTTTTCAGTGAAAATTTCACCGATAATTTTCAACGGAAGTTCCAATGAAAATTATGACACATAATATTGCCACTGAAAATTCCACCGTAAATTTTCCGTAGTGTTCTATTTTCCTTAACTCTTGAATGTATCAAGGTTTTTCTAATTTGTTAGGTTAGCCTATCTCCACTTTTATTTAGGGCTATGACAATCATCACAAAATTGATTGTCTTTTTCAAGAGTGTGGGGTAACACTATTGCCCGAGTACCTGTCAATAATATGCAATATTACATGTGATGCTCATGAACATATCTCATGCAGGAGCTGATGATTAAATTAGTGACAACTAATTCCATAAAAAAATTATCAGGGGAATCTTTTTTTGTCAAAAATGAGTAGGGTCTTCATGATCAGAAGTGGAAAAAACTGAGAGAACCACCACTTTCAATTCATTTAGGAGAGGAGGATCTACTAAGAATTCTTGATATTCCTAATATTAAACACATTCAATACTAGCTACATTATATCAATGGATTCGTGGAAAATCTCATGCACTTATGTTGAAGAAATCTGATAAAAATAAAAAAAATAAAATAAATAAAAATCCAAGCATAAAAAATTTTATTTAAACGCACTTCACAAAATTGTGAGGGAGGCAAAGATGGAACACCATCCATAAATAAAGCCTACTGGTCCCAAGACAAAAACAAATGGTCATGAAAGATGGTGAATGTTCTTGTCCTTCGTTTTCAAATCCACTTGGTGTTCATCCATAGAAATCAAGTATTCTAGAGGAAGTGTTGAAACATATATGTACTAGACTTGAACGAGCTGATGATCAGATAAATTTTAATTACAAGTTATTTATTTATCTTAATTTTAAATATAATTCATATACTTTTTTATGATGTTGAAAAAAGTAAATATTGATGCGTTGGATGTCATCATGAGTGATTGTAATATATAATTTGTGAATATCAAATATCTTCGAGGCAAATACAAACAAAGGTATACTACTAATGCCAAAGAAGAAATGGCCCTAGAAGGTATTTATCAAGTTGTTGAACTGATTTATCAACAATGATGACCTCTATTTATATATAATGTCAAGAGATTGATCGCTCTAGATATGAGTTAGTGGAAGGGTAAGTAGATAAGCGAATTTTTGAAGAGGATAATATGATAATGCAAGTGTGATGTCCTAGGATCTAATGGAATATTGAAATATCTAAACATATAATTACCTAACTCAACTAGCAGATAAACAACTAGAGCAACTATAAAATTCAAATAAAGCAGAAAATATAATTCATTTGACCAAAATTCATGTACATTAATCCAGATCCAAATATCCTATACATTAAAATAATTAAATATTATATTACAAAAATAGTATCTTGCAAACTAGATTCCAAAGATTCTGCCACTATATTTGATCTATTATGTTGAGCCTTCAACTTTTTCTGAAATATTAGAAGGAACGGAATAAGCACAACTAACTCAGTAGACTTCTTACATTGACTCATCACATATATCAGTATCCAAATTGAAAGAAGAAATTGCAATATAATAAAAAGGCAATAAGGAATAAACTAAGCACTAATAAAACAATAAAACATAACTTTTTAGAGGCTCCGATGCATACTTGAATTTTTTGCTTATAAAGTCACTTCCACAGAAGTTTCCATATATTTTATAGAATATTTGCTTTCAGAGATTTATTTACACTTGACTTTTATATTTTATTAGAGTTTAGTCAAAGTTTTAGAATTTCGAACATTCATTTCAGATTATTACTTATACTTATTTCATTAATACAAATGCATTGTAATGATTATAATCCACATGTCCCGATGTCTATTTATAACTTCACTTTCGCCTATGCTTCCATTTTTACCTCCCACACTCATATATAGTAAGTGAGGTTAGAGTCCCTCTCACATCATCATTAGGCAAATGAGGCTAGAATAGTACATACAATGTTACATAACCTCTCACACCTACTTTTAGCAAGTGGGGATAGAATTCCTCCCACATCTACACTAGGCATATGAGGCCATGATAGTAATGATAGTACATATAGTGTTACATAACCTCATACACCTGCTTTCAGTAAGTGGGGCCAGAATCTCTTCCACATAAGCACTAGACAGATGGGGCAAGAATATAACATTGAAGGCCCTGGTCAAGCATCAGAGAGTGCACTTTTCTACATATTAGAACTTCTCCAATGTCATGCCATGAACAATATAAATGCAATTGCAACAATAATTGAATTGTACTTTTCCATGCAATACATGTGTAATTCATAAATTGCAAATAAAAGCCATGGCGCTTGTGAAACATGTTATCCACTAAATTTTCCTGATCAATTTTTAACTTTAGAGAAATATTTATATGAATATTTTAAGACATTTATATAACTACTGCAATTGCTAGAAAAATCTCAATTGGGTCATATCCTCAGAAATTTGCATAGGAAAATCCAACCGATAAAAATTCAAATTTTTATAGTCAAAATGTTTAAAGCAGAGCATGCAATAATATATAAAAAGTTACACGGTGAAAACTTTTTAAAATCCAAGAAAAATGCATTTCAATCCATAACATTTTTTGAAACAACAAAAATTGAAATAAAAAATGGGTTCAGAAGGCTACCTAGTGCTCTATAATATCCTTAACTGGCCCGATGAACGAAACTCAAGTTTTAGCCTCCAAATTCTATCTCTCTTTCTCTCCCCCCTTATCTCCTCCCCTTCTCCTCTGTAACAACCCAAACTCTTAACTATCAAGATATTATCCGCCTTGTTCTAAGGCCCTCACGGTTTTGTCATGTTGGTGTAACTTCGCAGGAGGTCACCCATCCCAGGATTTCTTCGAGATGAGCATGCTTAACTGCAGAGTTTCTTATTGAAATTTCAAGCATTACATCAAAAGATGCCTCGATGTTTAAGAGTTTAGCTTCTTTTTACTTAAGAGGTTTCACAATCTCTCACAGTTAAGTAACTGACGTTCTCATCATTATCTTTATCCCATAATCATCGACCAGACAAATAGGATTCTAGAGGTAGCCCTTAAAAGTTCAAGTGGTGACTCCCGCTACATGGCACTTTGTCCCATACAAGGTTCAAGAGGTGGCTCCTATGTCATAGCACTTTGTCTTATACGACACTTAGTTCCCAACTTTTGGCTTACAAGAGGATGACTCAAAATTATATCCCAAGAAGTTCATAATCATATATTTAATGTGAAGGCGAAGTACTTAGAAAGCTAATGCCTCTAAGAAGATTTTATTTAGGGCATTCTAAAAGGAACTCACTTGGTGCATTATAAGACTGGAGCTAACATAGATGGTCTTTCACAAGTCAGGTGTACGAAAACTTTCCCCGAACACATGATATAGAAGCTTATGCAAAAAAGTGAATCATCTTCACATGATATTAGTAGAAGATATTGAGATTATATTATTCAGTTCATATTTCTATGCTTTATTTTTCCTTCATATATAAATTTGGTCAATATTTTGGCATGTTTGTGAATGTAATTTTAATCGAGCTCCTTCCTAAGGAGTGTCATTTAATATTCCATTTGAAAGTTTATCTACCTTAGCCTATTAGGATGGGATGCATTCTTAAACATTAACGCATGATAGAAAATATTAAAAAAAAATCACCAAAAAATTTTGACCAATCAAAGGTTATTTGGTATGATGATCTTAACTTATGTAGAAGAGATCGATTCCAATCACATTATGATCGATTGAACTTTTATAAAGATTGGTATACTTTAGACCATATATGCCCTTTCAAGATCCTGGACATAACCATGCTCATTGAGTAGAAGTTTAACTAGCGATCACATATAAACCTTTTATAAGTTATATTTCTTTGGAGTTATTAATATTATCTCCAAATATTTTTAGCATTTAAAGTTCGAAGTAGAATCTTCTCATCTAAATCTTTTTGTTTAAATGTTCCTAATTTGACCATGAAATCCACTACATAAGGTCCTTCCTATATGGGTGAATGTTTATTGCATTAACATCCTTTCCAAGCAGCTATAAGACTTCTTAAATATAGCTCTCCAACAAAGATAGGTCGGGCTCTCACCCTTCAATTGATGTTAAAGAGTTGCTCTCCAGTGGTAGGAAGGACTTATAAGTGAAACCGCATCACATATTTCTAGAAGAAGATCAAGATAATAATGGAGCTTGCTCTCATTCCTAACCACATCAAAAGATTTGACCCTAGGGTTTGGGACACAAATCTCAACAAGAATAATTGCTTTTATGCTAAAATATAGATTATAAGGTGTTTCTCCTATTATAATTTTTGGCATAGTACAATAAACTCATAGTGCTTTGGAAAGCTCTTCAGCTCATTACCTTCCATTATTTTCAAGGTGTATATTTAATCCTTTGAGAATAATTTGATTTGCCACTTTTGTTTGTACGTTTGTTTGCGAATATGCGACACTCATGTGAACTAATTAAATATGAAGATTTTTCTAAAAATATATAAATAATTTTTCAAAGAAATGAATTTTATTGTTTTAAATGTCTTTATGGAACGGCAAAAGCTGCAAATGATGTTCTTTCATATGAATGATTATAACTAAAAGAGACTAAGCAAGTGTTCCCAGTATTATAATCCCGTCTTCTGTAATTGTGGAGAAAAGTGAATTTTTATAACATCAAATATACGATGAATCATTTTAATTGGGTTAGGCTGCATGAATTTTTTTTTCTAGATTTCTCATGTAGCTTCTCTATTATTTACCTATGTGTGTGCAGATTTCATGCAAACCTATGACATAAAACTCTCCATCATCACATATTTTCTAGCACACATTTAAACTTAGTGCAAATCATATCATGATTTCTCCTAAAAAAAATTCTATTAAGTGCATAAACTTAACTAGATCTAACACAAAGATCGACAAAATTGACTATGAACTTTTGAATCAAGTCAAAAGCTAAATGGCTGATTTCTACTCACTTGAACTCGATCCCATAACAATATATTAGGGTATCTGCTTTCACAAAAAAAATTTCTGAAGCTGAAGTAGCTCCATAAGTAGCATTAGGTGGAATCGCAGGCAATTTTACTGCAGCCATTCTTTTGGCTATTTCATCAAACAGCTGGTGCTCAGTTCTTAATCTACAGATGATCGTGATGAACTCGATCATTGGTGGTGTTTCCATACGCATTATTAATGTGTAAACTATTATTTATGGATCCTACAAAAACAAGATGAAAAAAGATTTTTTATGTATTTTTTTCAATATTCTGTTTCCCACAACATGAGCAAATTGCGCATCACAGCCGTGCGTGTGAATTAATTTGTCCCTACCTACAAGAACATCAAGTACAAGGTGTAATTAAGCTACCTGAGGCCAGTAGCAAGATCCACATCCCAAGCTCTAATCAATGTCGATAATGCCTGGGCAGACCACGCTGTAAAGATTCTTGATGCCTCCCCTCCCAAATCTCTCGCATTCTCATCCACAATTTACCACAACCCTATATATAAGCATGACAAGAGATCATCTTCCTTAGAACCCCTGCAACTCATCCTGCAATAGCCAATCTCATCGACCAAGCATGGCCGATCAAGCTTTCAACCTTCGATCAATCAGCTTTCCATTTAGATCCCGCCCTGCCACCCTCCGAGTGGAAGAAGAACTCGACAAGGTCAGGACTTGTGCCGCTTCCTCAACTACAGAGTCAGTTTGCGACGGGTTAAGAGGGCTCGGAGAAGTCTACGAAGAAATCGATGAGCTTCTCCGCCAACCAGGAAACCAGCAATCCTTTTCCCATCCGAATCTTAGGAAATGGGTGGAGGAGGAACTCGACCTTTCTCTCCAGCTGCTAGATCTCAACGGTGCCATTAGGGACGGTCTGTCGGCCACGACGGCCCATCTCCAAGACATTCAACTCTCCATTCGGAGAAAAGATTGCTCCAATGCAAAGATCAAAGCTTTTCATCAAGATTCGACTCGTTTTCGCTCAACGAAGAAAAGCATCGCGAATTCGTTGAGATCATTGCAGAAACAGATGGAGAACGGCAGAAAGATCGCGTCTTGCTCAGGCGTTGCGGCAATGTTGGTAGAGGCGAGGGAGATTTCTGTTTCCCTCTTTGGATCCGCTTACTCTTTGTTGACGGAGGCGACGGGGAAGCCGAAGGCCAGCAGATGGTCGTCGTTTGTGACCAGGCAGCTGCATCACAAGAAGGTGGCTTGCGGTGTGCATGAGGTTGAAAGTGAAGGGGAATCATTGGTAGCTCTCCTCAGCAGCATTCAAAAGCTAGATTTTGAATTGGATTCTCTTTTCAGGAGATTGATACGAAATAGAGTCTCTCTCCTCAACGTACTTAGCTTTTAAGTTTTAACCGTTCAAACTGTGAAAAGATGACATTTAATTAAGGAACTTCCTAATCATGCTCAATATGTAATCGTTGTTAATTGAATTATAATAAGTAATTAACACTGAACGCAGTTCACCTTAATCATTTGATTGGTTGAGTGTTTTAACAATCAGCTATAATTTTATTTTGAACAAGTTTTTATTGCTTCTTAAAATGATTGTTTAATATAAAATTTTTATTTTATATTAAAAATTTATTTTAAGAAATAATGAGAAAGATGTCCCAACTGAAATCTAAAAGAGAAGTTAAGTTCAAGCAAAAAAAAAAGGACAATTTGAGTTCAAAATTTAATCGGCCTAAATGCCGAAAAAGAAAAAAAAAATCAAGTGAGGAAAAATTCCTACAAACCTCAAAAAGGTAACTCTTTAAATTTTTTTTATATTTTATTTAAAATTTACTTTTTGGGAAATTAGTTAAATTTATAAAAGAGCTCGTGTGTGTATATATATATATATATATATATATATATATATATATATATATATATATATATAATTTTGATTTTATATTATTTATTTATTTATTTTTTTTATTCTTAGCTTATATAAAAAATCTGGAAGATTCTCATGATCATAAAAATTTTTAAAATATCCTTGAATAAATATTGATACTAATTTCAACTATTAATTTTTTTAGCTGATAAATTTTAATCTATTTTTATTATGTCATATTAATTAAATAATAGATTTAAGCTAAAAACATTCATGTAATATTGAATAAAACATAGATCTCACAATTTTATTTAAAATAAAAAATAAAACCATAACCATTAGAGGGTGATATATTTTTACTCAGGCTGAACTATAGGGTGATTCAAATTCACTCACAAAATATTTTATCTTTGAAACATAGTCGTCCAAACACCCTCATTTTAAAAACCTCTGCATTTATCTTATGTTTGTTATTAAAAGAGAAGCATAAAATTAAGTGTTGCAAAGATGAGGATGCTCAAACAAATGAATGAATTTGCATTTAGAGATAAAATGCAATATACGCATATACCTGAAAAGGTTGGAATTGCTTCAGTGGCAGATAAGATTAGAGAGAATCACCTTAAAAAGTTTGGTCACATAAAACGTCAGCCTTCACCCCATCAAAAGAGTAGATGTAATAGATCTAGCAAATGTTAAGAAATATAGAGGTATTCCTAAAAGACTGGATTAAAGAGATTTCCATGACATCCAATTATTCAGTCCAAGAAACAACAGGACAACAAACCATAGTTGTGCATTATATGAAATTTGAACTTCATAATTTATGAAAGAATACAATGCTTGCTTAGTTAACATAGAAACTAGCATCAAATGTACCACAGGTTACACGAAACCTTCATTAAAACCTCTGTTCTACTAAAACTGTATGGAGAGCATGCAACAAAGATGATAAGAGAAATCTGCTGACCCAAGATAAGCAAAGTCACTAGCCTTCGCTGAGGATGGGAACAATCAACGGGTTCATCTGTGCAATGTACACAATCGCCCACCTAACAGTTGAAAGCCATGATAAGAAACAAGGAAATTTTTTCATGGCAGAAACCACATATAAAGTTCAATTCCAACAAAAAATGGCAAACCATTACTAATTCGAAAAAGAATATTATTGGGTCTTTGTGCTCCTGTAAATGGAAGCACTAGGGAAAACTTGCAAAGATCATAAATCAATGTAGTAAGGAGTTCAATAGGGTACAGATGAGATTTGAGAGCTTACATCATCCAACAGCATATTGTAGCAGTAATTATCAACGTCGAATGAAACCTGGATAAAAAAAATGTATTCTGAATTAGAAAGTGGACGCTATAAGTTTACTTCAGTGAAAATTTCGACTCAATTGTGTTCTATCAGAGCTTACACAAAAGACAATGGATCAAGCCTATCATAACATGTGATATGTTAGCTTATTCTTCTCCTGAGTCATAACTCACCATTGTATCAGTTTGTATCTATATATAGCCTATACTGTATCATGAATAAAGACAGATTTGCTTTCTCCATTTCTCTGTGTCTACATCTGCGTGAGTTCTTGAGTCCGGTGGCTCTCTCGATACATTCATCTTCTTCTACATGGTATCAGAGCAGGCATAGCTTCACCGCAGCTCTTATGGCGTCATCTGAGATGTCCCAGAGGGAAGAGTCTACGGATCAAGGCGCGTCCGACATCACCAGCATTCCTTCATCCCTAAAGTTCGCAGTCTCCAACTTAAAGAACCTTGTTCCTAATCACTTGTCCACGGACAACTATTCGATTTGGATATCGTCAAGATTCTTCGCGCTAATGGCTTCTCGTCGTTTCTTGAAACCACATCGAAACCCCCCTCTCGTCTCGTTCAACAGGCGAACGGATCTGTAGCTCGATATAAAGCTCGACTGGTTGCGCAAGGGAATCGCCAGGAATATGGTATAGACTACACTGAAACTTTCAGTCCGATTGCCAAACTCCCTACCATTCGCATTCTTTTAACAGTCGCTCTAAATCGTGGTTGGCCCGTTCAACAACTCGATGTCGAAAATGCGTTTCTTCACGGACAACTGGATGAAACGGTGTACATGGCTCAACCCAAAGAGTTTGAAGATAAGACCACTTCGGATTACGTCTGCCGTCTTCGAAAATCCATTTATGGACTTAAACAAGCTCCACGTCAATGGTACACAATGCTCACCTCCACTCTTCTCTCTCTCAGCTTCACTCACAGCAAATCTGACTCCTCTCTTCATCTTTCAACGATCATCAACTCAAATCTTCCTTCTTATCTACGTTGACGACATGCTTATCACCGGGAACAATCAATCGACTATAACAAATCTGCTCGAGCAATTAAATAGAACGTTTGCACTCAAGCATCTTGGTCATGCCCACTCATTCCTTGGAATCAACATTCAAACCTCTCCCACCAGCTATTTTTTGTCTCAAACATCCTATGCTCAATCCATACTCCAATTAGCCAACTTAACTCATTGCAATCCGCTGGCCAATCCCATGAGCAGCAAGCTCCCTTCGGACCTGAAACCTGATCCAACCCTGTCGGATCCAGGTCTATACCGCAGGATCACTGGATCTCTTCAATATCTCACGATTACTCATCCCGATATCGCTTATGCGGTCAATTTTCTCTCCCAACACATGCACAATCCGCTCGATCAACACATCTATTGTCTTAAAAGACTTCTTCGCTACATACAAGGAACTAAGCACTTTGGTCTTTCCATAACCATAAGCAATCTTCAGCTTAAATCTTTTTCTAATGCTGATTGGGCAGGTGATCCGGTCTCAAGGAAATCCACCTCCGGCTGGATCACAAGGAAATCCACCTCCGGCTACTGTTCTTTTCTTGGAGATACTTTAATTTCCTGGACTGTAAAGAAACAACACACGGTCGCTAGATCATCTACAGAATCAGAATATCGAGCTCTCGCCGCAGTTACAGCAGACATTCTTTGGCTTCGTCAAATTCTTCAGGATTTCTCTATTCCCTTAGATAAACCCATTGAATTATTTTGTGATAATATGTTTGCTATCGCGCTTGCTAACAATCCTGTATTTCATGCTAGAACCAAACATATAGAGATTGACCAACGCTTTCTTCGTGATCACATCAATAACAAAAGCATCTCTCTACTCCCAATCAACATGGTGGACCAGGTGGCTGACATTTTCACAAAATCATTATCTACACCAAGATTTCAGAATCTTCGTCTCAAACTGACGATCGCTCCTGACCCGTCAGCTTACCGGGGAGTATCAGAGCTTACACAAAAGACAACGGATCAAGACTATCATAACATGTGATATGTTAGCTTATTCTTCTCATGAGTCATAACTCACCATTGTATCATTTTGTATCTATATATAGCCTATGTTGTATCATGAATAAAGACATATTTACTTTCTCCATTTCTCTGTGTCTACATCTGCGCGAGTTCTTGAGTCCAGTGGCTCTCTCGATACATTCATCTTCTTCTTCATGTTCTATTAAGAGTCAAATTCTCATCTAAATCTAATAACGAAAGGTCATTTCTAATATTTTCTAATTTAGTCTTTTTAGGTCAACCTCTATCTTTCTTAACATAAGTCAAATCTGCTACATCTACTTTCCAAATCGGGTCGTCAGAAGGTTGCCGTTTTATGTGACCAAACCATTTAAGCGATTATCTAGTCATTCAAGTTTGTACTGTTCTTTTTCTCTACTATCTCTTGCAGCCTTCATAGTCTTTCATATGTCAGACCATAACTTTCATAGGCTTACAACCCACACAAAAAAAAGTACGAAAAAATGCAAAAAAGAAAAAAAGACTCAGTGGGGTTACAAAATGTTTTTCAAGGGCTTCACCCTCAAACCCCCGAGCAGGAGGTGCGCTATCCCTACGACCCCCAACGAGCTCCTCGTCAAACTCCACCGATGGAATTGAAATATAAGTCAACAGTATCACTCGATTGATCCACACAATCAAACTCCACAAAGAACTAACAACTCAAAGAAAAAACTTGTGATTCTGATTAAGCTATAATTCTAGCGACTAATTTCAGACTGACCTTGCAGATTTATGATTCAATCAAACACCAGCAACTTGTGAATCACTGCAATGATGAAAGCATTACTTATATTCTAACTTCATTCTCACAACAAAGCGACTGAATTTCCGATAACATTTTCCTTACCTACCTTAAAACAGCACAAATCCAAACAGATTTCAAACCCCAAGAACGCTAAAATTTTATAAAATCTACGGAGTTCACATACGAGCGTGTGGAATCAACAGTTGTATAAGATAAATGAGAAGAATATAAAGGATTAAGCGTTACAGATTAGTGGAGGGGCCTCTGTTGAGGCAGACACTGACGGAGCGAGAGGCCACAACGCCGGCGATGAGAAAGATAAAGGTCGTATCCAAGAACCCCATGGCGATAAAGATGCCGATCTCTCTGTTTCAGCGAGGTCTCAAGATCCGACGGCTGTAAGATTGTTGGGAGAAAATCTACAAAAAACAAATATTTTTCTCCTACGCTAATTTAAACAAATTTATCCCAAAAGAGGGACAACTCCGAACCTAATTAAAATATCGGGAGAGAAATCCTTCTCTGAGAAATCTTGTCAATTTCTCGTCCTTTTCTCCTCCTCATGTATTTACACATTTAACTCTTAAATTTTAATATTTATCGTATTAACCAAGGTTGTGAAAATCGGACCGGGCAACGAACCGGTAGAGAGAGCAGTTCACGGGTCGAACCGGGGTCGAACCGGATGACGTAATAAATACAATTTAGATGATATAAAAATCATATAATAATATAACTTTTTAATTAAAAAATAAATTTAATTCACACATTACTAATATCTTATATAATTTTAAATTTAAACATATTCAATTTTTAAATTTAATTTAAATTTAACAAAAAATTAACTTACAAATGAATTAATAAGTTTAATATAAATAATCCTTAATTTGTGTTATATATTTATAATTTATATATTATATTCATATTATTATTTTACATTTATAAATTATTGAGGTTAAATTAAATCATTTATTATAAATAATAAATTAATTAATTAATATTTATGAATTATGGTACATAAAAAAATAAATGATGAATATAATTTATTTAATATTATTATTTAAAAATAAATATTATTTCATCATAAAAATATTATTTAAAAAATTTATTTTAAAATGAATAGTGTATGTTGCAAACTTAAAAGTTAAGAAGAAAGACATAGGAGCTTTAGATTTTTTAGTCTCACATCACTTGGGAGACTTTCCCTTGCTGAAGCTTTTACTATATATTGACTTTTGAGCTAGAAAGAAATAGTACTAGACTTTCCCTTCATGAAATGCTTGTTGGGAATTTTTTAATTTAAAATTAAGCATTTCAAATTTGAAATTTAATTACAAATATTTTTTAATATTTCAAAATAAGTTATTTAAAATTTAAATATTAAAAAATACAAAACTTGAATCGGCCGGTTCAAGAGAACCGTGACCGGTTCGCCGGTTGAACCGGCGGTTTTGGACAAAACTGGCCGGTTTGAAGATAAGCCGGTTTTCAGGTTGAACCGAACCGGCCTTTGGACCGGTTCACGGTTGAACCGGTCGGACTGGCCGGTCCGGTCCGATTTTTAAAGCATTGGTATTAACTCCAAAATCTTTATATCAAATAACATATATTACTAATATTGATTGTTTTATAATTAAATATTCATTTGTATGTATTTTTGATATAATTTAAACATTAAAATATTATATAATTAAATATGAAAGTTTTGATGTTTATTAAATATATAAATACAAAAAAATTAGGTTGTATGCATGTAAATCTCCCTATCCACATATAAATTATTTTATGTGTGTTGAAGATATATATTGTTGCATGTCAAAACATTCCCGACATTAGGGAGATTGAGTGTTTAACATTCTAACTTTATACTAAGATCCAACACACACATAGATAAAAGAGATGGGAGCAACAATCAAAAGAAACCAGATTTTTTAAGTGGGAAACCAGAGAAAGGGAAAGCTCACGGGGCCTGACCTAGTCAAAATAATTCCACTAGCATTGATCATTAATTACAAATGCCTACCTCGGAGGGAGGTGTTGCCTCAATGTAATAAATGTACATCGTACTAAGTAAATTACATGATCAGAGTAGGAAGAATTCAATGACATGAGAGTTGATATCAAGAGAACGTTGGCTAGTTTGTTTAGTTGGTAGGACTGTAATCAAGCGAGTAAGGTTGAGGATCTTAGTCACGCATCACTCCCGGTGCTTGAAGTATGTTTGCTCTGCTCTCACTCGGGTTAGCATGTCAGGTTGGTTCGACATGCGTTTAGGTTGGATTAGTTGAGGGCGTTTTATTTTTGGATTGGGCTCAAACCTGGCCTGAAAAATCCATTTTTGACACCCTAGCCTGAGGGTTGTAGTTAGTGGGCGACGGAGGTCAGGTGGAGACCCAACAATGGTGGTCGGAGGTCCAACTGTGATGATCGAACGGAGGTCTAGCAGTGGTGGTCGAGCGATGAGGGTTTGCCATCGGTGGTGTATATGTTGAACTTCTAGACTCTTTGTGCCTCAAATCTCTCTTGAGTCCTAGCCTATGGTCTTAAGCCTCTTAAAGTCTCTCTCATTTAGAGAGTGGATTTTTTTTTTAGAGAGTAGATATCTATTTATAGATTTTGAGAGTAACATACTTTGTAAATATAAAGAATATCGATCCATAGCAAATTTGGAGTGTTTCATCGGATGGTTCATATTGATTTTCTCAATAATGGAGCGCTCATTCAACATGTAATGACTTGATTTTGTTAGAATTAATGGATCTTAGGGTTTTTTCGACTATAAGCATGTCATATTTTGATATCATTTGCTCATCCAATTAAGCTTTGAAGCTTCCAAATATGCTCTGGTCCCTTGATATGGGCTCATATTAGCCTGGATTAGATCAATTTTGGTGTTATTGGGTTTGTCTCGTCGAGACGTAAAGTTTGATTATAAGTTTATTGAGATTGGAGTTTGGATGATATCAAATTTAATTTCAAAAATTTCTAACTTGAATATGTCTCAAGAATATTTGTGCTCGATCAAGACGATTTTGGTGATATATCATTTTGTTATCTGTTCATGCTAAAATTTTTATAATGTTGAGACATAAAATGCGCATTCTATCAACTCAAATTTTCTAGCACGTACTTTCTTTTCTTTTCTTTCTAATTCGCACTTTTTAAAATGTTATTACAATAATTAAAACAAGTATGAACTTCTCTCTTTCATAATAAATAAACCAGCTTATAATCTTTCTTAGACTCGTAGGACTAAGCTCGAACTCTTTCTGATCAAATTCATTTATTTAATCAAGCAAACATTCAAAGTGGTTGCACCCTCAATGGACTTCTAAATATCTTGCCTTAAAAATATTCAATCACATCAAACCAATTGGACAAATGAGTCACATCGATCAAGCATTGGATCCTTTTTATCACTTTCCTTTTCCTAATGGGCCAAGCTGACACTTTTGACGAACCAAGAAGTTAAATTTTTAAGGAAATATATCAAATAACATACAAATAAATAACGCCAAAATTTAAAATAAATAAAAATGATGAAATATACGAATTTCTACTTTTACATTTATTGGTTTTTTTATTCTACTACCAAAATAGGGTTATGCATCGTTAAATAAATAAAAATTGTTATATTTTGAATTTCATATAATTTGCATGGTCTTAAAGCTAAGTTATTTATTACATTTTTTTAATCATTTAACTGATGAACGTTATGGTCCGATTGAAATGCTTATTTATACAGCTTATTTTAGACTAATCGTTCAAGCTTATAATTTTAATAAAAAATCTTAAATTTAATATCTTATATATGCATGCATATGAATTTATGATTAAATTCACTTCAAATTTTAAAAAAAAAATCACTTATATAATTGAAATTATATTTAAAATATCATAAATGTTCTTTTATTTTTTCATTTATTTGTCAATTTTCTTATAAAATTAGGATGTAAAATTTTATCATTCTTCTTATTAGTTTTTTGTAGTATTGTACTGTGTTGATCAATTGGGCTACAATTCACATCTCAATTTCGTCGGTTGAGCTTGAGGTGCTTGTTGGGGCTCTTAGAGGGCCGTACTACTCGAGAAAGATCAGATGTAGAATTGTCCGACTTGTGTCTGTGTATAGTTAAAGCGCAGTTGTGAATTGCGCTTTTACTAATCATCACTATGCTTTTATTGTTCAACAAAATCTAATGATTCTCATTAGACGGCCACCACACGCAATAATCTCTTAGGTGATAATCACCCTAAACCCTAATAATCTCTCGTACTACTCGAGATTTATGTCATGATTTTTCTAGCCTGTAACACTATTTAATAATCTGTAGCAATATTAAATGCATATACAAATCGTGTTGATAGATACTTTAAATTTTATAATTACTAAAATCTGATATTAGATTTTTATTAATTTATAGCTAAAAAAGCAACTTCCCAGAGCCAGCCCAAGCTGCCATGAGAAAAATCCACGTGATTTCCCATCACACGTTGCCATGCAATATAACCTATATATCCCCATTAATAATTAATCCCCTCTTCAGCTTCTAAACCACTCGATCCTCCGCCGCCATGTCTGACGAAAAGAGAAACACCGAGCTCGAATTAGTCGTCACCGTCCTCTCCGCAGAGTCCCTCAAGCTCCCCTCCTCCCTACTCCTACCTCGCCACCGCCCACGTCCTTACGTCATCCTTTCCACCGCCTCCGCCAGCAGCAGCGGAGCCGTTGTCCGACAGCGGCCGCCGCCGGTGCCGCAGCTCCACATCACGCATGTGGATGAGAAAGGCGGGAAAAATCCCACGTGGAACGACACAGTTCGCATCTCGGTGGACCCCTCTTTTTGTTTGCCTCGCCGCCGCCGGCGCAGCGGTGGCTGGGAAGAGGAGGAGGATGACAGCGCAGCTATCCACGTCAGCGTGCTGTCGAAGCGGCGACTCATGGGCCCCACAGAGCTGGGATGGTGTAAAATACTGCCTTGCCACGTTGTCGATGGGCTTCGGCAGCCGGGTTTGCCTCGAAGGTTGAGCTATGCGTTGCGGTCGGGCCCGCATGGTGGGCCGGGTCAAGGGCTGATTCACTTGAGCGTGCGATTGGTTGGTTCCGTCGAACGGATAGCTCCGCCTCCGCCGCCACCACCGACGGTGGCTCTGCCGCCGTCGAAAGAGGAAGGGTGGTGCCAGGTGGCGATAGGTATACCGGTGAGGACCGCATGTTCCGGTGGAAGAAGGGGGGCGTGGGGTGGACGAGGGGGCTTTGGTGGACACGTGGTGAGAATGAATTGGTTTTGACTTATTGTGGAAGAATAGTTCAAATTTGACTTGCCTTCAACAGCTGGATAAATTATTATGTGTGGACACGGGACATCATAGGCGAATCAGAGCACCACATGTCATCCCTTTGCTATGTATCATTGTTGGGTATCCGTTGTGTACCACCTGACGTGGCGCGCTCTGATTCGCTTTTGGACCGTCCAGTGTCCACACAGAATAATTTCACGAACAGCTGACGTCATTCTGTTGGTTGAGAGTTTTGACTATCAATTAAAATGTATTAAATTCAACCTTATATATATGATATATGTGTGAGTTTATTTTAATTAACGTTGATATGTCATCAAAAAATTATCGTGATCGGGCACAAATCTCGAGGCAAAAATCAAGTTGTAAACTTCAAAAATTAAATTTGGGATCATCTGAACTCCAATTTCAGCAAACTTATAGTCGAACTGATTGTCTCAAAAATATGAACCCAACGACACCAAATTCATCTCAATCCGAGCCCAAATGTGTCTGAATTGAAGGCCCGAAGCACATTTGGAAGGTTCAATCTATAATTTGGATTGCCAAACAGTTTTCAAATATGACATGCTTATAGTCAAATCGAGTGGCTCGACGAGGCGAATCCAACGAGCCCAAGTCGCCAAATTCCGATATCATTAACACCTTCAAATGTCTAACGAACGGTCCACGATCAAGGGATTCAATATCAGCCGTCCATCCAAACCACTCTACATTTGCCCTTGATCCTCCTCCTATTTACGAGTCATACCATCCTAAAAAACTATGAATTGCCCCTCATTTCTCTTGAGAGGGGACCTAAGCAAGGAGAGCAAGAAGAATAAGAAGAGAAAAGTAGGAGGAAAGAAACTCCACCTCGACCATCGCCGGAATTCTGCCCGACTTCCACGGGACGACGGGATTCTGCCTGACTTCCACGGGACGCTAGAATCATGGTGGACTTCCACGAGACGCCGGAGTTTCGCCCAACTTTCAAGTGACGCCGAAACTCCGCCCAATCTCCAAGTAACGCCATAATTCTGTGAGATTTCCAAGTGACTCTGGAGTTTTGCCTGAATACCATCTAACGCCGGTGTTCTCCCCGGCCGCCGACTGATGTTGGACTTCTACCCTATGCTTGACCTCCGCTCGTCACCCGATTTCTACCCGACACCGAACTTATGCCCGTTGTCAGGTTTTCGCCGTCATCTATCTGATGCGGGATTTATGTTCATATCTGACCCAATCCTTTATACTTTCGTCACCAGACAACGGTCTTTCTGACTTCCATCGTCCGCCGACTACAGTCCTTCCGACCTTTGTCGCCCGCCAATTATGGTCCTTCTTACTTTCATCGCCCACTGATTACGGTTCTTCTGACTTACGTCGCCACCGACTACAGTCCTTCCGACCTCTATCGCCTGCCGACTTACGTTGCCCGCTAACTACGATCCTACCGACCTCCGTCGCCCACCGACTACAGTCCTTTCGACTTACGCCACCCATCAACTATGGTCCTTCTTACCAAACAAACACGTCAATAGTGACACTTTGTATTACTATCTTGTATTTCATATAATGTACATCAAGCCAAGACCTTCCCCCTAAGGAAGGACCTCAATTGTAATCGACTACAAATAATAGTGGATTCATTCAAACTGGGTTAGGCCCCATAATTTTTCCCTTTTTTCTGGGGTTTTCCGCGTAATAATCTTGGTGTCTCTAGTAAATGCTACACCCTCTCTCTTTTGATCTGTGTGCGTGCAGGATTTTCGTACAACTCTAAGTCGCTAAATTTTATATTTCTCTACTGCTGCGAATACTCCAGGATGTAACAAACGTAAATGTAAATTAAAAAAGAAATAGCAAAGTACCATTAGAAGAAATGGAAAGTTGAAAGATTCATGCATATTGCCTAGAGAATATGATTTTTTTAATATCATTGCCCTATATTTTATATTTTATAATTCATAATTTAACAAAATTACATTAGATTATCATTTTACCTTTTGTCATCAAAATAGTCTTAAACAATTGAGATCTTTCAAATTTTATACGATATTAATTATGATGATTATAAATATTTAAACATTTTACTATTTATTATACATTTTATTATAAATATCTTTACTAATTTTGAATTTTTGCATAATTTTGTCAAAATATCATGTGTCAATTTATTAAGCTTATTATGATTAAAAGTAGGTAAGAAATCATGATTCATGACATAATTTTCTTTTTAAAGAAATAAAAAATGGATAATTTTGCCCATTAAATTTGGCAATCCATCATTCTTAGTTAATATGATAATTGTTTACACGAATTCTTGAATAAAAGATTTAAACACGTCATAAAATTTCTATGTGATTATATATTTAAACTTAAAAAAATTGATAGTTATTTATCTAACTTTTCAATGTCTGCATCATATCAAAATATCCAAATGAAAATGTATATTTCACTTTTAAAAAATAATTTTAATCATATTTTTATTATTTTAAATTTTTTATGTCCTATAAATAAATATAAGACAAGAGAGGGAGTTGAAAGTAGACTTGAATTATGGAGGTCAACATTAGAGACTAAAGGTTTTCGCTTGAGTAGATCTAAAACTGAATATATGGAGTGTAATTTAAGTAGTAATAGACCTACTGAGGGGTTAGTGACTTTGGGCGATCAAGTCATTAATAAGAGTACACGTTTTAGATATCTTAGATCTATTGTTCAGAGTGATGGTGAAATTGATGGAGATATTATCAACAGAATTCAAGTTGGATGGTTGAAGTGGAGGAATGCATCGGGCTTATTGTGTGATAGCTAGAAAAGTACCCCTCAAACTTCAGGGAAAATTCTATAAGATTGTAGTGAGGCCTACAATGCTTTATGGTGCTGAATGTTGGCCATTAAAAGAGAAGCATAATACTAAGTTAAGTGTGGCAGAGATGAGGATGCTCAGGTGGATGAGTGGCTTTACCCTTAGAGATAGAATAAGAAATAAGCATATTCGTGAAAAGGTTGAAGTAGCTCCAGTAGAAGATAAGATTAGAGAGAGTCGCCTTAGATGGTTTGGTCACATAAAACGACGGCCTTCCAATGACCCGGTTAGGAGAGTAAAGGTATTAGATTTGACTTATGTTAAGAAAGGTAGAGGCAAACCTAAAAAGACTTGGTTAGAAAATATTAGGAATGACCTTTCTTTATTAGATTTAAGCGAGAATTTGACCTTTAATAGGACACAATGGAGAAAAAGGATTCATGTAGCCAACCCCACGCAGTGGGATAAAGGCTTGATGATGTTGATTTTGTATAAATAAATATAAGAATTTGTATGTTAAATCTATAAATACAGAACCTCTCTCTCTCTCTCTCTCTCTCTCTCTCTCTCTCTCTCTCTCTCTCTATATATATATATATAAGATTCAGCTTAACAATTTGATATACTCCAACTATTAAAATGTTCAATCTTTATGGGAATTCATTTCATACAAGAATAGCTACAGTACCTTATAACGTTTTATACAAATTAAATACTAAGAAAACCACACTGAAACCCCTACCAAATTGAAAGAAATAATGCCAATGTCCATAAGCGATGCGTTGTTCTGAGTGACTGTTGAGCCATTTAGACTGCCAATCTATATTCTGAAAACTTATTTTGAGACTGCTTATATTTACAATCCTGTATTGTAGACTTAGGTTTCGTTTGGCACGGCTTTCTTACTACTTTTTAAAGTGACTTTCTAGTACAAAATAATATCAAAATAGCTTTAAAAAGCAGTAAGAAAGCCATCCCAAACGAAGCCTTATTCGGTATGAAGTTGACAAGAATTTACAGAGCTGTTTTTATCAATGAATGTATGGAAATGAATCATATAAGCTTAGGATACACAAGTAATAGCTAGTGGGTCTGAATTATGAAGCATCAGAGTGTCTGAGTTGTAAATGCACTGGCTTTGGCTTAGCTTGATCTCTTCATGTGAGTTATAGCACAATTTAACAAAAGAAATTATCCCATTTCGGCAGAGAGGGCATGGGATTGCGCCTGGTGGACCGGTAGTTTCAGATGAGCTGCTACTTGCTGAACAAAGGCAGAGTGCGCATTTTACACAGAGTTCATGCCCACAACCTGAATAACAATATGAGTCAAAGACAATTTATATATATATAATGGAAAGATAAAGTCATAAGATGGCGAACAATATGGAAGAAATGGAAAAGATGACAATAAAACTGACCTTCAGCGGCTACATAGCAAGTCCTTTCTAAGCAAATAGCACAAAGATCACTTTCATCAGCTGGGGTGGATAATGAAGAATGTAGGCCGCCACATTCTCTGAAAGGAGTTTAATTTTATGAAAATTTGAGATGATTATGAGAATAAGTAAATCAACTAATCTTTACTAGCCAAATATTTGATCATTAGTTCTACAAGATTCAAAGTTGCTCCAATGAAGTGTCAGAGATAATAAAGTTTGTTTTTTTAAACAACTTTTTGTTCTTTTTTTTGTTGTTATATTGAGTTATGTGAGCAAAATAAAGAATCGCAGAAGAGTAACATATTCAAAGCAAATGTAATGAAAATTTCTTCTAAAAGAAGTCTGTTAGACCGGTCCACTGGACAGGTCTAGCCGGTCTTTATGGGACCGGCTTACGAGTGAAACAGGTGGAGGTTTTCTGCCTCCGGTACGCAGGAGCCGACCGCCCAAGTTTGATAGAGCCATTTTGGAAGGATTTTTTAGAGAGTTATGAGGGAAATTTGAACGTAGGGATCGTTTAGAGATTTCCTTTTGAATTGTATGTATTAGCTACTTGGTTTTCCTTGGATTAGGACATCTTGAATTTTGTTGAAATTTTTAAGATCTCTTAGGTTTAGGTTTCTTTTGGGCTCTAGCGGCGTAAAATCAGGAGAGATCAATCCTCCTCTTGAATTGAGGATCACTTGTATATTGTTTGTATTTCTTCCGTTAGTTGATTTTTCTCAATAAAGTGGACTGATTTTATTTGATTTTTTCTATAATTGTTGAGTATCATGGCTGATTTTGTCAAGATCGTTAGGTTTCACTTGAGAGCTTCAAGTGTTACCTATCAAAGTCTGACATATGTTGAAAATAAAGGGAAAAAAATCATCTTTACATCATTCAAAATACAACAGAACATTGTCTATTAAATGCGTTTAATAAGCTATATACAGACTCAAAAGTGTTAAAAATCAAAATTTCTGATAAGAGATTTTCAGAAGGGTGCCCTAAATGACAATATTCCTTTCAACTTATTCAAATCAAGACATTTTCTCAAACACGCAGAAAATAAATATAAGAATTTGTATGTTAAATCTATAAATACAGAACCTCTCTCTCTCTCTCTCTCTCTCTCTCTCTCTCTCTCTCTCTCTCTATATATATATATATATATATATATATATATATATATATAAGATTCAGCTTAACAATTTGATATACTCCAACTATTAAAATGTTCAATCTTTATGGGAATTCATTTCATACAAGAATAGCTACAGTACCTTATAACGTTTTATACAAATTAAATACTAAGAAAACCACACTGAAACCCCTACCAAATTGAAAGAAATAATGCCAATGTCCATAAGCGATGCGTTGTTCTGAGTGACTGTTGAGCCATTTAGACTGCCAATCTATATTCTGAAAACTTATTTTGAGACTGCTTATATTTACAATCCTGTATTGTAGACTTAGGTTTCGTTTGGCACGGCTTTCTTACTGCTTTTTAAAGTGACTTTCTAGTACAAAATAATATCAAAATAGCTTTAAAAAGCAGTAAGAAAGCCATCCCAAACGAAGCCTTATTCGGTATGAAGTTGACAAGAATTTACAGAGCTGTTTTTATCAATGAATGTATGGAAATGAATCATATAAGCTTAGGATACACAAGTAATAGCTAGTGGGTCTGAATTATGAAGCATCAGAGTGTCTGAGTTGTAAATGCACTGGCTTTGGCTTAGCTTGATCTCTTCATGCGAGTTATAGCATAATTTAACAAAAGAAATTATCCCATTTCGGCAGAGAGGGCAAGGGATTGCTCCTGGTGGCCCAGTAGTTTCAGATGAGCTGCTACTTGCTGAACAAAGGCAGAGTGCGCATTTTACACAGAGTTCATGCCCACAACCTGAATAACAATACGAGTCAAAGACAATTTTTATATATATAATGGAAAGATAAAGTCATAAGATGGAGAACAATATGGAAGAAATGGAAAAGATGACAATAAAACTGACCTTCAGCGGCTACATAGCAAGTCCTTTCTAAGCAAATAGCACAAAGATCACTTTCATCAGCTGAGGTGGATAATGAAGAATGTAGGCCCCCACATTCTCTGAAAGGAGTTTCATTTTATGAAAATTTGAGATGATTATGAGAATAAGTAAATCAACTAATCTTTACTAGCCAAATATTTGATCATTAGTTCTACGAGATTCAAAGTTGCTCCAATGAAGTGTCAGAGATAATAAAGTTTGTTTTTTTAAACAACTTTTTGTTTTCTTTGTTGTTATATTGAGTTTTGTGAGCAAAATAAAGAATCGCAGAAGAGTAACATATTCAAAGCAAATGTAATGAAAATTTCTTCTAAAAGAAGTCTGTTAGACCCATCAACTGGACTGGTCTAGCCAGTCCACACAGGACCGGCTTACAGGTGAAACAGGCGGAGGTTTTCCGCCTCCTGTACGCAGGAGCCGACCACCCAGGTTTGACGGAACTGTTTTGGAAGGATTATTGAGGGAGTTGGGGCATTTTGAATTTGGCTGAAATTTGAATCTCTTAGGTTTAGATTTCTTTTGGGCTCTTGCGGCGACTAGAGAATCGGGAGAGATCGATCATCCTCTCGAATTTAGGATCACTTGTATCTTGTTTGTTTTTCTTCCATTAGTTGATTTTTCTCAATATAGTGGCTTGTTTTTCTTTGATTTTTCCTCTACTTATTAAGTATCTTTGCTGATTTTGTCAAAATTGTTAGGCTTCACTTGAGATCTTCAAGTGTTACCTATCAAAGTCTTACATATGTTGAAAAGAAAGGGAAAAAAAAATCATCTTTACATCATTCAAAATACAACAGAACATTGCCTATTAAGTGCGTTAAATAAGCTATATACAGACTCAAAAGTGTTAAAAATCAAAATTTCTGATAAGAGATTTTCAGAAGGGTGTCCTACATGACAATATTCCTTCCAACTTATTCAAATCAAGACATTTTCTCAAACACACAACAACAACAACAACAACATCAAGCCTTTATCCTACGTGGGGTCGGCTACATGAATCCTTTTTCTTCATTGTGTCCTATTAAAGGTCAAATTCTCGTTTAAATCTAATAAAGAAAGGTCATTCCTAATATTTTCTAACCAAGTCTTTTTAGGTCTGCCTCTACCTTTCTTAATATAAGTCAAATCTAATACCTCTACTCTCCTAACCGGGTCATTGGAAGGCCGCCGTTTTATGTGACCAAACCATCTAAGGCGACTCTCTCTAATCTTATCTTCTACTGTAGCTACTCCAACCTTTTCACGTATATGCTCATTTCGTATCCTATCTCTAAGGGTAAAGCCACTCATCCACCTAAGCATCCTCATCTCTGCCACACTTAACTTAGTATTATGCTTCTCTTTTAATGGCCAACATTCAGCACCATAAAGCATTGCAGGCCTCACTACCATCTTATAGAATTTTCCCTTAAGTTTGAGGGGTACTTTTCTATCACACAACAAGCCCGATGCATTCCTCCACTTCAACCATCCAACTTGAATTCTGCTGAGAATATCCCCATCTATTTCACCATCACTCTGAACAATAGATCCAAGATATCTAAAACGTGTACTCTTATTAACTACTTGATCGCCCAAAGTTACAATCCCCACACTAGGTCTATTACTACTAAAATTACACTCCATATATTCCGTTTTAGATCTACTCAAGCGAAAACCTTTAATCTCTAATGTTGACCTCCATAATTCAAGTTTACTTTCAACTCCCTCTCTAGTTTTATCAACAAGAAGAATATCATCAGCAAAAAGCATACACCAAGGTACATCCTCTTGCAAATGTCTAGTGAGAGCATCCATGACTAAAGCAAAAAGATATGGGCTTAAGGCTGATCCTTGATGTAACCCAACCGAAATAGGAAAATACTTGGTCAAACCACCTTGTGTTTGAACACAAGTAATAGCTCCTGCATACATATCTTTAATGATTTGAATATAAGCATTATTAACTCCTTCTTTTCAAGAACCCTCCATATCACTTCTCTTGGAACTTTATCATATGCTTTTTCTAAATCAATAAATATCATATGTAGATCCTCCTGATTTTCTCTATATTTCTCCATCAAACCTCTTAATAAATGTATGCCTTCCATAATCGACCTATCCGGCATGAATCCAAATTGATTTTGAGAAACATTAGCATCACGCCGCAACCTATGCTTGCTCCCATAGTTTTAAAGTATGACACATCAACTTAATTCCTCTATAATTCGCACAATCTTGTGCATCACCTTTATTCTTAAAAATAGGAATTAACACACTCATTCTCCACTCATTTGGCATCTTTTTAGTCTTCAAAATAGTATTAAAAAGTTTAGTAAGCCAAGAAATTCCTTCATCTCCTAAGCATTTCCACACTTCTATTGGAATATCATCAGGTCCAATAGCTTTTCCACCCTTCATTTTATTTAAAGCCTCTCTAACTTCGGTTTTACTAATACGCCGATAAAAATTGAAATCTTTATTTTCTCAAACACACAGAAAAGAAAATTTTATTCTGTGAAAAAGCAATACCTAACAAGCACAGCATATGGAGGAGATCAGTAATTTCTGTGAAGAAAACAAGTAGTCACCATACTTCATTTTATGAATTCAAAGTAAAAATTGATAGGCATGGAAAAAGGACAAGGAATATGAAATTATAAGGTAATGAACTCTTGTGAAAGAAAGAACAATCAATTGAGTGGGGTGTTGAAATCAATGAGGAAGATCTTGAGAGATCTTCTTGCAAGATCTAGAGAGGGAGAGAGGAGGGAGAGCGAAATCGTGAGCCAAACTCAGCAATCTTTATTTCCTTGGCTGCCTATTATAAGCCTAAACACACTTATTTAAAGACTCCTAAAGGCCATACAAATAGCTCCACAAATGGCTACATATGCCATACAAAAAACCTATACAAAAACAAACCTAAAAATCTGGAATAATATCTAACAATCACCCCCTTAATCCAGATTTTATAAAACAAAAGATAATCACTGTTCTTAAAGAACAGCCAAAGAACAACAACCATGTCGGTCTCCTCCGCCAACAGCGTCCACCGATAGTTAAAAGATTTCTCAAGAATCGATCAATCAACTTCTTGAGTTTCTAGCTCCACCTCCCGACAGATCTTCACCTGTCGCACTGCGTCCAACGCAGCCAATCCCGAGCACCCCTAGCCCGGCTTCCGTGCCCTGTGCATCCACCTGCACCCTGCGCCTCCAGCCAGCGTCCAATGTTTTCAGCCCCGCGCCCATGCCTTGCACCCATGTGGTCTGTCACCAACCACATCCTGGACGTATCCACCCGTGCAGCGAGCCCTGCGCCTTCACCTGCGCTCCGCTCATCACCAGTGCCCCGTGCTCCTATGCGGCCTCCTCTTGCACCGCACGACCTCGCACCTCCAAGCACCCTGCACTTTCAACACTGCTCCTCAAGAACAGCCGACACTACCTCAGTGTCTCCCGGACTCCACCTGAAATACAAAACTCCACCTCCAAAGAAGATCTGATCTCTTCTTTAAAGATCTGAACTGATCTTTAATCAAAGAACAAAAAATCTGCTTCCAACCGGTTCAAGAACGACACCCGAAAGCCTCTGTGCTCGACCCGATTGGAGCAGCCTCCGATCTTCTCTGATTTCTTACGCACAGACCAGCCATATGCTGATCCCGAGATCCACTCTCTGCTTCTTGCGGCTGAGATCAACTGGACTACCCATCGATTCCGCCTTCTTGTATCCAATTCTTGCACCACGCAGCTACATATGAGCAGCCGTGGCCGTCGAAGATGCCGAAGAAACTGTGCTTCACTGCTCACCGTCGGACGAGTCGACAGCCGCTGCAGCCTACACGAGATTCACGCCGGTTCCAGATTTCGGCCAAACAGTAACCAGCCCGTGTCCTGCTCCCAAAGGAACGTCTTCTTGTCCGTCATATACCAGATGTCAGATCAACGCCAAAGTCCTCCTTCCGTTCAGAATACCACTCCTTCGCTTCTCTTCGTTCCGCAAGAACCTCTGCCTCACGTGGGGATCCTTCCAGCTTCCCTGTTCGGCCAAGTCTTCCAGCCGACGCCCCAGCTGCATTTGCACGCGATCTGCCTTCTTTCCTTGATCTTGCACCGTGCTTTGCACGATTCGCTTGAGCAAGCACGTCGGCGGCACTGGCAGCCACCACCTCCTCTCTTTTTTTGGACAGAACACCTTCCTCCTTCCTTGATCGCCATCAGGTCTCTGATACCAAATTGTTGAAATCAAGGAGGAAGATCTTGAGAGATCTTCTTGCAAGATCTAGAGAGGGAGAGAGGAGGAGGGAGAGGGAAACCGTGAGCCAAACTCAGCAATCTTTATTCCCTTGGCTGCCTATTACAAGCCTAAACACACTTATTTAAAGACTCCTAAAGGCTATACAAATAGCTCCACAAATGGCTACATATGCCATACAAAAAACCTATACAAAAACAAACCTAAAAATCTGGAATAATATCTAACATGGAGCTACAAGATTGTCTTTAGATAAGAGGAGATTAACCTCAGGGGAGTTGGACAAATCACACTATCTGCTAGAATCAAAGAGGTCATAGCAGGAAGATTGATCACAACTATTATGCCGCATACGTTCTGAATAAATCATCCAAAAGCTAGAATGGCTTCTGCACATATCCATCTTTAGATCACAACTATTACCTCACCCCATACTGTTCATCTATTTTTTAAGAGAAATTATTAGGTTCGGACACCGGACAGAGAGAATTATCCGGATTTCTCTCTGTCTACAGTAAAAGCGCAATCAAAGCACAAGTACTATAGCAGCTGCGCTGTGACTACGCTTTTACTGTACAACAACAACAACATCAAGCTTTTACTGTAGACAGAGATAAATCCATATGATTCTCTCTGTCCGGTGTCCAGACCTAATAATTTGCCATTTTTTTATCTCTTGAAAGACCCCTTTACAGATATCATTGCTCAGAATAATCAAGAATGAAAGCATCAGCTGACAGTAAAAGAAAGAAGCACTAACATACAAATAGAAATCAAGCGAATATGGCTCTTTATGTACCTTGCGATGTTAAGAATGCTCATAAGAGGCAAAGATAAGTAGCTTGATGGAGCAAATAAAGGTAATTTCAACTCAGAATTGGGTGATAGCAATGGCACAAGGTGATGGCGTCCCCAAATCCTAGCTACATCAACAGGAAGCCAACTGAAAGAAGCAAAAACAAGACAAAAACGAAAATTGAAGGAGCTTTATCTGATTCTTACTAGAAGACATTAAAATATTCAACTAAGTATTGCAGTAGAAGAAGACTGAAAGGGTACCCATTAGAATTCAGGGTCAATCGGCAAGCTCCCCTAGCAAGGAGGACCTGTATTAGCCGATGATTTATGTGTAAGTGCAAATGCAGCAGAGGACAGATAACATATACATGGTGAACATGAAAAGTTCTAGTTACGTTGCCTGACAACATTTAAAATTTCCTCCGAATGTCGCATAATGCAGAGGAGTGCTACCAGCTCCTGTATATGATTCAAAACTAATCATAATAAAGTCCTGAAACAATATAAAAAGCTAAAATCATACAAATCACAAAAATGTGCAAATTATTAGGTCCGGACACCGAACAGAGATAGTTATCTGAATTTTTTTCTGTTTACAGTAAAAAAATGCAGCTGCTACAATAACTACATTTTTACTATAGACAGAGAGAAATATAGATGATTCTCTCTGCCTAGCGTCCGAACCTAATAATTTCACCAAAAATGATATACCTATGGTCCTGAAAGAGGAGCAATAATTAAAAGTTGTTGCCGACACATTTGCCTTAAAATCAAGTAACAGCTGAACGCAATCAAAATGCCCTTTTACTGCTGCCATATGCAGCGCAGTCAAGCCTCCATCAGCCACCTTGTTCACCAACCTCGACAGAGCTCTGCAAGCAACCAAAAAAGTAAAAAATGAGCTGAAAAAAATTCCTCAGGCAAAATTTAACGATCAAAACCAACATACAATTGATCAAATTCAACTGCGGAAGAACATTCAGAGCTCTTAATATCCTTCAACCCTTCACCAGTCACTGAGAATGGAGCACTTGGAACAAAGTCTGCAACTAAGAGCCTGATGCACCGCACATAGCCACCTGCAGCTGCAAAGTGCAACGCCGTCTGACCAGTGAAGTACGCAGCCCTCGAAACCTTTATCAGTTAAAACTCATCTTCATAAGCCAATTTGGGAATATAGAAATCAAAGCGGGAATGGCAAATACTAAATATACATACGTTGCATCTGAATAGTAGAAGAACCTGCACGACCTCCCAGTGGCCATACCGACATGCTTGCATCAATGGTGTCTACAAAGTTATTCCATTAAAAAGAGAAATTAAGGTAAAATACAACTAAAAATTAAATCTTGGATCAGAAATCAACAAAAAATTGGTTTTTTTTTACCAGCCCAGAGTAGTTGCGGGAGTTCACATCCGCTCCCTTTTCCAGTAGAGACTCTACTATCTGATCATACCATGTTTTCTTAGTATTTGTAGAAAAGAGAAAAAAAAAATGGAGGAGAAGGCTAGAGAATACGAAGGGAAGAACCTCAACGTGGCCCTTGGCGGCGGCAAAATGTAAGGGTGAGTTCTGAGCGGCGAAGGTACAGTATCTCGCGAGGCCGGGGTTCTGCTCCAGCAGAGCCAACACATCCGAGACATCGCCGTCCCTCGCCGCCGCCACCAACCTGTCGCCGGCACCGGCGGCAGCACAAACCAGCGAATTTCCCATCGAATAGTACGGGTTCCAAGAACCTGGGTAAAGATATCTCCTTTATAATCGGCGGCCCCTCGATGTTGGCCCAAGAGCAGATTGCGACGAATACGAGTGAAAGCAAGGGCTTTGTCTTTCCCTCCACGGCAGGTCTGGCTTTCGTGTTCCTGGCTTTGAGGGGTAAACTGCTCCGGTAGTGGCTACAGGGAGTGCTACATGGAACCGGGCTGCGGTTTGCCTTTTGCGGTGACCGGAACGTGCGGGTAAGGGAAAATGGATGGCGGCGGCGCTGACCGGATCAACGCGCCGGCAAATTATTCATCACATTTTATTTATTTTATATTTCAAAAAAAACATTTCTTCGAAGTTGCAATACTCACATAAATTATTGTTTTTTATCTCTATCAGATTACTGTACTCATAATTTATTCAACAAATTCAAAAAAAATAGTCTTTTTTTTTTTAAATAAATTTATTAAAACAATATAATTCGTTATTTGGATCAGCTTTGAGATTCAGACTTCACAGATTTCTAAAGCAGATCTAACAGACGTTAAGCACTTCTTAAAACATCTTTTCTTGTAGGATTAAAATGCTTAAAACCTTTAAAATATTTAAGTTGGTGGAAAGCAAACGCAAAAGTTGCTTAAAGGAAAAAGATTGTGTTGTTCTAATTAATCAAAATTTTCTGAGGGATAGTTACAGTTACGTGTCAAAAAATTAAATACTCTATTTGGCTAATTAAAAATTAGACGTTTAAATACTTTCATTATCTCTTTTAAAACTTAATATTTTTATATAATTTTGTTTTAATAGTCACCATGGGTGGGAATTTAGGTGGAAGTTGAATATTTTGAGGTCAGGTTAGGTAGAATGGGCGGCTGGGGATGAAAATAATGGTTGGGGTAGCTAAAATATTCCATTAGGTTATTGATTTAATTGATATATATATATATATATATATATATATATATATATATATATATATTTTTCAGAAGGGAGTTCTCTTTGAAATGTGTGCATATGGTTGAGGGAAATATATTTGCCTCAATCATAAATATTTTATTTTTAGTAGCTAATGATTTTAAGAGGTATAATGAATTTTCGAGAAAAATTAGGACATAACAAAATGTCTATCATGCATCGGAAAATTTATGGTAATAAATTTGTTTATGTCCTATTTTTTCACGTAGATTTAATGTATTAGGTAACTTATTAGACACTAATATTTTTATATGAAAAGTTTATAAAGAGAACAAATTTATAGAGATTTGCTCAGATGAAATAATTTACCATATAAATAAGTTAAAATAATCTGTCATTCTAATTGATTAGAGAAGACTGGATTAGAAAGTATAAAAAACCCTTCGCCGAGAATGAGAAAAACCTATATTTAAGTTGAGAGAAGAGCCTCACAAGGGAGAATTCATTGAGAAGATGAAGAGAAAGGATTGCATAGATCAGGCCAGAAATGCCCCATGGTGAGGAAGGATATAGAAGCCCCATATAAAGAAGGTTGATAAATCAATGATTTGTTATTAAAAATTTACTTTCCTATTTAATAAAAGCCCATAGGTACTAAAGCAAGTTGGAAAAATCTGATAGATTAATGTTTAAAACAACAAGACTAAACATCACATTTAAATGTAAATGATTATAGCGATGTATATGCAAGTTCTTCTGAATTTTATATGAATTAAAAATACATATGTACATGAAAAACAACATAATTGTGCACATGAACAAAATCTCGAGCAAATAAACTCAAGCTCGGACCTTTGAAAAACTCTTTGTTCTCAACTGCTTTGAGAAAATTTCATACTAATCAAAAAGAAACTTCATAATCATGATCACAAGGAAGATCTCAAAAACACCACTGAACATTTTGAATCTATCATCCTACCCATAAAACCTCAAAGTCTCATAATAGTCTAATATCAAGTAATAAACTGATCAAGCTTGTCTTAATGGAGTTGAAACATTGGGTAAGTTTGGCGGAGGAAACACCACAAACACGTTGAGGCTACCATTGTTGAAGGCCTAATAGGCTCTCATCCATTTTTAGATGTAGAAGAGTCAATATAATGAATTATTTTTCCATGGTAAAGCTAGCGAGAAATCATAAAAATAAATAAAAGCACACAATCTATCATATGCATGCAATAATGAGGAATACCAAATTGATTGTGTTGCATGCTCATCGATGAGGTATTGACCATCAGTTTCTGCCTTTCCCATGATGTCTGTCAAAGTGCAAGGTGTCGGTGAACGAGATTGCCATCAAAGGCAATATTCAACCATTGAAGTAGTGGTTACTGAGTGGCGAATATGACAACCATCCCTAGAAAGTTAAGGCCAGTAGAGGCACGCCAACAGGATTAGAGTCATACAGAGAAAGAAATATAGGCCACACCTAAGAATTAAACAGGATTACAATAAAAATAACCAAGCCTATTCTTTTAGGAGATGTTTGGCTACAAAGATTTAGTTTGATTTTGATGTGGTATACTTTGGGAAGAAGCAGGTTCGCAAACACACAAAGAAATAGAAGAAGGCAATGTAACAGTAATGGCTTCAGCCAAGAAAATGTATTTCTTCAAAAACTGCCTCATTCTTCTTCTCCCGGAGAAGAAAACAGGGAATGCCATTGCTCAAAATGGCAAGAGACAAGCAGGTCAGCAAAAGCAGAACTGCAGCATACTAAATAAGGAAAAACTATTGGTGGAGCAGCCACCACTAACGGTCATGATAAAACTTTAAATAAGAAAACAAATAACTATTAATTAAACTAACTAATGCTTAAAGCAAATAACTAAAGCAGCTCCCCGCGGCAGCTTGATGCACCGCATCATTCTCCCCCATCAACAGGAGAGTCTGAATCGGATGAAGGAAGACTCGTGCCGGCTCCATCAGGGGGGTGATACGCAGCGAGATCGCCGATGTTGAAAGTTGATGACGTGCTGTAATGTTTGGGCAAGTCCACCACATAAGCGTTGGGATTGATTTGTTTCAGCACAGCGTATGGCCCAATTTTACGTTTGCTCAACTTAGAGTAAGTTCCGGGCGGGAATCGTTCACGCCTAACCCGAATCATCACCAAATCTCCGGGTTTGAACGATCGTTCTTTCTTTGTTTTGTCTGCGTTTGCTTTGTATTTGGCATTAGAATCCAACAGTTTAGCACGTACCTCGTCCAGCATAGTGGAAAATTGAGCTGTGAAATCGGCAGCAGGTTTGCTGATGCACTTGGGAAGAACGGCTAAGTCCACGGTGTGATTGGGATTTTTCGTATAGACTATGCTGAAAGGGCTTCGACCGGTTGAACGGTTAGTCATACTGTTATAGGCAAACTCGGCTTGCCCCAAAATTTCATCCCACATTTTCGGGTGCTCCTGCACTACACATCGAAGCATATTGCCTAAAGTTCTGTTTATGACTTCAGTTTGCCCGTCCGTTTGTGGATGATAAGCTGAACTCAGCTTTAAATCAGTGTGCAAACGCTTCCATAACTCCTTCCAAAAATTGCTAATAAACTTAACATCACGATCCGATGTTAAACTCCTCGGCAAGCCGTGCAATCGAACGATTTCAGCAAAGAAAATTCGGGCCACATTCAGCGCATCAAAGGTTTTTTTGCATGGCACGAAGTGCGCCATTTTAGAGAACCGGTCTACAACCACCATGATCGAATCATGCCCACGTTTCGTACGCGGTAGCCCCATTACAAAATCAAGACTTAAGTCTTCCCAAATGGTCTCGGGTGTAGGCAATGGCAGGTATAGACCGCTAAGCCGTCCCCCAGTTTTGTAACTTTGACAAACCGGGCACCTTTCGACAAATCTCATAACATCCCGGTGTAAATGTGGCCAGTAGAATCGGGACTGAAGCTGAAGATATGTGTTGTTCCGCCCTACGTGTGCTGCTAGACCTCCACAATGCACATCCTTGATTAGCTGAGGTCTCCACGAAGATTCAGGGATACACAGTTGAGATCGGCGGAACAAGAACCCGTGCCGGATAGTGTACTCCACGCTGGGATTTTCCTGGTGACAAGCTTCCCAAATGTCCTTGAAATCAGGATCAGATGCATATAGATCCTTCAAGGATTCTAGCCCCGTGATCTCCGTTTGAAGTTGGGTAAGGAGTAAATTGCGACGACTGAGTGCGTCAGCCACCACATTTTGTTTACCCGATTTATGCTTCAGCACAAACGAAAATCGTTGTAAGAATAAAATCCACCGAGCGTGCATCCGATTGATGTGCTTCTGCTTGTTGATGAACTGGATTGCTCGATGATCACTGCACAAAACAAACTCTTGATGCAACAAGTATGGTTCCCATTGCTTAAGAGCTCGTACCACAGCATACAATTCTTGCTCGTATACACTCCACTTCTGACGGGACGGACAAAGCTTCTCGCTGAAGAACTCTACAGGTCGATTTTCCTGGCTTAGAACTGCGCCTATCCCAATACCTGAAGCGTCGGTGTCGACATGAAACGGCTTGTCAAAATTGGGTAAGGCTAAGACTGGTGCAGTGGATAAGGCCTTCTTGATTTGATCAAAGCTGCTCGCCTGTTCTTCGCCCCATTGAAGCTGCTTAGATTTCAAACAATCAGTAATTGGGGCCATCACCGAACTGAAATTCTTGATGAAGCGGCGGTAGAAATTGGCAAGCCCGTGAAAGCTACGAACTTCCGTGAAGGACTTCGGAGTTGGCCAGCTCACGATGGCATCCACTTTCCGCTTATCAACATGAACACCTGCAGCTGATATAAAAAACCCAAGGAAATAAACGGTAGAAACACCGAATTCGCACTTACTCGGGTTTAAGAAGAGCTGATTTTGCCGAAGGACGTTGAGAATGTCTGTCAAATGCGCAACGTGCTCAGCCAACGACGAGCTGAAGACTAGGATGTCGTCAAAGTATGCTACGCAGCTGACATTCAAAAATGGCTTGAGCACGTCGGTCATGAGTCGCATAAAAGTCGATGGGGCGTTACACAATCCGAACGGCATGACCCGCCATTCATAGAGACCATGACGAGTTTTGAAGGCGGTCTTCCACTCGTCACCAGGCCGAATTCGAATTTGGTGATAACCGCTCCGAAGATCAAGCTTGGAGAAGATACTAGCGCCCGCCAACCTTTCGAACAGCTCTTCCAACCGTGGTACTGGAAATCGGAATTTAACTGTGATTTTGTTAATGGCTCGGCTGTCCATACACATTCGCCAGCTTCCGTCTTTTTTTGGAACCAATAGCGCGGGCACCGCGCAGGGGCTGAGGCTTGGTTGAATCAGCTGATTCTTCAATAGGTCATCAACAAGTTCCTGTAGAATTTGGTGCTCTGTTGGACTCAGACGGTGATGAGGTAAATTCGGTAACGTTGATCCAGGCACGAAATCAATTTGATGTTGTAATGAGCGTAGAGGTGGTAACGTAGTCACGGCATCAGTTAGCACGTCCTGGAACTGATTAAGCAAATTCCCTATCAGCTCTTGTTCCACGGCCTTGACATCTGAGGAGTTGCGATCGGGTGCAGATTCCCGAATAATTAAAGCAAATAGAGGTGCATTCTCCTTGCAGGAAGCTATCAAACCATTCCCTGTTACTACATGCAGTGCTGGACGGGCTGATTCCTTTTTAGAGTCTGCTGTGGGGGAATGTGGCAAGAGACGAAGTCGTTTTCCCTTCCATTCCAAGGTGTAAGTATTGGCTCGCCCATCATAGATAGCACCGACGTCAAACTGCCATGGTCTACCAAGAATTAGGTGACAGACGTCCATTTCCACGACGTCACACAACACCTCGCACACATAGTGTTTTCCGATAGAGAATTGCACTCGGCATGTTTCAGTAACTGAAATTTCCATTCCTTTTTTAACCCAGCTGATCTTGTACGGCTGGGGGTGTTTGGTCGTCTTGAGTTGTAAGGATTGCACGACCGCCTTGGACACCACATTTTCAGTGCACCCACTGTCCACTAGAAGATCACAAACCTTGCCGCCAATGGTGCATTTCGTCTTAAATATGCAATGTCGCTGCGACTGTACAACCTTGCGTGGGGCTAGTAATAACTTTTCAAGCACACAGATTAACGGTTCACCATCATCTGCAATGACGTCTTCTACTTCGACTTCTTCCTCGAACAATTCGTTCTCCTCCTCGCCTTCACCTTCCAGGAGTTGCAATTGTTGACGGTTTGGGCACTCATTTGATTTGTGTCCGGGTTGAAAACATCGGAAGCACTTGAGACCATGTGGTCTCGGATAAGGATTCTCCTTGCCGGGAAATCTGGGCTTAACTGGTGCTTTGGGATCAGAAATAATTTTGGGTGGTTGTGAACTCCCACTGCCCTCAGCTGCTACGGGTGTCTTACGCACAGCTGATCCCGATGGCTTTGCTAAATCCATTCCAGTTTCCACGTTCTGCTTGCGATAGGTACCGCTTCTTGAGTGCCGCCCCAACTGAATTTCAGCCTTGAGGGCGAAATTCACAGCCTGCGAAAGTGACCACACTGAACTCAATTCCAATTTATCCTGGATGCTCTCCTTTAGACCTCCTATGTATCTGGCTACGAGCTGGTTTGACGTCTCGTTCAAATCATTCCTCGCCGATAAACTATAAAATTCTTCGGTGTATTCGCTAACTGAGCGATTACTTTGAGTGCAATGTTGATATTTCAGGTATAGCATTTGTTCGTAATCAGTCGGAAGAAAATGCCCGCGTAGCAATTGCTTCATTCTGCTCCAACTGCGGACTGGTCCGCGGCCTTCCCTGCGACGGCACTGCAATAACTGTGACCACCATGCGCTAGCTCCGCCTTTGAGTCTACACGCCACATATTTGACCTGCTTTTCCGGCTCGATCTCCATATAATCGAAGAAGTTCTCGACTGACCGCTCCCAGTCTAAATAATCTTCGATATGCAATCTCCCATCGAAAAACGGAATGTCCAGCTTCACTCGAAACTCGCCCTGATGTCTGTCTCGTCCAGCATAACGCCGAGGGCGTCGTTCTGCCATGTCTGCCTCAGAATCGGAAAAACCTTCCGGATTGAAAGTGTTCTGATCTTCCTCCGAATCTGAAAATTCGGGAATCAATACTGCGCGCCGTCTATTGCGATTCTGAAATCCCCGGTTGTCTTCAGCGGGGGTGATGGTGTGCGGAATCGGTCGTCCTGCTCGGAAAGGAACATCTCCCGTCCGAACAAGAGGTGGTTCGCGACGTAAAGCGGCGGTTAGACGATCTACTGCAGCCGTGAGATCATCCAGCCGCTTCTCAACTCCAGCGTGCGCAGCCCAAAGTGCCTCCAAACTTCGGTTATCCTCGCTCGTCGCACGCTTGCTGGACTCTGCCATCTTTCCAAGCCGCTGGCTCTGATACCAAGATGATGTGGTATACTTTGGGAAGAAGCAGGTTCGCAAACACACAAAGAAATAGAAGAAGGCAATGTAACAGTAATGGCTTCAGCCAAGAAAATGTATTTCTTCAAAAACTGCCTCATTCTTCTTCTCCCGGAGAAGAAAACAGGGAATGCCATTGCTCAAAATGGCAAGAGACAAGCAGGTCAGCAAAAGCAGAACTGCAGCATACTAAATAAGGAAAAACTATTGGTGGAGCAGCCACCACTAACGGTCATGATAAAACTTTAAATAAGAAAACAAATAACTATTAATTAAACTAACTAATGCTTAAAGCAAATAACTAAAGCAGCTCCCCGCGGCAGCTTGATGCACCGCATCAGATTTAGCATAAATTCTAGCTAAATCACACCAAATAATTTGACTGAAACATATAAGTCTTTATCTTTGTAAACTCATATTTATGTTAATTTAAGCAAAAATTAACCTTTTCTATAAAATTAACTAAGCAAAAAAAAAAAAAAATAGAAGTCTGGCCTAAAGTAGTAAGTCATATAATCTATATTGTTATTATAATTTAATCTATAGTTTGGATTAAAGATTTATGAATGAACGGTAGCTGCACTTCTCATCATGCCTACCAATCAGTGTACAATGACATTATTTCAGTAAAAAACAATAAAAAATCTATGCATTATTTCTATTATTCACAAACCAACATAAAAAGAATGGAATGAGTTCCGTTCATCATTTTTCAGATAAATTATTTCTCAAGCGGAGGGAAAACATGTTGAGGGAGAAGTGGTGATTATTGTCCCCAACCTTAACAGGAAACACACGATTCAGCGAATCATCCATCAGATCGGTGATACCTAGCTTTTTCATAGGAAGTATAAACTGTTCGCTGTTATTAAAAATGCAGCGGATTTGGTTACCGTTCATAGCAGTTGGGGAACCCTAACGGTAACAAGGGTCGCATGCGGAGCACGTGCGAGAGAGAGAAGAGGAAGAATGGACGGGAAGCTTCGTAGACCCGGGTACCGCCTGCGATCCGTTCACCACCTTGTCGTTAACGGTGAAGTTGATACGAGCTTCCAACGGTCACTTGCAAGGGTTTCTCCGCCGCATGATTCTGATCAGACGGCGAACACGCAGCTACCGGACGCTACGGCGGGAGCTTTTTTTTGGTTTTGCGGCATTTTTCCCATGGAAGGAACGGAGGAGCAGAGAATAAGGAAGGATGGAAGCAGAGGAGGAAGAAGAACTGATAAAACCTCTCCTTCTCCCTTCACATTTCCAATTTTTTACTTCTCTGTTTTGACGTAGATAGAGAAGGAAATCGAGCTTCTAAGCTCCAAACTTGCTGGATAAAAAACTGATTCTGTTTTTTACTCTCTTTTCATTCCATTCATGTTCATAGGTAGCAGAGACTGCAGATGCTGAATGAGCTTGATCAAGAGATCCTCGAATATATTGACAGGAGAATCCAAGCAAGCAGCTTGCGTGGGTTTACAGCTGAAGAAATGCTTCATTTCAAGGTACGTAGTTATTTCTTTTTTTATATCATATTTTGTTTATATAGATCTCTACCATAAAAACAAAGAAATGTATTTATACAGAGAAGAAGGGAATAGGAGGTTTGAGATTTTATTTGATTGTAGTGGTACAAAAGTTCATGTAGTTAGAGTGTTCATCCCTGAAGTATATAGATGATGTTGTTGAGTTCAGAGGGTTCCAAAGCAATCCACATAGTATTCCTTTTAATTCACAATGAAACACAATAGAAGGAATGGAAGCAAAGAAGATTTAGCAATTATTTGGTATGTAATGTTATGTTAATAATAGATGTCTACAACTATTTAATTTGCTAAATAACTAAATAAATAACTATTTAATTTGCTAATCTTTTTAAATAGCTATTTTATAACTCATATTTTAATAGCATTTAAATATGTTTTTTTTAATTCTAAGGAATGATAACAAAAACAACAACAAAATATAATCATTTCTTATTGATTTGATAAGATTATTGTATTTATGTAATATAACATTGAACCAAATAACAACATTTGGTATAGCAATATTATTTAGATAATATTGTTATGCATATAATAGTATTATCTCATAAAATTCAAAACAAAGGACCCCTTGATCATCATCTCTTATAGAGTATGAAGTAAAAGAGGATTGAAGTTCGATTTCATACACCTGAGTAAAACATATTTTTAATCCAAAATTTTAAATTTATATGTGAGGGCTTAGTATTTTACATTTATACATAAATATACGCATTTAAACTATTTGATGTAAGATTAAACTCAATATTTTCACCTATCTTATTAATCTATCGATCATTTGAGAATAGTACTCAACACTCTTCTTTAATAAAAGTATTTTGATGTCATCATAAATCATGCATCAAGAATTCCCCATATTGTGTATATTTGGGAGCCCCCATGGCTTATAAATATTAATCATCCATTATAAACAAAGTTAATATATGTAATCCATATGAACTACTAGATTTGAGAAGTTTACTCTAATACAACTTGTTAAGAAATATGAATAAAAAGGGGAGGTAAAAGTTAGGCCAAATACAAAATTCCTGATCAATAGTCCTATCGTGATTATTTCTAACTATTTAGGATCAATTTTTATTCATTAATACTGATTGTTGCAATAAGATTTGACAGAATGACACATTAAAACAAGAGATTGATTGCGTTAAAGAATTATAAATATTGTCGCTTTGCATTCTCTCCACATTGCTTCAGCTCTAGCGATCAATGGAGATGATCCACGCCTATCCTCAGTTGCAAACTCTTAATTTCCAACGTAAGCGAAGCTTTATCCCTCATAAAGGAGAATTATTCATTCTTTCAAGCAATAATTAACAGTTAAAATATTCTTAATATATTGTAGGCCAAGCAGCCACATAGGTGCAACAATGGAGTGAGATCACTGAACCTTATTGGCTTCCTCATGTTGTGAAGCCCTTCTAATGCTTCAAAGTCTTCTTCTAAACTGCAAAGGATTCTGACAAAATTGAAGTGCCTAATGCCAAGAATGAGCCTCATAATGAATCCTCCGAGAGCAGATTATGGCGTGAGATTATTGGGCTAAGTAGCCAGCAAGAAAATACCCAAACGGAGGACCAGAGCCTTGAGCTTGTGAGCTTCCTCACACATTGCACAGAAGCAATCATCACAGGTGATCATGCATCTATAAACTACTTCCTATCTAGACTTGGAGAAATGGCCTCTCCGACTGGAAGTACAGTTCATCGACTTGCAGCTTATTTCACTGAAGGTTTGGCCTTATCTGCAGTAAAGCTATGGCCTCATATTTTTTCCATCAATCCGCCAAGAGATGTCGTAGAGCCGATTGACGACGACGAAGCCACGGCTCTTAGACTCCTCGACCAAGCCACCCCTATTCCCAAATTCATCCATTTTACTCTAAATGAAAGATTGATGAGAGCTTTTGAAGGGAAGGATAAAGTTCACATCATTGATTTGGACATCAAGCAAGGACTGCAATGGCCAAGTTTGTTTCAGAGCTTAGCTTCCAGACCCAATCCACCAATACATGTAAGGGTCACAGGGATTGGAGAATCAAAGCCTGAGCTACAAAACACAGGAGCAAGGCTTGCAGCTCTTGCAGAATCTTTGAAACTTCCTTTCCAGTTTCATGCTGTGGTCGACCAATTAGAGGATGTCAGGCTTTGGATGCTTCATGTGAAGGAGGGAGAATGCTTGGCTGTAAATTGTGTCCTTCAGCTGCACAAAACACTCTATGATGACACTGGAAGTTCTCTAAGGGATCTAATGTGTGTGATTGGGAGCACCAATCCTGCAATAGTGCTCGTTGCAGAAGAAGAAGCTGATCACAATCACCATCAACTGCAGTTGAGGTTTGCAAACTCTCTGAAATACTATGCCGCCATCTTCGATGCATTGAATATTAGTCTGCCGGAGGATAGCTCGGAGAGAGCTAAGATTGAGAAGATGTTTGCAAGAAAGATCAGGAATATCATTGCTCGGGAAGGGACTGAGAGACATGAGAGTTTCAGCCAATGGAGTAGGAAGATGAAGGATTGCAGATTTAAAAATGTTGGCATTGGAGATAGAGAAAAAGTTCAGAGCCAGGTGATATTGAGGATGTATTCAGATTCTAGCTATTCTGTGGAGAAGATAGAAGAAGATGGAGAAGCACTTTGTCTAAAGTGGCAAGAACAGCCACTTTATACTGTCTCTGCTTGGGCTCCCATGGATATTGCTGGAAGCTCAACTGCAGCTCAGCCAGATTGATTGGAGTTCTCAAACTAATATGGTTTGATCTAGTTTCATTTCCTTCTCAAGCTTCTGCTTGGATTCTTTTGCTCCTCTGATGGAGAGATTTCTTACAGGGAGGAAGTTAAGCTTACTTTCTTCCTTTCCAATACTCATTTTATTCTTTGAGGATCACATGCAGGAGGCAACGAAAGGCAGTGGAATAAGATTGATATCATTCTTTGATTAATTTGTTAAGAGAACATGTAACTCATTTTATGTTAATATGCCCTTTTCTTACCCTTAAGTGTAGTTATTCAACAACTTTGCATTGAATGCTGAAGCTATGAGAAGCTTGTTTCTCATGATTCAGATCACTGAATGTGATATCTGTAGTGTTAAAAACCTAATGGAAAGAATTCAAGTTAACTTGAGATTTTTTTGTTTTATTGGCATATTTTATTGGATATATATTATTAGATTGCTGAGTTTTGATTTGAGCATCTAGGGAACTTGATAAATTAAAAATTATTTTGATCGCATTCCAAAACAAAAGCATACTGTATAATAATGTTGCTTTTAATTTTTATTTTTTCAACTCTAAATTTTCTCTCTTCTCTTAATATCAAAATAATAACCCTATTATATTATTTACCTTTTAGATTTCACTCACTATTTTTTTTTTTAATTTCGGCCAATGATATTGAGTTTCTAACCATTGTTTCCTTATTCAAGTAGTCTTGTAACGCTTGTGGTATAACGTATGTGTAGCTGAAATGAGCAGAGGAGAAGAACAGAATGGAGAAATCAGTAGACTTGAGGGAGCAAGGGAAACAGACAAACACTACTACCAAAGGATAAATCTCAACCATTAAGTCATAACAAACCTGATACATCATACACGTACACGTGTAAAAACACATGCTCACTTTACTTATATAAAGCTGCTCTAGTCTCATCTTTCACATCTGTAATAAACAAATCGTTAAGGTATTAGAGCAGGGATAAAAAGTTTGTCTACGCAGCAATGGCTCAATCTTCATCATCTCAGATTGGCAATCCGTCCGCTGAGACCTCCATTGAAAGCTGCAACATCCTAGTATCTCTCAAATTTGTCATCTCTAACATCAAAATCATTGTTCCTACCCAGCTTTCAAATGACGAGCGAATGGGTTCGCTAGCTCTCTTGAATCTACGGCAGCTCCACCACCTCGCTTATCTCAGTTAGCTGATGGCACCACTACAGTCAACCCCAAATATATTGAGTGGGTTCTCATTGATCAGAACCTAACTGCAGCGATCTATTCCACCCTTACCTCCTCTATTCTTCCTATGTTCTACATTTGGAATCCTACTCATCCATCTGGATCACGCTTGAATGCAGACTACAAGCTTCCAACAAATCTAGAGTCATTCAACTCAAGAGTAAAACTCCACAACCTATCCATGAAAACCTCATTATGACCCAATAACTCATCGAAATCAAAACCTTAGTTGACAACATAGCAACAACATGCTCAAATGTCGATCCAGAGGAGATCATCCTGTATACCCTTAACAGTCTTCCTCCCTCCTACCAAGCTTTCAAAAACCTCGATTCGCACTATGTTGCACCCCATAAATCTGGATGATCTTTACTCTTTGCTCCTAAGTGAGGAAATCAATTTACAAGCTGAATCCTCCCGTCATCAGACCCTACGATAGCACTCTACTCTTCTCGCGGCCGTGGACACAGAGGCCGCGACAGGTTCTCATCCCCCCTCACCAAGCATATACCCTCCGTCTTACCCACATGTCAGATCTACAACAAGTGGGGTCACTCTGCCATTTTTCATTGCTCACACCAGTGTTGGCATCATTCCCACGCCCTCACTGTAAGCTACTTCTCCCTCAACTTCTATATATTCCCAATCTCTCCCCCAACCTTATTCCATCTCCCATCTAACTCGAGATAATAATGTCTATCTCATTTGAACCCACTGGTTTTGTCATCGAGGACTCGAAGACCAACCAAGTTCTTCTCAAGGGTTGGGTCCCTATCGTAATGGACTATACCCCATTCAACCAGCTCCATCCCCAAACCATCCATCAGCCCTCTCTGCAACCCGAAGCACTTCATCTCTCAGGCAAAACCGACTCAACCACCCTCATCAATAAACTCTTGCTACCATCTCCAACTACAACAAGGAGCTTCACATACCTTTGTCTTTTTCTTTTTGTTCATCATGTAAGGTCTCCAAAGGCCATAAACTAGTGTTTCAAAAGTCACTTCATCGCATTTCTACCCCGCTTGCACATATTCACTCAGATGTATGGAGTCCTTCCCCTATTGCTTCTAATCAAGGTTATAGATACTATGTTTCCTTCATCGATGATTTTTTGCGATTTATCTGGGTGTTTCCAATGACTTATAAATTTGAAGTGTGCTCCATTTTTATTAAGTTTAAAACACTTATTGAAAATCAGCTATATCATAAAATCAAATGCCTACGCTTTGACGGCGGCAAAGGATATCTCAACCAAGCACTTCAATCCTTCCTTCAACACAATGGCATCCTGCACAAAATTTCATGCCCGTACACTCCTTAGTAAAATGGATTGGCGGAGAGCAAACATCATCACCTCACTGAAACCACCCGTACTCTCCTCCATATGTGTCATACTCTAGGATCTATATTAGAATAATTACATTTGTTCATATTTAAGTTATTACAATACCTCCTCTCTTCCATATACCTACTGACCCAACGTCGTTCTTACCCCATCCTACCTAATCAACCGTCTTCCCTCTAAATCCACCAATCATAAATCTAGACTACAACTACTCTACAAATAATAACCTAAATATTATTTTCTTTGTATATTTGGTTGTGCTTGCTTTCCATAGCTTCCTCATGCTGACCGCCACAAACTCACCCCACAATTTATTCCCTATGTCTTCATCGGTTACTCAGACACCTCCAAAGGTTACAAGTGATTAGACCCAACCAGTAATCAAATTATCATATCTCGTCATGTTATGTTTGATAAGACCACCTTCTCCTTTTAAACCAAGCCACCACATCCTCAACCATCTAACCAACCTTCCTCCATCCCTTTTCTTCTCACTCCCAACTCCCACTCCTCCTTACAACCCCCAGCTCCACCTACAGTTCATACACCTCTGTAACCTTTCCACCCGTCTCTCTCTCCAACCTTTACGACAACAAGTCCATCTCCACCCTCTACCTCAATTCCTGCTTCTCATAAACCACCACCTCAACCTCCATTACCTACATTACCTCCTACCATCCAATGATAACCTGCCTGAAAAATTGGTTCTCTCAAGCCGCGCACACTTCTCAATCTCCTCCATCAACAAAACATCCCCACGCCTTCCAACCTAGCCAATCCAACCACCTACTGAGAAGCCGCCAAGTCCCCTCACTGGCGTCAAGCCATGGCCATTGAATTTCAAGTAAACCACGCAACAAAACAAACAATAAAAGAGAACAACGAAAATGAACACCAAGATTTAACCCACTCTCTATCTCAAGACCAAATTGCAATGGAGCAACCTTGGCTCAGGAGAGTTGCAGTGCTCTTCTCTATCTCCAAGTCGATACTACAGTGTTATCGCGCTGCATCCTACGGCATCGTAGCACACAAATGTACAACGCTACAATATATAGCATCGCAGCGCTAAATGCTTGTACGGGGGAAAAATTTTTCAGGGGCAAGAACCTTGAATGCCAAGCAGGCAGAGACCCCACTGCAACCCCTGATAAACTTGGCTAACATTATTAAAATAAGTCAATAATAAAATCTGATTTATCGACACAATCAAATTCCACACATAACTATACTATTTATTTCCTGAATCAACTATTCATGGGGGAAGCATTTAGGGTGCACATTGGATTTCCCTTGAAAAATAACTTGGTTGTATTGGGTAGTCCCTGTTAATGATTTGGATGAGCACCTCACCCAAAGTTTAGAAAGGTTGATCTAATGCATATTGCTCTTTGACACCCTCAATACCTAAGACTAAGAGCTACATTGTAGTTAAAAGACTGAATTGATAGCTTAAAGCAGTGGCAACTTTGCTAAACTTCACACTCTTATGCATGAGCATGAAACTAAACTTTTAAAGGAACATCACCCATGGGACATGCATGTAGTTCTGGTTTTTTTTACTGTAAAATTTGAGTGATTTGTGGTTGTTATAGAGAACAAAATCTTGGTGGAACAAATAATGTTACCATTGTTTGAGGGCTTGGACTATGACATATAATTCCTATTCATATATCGCTATTTGTTATGCCCGAACCAAATCGAACCGGACTGAGAGAGTGGATGGTTGAACGTTCCCTTCATGTTCACGAACTCGCCTCTTTCGCACTCGAGCGACCCGAGCGCCTCCTAGCTATAGTTTCCCTTTCTCCAATCGTGCAGATCACATGATTTATCTACCTTTTGAAATCCTCCCTCCCCTACCGACCTCCCTCTCTCCAATTAACCCAGTAGGCAACTTAGGGCATCATTTTTACTTCTCTTTTCTTAGTTACAGCAGCCGTCAAACTCTCCTTCCTCTTTCTTCCTTGTTTCTTCCTCAAAATAGCAGCTCTCAATGAAATCTTTTCAAGCTCCTCTCCTTGTACAATGAGTTTTTCTTTTCCTTTCCTCTTTCTCTCCCTCTTTCTCCTTCTTATGTTTCTAATAATCTATGTAAGAGTTATTTCAATTTCTACTGCGAGACTAAATTTGATTTGTATTATATTTCTCATAGCCTTAAATTTCTCATAAGAGTTTTGTATTACTTTGGAGATAAAATTTTATCTAAGTTTGATGTTCTACTTTATCAAACCAGATTATATTTTTTAGATCGTATTATTTCATAATTAATTTTGGTGTTTATGGTGTGGCTAAAGTTGATTAGGATATTCATCATTATGCCTCAATGAACATGCTTAATATTAGATTGTTTTCGATACTTGTAGGATTATTACTTGGAGTTGACTGAACCACTATCGAGGTTGGAGTTTGTAGCAGACATAGTAAGTAACTACTATATATTATTGAATAAACGTAAACTTATTTGTTAAGGTAAAAATCAGTGTTAATTGTATCAGGCTGTTTGGATTATTGAATTAGGTCGTCAATCCTATCATTATTTATAAAGTTTATTGATTAATTTCCAACGCTTGCAAATATCTTTTCATTCTCATAATGAATTAGAAATCTTCATAAGTAGATTGTTTTTGATTTATTATTGTATAAACTCTTATACATTATTTTGACGCACATATTTTTATTTGAATGCAATAAATGTTATATTAGCAAAGCATATCCATTTAGAAATAACCTTTTTTTCATATTGAAATTATGAAGCCTATCGAAAAGTGTTTATGAAAATTCTTGAAAATTATATGCTTGGGTGCATTGATGTGTATGTCGGTAGAACCCTATTGATTATTGGCTAGTCGGGATCGACAGACCCCTAGAGTGACAACTCCATAGTAAGTCACTGGATTTTTTTGGGTTGGTGTTTACCTTCCTGGTAATGGGTATATGATAAATCGATTATATTTATATACTTGTGAATGATTGAATATGTAATTGGATTTGAATTAAAAGAAAGAAATGACTTACCGGTCTTTGTGAGATACAAGGATACCTAATGTGGTGTATTTGTAAACATTGAAGTAATTTGACAACAATACCTAATTGACATATATACATACATATTAGAATATAATTTTCTTCCATTTTAATAGGGTCTAATACTGCCATCTCTGTATTGAGTGACACAATTAAGTTTTTGATCCAAACAAAAAGGGAAATCCTTTTAGCTTAGAACTACCAAATTAAGGGTTAGTCTGAACAATTTTTTTAGTAGTTCTATGTACCAGATCATAATTCTTTGACCGTTTTCAAAAAAATTTTATGATGAGTGCTGTAAATCTATAATGGCTATAAAAAAGCTGATATTTTTAAAAGAAAAAAAAAATTATAAAATCTGCAATAATTTTGCAACTAATTTTACAACTCATGGCAAGAATGCATACCACCTAATTAGAACCAACATGATGGAGTTGTAAGATAATAGATCATACCTCTATTCCATCCCAACCAAATCAAACTAAGAAATCAACCAACCATCATTTCTCTTAATATACCCCTCTATATAAATACCTCATCCTCCATCAGAACCCTACTCCCAAATTTCACCATACTGTCTCTTACATTATAAACTCCCCAACTCACCAAGAATGTCGAAGGAAGCAAATAATTGCTTCTCTGGATGCTTGAACGGCGATTTCAAGGAAGCCGGAGCAGTACCAACCGTGTCTGCCGGCGGCATAAGTGATCCAGCTAGTCGGCGCAGAAAAGCGGTAATCCTGGCTCTTGGCAAGGCCTTGCCTGACCAGCTTCTTCTCCAGGAGAGCCTAGTTGAGAACTATTTCCGCGAGACCAACTGTGATGATCCGGTTATGAGAGAGAAGCTTGAGCGTTTATGTAGTAGCTAACCCATAATGCTCTTCGCAATCATAATTATTGGCAATCTAATTTTCAAAATTTCAATTTTTGACGAATGTCGATTACGCAGGCAAGAACACGACGGTGAAGAGACGATACACCGTCCTCTCCCACGACCTCCTCCAAAAGTACCCGGAGCTAACAACCCAAGTATCTCCGACCATCCGCCAGCGCCTCGACATCTGTAACGCCGCCGTCACCGACCTCGCCCACAAAGCCGCTATGTCCTGCCTCTGCGACTGGGGCCGCCCTGCCGCCAATATAACCCACCTCGTCTACGTCTCATCCAGCGAGCTCCGCCTTCCCGGCGGTGACCTCCACCTCGCCTCCCGGCTCTCCCTCCGCCCCGATGTCGCCCGGGTCCCCCTCTACTTCCTCGGCTGCTACGGCGGCGTCGCGGCCCTCCGCGTCGCCAAGGATCTCGCCGAAAACAACCCCGGAAGCCGCGTACTTGTCGTCACCTCCGAGACCACCGCGATCGGTTACCGCCCACCGAGTCGCGACCGGCCTTACGATCTCGTGGGGGCCGCCTTGTTTGGTGATGGCGCGGCGGCGGCGGTGGTGGGAGCAGAGATGGAGCCGGGGGAGGTAAATGCCGCGTTTTTGGAGATGGAGGTGGCAGTGCAGGAGTTTTTGGTTGGAACGGCGGGGGTTGTTGATGGGAAGATGGGGGAGCAAGGAGTGAGCTTTAAGTTGGGGAGGGATTTGCCGGAGGTTATCGAGGGGAGGGTTGAGGAATTTTGTCGGCGGTTGATACAAGGGATGGAAAGGGAAGGCGGTGATGGCTTTAATGATTTGTTCTGGGCAGTTCATCCCGGCGGGCCGGCTATACTGAATCGGGTCGAGGAGAAGCTAGGACTTTTGCCTGAGAAGCTAAGGTGCAGCTGGAGAGCACTGAGTGATTATGGGAATGCGAGCAGTAATACTGTTTTTTATGTGTTGGATTATATGAGGGAGGAGATGCGGAGGAAGAAGAAGGGAGGGGAAAGAGGAGAGGAATGGGGACTAGTGCTGGCTTTTGGGCCTGGAGTTACATTCGAGGGCATTTTGGTGCGCAGTCTTATATAGAATCAAGTGAGTTGAAGAGGCCGCCGCCATTGATGAATCTTTTAGAGCTTAATTTAACTTAAAAGAATAATTAAATGCAGTATTAGCATAAGCTTAGCTTTGTAATAAGTAATAACTCATTCGTAGGAATAGTATCCCTATGCCAATTACTTTTATATAAGAAAAATGTAATACAGGGGGAATGAAAACTGGACGTTTATGAGTTATGTAATAAAATTTTAAAAATAATCAATTATTTCTCTTTTCTTTTATCAAAATTATTTAAAATTTTAATAATATTTAAATAGAAAATAATTTTTTGAATTACATGTTAATAATTTTGGGTGCAAGAAAGTATACATTTCTCATGTTAGCGTTGCACAAAATTTTACACATAAAGATAAATGATTAACATAAGAAACACAAGTGTTTTCAAGTGAAAAATTCAAGAGAAAAAAATCAAGATGCCATGCGCCCACTTGAAATGATTACATTATATAAGCTTAAGTTAACAAAAATTTCCATGTCTCATATATTAAAGAAAGAAAAATTACACAAGTATGGATTGTTTATTTAGCCTCCTCTGAGAGCAATATAAAAGAATAAAGAGGTGCTGCATGATAGAGTGAGCAAACTACTGTGATCGATGATAGTGATCTGATAGTAGTGGTCAGTTGACAGTAATTTGACAACTAAAGTCAGGTGATGACAATCTAATGATGATGATTGGGCTAGTGGCAATCAAATGATGGCAAAAATTCTACGACTATAGTTGGGAGACAACGGTTTAATGTCTATGATCGAGCAGCAATTGTTCAATAACAATGGCCAGGTAGAACTCTATGAGTCTTTAAACATCTAAACACTATTTTTTAATTTTTTTAAAAAAAATTATTCAAAAAGGCATAAAAGATACAGCAAAGTCAAAGACAATCAAGCCACAAAACCTAGGCAGCCAAAACAAGAAAACAAAAATGATAGAAAAGGGGACACATAAACAAGGAGAAAAAGTTTCAACGGCTATCAGGCTCAGCAAAGGCACATAATTCAAAACACTCCAAACCCGGACATGGACCATCCAGAGGAGTGAAAGAGCAAGGACCACCAAAAGCCAACCAACCGCCATCTCCACTAAGAACAATCACCACCTAAGGTTGCCAATAGCCACGGATTGGAACGATGAGCCCGAGCCACATCATTGCCCAGAAACCGCTAGCTAAAGTCGCAAGGCCAACAAATGTCTGAACCTGAAAAGGCATCAAAAATCCGAGAAAAGGGGAGAACATAGCTGCAGCGCACCAATTATTTCTGACCGCGTTTACCCCTACCACGAGAAGCAACATAAACAACAGGACGGTCCTTAGGCGTATCAAACTTAACAGCAGGTTCATCCTCCCCAGAATCCTCCGAAGAGGAGTCAGACGAGCATTGAAGCCAATCAAGTTGCAACCTAACCGCCTCCCCCGAATTAGCATCCATCATATCAACCAAGGCCTTAGGAGATAACAATTTAACTGGGGCATCAACAAAACTACCAGCAACATGGGGTAGAGGCGTAGCAAGGAAACCAACACGGGCAGCACCACCCGCAGACACATCCAGTCGATCAGGACAAAGAGCAATAGGAAAGCGAGATGCATCCGAGAATCCCACAGCCACGTCAAGCCCAGCATGCATAGGCAAAAAGGACGGGGCAGACACAGCACCCAAATCTGATAAAACAGGACTAGAATTAACAGCACAAGCCACATGACCACCATCACTATAGCAAACCCGAGAAACCTGAGCAAAAGGCAAAACCTCACCCACCACACCTTCAGAAACAACCAGATTAGAAACAACAGCCCCATCAACAACAACATCCAAACCGACCACAAGTAAAGGGCCAATGTCACCAACAACAACCAAATTATCCCCAGACTCAACGTTCAAATTGGGATTATGATTAACGATAGAAACAACCACATGAGCATTACCAGCAACCTCCATATGAGGCAAAACAGTATTCACATTAGGCAAATGTGCCACAGGCAGCACACAAAGAGCAGAAGCAGAAAGAGGGGATTTAACAGAAATATACTGAACATCCTCAGAGGGAGAAGAAGAAATAACTGGTTCCAAAATAACCAAATCCTTTGGGGGAACCTTGCATGAAGCCGGAATATCAGCCACAGTACGACAATTACTAAGAGAATGCCCAAGTTTCTTATAAGAAGAACAAAAAGGAGGAAAATCCTCAAAATCCACTTGCTGAACATAACCAGATTTCTCATGGCTTAACCAGACCTTATCGAGGTAAGATTTAGTAACGTACAACTCAACAAAGACACGAGCTAAGGATGGCCTGGAACCAATGGAGGTAGCTGTATCAATTTTAAGAGGTTTGCCAAAGTTCAAACCAAGCCCATGAAGAATGCGGGGAGAGAAGAGATGGGGACGCAACTGAGAGAAAGAAACCCAAATGGGGACAATCGGCGACTCCACTCCGATATCCACAAGAGGCGACCACTTTGAAAATTTCATGTAACAATTATAGACTAAGTATAATCCCTGGCAAAATACCCGACAATAATCAAGGTCATTTTTTAGCTTGATGAGAATATGCGTCGGGTCCAGCAGAGTTACAGAAAATCCTCCATTCAATTTCAGATTAAAGAAGAAACGTCGGATTGAGTCCAAAGAAGGCCGTTTAGAGGAGAAAAAACCTACTAGAGAAAATTGGAATGGAGCAGCTAAAGCAGTGATTTCTTATTCTGAAATCCAAAGAGAATGTAAACCGCGAAAAGATGACACCCTCGGTGGGGGAAAATTAGATACAGAAGACGATCTCGCAAGGACATCTAAAAACGAACGAGAGGAAGAAGCACCCTCTAAAAATCCAGGGTCGCAAAGCTTCAGAGGAATGCCGGGAAACGCCGGAAAAATCACATACCAAAACAACAAAATCCAGGTCCAAAGCACAACCATAGAGAGAGGAAAACTGCCCTGAAGGAACGAAGGAGCCAGCACACCAAGAGATCCCAGCCAAGGAGGACGCCTGAGAAGCTAGGGCAAAGCCCTAGCAGAGCAGGGGAGCGAGTGATAGGAGAATGTTGAAACATCTAAACACTAAATGATCTTAAGTTAAGATCTCTTTCACGTAAAAAAATAGATCTATTTATAATCTTTTTTAGCATCAATATGATAAATCTAACAAAAATCTCAAAACACTATCAAATGCCCCCATAGTGAATCCCCTTAATCATATGATATTTTTTGAATGATAGAGTGCACATTAATGATGTCAATTTTGGGTATCTTAAGCTCAATAAATTCATCTCATCAAGATGCACGCATAGTTGTTATATCCGAAAATCATCTTGTCCTCTAATTATTGTTACAAACCTTTAACTACGATTAAAGTATTTGATTTAAGATCATTTGAAGTCATGTGAAATTGCTTTAAGCGTCAATGAATTCGTCTCATCGAAACATTCAGTTAAATTATAAATTTATTGAAATCAAAAAATTGATATTGAATAGAATTTTAAAAAATTTCAAATATTACCCTAAACCCTAAACATAATAAAATCATTATCAAGTCTACAACAATCTAACACTAACAAAAAGCTTTTTTGCCAGACCTACCTGTAGATTCTGCTTCTTCAAACCAGCTGAAGGAAAAGGAGAAAAAATAAATAAATAAATAAATGGTTATTCAATAACAAGGATGACCAAGCAAACAACACCACACCTTCAAATAAAAACCAGCAAAGTTAATTGTGTACAATAAAGACGGTTTACAGCTTATTTATACCGGAGAAAATCTACGTAATGTTTTGCAGCACTGTGATACAAACCAATCAGAAAGTTTAGGAGAATAAGATTTCGTTTGCGACGGCTTTTTTATTACTTATCAAAGTAATTTTTTAGTACAAAAATTAAAAGTTTTCTTTTAAAAAGCTACTTTAAGAAATAGTAAAAAAGCCGTCCCAAACGAATCCTAAAACAGCATTATCAAGCACTGGATGTCATGCTGCGTTTCAATATGACAATAATGAAAACCAGAACAGAGAGCATAAAGGCGTACTTAACCAACTCACTGGCAATTTCCGTAGTAAATTCACTCATATGTTGATCGAAGAGTTTGTTCACAAGACTGATGATGTCGTCTATAAACTTCATCACTACTGCTTTGGCAATCCTACAAAGGAAACTTAAAATTTGTGCAAAAAGGTTCGGGCCTGCATCTGACCATTGTGCCTGACTTGAGGGAGGGGGGAGTTCCACATGTTTTAAATACTTTTCTGCAAATATGAACAGTGAAATAGCAATCAGAAATCAAGACGATTAATAAACATCCGAGTTATGGTAAAACAATGGATCAAACCACTATTGGATGCGAATTGATATATGGGAGACACCAGAATCTAACTGATAAGCATGGTTTGAGCAAGCAAAGGTTGTAGATTTTTTCCATATTGTTGCTTAGTCGGATTGGTGCAATTTCAATGTCGTAAGGCAGTTCCAATTTGGTGGTAACGATAGATCCGGTGGAGCGATGGATACATTCACTTTGTCGGTGGAGAATGCGTCGATTCATCAAGTGGTTACACATCCCGTTAAAATTGATGTGAAGAAATTTGACAGGAAAGGGAACTTTGGCAAGTGACGATGCGTTGTGCTCTTTGAATATGGAGGATGTTCTAGATGGTGATGAAGTATGAATGTCCTGAAAAGATATGTAAAAGAGATTTACTCGAGATGAAATGGAGTGCTTATGGCTTGATCAGAAATTGCTTATCTCAAGAGATCAAGTATGGGGTGATGATGGAGACTTCTACTGTGAAGCTGTGGAAGATTTTGAAGAACAAATATCTAACGAAGAATGTGGAGAATCATCTCCATATAAAAAGGATCGTGGGCATAGCCTTGGTAAGAATCAGTGTGCTTTATGCTTGGAGACTACTCATTTGAAGAAGGATTGCCCGAGGATGAAGGAGAAGGGAAAGGGAGTGTCCACTAAGGCTAACCTTAGTGTGGCTAACCTTAGCGTGGAAGAGCATGACAGAGATTCAGATGTATCACTATCTATAGTTACTCAGAGTTTGTATTCAGATGATTCATGTTGGATTCAGGATACTGGTACTACCTATCACATTTGTCCCATTAGGGAGTGATTCAGTAAATACAGGGAGGTTGGTAGTGGCGTTGTGACTATGAGAAATGATCAAGCCTTCCTACAATTGGTGTAGGGAGCATCTTCATCAGAATGCATGATGATACTGTGAAAGAGCAGATTGATGTGAGGCACTTTCCAAATATCAGGAAGAATTTGCTGTATGTTTGAGTTTTAGAGACCAAGGGCTACAAGGTAGTCATTAAGGAAGGAGTTCTGAAGATTTATCATGGAGCATTATTTTATCTGAAAGGAGTTCGTCACCACAACCTTTACTACCTTCAAGGAAAAACAATGATTGGATCGGCTGCTGTTGCTAATGATTCTTTTAATACCACTACATTGTGGCATATACGACTAGCTCATATTGGAGAGGGCTTCTTTTATGGATTTAGTGAAGCAAGGATTGATTAAAGGAACGAGTACTTACAAGCTTGATCTTTTTGAACATTGCGTGTTTAGCAAGAAGACATGTGTATCCTTTGGTATTGTCATCCACAATACAAAGGGTATCTTAGAGTATGTTCACATAGATGTTTGGGGTCTGACGAAGAAAGCATCATTCGGCGGGCGGCGATACTTTGTCAGTTTTGTTGATGATTACTCCAGATATGTTTGGTGTACACCATGAGGCGCAAGAGCGAGGTACTAGAGATTTTCAGAACTTATAAGAAGTTGATTGAGACTTAGATTGACAAAAGGATCCGATGTATCAGATCAGACAATGGAGGCGAATACACTTCGGATGCATTCTTACAGGAGTACTAGAGATCTGGGATAGAGCATCACTTCACTATTATAGAGACACTGTAGCAGAACGGGGTGGCAGAGAGGATGAACCAAACTTTAGTTGAGAGAGTTTGGTGTATGTTATCCAGTGTTGGGTTGGATATAGTCTATTGGGCTGAAGCAATAGACTATATCTGTCAATTGATTAACCGTCTGTCTTCTGCAGCTATTGGGAAGAAGACCCCAAATGAGATATGATTAGGGCATCCCGTTAGAGATTATAAGCACTAGAGAGTGTTGGATTTCCAACTTATTATCATGTTCAGAATGATAAAACTCTAAGCAGGTGGAGAGTTCTATTGGAACCACAGATGTGCTGTAGAACTAGAAGTTTGATGCAACTCCATTTGCGCCACAAAGACAAATCATTTCTATCCAAATACCTTATTCAGCTGTAGATCAAGAGGTAGAAGATGATGTTGAGGAGATTTTTGCTCAGGAATATATTGCGAGGAATAGGGCCAGGCACCAAAATGTCCCAAAACCAATTTGGTTGAGCGATCACATTGCATTTGCACTTTTAGCCACGGAGGCTAAATTTATTAATCACTATAAGAAAGTGGTGGACAATCTTGATTGTGATCTTTGGAAGAGGGCTATGTATGAAGAGATGGAATCTCTTCAGAAGGATGCTACTTGGAGGTTGGTGAAGCTTCCTCTAGGAAGAAAAGCCATTGGGCGAAAATGGATGTGTAAAGAAGGTAGGATCTCATGGAATTGATGTACAATACAAGGCTAGATTGGTGGCAAAATGCTTTGTGCAATAGAAAATGATTGCTTATGATGAGGTGTTCTCCACAGTGGTTAAAAATCGCTCGACCCATGGTCACTTGGCACCTATAGCATAGTTTGGTCTGATTTTGGAGCAACTTGATCCAGACATTGCACAAGCAACATGTTCATACATTATCCAGGAAAGTGTCATTGGCAAGCTGTGAACAATATCCTGAGACATTTGAAGGGTACAGTTGATGCACACTTAGAGATGCAATCATCACGGTAGTGGTGCATGACTCATGAATGATTCTCCACTTGTTTGAAGAATTACACTCAGCTTGATCCTTGGGAGGGGGATACTTAGGCAACCATCTAAGTGTAGTCGTTCTAATATTGGAGCCTGATTTATCATCTTCTACTTTCTGAAGTGAAAGATGAGGTGGAAATTATTGATTTGTAATTCTTTCCAAATCCAAACCAGCCTTGATTTGGAAGGCTTTTTATGACTCAATTATGTAATTGATCATAGAGTAATTATTTCTTGATTAAATTGATTTGATTTAAGATTTAATTGGAGATTTGATTAATGCATTAATTAGGGATCTAATTATTGCATTAATTAGATATTTGATTGGAAATTGATTAAGATTAGATTATGAAGTTTTTTCCTAATTTACTTTGGCTCAAATCTATAAATAGAGCCCTGGGGGCTACTCTTAATAAGATGATAGAAGAGAAAGCTTGAGAGCTTCTGTAATTCCCTATAATTTTCAAATTTAGTGAAATCGTCATCTCTTCCCCGTGGACGTAGGTATCTTCGCCGAACCACGTGAATCGTTGTGTTTTGTGTTGTTTTGTTGTGTGATTTTGTTTCCGGTGTGATTGATTGCACAACAAAAGACATATTACATCAAATTAAACTTAAAAAAATAAAAATTATCACATAGAGATAACTAAATCAATATGAAGGAACATGATTTCCATATCTAATAAGTATAAACTTTCATATTTGGATCAAGTCCATTTGATTACGCCAAATATCAATTAGATTTTACTATTGTCTTTCTCTTAAAAAATTACAATGAGCTTTCCAGTAAAATTTTTTAAAAAGTCTCACTTGAGCCGTATAAAATTTGATAAGAACATTGCAATAGTCGTTTAAAAAAAATACAGAAGGGTATATGAAACTTGGCTATGTGAAATAATGAACAATTTAGGATAACTTTGGTATAATGATGATATAAATGGTGCATATGCATATGTATGGATAATCTAATTTTAAAATTGAAAGAAAAAACTGCTGGTACAAAATGATTTTTAAAAAGAAACTCATGTAATCTCTCATGTTTAGAAAAATAATCACGAATACTCTCATATTTAAAATATAATTTTATTTCAAGTAAGTCAGATTTTTGATAGGAAATACTCGGGATCAAGTATTTCCTAAGCGTCTCACGTGCAAATCCCCTTGCCAAATGCTGTCCCGCACAGGAAAACAGTGAAAAACAGCGGACAAATGGGAAAAACTGAGAGAAAACGTAGGAAATCAATAGCAAATGATTGTATTCCACTAGTAGATGCAAGAGACTAGTAAGATACAACTTTCCTTCGATTCGAGAGGAAGGAAAAACTCTCCAAATCTCTAGCCGTAGTCTAGAGCCCAAGAACAAGAAAACCTAGATCTCAACAATATTCAAAATGCAAGATAATCCCCCCTTTTCCTCCTAACCTCCTAATTAACCATAAAGGAGTTTTACAAAATGTCTAAACAGCCCATCGCATTCAAAATTTCCCTCCCAAAACTCCTCCTTGGCCCCCGTCGGATGAGCTCGGTTCCGCCTGCTGTTCCGCCCGTTCTGCGGGTTTCCGCCTCGCTTAGGTGTGGACCGGTCTGGTTTGGACCGGTCCAGCCGGCTCAAGTGCCGGCCTAACATTACTCCCCTCCCAAAAACTCACCTTGTCCTCAAGGTGAAAGTCAGGGAACTGTTGCCTGACCATCTCATGGGGCTCCCAAGTGGCCTCGTAGTCTGGAAGGCCGCTCCACCTAATCTTCACCTCCTTTTCCCCCTTCTCATTGATGCGCACTCCTTCCACCGCTAGAGGCTCCAATGTCACTTCCATGTCCTCCCTCAATGTGCTGGGCAGCTCTGGGCTCACTGCATGCTCCCCCATACAGCGTGATAGGGCATCCGCTGCCTTATTCTCTAGTCCCGGTCGGTAGTGGATCTCAAAATCATATCCCAGCAGCTTGGACAACCACCTCTGATGCTCCTCTGTGACCATCCTCTGATCTAACAAGTACTTCAGGCTCCTCTGATCAGTCCTGACAATATAGTGTCTGCCCAATAAGTAAGGTCTCCACTTCTGGATGGCTAGTACAATAGCCATCAGCTCTCTCATAGACAAACTTCAGCCTAGCCCGGGACGACAATACCTGATTGAAGTAAGCTATGGGCTTGTGGTTCTGCATCAACACTGCTCCCAATCCATAGCCTGAAGCATCTGTCTCCACCACAAACACCTGGTTGAAGTCCGGCAGAGCAAGCACTGGCACTGTCGTCATGGCCTTCTTCAGCTTCTCAAAAGCCTCTAAAGCTGCTTCACCCCATAAAAAGTTATCCTTCTTCAACTGCTCTGTCAGTGGCCACGCTATGGTGCTGTATCCCCTCACGAACCTCCTGTAGTAGCCTGTCAATCCCAAGAATCCTCTGAGCCCCTTCAAGGTCTTGGGTTGAGGCCATGCCAACATTGCCTCTATCTTGGGCTGATCTGCAGCCACTCCCTCCTGGGATATCACATGTCCCAGGTACTCCACCCGTGCCTGAGCGAAGTCACACTTCTTGAAGTTGGCCTTCAGTTGATGCTCCCTCAGCACTCCCAACACCACTCTCAGGTGCTCTAAATGCTCCTCCTCAGTCCTGTTATAGATTAGAATGTCATCAAAAAATACCAACACAAACCTGCGGAGGTGTGGCTTGAAGATCCGGTTTATCAGGGCCTGAAATGTGGCAGGTGCGTTGGTGAGGCCAAAAGGCATCACCAGAAACTCGTAATGACCCTCATGAGTCCTGAAGGCTGTCTTCTGCACATCTTCCTTCCTCATCCTGATCTGGTGGTAGCCTGACTTCAGATCGACCTTGGTGAACAAGGCTGCTCCATGTAGCTCATCCATCAACTCGTCAATAACAGGAATAGGAAACTTATCAGGCACAGTCTCCTTGTTGAGAGCTCTATAGTCTACACAGAACCTCCAACTCCCATCCTTCTTCTTCACAAGCAAAACTGGACTAGAGAAAGGGCTCACACTGGGCTGAATGATCCCTCCTTCTAGCATTTCTCCCACCAGCTTCTCAATCTCATCTTTCTGCACCTGAGGGTATCTGTAAGGCCTCACACTGATAGGAGATACTCCCTCTTTCAGGATAATCTGGTGCTCCTGCTCTCTGTCAGGTGGTAGTCCCACCGGAGGTTGGAACACATCCTCAAATTCCTGCAGAAGAGGCTGAACCACATGGGGAATGAGCTTTTCCTCCCCCTCCTCCTGCTCCTCCAGGCTCTGCAGCTCCACAAGGAATCCTCCTCCTTCCTCATGGATGATTTTCTCCATTGATCTGAGTGACACTCCAGCTCTGGACAATCCTGGTTCCCCTTTTAGCTTCACCATCTTCCCCTCCACAATCAGCTCCATCACCATGGTCCCCCAGTTCACCTTGGTTTCACCCAAGGTCTGTAGCCACTTCATGCCCAGAATGACATCCGTGCTACCCAACTTCAGGGGTAGGAAGTTTTCTACCACCCTGATCTCCTGTAGCCTCATCTCCACCCCTTTGCAAATCCCAGTGCTTGACTCAATCTTTCATGTCCCCATCATCACCCCATAACTGCCTGTCTCAGTAGGCTCCATCCCTAATTCCTCCGCCACCTGGGTGGATATGAAATTGTGGGTTGCCCCACTGTCAATCAGGACCACTACCTCCCTCCCAAAGATCTTCCCCTTCACCTTCATCGTATGGCTAGGAGTAAATCCCAACACAGAATTGAGGGATACCTCAGCTACCTCCAACTGGGGATCAATCTGCTCCTCATCAGAATCATCACACTCTTCAGGCGCCTCGTCTATATAGACGGTGAGAGCCCGAAGGGCGCGATCCTTGCATCTGTGCCCTGGAACAAACTTCTCCTCACATCTGAAACAAAGGCCCTTAGCCCTCTTCTCCTGCATCTCTTCCTCAGTCAGTTTCTTGAAGCTTCCAGCAGATCTGGTCACCCCGCTCTTCTCCTTTCCACTCTCCTTAGGGACGCTGGGGCTTGGCCCTTTTGGAGCCAAGTAAGTGGTAATTGTCCTGGTGGGACCTCCTGAGTGGTTGTTTCTCCAAGTTCGGGCGTTGGTCTTTTGATTCTCCACCAACTGAGCCAATTCCATCGCCTCCCTCAGGTCTCTTGGTCTCATGACCTTCACAGCATCTCTAATTTCTGGTTTGAGGCCCTTCATAAAATTTCCCCCCAAAGTACTGTTTGAGAGGCCCTCCATGTCTCCCACTAAGCTCTCAAATTTCTTCCTGTATTCCTCCACTGTTCCCTCCTGAGTGAGGGCGTAGAACTGTTCTGATATCTCCCATGGGCTGCTCCCCCTGAATCTCTCCCTGATAGCCTCCTTGAAGTCCCTCCAGGACCTCACCGGTTCCCACTTATCCATATACTTGAACCAGGCAAATACCGCCCCTTCCAAGCACATACTAGCAGCCATCAATCTCTCCTCCTCCATCAGGCCGTTCACTGCAAAATACCTCTCCACCTTGTGGATCCACTCATCCACATTTCCCTCCTCGAATACTGGCATTTTCAGCTTCCTGGCCCTCGTGTCCACCCCGTATGCCCTATTTCCCCCATGGCCTCCTCTGTCCCAAGCTATGGGGTCTTCCCAAGTTCCTCTTTCTCCATATCGGGGCTCATCCTCCCTCCTTGGCCGCCGGTAGCCATCTTCCCCTCGTGCCCCGCCATGGTGGTTATAGATCCCCCACGGCCGGTACACTGGGTCGGGCCTCCGACGTCGCCAATCATCTTCTATTCCTTCCCGGAAGTCTCTCCGTCTGTCATGTTCTTCTCGCCTGATGGACTCCCGAGGTGGCATCCTCCCGTTGCTGTTAAGCAGTTCCACCTCCTCTTCCTCTTCTGGATTCACCTTCTCCTTACCCCTGCTCCCACTACCTTCTCCTCTTTCCTCCACTGGCACAGCCCTTGCTTGCCCTTCCAACAACTTCTTCATCATCTCCTCCAAAGCCATGAATTTCCCTTCCACATTCTCGCTAAATGTGGCCATCTTCTCCTCCAGATCCGCCTTAAGTTGACCCATCTCGGTCTCCAAGACTTCTACTCGCTTAGATGCCATGGGAAACAACGAGATGCCTCCGGATCCTCCAAAAATCAGCAAAAAACTGCAGCGAAACAATGGAGAAAACAGCCCTCCACCGCCCGGATCTTGTTCTGATACCAATTTGATAGGAAATACTCTGGATCAAGTATTTCCTAAGCGTCTCACGTGCAAATCCCCTTGCCAAATGCTGTCCCGCACAGGAAAACAGTGAAAAACAGCGGACAAATGGGAAAAACTGAGAGAAAACATAGGAAATCAATAGCAAATAATTGTATTCCACTAGTAGATGCAAGAGACTAGTAAGATACAACTTTCCTTCGATTCGAGAGGAAGGAAAAACTCTCCAAATCTCTAGCCGTAGTCTAGAGCCCAAGAACAAGAAAACCTAGATCTCAACAATATTCAAAATGCAAGATAATCCCCCCTTTTCCTCCTAACCTCCTAATTAACCATAAAGGAGTTTTACAAAATGTCTAAACAGCCCATCGCATTCAAAATTTCCCTCCCAAAACTCCTCCTTGGCCCCCGTCGGGTGAGCTCGGTTCCGCCTGCTGTTCCGCCCGTTCTGCGGGTTTCCGCCTCGCGTAGGTGTGGACCGGTCTGGTTTGGACCGGTCCAGCCGGCTCAAGTGCCGGCCTAACAATTTTCAATTTAAATATAATACAATTCAACAAGTAAAACTAAAAAAATAATATAGAATTATATTTCAAAAAATAAAAGTTTATTAAGACATATTTTCATTATTTTCCACTAGAATTATTAAATTTATCAAACTATTATGGGAAAATCGAATTTAGTTAACATGACTAATTAGTATAATCAATAAATTAAATTCATGCGGATTTAGTACTATTTTATTTTGGGACATTTAGGCCAATTAAGACAAATTCATACACACGTCACATATACAAACTCTCTTTAGTCTGTTGGTAGGGAGCTTTGACTATCAACTAAAAGGTCTTGGATTCGAGTATTGCGTATGTGACACGTGTGAGTTTGCCTTAATTGGCCTAAATGTCAAAAAAAATATTTAAATATTTTGTTTTAAATTGATAGTATTGGATTTTTCATAGGATAAAACTTATTTCAGTAAGCAACGTGATGCAGCAGTATGCTTAGAAATCAAATTGATGTAGAATGAATCACATTAGAAAAGAAGGAGATAAAATAACAAAGAGATAGCTTCAAATATACAACTGGGAGAACTACAAGTACATAACTTGGATCAAAAGAATAAGAGAAGAACCATCATAATTGGCCTTATCAATCATTCATTAATCAATAATACGTTGGGGATGGAAGTAAAAACATCAAAATGAAACAAACAAGAAAGTAAAAGCAGTGGAAAGTAAAATAAATCAGGATTTAACATGAAAAACCTCAAAACCAAGGAAAAAACCACAGAGCCATATCACACCAAGTAATCCACAATGAAAATTGGGAGAAATATGTACATATATCTCTTCTCTCTCACTCTCTTCTTTCTTCTCTCCTCTCTTGCATCATTCGCACACACGAAACACAAGAGAAAAAATAATTTAATAAAATCAAGGGACAACCCTTGAGAAAAATGAGAAAGAAAACTATTCAGTTCTCCTTGAAACGCTGCAACGCCAGTTTGGACTGCTGCGACGCTCAACCCTCTGATCTCAATCCATCTGACAATGTTGTGGCGCTCAAAACCACAGCACTACGACACTACACAATGTTGTTGCGCCGAATCTAGAGTATTGCGGCACTCCGCTCTCTGTCGTTTCTCCCAGAGAACTCTGCAGCATCGAGATGCTCGAGTACACAGCGCCTAGGTGTTGTATGAAAAAAAAATCGTGTGCAAAACACCCAAAACGTAATAAGGGGAAGACAATCCGATTGATTGGCATAATCAGATTTCACACATACTAACATAATAATCTTAATGTCAATATATACAAGCAAGACTTATTTATAAGGATGAGAATATCTTAGTTCATATTCCCCAAAATAAAGATGAGATTGCCATTATTTTTATTCTATTTAATATAATAAAAATAAAATAAATAAAGCAAAATTCCACCTAAATGGATGTGGAATTTAAAAAATCATTGAAATTTTGTCTAGTTCATCTCCTTGATATCCTAATTTATCTCCTTATAATTAGCTTATGAGAGATTGGACCTATGTTGGCTGATTTGGCTGCGTAATCAAGCCAATGCCAATGGTACAACATCAATTCCCTTGGTTGCAAAGAGCTCTCCTCTGAAGCATTAGTATTAATGTAATCATCAAAGCAATCAGGTGAAATAGGAATTATGGATTCTATGGAAGTAGTAGTTGTAGTAGAAATCCTCCTTATAAGAATAACAAACAATTCTTGAGATTCTGAAGCTCTTCGATAAAGCATTAAATCTTCAATGTTGAAAAATATGACTTACAAACATATCAAGAGAAACATCTAAAACATAAGCATTGGAACTAATCCTCGTGCCTATTTGAAAAGAACAACATGAACATGCATGAAATTTCTTGTATATGATTAGTACAAAGCATTCAGAACAGATCGAAATATGATAAAGTCGCCTTTGTTATATTCTCGAGCACTTTATAGGGCATTCAAAATGTTAGAACATTTTTTACATGCAAGCCATTTAGCTTTCTGATTTCATCAATAAAATCATGTATATTCCATGCAAATGATATTTTTTTACATGCAATCCATTTAGATTTTGAATTTCATCATGAAAATCATTTATATGCTATGCAAATGATACTGCAGGATCATAATATGAATAAGATTTATAAGCTTTTCATGGTTTGTCCTTGAACGATCTTCAATGGTATCTTTTCCTTTACCAAGATCATGGAGTCGAATTGATTAAGCATGAATGGTTAAAAGCTAAGTGCAGGTATCAATCAAAATCCCAGATAGTATGAACACACTCAGAGAGGCACGGACCTACATTAGTCAACATAACAGATGATAGAAGCTTTAGCATACACTTTAGAGGTTAGCCAGGAGTGATCTTTAGATCAGATTTAGTCTTATAGGACTTCCCAGAGGAAGTCTCAATGGGTGTAATAAGTATTCGATGAATAGAGGTGTTATTGATTTTGAAGACATTAAGTGATATATTATTGATCTTGAAGACATTAAGTGTTATCACATGAGTTGTTGATAAAATTCATGTGATGTTGTTAATGATGGCCTAAAAGAAGGAGAGAAATTATTCTATGCGGAGTCCGGACGGGATGAACCATTCGGATATGTAAATATACACAGTGTACTATGCATCAAATTTTTGTACACACTGACACAGTGTGTACACTCACAGTCTAGACGGTTCTTTCTGTCTGGACTCCGCACAAAATAATTTCTCCTAAAGTGATAGGTGAAACATTTGTAGAGAGGACATCATCCTCTATCTTTTCTTATTAACTAATTAGCAAGATAGGACTAGACAACACTATGTAACAGAAAAGGATGTCAGGTTCACCTAGGCCACAAGTAACGGATTTGACCATGTCGTACGTGTTAAATGGACTCTAAGCAAGGCTGTTTTAGAAATATTATTCATATTAATCCTACCATCAATAATCAAGTACAAGATTGCGGGAAAAGAGAAAGAAAAACTAGGGTCCATATTGGACTCAAGAATGAAAAAAGAACAGAGAATCCTGAGCCAACATTGTGCAATCCAGGCTTTTGATTGCCAAGGACAAGGCATGGACCTACTCGGGCTTCCTTTTTCCCTTATCAGATTAGGGGAATATAATGAATCAGGAGGTTGATTCTTCCTCCATGGGAAAATACTGATTATTTAAAAACGTTTTCTTCTAATAATCATAGGCCACCAACGTTCAATAAGGCGTTAAGGCACCAACATCCGGACATACAAGTGTATCTTCACATGTACCATCATGTATAGAGGCCACATTTACCTATGGTGCTCAGCTGTGCCATAACTACATCCACCTATTGGTTCCACATGAAATCCAGCAAGGGGGAAGAAGTCAAGCTCATGCCATTGTTTCACTGAATCGTCCAACATGATCAGGATGTCAATCTTTCCCTGTGTTTCTAGGCGTATAGAAATATTTAAAAATTGAATAAATTTGATAAATAGTGACATTAAATAGGTTTGGGAAAGGCCAAGCGTTCACAATATAGACAGACAGATGGATAAATAAATAGAAAGGTAGAGAGAGAGATTGCTTTTGGATATAGTTTTTGCAGAAGCTTGCGAGTAAGCAAAACCTCCAAGATGAACCAAAAGAAACGGGTAATTGAATTTTGAAATCAGAATTTGGACCAAAAAGTTTCTAGTATTCCTTCTTCTGCAGGCTATGCAAATGAGGCTCCCTTTGAGAACCAATGCAGCCATTGAGGTGGAATAAGTGTCCTGCCCCATATTTTCCATAACATGCGTGGTTTGCTGCCTATTGACCGGGCAAGGATTCACAATGGGTTTAAAGAAGAGAACATTTGACAAATGGTTACAGTTTATTATCAATGTGTCTACATGATTTCATTTAAGGATTACAATCACGAACCTGGATGATATTTGCTCTTGAATTCTTGGACCATCTTATTCTTCATGATAGCATTCCAGACAGCTTTGTCAGTTGCCAATGAAATCACCATGTTCTGAATTGTTTCAAATATCAGTAAAGATGAACAATAGAACATGTGACTTACAGCTCAAAAACTAAATAATATTCCAGCATCAAATTCAAGCTACTTTGCAATCAGGTGAAAAATAAAAAAGCTGCCATCTAGTAATTCAAATGCCTAAGATAATGAGACTAAATACAACATTAGAGCTGTTTGATTCCTCGTTAAAATAGTATTTAGAATGTCATGCTATCAAAATGTCAGTCATTCCATCAAATGTTGTTTGAGTGGTTCAATGCTGTGATTTATAAATGTCCAAGAAAAATGTTATAGTTACTCCACAAGAAAAATGCATACATTATATGATAGATATAGAAATGACAGATATGAATTATGATAAATTAGACAAAGAATAGATATGACAGATGATATATAAGATAGATAGATGATATGTTTTGGAGATCAAATCAGCACCCAAAACAGCCACTAGAGCAAAATCAGCACCAAACAGCGAAAAACAGCCACTAAAATCAAGAGAAAACAACAATGATATTCAAGAACAGCGCTAATAAAGCTGAAATGATAATTTTCAATCAAAGAAATACAAGATACAATTGATTCACTATTCAAGAGGTGAATCAACTCTCCCCCAATTTCCTAGCAGTAACTAGAAATCCAAAAAACCTAAGAAAAACAACTTCAAAAAATTCTTCACTTAATCCCTCCCGCATACAAACTTTCCACCTTAAAACTACTCATAATCCCACCATAAATGCACCTAACATTTCCTCCAATGATCTCCTCTTAAACTTTTCGAGCCATAAATGTACCTCACATTTCCTCCAATAATCTCCCCTTAAACTTTTTCCTCCTATAGGTCTGAAATGAGGTGCTTGGACCCACAAAACAAGAGCCTTTTGGCTCCTAGAATTTCGCCGAGTTGTCACCCATAGGGGTGAGATCCACAACCATATCAGTACTCCCCTCCCAAAACCTCACATTGTCCTTAAGGTGGAAAGAAAGAAATTGCCTCTAGATGGTGCTGAAAACTTCCCATGTCGCTTCATATTTTGGTAAATTTTTCACTTGATCAATACTTCCTTGATCCCCTTGTCTCCTTGGAGCACCCCTTGCACCTTTAGTGGTTCTAATATTAGCTCCATATCTTCTAACAGTGTAGCCAGTAGTGCGGCAAGGGTGTATGATCTCCAATGGCTCGTCTCAGCTGCGACACATGAAATTCTAGATTGATGGCTGAAGTTGGTGGCAACAGTAGGAGATAGGAGACGGCGCCAATGCGCTCCACGGCCTCGTAGGGCCCAAAGTTTCGAGGGGAAAGCTTTTCGTTCCTTTGTAGAGCTAGAGTCATCTGTCTATAAGGTTGGATCTTCAGATAAACTCTATCTCCAACCTCTAATACTAAACTGCACATTCCTTTTGTGTCCATATGTTTATTTTTTCATAATTTGTTGTGCTCGTAGTAGATGTCCCTTCAATTCTGCCAAGATTCGATCCCTTTCTCCCAAGTACTACTCCACTGATGATATCGGTGTGTTGTAATGCCCATAATATAGCAGATGAGGGGGATCTCTCCAATATAGAATTTTAAATGGTGTTATCAGGGTTGTTGTCTGATATGAAGTGTTATACCAGTACTCTGCCCAGACTAGCCATTTGGCCCACATCTTTGGGATATCCGAGACAAAGCAACAAAGATAAGTCTCTACACTGCGATTTATCACCTCCATCTGGCCATATGTCTGAGAGTTGTGAGCGGTACTCCGCTTCAGTATAGTCCCCTACATCTTGACTAACTCCCTCAAAAAATGGCTCAAAAAGATCTTATCCCGATCAAACACTATAGACTTGGGTATGTCATGAAAATGGACCACCTATCTAATGAAAGAAGCTGCCACTGACACCACAATGTATGGGCGGCGAGGGGAATGAAATGAGCGTATTTGCTCACTCTGTACACCACCACTAGAGTCACGGTGAATCTTTCTGACTTAATCAATCCCTCAATGAAGTCCATAGTCACCTCTTCCCACACCTTCTTGGGTAAAAATAAAAGCTGTAAAAGACCACTTGGAGCCATAGCCTGATATTTGTCTCTAGCATACATCAGAGCTAGCCACCAACTTCTTTACATTCTTCTATATGCCCACCCAATACAGCTCCATTATTAGTTGATGATATGTCTTTGGGATTTTAGAATGTCCCCCAATAGTGTGCCATGAAACTCCTGCAACAAGTGAGCGACGTGTGGTGTTGTCCTTAATAGCATAAATTGTCCATGGTATAGCAACTTCAGACCCGCCAAAGAATAACCAGGATGAATATCCTTGTTATGCAATAAATCTCTTATGATTTTACTCAGCTCTTCATCATGCTCGCTCTCTTGCTTCAAGACCTCCCAATCCACCACCATGAGGATCGATAGAGCCATAACCTAGGGATCTACACTACGTGTAGAGAGAGCATTTGCCGCTTTATTTTACAACCCGGGCTTGTATTGGATCTCAAAGTCATACCCTAACTTGGAAAGCCACCGTTGATGCTTCTTTGTCACCATCATCTGCTCCAGCAAGAACTTCAAACTCCTCTGATCAAGTCTGACTATGAAGAGACGCCACAACAGGTAAGATCGCCACTTCTGAATTGCTAACACAATCATCATAAGTTTCCTTTCATATAATGATTTCAATATGGCCCTAGTAGCCAACACTTTGCTGAAATAAACTATCAGCCTCTGCCCTTGCACGAGAACTGCTCCAAACCCATAGCTTAATGCATCAATCTCTACTACAAACGGCTGGTTGAAATATGATAGTGCTAACACAAGGACACTAGTCATGGCTTTCTTAAACTGCACAACGGCCAGAGTAGCTACCTCCCCCCATTTGAATTTGTCCTTCTTAAATTGTTCTGTCAACGGCCAAACTATAGAATTATATCCCTTCACAAACTTCTTGTAATATCCTGTGAGTCCCAAGAACCCCTTAGTCCCTTCAAGTTTTTAGGCACTAGTCACTCCACCATTACCTCTATCTTGGCTGGATTCGCAGTCACCCCGACTTGAGACACTACCTGCCCCAAATACTCCACCCTCTGTTGTGCAAAAGAGAACTTCTTCAAGTTGGCATATAGTTGGTGCTCCTTCAAAGTTCCCAACACCATCCCCAAGTGCTCTAAGTGCTCCTCCTCTGACTTGTTATAAATAAGGATGTCATCAACGAACACTAGAGCAAACCTCCAAAGATAAGGCTTGAACACCCTATTCATGAGTGACTGGAAAGTGGCAATGGCATTAGGGAGGCCAAAAGGCATTACCAAGAACACAGTGTCCAAAGAATAACCAAGAACACATGGATTGGTCGTGTTTGTGAGGTGCGGGCTTTGGATTGGAAGTGAGTGGGCTATGTGAAGGAGACAACTTGAAATCGAAACTAAACGTAAGTTTTCAGTTTGATTTTCTGTCTATTTTATTGATTGAATCCCATCCCCCATCATCCTTTTTTAATTTATTAGTCAACACCTCTTATATGAGAGTGCACCCTCCACAACAACTTTGCATGGCAATCAATTATAACAGTGTGAGGGTAAGCATAGGGAGCATGGGATGAAGGAAGCACTCCATCCCATGTTCTCTACCTCTTTAAATCGCTCACATTAGCTCTCTCTTATTGGTTGTATCGTTTGGCATCATAGCTTGAAGGGAGATATCTCCGCCTTGAACCAGAACAGCAACTAGACCTAGTTTACAACTAGTTGATGTAAGGAGAACAATATTCATTACAACAAGTTCATACAAGGAGAACACTATCCCACTGTTCACCCTTAATGTGCATTAAATAAGGTTTAATTATTATTTAATGCACTATTTAAGTCGATTAAAATCCTAATTATCAATATTAAGACTTATGTTATTTAATAATTCAAAAGCTAATTAAACTAAAACTAAGCTTAATTAATGAATTTGGTTGAACGCTCAACTAATACCGAAAATTAATTGGATATGTAAATTTTTGCTATCGTTGAAAGAAGGCACAATACTCCTTTGATTCTTTGCCAGCGAAATTAAAAATACTCTTTGCAAATTAATTAAAAACACACCGCTTTGATTATGAATTGGATATGTAAATTAATTAAAAATACTCTTTGCAATTTCTCCTACTATATATTTTGACAGCGAAATTATTTTTGCTTTTTCGCCCCATTGATCTAGGCCAACATTTACCAAACCAAGAAAACCCTAGCTAGTCCTTGCGAATGTTTTAGTATTGTAATATCATATTTGTGTTTGTGGTACTAGTTTTGTTTCTCCTAAATTAATTCGATTGCTCTCTTTAACAATCCAGAAAAATTTGGGCGCTTCTGCCACTACAGAAAGCTTTTTGATAGTTCATTTAAAATAAACACAAGAAACCTATGTTGTATAAAATTGATAAGGAACATAAGAATCTTAAAATTCAGAACTATAGTATACCTTAAAAGTTGGATTAGTCCACAGGAAGTGCAGTGCATCAAGAATTTTATGATTTGTCTGAGAAAATAGTAGACTCAATTCAGGAAACGGACGTTCAGGCTGACTCCGAACTAAGCCAGATGAAGATTGTCCATTCGTTGGCGAGGATATCCTGAAATATTACAGGGGATCAAAGATATCAACTAACCATGGGGAAAATGATTGCTGGTACTGTATTGTGTAGAAAGTAGCTCACATCTGAAGGTCAGAAACAGCTTCCATGGCTTCCTTCTTCGATGGGGCCGACCAAAAGACATCGTGCGCTGAAACATCCATGACTGTTTGCTCTCTCTCTTCCCCTTCCTCTTCCTCTTCCTCTTGGAGGGGCGAGTAGATCTAACACTGCACAGTCCATCTGTTGTTGACCTCTTGTCAACGATAAAGTGATTAACTTTTTGTATTTTTTTTATACTTTTTAGCGTATTTAATCTAAAATTCACGTACAAAAGGATTAGAGCACCTGTTGGCTGTTGCATGGCTTTGTAAATTGTAACCACGAATCTATGAGCTTTGCGTGAGCTGCACGTTAAAAAATTTAAAATATAATTTTTTTTTTTTTTGCGGGGAAGTTCGGGGGCTTCGAACGTGAGTCTCGCGGGAGGAATTCCTTCGCGTCACCCAACGGGGCTGCATGCGCGAGCTCAATATAAATAATTTCATATGATAGAAATTTTACTAATAATATTTAACGAGTGGCAAAATAGGAGATTAGAGGGTGAGAGAGAGTGAAACTGTGAGAGTTTATTAGATTTCCAATAGGCATAAAATTTGAATAACAATGATTTGGAAGCCTCCTCTCAAGGGCAAATTATTATGTGCAAACGTCGAACGTCTTCCGAAGGACAACCAAAATGCGTCATGTCACTCCTTCGATATGTACCGCGGCTCTGTAAGGCTAATGTACATGTCTCTGGACGTAAAGGCGTAAAGCTACGCCCGACATCTGCATAGAATAATTTCTCTCAATCCCCCTAATTTATTGGCTGAACCAGGAGGTTTAACATTACAAAAGATACATTATAAAAACTATGATTTTGTTCTCTAATGAGGATTATTATTGATGAAGGCTTCATTTGGGATAGTTTTAGATCACAATTTTTTTTTAAAAAAAAAGCATCCCAAATGAAGCATAAGTGTCATTGATTAACTAAAATCCCAATATGAGTAACGTCATTGCCTTCTGTGGGTGGTTACTATTATTTTTTGGGCAAGATTGCATATTTAGCTATATTAGAACAACCGGCTTGTATTTTAGTTGAGTGGACGTATCCGCTTTGATGCTGAGTGGGCTTGAGCTTCTCCATGGCCTTAACGGGTTGGCAAGTTCGTAGTGAGTTGGTGAATTCATGGCCTTTGACAACTTCATTATCTTTGATGAGTTCGTCCTCCTAAACTTCCACGAATCAAGCTATCTTAATTTAAGTAGTACTCGGGATATATGGTCATACATTTCAATCATTTTTTTATTATTGAATGCATATTTTCAAACTTAGTAGTTGAATGTCCTGAAATTCAAAATTTATTTACGCTTGACCTTATGCAAATGGTATAAGGTTCATAAAATCCCCTCATTTCGGGGTCAATTCATCCAATTCTTTCAAAATCTCGATTAGTGATTAGAACATTAGAGGATTTGAGTAATTCAATGGCTTTACCTCCTTATTTCGCTTGCTCTCAATAGTCATATGACATATTTTGAATTATTATATGGACTATCGAGACTTTTCACCTTATTACACAACATTAGAATTTCAGATGAAGTTGTTGCTTTTTTACTTATAATTAATGTTTCGTCTGATAGAGCTTTCTTACTATTTTTAAAGTAGCTTTCTAGTACAAATATTAAATTTTTATACTTAAAAGTTGTTTTAAGAAGCAGTAAGAAAGTTATTCCAAACGAAGCCTAAGGCTCTCAAATAAATGATAAGTTTTTATATTGCTTCAAATACTTAATGGCAACATGAGGGACATTGTAAGCCATGAGGCCGTAAAGAAAATATTTTTCTTAATCGAAATTTTTCTTCTTGTGCATGATTTTTTTTTTATAATTTTCCAACGTTACTCTTATTAGAATATATATAAATAAATAAATATATATCTTACGCACTTCTTGTAATACGGTTTTAGTAAGTCTTGAATATTCTAGTAGCTTTTTTTTTTGGGACATTTAGGCCATTTAAGGCAAACTCACACACACAACGCATACACATAAACTCAAACTCTGAACCTCTTAGTTGGAAGCCAAAGCTCTCAACCAATAGGCCAAGGAGAGCTGTGTGAATATTCTAGTAGCTATTAATCCTTTGTATATTAGCCTAGGCGTGTCTATATATAGGTAGCCTCTCTAGTCTGTAAAGGTACGAAGGATAATAATACAATTTCCTTATTTCTTCTTTATTCTTGTCTTCTCTTGAAAGCTCTGTTTCTACAACTCTTATAATGATTCTTGTGAGTTTTGGCTCACATCCTAAAGTAATGAATAAGAACATTCACATATCTAGATATTTCTTGTACTTGTTCTATTTGAAGTGGATCTAGAAAACTATTTCTATGGGCTATTATAAAAAAATCAACATAATTATATATCATGACTCAAATTCTATTAAAATTCTTTTAATACATAATTAAATTAAGATTTTAACTATTAAAATTGAAAAAAAAAATACAACGCAAAATAAATATCTAACATTTGAAGTTCTCTCCTTTATGCAGTATTTTTGAAAATTTAACGTCGGAACATTGTTGATTACTCATGCTCTATGAGTTGACTCTTTTAAGGTGCAATATAGACTTAATCGGGAGTGGACCTTCAAGATAAGATTACCGCATCGGTTGAAAGGAAATAGGAAGCCCCCTACCTAGTGTTTGGGGACAAAGACCCAAAAATGGATATAATATTTCTACTTGTTTATATATTGTTGCGTCCTATAGTATTCGCGGCGATAGAGAAATATAAAATTTAACGTCATAACTTTGTACGAAAATCCGGCACGCAATCAGATAAGAGAGAAGGTGTAGCATTCCCTAGAGACACCAAGATTTTTACGTGGAAAACCCCTAAAAAGGTGTGTTGATGTGTTCGTAGCATTCACCGCATCTTATAGAGTACATTACATGATGTGAATACAAAGAGTCACTGTTGATGTGTTCGTTTGGTCGGAAGGACCGCTCGTCAGTGAACGACATAAGTTGGAAGGATCGTAGTCGGCGGGCAGTCGATGGGCGACGTAAGTCGGAATGACCGTAGTCTGCGGGCAACGGAGGTCAGAAGGACTGTAGTCAGTGGGCGATGTAAGTCGGAAGGACCTTAGTCGGCGGGCGACGAAGGTCGGAAGGGCTGTAGTCAGTGGGCGACGTAAGTTGGAAGGACTGTAGTCGGCGGGCAACGTAAGTCAGAAAGACTGTAGTCGAGGGGCGACGAAGGTTGGAAGGACTGTGTCAGGTAGAAATCCAGCAATGGATAGAAATCCAGCATCGGATAAATGTTCGGCGAAAATCTAACAACAGACAGAAGTCCGGCGTCAGGTAGAAATCTGACGACGAGCCGAGGTTCGGCGTAGGGTAGAAGCCAGACGTCAGTCGGTGGCCGGGGATAGCTCCGGTGTTAGATGGTATTCGGGCAAAACTCCAGAGTCACTTGGAGATCGGGCGGAATTCCGGTGTCAGTTGGAAGTCAGGCAGAATTCTGGCGTCACTTGGAAGTCGGGCAGAATTCCGGCGTCACTTGGAAGTCGGGCAGAATTCCGACGGTGGTCAAGGCAGAGTTTCTTCCCTCCTAATCTTCTCTTCTTGCCCCCCCCCCCCCCCCCAAAAGAGAAATGAGGGGTCTATTTATAGATTTTTAGAGTGACATGACCTGTAAATAGATGAGAGATCAGGGGCGAATGTGGAGTGGTTCAGATGAATGACCGATACTGAATCCTTTGATTGTGGATCATTCATCAGACATTTGAAAGTATTACTGATATCGGAATTTGGTGATTTTGGGCTCGTTGGATTCGTCTCGTCAAGCTGCTAGATTTGACTATAAGCATGTCACGTTTGGAAACTGTTTATTAATCCAAATTGTTGTTCGAACCTTTCAACAGCGCTTCGGGTTCACGATTTGGACTCATTTGGGCTCGGATTGAGTTGAATTTGGTGTGGTTAGGTTCGTATTTTTGAGACACTCAGTTTGACTATAAGTTTGTTGAAATCGGAGTTCAGATGATTCCAGATTTAATTTTTGAAGTTTCCAACTTGATTTTTGCCTCAAGATTTGTGCCCGATCAAGATATATTTATATATTTATATTTTTAATATGTATATCTTAAAATTTAGGATTATAATTCTCATAGTAAAATAAAAAATGGCAATAATAGGATCCAATCATTAATTTATTCGCTCAGTGCTATATTTTTTTCTGTCACCCAAATTATGAATTAAGTAGAAGGAAGGGCAGACTAGTCACATAACTAGCTAGGTAACTCGGTGAAACAAATTGGAGACACTGAAGGCTTGTATTTTCAAATGTCACTGCCTTTTAATATAAAAAATGTAATATTATAATGTGGGTGATTTCTAAAGTACATTATTCAATATAATAATATGTAAATTTATAGACATCTTAGGGTACAGTATTCAGTATGATAATATGTAAATTTAGAGAATCTTAGGCTTCTTAGGGCAACTTCAACCGAAAATCTCATTTTTCACTCTAAAATATCGTGATTCATCTTCAATCAAACTCCATTTTGCCCCATAATGGTCGTTCTCTTCTTTCGCGCGTTCTTCGGCAAGTTCGGCAGAGATCAAAAAATAGCGAAGATGAACAGTGCAACGCCAATATTGGCGTCACACCGTTCATCCGCGATGAAATATAAGAATTGCTGCTCGGTTGGAGCGACAAATGAACGAGTTGTTTGTCGTTCCATTGTCGATGCTCTTAGGGTGTAATTGCTCAATCATATTTTGGCCACACTATCATCATTGATATTGTCAAGTTTTTCATTCACATACAGTTAATAGAACAAAATTCATAAAAAATATTATATTATTATTATTTTAATATTAAATATTACAATTTCATAGTCTTAAATATAAAGATAAGAAAAAAACTGTATCATAATTTTAATATCAAAAGTCAAATATAAAAAGAATGCTTGAAAATATCATAATATCTTTAAATTCTAATGTCAATTATATAAAAACATTTTAAATAATTTAGTAAATTCTGCCGAACTTTATTTGGTTCTGATACGTCATCAAAAAAATTATATTGATCGGGCACGAATCTTGATGCAAAATCAAGGTGGAAACTTTCAAATTAAAATTGGGATCATCCAAACTCCGATTTCAACAAACTTATAGTCGAACTGAGCGTCTCGAGAATAAGAACCCAACCACACCAAATTTGACTCAATCCGAGCCCAAATGAGTACAAATCAAGGACCCGAAGCGCTGTTGCAAGGTTCGAACCATAATTTGGATTACCAAACGGTTTCAAACATTATGTGCTTATAATCAAATCAAACGGCTAGACGAGATGAATCCAATGAGCCCAAGATCATCGAATTCCGACATCATTAAGACATTTAAATGTCAATCAAACGATCCATGATCAAGGGATTCAACATCGGCCGTCCATCCAACCACTTCCCACTTACCCTTGATCTCTTACCTATTTATGGGTCATGCTACTCCTGAAATCTATAAATAGACCCCTCATTTCTCTTGAGAGGGGACCCAAGCAAGAAGAGAAGAATAGAAGAGAAGGAAGAAGATAAGGAAGAGAAGGAAAAAGCTCCTCCTCGACCACTGTCGACGTTTCGCCGAACCACCATCGGAGTTTCGTCAGACCACCTCCAGAGTTTCACCGGACCATCACTTGAGACCCTCACCTTCGCCGAACAACCACATGAGGCCCTCACCTTCATCGGACAACCACTTGAGGCCCTCACCTTCGCCGGACCACCACCTGAGGCCCTCACCTTCGTTGGACAACCACCTGAGGCCCTCACCTTCGGCGTACCACCAGTTGAGGCCTTCGCCTTCGCCGGACCACCACATGAGGCCCTTGCCTTCACCGGACAACCACATGAGGCCCTCACCTTCACCGGACCACCACTCGAGGCCCTCGCCTTCTCCGGACCACCACCTGAGGCCCTCGCCTTCGCCGGACCACCACCTGAGGCCCTCGCCTTCGCCGGACCATCACCTGAGGCTCTCGCCTTCGTCTGACCATCACCTGACGCCCGGACTTCTACCAGAGTACTACCTTATTACTATGGTCCTTCTGACCTCCATCACCAGACAATGATCTTTCTGACCCCGATCTCTTGCCAACTACGGTCTTTCGGACCTCTTTCTCATGCCGACTACGGTCCTTCCGACCTACGTCACCTACTACGATCCTTCCAACCTCCATCACCAAACAACAATCTTTCTGACCCAGGTCTCCTACCAACTACGATCTTTCGGACCCCTGTCTTCTGCCGACTATAATCCTTCCGACCTATGTCATCTACTATGGTCATTCCGACCTCCATCACCAGACAATAGTCTTTTTAACCCTGGTCTCCTGTCAACTACAGACTTTCGGACCCCTATCTTCTACCGACTATGGTCCTTTCGACCTCCGTCACCTAATACGGTCCTTCCGACCTCCATCACTAGACAACGATCTTTTCGACCTCCATCCAGTCGACTATGGTCGTGCCAACCAAACAAACATGTCTATATTATAACTCCCACCATGTAATTGTAATATCAAGATCTGCTCCAGGATCGTCCAGGACGATCTGGGATCGTCCTGGGACGATCAGTGAAAATTCAGCTCCAGATTTTGCCCAGTTTTGCTCCAGGTGATTTTCTGCATGCATCGTCCAGGCCGATTGGAGACATCGGCCAGGCCGATCGGCACTGTAGAAAATATCGTCCCTGCAATAGCCCTGAAGGGAGACCAGGCCGATCCTTTTGGTCAGATCGTCCCGGGACGATGCTGCGATCGGCCAGGCCGATCTGTGTATATTAAAGCTGATTTCAGTCGTTTTGAAGAGAGAGAAAAATCAGAAAATAAAAAATAAATATCTGAGGAGAGAGAAAGTCGTGGGATTTTGGAGAAAAGTGGATTTTCGGACGACGCGGAGCCGTTTTCGATCGAAGTGACTGTTGAGGAATTTGCTGTGCTCGAGGTAAGGCACATTCTACCTTTCTCAATTTTCAGAACCGTCGTGTTTGGCGGTATATTCTGTCCGGATTTTGTTTCCGTTAGCGATTTTCGTCCGTATCTTTTGATCGGTTCAGTTTTTACCGCGTAACTTTCTGTATATTGTTGACGTGCCGAGTGTGCACATTTTGGTTATTTTCTGAAGATTTTCGTCCGGGTATTTTTGATTCGACTGTGTTTTTAGTCGACCGGATTTTTCTGTGAAATTGGAATTTATCTGTGCAGTAGAATAAAGGTTCTGAAATGTTGATATCTGTATTCTGTGCGAATTCGGTAAATTTTCTTTGCAGGAATTTTTGTGTAAATTCCGTATACTGCCGTTGTGCTGCCCGATTTTTGGGTAATTTCTGAATTGTCCGTATTTTTTCTGAATTGAAATGCTATGTGTATAAGCTATAAAAAGGGAGTTATAAGGGGCCTGGATCCTATGAGATTCAGTAAGTGTCAGGGAAATCTGAAATGAGCTCAATCTGAAATCTGATATCTGTTCTGTTCCGGATCCGATGAATTCTGTTTTGGTGCTATAAGCACATCTGTTTTGGTGCCGTGAGCACAAAGGGAGACATAAGGGGCCTGAATCCTATGAGATTCAGTCAGTGTCTGGGAAGGGAGGCATAAGGGGCCGGAATCCGTAGAGATTCCGTCAGTGTCAGGGCATTTAGCTTTATGTATCTGTACTACTTTCTGTATCTGTTCTGTTCTGTACGAAATTGTGATTATGATATGATATGATCCGTACGATTCTGATTTCTGTTTCTGACTCTGTTGATTTGTTCTGTTCTGATACGATCTGTACGACTCTGATGTGATCTGATATCTGTCCGTAAGTTTTGATTTCCGATTCTGTTCCGACTTCTGATCTGATTTCTGTCTGATAAGTTTGGTTTTGTTTTCTGAGGATTTAGATTGGTGGTTTGTTGCTTTGCTGAGCTGTTGAGCTCACCCTTGCTTTCTGGTGGTTTTCAGGTTCTGGGAAGGGCAAGGAAGTCCAGGACTAGGTTTCAGAGTCTGATCAGATTAGGTACTTTTGTACTTTTGATTTTTGTACAGTCATGGCTTTCCTGTTCTGTCTTTCTTTCTGTTGAAAGCCATGTATTGTTCTGTAGATGATTATTTTGAGGAAATGAAAAGATAGATGTTTTGTTCCGCTGCATTTGATGTTTTTAGTAGCTCTGTTGTTCTGTGCGCTTCTGTTGAGTTAAGAATTTGGAAGATCAGTTCAGTAACCTAATCCAAAGCCAGATCCTGGTTAGCTATTCTCCGTCGCGATCCGGCGCGGGCGGGATCCGTCTCGTCTCGGGTCGGGTCGTGACAAGCTTTTGTGGTATCAGAGCACTGGTTTTGGAAACAGGTTGGATTGTAAAACAGAGCTCTAGGAAGTGATCAGTGAGTCTGTCTGGGAGGTAGTTTTGGGTCGTTTGGCTTTTTATTGTGTTATTTTGTGTTGTTTTGTGATAGTTTTCCGGATTTTCTGGATTTTTCTGTATGGATCAGCCAGACCCAGACATGACAGACGGTCAGAGTGACGATCAGGCAGCACCAGTGGGGAGTACAGCCCCAGTGGTCGGTGCTGATACGCTTTCACAGTTTGCTTCGCTTGTTGCTCAGATGATGAGCGAGACTCAGAGCAGAGCTTCGACTGTTAGATCTGAGGACATTGATCGACACCTGCAGTTATTTTTGAGGTTGAAGCCTCCGAGGTTTGAGGGCGCTGTTGAGCCCAGAGCAGCCGAGGAGTGGCTGAGGAGATTGGAGAAGACTTTTGACGGGATGCAGTGTCCTGCAGACAGGAAAGTTCCGTTAGCTGTTTTTCTGTTGGACGGAGAGGCTGAGCACTGGTGGGATGGCCAGCAAGCAGCCAGATTTCAGGGCAGATTGAACTCCTTGATTACTTGGGAAGAGTTCACTGAGGTATTCAGAGACTGGTTTGTTCCCCCTTCTGCACGACAGCAGATGCAGGAGAGTTTTCTGAGACTTGTTCAGGGGAGCAAGACGGTGATGCAGTACGAGGCTGAGTTTACTGCATTAGCCAGGTACGCTCCGCAGCTGGTTAGCACGTCTGCTGAGAGGTGCTACAGATTTCTGAGAGGCTTACGAGACACTTTGAGGCAGCCTCTGATACCATTCCGGATCACCGATTTTTCTGAGCTTGTGGAGCGAGCTCGTCTGATTGAGAATGACATGACGGCTACTCAGCAGCGGTGGACTGCGAGTAGGAAGAGGTTTGGAGGAGAGACATCTGGCAGTGGTTCCTCTGGGAAGAGGAGATTTGTTCCTGGATCTGGATCTGGAGATTCCAGGAAGAGCGGAGGATCGTCTGGTACTGCTACCAGTACGACTAGTTCTGGATCTGTCAGTACGGCACCTGTGTGCCAGAGTTGTGGACGGCGACACCATGGCCAGTGCTACAGGATAGCTGGTCTTTGTTTCAGATGTGGTCAGCCGGGACATCGGATTGCAGAATGTCCGCAGATGGGATTTGATCAGCGTTCTGAGTTCCGATCTGAGGGCTTTGTCAGACCTGCCGGTTCAGCAGCAGGAAGACCGAGGACTGTTCCTCCACGCCCTGAGGGATTTGCTGGTAGAGGTGGTGGTTCTAGTTCTGCACCACGGAGACCACCTACGATTCAGAGGGAGCAGAGTAGTTCTGTTGCTTCAGCTCCTGTTCCAGTTCAGCCACGAGTTTACAGTTTGAGTCAGCAGGAGGCTCGTGATGCTCCGGATGTTGTGACAGGTACGGTTTACATTTCTGATCAGCCCTGTCGTGTTTTGTTTGACTCTGGAGCGAGTCATTCTTTTCTGTCCGAGCATTGTTTTGAGATTTTACATTTGGATTCGATGGTTTTACCGGTTTCTTTGTCTGTGATTTTACCGGCTGGGAATCCATTGATTGCTCGACAGTTTTGTTTGTGTGAGATCGAGATTTCTGGCAAGAAGTGGAAGTCTAGTTTGATTCGATTGCCGATTTCGTCGTATGATGTGATTCTGGGCATGGATTGGCTGAGTCAGTATGAGGCCCAGATAGACTGTCTGAAGAAGCAAGTGAGTTTGCTTGTGGCTGGAGAGAGAGTTGTATTTCAGGGATTACGAGGTGTTCTCTCCAGTCTGGTTTCTGTGTTGGAGGTGAGCAGGATGTGGAAGAAGGGATGCCCAGTATTTTTGGCTTCGGTGCGGGATCTGAACCTAGAGGTTGGTTCTGTTTCTGAGATCCCTGTGGTACGGGAGTTTGCTGATGTTTTTCCTGAGGAGTTGGTTGGGTTACCTCTGGATAGAGATGTGGAGTTCTCTATCGATGTTTTTCCGGGTACAGCTCCGATATCGAAAGCTCCGTACAGGATGGCACCGAAAGAACTTTCTGAGTTGAAAGTTCAGCTTCAGGAGTTGGTTGACAGAGGTTTTGTACGTCCTAGTGTTTCGCCCTGGGGAGCACCTGTTCTGTTTGTGAAGAAGAAGGACGGTACACTCCGTATGTGTATTGATTACAGAGATTTGAACAAGGTCACGATCAAGAACAAGTATCCTTTGCCTCGGATAGACGACTTGTTTGATCAGCTTTCCGGATCTTCGGTATTTTCGAAGATTGATTTGAGATCCGGATATTATCAGGTGAAGGTGAAGGAAGCTGATGTGGTGAAGACTGCTTTCAGTACTCGGTACGGGCACTACGAGTTTTTGGTTATGCCTTTTGGGGTAACCAATGCGCCTGCGATTTTTATGGATCTGATGAACCGAGTATTCAGGGAGTATTTGGATCAGTTTGTGATCGTCTTCATTGACGATATTCTGGTATATTCTGCATCTGAGGATGAGCATGCCAGACATTTGAGGATTGTGTTGGAGACTTTGAGGAGGCATCAGCTGTATGCCAAGTTCTCCAAGTGTGAATTCTGGCTGAAGAGTATTTCATTTCTGGGGCATGTGATTAGCGGAGAAGGCATTTCTGTAGATCCCCAGAAGATTCAGGCTGTTGCTGATTGGCCAAGGCCGACTACGGTATTTGAGGTACGTAGTTTCTTGGGCATGGCCGGGTATTATAGGAAGTTTGTGAAAGGATTTTCACAGATTTCGACTCCTCTGACGAGACTGACTCAGAAGTCAGTACCTTTTGTTTGGACACCGGAGTGTGAAGCTAGTTTTCAGAGATTGAAGGAGTGTTTGACTTCAGCTCCAGTGTTGGCACTTCCGTCAGGTACGGAGGGTTTCCAGGTGTTCAGTGATGCTTCACTGAAAGGATTGGGTTGTGTTCTGATGCAGCATGGTCAGGTAATTGCTTATGCTTCGAGACAGTTGAAACCACATGAGAAGAATTACCCGACGCATGATCTGGAGTTAGCTGCAGTTGTTTTTGCTTTGAAGATTTGGCGTCATTACCTGTATGGCGTCAGATGTGAGATCTTTACTGATCATAAGAGCCTGAAGTACATTTTTACTCAGAAGGATCTGAATCTGAGACAGAGGAGGTGGCTCGAGTTGATCAAGGACTACGATTTGACTATTCAGTATCAGCCTGGGAAGGCGAATGTGGTAGCGGACGCTCTGAGCAGGAAGTCTTCTGGATTCTCAGGTATTCAGCTTACCTGTGATGACTTTCTGATTCGTGATTTGGAGAGATTGCAGTTGGAGGTGGTTTCCTCCAATGATTTGGAGTTGGCTCAGATGAGTATTCAGTCTTCTTTGGAAGCACGGATTCAGGAAGCCCAGAAGTCAGATTCTGATTATTCGAAGTTGATAGCTCAGATTGGATCTGGTAAGACTCCTGAACTTCGAATTTCTGATTCTGGTGCTATTTTCTGTAAGAACAGGTTGTGGGTACCTGTGTCTGGAGACTTGAGGCAGGAGATTCTGTACGAATCTCACCATTCTGGCTACACTGTTCATCCAGGCAGTGGTAAGATGTACGCTGACATGAAGCTTTTGTTTTGGTGGCCTGGGATGAAGAAGGATGTGGCAGAATTTGTGTCGAGATGCGAAGCCTGTCAGTTGGTGAAGGCAGAGCATCAGCGACCAGGTGGACTGTTGCAGTCGTTGCCTATCCCTGAGTGGAAATGGGAGGAGGTAACGATGGATTTTGCGATGGGTTTTCCTCGATCTAGACAAGGACATGATGCCATTTGGGTGGTTGTAGATCGATTGACCAAGTCAGCCCATTTTCTTCCGATTAGACAGACGGATTCAGTTGATCGCTTGGCACAGATTTATGTGAAGGAAATAGTCAGATTGCACGGTGTGCCTCGTGTGATCGTATCTGATCGAGATGGACGTTTTACTTCCAGACTTTGGAAAGGCATTCAGCAAGGCTTGGGTACGAAACTGCATTTCAGTACAGCTTTTCATCCTCAGACCGACGGACAGTCTGAGAGGACTATTCAGGTACTGGAAGATCTGTTGAGGCTTTGTGTTCTGGACTTTAGCGGAAGTTGGGAGGATCATATTCCGCTGATTGAATTTGCTTATAACAACAGTTTTCAGTCCAGTATCGGTATGGCACCGTACGAGGCTCTGTATGGCAGGAAGTGTCGTACTCCTTTGACTCTGACGGAGGTCGGAGATAGACAGGCTTTGGGGGCCACTTTTGCTGATGAAACTGCTCAGAAGATCAATTTGATAAGAGAAAGATTGAAAGCCGCTCAAGATCGTCAGCAGAAGTATTACAATCAGAAGCACAGATTTGTTGAATTTCAGATCGGTGACTTTGTGTATGTCAAAGTCAGCCCGATGAAAGGTGTGAGCAGATTTGGTCAGGTAAACAAGCTTAGTCCAAGGTATGTTGGACCATTTGAGATTTTGGAAAGAATTGGAAAAGCCGCTTACAAGTTATTGCTTTCTGAATCTATGCCTGATGTGCATAATGTGTTTCATGTATCCACTCTGAGGAAGTGGGTTTCAGACTCTGGGAAGAAGTTGTCAGCTGATGAGGTGGAGATTCAGGAGAATCTGGCGTACAAGGAAGAGCCAGAGCTTATTTTGGCGTACGACGTTCGAAAGTTAAGAAATAAAGAGATTCCGATGGTTAAAGTCCAGTGGAAGCACCGGACTGCACGGGAAGCAACTTGGGAGAAGGAGTCTGATATGAGACGGTCGTACCCGTACTTGTTTTGACTGAGTTTGGACTGGATAATGTCGAGGACGACATTTTTCTGAGTTGGGGAGATTGTAATATCAAGATCTGCTCCAGGATCGTCCAGGACGATCTGGGATCGTCCTGGGACGATCAGTGAAAATTCAGCTCCAGATTTTGCCCAGTTTTGCTCCAGGTGATTTTCTGCATGCATCGTCCAGGCCGATTGGAGACATCGGCCAGGCCGATCGGCACTGTAGAAAATATCGTCCCTGCAATAGCCCTGAAGGGAGACCAGGCCGATCCTTTTGGTCAGATCGTCCCGGGACGATGCTGCGATCGGCCAGGCCGATCTGTGTATATTAAAGCTGATTTCAGTCGTTTTGAAGAGAGAGAAAAATCAGAAAATAAAAAATAAATATCTGAGGAGAGAGAAAGTCGTGGGATTTTGGAGAAAATTGGATTTTCGGACGACGCGGAGCCGTTTTCGATCGAAGTGACTGTTGAGGAATTTGCTGTGCTCGAGGTAAGGCACATTCTACCTTTCTCAATTTTCAGAACCGTCGTGTTTGGCGGTATATTCTGTCCGGATTTTGTTTCCGTTAGCGATTTTCGTCCGTATCTTTTGATCGGTTCAGTTTTTACCGCGTAACTTTCTGTATATTGTTGACGTGCCGAGTGTGCACATTTTGGTTATTTTCTGAAGATTTTCGTCCGGGTATTTTTGATTCGACTGTGTTTTTAGTCGACCGGATTTTTCTGTGAAATTGGAATTTATCTGTGTAGTAGAATAAAGGTTCTGAAATGTTGATATCTGTATTCTGTGCGAATTCGGTAAATTTTCTTTGCAGGAATTTTTGTGTAAATTCCGTATACTGCCGTTGTGCTGCCCGATTTTTGGGTAATTTCTGAATTGTCCGTATTTTTTCTGAATTGAAATGCTATGTGTATAAGCTATAAAAAGGGAGTTATAAGGGGCCTGGATCCTATGAGATTCAGTAAGTGTCAGGGAAATCTGAAATGAGCTCAATCTGAAATCTGATATCTGTTCTGTTCCGGATCCGATGAATTCTGTTTTGGTGCTATAAGCACATCTGTTTTGGTGCCGTGAGCACAAAGGGAGACATAAGGGGCCTGAATCCTATGAGATTCAGTCAGTGTCTGGGAAGGGAGGCATAAGGGGCCGGAATCCGTAGAGATTCCGTCAGTGTCAGGGCATTTAGCTTTATGTATCTGTACTACTTTCTGTATCTGTTCTGTTCTGTACGAAATTGTGATTATGATATGATATGATCCGTACGATTCTGATTTCTGTTTCTGACTCTGTTGATTTGTTCTGTTCTGATACGATCTGTACGACTCTGATGTGATCTGATATCTGTCCGTAAGTTTTGATTTCCGATTCTGTTCCGACTTCTGATCTGATTTCTGTCTGATAAGTTTGGTTTTGTTTTCTGAGGATTTAGATTGGTGGTTTGTTGCTTTGCTGAGCTGTTGAGCTCACCCTTGCTTTCTGGTGGTTTTCAGGTTCTGGGAAGGGCAAGGAAGTCCAGGACTAGGTTTCAGAGTCTGATCAGATTAGGTACTTTTGTACTTTGATTTTTGTACAGTCATGGCTTTCCTGTTCTGTCTTTCTTTCTGTTGAAAGCCATGTATTGTTCTGTAGATGATTATTTTGAGGAAATGAAAAGATAGATGTTTTGTTCCGCTGCATTTGATGTTTTTAGTAGCTCTGTTGTTCTGTGCGCTTCTGTTGAGTTAAGAATTTGGAAGATCAGTTCAGTAACCTAATCCAAAGCCAGATCCTGGTTAGCTATTCTCCGTCGCGATCCGGCGCGGGCGGGATCCGTCTCGTCTCGGGTCGGGTCGTGACAGTAATGGCCTCTATATGATGTACATTTGTACCATCAAACTAAGGCCTTCTCCCAAGGAAGGGCCTCCTTTATAATCAACTGCAAATACTAGTGGATTCATTCAAATTGGGCCAGGCCCCATGGTTTTTCCCCTTTTTTAGGGGTTTCCACGTAAAAACTCTGGTGTCTCTTATGAATGCTACACTCCCTCTCTTATCTGCTTGTGTGCTGGATCTTCGTACAACGCTAAGACGCTAAACTTTATAGTTCTCTACCACCGCGAATACTCCAGGACGCAACATGTTCCATTTATAAACCCCACCTATTTTGAGATTCAGCCATCTAGAAAGAAAAATAAGAGAAAATGCCCATCTAAAGAGTCCCGCACTCCAATGGATTTATTTCCATCAAATTTTTTTTAATTGATACGTTGCTACAATTCAAATTGATGAGGGGCAAATCTCAATATATATTTAAATTAAAATTTTCAAGAATAAATTAAGATAATTCAAATTCTAATTTAAACAAACTTATTGTTGCCTGTATATTTTGATGAGACCAACTCAATGACATCAAAATTGATTAAATTTGAATATGAATGAGCTCAAATCAAACATTTCAAGCACTATAAAATTTTGGCACGTTAATTGAAGAACAAAAAAAAAAAGATTCAAATCTTAAATGCTTATATTTAAATATAGCATCTAAACTACTTGAATCCAATGAGCCAAAATCATTTAGTTCTAACACCACCATGGCACTTAAATACTTAAAGAATTATCTATGATCGAAAGATTAAATATGGGTCATCCAATTAAGTTTCATGAATTTGACAATATTTAAAGGGTGTGCTTCTCTACAAAATCTATAAAGAGGGAGAGTTTAGATCTTGACTTGAGATTTCATAGAGCTAAGAGCTCTAAGAATCCCATATCTCCACTCGAGTGCCATCATCTAACCATCATTATCGGATCATCATTGGGACATATGCCATTGGATTATTGCTTGACTATCACCAACAAACTACTGCCATTTCATTTTTAAATCGCCACTTGATAGTTGCCCTCAAACCACTACTTGACATCCTCCTCATAACACCACCAACATTGTTACAATAGTACCCAATTGTAGCCATCAAAAGGTCGTTCGATCACCACTATCATAACATTGCTTGACTACCGCCATTAGACCACCGTCCGATCGCTATTGTCAGTCCACCGACCGACTATCATTGTTAATCTACGATCATTGAAACATCACTCAATCATTGCCCTCTAACTTTCGGCCGATTGTCAACATCAAAATACATCTAGCCTAATCACCATCACCTGATCATCACCATCACACCATCACTCCAACAACATTGTTGGACCACTGTCACTGGATTAATGTCCTTCAACAATTATTGCTAGACTATAATCCTCTGATCTTAATCTGTTGATTATAATCCCATGATAATCATTGAACCAATGTCACATCATTATAGTCCTTCAACCATCGTAACTAAACTACAATCGTCTAACTGTTGACCGATCCACATCATTGGATCATAGATGCCTTACTAGGATTTTTTAACCATCATCGCATGATTATAGTCTTCTAACCACCATCTTTCGACTACGATCGATTAACTAATCACTTGAGAATAATCCTCCCAACACATCACCCAATTATGGTGTTCTGACCATTGTTGTCTAACTACAACCTTTCAAATATCATTGTTTAATTATAATCATATGAACATTGTTTCTCAAGTACAATCCTCTAACTATTGTTAGATGGATATATTTATCTTGTCATACCCTATAATCTAATTTGAAAGATTTTTTTTTTATATATTTTAATAATAACAACCAGAGCAATCTAATTTAATCTATCATTAATAAACAATGAAAATAAATTATAGAATTATATGTATATATATATATATATATATATATATATATATATATATATATATATATATATATATTATATATATATATATATATATATATATATATAATCATTGCTCTCAAAGTTATCATATATAATGGAGAAATTAGTAAACAAGTATATGTGTCGAATCGATAAAACAGTCGTTGTATCAGTATTATTAATCGATAAATAAATCGTATAAAGTGATAAAATCAAAGTATAAGTAAAGATTATCAGAAATCTCATGAAGATGTACACACGATACACAGTGATTCTATATCAATATCTTAATCACATACTCAGTATAACATGTTCTTAGTATATCACATGCTTAGTATTAATTTAATGAATCAATAATAGTAACATTGAATAAATAATGGTATTAGTAACAGTTCAACAATAATATTAGTGTCTGTATCGATACCAACAAATTTAGTGGCTGTAGTAGTAAAATAATGCAATAACACTAAATCTATACAATGATAATAAATTAATATAATATCAATAAAGTTGTACAGTAATAATGAATTCATAACATTCATTTTGGCGGTCACACTAAACAAGTTAGAATTCTGGCTTATCAATGTTTTTCCAGTATCGTATCAGCGTCAATAAACTATTAGCTCAATAAATAAGTTAGTCACTCTTTGCCCATTGACATAATAATAATTTCTTATAACTCTCATTCGTTGTATCATTGTATTATTAGAGGATAATACCCTACCATAATATTTAAAATAATGCTTATCGGCCCATCATCATGTACATGTTAGTCAATATACAACCAACATGTTAACTAGTCTTTACTTATCTTATACACATACATATTATTATTATTATATTATAACAGTAATAATGACCAACTATTACACAAGCACATATGCACATTCATTTTCAATGCATTGTAAAAAATAAAAAAATAGTTGGACGTAATTCAGAAGGTGTCAAAATATCCTAACGGTAGAAACCAAAAAAATCCTATTGAATAGAAATTTGCATTTTTAAAAATTAAAAAAAGTATTAAAAAAATTACGCGGTGAAAGTTTTACCAATATAAAATTGTCATTATTTTTTGGTAACTAAAGGATAAGTTTGATATAAAAAATCTCAAAAATATCAAATTATTGAAATAAGAAATAATGAAATTTGATAATATAATGAGACGAATAAATCTCCCAACAAGATCAACAAACATCACTCTACGACCTCCTAATCTCAAATTTCCATTTCTTTCTCTTCTATTTTTTACTCTTAATTTCTTCTAGCAAGTCTCTGGCTTGTACCAAATGAAATGAAATGTTAGGGCTGTCAAAATAGGGTCATGGGTCGGGTTCGAGTCCAACCCAGAACTAACCCAGCACTGTTCGACCCGACCCTGATTTTGCAAACGGGTTAGTTTTTTGACCCGAACCCGACCTGTTTTGGGTATATTATACTAAATTTTTTTTATTTATTTAAACTTAAATCAAATTAAAGTAAGATTTACTTTAATTAATTTAAAGTAAACCAAGCTTAATTCAATTTGGGTAACATGATTTATTATTTTTTTGAAATAATATTTACTTATTTTATAACAATTTTTTAAAATTCTCCTAAATTAATTAAAAATGTGTCAAATCGTGTTGATTTTGGGTTTTCGAGTCAACCTAAACTAGTTTTACAAACGGGTCGAAATCCTTAACCCAAACACGAATCGGTTCGGGTTCGGGTTGACATATAAAATAAATCCTTGTATTTCCTTAAATATATAAAATAAACCCATATTTTAAACACAAACATAAGGATTTCATTTCATAGTTTTGATATACTTGTTCAATCCAATTCAAATTATTAAAAAAAAAAAGAGAGCAAATTTAAAATTATTTTTTATTTTTTCAGTATAAATGAGTTCCTGATGAGCACCCGCGCTCCGATCGACTAATCGATTACAACGGTTCCTGTCCGACCGAAATCCCCCAAAGCTTCTGTCTGCGCAGGCAGCGCTCCCATTTCTCTTCCTCGTCTGCAATTTCGCTTAGTGGCCGCAGTCGTTCTGTCGCTGGTAATGGGAGTAGGCGGAAACTTCTGGGATCTCCTCAAACCCTATGCCCGCTTCGAAGGCGTCGATTTTCTACGCAACAAGCGTGTCGCGGTTGATCTCTCATTCTGGATCGTTCAGCACGATGCCGCCATTCGCAGCAAATATCCCCGCGCTCGTTGTCCGCACCTCCGCATTACCTTTTTCCGAACCCTAGCTCTATTCACTAAGGTTTCTTCCACCTCCCTCTCTCTTCTCTATTTGTTTTCTCTATAGTGTTCATGTTGAAACATAAATGATGAACCTTGGTTTCATTTACTTAGTTGGGAGCATTTCCGGTGTTTGTTGTGGATGGAGAGCCTTCGCCACTCAAGGATCAAGCGAGGATGGAACGTTTCCTTCGGGGTTCGGGCCTGGAGCTTTCGGTTCTCTTGAAGCCGCCGGAGGCTGTGGCAGGGCAGGCTGCGCCAGCTGCAAAGCGGCGGAACCGTGTGTTCTCTACGTGGGTGCAGCAATGCGTGGTGAGTGGAAGGTTGTTAAAGACGATCCTTTGTTTAAATCTATTGCAATTCGTTTGTGCAAGTAGGTCTTTCAAATATATGATATGGAGTAAATAATAAAAATATACTGTTATTATAGTAAAAATAATATATATGTATATAGAGATATGTGCCTAAATATATATATGTATATATTATGATTATGATGTATTATAGTAGAATATATTTAGTATCCGTTACTGTTATTCATTCATTATATTATGTTAAGTAAGTTTTGTTTATTTATATGTTTTGATTTTGTTGATATGTATTTGTATATGCACTTCCTCAAAAACCAAACAATAGGAATCAACTCACTTATTTGATGGACATTCATGTAACTTTGAAATGTCTTCCCTAACTTCCACTTTCAGGAGTGGGAGAGTGGGAGGTGCTACTTCTTCCTCTTATGAGCAACCAAACAGATCCTAAATGCAAAAGAGCGAGAGAGGGAATAAAATGTAATAATCTTTCAATTCTTAGTCTTTCTTTCATTATGCACGATGCCATTTTACCTAAATTTTGTGGATCTATCTCAATGAGGTTCCCTATTGAAGATATTCTCAACATTTATTTTATATCACTTTAGTCTTCCATCATTACAGGTATTATCATAAATAGGAAAATATTTATTCACTTACAGTGAGTTGTTGCACTCACTAGTTGATGGAATTTTCTCGAAGGAACCAGTTGAATGTTTACAGAACTCTACTTATTCTTTCTGAATTGTGAGAATAAATGTCACATTTTTGAAATTTCATAGCTACTGCTTAGGGAGTGGGAAGATAGAGAAATATGTAAATGTTTTGTTGGAATTTTTGCTGTTCTGTATCTTAAATAGAGTTAAATACAATAATTTTTAATCCTTTTTACAAATTACCTTACCTACAAGGTAAAAGCTTCCTCGGTACCTAGTAGTAACTAGTAATTGTGTGCTTGTTATATTGTTGAAGCAGCTTTCAATCAATTTACTAGAATAGTTAAACATCATTACATGAAGTTTGGGGCAAGGTTTCTGTTGCCCCTTCTTCAGTCATAGCTTCCAGTGATATGGTGGTAGTCGGTAGACACACACGATAAGTTAGTTTTTAGTCCATTGCACTTTTGGTTCCCTTGTCTCGTCTATTGTTTCTCTTTCTAGCCTGCCAAGGGCTTAAACCTTCATTTTCATCTTATGAATGAAATTTGATAGCTACAAAAGTTTTGGTCCTAAGGAAGTTTTACTGCCTCAAATTACTTTATTCCTCTTTCGTGAAAACTTAAAAAATGTATTTAATAAAATTGTGATTAGACCTATCATATTCTATGGATCTGAATTTTGGGCGATAATAATGTTCTAGACAATCAAGTTGAGCGGGGTTCAAATGGAATGCAAATGATTATATTAGAGAATTTGTGGCAACAATTCTTATTAAAGACAAGGCAGTGAGAAATTGGCCCAGATGGTTTGAGAATTTGCATTGGAATTTGGAAGGCAGGAATTGCTCCACTAAGACGAGCAGATAAAGTTAATGTGGAATGATTAGGAGGGAAAATGGGTAGAACAAATGTAATATAGATATAAATTGTAAAAAAAAAGAAGGAAATTGTGTTAAATAAAGTTACATCTCTTACAACATTTAAAATGAATGAATGGAAAATAATTATTCATAAAGTTGAAATGATAATGATTATGGAAGTACTTTATATCTCAGTGCTCCTGTTGTGTTATTTTCCTTAAGTAACTAATGTGTACAATTTTATTATTTATCTTGAATATTAAATATTTTATTTGCGACGGCTGCTCTTGTTAACTAGCTAACTAATTTAATTTTATACACGCTATTGTTCAGCTATTAAAAAACAAAAGAGGTTCATAGTGAAATTAAATGAGGATAGAAGTTCAATTGCATTTGGCAACCCCTCGTTTGAGGGAAAAAAAAAACTGTCTAAGAACTAGAACTAGTGTTATGGGTATGGATCCGATTCTGATAATGGTGAATATGTGAGTGTTGTAGTGATCTTACCTAGGATCCTTTCCCTAATTTTAGCTCATGAATTTCTTCTAAACAAAATGGCATGTATAATTTTAATTACCATGAATTTAGTTATAGAAAGAGCATGTTGTGGGTTTCTTCGAGGTACTTTAGACATTAGAGGAAAATGTTTATGCTAGGCAATGATATTATTCATTAAAGAGAGGTAAGTATAATGATAGTCTATCGTCCTTTTCTACCTTTACTTCAATGAAATGAAAATCAAATGGTAAATTACAGACTTTTTCCATGGATTTCCCAATGTATCTTTTATCATCCATAAATTTTAGTGAATTGAAGCATCCTTCATTTTATGTTTATGCATCTAGGCCAATTCATAAGATCATAATTAAGTTGAAACTTTCTTAAATTATGATGGTATAATTTATAATGAAAAAGTTTAGGTTGTAAGGAAATTAATAAGTTTAATTTTGGTATTAACTTGGACTATGCTGTTAGGCTGGTACCTAAATTTTACACGTCTATCTTTATGGATGGCATAAGCCCTAGATAAATCATAAAAAATAGGGGGTATCAGTGTTGTTCAACGTTCAGGTTTAGGAAAGCTGGCATAAATATTTATCCCCACATAATTTATTCAAAAATCAAGGTTGTTTTTTATAGTTCAGCTACAAATGGCTCAATATAGATGTGACATAATTTACCAGTGTTATATGTACGTCAAACTGAAGACCTTTGCCAATTTTTTTTTTTACGTGAAAGCCTAACTGTTATGTCTGCCCAACCTAAAGTGACTGCTTATTTATTATGTTTGCAAAATATACTCAACATTCTCACTGGAGTCTCAATTGCATTTTCATATCAACAACAATGTAATTTTTGACAAGACATTCTCACCCGTAATTTCTATTCATTAAAAATGATTTTTTATTTGGTCTTTGAAGTTTTGGAAAGCATTGAGTAATTTTTTGTTAACATTGCTAGGAATTGCTTGAAATCCTAGGTATGCCTGTTTTGAAAGCTCAATCTGAGGCTGAAGCCCTTTGTGCACAATTGAACTATGAAGGCCATGTTGATGCTTGCATTACTTCGGACAGTGATGCATTCCTCTTTGGGGCAAAGTGTGTTATTAAATGCCTTCGATCTAATTCCAAAGTAAGCAGGTGCTTCTACAGTTCTTCTTTCATCTTATTCTTGGTCTTAGATTTGCTTAAATTATTTTAAAGAAATAAATGGATCTATGTTGCCATGCATTTACTTGACATAAGCCCGACTTTTTAATTTTACTGATTTTGCATCTTCAGCATGCCTAAGAGGTTCATTAATAAACTTTAGAGCAATGGTTGAACTGTAAGTATACTTGTTTATCCGGATAAGTTCATCCTGAGGTAGATGTGAGAGTGTTCGACAAGGATGCCCCTTCTAATTAAGGTTTAGAATATGCTTGGTTGCTGAAAATATGCGGACAATGAAATGGATATCAAAATTGATGAATTCATGATTTTATGGTTTTTGAATTATCAGAAGACAAATTATCTGATTTTTATTTTTTTTCCTTTTGTTTTCTCTTGATCCAATCACAGCATTAATAAACTTCTTAACTGGCAACAATATATATATGTTGAACAAGCTAACTTTGAGAACCTTAAGAGACAGCAGTGTCATGTGCTTTTCTAGGATGTATTATTTGGTAATCAATGGCAATCAACAAAGGCTTGCGCTGCTTTTTGATCCTCTGCAAGCTTTGTGTGATTTAATGACAATCAACAAAGGCTGTTCTGCATTTTGATCATTAGCATCCATCATCTTACTTAGATGTTTAGATTATCTTCCCTCCGTCGTGAAAGCTAAACACCCGATGATTTTTCTTAAAATAAAGGATATAATAGGTATGAATGTGAACCCAAATTGGTGAACATCAACAAATTTTCAACTTTCGAATGCATATTTTTTCCTTTCCGGCTATAATATCGAGTTGGAAATGAACCTATTAAACCAGTTGAATGAAGATGAACAGTCTTCTAATAGCTATATGTGGATATCATTTTGAGCCTTTTATTAAACTAACGAGTGTCATAATGGTCACATTCTGTTGATGCTGTTTTTGACAAGGAATGCTGTTTTTGAGACGGATCATTATTTGATCTAAAACTAATTTTTAATAGAAGCTTAAGTGACCAATGTGGTAGGTAATCAAGTTTAATATAGAAAGATGGCCCAAGAATACAAGTTGAGTCCAATGATTAGTGTGGTTCTTTTTTATCCTTTTAACAGCTTGATTGGGCAATATAATTGTGAGTTTAATTGTTAGTCTACCTTGCCTGTAAAATTTTGATTAATAGGATTAGCAAACACCATGGCTCATATCTGAAAAGCAACACCATGGCTCATATCTGAAAAGCATTATAAAGATGTCATTTTTCAAATGTTGTAATATTAGTTCATCATGCTATGAGAAAGATAGGTTCAAACCTACATCTTTTGCTTGATGTGACGAGGCATAGCCTAAAAAATGAAGAAAACTACTCTGAAAAAGCTCTATTGTAATGAGAACAAATATATTGACTTCCGTAGATGCTTGCCATTGGTTAAGCTCAATCGTTTAGTGTCAGCTAAGTGTTCTATGTGACTTCCTCCTTGATGCTCATTTACCAGACTTGCTTCCTTGTCTAGGCTTGGTGATGAAGCTTTCTTTTGATTAAGGCTCTTCGTATAATTATGCTTGACATAGCTGGGTGATACACCTTATAAAAGCTCTGTTGTCACTGGTTTTAAGCCGAGCATGTAAAGGGAGCAGCATCATCGTAGATCAAAGTATAACCTTCATCCATGATGGGTTGTTACGTGGGGATGGTTCACACAAGCTCAACATTCCTTCTACATGGTTCTAAGCGCCAGCTTGCCTCCACCTTCATCATTACAAAGAATAGGAAAAAGAAATGTTAAAAGAGCTCAGTTACCCTCCACTACTAGTATTTGCTCACTAGAGTTTTATACTCCTTTCATAATAATCACAACAAAACGATGAATCAAGAGCAGTTAGCTCAAATCACTATTATTGTTGGGAGTAGTTAGAAAAAAATATTGGTTTCTTGGCCCAATGGTGGTGTGTAATATGTCAAATTGGAGGCCAAAGATAAACCAACGTGGTGTGACTTGGTTTTTCCCGATACGCTTAATAAGTGACAACTACATTAAATGATGAATAGCACTTGTAAATAAATTCAAATAAAAGAAAATTCCCATATTATGAACCAACTGCATAATGATACATTAACAACAAGAACCCATTAATTAATAGTTAAAACGTGCCAATTTATTGATCCCATTTGATGCATAATTACAATGTATCATGAATGTAGCTGTCACACGTTGTTGCTCAGGCAAGCCGTATCAATGAAAGGACCCCATACTTGACTGACCAATGGGTCTGAAAACTAATGGATTTCACTTAAGCTATGTGGCCCAGTTGGAAGCCTCCATATGGGTCAATCACAATTCAACATGTTAGGTTGTTTACGTAATATAATCAAACCAATGGTGCACACTTTATTTTTGTTTGTGCAATATGCCACTCTTTGGTATGTCACTTCATTGTCATGGACCCTACATTATTGGGCTAGCCTTTGTTTGAGTGAACTTAATTGTCACGTGGGGAGTGCCAAAGTCGTCACGTGTCCTCCACTGGCCGACCACGCCACAGCCGACCACGTCACTTGAATTGGATATTTGGGTATCAATTTATATGTCATGAGGATATTTTTATAATTACAAATATATCATGGTGAATTTTCAAAATTGGAAATATAACATAATCGGTTTGAACTCACTATAAAATACCCAAAGACTCCATGAAATTGCATACATATTTCTGTAAATTCCTATATGTAATATGCTATCATTTTAGTGTCATTCATTCATTGTGATTTATCTTTAAATTAATAAGTATCACTTTGCAGGAACCCTTTGAGTGCTATTACTTATCTGATATTGAAGCTGGTCTTGGATTAAAGAGAAAACAGATGGTGGCAATCGCTCTTCTAGTTGGCAATGACCATCATTTGCAAGGAGTGCCGGGGTTTGGTGCTGAAACAGCTCTTCGTTTCGTAAAGCTATTTTCAGATGATGATGTTTTGGATAGGTTTGCAAATATATATTAGCTCTATCAATTTTCTAGTAAGATGATATATTCTCATAATTATGACATCTAATACAGGTTATCTGAAGTTGGAAGAGGGATAATTCCTGCATTCCAGGAAGGCATTGAAGCTTCTTTAGAACATGATGCAACTAGTCCATATGAGGGTGTGGCTACTACAAGGTCTCCACACTGTTCACAATGTGGTCACCCAGGCAGCAAAAGAGCTCATTTGAAGATTGCTTGCGAGTATTGTCTCAGCAATGGTTCAGAAAGCTGCATGATGAAATCAACTGGGTTCAAATGCTATTGTTCTCCCTGCAGAGAGGTTCATAAGTTCAACTGCTTGATTTTTTTTTTTCCTTTTTTTTTTCATAGATCTAGACTTTATTTTTTTTTTAAATTGGAGGAGCTAGCTCCATGGCTGTGTTGCATGGTTGTTCTTTCACAAGGGCATTTGATAGGAAATACTTGAATATTTCAAGTAAACCCTAACAAAGATAGAGAGAACAACAAACAATTCTAGGAAATCTGATGGAAAACTATGAAAAACAGTAATTTTATTGCAAAAAGGATAAACTAACGGAAGCAACGAAAGCAAATGTACAATTGTCCTCAATTTGAGAGGAGGACCGTTCTCTCACAATCTCTAAACGAATCTAGAGCCTAAGACACCAAGAATAAACTCTAACAGAACACAATAATCAAGCATAACCCTAACCCTAATTTCTCCCTCATACTTAAGGCATACTATTAATCATTAAAGCAAAAAGACCCAAAAGCCCTTGCCACCCCTTCCTTTGGCTCCAAACTTTGAATTTGAATCTCTAGTGGACCCCACCTAATCCTTCTTTTTCTCTTGCCGCCGCCCCCCCTTCTCTTGTATATATGAACCGGCCCCTTAGAAGGGGCTGGCTGGACTGGTTCACTAAGGACCGGTCTAACAAAACCGCCCTCCTAAAGAATCACCTTGTCCTCAAGGTGAAAACAGGGAAACTGATGTTTCACCCTCTCATATGGCTCCCATGTGGTGTCGTAGTCCGGGAGGCTCTTCCACTTGATTGGCACTTCTTTAGCTCCATCTTCTATCTGGCGAACCCCCATCAACTCTAAGGGTTCCAAAAGCGCCTCCAAATCCTTAGTTAGTGTCATAGGTAACTCAGAGCTTGCTGCAGACTCTCCTATTGCTCTCCTTAGCTGAGATACATGGAACACCGTGTGTATAGTCGCCGTTGGTGGTAGTTTCAGCTGATAAGCCACAGCTCCAATCTTCTCTAATACCTCATATGACCCAAAGTATCTTGGGGCAAGCTTCTTATTCCTCATGTTGGCGACTAACCTTTGCCTATAAGGTTGGAGCTTCAAGAACACCCTTTCCCTTACCTCGAATTGGATGTCTTTTCTATGCCTATCTGCCTGTTTCTTCATAATCTGTTAAGCTCTTAGTAGATGCTTCTTCAACTTTTCTAATACCTTATCCCTCTCCTCCAAGCATTCCTCCATTAAAATTAAATAATGAGATGTTAATCTTATCTAAAATATAAATTAATTCATCAGGATCATCAAATACTCCACCTATGATATTGGATCTTTTTATCAAATCTTTCAATAAGATTTGGTTCTTATCCTAAACTTAAATAATTATTTTCACAAAACATTGGATGTTTCAATAAATTAAATTAATAAAGAAAGATTTATGCATTATATTGAAATCCAGTGAAAAATCAAGAATATGAAACTGAATAATTTATTTGCAACATTTAAATATATCATTTAAATTACTTTTATGATACTGTTAGGCCGGCCCAGGAGAGGCCGGCTGGACCGGTCCAACCGGGACCGGTTCACGTTAATTCCAGGCGGAAGCCTGGCTGGGGGCGGAACCCCCTATGGGCCTCACTTGGGGTTAATGCGATTTTGGGAGGGAAATTTTTGAATGAGGGGCTGTTTTAGGTATTTTGTAATTGACCTTTGTCTTTATTTAGGAGTTATGGTGAGAATTGGCTCTCATCTTGAATTGGAATGTATTTTTGAGATCTAGGGTTTTCTTGCATTGGGCTCTTGGCGTTGCCGGAGATTGAAGAGTTGTTCTTCCTCTCGGATTGAAGAACAAATTGTATCTTGCTATTTTAATTGCCTACTAGTGAAATACAAACCTTCACTTGAGTTTCCTCTCCGTTTTCTCTATAATTTCTGCTGTTTTCCTGTGATAACCTGCTGTCCACTTCTATAAACAGCAGATTTTCTGCTGTTTTGCTCCCGATTTGGCTAGGAATTACTTGAAATCTAGTATTTCCTATCATATACCTATCTACAAAGAAAGAAATTCAATATAAAGTAGCAATCATGATTATAAATAAATAATTTTAGAAACAATTTAATTGGCCCTAATAGTGTAAAGCTAGGAAGTACATTTTCAAAAACGTTGATTTTCAAACATAGATAGCATTAAAATAAAAAACTAATGTCGTAAGGGGAAAAAACAGTAGATAAAATATTATATATGAGCTAAAATATAATAAAATTCTTTTATGTTTAGATTGCAAAGATTATAAAATTATTCCGAGTGAAAATTTATGTCCCCAACATCGATTATTAGTTTTGGACTTTAAGATAAAGGGGCAGAAAATAAATAATAAAGTAAAACGATATTCTAGGATTAGATGGGAGCATTTAAAGAATATTAACAAAAATATTTTTGAGAGTAAGATTTTAGATCTTAAGATTTTATCTGTGCATGAGGATGTCAATGTAATGTGGGAAAAAGTGGCTAGTGATATTAAGAATATTGCAAAAGATGTGCTTAGAGTATCAAAGGAAAAAGCTCCTAATAGTAAACATAGTTGGTGGTGGAATCCAAATGTGCAAGAAAAGATTAAAAATAAGAAGATTTGTTATAAAAATTGGTTTAATTTTAAAAATTCTGATAATCGGGAAAGATATAAAGAGGCTCGTAAGAAATCTAAGAAAGCAATATGCGATGCAAAGACCTTAGCTTTTAGTGATTTATATAATAGATTATATACTAAGGATAGAAATATATATATATATATATATATATATATATATAATATATATATATATATATATATATATATATATATATATATAAGTTAGCCAAACAAAGAGTAGTAGTAAGGATTTAGTTCAAGTGAAGTGTATTAAGGATAAAGATTAAAAAATATTTTTACTAGAAGATAATATTCACAAAGGTGGATGAGATATTTTGCTAAACTTTTTAATGAAAATTTTGAAAATAAGATTGACTATAGTGACCTTAGCACCCTAAATGAAAATAAAGATTTCTATTTTTATCGACGTATTAGTAAAACCGTAGTTAGAGAGGCTTTAAAGAAAATGAAGGGTGGAAAAGCTGTTGGACCTGATAATATTCCAATAGAGGTGTGAAAATGCTTAGGAGATGAAATAATTTCTTGGCTTACCAAACTTTTAATACTATTTTGAAGACTAAAAAGATGTCAGATGAGTGGAGAATGAGTGTGTTAATTCCTATTTTTAAAAATAAAGGTGATGCACAAGATTGTGCGAATTATAGAGGAATTAAGCTAATGTGTCATACTTTAAAACTATGGGAGCGAGTTATGAAGCATAGGTTGCAGCGTGATACTAATGTTTCTCAAAATCAATTTGGATTCATGCCGGGTAGGTAGACTATGGAAGTCATACATTTATTAAGGGGTTTGATGGAGAAATATAGAGAAAATAAGGAGGATCTACATATGATATTTATTGATTTAGAAAAAGCATATGATAAAGTTCCAAGATAAGTGCTATGGAGAGTTCTTAAAAGTTGCAGCGTGATACTAATGTTTCTCAAAATCAATTTGGATTCATGCCGGGTAGGTAGACTATGGAAGTCATACATTTATTAAGGGGTTTGATGGAGAAATATAGAGAAAATAAGGAGGATCTACATATGATATTTATTGATTTAGAAAAAGCATATGATAAAGTTCCAAGATAAGTGCTATGGAGAGTTCTTAAAAAGAAAAATGAGTTAATAATACTTATATTCAAATCATTAAAGATATGTATGCAGGAGCTATTACTTGTGTTCAAACACAAGGTGGTTTGACGAAGTATTTCCCTATTTCGGTTAGGTTACATCAAGGATCAATCTTAAGCCCGTATCTTTTTGCTTTAGTCATGGATGTTCTCACTAGACATTTGCAAGAGGATGTACCTTGGTGTATTCTTTTTGCTTATGATATTCTTCTTGTTGATAAGACTAGAGAGGGAGTTGAAAGTAAACTTGAATTATGGAGGTCAACATTAGAGACTAAAGGTTTTCGCTTGAGTAGATCTAAAATGGAATATATGGAGTGTAATTTTAGTGGTAATAGACCTAGTGAGGGGACTGTGACTTTGGGCGATCAAGTCATTAATAAGAGTACACGTTTTAGATATCTTGGATCTATTGTTCAGAGTGATGGTGAAATAGATGGGGATATTATTAGCAGAATTCAAGTTGGATGGTTGAAGTGGAGGAATGCATCGGGCTTGTTGTGTGATAGCAAAGTACCCCTTAAACTTAAGGAAAAAATCTATAAGATGGTAGTGAGGACTGCAATGCTTTATGGTGCTGAATGTTGGCCATTAAAAGAGAAACATAATACTAAGTTAAGTGTGGCAGAGATGAGGATGCTCAGGTGGATGAGTGGCTTTATCCTTAGAGATAGGATACGAAATGAGCATATACGTGAAAAGGTTGGAGTAGCTTCAGTAGAAGATAAGATTAGAGAGAGTCGCCTTAGATGATTTGGTCACATAAAACGGCGGCCTTCCAATGACCCGGTTAGGAGAGTAGAGGTATTAGATTTGACTTATGTTAAGAAAGGTAGAGACAGACCTAAAAAGACTTGGTTAGAAAATATTAGGAAAGACCTTTCTTTATTAGATTTAAATGAGAATTTGACCTTTAATAGGAAACAATGGAGAAAAATGATTCATGTAGCCGACCCCACGTAGTGGGATAAAGGCTTGATGTTGTTGTTGTTGTTTGTTGAACATACCATATTGTGATCATGTTCAATAAGTTAAGCCTCCATCGATTAGGCACATATCAATCAAGTAGGCTGTGATAGATTTGAATTTGACTCTTAATTACAAAAAAAACATAAAGTGATTTGTATTGAAGTAGATGAAGTTTGTGATAAGAAGAAATGAGAGTTATCAAATTCACAACATTAGGCCAAGGAGAAATCTTCAATAACAACTCAAGAAAAAGTTGCAGAGCTTCATCAATTCTTTTATTTTTTTCATTAAATTATAAATTATTGAAACACAAAAGATAATATTGTTGGAGATGGAAGTAAACACCGCAGCGAAACAACCAAGAAAAAATAGAAAAGCAGCGAAAAGTAATGACACCAGGATTTAATGTGGAAAAATCCAAAATCGAGAAGAAAAAACTACGGAGCAACACCACACAAAAAAATACACTATGAAAATTGGGAGAAATAAGTACATATTTCTCTTCTCTCTCACTTCCTTATTGCTTCTCTTCTCTCTTAAGCCGTTCTCACTCTTAAAACACAAAAGAAAGTCAAGTAAATAACACCAAGGGATGCCACCCTTCAGGAAAAACGAGAAAGAAGAATGTTCAGTCCGCCTCGAAGCGTTGTGGCGTTCAAGCCTCTGTCATCAGTCCATCTGATGATGCTGCGACGCTCAAACCCGCAGCGCTACGGTATCACATAGCATCGGGGCGCTCGGTACATAGCGTTGGGGGCGTTGGACTGAGAAAATTTTTTCATGGTTGGTAAATCATGATTTATTGTAGATAGATAAAAGTCGATATCAAACCGATTAAATAAAAAGACTCAAACGATGGAATTCAGGTGTTAGTCAAGTTAATGATTTATATGTTAGAAATTAGTTGAAGCTGAGCTAAAATTTAGCTAGTACAATATTTCATATATATATATATATATATATATATATATATATATATATATATATATATATATATATATATATATATATATATATATATATAATTGGTAGCGTGCAATATCATAATAATAATAATAATGCATAAACAATTTCATAATTTAAAATCAAAATATTGATATAGATTATGCATTAACCTGCAAAGAATAGCCAAATAGTCATATCAATTTGCTATGTGAAGTATATTTTCATTAAAAAAAAAATTATTTGATATCTTTTTGTAATGGTTTGTTAAAGGAGAAATAAATGATATAATAATTTTGATAGGAAATACTTGAGTTCACAAGTAACCCTAAGGGAATACTTGAGTTCGCAAGCAATCATATCGTAATTGGAGAGAAAACAGCGAGAATAGAGCAAAAATTTGTACGTAGGTGTGGAAAATCGTGGTCCTACGCCAGTCATCAGTGGGTGTCGGGTGGGATAGAGCACATCTCACCACACAGATGGGAGTGGTATCCAATTTCTGAAGGCAATTGAGGATCGTAGTGTCGTCATCCTCCTCAAAGTATTCGCCTTCTTCCTCAACTTGGTGGATCTGATCAACCTCGGGCTCGAGATCGTCCTCAGTTACTTCCTCAACGATCGAAACCTTATAAGGACTGGAGCACTGAGAAGCGATATGCCCATACCCCTGGCATCGAAAGCACTTGGTCCCGGGACTGGACCGAGGGGCATCCGGGGTGGGAGGTTTACTTCTAGAGTCAGATCTAGGTGCGGGCGGACCCGTGGGTGGTCGGGTCGTGCTCCCCGAAGTGGGTCGTGAAGCAGGAGTGTGCGGAGTGGAACTACCGGCTGATCTATACGAGGGTCTAGAATCGTGGGAACGACTAGGGTGCTGAGAACAGGACTCCTCTAGATCAAGCACTAGGCTATAGGCATTCTCCAGTGTAGTGACGTTCCGGGCAAACAGCTCATTGCGAAGATCTTCTCGTAACCCGGTACGAAACATAAACAGGATCTGCGCAGGGGGGGTAGAGGTCTCCCCTTTGCAGCGAATCAAGTAGTCATCGAAAGTGGCGATGTACTCCTTCATTGGTTTATTGCCCTGTGTCAGCCTATTCCACTTGTCCAATAGGCGGGGGAAGTACAACTGAGGTAAGTACTTTTGCTTGAGTTCCCGCTTCATGGACCGCCAATCGACTATGGGGTACTCATTCCTAGCCTCCCTAAGTCTCTCTAAATTGGCCCAAAACTGACTCGTCCTACCCGTGAGTTTAGTCTCCGCAAAGCTAACTTTCCTAGTCTCCGAAATATCATACCACTTAAAGAAACTGTCCATACCTTTGATCCAGTCCAAGAAGAGCTGTGGATCAAGTGTGTCGTCAAAGGTAGGTGCGTCAACCTTAATGTTTTTCATAAGGGGTGCATCAAGATCATGTCCTCGGTACGGTGCTCGATGATTAGCTCGGTGATGCCTTTCATCTAAATCTGGATCATGACGTGGATCATGTCCGTGGTAGTATGCTCGATGATTGGCCCGATGTGGTCTCTCATCCGGGTAAGTCTCATCCCCATACATCGAAGGAGGTCGCGATGGGGAGTAAGGAGTCGGGTTTTCTCTAGCTCGCTCAAGTGCATCAAATCTCTCCGTGGTGTTCCTACGAAGCTCAGCTAAATCCGATTGGTTTTCCTTGAGCTGCTGGCTAATGTTGTTCATTTGACCTACCAAGAGGTCTAAGGTCCTTCCTAGTTGTTCCGGGTCCATTCCTAAACACAAATGGGTACTTGGAGGGTTTCCTAGGAAGTGGACAGCAATCGACAACAGGAAAAAACACTCTAAGGGGACTATAAATGGTGCTGGAAACTCAGGGACAGCAAACTACAAGGAGGGCCTAAGCAACCTAGACAACTAGTGAAGTGGCTAGGTTAAGGACAGCACTTGAACAATTGATAAATGAGCTTACAACCTCTAAATGCATGCAGGAAAACAGTGGACAGCAAGCATAAAATGTAATTAAACTAATTTAAATGATGGCATGCATGCAACAACGTATAAAACTAGTAAAACAACTCCTAGGATGATGTCTAGCATGAAAAACTAGAGCAAACCATGCTCTGATACCAGATGATGCAGGACTAATTAGATGACATGCTTATGGCTTCATTTTAAGCATTGCACAATTCCTTGATTAGAATAATCTTGGATTAAAATTATCAGCAATTCTCAACGTCAATTAAAACAAATAAAGAGGTGACTCGCGTAGGCTAAATCACATGCTCCAAGCGATGAAATTTTCAGAAGAAATAAGACAAGTAACACAATGCAAAATAGTAGCCTTCAATTTAATCCCTAGTCTAACAACGAGATGTAGGATGCATAGAAGGTACTCTCAATTCCTACAAATGACTAAGCTTAGCAAGAGCACTTGGATGAGTCTTTGCGATTACAATCGAGCCAACGAGAATTTAGATTTCAAAGAAATAAGATACAAGTGAGAAAAGAAACATTTGCCAAAAAGATGTGGAGATTTTCCATTCACGGCCTTCGGCATGCTCGTTGATGGTTTCCGTTAGAAGGCACAAGATGCCATCCACGTCCTCTTCAAGTATAGTCAATCTCCTTCTCCTTGAAGATGTACTCGGATATCTTGAAAGAAAGCAGCTTCTATTGCCTTGTGGAGAAGGGAGGGAACCAAAGCTGAAATCTGAAATTGGTTTCAGATTCTTGTAGGTAGATTAAGGGAAATAGTAGGAATGATCCCAGATGACTTCTTGGGAACTTCGGCCAGCAGCATGTAACGGGTTCCAAGTCTTCTCACAGAGGGAAAAAGCTCTAAGGGGAGATGGTGGAGTTCCGGTCTGAGAGGGGGCGGGTGCTGGGCGGTAAAACAGAGAAGAGGAGGGAGATTCTTTCCAAATCTAAGGAGTGGATTAGGAAAGAAATAAATAGATTATTAATCAGAGAAACTTCGGCCAAAAGGATGCAGAGACAATTTGAATTATTTCTAAATGCACTCAACAGGTAATTAGGAAATAACTCCTAATCTAATTCATATGGTGGCCGGCGGCATTAATAGCCTGGGAGGGAATTGAGGGAAGGGATGGGGGGTTTCTTGTTTTGGTTTTAAGAATTAGGAAAAGTTTTAAATGAGTCCAAGTGAATTTGAAATTTAAATAGGTTTAAATTTAGAAACTTTCCTAAAATAGGTTTTCTCAAATTAGGAAAGAAAATTTCAAATTCAAATTGTTTAGATTTTGAAATTAGATCTTCCCAAATCAAGAATAAGTATTTACGGAAAAGTCTTCAAATAGAAATTTAAATTTCAAAGGGTGGAGGAAAGAGATGAGGCCGGCGGCTTGATGGAAGGGAGAGGGGAATTTCGGTGGGGTGGTGAAGAGGTTGTATGGTGGCCGGCGACTTGATGGGATGGAATGAAATTGTCGAGCTAGGTTAGGGGAAGATGTTACTTGAAGGGATGAAGGAGGGAATCAAAGAGGAATACAAATAAAATAACGAACCACGAACCCGGCCGTCTCCAAGGTTGGTGGGTGATCCCGTCTCCCTCTCCTAGGGATCTCTCCAAAGTTCTCTTCAAGAACTCTCAAACACTCTCAAAACACAAGGGTGGGAAAATATCATAATAATCATCATTAACCATAATAGAAAAAAGCGGGGCTTTAAATAGCCTCCTACAACATGACTCGAAACAAAAGACATAAACGCCCTTTGGGCTTACCTACGACAACTCCCATAAGAGGGGTACTACGGGAAAGAAAACACATAAGCAACTAAATAAAATAAAAGAAATACAACGGCTCACAATGCCACATAAGCAAATAACAAGCTACATGAAAATAAAAATACATCAACGACTCAAAAATATAAAGACTCGATCGTGGCCGTAGATCGGCGGCCGCGTCTCTGATAAACTCTCCATGATGATCTGATGTTCCCATCAGGAACTGTTAAATATTTTGGCTTGAGCTTGAAGGATATACATATATCCTTCAACTCTACGATGTTCACTGGATATTGCAGCTGTTTTCTTATAAAAACGTTTTATTCTTTTGAATTGTTGGGTTATTTCGATTTTGTTCTTAAGCAATAGTTATTTCCTATGGTTTCGCATAATTCAATCACTTACTATTGATTACAGGACCTCTTAGTTAAAGAGCAAAAGAAGCAGGAAAATTGGCAGCTCAAGGCTTGTCAGAAGATTGCTTCAGAACATGGCTTTCCCAACAAAGAAATCATTGAGATGTATTTAAATGCTAGTGGTCGTGAAAATGAAGGTAAGCCACTCCAGCACAACTTGGTGCATCGTCACTGTAAACGGTAGGCTGATCCCTATAATTTTTGGAACATAACTTTTTGTTAAATAGGATGACTTCGTGCTAATGAAGCAGTGCTTTTTTCGTTTCATGTGAAATGATATTAAATGACTATTATCTTATTGATAATGTGCTTATTTCAAGTTCAACTAATTAGCTATCTTGTAAAGAGTAGCAATTCACATAGTTCTAGTGACTCTGGTTTAATCTGCTTGAACAACTCTGACATTGATTGGTTTAGATTTCTCTCTGTTGACCAAGGACTGTCATGGAAGGTATGTATTACTATGCTCAAGTATGGGAAGTCTCTTATTTTTAACGTGGATAGACTTTAGTTCCATTCTAGTGAATAGCCATTTTGGTGTTAGAGTTTTTCCTACTCGGACATATTGCATCTGAACTAGTCTTGTGTTTTCTCTGGGTTTTGCTTGGCACGTTTTATAGGGTGGGTTTGTTGAAAGGCTTTAAGCATCCTAATCAATTATGTATATAATATGTGTCTGTGATGTTATATCCAGTGGCGCACAGTAGATGAAAAAATAACTAATACAATTTGTGAAGAAATTTCTTTTAAAGAGCATTTTAAGCAGATGCAATTTTATATGAACTGGAATCACTTGAGGTATTCACAAATCACAATATATGCACGTTTCGGCTAATTTAGCAAGACTATTTGTTAAAATCCCTATTTCATTTGTCTCTAGAGGGATCGAAGCTGTTTATTTGATTCCCCTTTTAAACTTCATCTAAGAGCTGGCACATACAACAAATGTATGCACAGGCGATTCTCCAAAAGAACCTCACATCTTGATCTCTTCTTGTTTAAAAGCTGGTAGTTGAAAATCCTAAAATTTTGCTTGCATGCACAGTGAATTATGTAGTCTACATTGTTGGTGTGATTGACATTGAAAGGGATATGGGTGTCAAAATAGGTTTTCAGGTTGGGTTCAGGTCTAACCTGAATAACTGAATTTGATCTAGTTTGGACCTGTTTGACCCTAATCCAACTTAAAAGCTTAAACAGGTCAAATCCTAGATCCAAACTTAGACCAGCTAGCAACCCGATCCTTTGACTCGTTTATATTAAAAAAATTGATTTAATGTGGCTTGAATAGAATGCATGCAAGCAATATTGAATATTAATGAGTTTTGGCTGCAATCTACAAAATATATTTTATTGTAACTAAGCACATGTTAGAAAAATAAATAACATGAGTTAAGATACACATAAATTTATGGTTTTATAATTGCTCAATAAAAATGACATAAAATTATACATTACATTCTATTTTATGCAACAAAAATGTGAAAGGCAAATCAATAACGATGCAACTTGAACACGTGGTCAAAGATGTAGATAACATCAACTATATAATATGAGATGCTGCACACTGCACTAAAATAGAAATACCAAATATATTGGTTTACACGTCACATTCTATGATTCATTGCATTGAAATATGAGGTGCTGCACACTGCACTGAAATATGAGATGCTTGCATGAGATTTACTTGTATTATGAAAACTCAACAATTACATTATGCATTAAAAAAGCACTTAACTAAACAAAAGAGAGCTAAACATTTATATGATTTGCACTAGAAATGTCATGCTCTCCATATATTGTGACAACTATTTGTCGAAGTGCTTCAGGCTACCAACTTCATATGATTTGCCCAAAATTAGGTACACATTAAGATAAATGAGATGTTATATATCTAATTGAAGTATACAACAACAACAACAACATCAAGCCTTTATCCCACTACGTGGGGTCGGCTACATGAATCCTTTTTCTCCATTGTGTCCTATTAAAAGTCAAATTCTCGTTTAAATCTAATAAAGAAAGGTCATTCTTAATATTTTCTAACCAAGTCTTTTTAGGTCTACCCCTATCTTTCTTAACATAAGTCAAATCTAATTGAAGTATAGGAACAAAAAATAAAATTGAAAAGTAGATATAATTGGCAACTTCTCTTGACTTCAAGGCTCAAGCTACCAACTGAAATTGGCCAACTAGATAAGTCATATAATAAAAAGAGTTTAAGTGAGCAAAGATAGTTAGATATCTCATAAATATAATCCCTCAAGCATAACCAATTAAGAAAATTTAAATTCCTACGACCAACGATTAAGATTGGGCATAAATAATTAGAGCATAAACAATTAAAAATTCTAAAACTAGTCAACAACTTTATATTTCACAACAATTGCATAGGAAGTTCCTCTCAAATTGCAGTTACTATACTATGTTGATTGAGCTATCACCATCTTCACTTTCATTTTGATTAACATTTAAGTTCAGGATATTATCCTTGACGACTTCATGTTTAGGATCATTTATAACTGCAAAAAAATAAAAAGAAATAAAAGCTTCAAACAACTTTACATGATATATAAATGAAAATGGTATCAAGATAATTGACAGGATACTCTGTTCTCCATACAACTAATCCCTTGTACAGACCTATGTTTTGACAATATCATGCTTCAATGCACTTCGATATTGATGTAGAATTCTATTATTATCACTGAAAGAACATTCAGATGTTACTTAGTAATTGGGATGCATGACAGCTAAAATTTAGTCGAATTTGAATTAATTAGTTAAATTTGATTAAATTGAATTGCCTCAAGCCAAAATTTGATTTGAAGTTTGATTTCATTTATATCAAGTTGACTTGATTAAAAAAAAAATCGAGTCTATCTTGTCTATTCAAAATTCTATATGAAATGTAACAAAACTGCTAATCTAGAGGGTATCTGAATGAAAGAAGCCAAGCTACAGTTCTCTTATTCATGCTAAATTAAAAAATAATTATTGCCCGTGATATTTAGTCCAACAAAATATAGGAATTTCGTTTTTTTTTTCACGCTGAATTTCATTTGCCCTCCTCTCGTTAATTTAGTAGTTTTTTTGTCTAAATTATTATTGCTTGCCTCATTTGCAAGATCTTCTGAATTTTTGCTCCCATTTATAGTATCTCATGTTTAGAACATCAAATTATCTCTAGGAAATTGTACCCCGCTGCTCCGGTGGGATAAACCTAGGGTTGAAAATCTGGTCGACTTCTTAGCTTTTCAACAGCACTGGGAGCCATCTTATATAAGGCAACGAATTCTTCCTATGCTGTCGACTATATACTTAAGAGAAATGGCATCAACATCAGAAGGCAGCTTACTTCTACATGATCAATATGAATTCCATTCCATTGATCGAGTGAAGATTAGATATGGCTGTCCCTATTATCTGGTTAAATGGAAGAAAGCAATTCATAGTTTGGATTATGTTACTCAAAATATTTCTAATGAAGAGTTGGAGTCGGACCAAACTGAATCTACAATAACTGATGAATTTGTAGACTCCATAGACGGTCCAGATGTTCCAACAATTATTGTTGATGATGGGTGCTGGTATCTGGTAACCGAGGAGAATACTGAGCTCGTACAAGCCGCGTTTCCGAAAGCAGTTGAGAAGTTTTTTCAAGAAAAGGTATGCACTGTTGTAATTGTACCGTTCTAGTAGTTTCCCAGCACAGAATTAACATCTTTTCTAATTTGCAAGCAACTGACTAAACACAAGGGATTATTTAAGGGGGCATCTGCCTCTTTAAGGCTTCATTTGGGACGGCTTTTTTACTACTACTTAAAACAGCTTCTTTTAACAAGCAATAAAAAAGTCGTCCCAAACGAAGCCTAAATTTTTAATTGATCTTTACAAATATATAATAGAATTAATTTATGTGCTCCTCTTGCTAAAATTTCTTGCTATTTTTTTTTTGGTTGGAGGTGCGTTTATGAGTTAGGACTGGCATTTTTCTTATGAACAAGTTTTAAGTAGGTATTTTTATAGGATGCAGCTGAAAGTTCGTTGGAATTTTGTTATTTTCTGAACTTGGCTTCTTATTCATGAAGAATTTTGCGTTGTAGATTATATTGTTGCAAGTGCTGCCTGAAATGATTATTCTGTTTACTTGCTTTCATCATGTAGATTCGGGAAGCAGCACTTTTTTTGTGTCCTCCTTGTTTAAGTTCATGATGCTGATCTAAATCATTGATAGAAAATTTTCCACTCGCTTTAATGCTTGTTCTTTTCCATATTTGTTCATTCTTAAACCGAGCATTGATGCAAAATTCCTTTTTCATGAAAGCCTTTCTTGAATCAAAATACCTTTTTTCTTGAATCCTGGGTGAAGTTATGGAGCCTTTTTTTTTTGTTTATACCAAGAAAACTCGTTAAGTAATTATGTGTTTAAAAAATTTGATATCCAATATTTACGGGTTTTTTTATTTGGGATGTTATGAGATTTCAATGTATTTTTTACTTGCTCTAATTTTTTCTCAAGAAAGAAAGGGCATGTCATTGTCTCTTAGGCTTTGTTTGAGATGATTTTTTATTGCTTCTTAAAATAATTTTTTAGTACAAAAATTAAAAGCAACTTTTAGTATAAATTTTTTAATTTTTTATTAAAAAACTGCTTTAAGAAGCAGTAAAAAAGCCATCCCAGATGAAACCTTAATCTTGTGCCTGAGAAGTTACGGCCGTAAAATACTGAAATGCACAAAATTATACTGAAATCTGCAATGATGGAAACAAGCAATAGCCACAAAATTGGGCGGAAATTTATAAATCTATTATTGTGCTTTGTGTGCTGATTTTTTTCTATCTTTTTTGCGCTTGGTGATTGAACTCTCTCTCTATTTTTTTCTATCTTTTTTACTCTTGCTGGATTTCCTGTATTTAAGTAAGTTACAAATTATTGAATTGACTTCCTACTCACTGAATCCTCTCGAGCTCTGTAAAATTTTCTAGATTATATATTCTTCATGGACACGACTGTGGAGCGCCCTCTGCTATTTGATCTTTGAATTAATACTGCAACATTTCAAGGATCTTTCCATTGAAAAAAATGAAAAAGATAAATTCTGTATGTACCCTGTTATATCAGATTTATGTTTTGGGATCAAGACTAATTCAATTTTCCTGCAAAAACATTGCAGCAGTTGAAGGAAACCAAATCAAGCCCGAGGAAATCCAGCAAATCTAAAGCAGATTCAGAGTCTCCCAAATCCAGTGGGGTTCAGCTCAGCATTACTGAGTTTTATCGTTCGACAAAATCAGTGGCAAGAGCAAGTCAAACGAAGGACAAGCAGAAGAATTTGGAGGTAGAAGACTCCAACAAAAGCAGGAAGAGGCCGCCTAATTTAGAACAGGAAATCCCCAAATCGGTCAGGCGACGGCTATTATTTGACTAACTGTATTTTTGCTATTGTTTTTTTGTTTGTTTTTTTGGATCCCATTCTTCTTACAAAGCTGTATCTTTCAATGATCTCAATATCATATCAATTACTTCTGCAGAAGTTGCTTCAAGTTAAAGTGTAAATTTTAGCCAGATCTCATGTCTAAATTATTACGTGCGGAGTCAGGCTATGCCGGATTCCAATAAAAATATGACATGTGTTCTTGTACATTGTGTGTACAACTGTACACATTATATATAGAAATTATAAAATTATGTACATAGTATGTATAAATTTATATACATTATGTACATAGTGTATAAGGACACATGTCACATTTTTATTGGAGTTCAGACATAGCTTTATGTTTGGACACCGCACATAATAATTTCTCTTAGAATATGCCTAGTTCAAACAATTGAGATTAATTTGTGCCTTAATTTGCTATGGTTATCTATCACGAAATTGTTTCGAGATCAAGCAAAACTTTTTCAGTTTATTTAACCAAACATTTACACAAGTAAAAAGGTAATTTAAGTGTCAATTTAAACAATAAGGAATGCTTCCAATGTTTTAGGCTTCGTTTGAGACAGCTGTCTTACTACTTCTTGAGACCGTTTTCCAGTACAAAAAGATTTTGAACTAAAATTTTTTTATACTAGAAAACTGTTTTAGAAAGCAATCCCAAACGAAGCCTTACTCTACATTAAAGAAAAACAAAGTTTAAGTGAGAATTTTTATGATCCCAACTAAACTAAAGTACCATACATATTGCTTGAGAAAGTCTCATGCTAAAAGTCTTTTTTTTCTAACCATATCATTTGCATAAAAGGGGGATAATAGCTCATGCGCTCACATGAACCCTAATCAAGCCAAAAATGGTCCCCAATTCGCTTATTTTGGCACAAAAGCTCTCCTCAATTTCCAATTAAGCAGTTGCCATTGAGCTCAGCAAAGCTGGCCAGGCTTGCATCTAACAGTGATAGTGATAGAACCTCAACTGTTCGTTATTATAGCTTTGTACTTGCAGCAGTTTCACAAGTCAAAAAGGTTTGGCCGAGTGTTTGAAAATGACACCAAATTCTTTGGTCATAAACAAGAGGAATATAGTCAGGTTCCTAAAATAAAATTTTATGTTCCTATATTATATATTCTAACACATTAATTGAAGCACTTGAAGTGGAATATAAAGCTTCAACACATTAGTTGAAGGACTAAATGATCTCCAAATATTTTATGTTTATAGTTAAATTGAGTGCATCGACGAGATAAATCCAACAAACAACAAATTATCTAATTGTGAGATCCCTAGGAAATCTAAATGTTGAAAGATTGATCTATAATCTTGAAAATAAATGTGGGATGCTTCATGTAATGTTATGTATAATTGCAGGACAGACACCAAAAAATTGTAAATATGCTCCCACTCTCGACATGAAATCATAGGTTAAGCTTCAAGAGAGCTTAGAGACTTGAAGAATCACGACCTCCAACATTAATACCATCGTAGAGCCATTGCTTGATTGCCGCCACTTGATCATAGTTTTTAGACCATCACTCGTTTGACACTTAAAACCATCAAATCCCTCCATTGCATTGCCTTTCAATTGCAATCATCGAACCATCACATGATCGCCATCATTAGAATACCATCGGACCTCCATATGCAGTAGCCTATTGCTCGATCGCTACTATTTGACCATAATAGTTGGTTTGTCACTGTCTTATTTCCATTTTCAAATCACCGTCATTTAACCATGATCCTTTGACCACTATTGCATGATCATGATCCTTTAACGGTTTAACCACCATTTTCCTACTAAGGTCGGTCGAATATCATCGCCCAATTGTTGTCCATTGAACATTGTTGTCTGACAACAATCCTTTGACCACCATTGCTCGAATATATTTCTTCAATCACCATCACATAACAATAGTCTTCTGACCACCTTTGCCCGAATATGGTCCATCAACTTTGGTCCTCTGAGCACTATCATCATACTATGATCTTCTGATCAGTGTTGTTGAACATGGTATGATCCATCATCGCCTAACTATAATCTCTGTCTATCATTGCTCGACTGTGGTCCTACGATCACCATTGCCGACAATGCCAAGAACAATATTTATATTAGACTTCTTGATCTCTAGTTTTTTTTCCCCATTGGAGAATGACCAAACACCTAGCAAATAATCTCTTAAACACAACTCCCATATCATATAAGACAATTCCACCTTCTACCATAAAATGTGTTCCATATATTATATATCTATCATATTATATTAACATCTTCTCCATTAATTGACAATGTCATCATTTGTAACCACATTGCTTGAATCATTTCAACTAAGTTACATCTCATGATGTTCTTTACGACTTTTTTCTTATATACGTGTGTTAAATCTCGGTGCAATACTAAGACATTAAACTTCTCACTCTACCATCATGAATATTCTGAAATACAACAAAATTAAACATATAATCTAACATCTTATAACATAAAAGATAAATATAATATAGAAAACATAAAGTACAATGTATAATATCAACTATCTACAGAAACAGAAGATACAAATGTATATTTATTTATTTATCTTTTCTTTGTAAATCAACACAAATATTAATGTTGAATTCTTCATCTTAGTTCACATTTTCACATAAAATGCCACCCATTGCCGAACTCTTCTTCGAATCTCTTTGCCATGCAATTTATGTGTAGCTTATATGATAAGAGAGAGAGAGAGAGAGAGAGAGAGAGAGAGAGAGAGAGAGAGAGAGAGCAGTTTCTTGCAATAAATAATTAAAGTTTCTTTGCTCTAATGCTAGTGTTTTGGGTTAATTAAGACATATAAATTAGTTATATAATGTAGAGGTGACATAAATTAAATTTTTACCGTAACAAAACAACTTAGACTTTATTTGGTATAGCTTTTTTAATGCATATTTACTTTCAAGATTGCACAATTTTTTTGTTTTGCCACAATTTTTTCATTATTTTTAATAAATTTATATGGTAGGAAGCTGTTTTCTGCAATGACTTCCAAAAATGTTATTTTCTTTAAAACAGTTTTATAATCACCTTACAAAAAACTACAACTATTCCAAATAGACTTACATACAATTAGTTACGCTGAATGAGATTAAGGCTTCATTTGGGATAGCTTTTTGTCTGCTTTCTAATAAAATATTTCTTGAATTAAAAATTTTCGTACTAGAATTTTTTTTTAGAAAACAGTGAAAAAGCTGTCCCAAATATAACCTAAATATCAACTAATTTGATAGAAAAAGAAAGAGAAGACCTGAATAATCATAGATGATAAGCATACATCATTTGAGAAACATGGCTATTGCTAATTTTGCATGAGGCTAAAAAGCTATTAATAAGGAAAGCATTAATACATCCACTTCACTTGCATTGACTCAGGCTTAATTTTTTGTACTAAAAAAATTGTTTTAAGAAGCAGCAAAAAAACCGTTCCTAAGAATTTGTCATTACATTTGTTTTCTAAGAATAGATAAAGCTATTGACAGATAATATATAATAATTCCATCATAACTGTTAGTTACAAGCTAATTTCCTTACTCACAAATTACAAAACATGTGTTAATTATGTCATTAGCACATTATAGGATCTATAAATAGATTTTTGAAAATGAGATTATAATCTATAGAAGAGTAACATTCTTTTGGGTTGATAATTTTTTTTTTTTTCAAAACTTCTAATTGCTTTGAGTGCTAGAGGTCCTGTTGGTAGTTTTGTAAAGTGAAACTTTATTGAATCAAAAGATAATCTAACAAGTTTTCGCCCGGGAAAAATTAAAGTTCGATTGGGATAGTTTTTTTAATTAATTTTGTACTAAAAAATTGCTTCATAAAGCAGTAAGAAAGTCATCATTTTAGATGATTTTCTTATTGTTCTATAAAGCAATTTTTTAGTACACAAATTTCTTGAAAACATTGAAAAAATAGTGACCAAATTAAAGCTGTTCCAAATAAAGCCTAAAAAATCCAAAAAAAAAAAATAAAATAATAATTTTATATTAACTTACCAATTTAAAATTTCAATACAAATGCCTTAACAAAAAATTGACACTCAAAGAATAAATACCAAACTTAAAAGACACTATTGCTAAAGAATCTGCTCAATTAGTAACAAACCACCAATAAATTTGTTATACAAACTCAATAGATAAATTCTATATATTAACAAAAATGTTTATTTACTTTATTTTTCTTAAGAAACTGAATAATAATAAAATAGGAAATTATCAAAATACCCAAAACTTTTAATTTTCGCTCTCAAACATGAAACTGAAAACAAGAGTCCATCTCTGAACGGGTTAGTCTTTTAATCATAAATAAAATATGAGGATTATATTTAACATTAGATTTTTATTTTTTTTCTCATATAACAATTAAAATTTTAAATAATAACAAAAATACAACTTGCCTAAAGTTCCATCAATGTCATTTGGCTTGTAACAACCCGAACTCTTAACTATCGAGTTATTGTCCACTTTGACCTAATGGCCTCGCAGTTTTATCCCTTTGGTGTAACTTCCCAGGGGGCCAGTCATCCTAGGATTGCTCCCGCACAAACACATGTAAGTAGAACTAACCCGAACATCATTCTGCTATTCAATTAAGGAAAGATTGTGCCTTCTAAGTGTTGAATCAAGACTTAGGGCGTGAGATGAACGTGAGAAAGAGGGAGAGCATCTGCCAGAAATAGAGCGTAAAGTTGGATGCGACGTGTGAGCAGGGATCGAGGAGGTGATGTTCGGTGACGACCTCCCATGTCACATGACATCCCAACAAGAGAAAGAAGTGGATGTTCGCACGATCGCAACATGATTTCAGGTTTGCTAGTTTGAGCTGTTTCATTCGGACTTCTAGGTTCTTGCATTAGGTTCATCTTTGATATGTATTTAATGTTAAAGTTATCGAATTGATTTAATTGTATTGTGAAATTTCATTAGATTTGGTGGTTAGTTAGTATAACTTTGGGTTTAGATGCTAGGATGTTTTATTGTTGGACACAAATTATTAAAGTCTTATAATCCCACTGTTTTGAAATTATTTTTGTAAATTTTATTTAAATCGCGCCGTATCATTTGATTCTTGTGATTTTCTTCTAGGCTCGGTGGCAGGGTATGACATATATGATTCTAGATGTGACCCCTATAAGTTCAAGTGGTGCCTCCACCATATAGCACTATATTCTATATAAGGTTCTAGAGGTGGCTCCCATAACATATCATTTTATCATGTATGATACTTAATTCACATCTTCTGGCTATTGTATTTCTATGATAACATTGCGTAACTTTCCAAACTCTTAATTATCAATGTATTATCTACTTTGGCCTAATGGCCTCACTATAACTACAAAAAAATCAGGTTTTTGCAGCACAAATTTAGACTTTTTCCGACGGTTTTACCCTCCACTAAAATTTTTGTAGCGATTTTATAACCGCTGGATGTCCGCCGTGTTACAATGCGCTGCAAAGACATTCAACAGCGGCTTTAGGACCGACGGGGTAGAATTGAAACTAGCAGCGATCTTAACCGCTACATTTTCCAGAATTAAAGCGGTCATAACCACTCATATTTATTAAAATTTAAACGATCTACCGCCAAAAAATCCCAAAATTAAAAAAAAAAAAAAACGAATTTTACTTCATTCATCTATGTTTGTATGGATACATACGTACATATACATAATGACATATTCTATAATTCATAATTGGCTTCAAAGTAGACTTTATATTTGTGAACAACCTTGTTCTTTGTTGAAACTATAGTAATGCAATTTTATGTAGGGGAATTCATCCTCAACCTTCTCCTTGACTGTCCAGAAGACAAAGCTGTATCCTCTATGCCCACTTGCTCGAAAGACAGAACAATATAAAGATAAAGCTTTAGCTAAATTACAAACCATTTTGTATCAATTAATAAGTTTGATTAACCATGAAGGCTGTTTTTTCCTTCATTATGATGGACTTGAATTGTATAGCACTAATGCTTCATAACACACTTTTTAGTACGTACTATCTCTCTCTTTCATTTTTTTGTTTTGAATAAAAGTGGTGACAAGCTTGGGAGGGCAGGATATTAACGCCAAACTATTCAAAAATAAAATTATTCAATTTGACATTCAATTGAACATTCACTACCACAAACTAAAGAATATCATGATATATACTACATTACTAAGGAGATATTTGGCATAGATAATATTAATAACAATGTAATATGTTTTTGTCTAAATAATATAGTGTTATTTAGGCTGATTATCGATGACATAATGTAAGAATTTTTTGAGGAAAAAAATTATTTGACTTGATATATAAATGTTGTTAAAATAATAATAAATATACATGGGCGCGATCGAGACATGCATATGACGCATGACCATCATACCTTAAATTATTTCAACAATCATTCATGCAGCATTAATAATTCGTCCATATGCCTTGCGAATAAAAGTGATCGAGGTGTCTACCCGAGCAAGTAGTGGACCCGGTAATGTGAATAAGTGGGCACAAAAATTCCATGACAGGAATGTTGTTGACCTGCAAGTTAAATCCAAAGGACAAAAAAAAAAGGAGAAAGCAGCTCACCTCATATCCTGCCGAATCCCACGAATCCGGCTGAAACGTCGCTTACCTCGGACTGTCGAATCCGCGAATCCTGCCTGAAATTCCGCCGAGGCACTGTACAGCAGCGCCGGGTCGCTTTTCCGCTATTCATGCGACCTCTCCTCGATCGAGAGTCCAAACTCTTCGTTAAATACCAACCCCAAGCTCACGATCTCGCACCTTCCGCTCTCGACTCCAAGCCACGACCGAACCTCTCTTCCCACGACTCTCTCCCGATCCCTCTCTGCTTCTGTTGCTGCTTCCACACGACCGAACCCCGCACGACTGCTCTTCCTCTCCCATTCGCTACTTCTCCTTCACGCACGCAAGATCCCGAGCTCCTCCCTCTCCCATTCACTCCTCTGTCGAGATCTGACCTCCAACTCCACGGCCTCGTCTCCTCCATACCTGAGCTACTTCTCATCTTCAAGCAACCGAAGCCAGCTCCGAGCTCCGATCACCTCTCGTTCCTTCGGCCGAGAGAGAGAGAGAGAGAGAGAGAGAGAGAGAGAGAGAGAGAGAGAGAGAGATAGAGAGAGAGAGAGAGAATCCCTACCTACCCGAGCCGCTCGATCCTGATCTCCAGACGACGCTCCCTTCTTGTCGTTTCGGAAATTACGACATTTTGATCTGAAGCAACAACAGGAGCTCAAGGGTTGTGAAGGTAACTCTCTCCCTTTCGTGCTCTTCGGCCAAATCCAATAAATCCTCTGAACAGAGGAAAAGTGCAGAAGGGTTAGTATTGGGTTTAATTAGTGTTAATGTTAATTGATTATAATTTTAATTATAATTATTTTTAATAAATTATATTTATTGCATTTAATTATAATTAATTTTGATTCAATAATTATAATTAATTTTAATTAATTATAATTATTCTTAATCAAAATTAATTTTAATTAATAATTTTAATTATTTTTAATTATTATTAATTAGTTATCATTTATTAAGGTTAATTAATATGAGTTAGTTATAATTAATTAAATTTAATTATAACTAATTATCTTTAATTAATTTTAGTAAATGTAATTAATTATTTTTAATTACTTATAATTAATTATGAATAAATATAATTAAAGATAATTATAATTTATTATAATTAATTAATATTAAAAAAAAATGCTTCCCCCACTCTCTTACCTCGACCAACGTGTCGAGTCGGTGGTCTGCCCATGCACGCCTTTATTGAGCGTGGTGGGAGGGGCAACCGGCGCGACACCTACGACGAGGTAGGCGAGTGACCCCTCGATCCACGTGTCAGCCACTACAACCCCGCGGAGGTATGAACTTTTTCTAAACCCAAAACCCTACTTCAATATTCGTGGCAAACTGGAGAATTGTCCTATGCATGCCTCTATTGGCCGTGGTAGGATGGAACCCCGGTGCTGCACGTATGGCGAAGCAGGGTCACTTATAAGTACCCCCGGGCGGGGGGAAAGCAATTGTTATCTTTCAAAAATGTCTTTTTAAAACCCCATGCACGCCTTTATTAGCCGTGGTGGGAGAAAACAAAAAAAACAACCGCCGCGGTGTCTCACCAACACCAACTGTGCACGTATTTATTTACGTGGCGGGTAGGCGGCCTCTTGGTTTTTCCCCTTAACGGGGGAGACGCCGGGAGGCTGCCGAAATTTTGTTTGAAAAAGACAAGAACTTGGAACCATTTGGGACTTTTTGAACTTGTTTTAATCTATCTAATTGAACTTGAACCCAAATAAATTCAATTCTAATTGAAACGAACAAGAACTCGATTGAACTCGTTTTGGACTCGAACTTGAACTCAAAACTTGTGAACCTCAAACTCGAACAAGACTTGAGTTGGACCGCAAGGGACTATGGTTGAACTTGGACTCGAGCTGAACAAAGACTTAAATCGAACTTGTGGACATACATTTGAACTTGAGATTTTTGAACTTGGTTTGAACCAAATGAGAAGAACTTGACTTGAAAACGATATCAAAACTTTAATCAAATATTAAGGAATATGTCATAACTTGAACCCAAGTGAACAAATGCAAAGGACCTAATGTGAACTCAAACTTAAATCACATGCAAAATGATGAACTTCTAAGTTGAGTACAAATTTCCGATATAGCATGCTTTCAATCAATGACACAAAACCATTCTTTGGAAAATTAGAGATTACCCCTTCAATTGGATGGCAAATACCAATGACCAATGGTGTCAAGAACATCATATATGTTGCAATTCATTTTGCAAGTATAATTTGACATCCAAATAACAAAAGATTTCTAGAATTTGGCTTAATCATAAAGCTATGGTATGTGATAGTCCTCTTACAATGATGAACATGATAGATCCTTAAGCAACAACCAAGGTATTGTAAGAAATGTGACGATCTACCTATGAGCTACAATGCAAAATATTTAATAAACGTTGAGGAATTATCATTTCATTGGAATGTAAATGTCATCAAGTAAACTCTTCATACAAGATTTGAGTTATCTTCCAATGTAGTGGGAGACTTACAATATTCAACATGGCACATTTACATGCAATAACCAAATGATCAATATGCAATGATAGGTCGATGTATCCTCAAGTGCTATGTATCATGTAAATATATATATGCAACATACATTGAACACTATGAGATGCTTATAATCAATACAAACAAAGAGGTCAATTCACTTGCAAGCAACATTGGTGGATATATTATAGATCTGATTAGCCCTCTACAGACACCAGCGTACATTCAACACGTCATATGTAAGCCCCTACGGACCGCTGTAGAAGACTCATAGTGCACCCAGTCTAATGTCCACGAGCAAGATCCAAGGTGATTATATCAAGTATCAAGTGTTTATGAGTTACAATGAGAAGTTTGATCTTGTGTGCAACAAGCTATATACAAGCTTCTGCAATCCAAGGCAGGAGATTAGTTAGTGCACTATGACCCACCTACAAGAATCAACAAATAGTGCACGACAGTCTACCTGTACGAAGCAGTGAACAATTCTATCCAAAAGCTGCTACACCACGCCACCGGATCTGCAGCATTCGTACAAGCAGACAGAAGGCGTCTACAATTATTTCAAAATACCCCCCTGCACGTGCACTATAAATTGTATACACATAGGTACACTAAAGGGGGAAATATATTCTCAACCCGCATGTGCCCCGGCGAGCGTGTTATTGGTACACACGAGATGTCTAGGGATGCTGCGCGGGTTGACAAGTGAATTCAGGTTCGAACACGATCCTCCTATACGGATTAATAGGAGTCGACAAGGTTCGAATCAACAAATAAATATGTGGCCGTGGTAACCAGAATATTTATTTTAATACATTCATATTAGGCCTTCAATGCCTAAAATCAAAAGAATTCACTTTCAAAGGCTCAAAGCCTATAAGAAACCCGATCCTCTGTCGCCAGCCCGACAGAGTGACAATGTTCAATCTATAAAGTGAAAATGACCCCCAAACACCCCGATGATGGCCGTGTTGAATTCAGATCTCAACCGGAGGGGTTTCCAAATATTTTTCAAATATCTCCAAAATATCCAAAATCCATTTCAAATATTTCATAACTCCATCCAAATACCCACAAAAATCCTAAAATTCCATAAAACTCCACAAAAATCTCAAAATCCCAAAAATCCCAAATATTTAAAATTGAAATCTAACCATTAAACACTTAAAGCAAAATCTATCCGCCCCCCGCAACAGTTTGTCGAGGCGGACAAATCAAAAATAACTTCAGCTCACAAAAGAGCCAAATGCCTGGTCGAAAATATCACTAGGATTCATTCTCAAACAATCTCTTGCCAGTAAGGACGTGGTACGTGTCCTCTAACCGACAGTTTCGCCGCCAAATGGCACTGCAGGTAAACGGTTATGACCCGGGGCCCTCTGAACCGAGTGGTTTTGCCGCCAAATGGCACCACCGATAACGGTTATGGCCAGAGCCAATACGCTCCTTAATGGCGTTAAATCCTTGAGATATGAATCAATAGGATATAATTGATAGGGCACAAAGCCCTCTGTGTAGCTAAGGTGGATTCAAATTTGTCCCCTTTGACAAACATTCAACCCCGGTCTACAAGGTCCCCTTGGACGAAGCAACCCATGGCTGCCGACAAGGATCCTTCTGTCAGGTTGGGTCGACTACCTCCTTTGACTAAGTAGACCAGGGACCACGATGGCCCGGGACGACGGAACCATGGGATCTTGATCGGGTCCATCATCCATTCCCCCACCATCCGCTTTAAGTGCACAATGGTGAAATTTCTATTTTAAATACCAAACTTTCCAAATCAATTCTTCAATTCCCAATATCTAAAACCTTCAAATTTCAAACTTCCTATCCTCAATACCAATACTAATTGCTGCTACTATATGCCAGATAACATGTATCTCTACGTATCTGATTGATGACTAGCCTTAATCGAAAGTTCTCTCTCGTGATCGGGAGGGGTAATTAACTATAGGGGCTTGCGCCTATAGGAAACCAGAACTCAGATCATAAAGTCCTCACAAAATGAGGGCGAAATCTCTGGGTAGTGTCTTATCTACAAACCCATCTGCCTTCCAAAATTTACCTCGGAACTTATTCAGTTAAAACTCCCTCGCCGAATAAGAAAAGCGAGCGGAGGCCGGGGCCGAATTTTCGGAGCCCACAGATTTCTGGCGACTCCGCTGGGGTTTAGTTTCTCTTTCCATCTTTGGCTAGTCATTCATAAGCTATAGTAGCAGCTATATCAAATCGTACTCAAAATTCTGAGTTTTCCAAAATGATCGTTTAATGATTTAAAACTCTGAATTTTCTAAAAATGATCATTCAACAAATTCATTTGGCATTCAGTAAAATTTTAAATTTATTTTTATTATTTGTTTATGCTAATGATTTTTGTTTATTTTTGTTTGTGTTCTGTGCAAGTCTCTGCATTTTGAAAGTGCGGGGTGATGTATCAGATTCTGATTACTAACCCTTGCCTTTCATTTATGCAGATGGATCTACAGAACACCCCGATGACCGTCCAACTGGGACGAGGAGCCAGGATCCAACTGGCTAATGCTGTTATAGAGACCGGAAACACAGGAGCTACCATCCAATTTGGTAGTGTTGATTTTCCAGCTGTTGTTGCAAGAGCTTCTGGAGCTCCTACTCGTCGTGTGCTTCTGCCAGCGCCGCGACTTACTGCCGAAGATCCTCCCAGGAGGATTTCTGTATTGGAAAGGCTATCCCAGCCTGAAATTCCAACCACCAGAAGAGTTGTGAATGGTGGAAAAATTTCTGTGGTGACTGCCAACACCACTACCCTACTAACTAGAATGTCTGCACTTGGAAGGTACGATGCTGAAGCCTCCTCATCTGGAGGAAGGCCTACAAGGAGGCAGAGAAGAAAGATGAATGCTGAAATTCGAGCTCAGCAGCAACATCTCCCTGTTCACCCTTCAAATATGCCAGCCCAAGAGCCTGAAGCTAATGTTCCTACCAGGAACAAATTTTCTGATCTAAAATGGGTGAAAAGGAACAGCTCTACTGGAGAGCTAAAGAAATCCTTCTGGGACCAAAGATCTGAAATCCCAGCTCCTCCAAAAAGAAAAGAGCCTGAAACCCTGTCTGCTCGGGTATACAGAGTCCTGAAGACCGTGAAAGAGAAAGGTCTTAAGAAGAAGAAGTTCGAACGGCCTTTGGTAATCGAGGCCAGAAGAACTCCGCCAAGGGAACGCCTATCCGTTGCGGCGGAAAGAAGAGAAAGAAAGCAAAACCAACGCGGTGAACATCGGGGTGTGACACCTGAACCCTATGTTCAGGGATCCACCGCTGAAAGGTCCCGGTGGAAAGGAAAACAAGTTTGGAGGCCAAAGCCTCAAAGAAATGAAAAAGAAAGAAGAGAAAGGAGGACTGATATGGGCGTGACATCTGGTGAGGCTTCCCGGAGATCCGCCCCAGTTTACAAACAACATCAGAAGTGGGCCCCAAAAAGGACCCATAATGACACTCCTCCAGACGGTAGACACCTTGGAGAATCCTCTAGGGGATCCCGTCGCCTTCCATTCCCTCCAAAAGAAGAAACCAACTTTGACCGCAGTCCGCTGGTTGAAGAAGTCCCCGTGCCTAACCAAGAGCCGGAAATCCAGTGGCGGCGCCGGTCGGAGATCCGAGTACTAGAAGATGAAGGAAATATGCAAGGGGAAGACAACATCGAAGAAGATGAATTCCTTGAAGAGGATGAAAATATACAAGAATACCTTGAAGGGGACGAAAATATTGAAGAATTTATGGATGGAAACTTAGAAGAAGAATTGAAAGAAATAAATGACACATTGGACATGGAGGTGGTCTACATGGTGAGACACGCCAATACTAATGATGAAACCTACTATGATGACGATGAAGGTGATGACGATCAACAACCGCCAATTAGGCGAGTTTATCAACGTCGTCATGAAGCTGGGTCCACCACTGGTAGAGGTGGTCATTCACAAGCTGAAGAAGAAAGAGAAGAAGCCGAGGAGAATCCCTTCGCTGACGAGAATGTCACACTTGCAGAAATGCAAAGACATATGAGGCGACAAATGAGAGCCAAAGATAGAGAAATCTCTCAGTTGAATGAGAAGATGACTGAAATGATGGCTCAGATGAGGGCAATGATGCAGATGATGCAGAGAACTGCCGCTGTTGGCGCCATGCCCAATCCTCCTCCGGATCCTCCAAATTTTCAAATGCCTCAAGCCTCGGGAGTACGAGGTAATCCTGAAGGTGGTCGCGAAACTCATAATGTCACCCGTCAGCCCACTCCGCAGAATATTGCAAGTACTTCCAAGCCCGTGACTGCTGCACAGTTGGAAGGAATAATAACAGAAAGAATCAGGGCTATTATAGCTGTTGACCAAGCAGAAAAGTTGGTGGGCAAGGGTCGTCCGTATCCTGCTGAATACGACCAAGTACCATACCCGAAAGGGTATTCGGTCCCAAAGTTCAACACTTTCAACGGTAATAACAACCCCAGGCAGCATCTGGCACAGTTTAAAGCCACCTGTGGGAATACAGGAGGAAATGACGCCCTACTCTTCCGACAATTCGTTAGTAGTTTGACAGCAACTGCTTTCGAATGGTACGCTGAACTGCCAAATGATTCTGTGAAAACCTTCGCAGAATTAGAATCTATGTTCGTGAAGAGGTTTGCTAGTGCAACAGAGAAGATCACGATCGCTGACCTCGCTCTTGATAAGAGAAAAATAGAAGAATCAGTGACCAAATACATCACTCGCTGGCGAAATCTAAGTATGAAATGTGAGCAGCAGTTAGAAGAAGAACATGCAGTACAGTTGTTAATGGGAAACATTGATGACAAGATGCAACCCTTCCTGTGCATGGCTACGATAAACACATTTCAAGACTTGCTCGACAGAGTGGCCAAATTTGAAAAACTGAATTTGTCCAGATCAGAAAATCACTCTGACAAGTTCAAAAAGGCTAAATCCCCGGGTGTTAGAAGGGGTGAGGCCGACTCTACGTTCTTCTCTAGAGCTGATAGAGAAAAGCAGGTAATTTACAACGTAGACAAAGACAAACAGCCGATGCAATATCAAGAAAGGCCTAAGCAAGTCTACAACCCCAACCCCCAACCGAAGCTGATATTAGGGGGAAATGATAAGCCACGAACTTATCAAGGTGGTGGAGAACGCCCGAGACAAGTAATTGGAACTGGTGATAGAACGTTCCAATCCCTTAAAGATAAAATGAATAAAGAATATTCATTCAAAAGGGAGAATGTTGCCAAATTATTTCGACAAGTATCGAGATCGGGTTTAGAACTGCCTGAATGCAAGAGGCCCGAAGAGTCGAAGCACACTGGTGATCCAAATTATTGCCCATACCATCGGGTACTCAGCCATCCTATTGAAGATTGCTACATCTTCAAGGATTGGCTTGAAAGAAAATATCAAAGAGGGGAGATAACATTATCCGACAATGTGTTGTCTCATCCTAAGAAGGAATCAGCTCGGGTGGTCACGTCCTCTTCCGTACCTCTGGTTGAAGAAAGAAGAAAAGAGAAGAAGCCAGTTCAAGAAGAACAGTGGGAGACTGCGGTCTCCAAGAAGACTGTGAAAATGTTAAAACAGCTTGAAGGAGTTCCAGGTGTAAAGTGGAAGTCTCCTGTTGAGCCTATGATAAGTTTGAAGGCACTGCCGGTGGTACGACCTTCTACTTCAAAACAGTTTTCTAACCAAGTTGGTTCTTCTAAACTTGAAAAGGTGAAGCCGTCCAAGAAGAAGACCAAGCTGAAAAAGCCCAAGGAGAAAAAGACTGTAACTCAGAGGGTTATTGACAGTTTGGATGAGTATTATCAAACTGTGAGGCGACCTATCAAGCTCGCTGACTTCATGTCAGAGCTTAAGATAGACGAAGCCGAAGAAGGAGATGAAGATTCTCTTCCAACAGAAACATGTCGGGTTATCTCAGTGACGCCGAGTACCTCAGTAAAAGAAGAATACACTGAAGAAGTACCCTCTGAGTCCTGTATGATGGTTTTACCAATAGATTACAGTTCGGAGGAGGATTTGTATTTTCCAGAGGAAGACGAATCAGACCCTGGAATAGCATCTCGGATGGGACATGTGAACTTGGGAGGCGATTCTGAATCAACAGATGAGTCCCTAGACGCGACGATGGCTGGCTCTGAAGAAAATGTACAGTTAAATGACTCTGAACCGGAGGAGATTGCTCAAGTGCAGTTAAGAAGCGGTAAGGTATTACCGCCTCCACCGAAGAAAGGAGTCTCCAATAAAGATAAAGAAAAAGAAAAAGAGATAGAAATCAACGATGATATTATCCCTGAAGATCCTAAGAAAAAGAACACTTCATCCAAGGGGATAGATTATAATATCTTATCCCATCTAAGAAAAATCCCAGCACAACTCAGCATATACGATGCTTTGGTGATGTCTAAAGACCTTCGGGAGACTCTGATTCAGGCTCTCAAAGATCCCGAAAGATACGAGGCGTATTTTGCTGAACGTAGTTTGACTGAGGTTCTACAAGCCCGTAATGAGCCATTCATTACTTTCTCCGAAGAGGACATGATGCTTGGGACTGCAGACCATAACCGTCCTCTGTATGTTACTGCAGAGAGCGATAAGCTGACCATCAGTCGAATCCTGATCGATCCTGGATCCTCCGTGAATCTGATAAGTTTGAAAGCACTAAGATCTCTCTGCCTTGATGTGGAACACCTTGGACCAGATAAGCTTATGGTGCATGGTTTCAACGAAAAAGGGCAGAAAACACTGGATCATTCATGCTCCCTCTTGTATTTAGAGAGCTCCACACAGAAGCTAAATTCCATGTAATTGATGCAGATACTTCGTTCAAGGCGCTGCTAGGTCGTCCCTGGTTGCATGAGTATGGCATTGTCCCGTCAACATTACACCAGTGTATGAAATATCTCAAAGATGGAGAAGAATTCAGGATCTCTGGTGATATTCAGCCTTTTACAGTTCATGAAGCAACATTTTATGAGAATGCACGATATTTCATGCCAAAGAAGCAAAAATCTTCGAGCTCCCTCGAAGCTAAAGCATCAAACTCAAAAGCTGCAAAGCGACCAGAACGGGAAGGTGAGAAAAAACAGGTGGGGAGAAAGAAGGCAGCGCCGACTCTTCCCAAGGCACCGATCATTCCAAAAGAAAAGAAACATGTACCTCATCTTGGGAGTGACACAGATGAAGACGATGTTATTCCTGCTAAATCTCGAAAAGTATGCCAGTCCATGGATGAATGGAGTAGACATGTCGAATATTCAAGTGACGATTATGACTACGACTCCATCTACATGAACACGGTGCAGAATGTGTTCTCTAGAAGAATTGATAGCCTATCAATTTCTGATAGCGTACTTGTAGTCACACGTGTTCCTTTGCAACACTTCAAGGAAATCATCCCGCGCGAGATGCATAAAGTTGAAGAACTCGCTACCCTATATCTTCCTCCCCTTAAAAATGAGACTGTGCCAGGAAATGTGTTATATTTCACGGGAGTTCGCGAAGAGGAGAATCATGATTAGGATTGCATGCTCCTCGACTCTGAGGAATTATTTCCTACGAGGCTACCTAGATTCAATACCAAAAATATTCAAAGAATGCTACGAAAACAAGTCAATGTTCCTACCACCAAGCGACAACTTCGTACAAGTCTGGGCCTCTGGTATGGGAGAAGTCCGCGTCCGTTACGGCAGAATGATGCAGATGCATATAAAGGTATCGGATTCATCAAACGAAAGTGTCTCCGGAAAGAGACTTGTCGGGCAATCACATGCACGGAAATTGAATCCGAGGAAGATGATGCTGAAGAAACATACGAAGCTGATGATTATGATGAACAGCCCTTGGAAGCCGAACCTGCACCAGAAGAGCTTGAAGATGGTGGACAGGCAGCCACTATGGATGAGCTGACGGAAGTCAACTTGGGAACTGAAGAAGACCCTCGCCCGACTTTTATCAGTTCTCTCCTACCCGAAGAACAAATAGAAGAAATAAAAGAGCTCCTCTGTAAATTTAGGGACTGCTTTGCCTGGACATATGCTGAGATGCCCGGCTTATCCCCTGATGTAGCAGTTCACAGATTAGCAATCAAACCGGAAGTAGCACACGTCAAACAAGCTCCTAGAAGAATGAGATTGGAGATTGAAGAACAGGTGATTGCAGAAACGAAGAAACTCATAGAGGCAGGTTTCATCCGAGAAGAAAAGTATGCCGATTGGATCGCAAATATCGTCCCAGTGAAGAAGAAGAACGGGCAGATTCGTATCTGCATTGACTTTCGGGACCTCAACAAGGCGTGCCCAAAAGATGATTTTCCACTTCCTGTATCCGAACTCCTGGTGGACAATACGTCCAACTACGACATGTTCTCCTTTATGGATGGATCGTCAGGATACAATCAAATCAAGATGGCACCCGAAGATGAAAAGCATACATCATTTAGGACGCCCATCGGAATTTTCTGCTATACAGTCATGCCCTTTGGCTTGAAGAACGCTGGTACCACCTACCAGCGGGCAATGACTTATATATTTGATGATTTGATACATCAGAAGGTCGAGTGCTATGTAGATGACCTTGTCGTCAAAAGTCTTGGCCGAAATGATCACTTAAAAGATCTTAGAATTGTATTTGAGAGAATCAGAAAATATGATCTGAAGATGAACCCTCTCAAGTGTGCATTTGGGGTCTCATCCGGTAAATTCCTGGGGTATGTTGTTCGTCATCGAGGGATAGAGATCGACCCCAACAAAATTAAGGCCATCACGGAGATACCACCACCAAGGAACCTTCAACAGCTTCGCTCGCTGCAAGGACAACTGGCTTTTATTCGGAGATTTATATCAAATCTATCGGGTAGGTGCCAGCCATTTTCAAAGCTAATGAAGAAAGATGTCTGTTTCAAATGGGATGCAGAATGCCAGGAAGCATTTGACAGCATCAAAAGATATCTGTTGAATCCGCCCACTCTAGCAGCGCCAATTCCGGGAAAGCCTCTTATACTGTATACGGCAGCATTAGAAGAGTCCCTCGGAGCATTATTGGCCCAGAATAATGAAGAAGGCAAAGAAAATGCGCTCTACTACATCAGTCGAAGGTTGATTGGAGCAGAAAGTCGTTATTCTCCTATTGAAAAGCATTGTTTGGCGCTGATTTTTGCAGTTCAGAAACTCCATCACTATATGCTATCCCATAAAATCACCCTGATATCGAAGATCGATCCGCTGAAGTTCTTGATGACAAGACCAGCGTTGACAGGTCGTCTAGCCCGGTGGGCAGTATTGTTATTGCAGTTTGAAATCATATACATGCCACAAAAGGCAGTGAAAGGTCAAGCATTGGCAGATTTTCTCGCTGTACACCCAATCCCGGCAGATTCTCCACTAAATGATGATTTGCCTGACGAGCAAATAATGCAGGTCGAGGAGAATGAAAGGCTACCGTTCTGGGAAATGTACTTCGACGGGGCATCGTCGATTAGACCTGTCCGACCTCCAAATATTGCAAGAGCCCGAGCCGGCATCGGTCTCATTTTCGTAGCACCCGAAGGAGGCATAATGAGATTTTCATTCAGTTTGACTGAACCTCGGACCAACAACGAAGCTGAGTACGAAGCTCTATTAGCGGGTCTGGAGATCGCGATCGATGTCAGAATCCAACATCTCCAAATCTTTGGTGATTCTCAGCTTATAATAAATCAGGTCCTCGGCATTTATAAAGTTGGCAAAGTTGAATTAGCCCACTATCACCGACGAGCCCTCGAGCTTCTGAAGCAAGTACCGAATGTCAAAATGGCTCGAGTTCCTCGAGGACAGAATGCTAAAGCAGATTGTCTGGCCAAATTAGCTAAAGAAATGGCGAACATCAATGAGGAGAGTCCTATATTCATTGGAGTTTACACTCGAAGAGTATTGGAACCTGCTCTACTACAATTTCCGAGGGCAGAAGAAGTGGCAGATTCAAGTCAGCAAGGTGAAACCCCAGTTGACCCTCAACCACTCAAACAAATCATTATGGAAAATTATCCGGAAGAATATCATATGGCCAAGAGACATAAAGCTAGTCAAGCTTCTGAATCGTGGTGGCATTGTTTAGATATTGAAGTCGAAAATGATTGGAGACAGCCATTCATTGACTACTTCAAGGAAAACAAACTCCCGACAGAAAAGTCTATGGCCGCATAAATCCGAAAAAGGGCATTGCGATATGCATTCGTCAATGACATGTTGTACAGACGAGCCTTTGATCAAATGTGGCTAAGGTGCTTGGGGACCAAGGAAGCTGATAAAGTGGTAGCAGAAGTCCATGAAGAACTTTGTGGAGCTCATCAGTCAGGTCCTAAAATGGCCGCTAAAATTAAGAGGATGGGTTACTATTGGCCGACAATGGTAAGAAATTGTATTGACCACGCTAAGAGGTGTCACGAATGTCAAATCCACGGTGATGTTATACATCAGCCTCCAAATCCTCTGCACCCGACAATAGCATCTTGGCCATTTGAATGTTGGGGCACTGACATAATTGGGCCAATAGATCTGCCGTCATCATCAAGACATCGCTTCATTCTGGCAGCAACAGATTACTTTTCCAAGTGGGCAGAAGCGGCTCCATTCAGAGAGATCACATCGGAACATGTGATCAATTTCTTTACCCATAATGTCGTTTACAGGTTCGGTGTGCCACGCCGGATAATCTCAGACAATGGTACTGCATTCAAAAGTACAAAAATCTACAAGTTCGTTGATCGGTATAAAATCGATTGGCGATATTCATCTATATACAATCCAAGGGCAAATGGATTGGCAGAAGCCTTCAACAAGACGCTGGTGAAATTATTGAAGAAGATTCTCACCAAAAACAAAAGAGAGTGGCATACGAAAATGGCAGAGGCACTGTGGGCGTATCGTACAACCTATAAGACGCCAACCAAAGCTACTCCTTACTCTCTAGTGTTCGGTGTTGAAGCCGTATTACCATTGGAGATCGAACTACCGTCACTCCGGGTAGCAATTCAGAATGATCTCACTCAAGAGCAAAATGCCCGCCTCAGAATGGAAGAGCTCGACGCACTTGATGAACTCAGGTTACAAGCTCAACAAAATCTAGAAATCTACCGAGGAAGAATGGCAAAGTCTTTTGATCGAATGGTGCGTCCTCGATCATTTCAAGAAGGAGAGTTGGTCCTGGAGCTGAGAAGACCAATCATCCCACACAGAAAAATTGGTGGCAAATTCGTATCGAATTGGGAAGGCCCCTTCGTCATCGAGAAAGTGTACCAAGGAGGAGCATATCAGTTGATCGATCTGAACGGTCAAAGACCCATGCCGCCTATCAACGGTCGACATCTAAAGAAATATCACGCATGAAAATTTCATAACTAATGTATTTTGTGATGAACAAAATTTTATATGCATATTTATCAATGCATGCTCATATTTTGGAATTCTCTTGTATAGCAAGAATGCATTTCAAAATCCCCCATCAGACTGGGGGCATTTTAAATATTTATTTGGGTCGACATCGCGCTGCGTGCTGAGATCCCCAAATAAATATTTAAAATCTCAAAGACAAAAAGCCTATCCAAAATGTCCCTGTGAGACAGGGGGCATTTTAAATATTCATTTGGGTCGACATCGCGCTGCGTGCCGAGATCCCCAAATGAATATTTAAAATCTTATATTCCAAATCTATTCCATTCTGAAATGTCCCTGCGAGACAGGGGGCATTTTAAATATTTATTCGGGTCGACATCGCGCTGCGTGCCGAGATCCCCGAATAAATATTTAAAACTATCAATCCATATATTCTTTTGTGCTAAAGAATATAAATATTTGTTTTTTAAAGTATACGCAGGTGATCTTTAAAGAGTTAGAGACACCGTCTTCTCCAACAAACCAAGACTCAAAGGTCAAGAAAGTGACTTTTGTGGCTACACACTCTAACAAATTGAGCCAAGAAAGCTTGAAGTCTTCCAACAGCCTGAAGCTTAAAGTTCGAATGGGTGTAAAAGGTCGGATCCAATACGCCCAAATATGGCCGGATCGCTGGCAACTCTGTCTACTCAACAAGCCATAAGAAAGGCTGTAGTAGCGGAACCCCCACTTCGTCAACCCGTCAGTAGGGACTGTAGGAAGAACGAAGGCAAATTTGACTCGACCAGTTCAAGTGATCGTAGTCTGCAAAGTTCTCCAAAATGACTGGAGAATCAAAGTTCCATTGGAAGATTGAGTCTCGAGCAACTACCAGATGTTCGTAGGCTCCAAAATCCAAAACCACGAAGGATGACTTCAAATCTACCAACTTCAGCAAAATCAGCATTGGGGAGCGCAATTCCCATAGCTCAAGTCTGAAGCCTGAATGGGTGTAAGAGGTCGGATCCAACAAGCCCAAATATGGCCGGATCGCTGGCAGCTCCGTCTACTCAACAAGCCATAAGAAAGGCCGCAGTAGAGGAACCCCCATCTCAGCAACCATAGGACGAATAGCTATCAAATCCCAGCTCTCCCGATCTGATGAACTCAAGTGATCAGATTAAAGTCTTCTCACATGGTTAAGGATCAGGATGCTACCTACGTTCGGTATTATCAACTGAATCCAGAACCTGCAAATCCTTCAACAAATCCGTAAAGCACAAAGCGAGGATCGAAGGAATTTTTCTTCAACAAGTTCGCCAAAGCACAAAGCAAAGGACCGAAGAAAATCATCCCAAAGTTCACACAAAGCCCAAGGCTGAACTAAGTGAATTCTGTCATCAATAAGTCCGTTATGCACAAAGCTCTGGACCGATGACTTCTCGCCATCGACCTAATACAAACATAAGGGTTTAGGTCATCGGCATCTACTCTTTCAACAAGCCCGCCAAAGCTAGATGCATATGGCCGAAGGAACAAAAATCACCTGACAAGTCAGTAAGGACAAATCTGGTAATTCTTCATCAATGTTCGCAGCACAAAGCACAGAATAGAAGAACCAAAATCTCATGACTCAATTTAAAACTGCGAAATGAAGCATCCCGAATAATATCTACAAGTGTCCCTAAAAGACTGGGGGCATTTTAAATATTTATTTGGGTCGACATCGCGCGCATGCCGAGATCCCCAAATAAATATTTAAAATACCAGGATCACAAGTCAGAGTACAACCACAGAAGTCTCAAAGGCAGTAAAAAGAGAGCTCGCCAACAACTGGATTTATAAAATAATTTTATTTTATTAAGTTCAGAAATTCATATACAAATCTGTGGATTACATCAGCTGAAAGAAAAGAAAAAAAAAAGTACAATGTCCTTCGCAGAGGACTGAAATCTGTCTCCTAAACTACGCCTGAAGAGGAAGCCGACAACTTTATTCCGCTCCTTCCAAGGACCAGGTATTCTGCACTTTTGGGACCTACACGAAGTAACAAAAAATGTCAAAAAAAAAAAGAAGAAGAGAAAATATCATGCAGATATATACAAAACTACAAAGGAAAGAAAGGGAAGAAAAGTGTACCTAAAACTGAGGTCTCCTGAGGTGGCTCGTGAAAAAGTATCTCGCTCCTCTCGAAGCCTGCACAGAGCAAAAAAAAAGAGTATCAGAAAGCAGCTAAAGAAAGAAAAGGACAGTACAAACAAAGTAAAAATGTACCAAAACTGAAGCCTCCTGAAGTACTGAATTGGCTGAAGCTTGGATCATCTTCATGTGGTAGCCTGCACAAAATATAAAGCATTATCAATACAAACACAAAGTCAAAACTAAAAAGACGGGAAGAAAGTGTACCCGAGCCCCAGAAGTAACCGTAGAAAACCCGAAGCAGTAAAAGTCCTGCAAACTGAAAGAGATGCAGGCATTCGTATGCTAGAAACTAAAGTGACTGGGGTACTGAAAGAAGAACAGAAAGTGAAGATACTGTTTAATATCATCAATCTACAGAGTGACGCTCTAAGAACCGAAGTGTGAAATACTTTATCACTATCCGAAAGGATCCCTACTCAATTAAAGAACGAGGTATCAACCATCTATTGATACATCTAAGAACTCTATGGAGAAGAAAAGTTTTAGTGTGACATCCAAGCAAAGTTTTGGAGATCCACTAAATGAAAATCCCAGTGTGACATCCAAATAAATTTTGGAGATCCACTGAATAAAATCTCTAGTGTGACATCTAGAACAAATATCTAGAGATCCACAGGATCAATCAGCATACAACAAACATGATTCGCTCTAGACGCGAACCACATTTGTTGGGGGGCATTTGTTGACCTGCAAGTTAAATCCAAAGGACAAAAAAAAAGGAGAAAGCAGCTCACCTCATATCCTGCCGAATCCCACGAATCCGGCTGAAACGTCGCTTACCTCGGACTGTCGAATCCGCGAATCCTACCTGAAATTCCGCCGAGGCACTGTACAGCAGTGCCGGGTCGCTTTTCCGCTATTCATGCGACCTCTCCTCGATCGAGAGTCCAAACTCTTCGTTAAATACCAACCCCAAGCTCACGATCTCGCACCTTCCGCTCTCGACTCCAAGCCACGACCGAACCTCTCTTCCCACGACTCTCTCCCGATCCCTCTCTGCTTCTGTTGCTGCTTCCACACGACGGAACCCCGCACGACTGCTCTTCCTCTCCCATTCGCTACTTCTCCTTCACGCACGCAAGATCCCGAGCTCCTCCCTCTCCCATTCACTCCTCTGTCGAGATCTGACCTCCAACTCCACGGCCTCGTCTCCTCCATACCTGAGCTACTTCTCATCTTCAAGCAACCGAAGCCAGCTCCGATCACCTCTCGTTCCTTCGGCCGAGAGAGAGAGAGAGAGAGAGAGAGAGAGAGAGAGAGAGAGATTCCCTACCTACCCGAGCCGCTCGATCCTGATCTCCAGACGACGCTCCCTTCTTGTCGTTTCGGAAATTACGACATTTTGATCTGAAGCAGCAACAGGAGCTCAAGGGTTGTGAAGGTAACTCTCTCCCTTTCGTGCTCTTCGGCCAAATCCAATAAATCCTCTGAACAGAGGAAAAGTGCAGAAGGGTTAGTATTGGGTTTAATTAGTGTTAATGTTAATTGATTATAATTTTAATTATAATTATTTTTAATAAATTATATTTATTGCATTTAATTATAATTAATTTTGATTCAATAATTATAATTAATTTTAATTAATTATAATTATTCTTAATCAAAATTAATTTTAATTAATAATTTTAATTATTTTTAATTATTATTAATTAGTTATCATTTATTAAGGTTAATTAATATGAGTTAGTTATAATTAATTAAATTTAATTATAACTAATTATCTTTAATTAATTTTAGTAAATGTAATTAATTATTTTTAATTACTTATAATTAATTATGAATAAATATAATTAAAGATAATTATAATTTATTATAATTAATTAATATTTAAAAAAAAATGCTTCCCCCACTCTCTTACCTCGACCAACGTGTCGAGTCGGTGGTCTGCCCAAGCACGCCTTTATTGAGCGTGATGGGAGGGGCAACCGGCGCGACACCTACGACGAGGTAGGCGAGTGACCCCTCGATCCACGTGTCAGCCACTACAACCCCGCGGAGGTATGAACTTTTTCTAAACCCAAAACCCTACTTCAATATTCGTGGCAAACTGGAGAATTGTCCTATGCACGCCTCTATTGGCCGTGGTAGGATGGAACCCCGGTGCGGCACGTATGGCGAAGCAGGGTCACTTATAAGTACCCCCGGGCGGGGGGAAAGCAATTGTTATCTTTCAAAAATGTCTTTTTAAAACCCCATGCACGCCTTTATTGGCCGTGGTGGGAGAAAACAAAAAAATACAACCGCCGCGGTGTCTCACCAACACCAACCGTGCACGTATTTATTTACGTGGCGGGTAGGCGGCCTCTTGGTTTTTCCCCTTAACGGGGGAGACGCCGGGAGGCTGCCGAAATTTTGTCTGAAAAAGACAAGAACTTGGAACCATTTGGGACTTTTTGAACTTGTTTTAATCTATCTAATTGAACTTGAACCCAAATAAATTCAATTCTAATTGAAACGAACAAGAACTCGATTGAACTCGTTTTGGACTCGAACTTGAACTCAAAACTTGTGAACCTCAAACTCGAACAAGACTTGAGTTGGACCGCAAGGGACTATGGTTGAACTTGGACTCGAGCTGAACAAAGACTTAAATCGAACTTGTGGACATGCATTTGAACTTGAGATTTGTGAACTTGGTTTGAACCAAATGAGAAGAACTTGACTTGAAAACGATATCAAAACTTTAATCAAATATTAAGGAATATGTCATAACTTGAACCCAAGTGAACAAATGCAAAGGACCTAATGTGAACTCAAACTTAAATCACATGCAAAATGATGAACTTCTAACTTGAGTACAAATTTCCGATATAGCATGCTTTCAATCAATGACACAAAACCATTCTTTGGAAAATTAGAGATTACCCCTTCAATTGGATGGCAAATACCAATGACCAATGGTGTCAAGCACATCATATATGTTGCAATTATTTTGCAAGTATAATTTGACATCCAAATAACAAAAGATTTCTAGAATTTGGCTTAATCATAAAGCTATGGTATGTGATAGTCCTCTTACAATGATGAACATGATAGATCCTTAAGCAACAACCAAGGTATTGTAAGAAATGTGACGATCTACCTATGAGCTACAATGCAAAATATTTAATAAACGTTGAGGAATTATCATTTCATTGGAATGTAAATGTCATCAAGTAAACTCTTCATACAAGATTTGAGTTATCTTCCAATGTAGTGGGAGACTTACAATATTCAACATGGCACATTTACATGCAATAACCAAATGATCAATATGCAATGATAGGTCGATGTATCCTCAAGTGCTATGTATCATGTAAATATATATATGCAACACACATTGAACACTATGAGATGCTTATAATCAATACAAACAAAGAGGTCAATTCACTTGCAAGCAACATTGGTGGATATATTATAGATCTGATTAGCCCTCTACAGACACCAGCGTACATTCAACACGTCATATGTAAGCCCCTACGGGCCGCTGTAGAAGACTCATAGTGCACCCAGTCTAATGTCCACGAGCAAGATCCAAGGTGATTATATCAAGTATCAAGTGTTTATGAGTTACAATGAGAAGTTTGATCTTGTGTGCAACAAGCTATATACAAGCTTCTGCAATCCAAGGCAGGAGATTAGTTAGTGCACTATGACCCACCTACAAGAATCAACAAATAGTGCACGACAGTCTACCTGTACGAAGCAGTGAACAATTCTATCCAAAAGCTGCTACACAACGCCACCGGATCTGCAGCATTCGTACAAGCAGACAGAAGGCGTCTACAATTATTTCAAAATACCCCCCTGCACGTGCACTATAAATTGTATACACATAGGTACACTAAAGGGGGAAATATATTCTCAACCCGCATGTGCCCCGGCGAGCGTGTTATTGGTACACACGTGACGTCTAGGGATGCTGCGCGGGTTGACAAGTGAATTCAGGTTCGAACACGATCCTCCTATACGGATTAATAGGAGTCGACAAGGTTCGAATCAACAAATAAATATGTGGTCGTGGTAACCAGGATATTTATTTTAATACATTCATATTAGGCCTTCAATGCCTAAAATCAAAAGAATTCACTTTCAAAGGCTCAAAGCCTATAAGAAACCCGATCCTCTGTCGCCAGCCCGACAGAGTGACAATGTTCAATCTATAAAGTGAAAATGACCCCCAAACACCCCGATGATGGCCGTGTTGAATTCAGATCTCAACCGGAGGGGTTTCCAAATATTTTTCAAATATCTCCAAAATATCCAAAATCCATTTCAAATATTTCATAACTCCATCCAAATACCCACAAAAATCCTAAAATTCCATAAAACTCCACAAAAATCTCAAAATCCCAAAAATTCCAAATATTTAAAATTGAAATCTAACCATTAAACACTTAAAGCAAAATCTATCCGCCCCCCGCAACAGTTTGTCGAGGCGGACAAATCAAAAATAACTTCAGCTCACAAAAGAGCCAAATGACTGGTCGAAAATATCACTAGGATTCATTCTCAAACAATCTCTTGCCAGTAAGGACGTGGTACGTGTCCTCTAACCGGCAGTTTCGCCGCCAAATGGCACTGCAGGTAAACGGTTATGACCCGGGGCCCTCTGAACCGAGTGGTTTTGCCGCCAAATGGCACCACCGATAACGGTTATGGCCAGAGCCAATACGCTCCTTAATGGCGTTAAATCCTTGAGATATGAATCAATAGGATATAATTGATAGGGCACAAAGCCCTCTGTGTAGCTAAGGTGGATTCAAATTTGTCCCCTTTGACAAACATTCAACCCCGGTCTACAAGGTCCCCTTGGACGAAGCAACCCATGGCTGCCGACAAGGATCCTTCTGTCAGGTTGGGTCGACTACCTCCTCTGACTAAGTAGACCAGGGACCACGATGGCCCGGGACGACGGAACCATGGGATCTTGATCGGGTCCATCATCCATTCCCCCACCATCCGCTTTAAGTGCACAATGGTGAAATTTCTATTTTAAATACCAAACTTTCCAAATCAATTCTTCAATTCCCAATATCCAAACCCTTCAAATTTCAAACTTCCTATCCTCAATACCAATACTAATTGCTGCTACTATATGCCAGATAACACGTATCTCTACGTATCTGATTGATGACTAGCCTTAATCGAAAGTTCTCTCTCGTGATCGGGAGGGGTAATTAACTATAGGGGCTTGCGCCTATAGGAAACCAGAACTCAGATCATAAAGTCCTCACAAAATAAGGGCGAAATCTCTGGGTAGTGTCTTATCTACAAACCCATCTGCCTTCCAAAATTTACCTCGGAACTTATTCAGTTAAAACTCCCTCGCCGAATAAGAAAAGCGAGCGGAGGCCGGGGCCGAATTTTCGGAGCCCACAAATGTGAATGAGATTGAAAATGAGTGTCACACATCGATCCAAACATCAAACACATGCAACAAGATTTGAATCTATTGCTCTTTTCTATGAATCTCTTAAACTTTTTTTTATTTTTCAATAAATTTTAATAAATCAGTGGACTCGAACCTTTTAACCTATGAAGATGATAAGATAATAAAATAGCTTTCCTCTTTTATATTCTTCCCTATTTTCTATTTGTTAGACAGAAATTATGCATCTTGGAGCATGGCAATGAAGATTGCACTATCAACTAAAAGAATAAGTCAGGTTTTCTATGACAAATATATTACAAATTAAGTCATAAGGTATAGATTCAAATCTTGCACATGCATTTTCCACAAAAGCAGAAGCTAAAGGCGGAACCTTAGACGTGGAAGTGGAAGCATGGATAGTGAATATGGATGCATAAGTTGAAGGCAAAACCTCATACGCGAAAGCGGAAGCGCGAACATAGAAGTGGAATGCAAAACCGCAGAAGGCATAACCCAAAACGAAAACCAACCGCAATAGCGGAAGCGAACGTCAACCCGTTGGAGCACACCTTGAGAGCTGGCTCACGAGCTTGCATCCACTGCCCCGAGCCGAGTTCGAGCATGCCATTTGAGCTCGAGCTTGACTTCGAGCTTGGGAAGAGATGGTCATTGCAAGGACGTGAGCGATGGTGTTGACAAAAATTAAAGTAAGTGCATTTTAATTATTATTTAAAATTTTAAATTATTATATAAGTAACTAATACAATTTTAATATTAATTTTATAAAAAATATTCCTTTTAGCTATTATGCATCTGAATCCCCCAATTAAAAAAAAAAAAAATCAAACGTGTTATATTTCGTACTAGGTTTTCGGACCTCATATTTCGACCAAACATTGCTTAATTTGCTTGCCTAAATATCACCGGTAATGGAACGCGGTGTAGTGATTAACGAGTGTACATAAAAATACCAGAATTCTAAATAACAGAAAGCTACCCTTTTCCCACGTGGCGGCGGCGATTCGGTTCCGTTTACCGCGCCCTGTTTCCTATTCAAAAAAATTCAACGGTGATCAATCAACCTATAATTTCATAAATCATCCAATACAATCTCGTTAAATCAAACGGACGGTTCCTGATTTACCGGTCAACATACAATGCGGCGGTGTCTGCACCGACAATCCCAATATGAAATTATAGTAATTAAATATGCAAATTTTACAAATTGTTCTGTTAACTCTCCCGATTGCCAATTTCGCTTCCTACCATAAAAACCTGAGAAGTCGTGAGAGAAGAGAAAGAGAGAGATAGAGAGACTCTTCCATGGCTTGATTCTTCTTCCTTTTCTATCTGTTTTACTTTCTTGCTTGTTTTCTTCAATAAGGCAAGAGAAGTGAAGAGAGATTGGAGAAACAAAGAACAGATGAAGAAAGAAGAATTACAGGGAAGGTCTCTCTTCGGAATATCTCTTACAGACAGACCCAAATGGCAGCAATTCCTCATTTGCTCCTCTGGCTTCTTCTTCGGCTATCTTGTCAATGGGATCTGTGAAGTAATTAATCAGAATTCTATCTAAAGATTCAATCTTTATTCTTGCTTGATCATAAATTTACAATTTGTATTCCTTTCCCCTGTTTCAGGAATACGTTTACAACCGTTTGCAATTCAGGTATAAATTTCTTCATCCTCCCAACTGTTAATCCCGTCTCTGGTCTTCTCTTCTCATCCTGCTTCTGCTCTGGTTTCAGCTATGGCTGGTACTTCACTTTTGTACAGGGATTCGTTTATCTTGGCCTCATATACTTACAGGGATTCAGCTCAAAGCATATGGTGAATCCATGGAAGACTTATATAAAGCTTTCTGCAGTCTTAATGGGTTCTCATGGACTAACAAAGGGTTCCCTCGCCTTCTTGAACTATCCTGCTCAGCTTATGTTCAAATCAACTAAGGTTAATTTCCCTTCCAATTTAATCCCACCGCTCTTCGCAAGCAAATAATTTTCTTTCCTTAACTATTAAAAAAATTTATAGGTATTGCCTGTAATGGTAATGGGAGCTTTCATTCCCGGACTTCGAAGGAAGTATCCATTACATGAATATGTCTCTGCAATTTTTCTTGTTGTGGGATTAATCTTCTTCACGCTTGCTGATGCTCAGACCTCACCAAATTTTAGCTTTATTGGTGTTGTAATGGTTGTCGGAGCTCTAGTAATGGATGCTTTTCTTGGAAATCTGCAAGAAGCAATCTTTACTGTGAATCCCGAAACAACTCAGGTGATTTCAAACAATTTTTTCTTGAGATTTGTCAATTTGATTTGGTTAAATATGCTTATTTCTTCATATAAAAATGTGATTTTTTTTTCCTTTTTAGATGGAGATGCTTTTCTGCTCCACGGTTGTTGGGCTTCCTATGCTGATTCCTCCCATGATTTTAACTGGGGAGCTGTTCAAGGCCTGGAAGTCATGCTCAGAGGTAATTTATTTATTGCTTTCTTGTTTTTCTTTATAATAAAATTTCGTTTGGAACGATTTTCTTATTACTATTTATTAAAAAATTATTTTAAAAAACAATAATAAAATTGTCCCAAATGAATCCTAAATCACAAATTACATATAAGGCAGAATATAATTTCTCCATATTGGTAGTACCACAAAACATTAAATTGCGCTGTAAATTACAAGTTTGACAATTTTATAATGCAGATGACTTTAAAAAATCATGACGTGTTAGAGATGTAAAGCTAAGTAATATATTACCATTAATGTAATTGTCAATTGCTAATATAATTGTTAATTTATTCGATATCATGATAGATACAAACGCAAGGTTTGGAGATCAAACGAAGGAGTGGAGAGCATCAACGGTCAAAAGTTTTATATATTAGGTTTTAATATCTTATCAGAACTTTGATATGAGAGAAAAAAATTATAAAAAAAAATAAAAAAAAAATTATCAATTAAAGCCTAAGTTTGTGGGGAAGTAATTGGAAATTATTAAAAGCTGCAAAATATAAAATAAAATAATTTTTTAGTTATGTTAATTAATGTTATTTGCTGGCATAATGGATTTCTCTTTGGGTTATTAGTATTTTTTTTTAATTATTTCTGTCAAGTTTCTAACGCCAGCTTTGATGGTCTCTTTCTTTGCGATGGACTGAGCATTTGGTACGAAATGATCAATGATCAAGGATATCTATATATTTATTTTAATAAGATATTTTTTATTATTTTTTGAAAATTTCAAAGATCAAAATTTATTTTCTGAATACTGCAATTAATTAATATTGAGGAAATGATTGCTGTCTTTTTATCGTATTTGTTGGATATATGCAAAAAATAAAAGTCCACTTTTCTTTTAGTATCACAAAACCAAAGATCCTAATAATGACTTCTTATTGTGTGCGGACACCGGACGTATGAACCCGTTCGGATTTCTCTATGTATACAGTAAAAGTGCAGTCAAAACATAGCTACGGTAGCAACTGCGCTTTTACTGTAGACAGAGATAAAACCGCATACAGTCAAAACGCAGCTACTGTAGCAATCCGCATACAGTAATCTCTGAATAATAAGAACATGAGCATTAGTTTTACAATTAAATGCTTCTTACAGTGAGAATTTCTACATACAGCATCTGTATGTCTATGCTGTGCTGGTTTTTGAAGCAATGGCGACCTTTGTTGGTCAGATCTCTGTCTTATCTCTCATCGCCATTTTCGGCGCAGCAACAACAGCCATGGTGGGTTAATTCAATCTTCTTCCAAAATTATTCAGAAACTTTTCTGTTGCCAGTTGTGTTTTCTTCCTCATTCCATGGTGTTTTACAGGTAACAACTGCAAGGAAAGCGGTAACTCTTCTCCTCTCATATTTGATATTTACAAAGCCAATGACAGAGCAGCACGGCACTGGGCTTCTGCTTATCGCCATGGGCATTGTCTTGAAGCTTTTACCAGAGTATAAGAATAACAGTTACATTCCTCAAAAGCCAAAGCAGCCGTTGGAAGAAGATGAGCTGAAAGAAAAAGAAGAGAAGGCAGCTTTGGTTTGAAATTTAGGAAAAATAGAAGGTGGCTTCTTGGTTTCTGGCTTTGGGATTATCTCTTAACTTCTTCAGTGCAAAATTGCATCAATTTTTTTTTATATAAAGTTTGTTTTAAATGTTATTTTATAGGGAAATAATGCTTCAAATATCTTCAATGATTGATGTAGTTGTAATTTGCAGTGATGAAATTAATTGACAAGGAATATTTTTTTTTTAATGTTAAATTGTATTTGCAAGTGTTGAAATTAAAAACAAGGGATGTGCATATGTTTGGTTTGATGAGTTTGATTAATGACTAATTAACTGAGCTAATTAGCTTTAGTTCTAAAATTCAAAAATAGAGCCAATCAAACTGCTTTCAAATCAAAGTGAAAGGAAACTAAAATTTTTTAATGAATTAAATGATCCAAGTAAATTTAGTGATAATATTTCGTTATAGCCAATCAAACTGAACGCCATTGTGAACATCAAACTTGATTATAATTATTGGAAAATTGAAAAATACAATACTAAAAAGAAAAAAATATAATAATAAATGTCTTGACAAGACAAACCTATCAACGCCAAGAGCAATGCGACCAAATTCTGATTGAGCTTAGATCAATAAATTGAAATATAATTAACCATTTTAATATATTAATTGAAGTACCAAATGATCTTCAAATCTCACATGTTTATAGCCAAATTGAGCTTCTTAATGAGACAAATGCAATGTTTCTAAGATCACTGAATTTTGATATTATTAAGGCACTTAAATACTGTAAGTTCGTCGGGACGAACTAAACAAAAAATTTTGCCCGAGAGCATCGTCCAAGGACGAAATCGATTATCGCCCGTACAATCAGTATATAGAGGAGATCTTCCCGGGACGAACGAGAAGCATCGTCTGGACGATCGTAAATATCTTTTTAAGAGCTGTTTGATTCGTTTTAAAGAGAGAGAAAGAGGAGAGAGAAAGAGAAGAAAAAAGAAAAAAAATTGTGTTTTGGGCGACTTCGGAAGTTTTCATCCGTCGCCGTAGTTGGGAAAGTTGATCGACTCGAGGTAAGACACATTATACCTTTCTCAATTTTCAGAAATGTGATTTTTGACGAATTTTTTGATTAAAATATTGTTTCCGTTAGCGAAAAATAGGTACAATTTTGCACCAGTAAAACTTTTACCGCATAACTTTTGGTATGTTTTAGAAATTATGATTTTGCACGTTTTGAGTATTTTCTGAAAATTTTTCACCGAATATTTTGAAATCTGCGGGATTTTCATCGAATAGAAAATTATCGTGATGTTGAAAAATGTTGCTCCAGTACAATTAAAGTTTTGAAATTATGTTTTACACAATCTCTGGTAATTTGGTAAATTTCTGAAACTATGAATTTCTGATCCGTTGAATTTCTGTTGTATGCCGTTATACTCTCTGACGATATTCTGATACGAATCTGATTTATCTAAATTTGATATGATTTGATGTTTGATGTGATTTGAATGATCTCAGAAGGGAGTTATAAGAAGCCGAAATTCTTTGAGATTCCGTCTGTATCAGGGAAGGGAGGCATAAGGGGCCAGAATCCTTTGAGATTCTGTATGTGTCGGTGAATATGAAAATGAATTTTGATCTGATAATTCTGTATATCTGATATGTTCGCACAAAAGGAGGCAAAAGGAGGCATAAGGGGCCAGAATCCTTTGAGATTCTGTCTGTGTCAGGGAAGGGATGCATAATGGGCCAAAATCCTTTGAGATTCTATCTGAGTCAGGGAATTTGATGTTTTGAAATGTGATTTGAATGTTTTCTGAAATCTGTTCTAAACTTTGATTTGAATAATTCTGTGACATGAATTTGATTCAGTTCTTCTATCTCTGTTGTCTTATCTGTTCTGTACGAATATTTGTATTATGTTTGATTTCTGTTCTGTATGAATCTCTGAACTCTGTTTAATATTCTGATTCCTGTACGAGTATCTGAGTTCTGTACGGCTATTTGAATAAACTGTTTTTAAAGCTTTTTGTGAGTATTTTGATATAAGAGTATCTGAAAATTTAGATCGGCTAGTGTAGTCTTGTTGAGCTGTTAGCTCACTGTGGTTATCTTCATGGTTTTCAGGTTCTGGGAAAGGGAAGAAAGTTTTGAATTAGTCGTTCGGGATTTGACCTGAAGTCATAGATATTTTTGTACTTTTTTTGTACAGTCATGGTTGATTTACTTTCTATTATGTATCTTTTGTTTGAAGCAATGTATTGTAATGCATATGATTATTTTGAAGAATGAGAAAAAAGAAAATCATGGATGAGCTTTTATGTAGGGCTGCAAGTGAACCAAACGTTCGACGAGCTACTCGTTGTTCGGTTCGATTAAAGCTCGTTTGTGATCGTTTAATAACTAAACAAACAAACTTGAACAATATTTTAAATACTCGATTCTTAAATAAACAAACTTGAACACTAATGTGTTCGACTAATTTATATTCGCGAACAACATCATTTGATGTTCGTGAACAAACTTGACATTAAGCTCGATAAGAAGCTCGATTCGTGTTCGATTTTGAACTCGTGAATAAGCTCGATAAAAATAATTAATATTTGACTATATAATTAATAAATATAAATAATCATTACCTTTGTTATATAGACAATTGCTTTTATTATAAATGTGTTTGTTCATAAATATGTTCATGAACGTATTTGTTCGATAGTTAAAAAAATTCGTTAAATATGTTCACGAACAAGCTCGATAAACATAAACAAACGAACATGAACTGAACATGAATCGAACATGAACACTCATTAATTTAAATGAACTAAACATGAACACAAACAATAAAGTTCAGACAAACATGAACCAAACTTGAACAAGCTGATAGGGCTGCAAGCGAACTAAACGTTCGACAAACTACTCGTTGTTCGGTTCGATTAAAGCTCGTTTGTGATCGTTTAATTAACAAACAAACAAACTTGAACAATATTTTAAATACTCGATTCTTAAATAAACAAGCTTGAACACTAATGCGTTCAGCTCGTTTATGTTCGCGAACAACATCAGTTGATGTTCATGAACAAGCTCGATAAAAAGCTCGATTCGAGTTCGATTAAAACCGCTCGATAAAAACTTAAATAATATGTTATTATAAAATTGATAAATATTCATAATATAAAAACTTTAATTATAACATAATAATATAATTATTTTTTATTAATAACAAGAAACATTTCATATTTGTCCATGTTTGTTAGATTGTTTGTTTAGGATGTTCACGAACAAATTTAAGGTTTGCTTGTTCAATAGATTGTTTGCGAAATATGTTCACGAACATAGCTTGTTTAAAGCTCGATAAACACTAAACAAACGAACATGAACCAAACATGAACCAAACATGAACACCCTTAAATTAAACGAACCAAACATGAACACAAATAATAAAGCTCGAATCAAACACGAACCAAACATGAACAAGCGAATGTTAAACAAACACAAACATGAACACTCACATACTCGGCTCGGCTCGGTTCGTTTGCGGTCCTACAAGCTGATATTAAATGAACACAAGCATGAAAACTCACATACTCGGCTCGGCTCGGTTCGTTTGCAGCCCTACTTTTCTGTATATTTGGATGTTTATAGTAGCTCTGTGTTTTATGTATGTCTGTGTATTGGAAGAAAACTCTGAAAAAAAATCCCAAAGCTAGATCCTGGATTCATTCGTCGCAACTCAACGCGATAGGATTCGTTCCGATCGGGTTGGGTCATGATAAATACTATAAGAATATTTGACTTATTTAAGGCTACTTGTCAAAGCAATATTCGATAACATTATCATGTGTTGAAGAGATTGAATCAAATCTCCCTATGATTAATCATACCTTGATTAAGAGGGGAAAATGCCACATGAATCCCGAATCAAATGTGAAAATTAGTCCATCTTTAGACCCTAACTTCCATTTTATGGTGATGATGGTGATACAGTCGAAAGAGTAGAAGTTCAACTGAGGATTTTGAGTAAAGTATAAAACTCACTTCAAACTTAAAAAATTTCTTATGTTTGGTAGAAACTTTAATAAAGATGGTTGCCAGCAAGGTTACCTTAGATGCATATAGAAATATTGAATGAAATAACTTGCTTGAAAACAATAATACCCTAGATGTTAGCATGAATATTATTTTGAGGTTGCCCCCTAGTCCTGGAGTAATTATTACGTCCGGACATCAAACGCGTCCAGAAACCAATAACCACACACCACGTCACCTGGAGCTCGGTACCGAGCACTCGGTATTGCTCGGTATACGTCCGGATTTTCAATTTTTTGTTCGGACGTAATAATTTTCCCTAGTCCTGATCCTCTTTCTATAAAATTGATGCAATAATGGATAATAAAAGTGAGAGATTTCTTATAATAGCAGTACATAGGATGTTGTCCATAACTCTTCCCCCTCTTCTAAACAAATATTCACTTAATTCTTTTAAAATTAATAAAATAGTATATTGTAAAGGGATTGCTCGTTACAATTACGCCTACGACATTGGTTTCTCAAAGTTATAGTAAGAGTTACGTCCAACCAAAATTATTTCCCACAAATGACATTAAATTATTACATGACACAAAATTCATGATGGTAAAATGAGAGTTTAATGTCTTAATGTTGTACAAAGATCCATGACATACAGATAAGAGAGAGTCACAAAGGAAATCAAAATTCTTACGTGAAAAACTCAACTAAAGAAAAAAATCATAGGGCCATGCATTTTTTAAATAATTTCATAAGCATTTATAATTGATTACAAATAATATTATTCCTCATAATTTGGAAATGTATTGATATAATATAATAAATATAAATTGAATTGAATGAATTTTGTGGTGGAAGTTAAAAAAGCCCTGTGGCATAATAGTTGTCTTCAAAAGAACATTTGCTAATTGTTTAGTCAATCTACTTAAAAAACTAAAATTCAACAATGGTGATCTAAGGACATAAGAGTGTGATAGTAATTGAAAACTAGAGGAGGGTGATGTTCGTTGAATGACCATATGAGGTTGTTAGTGGTAAGAGAACTAGACTCAAGTAATGGTGGTTTGAATATCATAATTGAACAATGGAGGTATGAAGATTGTAGTCAGTTTATAGTGGCCAGAGGACCGTAGTCGGTGGACGATGGTTGGATGATCATAGTTGATTGTCGATAGTTAGAGGATTGTGAATAGACAATAGTGGTTGGAGGATCACTAGAGAGCGCTGATGGGCTAAAGAACCTAAATTTGATGATGACAATTAAATGATCAAAGTTGAGCGTTTGGTAATCAGGAAACTGTAGTCGGACTATAATTATCAGAGGACCAACCAATGCATAACTCCTAGTGGTTGGTGAGTCATTCCAATAACTCCACATGATTCACATCAATTAACTGGCTGAGCAAATTTCCATAACATAATTGATTTAAGAAATTTTTACCAAAAGGAAAAGTGACAACCACTACGAAGACCACTTACATGAACATGGGAGCATTTTGTTAAGACATGAAAAATAGGATATTTAGCATTCACATAAGATACTTCGCATCTCCAGAAGTTCAATCACCAACACATATCTCATCTCAAGATTGAAATGCAAAAGAGATGACTAAAATTTGGCAAAATCATATATTGCAGGAAGCCTTCGTCAAAATACAATTACTGGACAGGTATTTCTCAGTAGGAATTGCTCAAAACACAGTAGCAGAACAACCAGAAAAGTATTATAGACTTGGGCAATGCAGCAATGGCAAAGCAGTACATCAAATACTTCTTGCATCTGCGATGATCATCAGAAAACAAGCGACGACCTGAGAGACATTGCTTCAGTTAGATGCACACAGGAGGCCCATCGTATAACCGATTCAGATACCATGAGATCAAGCTGCTCGAGCTCGCCCATTCCAATGGTATGGTTCCTCTTGCTGTGTCGACCGATGGCCTTAGATGTGCAGGCTTGTCCCTTACTGACTGCAGCTTCCTTGCACAGAACAGATTCCAAGAGCTTAAAATTACTGGAGCCTGAAACAAATGGGCAGTGATGAATCAGCTTTCATTTCGTCAATTGGGTAAAATAATACAATAAAAGAAGAAAAGAATTAAGAAAATTACCACTTGCTATAATTTCCTTGGTTGTGAAATCGAACAGGCTTTCTTGCTGAATTGGGGGAGGGGGAGGGCTGAAGAATGAGAAGTTCGGCATCAATGAAGCCGAAGGTGAAAAACCTGTGCTGCTAGAGTGGCTACAGCTGTGGAAGGAGAATCTAGTAGTAGGAGAAGAAGCACTAGCATTGCCATGGAAGGGAGAAAAGGATGTTAAACAAGTGGAAGTTGGTGAAGAATGATCTTGTTGGTTTTCCATCTGAACTGGTGGGCTGAAGCTGAAACTTAAGTCTCGGCTTGCTGCCATGATTGGAGCTGAGAAAGAATTCCTCAAGTCTTCTCGCCCAAAAGCTGTCAAATTTCCACGTCCATCAACACCTTCCAACTTGTGAGCATAATGGTTTATCCATGAGTGTTCTGGAAATAAAGGAAAACATTTATTAATACCATATGAATTTGAATGCAAGGATATGAGAATTCTAGGAACTTTAAACCCTATTATTTGGATTAATTCCATTTCAGTCGCACATTATTGGCAAAATACAGCAATTGTAAGATCACACCATACACAGAATTTAAAAAGATTTAAGAATTTAAGAGTTACTATGAGTTTTCAAAAGTTAACTCTCTCCAGATTTAGTAAATCTGAATTTACAGGATTCACTAAATCCTAACTGGTAGCCAAACATCCCCTTAACTTTAAATAGAATCGGTAAAAGAAGGATTTGCGCATACCTAGAACCTGATTGGCTGTTAATCTCTGAACTGAATCCCTGCAAAGCATTCGAGTCACTAATTCCTTTGCAGATTCTGACACCTCATTCCATGGATCAGAGGGGAACAGCAGCTCAGCGGATCTCACGGCATTAAAGATTCTTGACTTTGTCTTTCCCCAGAACGGCGGCATCCCACTCAGAAGAATATAGAGAATAACCCCTGCACTCCAAACATCGGCTGCTTGATTGTAACCCCCAGCCAATACCTCCGGTGCAATATAGAACGGGCTTCCCACAGTCCCATACAAGCTCTGCCCTGCAAAATTGAATAATTTTCCATTCAGAACACAACATCAAACACATAATCAGCAAACCTCCACTGTTCCATAGCATACCAGGCTTGATATAAGTAGCAAGACCGAAATCAGCGAGCTTTATTTGAGAAGATGATGACTTGGTGGCGAGAAGAATGTTTTCTGGCTTTAGATCACGATGAACAATCCCGCTGTCATGGCAGTACATAACGACCTCCATTAGGTCCCGGAAGAGGACAGCCGCCTCTCGCTCGGAAAAGCGGCCGTGTTTCTCGATGCGGTGGAATAGCTCACCACCGGCGCAGAGTTCCATGACCAAATGCACATAGTCCGCTTCCTCGTAGACTGCCTTGAGGTTGACGACGTTGGGGTGGCCGGAGAGCCGCATCATGACCTCAATCTCAAGTTTGACGCTGCGTACGTCGTCTGCGGAAATGAGACGGTCTTTGGCGATGGACTTGCACGCGAGGATCTCGCCGGTGACTAAATCGGTGCAAGCGCAAATCACACCGAACTGACCCCACCCCAGCTGCTCACCGAGAACGTAGCGATCGCCAAGGTATGAGATGCGCGATGTTTCAAGGATAGGGGTAGAGAGCCCCGGGACTTTGTAGCAGTTGCAGCGAAGGTTGGCGCCGCCGTTGGCCATGGAAACACTGGCAAAACTTCGATACCAGATCAAGAAACAGTCGCTACAAAATTATGAAAAAAAAAAGTGTCTATTTGGTACGGTCCCCAGAGAAAAAAAGTTCAAATTTTGTAAGCCCTAGTTGTCGAAGCAAGGCAATGCGATTCGAAATCCCAAGAAAACGCCAAGAGAACAGTAATCGCCTCAATCCGCACGAGATTGCAACCTTTCTGGGTGTGAACAGAGAAAGGTTGCCTCTGCTGCGGAAAAGCTATCAAGAAAACTACAGAATTGCTGGGCGGAGAAGCAGATGAAGTTGCCCTGGGACAGGAGAAGCGAATCGAGATGGGGAGAGAGAGATAGAGTATAAAAAGCTGTATTTGATTTCGTTCTCGAGAAGGTAAAGCGCCGCGGCCTCTCGAGAGGCCGGCAGCGTGGCTGTGGGGGCGGGGGTCAGCGCCCTTGCCGTTTTCTTTTGGTGCTCCAAGAAATGGAAATGGTAGAAACCTTCGAAGTGAAGAAGTAGGTCGTTTTTGGAGGTCAAATGTTGGAGTGGTGCGACTGCATAGGGAGTGAGCTTTTAAGTTTGAACTGGAGATGATAGGCATGCGGAGCGGACGTGAAGGCAGGGGTTTAAGTGAAATAAATAAACTGCTGAGGGTAATTTAAATGGTCCAATTGAAGAATTTTTATTATATCCGGTGTCATGAGGTAGCTCTATATTCAGACGCCAGTAAAATAGTGTCATGTGCTCTTACTCTTTACTGTGCCGCCCGACGACCCGACCTGAACAAGGACCCGGTATTGCTATGTATTGGCTGACTTGTGCAGACCGGGATATTGCTCGGTATTGCTCTGTAACGAGAAATGTAATTCTGCCAAGATCAATACCTATCAATACCGAGCAATACCAAGCAATACCCCAATTTTGCTAGGTATTGCTCTGTATTGGTCTTGACAGACCAGTATTTCTCGTTATTACCAAGCAATACTGAACAATACCTAGCAATACCGAACAATACCTAGCAATACTCGAACATAGCAATACCGGGTTTCGGTCCGGGTCGGGTTGTCGGGCCGCACGGTAAAGAGTAAGAGCACGTGGCGACATGTTATTAGCATCCGGACATAGAGCTACGTCAGGACACCAGACCTAATAAAAATTCTCAATTGGTGGATCTTGATGATCACTTGATCTGGTGTGCGGAAAGTGAAAAATTATTATATTTGAAAAGATATATCTATTTTGTATATGACAGATTATTACATGTGAAATTTAAATACAAAGAATTATTTGATTTTATAATTATGAATTATTCACAATCATAAAATTGAATGATCCTCTATGTTCAAACTCCGCACGTAACAATCTCTCACGAGAAAAAGATGGAATTACGACGGAGTTTGCTAGATTTTATTTTAATGAATTTTTTTGGCTTACAGAAAAAAAATAAGAAAAAAGAGTAGCATCACAGCCGGCTAGCTACTAGTTGGTGTTTGTGATATTGAATTTATATTTAAAAAATTGATAATGAGATGTTGTAGTTTAATATTTTTATATTTAAAAAATAATTTTAAATTCTTATAATTATATTTGTTGGATTCAAAGTTATCATTAAAAATATGTCAATGCTAAACTAACGAAAGGGATATTTTATGGTGATAGTGATAATGTGAGGTTGGGTCTTATGGTGGGTTTGTGGAAAGGGATTATTTGTAGAGATTTAGGTTTTATTTGGGAAGCTTTTTTTTAATGTTTTGTTACGTTATTTTTTACTATAAAAATTTGTTAAAAGCATGAAAAAAAAGGTAGGCTTTCTTCTTGCTTTTTAAAATAGCTTTTTAGTACAAAAATATTTTACATTTGAAATTTTTGTAGTAGAAAACCGTTTTAAAAAGCAGTACAAAAGCTGTCTCAAGACTTCGTTTAGGACAACTTTCTGACTAATTCTTAAAGCAACTTTTTATTACAAAAGCCATCCCAAACAAAACCTTAGGGTTGGATGAGCAAATTTAACTTGATTAAACGAGACTAAGAAGTGTATAGGATTGCAGATTTTATTTAAGAATGGCATGATGTTTAATTAAATTAGGAATAAGAATAAAATATCTAATAAAATTTAAAAAGAAGCAAACTAGCCAAACAAAATTGCACATTCCATTGAATGCACCAAACTGTTTGGCGTATTTATAATGTGACAAACTGTTTGGCGCATTGCTACAAATGCGACAAACTATTTAACGCATTGTTACAATATTTTTAAAATTTAATCCGATTGACTAGGCAGAATGCACCAAATCATTTATTGCATTCTTTAGAATGCATTATTCTATTTGGCTAGTTTGCTTTTTTTTTAAAAAAAAAAAAATTTAGACGCGTAATCCTATAGCTAATTTAAATTACACATTATGCTCCTATTTGTAATATTCTGGAAGATTGCTTCGATTTTGTGGGTCATCGAGGAAAGACGGGGAGCTGTTGGATGGCTTGGAGGGGCTCTCAAGTTCGAATTTTTATTAGGTCCGGACACCTGACGTAGCTCTACATCCGAACGCCAATAAAATGTCGCCACGTGCTCTTACTCTTTACCATGCGGCCCGACGATCCGACCCAGAACGGAAACCCGGTATTGCTATGTTTGTGTATTGCTCGGTATTGCTTGGCAATAACGAGAAATACCGCTCTGTCAAGACCAATACCAAGTTTTGCTAGGTATTGCTCGGTATTGCTAGGTATTAATGCTCGGTATTGCTAGGTATTGGTCTTGATAGAATGGTATTTCTCGTTACCGAACAATACCGAATAAAATCTAGCAATACCCTGGTCTGTACAAATCAGCTAATATATAGCAAATATTGGGTTCCGGTCCGGGTCGGGTCGTCGGTCCGCACAGTAAAGAGTAAGAGCACGTGGCGATATTTTATTAACGTCCGAATGTAGAACTACGTCAGGTGTCCGGGCCTAATAAAATTTCCTCAAGTTCAAGGTGTAGAAAAATGTCATCAATTTTGATATGTATATTATGTTAATACATGTCTATGTTTTATAATTTAATGACATAAGTATCTCTTATTTGCATCTCAACATTTTATTAATGTTGTTTGCAAATATATAATTTTTTTCATGATAAGTGAATCGCACAAATAAAAGTAGAATTACAATCGAACAAGATTGAGCTAATTGCTATCATATTTAAAGCCTAAATATTCTTTTTTTTTTATATAATCAAACTTGAACTAAATTTGAAGATGTACGGCGAAATTATAAAAAGGTGCAGGCATGGATTTTATTTCAGCTAAAGAAGCAGGTTTAAGGATTAATTTAAAACGGTGCGGATGCGTAAATTACCGTCTTCGCATTCTTTTTCCAACTTCTATTGAACGTGGAAAAATATTTTCCAACTTTGCTTGTTTACCTTCTTTTTTTTTTTTTAAATGAGAATATATATGCTATATGTAATACATATTATTATATATTTTTATAATTATGTAATAAATTTTTAATAGAGAAATCGAGTATACTTTTTTTATAATATCATAAGTGAATATTTAAATTTATATTATATAGAAAATTTTATATTATATCTTGTGTTTGGTAGTTAATACAACAACAACAATAATGTCCAATCTTCGTCCCACTACATGGGATTGATTACATAAATTTTTTTCTTCATTGTGTCATATTAAGAGTCATATTCTCATTTAAATTATAATAAAAAATGTCATTTCTAATATTTTATAAACAAGTATTTTTAGATTTACCTCTACCTTTATTAACATATGTCAAATCTAATACATATACTCTCCTAATAAGGTCATTAGAAGGCCACCATTTTACATGACCAAATCATATAAGGCGACTCTCTTTAATCTTATATGTTATTGGAGCTACTCAAACCTTTTCACGGATATGCTCATTTTGTATCCAGTCTTTAAGAATAAATCCACTCATCCACCTGAGCATATCCTCATCTCAACAATACATGGAAAACCCTAAAAAGGGGGAAACCTATTGGTCTTGTCTAGTTGAAATGATTCCACTAGTATTTGGGGTTCATTACACGTTATGCCCTTCCTCGAGGGAAGATGTTGTCATAATGTGACAAGCACAATATATAGGTGGAGCTGGAATAATCCTATGACATGAAAGTTGTTCTCAGGAGAGTATTGGTCTGCTCGTTTGGCCAGTAAAATCGTAGTTGGGCGACAACAATCGGAGTGATCGTATTGGAGGTCAGACGGACTGTAGTTAGCGGGGTGACTGTGTTCGGAGTGGATCATAGTCGACGAGGGACGAAGGTCAAAGGGAGCTTAGTCGGTAAGCGATGAAGGTTGGAGTGGACCTTATTTAGCGGGCTATGGTGGTTGGATGGATCATAGTCGACTTGCGACGGTGGTTGGAAGGACCGTATTCGACGAGCCACGTCAGTGGGAATAATTGTAGTTGATGTGCGATGGTGGTCAAACGGATCGTAGTTTGTAGGGGGGTCAATATTTGACCCGGCCCAAAAATTTTGGGTTCAGGTTAGGGATTTCGACCCTTTTGTAAAACCAGGTCGGACTCGGGTTGACCCGGAAACACAAAATCAACTCGATTTGACCCATTTTTAATTAATTTAGGAGGGTTTTAAATGATTTTTATGAAACAAGTAAATGATATTTAAAAAAATTATAAACATTGTCGTCCAAATTAAATTAATCTTCATTTTTTTTAAATTAATTGAAGTAAATCTTATCTTAATTTGATTTAGATTTATATAAATTGAATTAAATAAAAAAATTAATAAAATATACCCGAAGCGGGTCGGGTTTAGGATGACCCGGAACCGAAACGGGTTGGGCTCGAGTTCAGAAAACCGACCCATTTGCAAAAAAACGTGTCGGGTTGAACAGTGTCGGGTCAATTTCAGGTTGGACCCGAATCCGACCTGTGACTCGATCTTGACAACTTTAGTAGTCGGATGGCGACGTTTGTCGGAAGGACCGTAGTTGGCGGGTGATTGAGGTCAAAATGATTGTTGTTGGATGATGTCAACTCATCCCTTAAATCAATATTAGGGAGGACACAACATGCTGAAGAGATTTCCAGACATTCAAATATTGGTCCCCTAGATCTAGATTGAATAACAGAGAATGTTCCATTAATGTCTAACGATGGCTGGAGATTAAGAATTAATCAGTCGTTGGGCAGATGTCTGGAAATGTTTGATTGTTGGGAAAAGATCCAACAAAAACCAATGAATAGCTAGAAGTCTGACAACGATCGGTGGTCGGAGTTTGGTGAAGATCAGTGGTATAGAAAATATCCGACTAGTTGTGCAAGCTTGTGAAAGCAATAGAGATCCTTTGTTTTTTTCTCTTCTTCCTTCTTTGTAAAAAATGAGGGGTCTATTTATATTTTTTAGGGTGACATGATTAGTAAATAGGGAGATGATCAAAAGCATGTTGTGAGTGTTTCAATTAACGGCCTATATCAATCCCCTAGTTCATAGATCATTCATTGAGCATTTGCATGTCTTAATGATATCAAAATTCAATGATCTTGGGCTCATTGGATTCGTCTCGTCGTGTTGCTCGATTTTACTATAAGCATATCATATTTGCATATCAATTGGTTATCCAACTGGTCTTCTAAACCATCCAAATATGCTTTGGGCCCTCGAATTGGACCGATTATGGTGTCGTTGGGTTCAACTCTTTGAGATATTCAATTTGACTATGAATTAACTTGATGAAATCAAAGTACGAATGGCTCCATATTTAATTTTGAAAGTTTTCATTTCGAATTTTTCTCGAGATTCATGCCCGATCAAGATAGTTTTTTAATGATTTTACAATAATACAAAATTTTCTATAGAATATAAATTTAAATATTCATTGATGATATTAGGAAAAAAATGTGCTCAATTTCTTACTTAAAAATTTATTACATAATTATAAAAATATATTATAATCTGTAATACATATACTATATATATTCTCTATTATTTAAAATATTTAATATAATAATATAAGTTAATTATAAATTATAATTAAAGACAAAAAAAAGAGAAACATACAAAACCAGAAAACATTTTGTCACATTCAATATGGAAGGTGAAAAATGATTTTCTATTTTTTGTAAAAACATAAATCCATTTCACGCATTTGCTCTATTTCGAATTAATCTCTACGCTAATTCTTCAGCTAAAATAAAATCTAAATATGCTTCTTTTTATAATTTCGCCTACGATGAGTTCTAAAATATTGTTAACATTTTTTTATTAAATTGATGCTATAATTTTGCTTTATTTAAATCTAACTAAATATATGTAAGCCACTCTAAGGATTTAAATATAACAATTTAATCATTATTATTGTAATAATAATTAAAAATTTAAGTACCTATTTGTACAATAAGATCATCAAATTACTTTCACTAATCTCTAATAACATACTTAATTTATAAATATTATATGATATGACCAAATTAATATAAGAATAAAAAATAATTAATTAATAATCAACTAAGGTTCCATTTGTGTCGACTTTCTTAGCTTCTTAAAGAAGCATTTTAGTATAAAATTTTAATTTAGTACTAGAAAGCTGTTTTAAGAAGCAATAAAAAAACCATTGCAAACAAAACCTTGTTTGAGACAGCTTTTAGTCATTGCTTTTTCTCTACTCTCATTAAATTTTTTGTGCTAAAAAGCTGCTTTTTAAAGCAGTAAGAAAGCCGTCTGAAACTTAGGCTTCGTTTGGGAAGGTTTTTTTATTGCTTTCTAAAACAGAGTTTTAGTACAAAAATAAAAAATTTTGTACTAAAACTCCGTTTTAGAAAGCAGTAAAAAAGCCGTCCCAAACGAAGCCTAAGACTTCATTTGAGATGACTTTCTTCTCACTTCTTAAAGCAATTTTTTAATAATAAATCAAAATTTTTGTACTAGAAAAATGCTTTAAGAAGTAGTAAAAAGCTTTCTCAAACGAAACCTAAGCCTAAATCATTATTAAATAATTATTTTGTTAAACTCTCAGCAATCAAAGGCATGTTGGGAGTGTTTCAATGGATTGTCGATATCAGTTCCCTTGTTCATAAATTGTTTATTGAGCATTTGAGTATCTTAATGATATCAAAATTCAACGATCTTGAGCTCGTTTGATTCGTCTTGTCGAGCCGCTAAATTCGACTATAAGCATGTCACATTTGAATATCATTTGATTACCCAATTGATATTTTGAAGCTTTCAAATAGTTTTCGGGCCATCGATTTGGACCAATTTGGGTTTAGATAAGACCAATTAAGGTGTCATTAGGTTCATCTCCTTGAGATATTCAATTTGATTATAAGCTTGCTGAAATCAAAGTTGGGATGGCTCCAAATTTAGTTTTGAAAGTTTCCAATTCAAATTTATTACAAGATTAGTGCTTGATCAAGGTAATTTTTTGATGATATTTCAATAATATAAATTTTTCTATAGAATATGAATTTAAATATTCATGGATGATATTTGAAAAAAAAAAAGAACTCAATTTCTTCATTAAAATTTTATTACATAATTATAAAAATACATAATAATCTGTAATATATGTACTACATATATATTCTCTATTATTTAAAATTTTAATTATAATAATATAATTAATTATAGATTTAATTTAAAGTCCACCTAAAAAAAAGGAAACATGCAAAACCGGAAACATTTTTCAACATTCAATATGGAATGTGAATATATATATATACCGTAAATTTAATTCACTCAATACAAAAATTTAATCATTATTATTATAATAATAATTAAAATTTTAACTACCTATTTGTACAATAAGATCATATTATTTTCTCTAATAACATACATAATTTTTAAAGTATATATGATATTACCAATTAATAAAAAATAAAAAATAAATAATCAATAATCAACAAAGGTTTCCTTTATGAAGGCTTTGTTACTGCTTCATAAAAAAATATTTTAGTACAAAAATTTTAATTTTAGTACTAAAAAGTTACTTTAAGAAACAATAAAATAGCCGTCACAAATAAAACTTAAATATTATTAAATAATCATTTTGTAAAACTCTCAGCGATCTAAACTTTAAACAACAAATCTACATATTTATGAACATAAATAAACAAATTCTTTAATAAATCAAGCTTAAAGAAACTGATGAAATTTATTCAATTATTTAAAAAAAAAAAGAAAATAAATAAATCTGATGTGAATGCACTAATTTACCTATGGTCCTAAGCACAACGAAGAACATCTGGAAATACGTCATAAATCAAAAGCATTGCATTTTCAAGCCATGCAGCAGTGTTATCTTTACAAGGTCTGCAGTTTATTCAAGCCAACGAAGAAAATTCACCAAAACGAGGAAATCTGGATTGCAGTATGCCATATGTTCTCATAAATAAGAGAAGGAAAGAGCAGAAATTAGGCACTACTTTGCTTCACTCACAAAGCTCTCATACATGATAGGATAGGACCAATCTAGAGATTATTGTGTGCGGACACCGGATAGAGAGAACCACCCGGTTTTTCTTTCTGTCTATAATAAAAGACAGTCAAAGCACAGTTACTGTAGACAGAGAGAAAACCGGACGGTTCTCTCCATCCGGTATCCGCACACAATAAAAAGTCCAGAAGAACATAGACTACAGGTTGAACATGACTTTGATCGCATTGCCGCCACGAGCGCTGACTTCAAATGCTTCCTCAACCTCCTTCTGAGAGAACCCAAACCGATGTGTGATCAAAGGTTTCACATCAATCTTCCCTGATCTCAGGAACTCGATACAGAGGGGCCAAGTGTCCTTGTAGCGAAACAAACTAACAATGTCAACTTCTCTGTTACAATGTCATGAATGTTATTAAAGATGTTATCATCACATCTATGTTACAAGATGAAGAAGGTGATATGAAAAAATTTCACCTGGCTGATGCAGAAGTGAGAGGAAGAGTCATCTGATCGTGGCCCATACCAATAAGACAAACTTTGCCACCAAGACGAGTAGAATTTAGAGCAGTTGACATTGTTTTGCTGAAGCCAACACAATCGAAGGCCGTATCAATGTCAGATCCCATAACTTTCTGTATTTGATGGACCTCATCATCCAAATCCTATTCATGTTGTTTTCGTATGATTAGCTAAGTATGAAGGAAGTTGAGGAATCAATCCTCAGGTAACAAGAAAGGTAAGAATTACAACTTTTCACATAGAAGATGTTCTGCAGGTTGTTTGTTGCATCACAATCAAAGATAGCTGGTAAAGTGGTATCACGATAACAAGCAGAAACCCAAACGATATGAGGATCGTTAGAACTTTATTGAAACTGGGTGGGTGATAAGGCAGTGGCTCCCAGGGCAAATTATTCTTTGAGGACACCGAACGCCGTCTAGAGTCCAATGAAAATGTGCCACGTGACCCCATACTCGGTACTGCTCGGTACAGGATGACGTGGTTGCACCTGATTCGCCTCTGGACGATAAACTGTGTCCAGTGTCCGCTCAAAATAATCTCTCGTCTCATAGAATACAGTTCCCGGTTTTTATGGACATGGAAAGAAAGCTTGAAGCAATAAAAGAGAAGAGAAACAACTCTCTTTCATGGGATTGAAAGAGAAATACATTTGCCAAGAGCCTAAGTTGAAGAAATCACTATTTTTGCAAGAAATCAGGCTAGATTAAGAATGACATATAACAACATAGTGACCTTCAAATTTATCAGGAACTAACACAGTGGGTTAATTGAAGATGCAGTACAGTTCAAGAATAAAATTTCTAATGCAATTAATACGAGCATAATATAAATTCATGCGAAAAAAACTTGAGAATTCATATATCACAAACAAACTAATTCAACAACTTGCATTCTTGAAATGTAAGGTGTCAATAGTATAATTTTAACCCAAAAGATGATGAAATGATCAAAATAATCTCATAAATGCAGCAATAATTTATGGCCATATAAAATTAGTGAGCAATTGTAATTTAGTTTATACCAATTGACTTTTTGATGTACTAAATTTGAATAAAATCAATAGTACCAATTTAGTTAACATCAAATCATGTAGATGAAAAAAGAACAACGAATAAAAATACAAACATAAAAAAATAAAGTCTCATGATGGTACAAGGAGATGACTTCCTCAGGACTTCTATAACACCTGATATAATCACACATCTAATTTGTGCTCGTAAATAGTAGCAAATAGTAGCACAGATAACAACAGAGGTATAACAACAATCTGTTGATTGCTTTATTTTAAGCTTTTAAAGACAAACACCCTATCAGAAGCTACAGTAGTGCTTATAGCATAATCAATCTGAAGCACAATTGATTATGAGAAGGAAATGGTCAGCAAAGAGAAAAGACTTCGGTGAGTGCCAAGAAGGAAGGTTTTCTCGATTTTGCAGTAATTGCTAGTTACTAGCAGGATCTGCTCAAACAAATCAGGAAACTAAAATATATACTCAGATGATAAGTTTTGCTCTAAGTTGCATATAAAGAAATTTCATAAATAAGTTAGTTTGCTTGTGATTCTGATAGGAAGTACTTGAGTTCACAAGTAACCCCAAGGGTAATTGATGAGGTCATCGACAGACGTTTTAGGCAGGTTTATCGGCGAAGGAATCGTAGATCGACGGCTACGATCGGGAGCTTATATTTTTGATGTTATCATGTTATTTTATTTCATGTATCTTTTATTTTCATGTACTAGTGACGTTTTCGCCCTTATGTAGGCGTAGTGTCTATTGTAGCCTAAGGGGCATATGAGTCATTTCTCTTTTCATGCTTTGAGACCTTTATAAAGGGGTCTCTTCTTGTTGTATGAGGTTAATGATTGATTAAGGAAAATTTTCTGAAATTCCTTTTTGTCGTCTTGCTTGAGAGAAAAGAGAGAGGAGACCTAGGTGAGGCTCCGACCGCAATACCCAACAGCCCGCCCCGGCGAGCTCTTGGTTTTCCCTGTAAGTTGCTGATTGTTCTCTTCCCTACCAATCCCTTCCTTCACCCGTCCACCCCCTGCAGCCAAAATCCCGAAATCTCCCTCCCAGCTCCGCCTGGACCCCCTCACCCGCGCCCCTTCCACCCGCTGTGCCAGGGAGCCGCTCCAGCCACCCAGCCGAACCGCCTAGCCAACCCGCCTCCTTCCCTGGGAGAAATCTGCCGCCCAATTCCTCTGGAATTTCAAAATTCCTGCAGTCAAGCCTCTCATTATTTCTTTCCAAATGTAAATCCCTACATTAGGAATATATCTAATTGAATTTCACTCCAATTTGAATTCTAATTCCAACCTCCCTAATTAATTAAATTCCTGAACGTTACACTTGGATTTAATTAATTAATGGGGCCCACTACTTAATAAAATTTCCCCCCTTTTCCTCCTTTGCTTGGCCGGCCCCAACACATAGCCTTTTCTCTCTCTATTTGCCACATAAGCAACCATTAACCTCCCTCTTAATTCTCCCATAATAACCGCCCATCCTAATTCAAATTTTGGGAAGTTTCATAGCAATTAATCTCCCTCCAACCCAAGGCAAAATCTGAAATTCAAATTCAGATTTTTCTTCTCTTGTTTTTCCCTAGCTCTTGGCCGACCCCTCCCTTGCCCCCTTCCCGCCTCGCCTCAATGTCAAATGGCGGATCCGGAGCTTGAGTGGGGGTTAGTTTTCCACGCCGACGGGAGCATCGATATCCTATGCTCGCCTTGTTTCGACGTCGGATTTGAAGACGAAACCACAATCGAAGAATACTTAGAGCGAGTCGTTCCAATCCTCGCAAGTATCTTTGACCGACGATTTCGTGGTTACACTTGGACAATCATTGGACGTCATCCACCACCATCTTCTCCGGTGACTACTTTTCCGGCAACAAAGTCTTCCATCGCCTTCATCATAGTGGTGCTCTTCATCCTTGCATGGTTCTTATTCTCCGCTTAAGCCCAAGAGTGAACAAGAGAGAGAGAGAGGTTCTCAAGGTGAATTTCTTTATTATTAATTGCGGGATTGTCGTTATGAGCATTTAATTGTTTCTTTTATCTTTGAATGATTAGATTGATTTGGTAAACTCAAAGCATATCTTCGCCTAAGCAAGTTAATTACTTTGAACGATTTAATCCTTGACTTTTGTTGATAATTAACTTTGTGATGACAATGTTTTGAATAATCTTCATTTTCAATTCTAATTGCAATTCCTATCTTGATTTACATCAGTAATACTTGAGTTCGCAAGCAAACCTAGCAAGATTTGGTGAAAAAAAAGAAGATAACTGCTATTTACAGCAGTCAAACAACAAATTACAGCAGTTTTTCTTAGGAAAACAGAGCAAACTGCGAAAAACAATGGGGAAATTCCCTAATAGATGCAAGAAAATAGCAAACGATACAAGTTTCTTCAATTCAAGAGGAAGAAACAGCTCTCCAAATCTCTATCCAAGCCTAGAGCCCAATAACACAAACCCTAGATCTCAAATTCCTTCCAAATTCAAGATGAAACCCTAATTCTATCATTAGCCCCTAATTAAAGCAAAAGGAGACATACAAAATTCCTAAACAGCCCTCTAATTCAAATTTCTCTCAAACTTGAACCGGTCCAGGTTGGACTGGTTCAGCCAGCCTAAAAGATTCTAACCCAATCATCTTGTAAAACCAACTAAAGGAACAAGGCCACATATATCAACCAAATTAAGAAAAGAATTCAAACCTGAATGTTTGTGGAAACCTTAACAAAGTCATCCGCACCAAGAGATTTTGCGACCGAAAGGCGGTATTCGTCAACATCAACTATAATAATTCTGGGGGCTCCGAAGGCACGAGCAGCAAGCATTGTGACTAATCCTATAGGTCCAGCTCCCATGATGAGCACATTAGTCTCTGGGCCAACATTAGCTCTCCTGCAAGCATGTACCCCAACACTAAGGGGCTCACACATGGCTCCTTCTTCCAAGCTCACATCTTCAGGAAGTTTAAAACACAGATCAGCAGGATGCACCACCTGAAAATAAGATGATAGAACTAGGTTCAAAGTTTTAAAATACCAATCAAACTTCAAACTAAGAAAAAGGTATATAACTTGAATTTTTTGAATGGAAAATAAAAAAATTTAATTTTGAGTCCAGAGCAGCTTTTAAGTGGGAATGAGTTTCAATTATATCAACAAGCTTTATATAACTAACAATTGAACAAATGATAAAATATACTCAGACAATTAATATTAAAATTAAAGACAAGATATATAAGAGAACAATTTATGCACTTGATTCAAACTATATAAGATATACATATTTATAGATGGTAAATAATGACAATTACTAATCCTAAAATTAAATAAGAATTAGAATAGACATAATGGGAGAAAAATAAAGAAGACAAGAATTGATTGATCATGCTAGAGAAGAATTTTTTATCAGTTATTGAACCAACTCAATCAATATCAGTAAAGATTTTTATGATCATTTATGTTTTCTATCTGAAAAATAGACCTTTTTTAGGAGTCCTTTTTAGGTACTTTAATATCCTATAGATTGCATCAAGGTGTTCTTTAATGGGAGTATTCATAAATCGACTAACCATTTTGACAGAGTAATAAATGTCTGTATAAGTATGGGAGATAGAAATAATTTTTTCAATCAAACATGGATACCTTTTTTGTAACTTGGAGAATGTCACCATTTGATCTTATGTATTGATAGGATCGATAGAAATGTTTGTGGATTTACATCTCATCATCCAATTTTATATTTTGAGATTTAATATTTATTTCTATTGAGAAATATATATATATATATATAATATATTTGATCTTGCGATGTTCATATCTAAGAAATATTTTAGAACTCTTAAATCTTTAATTTCAAGTTAATTGGCTAAGATCCTTCTTTTTTAGACTCTTGGTTTCCTCATCATTATTGCAAGTTAAGATAATATGATCAACATAGACAATCAGGATAGTAGTTGACCAAGGGTGATTTCTTTGTAAATTGGATGATGAGTGAGTGATGTATTTAGTGAGAATCTTTCATGACTGTTGTTGTGGCAATAAATGATTGGTTCATGGTTGGAGGCGGCATTAGAGTGGAAGCTTTTGTCAGAGGACATTATGTATTTAACTGTAGTTATGATTAAGAGAGAAGAATCTAATTAGGTTAATAAGATTTAATTTTTGAATATTGCATATTGCATTCAATAAAAAGTTAAAAGTACAACGACAGTATGGAACTGTAGGCCTATGTCTTCCCAAGACAAAAAACAAAAGGGGGAAGACCTGAACATATAAAAGTAAACGTCCATACAATAACGACAACGCAACAGAAAAACAACAGGAACAAGGAATAGCCCCTTTGATTCACAAGGAGGCCAACCCCAAATGCATGTCCTAGAAGTCCCAAGAGCGCTTAAGGAACAACTCCAGAGGGGGGAGATACCTAAATAGGGGTTGAAACAACACGAAGGCTGAGAGATATCCCATTGCTCCGGCAGTTGTATAAGCACCCCTAGCACCCTAAAACATGTAAAGAGGTAAGGCCTCATTGTTCCTCAAAGGGGACAAAGTCCCCGCCAATATCATCATGAAGATTCTTCCTCCGCTTCCTAGGCAGAGTGGCAATAGGACCCAACTGGAGAAGTTGCATCTCCAAAAAAGTCTTAGGCGCCTTGGAAAGTCGCTTTGAAAGATTAACAGTAACGGGCGGGACATCTTCTTTCGATCTGGTGTGGACTAGTCGTTCTGCATTGAAAAGAACCTTGTGATCTTTTGATTGGTGGCTGTCCGGGTTGACAATTCTGTTAGATATGTCTTCAAGTTGCTTCCTTTTGTCATTTTCGGTTTGAGGGGGTCGGCGGGCCTCAGTCTTCGTGTTCTGCTCAGTGGTAGGAGGCACCGAGGGGCCTCTCGGTTTTCTCTTCTTCTTATGGGTGACTAAGTTCCATTGTCCCAGGGAGTCCTTTCGCGGATCTTCGCTGTCATGAGAATCGTCCATAGCTGCTTCTCTCGGGTTATCCTGCTCAGGCTGTTCCTTGGAATGTGGTTGCCTCTCAGGACGTCCCAAAGCTTTGGCCGTAGGAGGCTGTGGAAGAGGGCCACGGCTAGCCACATGTCCCTTGGAAGAAGGGTCTAAATGGCACCTCCCGTTAGCATGACCAATAGAGCCACACTCAAAGCAAAGGTTTGTGAGTCCCTCATATTCAACACGTTGAAAGAATCTGCCATGGATCCCATTGATCCAAACCCCGGGCATTAATTTCTTAGAGATGTCAATTCTGACACATATACGTGCAAAGGAGGACCTTCCCCAACTGCTAGCGTGCGAATCCATCCATAGCGGCTCTCCAAGAGCATTGGCAATACGAGTAATGTTCTTAATGTCCCAATAGATTAGAGGGAGTTGAGGTAACCGAATCCAAATTGGGGAGCGAAGCCCATGGAGCGAGTTGGGGGAGCAATTAGAAGTCCACTTGTCCAGCCCGATGATGTTGCCGGCAATGATCCAGGGACCACTCGTTAGAACTGCATCCCTAGCCTCAATGTTCTGAAAGATGCAAATGAACGTATTAGGGGCAATAGTCACAACCTCAAAATCTCCAAGGTGACACCACCTTCGCTTAAGTTCCCCAATGAGGAAGGGAAAAGCGATTCGTCTGCCCATGAGTTTGGCCACAACAGCTAAGTCTAACTTAGCAATATTATCAATGACAGAGTCCATCTCCGGCTCAATTGTTGATCCGTCCTTGGCAAAAACGCATTCCGGGGCCATGCTCTCAAGGGGAACATTTTGTAATTTGTTCCAAGCAAAGGGGCTATGTGGAGAGCCACGGAGATGCTTGGATGGAGCCTTGGATGGCTGCAGGCTTGGCCCAGCAGCAAATTTTCCTTTGGGGACATTTTCACAAGCATCTTGAAAATTGAAAGCGAGGGGAGAGCTACTCAAGATCGAAAAGTCTTTTGCAAGGCATTCCATGAGAATATAATGATTGAGATGTGAATGAATTCGAGGTGAGCCGAACTTAAGGTGAGCTCCATAAATGTTTAGCAATTTGGATTCAATACAAGTTCAACGATTTAGGCTCAAGAAGTGTTTGGTGATCTGGATCTACGAAGAGTTTGGCAAGGTGAAAGCTCGCTCAATGTGAAGCTCACAAGTGAGTTTGGCGAGTTGAGAAGAGTTTGGCAGGGAGAGCTCTTGGTGAATTTGAAAGCGGATGAACTTTAGAAAGCTCTTGACTCTTGAGACAAGCTCTTGAAAGATCGAGGTGAGCTTGACGAGACTCATACAAACTTACAATATATGAACAAGGGACAATATGAATCACTCTCTATAGCATATTAAAATTTGAGATAAGAAAATGAGAAAGAATTTGTTCAATTAATTCAAATTGTAGAAGTTGTACAATTTTATTGGTGATAAACAACGCCAATTATTAGCTAAAAATTAAGGAATAATTAGTACATAATTATTGGGAGACAATAAGTAAGATGAGAATTGACAGATTGCTATAGTGGACAATTATCTTGCGGTTTTTTAAGCACACAGATTACTTGCTAATGATTTGGCGTGGGCCACAATGTTGCTTTTATAGAATTTCCACAATAATAAAAGTTCTAAATGCTAATTTAAGGTTTTAGGATTCATGATAACCAAGATAAAAAACCTGTAAATTACTTGTAGACCTACCATTGAGTTCAGTATAAATTTGCCCATCATATAAAGATAAATGCTGCTCCGAATATATTGACAGATGGAAGCAATCAAACTGCTAGAATTTTGCCAAAACAATATGAAGTAATTTGTTAACAAAGTTTTATAGCGTGGAAGGAATTATAATTTTTTTGAATAGTTAGTGATAAATTGCAAAGTATGTGACTCAAATCACAATCTTGATCATGGAAAAGCGACTTTCTCCTTCAAATACTAGACCATAGAACCTTACACTCACAAATACAGATTCGACTAGTATAAAGTCTGCTTCCATCTTTCCAGTGGTCCTTAACTTTTCCACAATGTCTTCTCCCAGATAAAGATTTCAAAAAGGCAAGATTTTTAACAAACTGTTAATTCTTCCATATGAAAATAAGCTTCTGTTGATCGCCAAACAGATAAGACACAACAGAACTTCAGAACTTAAGAACTGAATAGAATAATATACTGTCATTAAAGACTTTACCTGATTAGCAAGAGAACCATGAACAGGTGGGGTGGCAAAGAACTTCATGTCAACACATAGGTTGTACCGCCCGCCCTTACAATGCCTGCAACGTCCACAACTGATCCCAGGTTCTAAAGCCACTCTGTCACCCACAACAAGAGACTTCACTTCACTTCCTACCTCTTCAATAACCCCAGCACACTCATGTCCAATCACCATGGGTTCTTTGACAATAAAATGAGCACACCTCATTGCCTATCATTTAATTGTAAAATTTGTAACCAAAGAAATCTGATTAGGTTCAGTCATCTCAAAGAAGAGAATGATGCAGTAGAAAACATTTTCATTCAATAAAAAAAAAGTTTCAACCTTTAAATAATGGACATCACTGCCACAAATTCCAACAGCCTTCATTCGAACCCGAACCTGATGAGGGCCTGACCAAAGTTGAACCATTTTATGAGACAGTTATAGAAAAAAGTTGGTCTTTGTCATCCTATAGCGACCGTGTGTCCATGTGTAAAAATTTAAAAAAAAAAAAAAGTGGCCTTACAATCATCTAAAAGGTTGTTTAGCAACAAATATGATTTAGGCTTCATTTGGGAGGGCTTTCTTACCGCTTCTTAAAACAACTTTTTAGTATAAAATTTTTAATTTGTATACTAGAAAGCTTTTTTAAGAAACAATAAGAAAGCCGTCCCAAACAATGCCTTAATGTCTACTTGAGGTGGTTGTTGTTATTTGCAAAGGTAAATATATAACTATTGCGATAAAATCATTTTTAGCGAACTAAATATAGATTTTTTTTTTTGCTTCGGAAAAAATAGCCTTAACTTTCTTATAGTTGGATACTTTTTAGCGATCTTCTTACCACAAAATATTTTCAAAAGCAAAAAAAAGTTATTGTCAAACATGAATGTGGCTGCAATTTGAAAAGCAAAGTAATGAAAAAGCTTCTCTAAACAAACCTTTAGTAAGACTTCATTTGGGAGAAATTTCTTACTATTTTTTAAAGCAGTTTTCTAATACAAAAATTTTGAGAACAACAATTTTTTTTGCTAAAAAATTTATTTAGAAAGCAATAAGAAAGCTATCTCAAATGAAGCCTAATTTTGTAAATTCAAATTTAGTAAATGTTGGAAGGTCAATTCTTAAAACTATTTGGCAAGATAAACATTAATTCTATTTTAATTTCTTAAGAGAATGGTTGGTGTGCATTTTCATATTTAAGATTTGAATGAAGAACAAGGAGAGATGTAATGAAGGAAACCGGTGAAAATCACTTACTTCGCCTAGGATTTACTAAATTCGGAATGTAGCCTAAAACAAAACTTTTTTTAAAAAATAGTGAATTTATCTGACTTAAAAATTTGTTTGTTAGATTTAGCCAAAGTCCTAGATAATTCTAGGCTAATTTTGCAAACAAATAGCTCTAAATTAGATAAATAAAGAACAATAGGCCATAATGCATAAAAAAAAAAGAGATTTTTTAATTAAGAACGGAGATCTTTTTAGGACTAATTATTCTATGTCTATGTAGACATCTGAGAACTGTCCGGATTAGCTATGCTTTTACGGTCCTTTTGTTGTGTTTTTGCAAAAGGGCAGTAAAAGAGAAACAAATATTTAATATTCACTAAATAATTGAATATTTGTTACGCTTTCGTTGCGTTTTTTCAAAAAGACAACAAAAGTGCAGTAAAAACACATTCATAACTGAATATTTGCTGCCCTTTTACTATCATTTTGCAAAAGCTCAGCAAAAGGGCAGCAAATCCGAATGGTTCACTCCGTCCGGTGTTTGCACAAAATAATTTCACATTTTTTAGGTAAACAAAAATAACCGCATGCCCCCATGTCAAAAACCAAAGTATCAAGTACTTTAAGTGCATAAAATCTTCTTTTTCTTTTTCTTTTTCATGAGATTCATTTGACTGTGATGCTGCTCCTTTTAATCATAAGAGAACTATCCATGAGAAAAAGTTGGCCTTTGCTAATTCTAGCAATTACCTGTTAATCATGACCAAAAAAAGACATCCAAAATCTAAAAATCCATGACCAAAATCATAATCAATGCTAGCCTCACAATTAACATAAATAAATAAACAAAACAACAAAACTGATCCCTTGATAATCCAACACATTTAAAGGCATAGGAAATTAGGGATCATCAATTTGTTTATTAAATAAATCATATCCAGAAGAGAAAAGGAGGAGGACAAGAGAACACATACCAACTGATGGGAGCTTGAAAGGTTGAATCTTTAGAGTGTTAATGCCAACAAGCCATGCTGCCATGTTCTCCTCTCCTCCATCTCCGCCTTTTCCCATCTTCCCCCACTCGTTAGCTCTCTGCACTGAGCTAAACCTCTCTCACTTGCTCGCTCTCTGCAGAAAGAATACTAAACTTCTCTGTCGCAAGATGGAATAGGGATGGGCCGGCGATTGTATTTACTCGCTTTGTCTTCTCCTCTGTCCTATCCGGCTTGAACGTGGATAAAAGTATAAGAAAAGAAGTAAAGAACTGATAAACACAGACAGAGAGATGGAGATCTTATCCACATCGATATAGGAATTGGGAAGAAAGACTCGGGACCGATCACTTGCCGAACTAAAAGTCTGCTGGTTACGGAAATTATGCGCTAAATTAATCCGTTTAGCCAGCACCATTTTTCTAAATTTTTTTTAATTATGAAAACTTCATTTTTTTTAATGATATTTTTTATTTTAAAATACCTATTTAAATTTGATCATCGCTAATTATTGGAAGAAAAATTTGCTCTCACACGTATAAGAGAAAACTTATATGTGCTAATTATTTGTCAATCATCACATAATATATATAAGAGCTATTTGGTTTGTTGAAAAGTAGGTGAATAATATTTGAAATGTAATGATTTTAAGAGTTTTTGTGTTTGATTTGATAAAAAATCTACTATGGATGAAATTTTGGAACTCATTATTTGTTTTAGGGGTGTCAATATTTGACATGGCCAGAAAATTAGGCATAAATCTTACCCGAAAATTTCGAATTATGGTCAACTCGGATCAGAGATGGGTTGGATTCGGGTTCAACAAATCGACCCATTTCAAAAAATCGGGTCGGATTCGAGTTGACCCAGAAACCCCAAATTGACCCATTTTTACCTGTGTTTTACTCAAAAACCAGTTTTTGACCAGAAAATCAGAGATTGACTAGTTTTTTACTCGAAAATTGGAGATTGACCCGATTTTTGACCTGAAAACTAACAATTTTTTGTCGGCCCTATGTCATTTGGGTGGTGTTGGTTTGGCCCGGGCTTGAAACGGATAGGATTTGCGTTGACCTGAATAGTGTCGTGTTAGTTCCGGGTTTGACCCGAATCCAACCCGTGACCCAAAATGGACAACCCTAATTTCTTTCATTATTTTATGCATTTTAATTTACCTAAAATTCTATCGAATTCTAAATACAATGCAAGTTGGCTCCACTCTCAACATTGTTGATAGCATGTCATTGTTATCCACTGCATGCCATCGCCTGTCATAGGCACTAACCACTGTCTATTATCATCGTTGCTTATCGCTCCCTCCAACTTCCATCAGCCAACGTTGTCATTAGGCTTTATAATACATTCTCTTAACTTCAAATAAAAATAATATTTACCTATATTTATTTACACTAATTCAAATATTTACAAATATTTCAAATATATTATATTAATTTTATAATATATTTTATTTTATAATGTATTTATTTTTAAGCAAAATAAAAATCTCCTTAACAAATCTATGATCAATATATTATTTTAAGCAATTGTCTCATACATTATATATGATAATGATATAATGTGATTACAGTAAAAGTATATTGGTTTTTTTATAAATTGACATATCAATACAAGATTTGAAATTACAATTCTGCCATAATAATTTGAAGTAATCATTAATATATCATTAGAAGCAAGCTAAAGTCCCTCTAAAATTAAACTGGTATTTATATTGTTTTAAATAAATAGTTTAATTTGGCCTTTTTTTCCAAGCCATGTAGACAACTGGTTAATACAATATGCGTCAATAATTTTCCCGCTTCAATTTGTGGCCCACTATCTGTTTTTCCTGATGAGGCCCATAAGTCTTAATCTATAATGGGCCCCAAGAGCCGGCCTAATTTGTCCCCCCGATTTTATTATTTTATTGGAATAAATGAGAGCCTTGACAATAAATAAAAAAAATGAAAAATCATAATATTTATTATTTTTAATAAATTTAAAATAACCTATAAAAGTTGAGAGATTTTTTTTTTAAATTTTTTCTTAAAAATCTAAAAAATAAAAACTATTAGTTTTAGCTCAATTGAATTTGGATATCATTCATTACAATAGAAGAAAATTCTGGATATAAATTGTGAAATATAAGTTTTAAAGGTGGAAGAATGAGACTGGAGGTATTATAAATGATTACAATAACATAAAATAATCATTAGTGATCAGCTTGATCGTTCTTCTTATAGAATTATAATAGAGAATACTAATAATCAAGATAGCAAACATTGATCTTAGTAGAGATGACGAGCATCAATGTTGGTGTTGAAGATGAATGTCTGTCTTGTTGTTTTTGATGAATATATTGGCGTCAACATTAACAATGATAGTTAACTAGTTGGTTATAATAATAGTTTGTGCTTACGTTAATAGAGGTATGGCTAGCTGTTGTCAATAAGACGCCGTATTTTGAGTGTTGCACTCAATTATGAAGTGTAGGTGATGATGTCGAACATCAGCATTAATATTGATGATTGATATAAAAAAAATTTATAAAACACAAAAGATAAAATAGAAATAAAAGTATTATAAATGATTAATTATTCTATGCCGATGCAGAACATCTTTCAGAGACCAACTAAATGCACCACGTCACCCTGTGCTTTGTACTGCTCGGTGTACTGTTCGATACCGTTCAATACTACGATTCGATACTACTAATATGACGCATTCCGATTAATCTCAAGATAACATTGTTCATGGAGTCTTTGCACTTAATAATTTCTCCTTACAAGATAGACGAATCAATGGAGCTGATTGAATTCATTTTATGTCGAATATCTTAATTTTCTTAGCCACATAATATTTATTTAAGAAGAATATGCTTTTGGGGAGTCGAAAATTTGGCTCCATGCAATCTGTCATCAGCTTTCCACGAGATTCATCCCCCGCTCTCTGAAGTGGTCAAAAAATTCGCCGCCAAATCAGTACGTCGCCGAAACTATCACGGCAACGCTCTGGCCAGATTTCTTGCGGCCTCCCTCTCTTTATCCTTTCTCTGTCACTCTCAGAAGAGTTTGCTATAGGTGGTTTGGTTGGTGAAGATATTTGAAGGATGACCGCAGCGCTTCTGAGGTTAGGCCATCTCCAAGCTAGTGATTTGCTCGAGATTCGTACGGCCAGTATCTTCATTATATCCTGTGCTTTCGTTCCAAGAATCGAAATCTTGTGCGGAAGAAGCCACAATCTCGGGAAGGATTTCTGATACAAATTGTGGAGGATTTTCATATCGGATTTCTGAAGGCTTGTTTTTCTCCCCGGTGCTATTCTAAGCGGGCTTGGATTGAAGGAGTCTACGAGTTTATACCGGGTAAACTGAAAGTGCAAATTTTTTGTCTTTTGTTGGAAGCTGAAAGGGCAATGCTCTGTGGTTATTTTTATTATTGCTTGTTAGAATGAATCGTTTGCAGCAAAGTTCTTGTTTTGTCTGGATGGTGAAATGGCCATTTGTTGAAAAAAGGGAAGATCATAATGACTTGAAGTAATTTTTACCGAAACAGTCTCTTGATCTGATCATATGAGATGAACTGTGAATTTGATACAAAATCATGCCTTTAGGGCTGGTTGTGGAAGGGATTACTCACCTTTAGATATCCTTGGGCTGTTTTTTCTTAAGTTTAGATCTGCCTTTTTCTATTAGCATATTATAAGAATTAGAGGAGAACACTTGCATTAGCATTGCGATTTATTTTTTCTTTTTTCATGATCTCATTATTTTACTCACCTTTATTTTGTATTCATTCTTGGAATATGCACCCTGGAGTTTGGTATCTACTTCAATTATCTGCCTTATTTATGTCACAGAGAGTTATTCACAATCCGACTTGTGATTTATAGGTTGAATTAGAATCACTTGCTAAAAACTTTTCATGTCATCCAGGAAAAAATGCAATACTTAATATACAAGAGCCATGCTCAATTGATTTTATTTGTGGAAGTTTGTTCGTAAATTAAAAAAATTTAAAAACCCCTTGCTTCCTAAAATAGCATCTATTTCTGGTCCATGGAAGCAAACCTTTTGTGTTTCGGTATGTTGTTTTGGCGGGAGCTACTTAATCACTTACTAATATAATCATAGTGGTCCAAGTAACTCTAGAGATTTTTTCTTAGCATGGTAACATATTTGAAGTGACATTTGCAAGAAAGATGGAAATTGTTGGAGATTGATGTTAAGTTAGCAAGACTATATTTTTTCTAGATGCTTTTTCTAATTTTGTGTTTCTTTAGATGAGTGTAATTTTTTTCCAATTAAGTTTTATTTACAACAACACTCCTCTGTTCTCTATTCACATCATTGTATGAGCTTTCAAGCCCTTGTGGAGTCTTGACTTCACTCTCTTTATCTCACATTGTCACACGATAATTATATATATATTTTTTTTCTGTTTAGCATTGCTAGTTGTTGTATGACCTTTATCTTAAATATATTAATTCATTGAAGAAATGCAAAATATAGCATAACAAGAATTTTTAAGATGAAATTATTTTATTGTGTGTCAGTATTGTGAATATCTGTGAGTGATTTATCTAATGAAAGATAGTTCTTTAAGAACATTTCTTCTTCTAATGCAAACAAGTGATGCACGTTTTTCAATGAATACTGATTTTTCAGTATTTGGGCTTTCAACTTTGTTCACTGGTGCACCTAGAAAATTATATGTTTTAAAAACTCTGAAAAATCAAGATTTTTATTTATTATTAGATTTTCTGTTTTAGATCATGTGAAACTTCTGAAAAGAAAGCTCTAACGTGGCCAACACCAGATTCCCATTAGCCCTCTATGTGCTCTTATTAAATCAGCCACATGATGTTGTCCATCTTAACAATTCATTATTTTTCGTTCTTCCTTATTTGGCTTTCTAAAATAAGAAATAATTAATTATAGGTTAATTAATTCCTTGTTCTTTGAACTTGTAAACTGCATAGCCTAATGCCCATAGATATGTACCTCTTCTATTGTTTGATTAGAGCAATAAAATTCAAAATTCTCTTCTCTTTATTTTTTTGTTTATTTTTTTTCATTTTTCCACATGTTATCAAAAAGAAGTTTGATTTATGTTTGCTCACCTTAAGGATTTCAGTGCTCGCTTAAATCCTCATCAAACGCATGGTGAACTTGCCATTTCCTCATGTAGGTCTATGTCTCTCCTGATCTCACGCAGTGCATCTTGGCCCATGCACAAAACATCGCGCGTTCTCATGTAAAGCATCACCCTACCCTATGTAGAGCCTCGCCCGACCTTGCTTAGAGGATAGATCCTTGTCTGAGCCTCATGATTTTCGTACATGAGTTTCACATGCATGTTCGAAACTCGAAGCGTTGGATCCTTTCAATCCCGCAAGGAGCCTGCTTCAATTTCTCAAATCAACCTCATGAGCCAACTTCTTGCCATATCTTTGGTTCTTTTCTATAAACCGTGATTATGGTTAAACATGGAATAGCTTTCAAAAACACTTCTCATTTGACGGCACGTCCAGTCATGATTCAATCATTCATGTTTGCATCGGTAAACATGTAAGCTTATCCTCAAATCTACCACTTATAGGATACAAATTGAATTTGAAAACTACCTCCAATTGGCCCAATTGGTTATGATATTCATAAGCCAAAAATGCAAGGATGACTTTTCTCAATGGTGCGGCCATTTCTCCTAAAAGAAAATATAAAATTCATAATATTGCGATATGAAAATAGCATGATTTTGCTTTGGTTCATTAATATAATGGAAAATAAAATTGTTCCAAATTCCATGTTTATGCTATGGTAACAAAAATTTGGGATGCAAACAATTTAATTTACTCGGATAATGAAAATGTTGTCAGGTTACACAATCAAAGGAGCCTTTTATGATCTATGTCACATAGTGATCTATTCATTACTTAATATTACAATACTCTTAATATATATTGGCAGCAACTGGATGTCTTTAAATTACTAGATTAGGGGTGACTTGGAGATGAAATGAAGTATCAAAAAATTAGTGAAAAAGGCATGACAGTCAAATTTATTCTTGAACTGAATAAAAATCTTGATGAAGTCTGGGGAAAAATATTTGGAACAAAAATCCTCCCATCCATTCAAGAAGTGTTTTCTAAAGTTTGGAAAGAGTAAAGCCAAAAGAAAATTTTGATGATAAAGTAAGTCACCCCAACCACTCAAAAAAAACTTCACACATGCCTATCAAGGTATATTTATACATCCAACAAAAATTTTTCAAAAAGAAAAAAAGCCTTGGTGCATTAACTATAAAAAATATGAAACCATAAAAAAACATGTTGAAAATTATATGGCAAACCCGCTAATTGGAAACCAGGAAAGCAAGATTGTGGCTTCTCAACTGTCAATGGTGAATCTCTAAAGTCACCTACCTCTATACTTTCATCATTCAATCAAGAGCTAATAGAAATGATGTGAAACAAAATATGAATTGCTTTAGAAATTTATAAAAACTTGATTAAAGTGCTGAAAAAATAAATTAATGTTTAACCAGATGGGATTTTAGGAAATTTAAGAATGTCAATATTGTTATGGCAATCAGTTACACAGTAGAATAACACACGGGTGGATGTCCGATGATTTGCCAATGTCCGGAGGGTAGATGTTCTTCGATAGAAGGTGCCAAGGTGAATAGGATGCGATCGACGTAGGCGTCGATGTTGTCGTCAACTTCTAGATTGAGGTTGAAGAAAGGGGATTGTAGAATATCCACTAAGCCTTGGTGGTCGTAGACGAATCCGTGGTCAGGTCATGCTCGGGATTGGCCATGCACTTGTAAGAAGGTTGGGGAGGGATGATTGTCTTCTTCTTCTCTTGGACTATAACTCATGAGAGAGGAAATCCAAAGAGAGAAAAATAAGGGAGAGAGATGGTCGGTCAAGGGAGGGGAGGGGCTTGCTTTATGAAGTTAGGGTTAGGGTTTGGAGTATGGAAAGACAACTAAAAATTTGAGATTAATTTTAGATTTAGTTTAATTAAGAAAGGGGAATTGAAATTTAAATTTCGAATTTCAAATTCTAGTCATATGGTAATTGAAGTAGAGAGATAGGAGAGAGGGCTAGGGGGGCCGGCGGCATGCATGGGGAATGAAGGGGATTGGGAGGGAATTAAAATCTTCCTAATTCATTATCCTAATTTAGGAATAAGATAATGATATCTAATCTAATTTAAAATTAAATTAGACTTAAATGTAGGAACTCTCCTAATTTAGTTTTCATTAATTTAGGAAAATATTTGAATTTCAAATTGAATTAAATCTTTCCCAAATTATTTAGGATAATTTAGGTAGGTAGTAATGATGATTGAAATCATCATCAAGAGGTAAAGAAGGGTGTGGCCGGCGTTTAGGATGGGCGGTAGGGAAGGGAGGCCGGTGGTTGTGGGGGCTTGGTCGACGACTAGGGAAGGGAGAGGGGCTATGGGGGCCGGCGGGTTGGAGGAGGGAAGGTTGGGGCTTGGGCCGATGGCTAGGTGGAGGAGGTGGGGCTTGAGACCGGCATCTAGGCGGGGAAGGTGTGGTCGGCGGCTTGAAGAAAGGGGAAGGGGACGAGCCACGAGCCCGGACACTTCCTGCGGCTGGTGGGTGTTGCTTTTGCCCTCACTTTATTACTTCACCACTCAAGAACTCACAAGCTCCAAAGAAGAAAACTAGATTTTTTTTTTCATTAATCTGTCATTGATCCTAATACAAGACTAAGGACCTCATATGCAGGCCTCAAAGAGAAAAGAGAAAAGAGAAAAGAGGAAAAAAAAAAGACTGAAATGCCCTCAGGGCTAGAACTCAAAATAATAAACAAGCAAGGGTGCAATCGTCAAACTAAAAATAAAATTAACTAATGCATGAAATATATAAAAAATAAAGACTCCTAATCGTAGTCGTCGATCTACGATGTCTCCGGTGATAGACATTTCAGAATCTCCTGCTAATGTCCTCTTCAAGAAATGCTATAAAAGGTTTTTAATCAACTCCAAATCAACTCAGCCCCAACAACATATGACATGATCATTGTATCAACTGTTAAAAAACATATGATCATAAATACCTTTAATTCAAAGATTGACAAATCTCAACTATGTATCATGGACTCAGGAGTATCATATCACATGACTAGGCGTATATCTCTATTTCATAAATTATATTTTTGCTTTAAGGAGGATTATGTAAGGATTGTTGATGGATCATTATCTCTAGTTACATAAATTGATAGAATCAACATATCAGATTCCATATCCCTAAACTCAGTTTAATTAATTCCTAAAGTTTTATGTAACCTCTTATCCATCAACAAAATTATCAGATATATGAATTGTTTTGTCACGACCTGACCCAGAGTCTCGAATTAATGAGGCAGGAATGGACGGTCGGACAGTTAATTCATTTCTTCAATTGCATATAGACAGTAAAACTAACATCTTCCATAAACTGAAGAGCTTATAATAAATTTCACATTTGAATAGTTACATAAATCATATTTTACTTGCTCTCGTTTGGTTGTTGTCTTCTCTAGACATATTCATCTCTTTCAGTCATTTTTACTTATCAGGAACTTACCTGAAAAATTGAGGATTACAGTTTGAGTTTACATGGTAAACTCAGTGGATAATAATAGTTATACATACATATAATAATCATATTTATTTGACTTTCCTTTATGATGTAGACAAATGGGGGGTCAACTCATGTAAAAAATAATTAGATTTTTGGCTTCCCTTGAGTCTACTATTTGAGCTGAAATTTTAGCTCATTTATGAGCTGGTCTTTAGTTCACTTATTGAACTAAGAGTTAGCTCATTATTAGCTATGATTTTAGTTCATAGTTATCTTTTTATTAAATGTACTTTTTATGTTTTTAATGTTTTAAGTTATAGTGTCTCTTGGGTTTCCAAAAAGGGCTTTTGGAATCCCAAGTTAGGTGTTTTGTATTCCCATGCATGATTCCTTGGTTTCCTCCATGGTTTCATTGCATTTGCCCCCTTGGATTCCGGCCGGCTGCTGGTTTCCCGTGCCTGGGCTCTTTCTGTGGTCCTGCCCCCTTGGTTCCCGCTCGGCCTCCTTGGCTCTCGTGGCTACCTCTTCGGTTTCTTGGCTTGGGATTTATTTTTAGGTGTTTTAATGTTGTGATGTTTAGGTTCTTGTGATAATTAATGTTAGTGTCTCTTTGTATGCCCTTTCATACCTATATATATGGGAGATTTGTAATGTTTTGAAGAATGTTATGAAATGTTATTTTTGGAAAAGTTTTAACCTGCGGGTTTGCTTTGGAAATCCTGCGGGCTCTTTCCACCCTTCTTTCTCATCCCCTATGGAAATCCTGCGGGCTCTTTCCACTCTTTCTTCTCGGGCTTCTAACCTCTTTCGTCTCTCCGCAAGTGCCGCTCCACCTGTATCCTTCTTCTCCAAGTGCAGCAACTTTAGGGTGTCGTCATTTTATTTGGAGTCTAGTTTGTAAGTTTTTATTTATGTCAAATTTGAAATGTAAGAGTTTGTTCTCTTCTCTCTTCTCATCTTGAATTTCGTCTCAAGTCGTGTCTCTTCGTTTTTGTGTCATCCCACCTCTCTTGTGCGGGCGAGGGGTATAGGCTCCCCTATATTTCTTGCCCCCACCAATTTGGTATCAGAGCAAGTTAGGAAGTCCTAGGATTTAGTTGTCAAATTTTATTTTGTTTGTCAAGTTTGTCAAAGAGTATTATTTTGTGAGTCTTGTTGTGAGTCTTGTCTTAAGTTTTTAGATTGAGTATTGTAATTTTTTATTGAGTCAAAAAATGGAAAATATCAAAAATATGGCTACATTCCAGGAAGAAAGCGATCAACATAATCCTGATGTCCCACTTCCATTGGACAGATGGTTACCTACAGAAGGAGATTCTACTGACCCACTTCAAGATCGTTTATACAAGCTTCAGTATCACATGTTCCCATGTGATAAAAAATTCGAGAAGTACAAAAGATATCTGCAACAACAATTTGAAAAAGAACAGGAAAAATTTTTGAAGAAATTTGGCGAGAAACTCAAAGAACTGGATGAACAGTATGCACCGCCTCAAGGGAATCATCAACCAATTCATCAGGAGCTGAATTCGCAAGAAGGGGAGTCTGATGTAGACAAAGGGGGGGTCAACTCATGTAAAAAATAATTAGATTTTTGGCTTCCCTTGAGTTTACTATTTGAGCTGAAATTTTAGCTCATTTATGAGTTGGTCTTTAGTTCACTTATTGAACTAAGGGTTAGCTCATTATTAGCTATGATTTTAGTTCATAGTTATCTTTTTATTAAATGTACTTTTTATGTTTTTAATGTTTTAAGTTATATTGTCTCTTGGGTTTCCAAAAAGGGCTTTTGGAATCCCAAGTTAGGTGTTTTGTATTCCCATGCATGATTCCTTGGTTTCCTCCATGGTTTCATTGCATTTGCCCCCTTGGATTCCGGCCGGCTGCTGGTTTCCCGTGCCTGGGCTCTTTCCGTGGCCGTGCCCCCTTGGTTCCCGCGGCTACCTCTTCGGTTTCTTGGCTTGGGATTTATTTTTAGGTGTTTTAATGTTGTGATGTTTAGGTTCTTGTGATAATTAATGTTAGTGTCTCTTTGTATTCCCTTTCATACCTATATATATGGGGGATTTGTAATGTTTTGAAGAATGTTATTTTTGGAAAAGTTTTAACCTGCGGGTTTGCTTTGGAAATCCTGCGGGCTCTTTCCACTCTTTCTTCTCGGGCTTCTAACCTCTTTCGTCTCTCCGCAAGTGCCGCTCCACCTGTATCCTTCTTCTCCAAGTGCAGCAACTTTAGGGTGTCGACATTTTATTTGGAGTCTAGTTTGTAAGTTTTTATTTATGTCAAATTTGAAATGTAAGAGTTTGTTCTCTTCTCTCTTCTCATCTTGAATTTCGTCTCAAGTCATGTCTTTTCATTTTTATGTCGTCCCATCTCTCTTGTGCAGGCGAGGGTATATGCTCCCCTATATTTCTTGCCCCCACCACTTTATAGTTAACATATATATATATATATATATATATATATATATATATATATATATATATATATATATATATTCCTTTTCCAATTAAAATCTATCCTTTTTTAATTTTTTAGTTATTTTTTTCTGTTTCATTTAGTACATGAGCACCGTCTAAAATTTGCACAATGAAGGTACAACCATTTAAATTTCCTTTTCATTTTTCATCTAATGTGCGCAGGTACGTTGCGTCCCCAGTCATTACCATAAGGGAGTGAACTCCTGTAATTTGCATGCATGATTTTTTCTCTTTCATTTATGCATTCATTGACATATTATTAGTTCATTCATTTCATCATTCTTTAAATATATCTTTACAAGTATTTTAAATAATATATACACTTTTGCATGTATTTTAAATTGATATATGCACCTTTCACATATACATAAACATTTATACTACATAATAATTTTAATTTCTAATTTTCATAATCACATATATATTTTAAATTGACATCATCTTGCACGTAATAAATAAATAACCAAATATATAAGATATTACATTTATAAATGAAATAAAAATAAAATAATGTAATTGCCATAAACAACTGTAATTACCCACTTTAATTAGTCTCGTGTTTCAATCCCTTTCAAATAGTTGATCCTTGCAATAGCCTTCCTTAATGCAATCTAAAGTTACGCACTCAATTACATAAATTATTATTATCTTAAAATTTCATTAATTCACATAAATGTTTCCTAAATGTAATCTTACCTCAAATCCCTTTTGAGATCATTTATTGGCTTCAGCATTTCACCTTCATGCACTAGATAAATCCAATTCTCCACTGTTCCAAATCATTTTAAATTGCATTAAGCATTGCAAATTAGTTTTATAAAGTAAATATTGTGATAACATTAATTTGATTTGGTGTCATTAATAACAACTTCAAAGTGTCAATAATCATCTATATAACCATCAAGCATGACATACTTCTTATTTGCCAATATGATTACAACATCTATTGATAATATAATGTAATATTAATTATCTCAATAAATCAAATCTTCTCTCCTTTCTTGTTGAAATGAAGTTTTCACGCACAAGATTTTTTCACGCATGAATTTTCTTCCTATTAAAAATCAGATACTGTTGCTTTCCGTCAAAATAAATTTCAATATTTATGTTCTCTAAATTTGGACAGAAAATAAACTAGGAACTCAAAAGTTTACTTACATTTGCTAGGGGTGTCAATTTTGGATCACAGGTTGGGTTCGGGTCGATCCCGAAACTAATCCGGCACTATTTGGGTCAGCCGGAACCCGACCCATTTTTGCAAACGAGTCGGTTTTCCGGACCCGAACCTGACCCGCTTAGAGTCCGGGTCAACTTGACCCGACCTGAATGGCCCGATGCCAACAAAAAATTGCTAGTTTTCGGGTCCAAAAACGGGTCAATATCCGCTTTTCAGGTAAAAAATAGGTCAATCTCGAGTTGCCGGATCAAAAACGGGTTTTCGGATAAAACATGGGTCAATTTAAGGTCGACGGGTCAACTCGAACCCAACCCAATTTTTGAAACGAGTCGACTTGTTGAACCTGAACTCGACCCGTTTCGAGTTCTGGTCAACCTAAACCCAAACTTTTCAGGTCATGTTCGAGTCGGGTCCAATATTGACACCCCTAATATATGCTTTGGCTGTAGAAAAAGTGAATTCCCAACTTAAATTCTTGTTCTTTCTTTCCATTTTTCTTCCTCTGCACTCATTTGAATCATAAATTCATTTCTTATGTTTTAATTATGTAAGAATTTTGTACAAAATGAACAACTTTGAAAACCTACCTTACTTCTCCTTATTCTTCCTCTTGGCACAGAGCTTTTCACGCATTTTGCTTTCATTGGAGTGAGCAAAATGAAGATATCTCTTGTAAAGAGTCTTACTTTTCACTCCCGCATGTTTCCATTCACTCGATAACACGATCCGACCTGTCCAGGAGAGCTGACGGACATGTTCAGTCCGGTTTGCTTCGCCTGCTCGCCTGCTCATTCGGTTTGTGTTCGTGCGGCTTATTAAGCAGGGCTAACCGGTTCAATTGAACCGGCCGGACCGATTCTTACATGTTTTACTAAATTTTTCTCCACTCATTGTGAATTCTAAGATGTTGTCTTGGGGAGGATAATTTGCAATGCTCAGATGAATGTTGTGCTCTAGCTTCCTGATGTTGAAGAAAGTATTATGTTTCAAATAAAATATGGTTAGTATGTAACCTGTCTTAAAGAGATTGAAATAATGTTATGATGCTTCCTTCTTGGTTACCTAAGCTACGTATATTTAAGAAACTTATTCCCATGTTCTCTTAATAATAAAAATTCAGAGTTATGAGTTATTATTTTTTTAAAACTTGTCAACTATCAAAATACACTATGAATACCTATACTAGCCATATAAAGCGTTTCAATTATTCTCTATCATTAATAGTGACATTTGGGGACCCTTTCATTTGACCAATATCTCTAGGGCTAAGTGGTTCATATTTTTATAGATGACCACAGTAGACCTACTTGCATCTTCTCAATGAAAGACAAATCTAACACTTAGTACATTGTTATGAAATTCCATCGCAATATACAATCTTAATTTGAAACCTAAATTCAAGTTATGAAGACTAACAACGTGTAGAGAATATCTATTTCAACAAGGGGTACACCAAAGCTTTTGTATATACACTTCTCAATATAATTTTATTGGTGAAAGATAAAATAAACATCTTCTGAAAGTTGCTAGATCCATCATGATTATTAGCAATGTTCCAAATCAATATTGGGGCGTTGCTGGCCTAATGGCTGCATACCTTATTAATTGAATGTTGTTAAAGATTATCAAATTCAAAACTCTATGCCAAGTTCTCATTAAAACACATCCCATACTATTGGAGCTTGGTTCAAACGGCTGGTTTTGCTACAAAGTAATGCTTGGTTCACCAATGTTTGTTAAAATTTCTTGATAACCAATATAAACCATGCCCTTCATATCAGTTGGTTGCACGAGAATTTTCAATGTGGTCAGGGTTCTAAGCTTTAGAATGGTCAAGGAGAGACAAAATCTTGATTGGATGGATAAAAACTAATATTCATAAAGAGTCTTGGAATTATATTCCTCAGTGTGAGTTTTGAGAAAAAATATCTAATTTTGAAAAAAGGTTACATCCATAGTATTATAGATTTCATTCTATTTTAAATACATCCTTCACGAGGTAACACTTGTTATAATCTTGATATCACAATTGCTTATAGGAAGGTATTAGGATGACAAAACCTTGTTTAAACATTTGATCAATGAATACACTTACAATTATCTTCTCAACTTCATGTTGTTACAACTAATCTTTCAACTGTGAACTTCCTCAACATTATTCAGGAATTATTAGAAATTCCTGAATGGATAGATGCTTTTAATGAAGAAATGAAAGCACTTAAAAGAATGGCTCATGGTAATTCTTGATCTTACCAAAATAAAAGAAATATATCGGATGCAAATGAATTTTATACAAAATATAAGATTGATGGGAGTATTGAAAGGTATAAAATTAGGCTGTCTACAATAGGGTTTACTTAAACTTATGACATTGATTATAAAAAAACTTAACACCAGCTGCTAAGATTAGCTTTATCCACATCATTCTCTCTAATTATGAATCTTGATTAACTGCATCACCAACTAGATGAAAATAATACTTTTTTAAATGGATTTTTTTAAGAAAAAGTATATATGTGAATATTCCTCTTGGATTCAAGATCACTTATAAGAAAAAGAAATGTCTGTAAACTTAAGAATTTCTTATATGACCTAAAATAATCTCTATGAGTTTGATTTGGGGAATTCACTATTATAATTAAAAAAATTGTATAATCTTAAGGGTAGCATGATAAGACTTTATTTGTAAAGAAATCACTCCCTCGCCAAATCACTATTTTGATTGTTTACATTGATAATATTATTCCAACTGACAATAATGAGAGAATTTAGGAGACAGGGATCTTGACCTATGAATTCCAAATTAAGATTAGAGATCCCTAAAATATTTTTTTGGTATGAACATCACATGATTAAAAATGTTATATTTGTCTCGAATAAAATAGATTGAATCACTTAAAAGAGATTGGGATGATGGGACACAAACCCGCTACTACCCTTGTGCATCCTATCAACAAAATATGATCAAATTGTGACACTCTATAAGTTGACAAATAAAGATACAAATGTCTGATTGGAAAAATTCTCTCTCCCATAATCTGTCACATTTATAATTTTGTCGGTGTGATTAGTCGATCAATGAATAGTCCTATTAAGGAACACCTTGATGGAATCTACTAAATATTAAGACACCTAAAAAGGCCTCCTGGATAAAAGATAAATTCTTAAAAAATGGAACATATAGGAGTATAAAAATCTTTATTGTTGCTCACTGAATTGGGTTCATAACTGATAGAAAATTCACTTTAACTACTGCTCATTTGCTTGAAAAATTTTATCACCTAATGGAGTAAAAAGGAGATAGTGGTTGTTAAAAGTACCTCTGAAGCAAAATTTAGGATCATGACTCATGAGATTTATTAATGAATGTGGCTAGATTTGTTGTTGAAAGACCTAAACATCCACAATAAAGAACCAATGGTAATAGTATGTGATAGCCAAGTTACAATTCGCATTGTCAGATATCTAGTCCATCCTGATAGAACCAAGCATGTTGAGATTGATAGATATTTTATAAGAGAAAAATTGATACAGTTCACTTCTACAAAACTTAATATAACATATATTTTGACCAAAGCCCTTGATCAATCTCAATTAGATTACTTTACTTTCAAGCTAGGAATGATTACCATATATTCTTAACTTGAGGGAGAGTGAAAATTCTGGAATGAAAGCTCTAACGTGGCCCATGCAGGATTCCTATTAGCGATCTATATGCTCTAATTAAATCAATTATGGATGGTTGTCCAGCTTAGAAATCCATCAATTTTCATTCTGCCTTATTTGATTACCCATTTCGAAATAAGGAAAAAAATTTTCTAGGCTAATTAATTCCTTAATTTTGTGACTTGTAAGTTGCATAGTTTAGTACCTATAAATATGTACCTTCTGTACTGTTTGATCAGAGCAATAAGATTCAGGTTTTTCTCCTCTTTACTTTTCCATCTATTGTTCGTTTGATAATTGACAAAAGGAATGCATGTTTTTAGAATGGAGACTTCATACAAGAAAACCAACCCCTATAGAATCACCTGTCAATCGAATGATCTTGTCGTTTTTCTTTAATGGAGCTGTGTTGATGGCATTATGCAAATTTTTTCATTTTGCAATGAATCCTATGTTGTTTAATAAGCCTGGTGTTAGTTTTGTTAGGGTTTAGCAATATGGGATGACTTTTTCAACAGAATATCCCTTTCCTACTATTACTGCCAAGTTTGGTCCATTTAGTTCAAGTATTAATTTGTCATTAGAAGATCCTCACTAGCCTATTTTTAAAGGTTTGATTTCAGGCTGCAACTTGGTATTTTTTCAAGATTCTGATTCCTGGTACATGATTTACTTGATATGATTTTAACTTGCATTACCTGAAGTCATAGTAATTAACCTTTTCTCTATTTTGTATTTTCCAACAAGGTGCGAATCATGTGGGATCTTCATACTTGTTATAATATGTTAGGTTGTAGGATATAGATAACTATTTGAATTGGCTATATTTGAGCTCATATGCATGGCTATTGCCTCACTCTAATCGCTAGTGTTGCTTTCATCATGATAGAGGCTTGCATATTCTTCAAGATGGTCAACTTTGGCAAGAAGTTGATGAAAGATCAAATTCCAGAGTGGAAAAGGTACACTTTCTGTTAGTTTGGCTTTCTTTGGTTAACTAATCAAACAACATTTATTCTCCAAATTGGAAATAAGCTAAAAGATGCACTTTTTCTATGTTGCTTATTATTTTAGTTTTCTAAAGTGGAATTTTGTATTAGATGTCATATTCTTTGATTGATGAAATTTATATTCTTTTATTTTGAAATTTTGATCAATTACAAAAAGTTTTAAAATTATGTATAATGAAATATTGTTTAGTATTTTGAAGCAGTTTTGGATTGAAATGAGTTCTAAGGGCAGTGATGATTGGTTGCATACAAGGAACATGATGTACCTTCAAAGAGATGATATTTAATGCCATTATAGTTGAAACTGTGGAAATATGGTAGCCATGAAGATGGCTAATGAGTTAAAAGAATTGAAAGCATCTCATCCAATTACGGATTTAAGGGGGCCCCTAAATTTAAATATATCTTTATATTTAATAGATATGTATTAATAAACCCCAATTTTTTATGTTTTAAAAGTAAAAATTTAATTTGCTCCGTCAAAATAAGAAAATTAATTTATGTGCAATTGTTAAGAAAAAACATCTGGCTCCGTCATTGATCCCATTGTTAAAAGATCTCTTAGTTTAGTTGAGGAATGGATATGAAGACCAGAAAGAAAGGGTTATAAAGGCATTAACTTTTTATAGTTAAAGCCATGCCGTTCATTCTTGTTTTGATGGCGCGGAAAAGACAATCTTTTACCTTTTGTTAAGAAAGGAGTATGGTATAGGTTGTTTGGTGGGTAGAGTCAAACTTCTGGGAAATGAGGGATAAAAAATTAAAAGATTGTCTGGAGGAGAAATTTCCATTGTGAGGTATTAAATTGGCTATGGCTAAGGGAAGGAGTGTGTGGACATGGATTAATGAAATAGGAATACCTAAATATTTTAAATGGGTAACAATAGGATTATGTAATATAAATTTTGTATCATTTTCAATTAGTCATGAATATTGTGAGCTTCGAAAGATTCCTGTAGTGCTGCAATAGAGGATTGATTGTAGCTAGTTAATGCATTATGTAGGCCCATTGGGATCAGTGGTAGTCAAATTAAGTGTATATATTCTAGCGATTTCTTATATAAGGAATGTAGCTCCAAATAAGGTATATTTTAGTTAAGGTGGTCAAGGTTTCTTAAAAGAGCAAGCCCCTAAGATTAATTTTTTTCCTGGGTTTGTTTAAGAATACCTTCGATTAAGAAGTCAATGCTTGTGTTCAAATAGGGTAGGATTGATGTCAGTCTAGTTTTCTCAAATTAAAGGCTCAAAGGCATCAAAACAGATGCTAATGGGGGACTTAGATCCAAATCGACTATAGGGAGATGCTCAAGATTGGATGTACCATGCCATGTGGTAGCAGTGCAACACCTACCGAGGAGAAAGGGATGAGTGAATGTATGAGAGTGGGGACTAACCTATCGAGTGGGATAATGACCTTGTCAAGATCTCATGCTTCCATTGTCTTGGGTTTGTCAGTGCACTTAGTCTACTTAGTCATGCCATGACATGAGTTTCCTTGTTAGCAAGTATGTGCTATTTTATTCAAGGGTACATCATAGACTAAGAGTATGAACCTAGTCTTTAGGCTGACAGACATTATTTACACTTCACTATCATGTGAAGGAGAAACTCAAACTAGACTTATAATACGGTGGGGTGGTATATGTTATGACTGGTAATGCTACCTAGGCTCTAAGGTTGAGGGCTAAGAAATGAAGGGTAACTTTTCTGTATGGTGGAGATGACACCCAAGATGGAAGTTATAACTTCATTGCATATGATCAAATATCCTAAACATCTCCTTAGTATGATAGAGAAGATATGGACTATGTGATGGAATTTTGAACATCTTCTAAATATGATAGACAAGTTAGGTGGATGTGGAAGATGTAGATATCTCCTCAATGTGATAGAGACTCAAATAGTGAGATTTATAGCTTGATCACATATGTTTAAGAGGCTTGAATATCTTCTCAACATGGCTGAGAAAATGTGGACAGTGGGATGAATATTTGAATATCTTCCTAATGTGATAAAAGAATTGCAAAGAAGGGATGCGACTTTGAGCTTGTTTTTATGGGATCCAAGGACCTAGATGTCTCTTCCATATGATAGACAAGATGCCCAAAGTGAGACTTACAACTTGGTTGTTTGTGATCAAGAAAGTCTAGATGTCTTCTCAATGTCATAAAGAAGATATAAAAAATATTATAAAGGTCTTGAATATCTTCTTAATGTGGTAAATGAGATGTGAAAGTAAGAGAAGAATGAGACTTATAGCTTGATCATGTGAGATCAAAAAAGCTTGAATATCTCCTCAATATGCTAGAAAAAATTTTCAAAAGTGAGACTTCCAACTTGGTCGCGTGTAATCAAGAAGAAGACCCAAATGCTAAACTTACATTCTGCTTGAGTTAGGAATGCCAACTAATGAACTTAGTCACATGTGAAAATGAAGGGTCACTCATTTCTAATTGAAGAGGATGTAAACACATCATGGAGCAAGCTAGATGGAGAAGAGGCTTGTGTCTGAAGTTTGTCTAGATTATCTATCATAAAGTGTATCATATGTAGACTTACAATATCTTGATATGATAGGGGTGTCAACAAAGCTAGAAGCTAATGAGTTATTTGTCTATGGCACCTTTTTATGTTCTCATGATGAGCCTATATGCTCAATCATTGTTTGTAATAAAACTATAGATTAAGTGTTATTTTTTGTTTTAGGCCTAACCTATGAGTGAGTTATGTGCAAGCCTAGAACTCTACTCGTCTTCATAAGAAACCCAGGTCATTTCAATGTGTCACAGAGCATTAAAAGTAGTCAATTTAACGCACTAAATGCATTCTAAAGCAGTAAAAACAAGTAGAAAAGAAAGTGTAAATTCCCTAGGTTTTCTTGCAAAATAGATGTCCGCAACACAACATAATAATATGATAGCTCTGCTTACGTTATTTGTGTGGCTGTAGGTGCACAATAAAGAGATCATCCAATATGTGAATTAGCCCAAACAAAAATAGATTAAAGGCATGATTCAACATAAACAAACATAGGGAATTAGTATTAATAAAACACAGTTTACATTTTCACAATTGAAGAAAAACTATGTGAATGCAATGATATGACTTTATGTGAATGAAAGTAAATTATGCAAATGCAATGCTAAGTATTGTAATCTATTACATATATGAAAATGAATACAACATGCATTGATATCTATGCTTCATCTTATATCAAAATTATATTTCAATATTTAGTGAATCACTGAAATCTTCAAAAAAATCGCAATGTTATTATGCATAAAAATCTGGGCGTTTAAATGCTGAATTTGTATTTAAATTTAGTTATTTTCATTAACAGTAAATTAAAGTTTAATGTTACATAGAAATATTTAATTTAAATATACATCTATTTTTGTTCATTTATGGGGTGCATGAAGTCTATATAAACTATTTAGAGCTAAAAATAATACTCCAATTTTTCTATTAAAGCATATATTTTATATTAAATGCATGAATGCGTATGAAAATGATGACTATGATTATTATATTTAAACACAAAAACATATTAATTATTGAATGTTAAAATCAATTTTATAATTAAATAAAGATAATTTTAAGCTAAATATAATAAAATAAATATACAATGAAAACAATTTTGAAGAGGTAGATTTTTTTTTGATAACTATAAAACTTATTACACACACAAATATATATATATATATATATATATATAATGCTTTACTAATTTTAATTCCTTATGTTTTTATTTTTTAATTGGTCAATAGAGCTAAAAGTTGGAGGTTTGATTTGAGGCCTACACCTTGAGGCATTTTTTTTGTTCAATTGTGCTAAGGCGCACCTATTATTGTGCAATTTTAAATAGTGGTTCTCGGTTTCCCATAGGCATAAGCCTTATTGTTAATTATCCCACTTGATGATGAGAGAAATTTTTTTGATTAAGGCTAGTCTTTAGGTATTCAGTACATAGCTTATAGTAGTTGTAGATTTTTGTTTAGGATTGAGAACATTTACTATTGTTAGTTTGAAGATGATGGAAGTGTGAATGATGATGAGTCGAATCAAAATTTTATGACTACGTCGTCTTGAGTTTCCATGGACCCTAGTTTACTTAGTTGGAGGAGTTAGTTGACCCAACTTAAATGAATGATCCTTGTCGGCAGCCATGGATTAAGTCATTTAACGAGATCTTGTAGACTCAGGGTAGATATTTGCTAAGAAGATAATTTAATTTAACTTTAGCTAAGATAATGTGTTATGCCCTGTTAAGTGTACTTTATAATTCACTACTTATGAGGTTTGATGCTATTGGGGAACTTGCGGGCTCAGCCTGTGATCATAATTTAATGATTCCATTTTGTAGTAAAATCACTTAGTGCACTCCGATCATAATCGTATTTAGTGGTGCCATTTGACAACAAAATCACTCAATTTTATGACACGTGCCACATCTTTACTAGTTTGAGATCTTTTAAGAGTAATAAAAATTATAAATTTGATATGATATTGACTATTTGTGAACTGAGATTAATCTTAAATTTATCACTTGTAGAAAACTATTATAGTGGATTGATGAATATTTGCTTTAAGTTTAGGGTGGTCAATTTTACTTGAATTTTTTATTTTTTATTTAATTTAGAGTTTGATATTTTTATTGGAATTTTGAGCTAAAATAATTCACTTTTAAACATAGGGGAATTTTCAAAATTATAATTCCCTCCAGTTGAGATCTACGTTTGAGTTTGACCTTTAAATATATATTTGAATTTTTGTGGAATGATGGCAAGTCTTTAAAAATATTTGCATACTACTCGAAGTGGGGAAAGTTTGAATTTATTTCATTTTAACACACGCAGCATTCTAATCTTTATATTTGAATATTAACAAAATTAGCTGAGCACATGCAAGTGAATTCAATTTCAAATATTTGGTGCAGTTTAGAGAACATGCAGCTTTTTCTAAGTAGTTGCAAAACCTGAGGCATTGCATTTGAATTGAAGATTGCCTCATAAAGCACATCCAAGAATTTGAATTCTCCAAATGTAGGCGTATGCATGAATATTTTATCAGTGGAGTGCATGCATGGTTCATTTTGAATTTTTGAGTATCACGTCCTGTCTGCTTGTAGGTATTTATTATTGATTCAGTGGCGAGTGCTATGATTTAGAATCTTATTCTGTATTTACATTGCGTTGGTTGCTTTTAGTCTTTATTTAGTTTAAATAGACCCCCACAATAATTCTTTCTTAGCCTATGAGTAGATGCTTTCGCTTCTTCATTTTCACATGAGAGTGCAATTTATGGTTCTAAAAATTCTAAGTAGTTAGCAAGAGGTATTGTTCATACTCATAAACGTGCTATTGTGTCTTTTTCTAGTTCTTTTGAGTTCAACTGAAGCAACATATGTGACATTTTGAGCATTTATTTTGTTCTTTTTTTTGCAACTTTCATAATTTTATTTTTGTTCTTTGTTGCATTGTAGTGCAGATGGTTATTTTAATTTTTCAGTTTGAATTCCTTACAAACACGATTCACTAGAAATTTTAGCATCCTCTTGGCCTCTCCCCCATATAGGGTCATCTACAAGGAGTCTGGGTTTGTCCATGATGCCTAAAAAAGACCTATATGGTCGGTGTCCGAAGACATAGTAGTCGGAATCTTCAAAACCCACAGCACCCAGAAAAGTATGCATGGACTATTTGCATGAGAAATTTTACAACATATAATACTTTCCCTTTTGTGTTAAGAACTCTGCCCACAGGGTTTAGCACATGTTTCATTCATTGCACCAAATACACTGCAGTCGAGGTTTATAATTTTTTTAGAGTTTGCATTTTTTATCTCCGTGCATGGGGTGGCGATGAATGTGGCGAGGGGACAAGGAATTTGCGGGGTCATGTAAGCAAAACTATATTTTATACTTTTTCTTTTTTTTTCAAATTTTTTTTTTGAGAGAGAGAATGAGAGGAAGTGAAGAGATTTGTGATATGGAGGGGACATGAAGTGGAGATGGAAAAGCTCAAGCCTTTGGGTTAATAAACCAAGAGTAAGGTTGGTTAAAATTTAGAATCACAGGCTTCACAAACTCATTTTCTTCTCTACATGTAGGGCTGCAAATGAATCGAGTGTTCAACAAACTGCTCGTGTCTCAGCTCGATAATGGCTTGTTCATGTTCGTTCGATAAGGTAAACAAACGAGTTTGAATACTCTTGATAAATATTCAATAACTAAATGAACGAGCTTGAACATCGTGTCGTTCAGTTCATTTATGTTTACGAACAATCTCGCTTAGAAGCTCGTGAACAAGCTTGCTTAGACGTTCGATTAGAGCTTGACTAAGAAGCTCTATTAGAATTTTAAAAAATAAATACTATTAAATCTACTAATTTAATAATTTATTTTTACTAATTTAATATTTTTAACTTTAACTATTTTCATTAGATATATTTTTAACTTTTATTTTTACTATTCTAACTAATTAGAAATATTTTATTAAATATTATACTAAAATTTTTATTAAACTCCCGCAGGACCCACCTCAATTTATAAAAAATTTATTAAACTCCCACTCTCTCTCTCTATATATAAAATATTCTCCCGCCTCAATTGCATGCTATCTCTCTCTAATATATTTCAGTTTTTTTAACTCCCGCCAACCCCTCTCTCTCTCTTTCTCCTCCATGGCGTCAAAAATTTTAAATAAACTATAGGCCCTTTTGTCCCACACTTCTTGGAGTTGAATAGTTATGCTATATAAAAACAATTTCTCATGCCGTGATGAAAAGCGGGTAGCTAGCGGGGCCGGTTGTCTGGGCGGAATGCTTAGCGAGCATCTCGGTTGGTTGATTAACGAGCCGCTCGACGACTAGTAATTAAACGAGCTCGAACTAAACATGAACCGAGCATGAACCTTGATTTTTTACACGAGCTCGAGCTCGAACACGTGTCCGAGAAACTCGACGAGCTTCTAGCTAGCTTCAACTCGATTTTGACAAACGAGTCTGAACTCGAACAAACCAAAGCTCAGCTCGGCTTGGTTCGTTTAGCCCTATCTACGTGTAGCTAGTCCTTTAGTGGTTTCCAAGTGGGTACTCTGTCATGACTTTCTTGCCTCTTTATTGTTGAGTGCTTTGGGTAGGAGCGGAAGAAGATGTGAGAGTGTTAGGAGAGGGAGGGGGGAAAGGTTACAGTTTGAGGGAGATTTGCGAGAAAGAGCGGAAGAGGAGAAGCAAGGGGAATCTAGAGGGCAAGACGTGTACAAGTGATTTGGGTTCGATGGAGATAATATTGGATAGGATTTATTTATTTTTTAATTTATATAACAATTATATATTTAACTAATTATTATTAAATAATAATTATTAAAAATATTATTATTAACTTTGAAAGATATGTGTATAAGATTCGCTTGTAAACTCTCGTTATTTACATATCTTGATTTTGTGATCGTCGCCTTGTGCATGAGTAATTTTTATGTGTTTTTTCTCATGGCGAGGACCTAGATATTTGAGTGTCCTTTTTGGATGATTTTAGTACGAGTCGACATACCCTTTTGCGAAATAGGCAATGTTTGACTAATTTTGATTGTAGTTAGGATATCATGACCAAATTTGTGTAACTTCACATTTGTGATATGTCATTTTATAACATTTATATAATAGTTATATATTTAAATAATTATTATTAAATAATAATTATTAAAAATATTATTATTAAGTTTGAAAGATATGTGTATAAGATTCGCTTGTAAACTCTCGTTATTTACATATCTTGATTTTGTGCTCGTCGCTTTGTGCATGAGTAATTTTTCTGTGTTTTTTCTCATGGCGATGACCTAGATATTTGAGTGTCCTTTTTGGATGATTTCAATATGAGTCGACATACCCTTTTGCGAAATAGGCAATGTTTGACTAATTTTGATTGTAGTTAGGGTAACATGACCAAATTTGTGCAACTTCACGTTTGTGATATGTCATTTTAGTCGGGTTCGATTGAGTTGATCATGGGGCTTGGCAATCTCAATGCTCCATATGCATTAGCACTATTTGTTTTGCGAAACAAATGACTGTTGTATATTATTTTTATGGGCGATGGGTTTTGAGGTGGATCACTTTATATCATGTCTTTTGCTTTCTTCGTGTTCGATCAAGTTGATCATGGAGTATAAAAGGAGGTCAACAATAGTATGAGTTATATAAGTGATATATTGACAATAAAAAAGACAATGATAACCAATTTTAATTTTATATCAGCGAGAATGTAAGGTAGATGCGTGGTAAAATTAGGGAGTTTTGATTGGGAAATGATTACATTATGGGATATTGGGAGTAACCTCTATTGAAGCTAAGATAATGAGAAATAGACTTGGTAGTTTGGTTATTTATAAGAGAATAGAAGATGCACCAATAAGATGAGTAGAAAAACATAATGTAAAAGGATTAGAAAAGAAAATTGGGCCAAAGGAAACGTGACTAGAGGTTGTGCAAATATATATGCAACATATAATTAACACTTCAAGGAGCACTGAACGCAATTGAAAGGAGAATGATAATTCATAACGACAACACTAAGTAGTTGGGATAAGACTAATGATGATGATGAATAAAGAACTGGCCTTTTTTATTTAATCTAATTTCTTAATTATGCTATGGATGGATTTTATTGTCTTTTTATGTGATGCTGTTTAGCACATCATTAGCAAAGTTAGAAATATAATGTTCTTAGCTGGATATCTTCTTTTTGGCACATAATACCAGTCAGCTGTAATTCTCATGTTAATGATGATGAACATAATTAAATCTGCTTAAGGATCAAACTGTAAATTTCATGAAGGCCTCAATGCGTCATAAATGTTATAAGTTATTCATATTAGTGTAAAAATGATTGGATGTGTTTGCGGACAACCCATATCATTTTCCATGAGTTGAAGTGCACGAGTTAGGGTATTATCTACCTCATTCTAGATCATAGCATGCTATTTGAACAAATCATGACAACATAATTTACTGACAATAAACATCGAGTAAAAGACTAGTTTTTGTTATATGAATTATTACTCATCTTCTAATGTTTAAATGTTATGTTTATTTATCAGTCTGTTGAATTAATGTTTGCAGATGCTACATTAACTACAAGCTAATGAAAAAGAAAGTAAGGCAATATGCTGAACAAACTCAGAATGGAGGAAAGGATCGTCGCCAAGTTCTTAAAGATTTTTCAAGGATGCTAGATGACCAGGTATGTGATCTTTTAAAGAAAAATTATAGTTAAAGTCATATAGAATGAAATAATTCTTTCTTTTCAATGGCTGAAGAAGTTTTGCTTACAGATGCGCGTACAAACACTAATGCAACCAGCACATTGTATTTATCTATTTTAAATACGCATTCATGTACATAGTTGCATATTTTATTTATGCTTAAACAACCGGCAAGAGAAAGATTTTGGGCATTGGAAAGGTATCATAAGGATGCTAAGGCATAGTCCATGCGATATTTGTTTGCTTTGTTCTGTTAATTGTCATTTTGAGGAGCTAAGACCACATATTAATGGATTTGTTTTGTTTTCTGTTTATATATCATCTGTATGGTGGTATGAAACACTTAAGGCAATGATTAAAGATCATAGGTGATAGAGTTTGTTGTGCATTGATATGCTTGTGATGAGGTCATCGACAGACATTTTAGGCAGGTCTACCGGTGAAGGAATCGTAGATCGACGGCTACGATTAGGAGCTTATATTTATGATGTTTTTCCATGTATCTTTTAATTTCAGATTTTTCAGTTTACTATTTTGCCCTTATGGATGTTGAGTCATTGTTGTAGTCCTTTGGGCATTTGAGTCATGTTATTTTCTTTTGATTAGACCTATATAGAGATGTCTTCTACTTTGTATGAGGTTAATGTTTGATTAATAAAATTTTTGAGATTTTCATTTCTTCTTCTTGCTTGAGAGCTTGAGAGAAAGAGAGGAGACCTAGGAGAGGCTCAAACCGGAATACCCAACAGCTCACATAGGTGAGCTCTTGGTCTTATCTTATTTTTTCTCTGTTTTCTTTTTCCCCACCTCACCTCCTACACCCTACCTCTTCCCCTCCCCTTTCCCATCTCCCTTACCAGCCGATCCAACCAATCCACCCAAGACCCGTCGGCCTTCCCCCCCCTTGCCGCCGGCTGTGCTAGCAGCCGGCTCAGGCCAGCCCCCCGCCCCCTTGCCCAGCCCCCTCCTCCCCATGAGCCATCCCGCCGGCCCTCCTTGTTTGAATTTTGAATTTCAAAATTCAAATCCCTCATTAACTCTTTCCTAAATTACCTCACCACAAATAGGAAAGAGATTTAATTGAGGCCCCAAATCTATTTTGAAATTCAAATTCAATTCCCTTTCTTTCCTCCCCTCATTTGGAAACTTTCCCAAATTAAATTAAATCTGAAATTTAAAATCAGATTTGATTTAATTTCCTTGGCCCCACTAATTAATCACAATTTTCCCTTTCCCTCCTTGCTTGACCGGCCCCCCTTCTCAGCCTTTTCTCTCTCCACTTGCCACCTAAGCCTCCATTAAGTAGCCAATTAATTCCCCCATGGCAGCCGCCCCTCTCTCTAGCCTAATTTAGGGAGATTCTAATTGCAATTAATCTCTCCCTCTATCAAAGAAAATATGAAATTCAAATTCAGATTTTCTTATAACAAAATCTCCCTCCAAATCCCAACCCATAGCCTACCCGTTCCTTCTCCTTCCCACCCCAAACCAACGGCATCCCTCCTCCCTTCTCCAAGGCCACGATTCCACCACCTGTCCCTCTCCCTAGCTCACGGCAAGCTCTCCCACCTCTCTATTTCTTCTTCCCTATTCAATCCCACCATGAATGGCGGATCCCGAGATTGATAGCGGTTGGTGTTCGACATCTACGGCGACATCCACATCACCCGCTCACCGTTCTTCGACGTCGGGTTTGGCTCCGACGACACCGTTGAAGACTATTTGAATCGTATCCTACCCACTCTCGTGGACGTGATAGACGATCAATTCCAGGACTACGATTGGACAATCATCGGCCGCCATCCACCAACACCTCCACCGGCGGCTACCTCTCCGGTAACGAAGACCTTCGTCTCCTTCTTTGTAGTGGTGCTCTCCGTCCTTGTATGGTTCTGTCTCCGCCGCTAAAGCCAAGACTGAATAAGTGAGAATGCGCTCGAGGTGAATTTTCTCATTATTAAGCGTAGGATTTTGTTATGAGCATTTAAGTATTCCCTTTTATCATTGGATTTTGTTTGAATTGTTTGGTTAACTTCAAAGCACATCTTCGCCTAAGCAAATTGACTACTTAGAATTTTTAATCCTTTACTTTATTAGTGATAACTTTGTGGTGGTAACGCTTTATTTAATTACCGTCTTAATTTCCGCAAGCAACTGCTACATGATTCACATCAGCTTGTCTGATTGCATGAATGAATTTAGGTCCGGTTTGGGTTTGATCTCAAATGACAATCCAAATCTATAAATGATAGAAGGGGGTCTAAATATTTTTAAGAGTTATGCTAGCCATTCTCTAAATCATTTTCTAGATCCTGTTCTAAGTAGCTAAACCCTCAGCTGCTGCGTAATTTAGTCTGTTGGGCTCTTAATTAAATGGAATAGATTCATCCGTGTGGCCTTCTGTTCTTTCGAAGGTTCCATATTGATAATGAACTTTGAAATTTTGCATATAAACACCCATTTATTGCACATCTTGTGGCATGAACTGTCAAAGCTATCATATATACCTTGCTTTCTTTATTGCTTGACAATGGACTTTAGTTTTCGGTCTGCAGTTTACTGTATCTCTAATTATATGAGTTATAGAATTGCGACGTGTTATTTTGGTGAACACAACCAAGAGTTAAAATGTAAACTATGTGTCAACTAGAATATATAAATTTTAAATTGCATTGCATGATAGTCAAATGATTATATTTAATATTATATGCTGTTTGAAACCTTTTTTTTAATATGCTATTTGAAACCTAGTACTTATACTCTATTGGACCTAGGGTTTACTATAAAAAAACTTTTTTGCATATTTTATATGAGTTGGACAATCTGTACTAAAGGAATGTTAATTGATATGCATGTTATATGGAGTTGGGCCATTTTTCACTTGAGAAGAAATTTTTTTCCTTTTAACTAACTTTCAATGATGTTCTGGACTTCCATGTTGTTAATTGATAAAATAAAAATCCGTATTAAAGAGCAAAACAGATAGTGGGATAGAACTTTTATTTTTATTTTTATATATCATATGCATGTTAAATTGAGTAAAACTTTACCGAAAGGTCTTACTTTACATTGTAGAACAGACGAGGTGCACTTCATCATCTGTATAGAGTTTACTTTGGCTATAAATGATGTGAAATGTGTAGGAGTTACTTGAGAAATTATAACGATCAATTGACCAAAACGTGCCAATATAGAATTATTGCTTGCAATAAAGATAGATTTCGGAATTCAAAATTTTTAACTTGGTTAGGCAAAGAAGTGTTATTGAGATTAGCCAAACAATTTAATAAAAAATTCAAAGACAATAGTAAATGTTACATGCTCATAACAAAACCCAACACTTAATAACAAGAAGTTCACCTTGAGCATCTTCTCACTCTTCCACTCTTAGGCTTTAGCGGAGAAAGATGAACCATATAAGGAAGGAGATTACCACTAGAAAGATGGCGCTGAAGACATTCGTTGATGGAGAAGTAGCCGGCGGTGGAGGAGGCGGCAGGTGACCGATGATGAGCCAAGGTGTCTTGGGTTTTTGAAGATCAATCGTCTTCGATAAACAGTAGAGGATGCGATTGACGTAGTCTTCCACCGATTCGTCGTACTCCCAGTCGGGCTCGTAGAAAGGGGAGCGAAGAATGTCGATTTCCCCGAGGGCGTTGTAAGCGAGGCCGTGATCGACCTCAGGATCGGTCATGCACCAATGATGATGGGTTGGGAGAGGAGGATGCCTTCTTCTCTTGGCTTCAAGTTTCAAAAGAAAACTAGGGTTTCCCAAGAGAGGGGATGCAAGGGAAAGGGGGCGGCCAAAGTGGGGAGGAGGGGGAGGGGCGCTTTGGGTGAGGGGTTGGATTAGGTTAGAAAAGGGGAGAGGAAATTTAATCAACAACAACATCAAGCCTTTATCCCACTACGTGTAGGGGTGTCAATTTCGGGTCACGGGTCGGGTTCGGGTCGAACCCGAAACTGACACGGCACTATTCGGGTCAACCCGAACCCGACCCATTTTTAAAAACGGGTCCATTTTCCTGACCCGAACCCGACCCGCTTCGGGTCCGGGTCAACCCGACACGACCCGAATGACCCGTTTCCAACAAAAAAATGTCTAATTTTCGGGTCAAAAATGGGTCAATCTCCTCTTTTCGGGTCAAAAAATGGGTCAAATCGGGTCAATCTCGGGTTGCTGGGTCAAAATCGGGTCAATTTCGGGTCAAAGGGTTAACCCGAACCCGACCCGATTTTTGAAACGGGTCGAAATGCTGAACCCGAACTCGACCCGTTTCGGGTTCGGGTTGACCCTAACCCGAAATTTTCGGGTCGGGTTTTCGGGTCGTGTCAAATATTGACACCCCTAACTACGTGGGGTCAGCAGGAAATTTAATCAAGATCTGAAATTAATTTCAGATTTTTAAGTAGATTTGGCGGGATTTAATTTGAATTTTGAATTCAAATTAAAGTGGGAGGGAGCCTTAATAGGAAGCAATGGGATTTAGCCCATTAATGGGTAGGCCGGCGGCATCAAGAGAGGAGTAGGGGGAGGATTTTAAGTAGTTTCCAAAGGAGGTTTGCCAAATAGGAAATAGAATAAATGATCCTCTCTAATTTAAATTTTAAATCAGAGTGAGATTTAGAACTTTCCTTATTTGGAGCGTTGCAGAATAGGAAAGTTTTGAAATTTAAATTTGAATTTCAAATAATCGAAAACCTTCATATCTTGCTTGACTCAATCTAGGGAGCCATGATGATGTTTGGAATCATCATAATGGTGGGAAGCCATGTGAGGGGCGGCAGCAAGGGGAAAGTGGGAAGGGGTTGGGGCCGAGTAGGAGGAGAGGGGGTTGGGCCGTTGGTTGGAGCTTGAGGTGGTGGAGTTGGGGAGAATTTGAGTGGGGAGGATGACCGACGGTTGAAGCTAGGAGAAGTCGGTGGGTGGGGTGGAGGAAACGGAGGAGAAGATGAAGATAAATTAAAACCACGAGTCGCGGACTCTTCCAATGACTGGTGGGTATTGCGTTTGTTCACCTTGAGCTCTTTCTCTCCATTCTCTCTAGTGCTCACACAAGAAGAATAAACAAAAGAAATTTTTCATTAATCATTCATTATCTCTTACAATAGGTGGGGCTTCAATATATTGGCCTGAAATAAAATAAAGAAAAAGACACAAATGCCCCTTGGGCTACAACTCCAATAGACTCAAATAAAAGGGTACAAATGGAACTAGCAACAAACATAATATATAAAAGCATAAAAAATAAAGACAGTGAATCATAGCCGTCGATCTACGATTCCTACGCCGATAGACCTGTTGAAAATGTCTGTCGATCTCCTCATCAATAAACTTCTTGTTTTTTTTTTTCTTGTTTTTAATGGTGAGCAATCAATCACAAAGTGTGTGACATAAATGCTTGATCTTGAAGAGGCAACCTTCTCCAACCTTTGAGCCATCACTTTCATTATAAACTTGATTCCCAAACAAATCTTCAAAAAGTGTAGGAGTTCTATTCAATATCAATGGTCTTGATTTAGAATTCTGTGGTTCCATTGTCAAAGTTCATGTAAGGAGAAACACAAGTGCTGGTCCAAAAGGACTGTAACCTAACTTTTTTACAGGGATCGAGCTTTGAGAAAAAAAATCAGCTTGGTGTGATTCGACCCAATTGTGTTCTGATGTGTTTTTTTTTTTTTTTTTCCTGGGACCTTTTTCAGATTGAAAAGATTGTACTCTTTTTGCTAGAACAACAAGGGCTTCTTGCTAGTAGGATTGAAAAATTAGGGGAGGAACGTGTTAATCTTTCAGAGCAGCCCGACTTTTCTAAGATATCAGAACTTTGCGAAGCATACAAGGAAGTGGGACTTGATCTTGTAAAACTTCTTAAATTTGTAGATCTAAATGCTACGGGCATTCGCAAGATTTTGAAGAAGTTTGATAAACGATTTGGGTATAGATTTACAGATTATTATGTGACTTCAAGGGCAAATCATCCATATTCTCAACTACAACAAGTCTTCAAACACGTGGTATGATTCTTATTCTCATTGTTGATGTTAGCTCCTCATTTCTGTGATATATACATTTACCCTCTCTCAAATTGTTATCCTTTTATGTGTAAATCTTTTTTTACTGATTTATTCCTTATGCTAAGAACTATTAGGGGCTCGGGGCTATCGTTGGTGCCCTCTCTCGTAATCTTGCTGATCTTCAATATCGTCAGGGAAGTTATCTATCCATCTATGATCAGCCATCGGATGCTTTAAAGGTTTATTCTCCTAATCTATCCTCATGCTATTTGAATTATGTTGTTCTTTGGGTTTTTTCATTTGGTTTTGTAGGTTATATGCTTCAAAGGTTGTGTTTTTTCACTTTTGCAGGATCCTATTATTGATTTAATAAATGCATCCGTAGATAAGCTAACACATTCAACAAATTTCCTTAAATTTTTGGGACAACATGCTCTTATCATACAAGAAGAATTACCAAGCTCTGGGGAAGATGAAGCTCTTGAAGCAAACTATCACTTTATGTCGCTCCTCTTAAACTTAGCAAATACTTTCCTTTATATGGTCAATACATACATAATCGTGCCTACTGCAGATGATTACTCACTAAGCCTTGGAGCAGCTCCTACTGTTTGCGGAATCATAATTGGGTCAATGGCTGTTGCACAAGTATTTTCTTCAGTTTATTTTAGTGCGTGGTCAAATAGATCATACTTCAAACCTCTTATATTCAGCAGTATTGTACTGTTTTTTGGCAATGTTTTGTATGCGTTGGCTTATGATGGCTCGTCCTTAACAATTCTTCTGCTCGGTCGCCTATTCTGTGGGTAAGTCACTGTCATAATTTAAGTTCTTGGAGATAATTATCTCATTTGAGATGTTTCTTTCTCATTTGGATTGTCATCATGCATTTGTATTTCTGCCTCTGCCTTTGTGGATTGAAATGTATACTGTGATTGTCATTCCACAGTTTTCTGTAAAAGAAAATTTTAGTTGAAATAATATTATTGAAAAAATTATCTAAATATTTGAAAATTATGAATTAGGTGCTATCACTCATCAGTATGTAAAATCATTGCATTTTGAGTTATGCATTTGACATCCTATGCCATTTTTAATTTCTAGTGGTAAAATAAACCTTTAAAGTAATGCTTAATGCATTCAATATTTTTTAAATGTTAGATAACAAGTATTCGTTACACCTATGTAATTGTTTAAATCTTCTGGCTGAATGCAGCATCTTTAGGATTTTTCTTACTGTAATTTCTAGGTGTAACTTTCATTGCTGTTTTTGGCGTCTAATGGTAAAGCAAAATATCCTGATTTAATCTTATTATATTTAAATCTTTCTTGAAATTTCAGATTATCAGTTTTTGTTTGGTTTTGCCAATTGTGCCTATTATTTATTTTCTTCTCCTTTTATGCTATGATTTTATTAATTCAATTTTTAGGATGAAGATGCACATTGCTTATTTTGGGGTTTCTATTTAGAAATTGATAATTAATTGAGAAATAATTCTAGAATCTTAGAAGCTGGCACATCCTTTAATGCCTATTTACAATTGCAAATCTGCAATAACTAGACTTGCGGTTATTTTGGAGTATATGGATTTAGGATTCGTTTGGGATGTCTTTTTTACTGCTTCTTAAAGCAGCTTTTTAATACAAAAATTAAAATTTTTTGGACTAAAAAAGCTACTTTAAGACACCATAAAAAGCCGTCCCAAACGAAGCCTTAACCTAAAGTTATATTAATGTGCGGTTTGGGCAGTGGCTACTAATTTATGGAGACCAATTTTTGCCCTACGAAAGAAATACACTACACAAATTTATTTGCTATTCGACCTTCATAGTAAGTTTGCTGTGGGCGTGGAAAAAGGGTGATGAGACTCCTCTCAAGGGATTGTGGGCGGGGCCCCTGCAAAGATATTCAATATTTGTAGGTTATTTTATTTAAAGTTTTTTGAAAATTTTATTATATTTTCTGTTTCCTTAGATTTTTTTCTTTATAAAGAGGGTGGTGTCATCTTATGTTTATATTAGAGGAATTATGCTCGTATTTCTCCTCAATTAAGTCAAAATGAAATCTATAGGAGCGTCAACAAGATGTACTGTTAAAGATAGCTGCAACAAATCCACAGGAAGAGATATCACGTGATGCTAAGATGTTTGAGAATGCTAAAATAGTCGATCATAGTCTTCTTGAGAGAGAGAGTAGACAATCCAAAGGTCCAAGTACCAAAAAAGAATATGATGGGTCAGATCAATTTTATATATTTGTCGAGCAGTAAATGGATAGTCAAATTTCTCTTAGCAATGTTTTGGATGATGATTGGTGTGACTGCAATGAGAACATGCTAAAAAAGTGTAACGGCTACAATTGTATTTGTCACCAGAACGAATGACTTGTCCGGGATTCGTCCGCCCTCCAATTAAACAAATGGCCAAGGTTGATTAGTCAGAAGTAGGAGTTTGGGAACTGAGAGTTCTATGACAAGACGAACTCGAAAGAGTAATTGCAATATTATGGGATGGTAGAGTCAACGTTCAATTGAGGCTGCATATTTACGAAGAAAGATGTAGTTCACAAATAAATTTGGAGATTAGTAAATTATTTTTTATGCTTGTGATACTGGAGGGGGCAACCGGCTCATTTAGCCGGTCCAGCAAGCATATTTACGAAGAAAGATGTAGTTCACAAATAAATTTGGAGATTAGTAAATTATTTTTTATGCTTGTTATACTAGAGGGGGCAATCGGCTCAGTTAGCCGGTCCAGCAAGGGACGGACAAGAAGAACCGGGCAAAATGCCCAGGGGAGGAACCAGCAGGGGTTTCGGTGCAATTTGTGGAGCCCATCAAGGTTTTGATTAAATACACTATAAGAAAGAATAAGGAAAGAATTTTAAATTTTGAAATTAAGTAAGAGAGGGAAATTAATTAAGGTAAGAAGCTGTTTTCGGGGGAATTATGAGATTTTATTTAGGGATAATTATAGGGTTTATTCTTCTTCATGCATGTTTTGATTTGAGGATCGATGTAGTTTTTTTTTCTTTGAGGGCTTCCTAGCGGCATCTAGGTTGTTTGGGAGAGCCGATCTACCTTTCTAATTATAGATCGCCTGTATTTTGTTTTTTATTGAGTTATTAATAAAAAGCAGCCATAATTCCTCAAATTCCTGCAGTTTTCTACTGTTTTCTTGTTGGTTTTACTTTCACGGCGTATCAGTTTGTTTTGGATAGTGGGACTGATGGTGAAGGGACTTAACTAAAGTAATTTGTCCCATTATCCTCTTAATGTGCTATAATACTCTTGGATTTGCACATAATTTTATTGAAGAGAGAAAAATCTTATGATAGAGAGTATAGATGGGAGATATATTTCTTTCCTGAAAATATGTGGAGCGAAGAAAACTTCACTTCTTTTTGATGAAATTTTAATACAGGGCGGTTGAGGCAATAGAGTTCAAGACCATTGGGCAATCAAGTGAGGACCACATACTTAGATGCTTGCTGCTTTGAAAACATTATGATATTTGAATTACATGGAGAGGCATCAAGCTAATGAAGTATTTCATGAGAGCCAGAAAGCAAAAATTTCTTGATCACATAAGATAATTATTAATATTGAATTTCATGTTGTTACTGGTCGTGGAGAAGGTTTAATGTCATTGAGGTGTAATTGAGAGGCCTTGACAGCTTTTGGGAGAGATTAGTATCTGAGATGTTATTTAGATTATAAAATACGGTGAATCATAAAGTTTTCATGATTTAGTGGGGCAATGAAGCTGTATAGAGGACGAGATGTTCGTGAGGCTAGGAGTTCACATGCGACAAGAAATAGGCATGAAAAATGTTAGAAAAAGCTGCTAATTTACATGAGGAAGCAAATGTCACATGCAAGCGCAATGGATGGATTTGCGTGGCTGCAATTGAACCAGTAGTTGAGTGTATAGTGTGGGCCGGATTGAACTATCTAGAGAGATAGTGCTTGAGGAGAAACGGTTGAAAATCCAAGTTTGTTCTGCTTCATTTACCTTATATGAAACGTTCATTTTACTCATTAAAATTGTACCATTTTTTCTTACTTTCATTGCACTACATTTTTGTTTACTTTTTTTACTCGTACGTGCAGCTATTTTCTAAGAATAATAAGTTTATTAACTACTAGAATCATCGTGAAATTTTTAGTATTAAATTATTATTATTTTAAATATTTGTTGGTTTTAACATGCAAACTTATCCATGTTAGATGTTCTCAGCATATTTTCATTGTAGGTTGGGTTCAGCTAGGGCTGTCAATCGACGATATATTAGTGATTGTGTGCCTCTAAAGATTCGCATGCAAGCTTCTGCAGGATTTGTTAGCGCCAGTGCTCTTGGAATGGCTTGTGGCCCTGCCATTGCTGGCTTGCTTCAGACTAATTTCAAGATTTATTCCTTGACTATTAATCAAAACACGTTGCCTGGTTGGGTTATGGCTCTTTCTTGGCTGATTTATTTGATATGGCTATTGATTTCATTCAAAGAGCCAACTCATGACAATGTAGAGAAGATACAGCCGCAGGATAATACTGATGGTATGTGATATGCACTTTACATTTATTCATATCATGCATTATGTGCATGTGTATGTGTAGCTATGATTTATACCTTATATTCTTCCTTTTCACTCCTTACCATAAAAATCATTAGTTCAAGTCATTTTTTGTGCTGCAATATATTATTTTATTTCTTTAGTAGCAACATCATTTTTTATGCATAATTCCTTGCTATGATATTTGGATTCCTGAGGAACAGCTGCTATTGGCTTTGAGGTTTTAAATTCTATCCTTCAACAATCGTTTGGGCATGAATCTATAATTTTTATCATTTATGATTTTGATGGATTTCTTTGGCTTTTATCATTGTATGGATGAAACTTAAGCGTGTCATCAAACTAATCAAGTAGCAATCGTTGAGGGAATCTTGATCAGCAGATTCATCTTCAAGTCGATATTCTTCACGTGTCAATTTAGTTTAACACTTGTTTTAACTATGTTATAATGACACATTATTTATTGTCTTATTAGTGAACTATTTTTAGTAAAGTATCCTACTCTATATATATGTGCCTTAGGTCTATATTACGGGACATAACATGATTATAAAATATTGAAAATTTTCCTACTACATCTCATCTCCTCTTCTTCTAACTTTGTGGGCTCCAAATATTTGAGCCCCATCCTCTCCTTTTAATGGAAATGCTGAGCCAAATCTTTAGAAGGTAGATTAGATTAAAATGAGCCACTACGTAGAGATTTCGTTTTCATTTTGTGAGGACTTTTTGATCTTATTTTATGTTTCCCATATGTGCAAGCTCATATGGTTTATTACCTCTCATAATGGCGAAAAATAACTGTCATTTAAGGCTAATCGTTAGATAGACACGAAATACCGAGCTTATAATAACAATAAATTTAATATAAATTTAAAATTTATCACCTTACACTTAGCATTGATGGGGGGGGGGGGAGTGAGTGATAATCAACTCGAATAAGATCATATTGTTTCTTCGTCTCGGATTATTGTGGTCCTTAGTCTACTTAGTCATAGGAGGTTATTGATCCAACCTGATCGAATGATTCTTGTTGCCAACAATAAGTTGCTTTGTCCAAGGTTGTCTTATAAACTTGGGTTGGATGTTTATGTAAGGAGATAAATTTAAGTCGATTTTAGCGAACAAATGGCTTTATGCTCTATCAGGTATATTCTATGATTCATTACTTAAGGGTTTTAAGCATTTGGGGAACTTGCGGGCTTTGACCGTGACCGTAATTTAATATTGTCATTTCTTGGCAAAACCACGTGATCAAGGGCGCGATCATAATCGTTCACTTGTGATGCAATTTAGTGGCAAGACTACTAGTTATGAGACACATGTCACACCGTTATTGACGAGAGATTATTTTAAGAATGAATTTTAATGACACGCTCGACAAGATATTTGCTCTTTGTAAGCTAAGATTATTCTTAAATTTATCACATTTGATAAATGATTGCGAAAGGTGAACAAATTTTTGCTTCAAGTTATATAAGTGGTAGATTTTAGTTGAGTATCTTAAATTTTGATAAGTATGAAGTTTTCAAAGTTCATTAGAATTTAAGCTCCAAATAATAAACTTAAAAATTTGAGGGCATTTTAAAAATAATGTAATATCCTCTTGAGTTTAAATAACTTTATTTTGTTATTTGAACAATATCAAATTTATTTGCTTGGCTATAGAGAATTAGATTCAAACATCAACTTTTTGAATTATTATATGATTGTTGAACTCAAGAGTTTGCATTTTATTATGATTTTTTTTTTGTAAAAAGCATTGAAGGTTTAATGTGAATGTAAAACTAAAGATATTAATGAGTTTCATAGTCGTATATTCATTCATTTGGATCAAGTCTTGTGAACCCCAGTGCTTTCAAGAAAGATTGAATTTGAAATTTAAATTCTCATTCATTTTGATTTGTGCAGTATTGTCGAACCTTAGGTTTACGAATTCGATGTATCGGTTGGATCATACAACAAAAACAACAACAACAACAAAAACAAGCCTTTATCCTACTATGTGGGGTCGGCTACATGAATCTTTTTTCTCTATTTTGTCCTATTAAGAGTTAAATTTTTATTTAAATATAATAAGCAAATGTCATTTCTAATATTTTCTAACCAAGTATTTTTAGGTCTACCTCTATTTGGGTCAGATCTAATACATCTACTCTCCTAACTCAATCATTTGCAAGTGGAACCATTGAAGGTGACTCGCTATAATCTTATTTGCAAGTGGAACTACGCCAACCTTTTCACTTATATACTTGTTTCGCATTTTGTCTCTAAGTGTAAAGTTACTCATACACCCGAGCTATCTCATCGCTACAACACTTAACTTAATTTTATGTTTCTCTTTTAATGGCCTACATTCTACACCATAAAGCATTGCAGGTCTCACCACCGTCTTATAGAATTTTCTACTATGTTTGAGGGGTATTTTTCTATTACTTAATAGGCCCGATGCATTCCTTCACTTCAACCATCTAACTTGAATTCTACTAATAATATCCTCATCTATTTCACCATCACTTTGAACAATAGACCCAATATGTCTAATACGTACTCTTTTTAATGATTTTATTGCCCAAGATTATAATCCCCTCACTAGATCTATTACTAATAAAATTACACTCAATGTATTCAATTTTAGATCTATTCAAATGAACATTTTTAGACTATAAGGTTGACCTTCATACTTCAAGTCTTCTCTCAACTTCTGCTTTAGTCTTATCAACAAAAAAGAATATCATCAACAAAAAATGTACATCAGGGTACATCCTCTTGCAAATGTCTAGTAAGAGCATCTATGTCTAGAGAAAAAAAGATATGGATTTAAAGCTGATCCTTGTTGTAATCCAATTGAAATAGGAAAATACTTGGTCAAGCCACCTTGTGTTTGAACACAAGTAACAACTCATGCATACATATCTTTAATTACTTGAATATAAGCATTATTGACTCATTTCTTTTCTAGAATTCTCCAGAGCACTTCTTTTGAAACTTTATCATATGCTTCTCTAAATCAATAAATATCATATGTAGGTCCTTATTCTCTTTATACTTCTTCATTAAACCTCTCAATAAATGTATAACTTTCATAATAGACTTATCCGGCATGAATCTAAATTGATTTTGAGAAACATTAATATCACGTCATAACATATGTTTAATTACTATCTCCCATAGTTTTAATGTATGACATATTAATTTAATTCCTCTATAATTCGCATACTCTTATGCATCACCTTTATTTTTAAAAATATGAACCAAAACACTCTTTTTCCACTGATCTGACATATTTTTTGTCTTCAAAATTACATTAAAAAGTTTAGTGAGACAATAAATTCTTTCATCTCCTTAGCAAAATCTCTATTTTTCAATTAGGATGCTAAGGTCACTAAAGTCAATCGTATTCTTAAAATATTTATTGAAAAGTTTATTGAAATATCTCATCCACCTATGTTGAATATTCTCTTCTAATAAAAATGTTTTTTGATCTTCATCCTTAATGCACTTCACTTGAACTAGATCCTTCTCCTCTCTCTTTGCTTAGCTAATTTATACATTCATCATCTATCCTCCTTAGTATCTAATCTATTATATAAATCATTAAAAGCTAAAATCTTTGCATCACATGCTCTTTTTTTAGACTCCTTATGTGTGTTTCTACATCTTTTTCAATTTTTTTGAGTTTTTATATCTAAACTAATTTATATAACAAAATTTTTTATTTTTTATTTTTTTTTGCTCATTGTTATTCCACCGCCAACTATTTTTACTATTATAAGTTTTTCTTTTTGATACTCCAAGCATATACCTTGCAATATTCTTAATATTACTAACTATATTTTTTCACATAGTATTAGCTTCCTCATGTGCAATTAAAATGTTGAGATCTTGAATCTTATAGGTAAATTAGTTTCAATCATTTGATGTGTTATATGCGCTTATTGACGCATTTGTGTGCGTATTTGTACATTTGGCGATGCATTGGTGCATACAAGTATATTTTATATTATACTAATGGGACTCACACATTTGTACTATCTTTGATGAGATTGCTAGTCAATGGTACATTTGCATGTTCTTTCGTGCATTTGTATATCACATTTGTACATTTACAACACATTTGCACCATATTTAATGGGTGATAAGATTTTCCTTCAATGATTTGATGTGTCCTACGCAGTTATGTTATCCTGCCAAGCCCTTTATCTAAAGGGAAGCTTAGTTTGGTGGCGAGCTATCGAGTTCATTAGAGGTCCTTTATAAGTCCAATATTATTCTCATTTTGCAATTTTAACTCATTTTATCATTTTGTAATTTTAAATTTAGCTTAAAATCTTTTTTTATTTTATTTTTTATTTATATTCATTTTTTTTTTAATGTGTAGGTTCCTTGACCATTTAATTTTGGCAGCATCCTGGTATGTTCCCTGTGTAGGGGCGTCATTAAGAGTGCTAGGCCTACCCATCACATAACAAAAGGCACCTATGGTCTTCAGCCACCTGTTTAAAGGCTTACAATTTTTCCCTCCATGTTAAGAAGGTTTTATTTCTCTCTCTTCAATGGGAAAGAGGAGATAGAGAAGAAAGGGCAAGGGAATTAGGGAGAGAAAGAGGAATAGAGAGAAATTTAGATAGAGAAAGGTTGTGGAGGGTGAGGGACAAAAAGAATGAGGTTTCAATAGAGAGAAAGAGATAGTGAGGGAAATGGAGAGATGATGAGTGAGTGAGAGAGAAAGTTAGAGGGAGAAAGAAAGATGGAGAGAGCTATAGTTAGAGAGATTACAAGAGAGGGTGAGGGAGAAGTAGATAGAGAAAAATAATGAGTGAAGGTGATGGGTGAGAGAAATAGAGAGAGAGAGTATAGGAGAGAGATGACAGAGAAAAGAGAGTAAGAAGAGAGGATGGAGTGAGAGAGTTAGATAAAAAGAAGCGAGAGGAGAGAGATACAATGGAGGGGAGGGGAGGGGAGGGTGGGTAGTGGCGGTTGCGGTGGTGTACGGTGGCAATGATCGGTAGGCTATTGGGGTTACTTGTGCGCGAAGAGTGGCTACAGTCGCATGCATGATACTTGTGGGCTGCGGGCAAGTGTAGCAAGTGGGGTCGAGTGACAATGGCTTGCGGAGTGGCTAGTGACTTGGGCTATTAGATGGGTGGTGTGCATTTGTGCAAGAGAGAGCATGAGGGAGAGAGTGACTTATCTGGGTGAGTGAGAGAGGCGCAAGAGAGTGAGAGCAGGAGTGAGGGAGGCAACAAGGTCGCACGTGTGGTGATGTGCGAGGGATGGCAACGAAGAGGGTTGCTATGTGTTGCGGGAATGGAGAGGAGTGGGATGTAAGAGATGTTATATATATATATCGTTCTTTTTTGTTTTTATTGAAATAATAATAATTATTATAAAAAAGGTAATTTGATTTCTTTAATGTTGAGCATGATGATTATTATGATTATTATTATTTATGTATGTTCTTGTTACTTATGCAAATCAGAGCATATCATTATCTTGCACGTGTGATTTTTGTCACGTGAAGACTGATCAATATAGGTGTTTGTTTAAGCTGTTTTAGATGCCACGATGCGCCAATGCCTTTGATTAAGAACCTTCCTAAATAACTCTCTCGATTAGGAAACTTCCTGATTCTCTCCCAATCAAATCGACCGTCCATCAAAATATTGAACCCGAACCGACCTCGAAATTTTTCGGGTTGGGTCCGGATTGGATTTCGGGTCGGGCTGCATATTGACACCCCTTATAAATAATATATTCTTTTCTTAATATTAGTCTAATCATCATATTTTAATTAAATGTAATTATCATAATTTTATTAATTAATTAAAATATTTATACTTTTTACTAATTAGAAAGAAATTATATGTAAATCCTCATCTTCTCCCTCCCACGTTAAAATTATCGAAATCCTCACCTTCTTAACATTTTGCACCCAAAGCTTAAACCTCATCTCCTCTTCTGCTCCTAAATTCTTGAAACCTCATCTTCCCCCCTTCCACACCCAAACTCTTGAAACACTAGTCTTCTCACCCTTCCATGTCCAAATTTTCAAAGCCCTTATCTTTTCCCCTTCTTTACCCAAATTGGTGCTGTAGTACTTATTATTTTTAGTTCATCAGTATGTATTTGAGATATATATCAATAATTTAAAATTAATGATATTTATCACCTTTCAACTATCACTGTCTTGACGGATTAAAAAAAAAAGCTACAACTAAAAGTCAATTGCAGTATTTTGAAATAATGCTCATCAAAATCATTTTTTTTAAAGATCCCTCCATAATCTTTTATTTATGTCAAATCCTGGAAATAAAATAATGTCATTTATCCTATTATATATCATTTGATTCGATTGGTATTAATTTTAGAGATTTTGACTTTAACAACGGAATGTGTAGTTTCTCATTGAAGATTGTCAAGTAAAGCTGTAAAATAAGATAAAAAATTATTTTCTATAAGTTCATTTATAATATATATTAAAAAGGATATTACAAGTCTTCGAAGGTAGAATCAATTACTTATTGTTTTATTTTAATGCCACGAGGAAGTGATAGACATAATTTAATATGTTTAACCAAAATAATTAGATTAAAAGAGGTTTTTTTTTTCTTTTTAGATTGTTCTTATTCATGAGCTTTTTTTATTAAAATTTTTCTACTATGTGGTTCATAATGTCTCATAATGTCAATTTATCGTGGTAGCTTTTTGGTTATGCCATCATTCTCTCTAAATTCTGCATCCATCACTGTCTATTAACATCACTTGGAACCAAGGTCTCGAAACTTTTTTGGTTTATTCGTTAAGGGATGTTGAAAGCTTAAGATCTTAGCTGTTTGACTTGTTGCAACATAGGTTGACATATAAAATGTTAACTTTTTTTGTTCTATTTGATAGACTTTTATGCAAAATGAGTATATACATGAAAATATTTGAGTAGCACCAGTGGCAGATCAAATTAGAGAGAGTTGTCTTAGAAGGTTTGGTCACATAAAATGTCGGCCTTCCGATGATCCTGTTAGGAGAGTAGATGTATTAGATCCGGCTTATGTTAAAAAAGGTTGAGGTAGACCTAAAAAGACTTGGTTGTAAAATATTAAAAATGACTCTTTTTATTAGATTTAAATGACAATTTGACTCTTAATAGGACATAATAGAGAAAAAAGATTCATGTAGTTGACTTTACATAGTGGGACTGTGGATGAAGGCTTGTTGTTATTTTTGTTGTTATTGTTATTGTTGTTGATGATAGACTTCATTTTTTGTTGATTTCATGGCTACAACACGATATGGTTAATAATTAGATAGTTTAAACACATTCAACCATTATTAACAATCTCACTATATTAAAATGATTTATATAACACTTCGGCTTATGAAAAACTAATCTGTCCGGAAGAAAGTAATCTAGCCAGATAAGTTTTTACAAAAATATTTTTTAATGCTTAGTGCTCATGCTTATGTTTCTAATAATAGGGCATGTTGGCATTGGGGAAATGGAAAGCGGTCTTGCTCAACCTTTGCTATTAATTCAGAAGATAAAGAAAATGATGGCGGAGAAGAATTTTGATGATAGTGAAGAGGCTCCTGAGGACTCTCGCATGCCCGCAAATTCTATTTGTTCAGCTTATAGGCTACTTACACCATCAGTAAAGGTTTGTAGTTCTTCTGGATATTTTGAGAGATTATTGAACTAGAGGTTAAGTATTATGAAAGTGGATTGTCCTGTTTCATCTATGACTGATGCTGGTTTGCACTTTCCTTTTCTTGTTTACAGCTGATGTTTTTCTTAGATTTCTCATAACATATGGAACACTGATTCAGTATGAGATAAATTTATTGCTTAAAATGTGCTTTAAGCATTATGAATATCAGTAAAATCATTATGGTAGCCTATTTATCAATGAGACATTTCTGTTTGAGAGGTCATAAAAAACTTAAATGTACTATGGAGCAGATAGGCATGAAAATTTTGTATTATGCGGTTAATTTTCATGCTTTTTTCAGTTACGAGGCTTGGTTGGTTGCTTTTTCAAGGATATCCAGTATAGGGTGTAAGTGAGCTGAGCTAGCCGAACTCGACTCGATATCGAGCTCGCGAGCTCGAGTTTGAGCTTGACTAGGCTCGACTTGCGAGCTCGCGAGCCCCGAATGAATGTTCAATTATTTTTAAAATAATTATTATTTCCTTACATTTGAATGGTTTAAAAAAATTAATGATTATAACTAATAAATGTTGTAGTAGTAAAGTAGTAGCAGCTTCAAAAAAATATATATAAAACGTCTCCCAAAGTAAAAAAGTTGTAGGCATTAATGAGCATTTCAGGTCTTTCTCTGCACAAGAAAAAATGCAAGTCAACCATGGTAAAAAAAAAAAAAACCGCAGGTATTAATTATAAGGTAAACAAACCGATATTATAATACTCCTTGATAAATATTTCAAATAACTAAAATGTAACGAGCTGAAAAACGTTCGTTCAGTTCATTTATGTTTACGAACAAATCCGCTTAGAAAACTCGTGAACTAAGCTTGCTTAGACGTTCGATTAGAGCTTGACTAAGAAGCCTATAAGAATTTTAAAAAATAAATACTATTTAAATCTACTAATTTAATAATTTATTTTTACTAATTTAATATTTTTAACTTTAACTATTTTCATTAGATATATTTTTAACTTTTATTTTACTATTCTAACTAATTAGAAATATTTTTAATATATACTAAAAATTTTTATTAAACTCCGACAGACCCACCTCAATTTATAAAAAAATTTATAAACTCCCACTCTCTCTCTCTATATATAAAATATTCTCTCCCGCCTCAATTGCATGCTATCTCTCCTAATATATTTCAGTTTTTTTAACTCCCGCCAACCCTCTCTCTCTCTTTCTCCCTCCATGGCGTCAAAATTTTAAATAAACTATAGGCCCTTTGGTCCCACACTTCTTGGAGTTGAATAGTTATGCTATATAAAACAATTTCTCATGCCGTGATGAAAAGCGGGTAGCTAGCGGGGCCGTTGTCTGGGGCGATGCTTAGCGAGCATCTCGTTGGTGTGTTAACGAGCCGCTCGACGACTAGTAATTAAACGAGCTCGAACTAAACATGAACCGAGCATGAACCTTGATTTTTTACACGAGCTCGAGCTCGAACAACGTTCCGAGAAACTCGACGACTTCTAGCTAGCTTCAACTCGATTTTTGACAAACGAGTCTGAACTCGAACAAACACAAGCTCAGCTCGCTGGGTTCGTTTAGCCCTATCTACGTGTAGCTAAGTCCTTAGTGGTTTCCAAGTGGGTACTCTGTCATGACTTTTTTGCCTCTTTATTGTTGAGTGCTTTGGGAGCGGAAGAAGATGTGAGAGTGTTAGGAGAGGGAGGGGGAAAGGTTACAGTTTGAGGGAGATTTGCGAGAAAGAGCGGAAGAGGAGAAGCAAGGGGAATCTAGAGGCAAGACGTGTACAAGTGATTTGGGTTCGATGGAGATAATATTGGATAGGATTTATTTATTATTTTAATTTATATAACAATTATATATAAACTAATTATTAAATAATAATTATTAAAAATATAATTATTAACTTTGAAAGATATGTGTTATAAGATTCGCTTGTAAACTCTCGTTATTTACATATCTGATTTTGTGATCGTCGCCTGTGTCATGGAATTTTTATGGTGTTTTTCTCCATGGCGAGGACCTAGAATTTGAGTGTCCTTTTTGGATATTTTAGTACGAGTCGACATACCCTTTTGCGAAATAGGCAATGTTTGACTAATTTTGATTGTAGTTAGGATATCATGACCAAATTTGTGATAACTTCACATTTGTGATATGTCATTTTATAACATTTATATAATAGTTATATTATTAAATAATTATTATTAATAATAATTATTAAAAATATTATTATTAATTTTTAAAGATATTGTATAAGATTCGCTTGTAAACTCTCGTTATTTACTTATCTTGATTTTGTGCTCGTCGCTTTGTGCATGAGTAATTTTCTGTTTTTTTCTCATGGCGATGACCTAGATATTTGAGTGTCCTTTTTGGATGATTTCAATAGATCGACATACCCTTTTGCGAAATAGGCAATGTTTGACTAATTTGATTGTAGTTAGGGTAACATGACCAAATTTGTGCAACTTCACGTTTGTGATATGTCATTTTAGTCGGTTTCGATTGAGTTGATCATGGGGCTTGGCAATCTCAATGCCCATATGCATTAGCACTATTTGTTTTGCGAAACAAATGACTGTTGTATATTATTTTTATGGGCGATGGGTTTTGAGGTGGATTCACTTTATATCATGTCTTTTGCTTCTTCGTGTTCGTCAAAGTTGATCATGGAGTATAAAAGGAGGTCAACAATAGTATGAGTTATATAAGTGATATATTGACAAATAAAAAAGACAATGATAACCAATTTTAATTTATATATCAGCGAGAATGATAAGGTAGATGCGTGGTAAAATTAGGGAGTTTTGATTGGGAAATGTTTACATTATGGGATATTGGGAGTAACCTCTATTGAAGCTAAGTAAAGAGAAATAGACTTGGTAGTTGGTTATTTATAAGAGAATAAGAAATGCACCAATAAGATGAGTAGAAAAACAATGTAAAAGGATTAGAAAAGAAAATTGGGCCTAAGGAAACGTGACTAGAGGTTGTGCAAATATATATGCCAACTATAATTAACACTTCAAGGAGCACTGAACGCAATTGAAAGGAGAATGATAATTCATAACGACAACACTAAGTATGGGATAAGACTAATGATGATGATGAATAAAGAACTGGCCTTTTTTATTAATCATAATTTCTTAATTATGCTATGGATGGATTTTATGTGTCTTTTTTATTGATGCTGTTTAGCACATCATTAGCAAAGTTAGAAATATAATGTTCTTAGCTGGATATCTTCTTTTTGGCACATAATACCAGTCAGCTGTAATCTCTGTTAATGATGATGAACATAATTAAATCTGCTTAAGGATCAAACTGTAAATTTCATGAAGGCCTCAATGCGTCATAAATGTTATAAGTTATTCATATTAGTGTAAAGTGATGATTGTGTTTGCGGACAACCCATATCATTTTCCATGAGTTGAAGTGCCACGAGTTAGGGTATTATCTACCTCATTCTAGATCATAGCATGCTATTTGAACAAATCATGACAACATAATTTTACTGACAATAAACATCGAGTAAAAGACTAGTTTTTGTTATATGAATATTTACTCATCTTCTAATGTTTAAATGTTAGTTTATTTATCAGTCTGTTGAATTAATGTTTGCAGATGCTACATTAACTACAAGCTAATGAAAAAGAAAGTAAGGCAATATGCTGAACAAACTCAGAATGGAGGAAAGGATCGTCGCCAAGTTCTTAAAGATTTTTCAAGGATGCTAGATGACCAGGTATGTGATCTTTTTAAAGAAAAATTATAGTTAAAGTCTATAGAATGAAATAATTCTTCTTTTTCAATGGCTGAAGAAGTTTTTGCTTACAGATGCGCGTACAAAACACTAATGCAACCAGCACATTGTATTTATCTATTTTAAATACGCATTCATGTACATAGTTGCATTTTATTTATGCTTAAACAACCGGCAAGAGAAAGATTTGGGCATTGGAAAGGTATCATAAGGATGCTAAGGCATAGTCCATGCGATATTTGTTGCTTTTGTCTGTTAATTGTCATTTTGAGAGCTAAGACCACATATTAAGGATTTTGTTTTGTTTTCTGTTTATATATCATCTGTATGGTGGATATGAAACACTTAAGGCAATGATTAAAGATCATAGGTGATAGAGTTTGTTGTGCATATATGCTTGTGATGAGGCATCGACAGACATTTTAGGCAGGTCTACCGGTGAAGGAATCGTAGATCGACGGCTACGATTAGGAGCTTATATTTATGATGTTTTTCCATGTATTCTTTAATTTCAGATTTTTCAGTTTTACTATTTTGCCCTTATGGATGTTGAGTCTTTGTTGTAGTCCTTTGGGCATTGAGTCATGTTATTTCTTTTGATTAGACCCTATATAGAGATGTCTTCTACTTTGTATGAGGTTAATTTTTGATTAATAAATTTTTGAGATTTTCATTTCTTCTTCTTGCTTGAGAGCTTGAGAGAAAGAGAGGAGACCTAGAGAGGCTCAAACCGGAATACCCAACAGCTCACATAGGTGAGCTCTTGGTCTTATCTTATTTTTCTCTCGTTTTCTTTTTCCCCACCTCACCTCCTACACCCTACCTCTTCCCCTCCCCTTTCCCATCTCCCTACCAGCCGATCCAACCAATCCCCCAAGACCCGTCGGCCTTCCCCCCCCTTGCCGCCGGCTGTGCTAGCAGCCGCTCAGGCCAGCCCCCCGCCCCCTTGCCCAGCCCCCCCTCCCCATGAGCCATCCCGCCGGCCCTCCTTGTTTGAATTTTGAATTTCAAAATTCAAATCCCTCATTACACTCTTTCCTAAATTACCTCACCACAAATTGGAAAGAGATTTAATTGAGGCCCCAAATCTATTTGAATTCAAAATCAATTCCCTTTCTTCCTCCCCTCATTTGGAAACTTTCCCAAATTAAATAAATGAAATTTAAATTTAAAATCAGATTTGATTTATTTCCTTGGCCCCACTAATTAATCACAATTTTCCCTTTCCCTCCTGCTTGAACGCCGCCCCCCTTCCCACCTTTTCTCTCTCCACTTGCCACCTAAGCCTCCATTAAGTACCAATTAATTCCCCCATGGCACCGCCCCTCTCTCTAGCCTAATTAGGGAGATTCTAATTGCAATTAATCTCTCCCTCTATCAAAGAAAATATGAATTCAAATCAAGATTTTCTTATAACAAAATCTCCCTCCAAATCCCAACCCATAGCCTACCCGTTCCTTCTCTTTCCTCCACACCCAAACCAACGGCATCCCTCCTCCTTCTCCAAGCCACGATTCCACCACCTTCCCTCTCCCTAGCCACGCAAGCTCTCCCACCTCTCTATTTCTTCTTCCCTATTCAATCCCCACCATGAATGGCGGATCCCGAGATTGATAGCGTTGGTGTTCGACATCTAGGCGACATCCACATCACCCCTCACCGTTCTTCGACGTCGGGTTTGGCTCCGACGACACCGTTTGAAGACTAGTTTGAATTCGTATCCTACCCACACTCGTGGACGAGATAGAACATCAATTCCAGGACTACGATTGGACAATCATCGGCCGCCATCCACCAACACCTCCACCGGCGGCTACCTCTCCGGTAACGAAGACCTCGTCTCCTCTTTGATGGTGCTCTCCGTCCTTGTAGGTTCTGTCTCCGCCGCTAAGACCAGACTGAATAAGTGAGAATGCGCTCGAGGTGAATTTTCTCATTATTAAGCGTAGGATTTGTTATGAGCATTTAAGTATTCCCTTTTATCATTGGATTTTGTTTGAATTGTTTGGTTACTTCAAAGCACATCTTCGCCTAAGCAAATTGACTACTTAGAATTTTTAATCCTTTACTTATTAGTGATAACTTTGTGTTGGTAACGCTTTATTAATACCGTCTTAATTTCCGCAAGCAACTGTACATGATTCACATCAGCTTGTCTGATTGCATGAATGAATTTAGGTCCGGTTTGGGTTGACTCCAAATGACAATCCATCTATAAATGATAGAAGGGGGTCTAAATATTTTTAAGAGTTATGCTAGCCATTCTCTAAATCATTTTCTAGATCCTGTTCTAAGTAGCAAACCCTCAGCTGCGCGTAATTTAGTCTGTTGGGCTCTTAATTAAATGGAATAGATCATCCGTGTGCCTTCTGTTTTTCGAAGGTCCATATTGATAATGACTTTGAATTTTGCATATAAACACCCATTTATTGCACATCTTGTGGCATGAACTGTCAAAGCTATCATATATACCTGCTTTCTTTATTGCTTGACAATGGACTTTAGTTTTCGGTCTGCAGTTTACTGTATCTCTAATTATATGAGTTATAGAATTGCGACGTGTTTTTTGGTGAACACAACCAGAGGTTAAAATGTAAACTAGTGTCAACTAGAATTATAAATTTAAATTGCATTGCATGATGTCAAATGATTATATTTAATATTATATGCTGTTTGAAACCTTTTTTTTAATATGCTATTTGAAACCTAGTACTTATACTCTATTGGACCTAGGGTTTATATAAAAAAAACTTTTTGCATAATTTATATGAGTTGCAATCTGTACTAAAGGAATGTTAATTGATATGCATGTTATATGGAGTTGGGCCATTTTTCACTTGAGAAGAAATTTTTTTCCTTTTAACTAACTTTCAATGTGTTTCTGGACTTCCATGTTGTTAATTGATAAAATAAAAATCCGTATTAAAGAGCAAAAACAATAGTGGGATAGAACTTTAATTTTTATTTATATATCATATGCATGTTAAATTGAGTAAAACTTTACCGAAAGGTCTTACTTTACATTGTAGAACAGATCGAGGTGCACTTACATCATCTGTATAGAGTTTACTTTGGCTATAAATGATGTGAAATGTGTAGGAGTTACTGAGAAATTATAACGATCAATTGACCAAAACGTGCCAATATAGAATTATGGCTTGCAATAAAGATAGATTCGGAATTCAAAATTTTTAACTTGGTTAGGCAAAGAAGTGTTATTGAGATTAGCCAAACAATTTAATAAAAATATTCAAAGACAATTAAATGTTACATGCTCATAACAAAACCCAACACTTAATAACAAGAAGTTCACCTTGAGCATCTTCTCACTCTTCCACTCTTAGGCTTTAGGCGAGAAAGAATGAACCATATAAGGAAGAGATTACCACTAGAAAGATGGCGCTGAAGACATTCGTTGATGGAGAATTAGCCGCGGTGGAGGAGGCGGCAGGTGACCGATGAGAGCCAAGGTGTCTTGGGTTTTTGAAGATCAATCGTCTTCGATAAAGTAGAGGATGCGATTGACGTAGTCTTCCACCGATTCGCGTACTCCATCGGGCTCGTAGAAAGGGGAGCGAAGAATGTCGATTTCCCCGAGGGCGTTGTAAGCGAGGCCGTGATCGACCTCAGGATCGGTCATGCACCAATGATGATGGGTGGGAGAGGAGGATGCCTTCTTCTCTTGGCTTCAAGTTTCAAAAGAAAACTAGGGTTTCCCAAGAGAGGGATGCAGGGAAAGGGGGCGGCCAAAGTGGGGAGGAGGGGGAGGGCGCTTTGGGTGAGGGGTTGGATTAGGTTAGAAAAGGGAGAGGAAAATTATAACAACAACAACATCAAGCCTTTATCCCACTACGTGTAGGGGTGTCAATTTCGGTCACGGGTCGCGGTTCGGGTCGAACCCGAAACTGACACGGCACAATTCGGGTCAACCCGAACCCGACCCATTTTTAAAAACGGGTCCATTTTCCTGACCCCGAACCCGACCCGCTTCGGGTCCGGTCAACCCGACACGACCCGAATGACCCGTTTCCAACAAAAAAATGTCTAATTTCCGGGTCAAAATGGGTACATCTCCTCTTTTCGGGTCAAAAAATGGGTCAAATCGGGTCAATCTCGGGTTGCTGGGTCAAAATCGGGTCATTTTCGGGTCAAAGGGTTAACCCGAACCCACCCGATTTTTGAAACGGTCGAAATGCTGAACCCGAACTCGACCCGTTTCCGGGTTCGGGTTGACCCTAACCCGAAATTTTCGGGTCGGTTTTTCGGGTCGTGTCAAATATTGACACCCCTAACAACGGGGGTCAGCAGGAAATTTAATCAAGATCTGAAATTAATTTCAGATTTTTAAGTAGATTTGGCGGATTTAATTGAATTTTGAATTCAAATTAAAGTGGGAGGGAGCCTTAATAGGAAGCAATGGGATTTAGCCCATTAATGGGTAGGCCGGCGGCATCAAGAGAGGAGTAGGGGGAGGATTTTAAGTAGTTTCCAAAGGAGGTTTGCCAAATAGGAAATAGAATAAATGATCCTCTCTAATTTAAATTTTAAATCAGAGTGAGATTATAGAACTTTCCTTATTTGGAGCGTTGCAGAATAGGAAAGTTTTGAAATTTAAATTTGATTTCAAATAATCGAAAACCTTCATATCTTGCTTGACTCAATCTAGGGAGCCATGATGATGTTGGAATCATCATAATGGTGGAAGCCATGGTAGGGGCGGCAGCAAGGGGAAAGTGGGAAGGGGTTGGGGCCGAGTAGGAGGAGAGGGGGTTGGGCCGTTGGTTGGAGCTTGAGGTGGTGGAGTTGGGGGAATTTGAGTGGGGAGGATGACCGACGGTTGAAGCTAGGAGAAGTCGGGGGTGGGGTGGGAAACGAGGAGAAGATGAAGATAAATTAAAACCACAGTCGCGGACTCTTCCAAACTGGGTGGTATTGCGTTTGTCACCTTGAGCTCTTTCTCTCCATTCTCTCAAGTGCTCACACAAGAAGAATAAACAAAGAAATTTTTCATTAATCATTCATTATCTCTTACAATAGGTGGGCTTCAATATATGGCCTGAAATAAATAAAGAAAAAGACACAAATGCCCCTTGGGCTACAACTCCAATAGACTCAAATAAAAGGTACAAATGGAACTAGCAACAAACATAATATATAAAAGCATAAAAAAATAAAGACAGTGAATCATAGCCGCGATCTACGATTCCTACGCGATAGACCTGTTGAAAATGTCTGTCGATCTCCTCATCAATAAACTTCTTGTTTTTTTTTCTTGTTTTTAATGGTGAGCAATCAATCACAAAGTGTGTGACATAAATGCTTGATCTTGAAGAGAGCAACCTTCTCCAACCTTGAGCCATCACTTTCATTATAAACTTGATTCCCAACAAATCTTCAAAAGTGTAGGAGTTCTATTCAATATCATGAGGTCTTGATTTAGAATTCTGTGGTTCCATTGTCAAAGTTCATGTAAGGAGAAACACAAGTGCTGGTCCAAAAGGACTGGTAACCTAACTTTTTTACAGGGATCGAGCTTTGAGAAAAAAATCAGCTTGGTGTGATTCGACCAATTGTGTTCTGATTGTGTTTTTTTTTTTCCTGGGACCTTTTCAGATTGAAAAGATTGTACCTTTTTGCTAGAACAACAAGGGCTTCTTGCTATAGGATTGAAAAATTAGGGAGGGAACGTGTTAATCTTTCAGAGCAGCCGACTTTTCTAAGATATCAGAACTTTGCGAAGCATACAAGGAAGTGGGACTTGATCTGTAAAACTTCTTAAATTTGTAGATCTAAATGCTACGGGCATTCGCAAGATTTTGAAGAAGTTTGATAAACGATTTGGGTATAGTTTACAGATTATTATGTGACTTCAAGGGCAAATCACCATATTCTCAACTACAACAAGTCTTCAAACACGTGGTATGATTCTATTCTCATTGTTGATGTTGCTCCTCATTTCTGTGATATATACATTACCCTCTCTCAAATTGTTATCCTTATGTGTAAATCTTTTTTTACTGATTTATTCCTTATGCTAAGAACTATTAGGGGCTCGGGGCTATCGTTGGTGCCCTCTCTCGTAACTTGCTGATCTTCAATATCGTCAGGGAAGTTATCTATCCATCTAGATCAGCCATCGGATGCTTTAAAGGTTTATTCTCCTAATCTATCCTCATGCTATTTGAATTATGTTGTTCTTTGGGTTTTTTCATTTGGTTTTGTAGGTTTATATGCTTCAAAGGTTGTGTTTTCACTTTTGCAGGATCCATTATTGATTTAATAAATGCAATCCGTAGATAAGCTAACACATTCAACAAATTTCCTTAAATTTTTGGGAACAACATGCCTTATCATACAAGAAGAATTACCAAGCTCTGGGGAATGAAGCTCTTGAAGCAAACTATCACTTTATGTCGCTCCTCTTAAACTTAGCAAAACTTTCCTTTATATGGTCAATACATACATAATCGTGCCTACTCACGATGATACTCACTAAGCCTTGGAGCAGCTCTACTGTTTGGCGGAATCATAATTGGGTCAATGGCTGTTGCACAAGTATTTTCTTCAGTTTATTTTGTGCGTGGTCAAATAGATCATACTTCAAACCTCTTAATTCAGCAGTATGTACTGTTTTTGGCAATGTTTTGTATGCGTTGGCTTATGATGGCTCGTCCTTAAAAATTCTTCTGCTCGGTCGCCTATTCTGTGGGTAAGTCACTGTCATAATTAAGTTCTTGGAGATAATTTCTCATTTGAGATGTTTCTTTCTCATTTGGATTGTCATCATGCATTTGTATTTCTGCCTCTGCCTTTGTGGATTGAAAATGTATACTGTGATTGTCATCCACAGTTTTCTGTAAAAGAAATTTTAGTTGAAATAATATTATTGAAAAAATTATCTAAATATGAAAATTATGAATTAGGTGCTATCACTCATCAGTATGTAAAATCATTGCATTTGAGTTATGCATTGACATCCTATCCATTTTTAATTTTCTAGTGGTAAAATAAACCTTTAAAGTAATGCTTAATGCATTCAATATTTTTTAAATGTTAGATAACAATATTCGTTACACCTATGAATTGTTAAATCTTCTGGCTGAATGCAGCATCTTTAGGATTTTTTCTACTGTAATTTCTAGGTGTAACTTTCATTGCTGTTTTTGCGTCTAATGGTAAAGCAATATACCTGATTTATCTTATATTATAAATCTTCTTGAATTTCAGATTATCAGTTTTTGTTGGTTTTGCCAATTGGCCTATTATTTATTTCTTTCTCCTTTTATGCTATGATTTTATTAATTTCAATTTTTAGGATGAAGATGCACATTGCTTATTTTGGGTTTCTTTTTAGAAATTGATTATAATTGAGAAATAATTCTAGAATCTTAGAAGCTGGCACATCCTTTAATGCCTATTTACAACTGCAAATCTGCATAACTAGACTTGCGTTATTTTGGGTATATGGATTTAGGATTCGTTTGGGATGTCTTTTTTACTCTGCTTCTTAAAGCAGCTTTTTAATACAAAAATTAAAATTTTTGGACTAAAAAAGCTACTTTAAGACACCATAAAAAGCCGTCCCAAACGAAGCCTTACCTAAAGTTATATTAATGTGCGGTTTGGGCATGGCTACTAATTTATGGAGACACAATTTTGCCCTACGAAAGAAATACACTACACAAATATTATTTGCATTCGACCTTCATAGTAAGTTTGTGTGGGGCGTGGAAAAAGGTGATGAGACTCCTCTCAAGGGATTGTGGGCGGGGCCCCTGCAAAGATATTCAATATTTGTAGGTTATTTTATTTAAAGTTTTTGAAAATTTTATTATATTTTCTGTTTCCTTAGATTTTTTTCTTTATAAAGAGGGTGGTGTTCATCTTATGTTATATTAGAGGAATTATGCTCGTATTCTCCTCAATTAAGTCAAAATGAAATCTATAGGAGCGTCAACAAGATGTACTGTTAAAGTAGCTGCAACAAATCCACAGGAAGAGATATCACGTGATGCTAAGAGTTTTGAGAATGCTAAAATAGTCGATCATAGTCTCTTGAGAGAGAGAGTAGACAATCCAAAGGTCCAAGTACCAAAAAAGAATATGATGGGTCAGATCAATTTTTATATATTTGTCGAGCAGTAAATGGATAGTCAAATTTCTCTTAGCAATGTTTTGGATGATGATGGTGTGACTGCAAGAGAACATGCTAAAAAAAGGTAACGGCTACAATGTATTTGTCACCAGAACGAATGACTTGTCCGGGATTCGTCCGCCCTCCATTAAACAAATGGCCAAGGTTGATTAGTCAGAAGTAGGAGTTGGGAACTGAGAGTTCTATGACAAGACGAACTCGAAAGAGTAATTGCAATATTATGGGATGGTAGAGTCACGTTCAATTGAGCTGCATATTTACGAAGAAAGATGTAGTTCACAAATAAAATTTGGAGATTAGTAAATTATTTTTTATGCTTGTGATACTGGAGGGGGGCAACCGGCTCATTTAGCCGGTCCAGCAAGCATATTTACGAAGAAAGATGTAGTTCACAAATAAATTTGGAGATTAGTAAATTATTTTTTATGCTTGTATAACTGAGGGGCAATCGGCTCAGTTAGCCGGTCCAGCAAGGGACGGACAAGAAGACCCGCAAATGCCCAGGGAGAGAACCACAGGGGTTTCGGTGCAATTGTGGAGCCCATCAAGGTTTTGATTAAATACGCTATAAGAAGAATAAGGAAGAATTTTAAATTTTGAAATTAAGTAAGAGAGGGAAATTAATTAAGGTAGAAGCTGTTTTCGGGGGAATATGAGATTTTATTTAGGGATAATTATAGGGTTATTTCTTCTTCAGCTGTTTTGATTTGAGGATCGATGTAGTTTTTTTTTCTTTGAGGGCTTCCTAGCGGCATCTAGGTTGTTTGGGAGAGCCGATCTACCTTTCTAATTATAGATCGCCTGTATTTTGTTTTTTATTGAGTTATTAATAAAAAGCAGCCATAATTCCTCAAATTCCTGCAGTTTTCTACTGTTTTCTTGTTGGTTTACTTTCACGGCGTATCAGTTTGTTTTGGATAGTGGGACTGATGGTGAAGGGACTTAACTAAATAATTTGTCCCATTATCCTCTTAATGTGCTATAATACTCTGGATTTGCACATAATTTTATTGAAGAGAGAAAAATCTTATGATAGAGAGTATAGATGGGAGATAATTTCTTTCCTGAAAATATGTGGAGCGAAGAAAACTTCACTTCTTTTTGATGAAATTTTAATACAGGGCGGTTGAGGCAATAGAGTTCAAGACCATTGGGCAATCAAGTGAGGACCACATACTTAGATGCTTGCTGCTTTGAAAACATTATGATATTTGAATTACATGGAGAGGCATCAAGCTAATGAAGTATTTCATGAGAGCCAGAAAGCAAAAATTTCTTGATCACATAAGAAATTATTAAATATGAATTTCATGTTTACTGGTCTGGAGAAGAGTTTAATGTCATTGAGGTGTAATTGAGAGGCCTTGACAGCTTTTGGGAAGATGTATCTGAGATGTTATTAGATTATAAAATACGTAATCATAAAGTTTTTCATGATTTAGTGGGGCAATGAAGCTGTATAGAGGACGAGATGTTCGTGAGGCTAGGAGTTCACATGCGACAAGAAATAGGCATGAAAAATGTTAGAAAAAGCTGCAATATTACATGAGGAAGCAAATGTCACATGCAAGCGCATGGATGGATTTGCGTGGCTGCAATTGAACCAGTAGTTGAGTGTATAGTGTGGGCCGGATTGAACTACTAGAGATAAGTGCTTGAGAGAAACGGTTGAAAATCCAAGTTTGTTCTGCTTTTTACCTTATATGAAACGTCATTTACTCATTAAAATTGTACCATTTTTTCTTACTTTCATTGCACTACATTTTTGTTTACTTTTTTACTCGTACGTGCAGCTATTTTTCTAAGAATAATAAGTTTTTAACTACTAAGATACATCGTGAAATTTTTAGTATTAATTATTATTATTTTAAATATTGTTGGTTTTAACATGCAAACTTATCCATGTTAGATGTTCTCAGCATATTTTCATTGTAGGTTGGGTTCAGCAGGGCTGTCAATCGACGATATATTAGTGATTGTGTGCCCTAAAGATTCGCATGCAAGCTTCTGCAGGATTTGTTAGCGCCAGTGCCTTGGAATGGCTTGTGGCCCTGCCATGGCTGGCTTGCTTCAGACTAATTTCAAGATTTATTCCTTGACTATTAATCAAACACGTTGCCTGGTTGGGTTATGGCTCTTTCTTGGCTGATTTATTTGATATGGCTATTTGTTCATTCAAAGAGCCAACTCATGACAATGTAGAGAAGATACAGCCGCGGATAAAACTGATGGATGGATATGCACTTTACATTTATTCATATCATGCATTAGTGTCATGTGTATGTTGTAGCCTATGATTTATACCTTATATCTTCCTTTTCACCTTACCATAAAAATCATTAGTTCAAGTCATTTTTGTGCTGCAATATATTATTTATTCTTTAGTAGCAACATCATTTTTATTGCATAATTCCTTGCTAATGATATTGGATTCCTGAGAACAGCTGCTATTGGCTTTGAGGTTTTAAATTCTATCCTCAACAATCGTTTGGGCATGAATCTATAATTTTTATCATTTATGATTTTGATGGATTTCTTTGGCTTTTATCATTGTTGGATGAAACTTAAGCGTGTCATCAAACTAATCAAGTAGCAATCGTTGAGGAATCTTGTCAGCAGATTCATCTTCAAGTCGATTTCTTCACGTGTCAATTTAGTTTAACACTTGTTTTAACTATTTTATAATGACACTTATTTATTGTCTTATTAGTGAACTATTTTTAGTAAAGTATCCTACTCTATATATATGTCCTTAGGTCTATATTACGGACAAAACATGATTATAAAAATTGAAAATTTTCCTACTACATCTCACTCCTCTCTAACTGTGTGGCCCAAATATTTGAGCCCCATCCTCTCCTTTTAATGGAAATGCTGAGCCAAATCTTTAGAAGGTAGATAGATTAAAATGAGCCACTACGTAGAGATTCGTTTTCATTTGTGAGGACTTTTTGATCTTATTTTATGTTTCCCATATGTGCAAGCTCATATGGTTTTTTATTACCTCCATAATGGCGAAAAATAACTGTCATTTAAGGCTAATCGTTAGATAGACACGAAATACCGAGCTATAATAACAATAAATTTAATATAAATTAAAATTTATCACCTACACTTAGCATTGATGGGGGGGTGGGGGAGTGATAATCAATCAACTCGAATAAGATCATATTGTTTCTTCGTCTCGGATTATTGTGGTTCCTTATGTCTACTAGTCATAGGAGGTTATTGATCCAACCTGATCGAATGATTCTTGTTGCCAACAATAAGTTGCTTTGTCCAAGTTGTCTTATAAACTTGGGTTGGATGTTTATGTAAGGAGATAAATTTAAGTCGATTTTAGCGAACAAATGGCTTTATGCTCTATCAGGTATATTCTATGATTCATTACTTAAGGGTTTTTAGCATTTGGGAACTGCGGGCTTTGACCGTGACCGTAATTTAATATTGTCATTTCTTGGCAAAACCACTGATCAAGGGCGCGATCATAATCGTTCACTTGTGATGCAATTTAGTGGCAAGACTACTAGTTATGAGACACATGTCACACCGTTATTGACGAGAGATTATTTTAAGAATGAATTTTAATGACACGCTCGACAAGATATTTGCTCTTTGTAAGCAAGATTATTCTTAAATTTATCACATTTGATAAAAGATTGCGAAAGGTGAACAAATTTTTGCTCAAGTTATATAAGTGGTAGATTTTAGTTGAGTATCTTAAATTTTGATAAGTATGAGATTTCAAAGTTCATTAGAATTTAGCTCCAAATAATAAACTTAAAAATTTAGGGCATTTTAAAAATAATGTAATATCCTCTTGAGTTTAAATAACTTTATTTTGTTATTTGAACAATATCAAATTTATTTGCTTGGCTATAGAGAATTAGATTCAACACATCCCTTTTTGAATTATTATATGATTGTTGAACTCAAGAGTTTGCATTTTATTATGATTTTTTTTTGTAAAAAGCATTGAAGGTTTAATGTGAATGTAAAACTAAAGATATTAATGAGTTTCATAGTCGTATATTCATTCATTGTGATCAAGTCTTGTGAACCCCATGCTTTCAAGAAAGATTGATTTGAAATTTAAATTCTCATCATTTTGATTTGTGCGTATGTCGAACCTTAGGTTTACGAATTCGATGTATCGGTTGGATCAACACACAAAAACACAACAACAACAAAAAACAACCTTTATCCACTATGTGGGTCGGCTACATGAATCTTTTTTCTCTATTTTGTCCTATTAAGAGTTAAATTTTTATTTAAATATAATAAGCAAATGTCATTTCTATATTTTCTAACCAAGTATTTTTAGGTCTACCTCTATTTGGGTCAGATCTAATACATCTACTCTCCTAACTCAATCATTTGCAAGTGGAACCATTGAAGGTGACTCGCTATAATCTTATTTGCAGTGGAACTACGCCAACCTTTTCACTTATATACTTGTTTCGCATTTTGTCTCTAAGTGTAAAGTTACTCATACACCCAGCTATCTCATCGCTGCAACACTTAACTTAATTATGTTTCTCTTTTAATGGCCTACATTCTACACCATAAAGCATTGCAGGTCTCACCACCGTCTTATAGAATTTTCTACTATGTTTGAGGGGTATTTTTCTATTACTTAATAGGCCCGATGCTTTCCTTCACTTCAACCATCTAACTTGAATTCTACTAATAAATTCCTCATCTATTTCACCATCACTTTGAACATAGACCCATATGTCATACGTACTCTTTTTAATGATTTATTGCCCAAGATTATAATCCCCTCACTAGATCTATTACTAATAAAATTACACCAATGTATTCAATTTTAGATCTATTCAAATGACATTTTTAGACTATAAGGTTGACCTTCATACTTCAAGTCTTCTTCTCAACTCTGCTTTAGTCTTATCACCAAAAAAGAATAATCACACAAAAAATGTACATCAGGGTACACCTCTGCAAATGTCTAGTAAGAGCATCTATGTCTAGAGAAAAAAATATATGGATTTAAAGCTGATCCTTGTTGTATCCAATTGAAATAGGAAAATACTTGGTCAAGCCACCTTGTGTTTGAACACAAGTAACAACTCATGCATACATATCTTTAATTACTTGAATATAAGCATTATTGACTCATTTCTTTCTAGAATCTCCAGAGCACTTCTTTTGAAACTTTATCATATGCTTCTCTAAATCAATAAATATCATATGTAGGTCCTTATTCTCTTTATACTTCTTCATTAAACCTCTCAATAAATGTATAACTTTCATAATAGACTTATCCGGCATGAATCTAAATGATTTTGAGAAACATTATATCACGTCATAACATATGTTTAATACTATCTCCCATAGTTTTAATGTATGACATATTAATTTAATTCCTCTATAATTCGCATACTCTTATGCATCCCTTATTTTTAAAAATATGAACCAAAACACTCTTTTTCCACTGATCTGACATATTTTTTGTCTTCAAATTACATTAAAAAGTTTAGTGAGACAATAAATTCTTTCATCTCCTTAGCAAAATCTCTATTTTTTCAATTAGGATGCTAAGGTCACTAAAGTCAATCGTATTCTTAAAATATTTATTGAAAAGTTTATTGAAATATCTCATCCACCTATGTTGAATATTCTCTCTAATAAAATGTTTTTGATCTCATCCTTAATGCAACTTCACTTGAACTAGATCCTTCTCCTCTCCTTTGCTTAGCTAATTTATACATTCATCATCTACCTCCTTAGTATCTAATCTATTATATAAATCATTAAAAGCTAAAATCTTTGCATCACATGCTCTTTTTTTAGACTCCTTAGTGGTGTTTTCACATCTTTTTTCAATTTTTTTGAGTTTTTATATCTAACTAATTTATAACAAAATTTTTTATTTTTATTTTTTTTTTTTTTGCTCATTGTTATTCACCACCGCCAACTATTTTTACTATTTATAGTTTTTCTTTTGATACTCCAAGCATATACCTTGCATTATTCTTATATTACTACAAATATTTTTTCACATAGTATTAGCTTCCTCATGTGCAATTAAAAGTTGAGATCTTGAATCTTATAGGTAAATTAGTTCCAATCATTGAGTTTTTATATGCGCTTATTGACGCATTTGTGTGCGTATTTGTACATTTGGCGATGCATTGGTGCATACAAGTAATTTTTATATTATACTAATGGGACTCACACATTTGTACTATCTTTGATGAGATTGCTAGTCAATGGTACATTGCATGTTCTTTCGTGCATTGTATATCACATTTGTACATTTACACACATTTGCACCATATTAATGGGTGATAGAGATTTTCCTTCAATGATTTGATGTGTCCCCGCAGTTATGTTATCCTGCCAAGCCTTATCTAAAGGGAAGCTTAGTTTGGTGGCGAGCTATCGAGTTCATTAGAGGTCCTTTATAAGTCCAATATTTTACTCATTTTGCATTTTAACTCATTATCATTTTGTAATTTTAAATTTAGCTTAAAATCTTTTTTTATTTTATTTTTTATTTAATATTCATTTTTTTTAAATGTGTAGGTTCCTGACCATTTAATTTGGCAGCATCCTGGTATGTTCCCTGTGTAGGGGCGTCATTAAGAGTGCTAGGCCTACCCATCACATAACAAAAGGCACCTATGGTCTTCAGCCACCTGTTTAAAGGCTTACAATTTTTCCCTCCATGTTAAGAAGGTTTATCTCTCTTCTTCAATGGGAAGAGGAGATAGAGAAGAAAGGCAAAGGGATTAGGGAGAGAAAGAGGAATAGAGAGAAATTTAGATAGAGAAAGGTTGTGGAGGGTGAGGGACAAAGAGAATGAGTTCAATAGAGAGAAGGATAGTGAGGGAAATGGAGAGATGAAAGTGATGAGAGAGAAAGTTAGAGGGAGAAGAAAGATGGAGAGAGCTATAGTTAGAGAGATTACAAGAGAGGGTGAGGGAGAAGTAGATAGAGAAAAATAATGAGTGAAGGTGATGGGTGAGAGAAATAGAGAGAGAGAGTATAGGAGAGAGATGACAGAGAAAAGAGAGAAAGAAGAGAGGATGGAGTGAGAGAGTTAATAAAAAGAAGCGAGAGGAGAGAGATACAATGGAGGAGGGGAGGGGAGGGTGGGAGTGGCGGTTGCGGTGGTGTACGGTGGCATGATCGGTAGGCTATTGGGGTTACTTGTGCGCGAAGAGTGGCTACAGTCGCAGCATGATACTTTGGGCTGCGGCAGTGAGACAAGTGGGGTCGAGTGACAATGGCTTGGCGAGTGGCTAGTGACTGGGCTATTAGATGGGTGGTGTGCATTTGTGCAAGAGAGAGCAGAGGGAGGAGGTGACTTGATCTGGTGAGTGAGAGAGGCGCAAGAGAGGAGAGCAGAGTGAGGGAGGCAACAAGGTCGCACGTGTGGTGATGTGCGAGGGATGGCAACGAAGAGGGTTGCTAGTGTTGCGGAATAGGAGGAGTGGGATGTGAAGAGATGTTTATATATATATATCGTTCTTTTTTGTTTATTGAAATAATAAATAATTATATAAAAAAGGTAATTTGATTTCTTTAATGTTGAGCATGATGATTATTATGATTATTATATTTATGTATGTTCTTGTTACTTATGCAAATCAGAGCATATCATTATCTTGCTTCACGTGTGAGTTTTTGTCACGTGAAGACTGATCAATAAGGTGTTTGTTTAAGCTTTTAGATGCCACGATGCGCCAATGCCTTTGATTAAGAACCTTCCTAAATAACTCTCTCGATTAGGAAACTTCCTGATTCTCTCCCAATCAAATCGCCGTCCATCAAAATATGAACCCGAACCGACCTCGAAATTTTTCGGGTTGGGTCCGATTGGATTTCGGGTCGGGCTGCATATTGACACCCCTTATAAAATATATATTCTTTTCTTAATATTAGTCTAATCATCATATTTTAATTATGTAATTACATAATTTAATTAATTAATTAAAATATTTATACTTTTTACTAATTAGAAAGAAATTATATGTAAATCCCCATCTTCTCCCTCCCACGTTAAAATAATACTAATTTTAATTCCTTATGTTTTTATTTTTTAATTGGTCAATAGAGCTAAAAGTTGGAGGTTTGATTTGAGGCCTACACCTTGAGGCATTTTTTTTGTTCAATTGTGCTAAGGCGCATCTATTATTGTACAATTTTAAATAGTGGTTCTCGGTTTCCCATAGGCATAAGCCTTATTGTTAATTATCCCACTTGATGATGAGAGAAATTTTTTTGATTAAGGCTAGTCTTTAGGTATTCAGTACATAGCTTATAGTAGTTGTAGATTTTTGTTTAGGATTGAGAACATTTACTATTGTTAGTTTGAAGATGATGGAAGTGTGAATGATGATGAGTCGAATCAAAATTTTATGACTACGTCGTCTTGAGTTTCCATGGACCCTAGTTTACTTAGTTGGAGGAGTTAGTTGACCCAACTTAAATGAATGATCCTTGTCGGCAGCCATGGATTAAGTCATTTAACGAGATCTTGTAGACTCAGGGTAGATATTTGCTAAGAAGATAATTTAATTTAACTTTAGCTAAGATAATGTGTTATGCCCTGTTAAGTGTACTTTATAATTCACTACTTATGAGGTTTGATGCTATTGGGGAACTTGCGGGCTCAGCCTGTGATCATAATTTAATGATTCCATTTTGTAGTAAAATCACTTAGTGCACTCCGATCATAATCGTATTTAGTGGTGCCATTTGACAACAAAATCACTCAATTTTATGACACGTGCCACATCTTTACTAGTTTGAGATCTTTCAGAGTAATAAAAATTATAAATTTGATATGATATTGACTATTTGTGAACTGAGATTAATCTTAAATTTATCACTTGTAGAAAACTATTATAGTGGATTGATGAATATTTGCTTTAAGTTTAGGGTGGTCAATTTTACTTGAATTTTTTATTTTTTATTTAATTTAGAGTTTGATATTTTTATTGGAATTTTGAGCTAAAATAATTCACTTTTAAACATAGGGGAATTTTCAAAATTATAATTCCCTCCAGTTGAGATCTACGTTTGAGTTTGACCTTTAAATATATATTTGAATTTTTGTGGAATGATGGCAAGTCTTTAAAAATATTTGCATACTACTCGAAGTGGGGAAAGTTTGAATTTATTTCATTTTAACACACGCAGCATTCTAATCTTTATATTTGAATATTAACAAAATTAGCTGAGCACATGCAAGTGAATTCAATTTCAAATATTTGGTGCAGTTTAGAGAACATGCAGCTTTTTCTAAGTAGTTGCAAAACCTGAGGCATTGCATTTGAATTGAAGATTGCCTCATAAAGCACATCCAAGAATTTGAATTCTCCAAATGTAGGCGTATGCATGAATATTTTATCAGTGGAGTGCATGCATGGTTCATTTTGAATTTTTGAGTATCACGTCCTGTCTGCTTGTAGGTATTTATTATTGATTCAGTGGCGAGTGCTATGATTTAGAATCTTATTCTGTATTTACATTGCGTTGGTTGCTTTTAGTCTTTATTTAGTTTAAATAGACCCCCACAATAATTCTTTCTTAGCCTATGAGTAGATGCTTTCGCTTCTTCATTTTCACATGAGAGTGCAATTTATGGTTCTAAAAATTCTAAGTAGTTAGTAAGAGGTATTGTTCATACTCATAAACGTGCTATTGTGTCTTTTTCTAGTTCTTTTGAGTTCAACTGAAGCAACATATGTGACATTTTGAGCATTTATTTTGTTCTTTTTTTTGCAACTTTCATAATTTTATTTTTGTTCTTTGTTGCATTGTAGTGCAGATGGTTATTTTAATTTTTCAGTTTGAATTCTTTACAAACACGATTCACTAGAAATTTTAGCATCCTCTTGGCCTCTCCCCCATATAGGGTCATCTACAAGGAGTCTGGGTTTGTCCATGATGCCTAAAAAAGACCTATATGGTCGGTGTCCGAAGACATAGTAGTCGGAATCTTCAAAACCCACAGCACCCAGAAAAGTATGCATGGACTATTTGCATGAGAAATTTTACAACATATAATACTTTCCCTTTTGTGTTAAGAACTCTGCCCACAGGGTTTAGCACATGTTTCATTCATTGCACCAAATACACTGCAGTCGAGGTTTATAATTTTTTTAGAGTTTGCATTTTTTATCTCCGTGCATGGGGTGGTGATGAATGTGGCGAGGGGACAAGGAATTTGCGGGGTCAAGTAAGCAAAACTATATTTTATACTTTTTCTTTTTTTTCAAATTTTTTTTGAGAGAGAGAATGAGAGGAAGTGAAGAGATTTGTGATATGGAGGGGACATGAAGTGGAGATGGAAAAGCTCAAGCCTTTGGGTTAATAAACCAAGAGTAAGGTTGGTTAAAATTTAGAATCACAGGCTTCACAAACTCATTTTCTTCTCTACATGTAGGGCTGGCTGCAAATGAATCGAGTGTTCAACAAACTGCTCGTGTCTCAGCTCGATAATGGCTTGTTCATGTTCGTTCGATAAGGTAAACAAACGAGTTTGAATACTCTTGATAAATATTCAATAACTAAATGAACGAGCTTGAACATCGTGTCGTTCAGTTCATTTATGTTTACGAACAATCTCGCTTAGAAGCTCGTGAACAAGCTGCTTAGACGTTCGATTAGAGCTTGACTAAGAAGCTCTATTAGAATTTAAAAAATAAATACTATTAAATCTACTAATTTAATAATTTATTTTTACTAATTTAATATTTTTAACTTTAACTATTTTCATTAGATATATTTTTAACTTTTATTTTTACTATTCTAACTAATTAGAAATATTTTATTAAATATTATACTAAAATTTTTATTAAACTCCCGCAGGACCCACCTCAATTTATAAAAAATTTATTAAACTCCCACTCTCTCTCTCTCTATATAAAATATTCTCCCGCCTCAATTGCATGCTATCTCTCTCTAATATATTTCAGTTTTTTTAACTCCCGCCAACCTCTCTCTCTCTTTCTCCTCCATGGCGTCAAAAATTTTAAATAAACTATAGGCCCTTTTGTCCCACACTTCTTGGAGTTGAATAGTTATGCTATATAAAAACAATTTCTCATGCCGTGATGAAAAGCGGGTAGCTAGCGGGGCCGGTTGTCTGGGCGGAATGCTTAGCGAGCATCTCGGTTGGTTGATTAACGAGCCGCTCGACGACTAGTAATTAAACGAGCTCGAACTAAACATGAACCGAGCATGAACCTTGATTTTTTACACGAGCTCGAGCTCAAACACGTGTCCGAGAAACTCGACGAGCTTCTAGCGAGCTTCAACTCGATTTTGACAAACGAGTCTGAACTCGAACAAACCAAAGCTCAGCTCGGCTCGGTTCGTTTAGCCCTATCTACGTGTAGCTAGTCCTTTAGTGGTTTCCAAGTGGGTACTCTGTCATGACTTTCTTGCCTCTTTATTGTTGAGTGCTTTGGGTAGGAGCAGAAGAAGATGTGAGAGTGTTAGGAGAGGGAGGGGGGGAAGGTTACAGTTTGAGGGAGATTTGCGAGAAAGAGCGGAAGAGGAGAAGCAAGGGGAATCTAGAGGGCAAGACGTGTACAAGTGATTTGGGTTCGATGGAGATAATATTGGATAGGATTTATTTATTTTTTAATTTATATAACAATTATATATTTAACTAATTATTATTAAATAATAATTATTAAAAATATTATTATTAACTTTGAAAGATATGTGTATAAGATTCGCTTGTAAACTCTCGTTATTTACATATCTTGATTTTGTGATCGTCGCCTTGTGCATGAGTAATTTTTATGTGTTTTTTCTCATGGCGAGGACCTAGATATTTGAGTGTCCTTTTTGGATGATTTTAGTACGAGTCGACATACCCTTTTGCGAAATAGGCAATGTTTGACTAATTTTGATTGTAGTTAGGATATCATGACCAAATTTGTGTAACTTCACATTTGTGATATGTCATTTTATAACATTTATATAATAGTTATATATTTAAATAATTATTATTAAATAATAATTATTAAAAATATTATTATTAAGTTTGAAAGATATGTGTATAAGATTCGCTTGTAAACTCTCGTTATTTACATATCTTGATTTTGTGCTCGTCGCTTTGTGCATGAGTAATTTTTCTGTGTTTTTTCTCATGGCGATGACCTAGATATTTGAGTGTCCTTTTTGGATGATTTCAATATGAGTCGACATACCCTTTTGCGAAATAGGCAATGTTTGACTAATTTTGATTGTAGTTAGGGTAACATGACCAAATTTGTGCAACTTCACGTTTGTGATATGTCATTTTAGTCGGGTTCGATTGAGTTGATCATGGGGCTTGGCAATCTCAATGCTCCATATGCATTAGCACTATTTGTTTTGCGAAACAAATGACTGTTGTATATTATTTTTATGGGCGATGGGTTTTGAGGTGGATCACTTTATATCATGTCTTTTGCTTTCTTCGTGTTCGATCAAGTTGATCATGGAGTATAAAAGGAGGTCAACAATAGTATGAGTTATATAAGTGATATATTGACAATAAAAAAGACAATGATAACCAATTTTAATTTTATATCAGCGAGAATGTAAGGTAGATGCGTGGTAAAATTAGGGAGTTTTGATTGGGAAATGATTACATTATGGGATATTGGGAGTAACCTCTATTGAAGCTAAGATAATGAGAAATAGACTTGGTAGTTTGGTTATTTATAAGAGAATAGAAGATGCACCAATAAGATGAGTAGAAAAACATAATGTAAAAGGATTAGAAAAGAAAATTGGGCCAAAGGAAACGTGACTAGAGGTTGTGCAAATATATATGCAACATATAATTAACACTTCAAGGAGCACTGAACGCAATTGAAAGGAGAATGATAATTCATAACGACAACACTAAGTAGTTGGGATAAGACTAATGATGATGATGAATAAAGAACTGGCCTTTTTTATTTAATCTAATTTCTTAATTATGCTATGGATGGATTTTATTGTCTTTTTATGTGATGCTGTTTAGCACATCATTAGCAAAGTTAGAAATATAATGTTCTTAGCTGGATATCTTCTTTTTGGCACATAATACCAGTCAGCTGTAATTCTCATGTTAATGATGATGAACATAATTAAATCTGCTTAAGGATCAAACTGTAAATTTCATGAAGGCCTCAATGCGTCATAAATGTTATAAGTTATTCATATTAGTGTAAAAATGATTGGATGTGTTTGCGGACAACCCATATCATTTTCCATGAGTTGAAGTGCACGAGTTAGGGTATTATCTACCTCATTCTAGATCATAGCATGCTATTTGAACAAATCATGACAACATAATTTACTGACAATAAACATCGAGTAAAAGACTAGTTTTTGTTATATGAATTATTACTCATCTTCTAATGTTTAAATGTTATGTTTATTTATCAGTCTGTTGAATTAATGTTTGCAGATGCTACATTAACTACAAGCTAATGAAAAAGAAAGTAAGGCAATATGCTGAACAAACTCAGAATGGAGGAAAGGATCGTCGCCAAGTTCTTAAAGATTTTTCAAGGATGCTAGATGACCAGGTATGTGATCTTTTAAAGAAAAATTATAGTTAAAGTCATATAGAATGAAATAATCTCTTTCTTTTCAATGGCTGAAGAAGTTTTGCTTACAGATGCGCGTACAAACACTAATGCAACCAGCACATTGTATTTATCTATTTTAAATACGCATTCATGTACATAGTTGCATATTTTATTTATGCTTAAACAACCGGCAAGAGAAAGATTTTGGGCATTGGAAAGGTATCATAAGGATGCTAAGGCATAGTCCATGCGATATTTGTTTGCTTTGTTCTGTTAATTGTCATTTTGAGGAGCTAAGACCACATATTAATGGATTTGTTTTGTTTTCTGTTTATATATCATCTGTATGGTGGTATGAAACACTTAAGGCAATGATTAAAGATCATAGGTGATAGAGTTTGTTGTGCATTGATATGCTTGTGATGAGGTCATCGACAGACATTTTAGGCAGGTCTACCGGTGAAGGAATCGTAGATCGACGGCTACGATTAGGAGCTTATATTTATGATGTTTTTCCATGTATCTTTTAATTTCAGATTTTTCAGTTTACTATTTTGCCCTTATGGATGTTGAGTCATTGTTGTAGTCCTTTGGGCATTTGAGTCATGTTATTTTCTTTTGATTAGACCTATATAGAGATGTCTTCTACTTTGTATGAGGTTAATGTTTGATTAATAAAATTTTGAGATTTTCATTTCTTCTTCTTGCTTGAGAGCTTGAGAGAAAGAGAGGAGACCTAGGAGAGGCTCAAACCGGAATACCCAACAGCTCACATAGGTGAGCTCTTGGTCTTATCTTATTTTTTCTCTGTTTTCTTTTTCCCCACCTCACCTCCTACACCCTACCTCTTCCCCTCCCCTTTCCCATCTCCCTTACCAGCCGATCCAACCAATCCACCCAAGACCCGTCGGCCTTCCCCCCCTTGCCGCCGGCTGTGCTAGCAGCCGGCTCAGGCCAGCCCCCCGCCCCCTTGCCCAGCCCCCTCCTCCCCATGAGCCATCCCGCCGGCCCTCCTTGTTTGAATTTTGAATTTCAAAATTCAAATCCCTCATTAACTCTTTCCTAAATTACCTCACCACAAATAGGAAAGAGATTTAATTGAGGCCCCAAATCTATTTTGAAATTCAAATTCAATTCCCTTTCTTCCCTCCCCTCATTTGGAAACTTTCCCAAATTAAATTAAATCTGAAATTTAAAATCAGATTTGATTTAATTTCCTTGGCCCCACTAATTAATCACAATTTTCCCTTTCCCTCCTTGCTTGACCGGCCCCCCTTCTCAGCCTTTTCTCTCTCCACTTGCCACCTAAGCCTCCATTAAGTAGCCAATTAATTCCCCCTGGCAGCCGCCCCTCTCTCTAGCCTAATTTAGGGAGATTCTAATTGCAATTAATCTCTCCCTCTATCAAAGAAAATATGAAATTCAAATTCAGATTTTCTTATAACAAAATCTCCCTCCAAATCCCAACCCATAGCCTACCCGTTCCTTCTCCTTCCCACCCCAAACCAACGGCATCCCTCCTCCCTTCTCCAAGGCCACGATTCCACCACCTGTCCCTCTCCCTAGCTCACGGCAAGCTCTCCCACCTCTCTATTTCTTCTTCCCTATTCAATCCCACCATGAATGGCGGATCCCGAGATTGATAGCGGTTGGTGTTCGACATCTACGGCGACATCCACATCACCCGCTCACCGTTCTTCGACGTCGGGTTTGGCTCCGACGACACCGTTGAAGACTATTTGAATCGTATCCTACCCACTCTCGTGGACGTCATAGACGATCAATTCCAGGACTACGATTGGACAATCATCGGCCGCCATCCACCAACACCTCCACCGGCGGCTACCTCTCCGGTAACGAAGACCTTCGTCTCCTTCTTTGTAGTGGTGCTCTCCGTCCTTGTATGGTTCTGTCTCCGCCGCTAAAGCCAAGACTGAATAAGTGAGAATGCGCTCGAGGTGAATTTTCTCATTATTAAGCGTAGGATTTTGTTATGAGCATTTAAGTATTCCCTTTTATCATTGGATTTTGTTTGAATTGTTTGGTTAACTTCAAAGCACATCTTCGCCTAAGCAAATTGACTACTTAGAATTTTTAATCCTTTACTTTATTAGTGATAACTTTGTGGTGGTAACGCTTTATTTAATTACCGTCTTAATTTCCGCAAGCAACTGCTACATGATTCACATCAGCTTGTCTGATTGCATGAATGAATTTAGGTCCGGTTTGGGTTTGATCTCAAATGACAATCCAAATCTATAAATGATAGAAGGGGGTCTAAATATTTTTAAGAGTTATGCTAGCCATTCTCTAAATCATTTTCTAGATCCTGTTCTAAGTAGCTAAACCCTCAGCTGCTGCGTAATTTAGTCTGTTGGGCTCTTAATTAAATGGAATAGATTCATCCGTGTGGCCTTCTGTTCTTTCGAAGGTTCCATATTGATAATGAACTTTGAAATTTTGCATATAAACACCCATTTATTGCACATCTTGTGGCATGAACTGTCAAAGCTATTATATATACCTTGCTTTCTTTATTGCTTGACAATGGACTTTAGTTTTCGGTCTGCAGTTTACTGTATCTCTAATTATATGAGTTATAGAATTGCGACGTGTTATTTTGGTGAACACAACCAAGAGTTAAAATGTAAACTATGTGTCAACTAGAATATATAAATTTTAAATTGCATTGCATGATAGTCAAATGATTATATTTAATATTATATGCTGTTTGAAACCTTTTTTTTAATATGCTATTTGAAACCTAGTACTTATACTCTATTGGACCTAGGGTTTACTATAAAAAAACTTTTTTGCATATTTTATATGAGTTGGACAATCTGTACTAAAGGAATGTTAATTGATATGCATGTTATATGGAGTTGGGCCATTTTTCACTTGAGAAGAAATTTTTTTCCTTTTAACTAACTTTCAATGATGTTCTGGACTTCCATGTTGTTAATTGATAAAATAAAAATCCGTATTAAAGAGCAAAACAGATAGTGGGATAGAACTTTTATTTTTATTTTTATATATCATATGCATGTTAAATTGAGTAAAACTTTACCGAAAGGTCTTACTTTACATTGTAGAACAGATGAGGTGCACTTCATCATCTGTATAGAGTTTACTTTGGCTATAAATGATGTGAAACGTGTAGGAGTTACTTGAGAAATTATAACGATCAATTGACCAAAACGTGCCAATATAGAATTATTGCTTGCAATAAAGATAGATTTCGGAATTCAAAATTTTTAACTTGCTTAGGCAAAGAAGTGTTATTGAGATTAGCCAAACAATTTAATAAAAAATTCAAAGACAATAGTAAATGTTACATGCTCATAACAAAACCCAACACTTAATAACAAGAAGTTCACCTTGAGCATCTTCTCACTCTTCCACTCTTAGGCTTTAGCGGAGAAAGATGAACCATATAAGGAAGGAGATTACCACTAGAAAGATGGCGCTGAAGACATTCGTTGATGGAGAAGTAGCCGGCGGTGGAGGAGGCGGCAGGTGACCGATGATGAGCCAAGGTGTCTTGGGTTTTTGAAGATCAATCGTCTTCGATAAACAGTAGAGGATGCGATTGACGTAGTCTTCCACCGATTCGTCGTACTCCCAGTCGGGCTCGTAGAAAGGGGAGCGAAGAATGTCGATTTCCCCGAGGGCGTTGTAAGCGAGGCCGTGATCGACCTCAGGATCGGTCATGCACCAATGATGATGGGTTGGGAGAGGAGGATGCCTTCTTCTCTTGGCTTCAAGTTTCAAAAGAAAACTAGGGTTTCCCAAGAGAGGGGATGCAAGGGAAAGGGGGCGGCCAAAGTGGGGAGGAGGGGGAGGGGCGCTTTGGGTGAGGGGTTGGATTAGGTTAGAAAAGGGGAGAGGAAATTTAATCAACAACAACAACAACAACATCAAGCCTTTATCCCACTACGTGTAGGGGTGTCAATTTCGGGTCACGGGTCGGGTTCGGGTCGAACCCGAAACTGACACGGCACTATTCGGGTCAACCCGAACCCGACCCATTTTTAAAAACGGGTCCATTTTCCTGACCCGAACCCGACCCGCTTCGGGTCCGGGTCAACCCGACACGACCCGAATGACCCGTTTCCAACAAAAAAAATGTCTAATTTTCGGGTCAAAAATGGGTCAATCTCCTCTTTTCGGGTCAAAAAATGGGTCAAATCGGGTCAATCTCGGGTTGCTGGGTCAAAATCGGGTCAATTTCGGGTCAAAGGGTTAACCCGAACCCGACCCGATTTTTGAAACGGGTCGAAATGCTGAACCCGAACTCGACCCGTTTCGGGTTCGGGTTGACCCTAACCCGAAATTTTCGGGTCGGGTTTTCGGGTCGTGTCAAATATTGACACCCCTAACTACGTGGGGTCAGCAGGAAATTTAATCAAGATCTGAAATTAATTTCAGATTTTTAAGTAGATTTGGCGGGATTTAATTTGAATTTTGAATTCAAATTAAAGTGGGAGGGAGCCTTAATAGGAAGCAATGGGATTTAGCCCATTAATGGGTAGGCCGGCGGCATCAAGAGAGGAGTAGGGGGAGGATTTTAAGTAGTTTCCAAAGGAGGTTTGCCAAATAGGAAATAGAATAAATGATCCTCTCTAATTTAAATTTTAAATCAGAGTGAGATTTAGAACTTTCCTTATTTGGAGCGTTGCAGAATAGGAAAGTTTTGAAATTTAAATTTGAATTTCAAATAATCGAAAACCTTCATATCTTGCTTGACTCAATCTAGGGAGCCATGATGATGTTTGGAATCATCATAATGGTGGGAAGCCATGTGAGGGGCGGCAGCAAGGGGAAAGTGGGAAGGGGTTGGGGCCGAGTAGGAGGAGAGGGGGTTGGGCCGTTGGTTGGAGCTTGAGGTGGTGGAGTTGGGGAGAATTTGAGTGGGGAGGATGACCGACGGTTGAAGCTAGGAGAAGTCGGTGGGTGGGGTGGAGGAAACGGAGGAGAAGATGAAGATAAATTAAAACCACGAGTCGCGGACTCTTCCAATGACTGGTGGGTATTGCGTTTGTTCACCTTGAGCTCTTTCTCTCCATTCTCTCTAGTGCTCACACAAGAAGAATAAACAAAAGAAATTTTTCATTAATCATTCATTATCTCTTACAATAGGTGGGGCTTCAATATATTGGCCTGAAATAAAATAAAGAGAAAGACACAAATGCCCCTTGGGCTACAACTCCAATAGACTCAAATAAAAGGGTACAAATGGAACTAGCAACAAACATAATATATAAAAGCATAAAAAATAAAGACAGTGAATCGTAGCCGTCGATCTACGATTCCTACGCCGATAGACCTCTTGAAAATGTCTGTCGATCTCCTCATCAATAAACTTCTTGTTTTTTTTTTTCTTGTTTTTAATGGTGAGCAATCAATCACAAAGTGTGTGACGTAAATGATTGATCTTGAAGAGGCAACCTTCTCCAACCTTTGAGCCATCACTTTCATTATAAACTTGATTCCCAAACAAATCTTCAAAAAGTGTAGGAGTTCTATTCAATATCAATGGTCTTGATTTAGAATTCTGTGGTTCCATTGTCAAAGTTCATGTAAGGAGAAACACAAGTGCTGGTCCAAAAGGACTGTAACCTAACTTTTTTACAGGGATCGAGCTTTGAGAAAAAAAATCAGCTTGGTGTGATTCGACCCAATTGTGTTCTGATGTGTTTTTTTTTCCTGGGACCTTTTTCAGATTGAAAAGATTGTACTCTTTTTGCTAGAACAACAAGGGCTTCTTGCTAGTAGGATTGAAAAATTAGGGGAGGAACGTGTTAATCTTTCAGAGCAGCCCGACTTTTCTAAGATATCAGAACTTTGCGAAGCATACAAGGAAGTGGGACTTGATCTTGTAAAACTTCTTAAATTTGTAGATCTAAATGCTACGGGCATTCGCAAGATTTTGAAGAAGTTTGATAAACGATTTGGGTATAGATTTACAGATTATTATGTGACTTCAAGGGCAAATCATCCATATTCTCAACTACAACAAGTCTTCAAACACGTGGTATGATTCTTATTCTCATTGTTGATGTTAGCTCCTCATTTCTGTGATATATACATTTACCCTCTCTCAAATTGTTATCCTTTTATGTGTAAATCTTTTTTTACTGATTTATTCCTTATGCTAAGAACTATTAGGGGCTCGGGGCTATCGTTGGTGCCCTCTCTCGTAATCTTGCTGATCTTCAATATCGTCAGGGAAGTTATCTATCCATCTATGATCAGCCATCGGATGCTTTAAAGGTTTATTCTCCTAATCTATCCTCATGCTATTTGAATTATGTTGTTCTTTGGGTTTTTTCATTTGGTTTTGTAGGTTATATGCTTCAAAGGTTGTGTTTTTTCACTTTTGCAGGATCCTATTATTGATTTAATAAATGCATCCGTAGATAAGCTAACACATTCAACAAATTTCCTTAAATTTTTGGGACAACATGCTCTTATCATACAAGAAGAATTACCAAGCTCTGGGAAGATGAAGCTCTTGAAGCAAACTATCACTTTATGTCGCTCCTCTTAAACTTAGCAAATACTTTCCTTTATATGGTCAATACATACATAATCGTGCCTACTGCAGATGATTACTCACTAAGCCTTGGAGCAGCTCCTACTGTTTGCGGAATCATAATTGGGTCAATGGCTGTTGCACAAGTATTTTCTTCAGTTTATTTTAGTGCGTGGTCAAATAGATCATACTTCAAACCTCTTATATTCAGCAGTATTGTACTGTTTTTTGGCAATGTTTTGTATGCGTTGGCTTATGATGGCTCGTCCTTAACAATTCTTCTGCTCGGTCGCCTATTCTGTGGGTAAGTCACTGTCATAATTTAAGTTCTTGGAGATAATTATCTCATTTGAGATGTTTCTTTCTCATTTGGATTGTCATCATGCATTTGTATTTCTGCCTCTGCCTTTGTGGATTGAAATGTATACTGTGATTGTCATTCCACAGTTTTCTGTAAAAGAAAATTTTAGTTGAAATAATATTATTGAAAAAATTATCTAAATATTTGAAAATTATGAATTAGGTGCTATCACTCATCAGTATGTAAAATCATTGCATTTTGAGTTATGCATTTGACATCCTATGCCATTTTTAATTTCTAGTGGTAAAATAAACCTTTAAAGTAATGCTTAATGCATTCAATATTTTTTAAATGTTAGATAACAAGTATTCGTTACACCTATGTAATTGTTTAAATCTTCTGGCTGAATGCAGCATCTTTAGGATTTTTCTTACTGTAATTTCTAGGTGTAACTTTCATTGCTGTTTTTGGCGTCTAATGGTAAAGCAAAATATCCTGATTTAATCTTATTATATTTAAATCTTTCTTGAAATTTCAGATTATCAGTTTTTGTTTGGTTTTGCCAATTGTGCCTATTATTTATTTTCTTCTCCTTTTATGCTATGATTTTATTAATTCAATTTTTAGGATGAAGATGCACATTGCTTATTTTGGGGTTTCTATTTAGAAATTGATAATTAATTGAGAAATAATTCTAGAATCTTAGAAGCTGGCACATCCTTTAATGCCTATTTACAATTGCAAATCTGCAATAACTAGACTTGCGGTTATTTTGGAGTATATGGATTTAGGATTCGTTTGGGATGTCTTTTTTACTGCTTCTTAAAGCAGCTTTTTAATACAAAAATTAAAATTTTTTGGACTAAAAAAGCTACTTTAAGACACCATAAAAAGCCGTCCCAAACGAAGCCTTAACCTAAAGTTATATTAATGTGCGGTTTGGGCAGTGGCTACTAATTTATGGAGACCAATTTTTGCCCTACGAAAGAAATACACTACACAAATTTATTTGCTATTCGACCTTCATAGTAAGTTTGCTGTGGGCGTGGAAAAAGGGTGATGAGACTCCTCTCAAGGGATTGTGGGCGGGGCCCCTGCAAAGATATTCAATATTTGTAGGTTATTTTATTTAAAGTTTTTTGAAAATTTTATTATATTTTCTGTTTCCTTAGATTTTTTTCTTTATAAAGAGGGTGGTGTCATCTTATGTTTATATTAGAGGAATTATGCTCGTATTTCTCCTCAATTAAGTCAAAATGAAATCTATAGGAGCGTCAACAAGATGTACTGTTAAAGATAGCTGCAACAAATCCACAGGAAGAGATATCACGTGATGCTAAGATGTTTGAGAATGCTAAAATAGTCGATCATAGTCTTCTTGAGAGAGAGAGTAGACAATCCAAAGGTCCAAGTACCAAAAAAGAATATGATGGGTCAGATCAATTTTATATATTTGTCGAGCAGTAAATGGATAGTCAAATTTCTCTTAGCAATGTTTTGGATGATGATTGGTGTGACTGCAATGAGAACATGCTAAAAAAGTGTAACGGCTACAATTGTATTTGTCACCAGAACGAATGACTTGTCCGGGATTCGTCCGCCCTCCAATTAAACAAATGGCCAAGGTTGATTAGTCAGAAGTAGGAGTTTGGGAACTGAGAGTTCTATGACAAGACGAACTCGAAAGAGTAATTGCAATATTATGGGATGGTAGAGTCAACGTTCAATTGAGGCTGCATATTTACGAAGAAAGATGTAGTTCACAAATAAATTTGGAGATTAGTAAATTATTTTTTATGCTTGTGATACTGGAGGGGGCAACCGGCTCATTTAGCCGGTCCAGCAAGCATATTTACGAAGAAAGATGTAGTTCACAAATAAATTTGGAGATTAGTAAATTATTTTTTATGCTTGTTATACTAGAGGGGGCAATCGGCTCAGTTAGCCGGTCCAGCAAGGGACGGACAAGAAGAACCGGGCAAAATGCCCAGGGGAGGAACCAGCAGGGGTTTCGGTGCAATTTGTGGAGCCCATCAAGGTTTTGATTAAATACACTATAAGAAAGAATAAGGAAAGAATTTTAAATTTTGAAATTAAGTAAGAGAGGGAAATTAATTAAGGTAAGAAGCTGTTTTCGGGGGAATTATGAGATTTTATTTAGGGATAATTATAGGGTTTATTCTTCTTCATGCATGTTTTGATTTGAGGATCGATGTAGTTTTTTTTTCTTTGAGGGCTTCCTAGCGGCATCTAGGTTGTTTGGGAGAGCCGATCTACCTTTCTAATTATAGATCGCCTGTATTTTGTTTTTTATTGAGTTATTAATAAAAAGCAGCCATAATTCCTCAAATTCCTGCAGTTTTCTACTGTTTTCTTGTTGGTTTTACTTTCACGGCGTATCAGTTTGTTTTGGATAGTGGGACTGATGGTGAAGGGACTTAACTAAAGTAATTTGTCCCATTATCCTCTTAATGTGCTATAATACTCTTGGATTTGCACATAATTTTATTGAAGAGAGAAAAATCTTATGATAGAGAGTATAGATGGGAGATATATTTCTTTCCTGAAAATATGTGGAGCGAAGAAAACTTCACTTCTTTTTGATGAAATTTTAATACAGGGCGGTTGAGGCAATAGAGTTCAAGACCATTGGGCAATCAAGTGAGGACCACATACTTAGATGCTTGCTGCTTTGAAAACATTATGATATTTGAATTACATGGAGAGGCATCAAGCTAATGAAGTATTTCATGAGAGCCAGAAAGCAAAAATTTCTTGATCACATAAGATAATTATTAATATTGAATTTCATGTTGTTACTGGTCGTGGAGGAAGGTTTAATGTCATTGAGGTGTAATTGAGAGGCCTTGACAGCTTTTGGGAGAGATTAGTATCTGAGATGTTATTTAGATTATAAAATACGGTGAATCATAAAGTTTTCATGATTTAGTGGGGCAATGAAGCTGTATAGAGGACGAGATGTTCGTGAGGCTAGGAGTTCACATGCGACAAGAAATAGGCATGAAAAATGTTAGAAAAAGCTGCTAATTTACATGAGGAAGCAAATGTCACATGCAAGCGCAATGGATGGATTTGCGTGGCTGCAATTGAACCAGTAGTTGAGTGTATAGTGTGGGCCGGATTGAACTATCTAGAGAGATAGTGCTTGAGGAGAAACGGTTGAAAATCCAAGTTTGTTCTGCTTCATTTACCTTATATGAAACGTTCATTTTACTCATTAAAATTGTACCATTTTTTCTTACTTTCATTGCACTACATTTTTGTTTACTTTTTTTACTCGTACGTGCAGCTATTTTCTAAGAATAATAAGTTTATTAACTACTAGAATCATCGTGAAATTTTTAGTATTAAATTATTATTATTTTAAATATTTGTTGGTTTTAACATGCAAACTTATCCATGTTAGATGTTCTCAGCATATTTTCATTGTAGGTTGGGTTCAGCTAGGGCTGTCAATCGACGATATATTAGTGATTGTGTGCCTCTAAAGATTCGCATGCAAGCTTCTGCAGGATTTGTTAGCGCCAGTGCTCTTGGAATGGCTTGTGGCCCTGCCATTGCTGGCTTGCTTCAGACTAATTTCAAGATTTATTCCTTGACTATTAATCAAAACACGTTGCCTGGTTGGGTTATGGCTCTTTCTTGGCTGATTTATTTGATATGGCTATTGATTTCATTCAAAGAGCCAACTCATGACAATGTAGAGAAGATACAGCCGCAGGATAATACTGATGGTATGTGATATGCACTTTACATTTATTCATATCATGCATTATGTGCATGTGTATGTGTAGCTATGATTTATACCTTATATTCTTCCTTTTCACTCCTTACCATAAAAATCATTAGTTCAAGTCATTTTTTGTGCTGCAATATATTATTTTATTTCTTTAGTAGCAACATCATTTTTTATGCATAATTCCTTGCTATGATATTTGGATTCCTGAGGAACAGCTGCTATTGGCTTTGAGGTTTTAAATTCTATCCTTCAACAATCGTTTGGGCATGAATCTATAATTTTTATCATTTATGATTTTGATGGATTTCTTTGGCTTTTATCATTGTATGGATGAAACTTAAGCGTGTCATCAAACTAATCAAGTAGCAATCGTTGAGGGAATCTTGATCAGCATTTTCATCTTCAAGTCGATATTCTTCATGTGTCAATTTAGTTTAACACTTGTTTTAACTATGTTATAATGACACATTATTTATTGTCTTATTAGTGAACTATTTTTAGTAAAGTATCCTACTCTATATATATGTGCCTTAGGTCTATATTACGGGACATAACATGATTATAAAATATTGAAAATTTTCCTACTACATCTCATCTCCTCTTCTTCTAACTTTGTGGGCTCCAAATATTTGAGCCCCATCCTCTCCTTTTAATGGAAATGCTGAGCCAAATCTTTAGAAGGTAGATTAGATTAAAATGAGCCACTACGTAGAGATTTCGTTTTCATTTTGTGAGGACTTTTTGATCTTATTTTATGTTTCCCATATGTGCAAGCTCATATGGTTTATTACCTCTCATAATGGCGAAAAATAACTGTCATTTAAGGCTAATCGTTAGATAGACACGAAATACCGAGCTTATAATAACAATAAATTTAATATAAATTTAAAATTTATCACCTTACACTTAGCATTGATGGGGGGGGGGGGGAGTGATAATCAACTCGAATAAGATCATATTGTTTCTTCGTCTCGGATTATTGTGGTCCTTAGTCTACTTAGTCATAGGAGGTTATTGATCCAACCTGATCGAATGATTCTTGTTGCCAACAATAAGTTGCTTTGTCCAAGGTTGTCTTATAAACTTGGGTTGGATGTTTATGTAAGGAGATAAATTTAAGTCGATTTTAGCGAACAAATGGCTTTATGCTCTATCAGGTATATTCTATGATTCATTACTTAAGGGTTTTAAGCATTTGGGGAACTTGCGGGCTTTGACCGTGACCGTAATTTAATATTGTCATTTCTTGGCAAAACCACGTGATCAAGGGCGCGATCATAATCGTTCACTTGTGATGCAATTTAGTGGCAAGACTACTAGTTATGAGACACATGTCACACCGTTATTGACGAGAGATTATTTTAAGAATGAATTTTAATGACACGCTCGACAAGATATTTGCTCTTTGTAAGCTAAGATTATTCTTAAATTTATCACATTTGATAAATGATTGCGAAAGGTGAACAAATTTTTGCTTCAAGTTATATAAGTGGTAGATTTTAGTTGAGTATCTTAAATTTTGATAAGTATGAAGTTTTCAAAGTTCATTAGAATTTAAGCTCCAAATAATAAACTTAAAAATTTGAGGGCATTTTAAAAATAATGTAATATCCTCTTGAGTTTAAATAACTTTATTTTGTTATTTGAACAATATCAAATTTATTTGCTTGGCTATAGAGAATTAGATTCAAACATCAACTTTTTGAATTATTATATGATTGTTGAACTCAAGAGTTTGCATTTTATTATGATTTTTTTTTTGTAAAAAGCATTGAAGGTTTAATGTGAATGTAAAACTAAAGATATTAATGAGTTTCATAGTCGTATATTCATTCATTTGGATCAAGTCTTGTGAACCCCAGTGCTTTCAAGAAAGATTGAATTTGAAATTTAAATTCTCATTCATTTTGATTTGTGCAGTATTGTCGAACCTTAGGTTTACGAATTCGATGTATCGGTTGGATCATACAACAAAAACAACAACAACAACAAAAACAAGCCTTTATCCTACTATGTGGGGTCGGCTACATGAATCTTTTTTCTCTATTTTGTCCTATTAAGAGTTAAATTTTTATTTAAATATAATAAGCAAATGTCATTTCTAATATTTTCTAACCAAGTATTTTTAGGTCTACCTCTATTTGGGTCAGATCTAATACATCTACTCTCCTAACTCAATCATTTGCAAGTGGAACCATTGAAGGTGACTCGCTATAATCTTATTTGCAAGTGGAACTACGCCAACCTTTTCACTTATATACTTGTTTCGCATTTTGTCTCTAAGTGTAAAGTTACTCATACACCCGAGCTATCTCATCGCTACAACACTTAACTTAATTTTATGTTTCTCTTTTAATGGCCTACATTCTACACCATAAAGCATTGCAGGTCTCACCACCGTCTTATAGAATTTTCTACTATGTTTGAGGGGTATTTTTCTATTACTTAATAGGCCCGATGCATTCCTTCACTTCAACCATCTAACTTGAATTCTACTAATAATATCCTCATCTATTTCACCATCACTTTGAACAATAGACCCAATATGTCTAATACGTACTCTTTTTAATGATTTTATTGCCCAAGATTATAATCCCCTCACTAGATCTATTACTAATAAAATTACACTCAATGTATTCAATTTTAGATCTATTCAAATGAACATTTTTAGACTATAAGGTTGACCTTCATACTTCAAGTCTTCTCTCAACTTCTGCTTTAGTCTTATCAACAAAAAAGAATATCATCAACAAAAAATATACATCAGGGTACATCCTCTTGCAAATGTCTAGTAAGAGCATCTATGTCTAGAGAAAAAAAGATATGGATTTAAAGCTGATCCTTGTTGTAATCCAATTGAAATAGGAAAATACTTGGTCAAGCCACCTTGTGTTTGAACACAAGTAACAACTCATGCATACATATCTTTAATTACTTGAATATAAGCATTATTGACTCATTTCTTTTCTAGAATTCTCCAGAGCACTTCTTTTGAAACTTTATCATATGCTTCTCTAAATTAATAAATATCATATGTAGGTCCTTATTCTCTTTATACTTCTTCATTAAACCTCTCAATAAATGTATAACTTTCATAATAGACTTATCCGGCATGAATCTAAATTGATTTTGAGAAACATTAATATCACGTCATAACATATGTTTAATTACTATCTCCCATAGTTTTAATGTATGACATATTAATTTAATTCCTCTATAATTCGCATACTCTTATGCATCACCTTTATTTTTAAAAATATGAACCAAAACACTCTTTTTCCACTGATCTGACATATTTTTTGTCTTCAAAATTACATTAAAAAGTTTAGTGAGACAATAAATTCCTTCATCTCCTTAGCAAAATCTCTATTTTTCAATTAGGATGCTAAGGTCACTAAAGTCAATCGTATTCTTAAAATATTTATTGAAAAGTTTATTGAAATATCTCATCCACCTATGTTGAATATTCTCTTCTAATAAAAATGTTTTTTGATCTTCATCCTTAATGCACTTCACTTGAACTAGATCCTTCTCCTCTCTCTTTGCTTAGCTAATTTATACATTCATCATCTATCCTCCTTAGTATCTAATATATTATATAAATCATTAAAAGCTAAAATCTTTGCATCACATGCTCTTTTTTTAGACTCCTTACGTGTGTTTCTACATCTTTTTCAATTTTTTTGAGTTTTTATATCTAAACTAATTTATATAACAAAATTTTTTTTTTTTTTTTGCTCATTGTTATTCCACCGCCAACTATTTTTACTATTATAAGTTTTTCTTTTTGATACTCCAAGCATATACCTTGCAATATTCTTAATATTACTAACTATATTTTTTCACATAGTATTAGCTTCCTCATGTGCAATTAAAATGTTGAGATCTTGAATCTTATAGGTAAATTAGTTTCAATCATTTGATGTGTTATATGCGCTTATTGACGCATTTGTGTGCGTATTTGTACATTTGGCGATGCATTCGTGCATACAAGTATATTTTATATTATACTAATGGGACTCACACATTTGTACTATCTTTGATGAGATTGCTAGTCAATGGTACATTTGCATGTTCTTTCGTGCATTTGTATATCACATTTGTACATTTACAACACATTTGCACCATATTTAAGGGGTGATAAGATTTTCCTTCAATGATTTGATGTGTCCTACGCAGTTATGTTATCCTGCCAAGCCCTTTATCTAAAGGGAAGCTTAGTTTGGTGGCGAGCTATCGAGTTCATTAGAGGTCCTTTATAAGTCCAATATTATTCTCATTTTGCAATTTTAACTCATTTTATCATTTTGTAATTTTAAATTTAGCTTAAAATCTTTTTTTATTTTATTTTTTATTTATATTCATTTTTTTTTAATGTGTAGGTTCCTTGACCATTTAATTTTGGCAGCATCCTGGTATGTTCCCTATGTAGGGGCGTCATTAAGAGTGCTAGGCCTACCCATCACATAACAAAAGGCACCTATGGTCTTCAGCCACCTGTTTAAAGGCTTACAATTTTTCCCTCCATGTTAAGAAGGTTTTATTTCTCTCTCTTCAATGGGAAAGAGGAGATAGAGAAGAAAGGGCAAGGGAATTAGGGAGAGAAAGAGGAATAGAGAGAAATTTAGATAGAGAAAGGTTGTGGAGGGTGAGGGACAAAAAAGAATGAGGTTTCAATAGAGAGAAAGAGATAGTGAGGGAAATGGAGAGATGATGAGTGAGTGAGAGAGAAAGTTAGAGGGAGAAAGAAAGATGGAGAGAGCTATAGTTAGAGAGATTACAAGAGAGGGTGAGGGAGAAGTAGATAGAGAAAAATAATGAGTGAAGGTGATGGGTGAGAGAAATAGAGAGAGAGAGTATAGGAGAGAGATGACAGAGAAAAGAGAGTAAGAAGAGAGGATGGAGTGAGAGAGTTAGATAAAAAGAAGCGAGAGGAGAGAGATACAATGGAGGGGAGGGGAGGGGAGGGGAGGGGAGGGTGGGTAGTGGCGGTTGCGGTGGTGTACGGTGGCAATGATCGGTAGGCTATTGGGGTTACTTGTGCGCGAAGAGTGGCTACAGTCGCATGCATGATACTTGTGGGCTGCGGGCAGGTGTAGCAGGTGGGGTCGAGTGACAATGGCTTGCGGAGTGGCTAGTGACTTGGGCTATTAGATGGGTGGTGTGCATTTGTGCAAGAGAGAGCATGAGGGAGAGAGGTGACTTAATCTGGGTGAGTGAGAGAGGCGCAAGAGAGTGAGAGCAGGAGTGAGGGAGGCAACAAGGTCGCACGTGTGGTGATGTGCGAGGGATGGCAACGAAGAGGGTTGCTATGTGTTGCGGGAATGGAGAGGAGTGGGATGTAAGAGATGTTATATATATATATCGTTCTTTTTTTGTTTTTATTGAAATAATAATAATTATTATAAAAAAGGTAATTTGATTTCTTTAATGTTGAGCATGATGATTATTATGATTATTATTATTTATGTATGTTCTTGTTACTTATGCAAATCAGAGCATATCATTATCTTGCACGTGTGAGTTTTTGTCACGTGAAGACTGATCAATATAGGTGTTTGTTTAAGCTGTTTTAGATGCCACGATGCGCCAATGCCTTTGATTAAGAACCTTCCTAAATAACTCTCTCGATTAGGAAACTTCCTGATTCTCTCCCAATCAAATCGACCGTCCATCAAAATATTGAACCCGAACCGACCTCGAAATTTTTCGGGTTGGGTCCGGATTGGATTTCGGGTCGGGCTGCATATTGACACCCCTTATAAATAATATATTCTTTTCTTAATATTAGTCTAATCATCATATTTTAATTAAATGTAATTATCATAATTTTATTAATTAATTAAAATATTTATACTTTTTACTAATTAGAAAGAAATTATATGTAAATCCTCATCTTCTCCCTCCCACGTTAAAATTATCGAAATCCTCACCTTCTTAACATTTTGCACCCAAAGCTTAAAACCTCATCTCCTCTTCTGCTCCTAAATTCTTGAAACCTCATCTTCCCCCCTTCCACACCCAAACTCTTGAAACACTAGTCTTCTCACCCTTCCATGTCCAAATTTTCAAAGCCCTTATCTTTTCCCCTTCTTTACCCAAATTGGTGCTGTAGTACTTATTATTTTTAGTTCATCAGTATGTATTTGAGATATATATCAATAATTTAAAATTAATGATATTTATCACCTTTCAACTATCACTGTCTTGACGGATTAAAAAAAAAGCTACAACTAAAAGTCAATTGCAGTATTTTGAAATAATGCTCATCAAAATCATTTTTTTTAAAGATCCCTCCATAATCTTTTATTTATGTCAAATCCTGGAAATAAAATAATGTCATTTATCCTATTATATATCATTTGATTCGATTGGTATTAATTTTAGAGATTTTGACTTTAACAACGGAATGTGTAGTTTCTCATTGAAGATTGTCAAGTAAAGCTGTAAAATAAGATAAAAAATTATTTTCTATAAGTTCATTTATAATATATATTAAAAAGGATATTACAAGGTCTTCGAAGGTAGAATCAATTACTTATTGTTTTATTTTAATGCCACGAGGAAGTGATAGACATAATTTAATATGTTTAACCAAAATAATTAGATTAAAAGAGGTTTTTTTTTCTTTTTAGATTGTTCTTATTCATGAGCTTTTTTTATTTAAAATTTTTCTACTTATGTTGGTTCATAATGTCTCATAATGTCAATTTATCGTGGTAGCTTTTTGGTTATGCCATCATTCTCTTTAAATTCTGCATCCATCACTTGGAACCAAGGTCTCGAAACTTTTTTGGTTTATTCGTTAAGGGATGTTGAAAGCTTAAGATCTTAGCTGTTTGACTTGTTGCAACATAGGTTGACATATAAAATGTTAACTTTTTTTGTTCTATTTGATAGACTTTTATGCAAAATGAGTATATACATGAAAATATTTGAGTAGCACCAGTGGCAGATCAAATTAGAGAGAGTTGTCTTAGAAGGTTTGGTCACATAAAATGTCGGCCTTCCGATGATCCTGTTAGGAGAGTAGATGTATTAGATCCGGCTTATGTTAAAAAAGGTTGAGGTAGACCTAAAAAGACTTGGTTGTAAAATATTAAAAATGACTCTTTTTTTATTAGATTTAAATGACAATTTGACTCTTAATAGGACATAATAGAGAAAAAAGATTCATGTAGTTGACTTTACATAGTGGGACTGTGGGATGAAGGCTTGTTGTTATTTTTGTTGTTATTGTTATTGTTGTTGATGATAGACTTCATTTTTTGTTGATTTCATTGGCTACAACACGATATGGTTAATAATTAGATAGTTTAAACACATTCAACCATTATTAACAATCTCACTATATTAAAATGATTTATATAACACTTCGGCTTATGAAAAACTAATCTGTCCGGAAGAAAGTAATCTAGCCAGATAAGTTTTTACAAAAATATTTTTTAATGCTTAGTGCTCATGCTTATGTTTCTAATAATAGGGCATGTTGGCATTGGGGAAATGGAAAGCGGTCTTGCTCAACCTTTGCTATTAAATTCAGAAGATAAAGAAAATGATGGCGGAGAAGAATTTGATGATAGTGAAGAGGCTCCTGAGGACTCTCGCATGCCCGCAAATTCTATTTGTTCAGCTTATAGGCTACTTACACCATCAGTAAAGGTTTGTAGTTCTTCTTGGATATTTTGAGAGATTATTGAACTAGAGGTTAAGTATTATGAAAGTGGAGTGTCCTGTTTCATCTATGACTGATGCTGGTTTGCACTTTCCTTTTCTTGTTTACAGTTGATGTTTCTTAGATTTCTCATAACATATGGAACACTGATTCAGTATGAGATAAATTTATTGCTTAAAATGTGCTTTAAGCATTATGAATATCAGTAAAATCATTATGGTAGCCTATTTATCAATGAGACATTTCTGTTTGAGAGGTCATAAAAAACTTAAATGTACTATGGAGCAGATAGGCATGAAAATTTTGTATTATGCGGTTAATTTTCATGCTTTTTTCAGTTACGAGGCTTGGTTGGTTGCTTTTTCAAGGATATCCAGTATAGGGGTGTAAGTGAGCTGAGCTAGCCGAACTCGACTCGATATCGAGCTCGCGAGCTCGAGTTTGAGCTTGACTAGGCTCGACTTGCGAGCTCGCGAGCCCGAATGAATGTTCAATTATTTTTTAAATAATTATTATTTCCTTACATTTGAATGGTTTAAAAAAATTAATGATTATAACTAATAAATGTTGTAGTAGTAAAGTAGTAGCAGCTTCAAAAAAATTATATAAAACGTCTCCCAAAGTAAAAAAGTTGTAGGCATTAATGAGCATTTCAGGTCTTTTCTCTGCACAAGAAAAAATGCAAGTCAACCATGGTAAAAAAAAAAACCGCAGGTATTAATTATCATGCCCCGAGATCTAACTTGGAAAGAATGTCGATCAAACCAGCCATTTACCAGAGTCATCTATAGTCTCCAATTAATAACAGTCTATAAAAAGTCTATAAATTTAAAACATCCATATACAAGTCGATCCATATCTCAAAATATCATATACAATACTCAGGAACTATGCTAAAACCACAGGTACTGAAATCTATCCTGTCCTGAGTACAAAAGATTCAAAATCATCAAAAGAACTAAAAACCTGTAGATCCTGATCAACTTCTATCCCCCTGCTCCCGAGCCCTGACCTGAAAAGTATCAACCACATATAATGAGCTTTACAAAGCCCAGCAGGTCACCTAATACCTATAACTGAAATCAAAGCACTGTACTGCTATCAATATGCATGTCAGTCAATCAAATTCATAACAGTCAATGAGTCTATGCAATACGGAAATCCATAGTCAATGAAATCAAGTCTATCAATGCAGCAGCGGGCAAATCAATAAACCAAACTCAATCAATACACGTCAATTTCGAAGAAATCCGTACACAGAAGAAAATCAATCAATCCGTCCAATCAGTCGTATCGAATCAATCGATCAAATCAAGTCAATGAAATCGATTAGAAAAACAGTACAATAAAGCTCAATCTATACTAGCAATGAATCAAATGCAGCAGGTAATACGGTGCAGAAACAATAGTATCAATGAATCTATAATCAATAATGTCAATGAATCTATAGTATCCATGTCCATAGCATCAATTGAATCAATACAATATCTATATCCATCCATATCAATATCTATGCTCAGTGGTATCAATGCTCAGCGATCAATCAATGAAATCGTACGATACAGTAAATCCATAAATCCGATCAAATCAATAAAGCAGTAAATCCATATGTCAATACAGTAAACATGCATTCAATACAATAATACTGAACAAGTACAATCAACTGGCTATGTTGCTGTTGTAGAATCCATATTGCTGTTGTAGATATCCATACGTTGGTTTCAATAAAAAGAGTCGTCACTCTATTGCCCGTCGGCCGCCCGTCGGCATATCCATAAGAACTCCTTATGACTCCCACCCATATATCCATAATCGATGTTTAAAGGAAAGCCCGTCGGCCCACCATCCTGTACAGGTCAATCAATCTCCAACCAACATTCAACCTGGTTCCACTTGTGTTCCAGTATTCAATAGTCAATCAATATTCAATTCAATAATCAATTCAATAATCAATATTAAAGCAATCTAGAACAATCATATCAATATTCATATACATAGCAATGCAATCTATCAATTTCAGACAAGTCAGAAATCATACGAAAATCGGGCAGAGTAACGGCAGTCTATCAAATTTACACAAAAATCCTACAAAATCACAATTCACCAAATTACAACAGAATGTTCACGACAACAATATAAGACTATTCTTCTACAGAATCCATATCAAATAACATCATGATATTTTTCTATTCAATTAAAATCGCGTAGAACCAATTCCGACCGGTAAAATCATCGTAGAAAATACTCAAATCGTGTACAATATTCATATCTATAACATTCTAAAAGTTGTGCGGTAAAAGTTGTGTCTGTACAAAACCGGATCCAAAATTCGACTACGAAAACACAAAACAGTGCACATCTCGATCAAAAATCAATATCTCTGAAAACAGAAATAGGATTCAGAGTCCTTACCACGAGATCTTCACTTTTCCCAACAGCGGCGTCGGACGAAAAGCGCTCCGTGGCCTCCGAAACCAAGCTTTCTTCTCTTTTCCTTTCTCTTTCTCTCTCCTCAGATATTTTCGTTTTATAAAAAATGATTTTCTCTCTCCTCAAAACGAGCTGATTTCCTTATATCATTCGTCTGATCGGCCCGGCCGATCGCCACATCGTCCTGGCCGATGTGAACAAAATCCAATCGGCCCTGGACGATTTCTCAGGACGATGCTCTCGGGATTCTTGTCGTATCTGATCGTCCCCGGCCGATCCAAAATCGGTCTGGACGATCCAGTCTAGAAATCATTCCAGAAAACACTCCAGAAATCAGCCATTTTCAATGCACTGATCGGCCTGGACGATCTCAATATCGTCCCGGCCGATCTTGGGAGGAAAATCCAATTCAGAGAGGAACAGTAAGGGAACGAGATCTCACAATCTCCCCACCTTAGAAAAATGTCGTCCCGACATTTTTCTACAGGTACAAAGCAAAAACAACGCAAAACAAATCGATCCAAATCAAAATTAAAACTCGTCGAAATCCATACAGAACACACAATGCAATCAATCAAATGTCAATATGCATGATCAAATGTCAATGTCAATCGGTTAGTCAAATCAATCTTACCAGTAGAACTTTCCGGTCGTTGTTGATCCTCATGATGCTGCAAACTGTAGACACGTGACACCACTGGAGGAAGTGCAGGAGGTCGTGACGCAACTGTCTCCCTCTGATCTCTGACCGATCTATCAATCATCCTGTTTCCCGATCTCTCACTGTAGGCTCTCGAGCCAACAGTCCTCTGCTGTCCTGTACCAGTGCCAGAATCAGTCCTTCCGCCCAATCCTTTCTGAGGACAATTCGCTGCTCTATGCCCTTGCTGTCCACAATGAAAGCACTGTCCCGTCAACAGGTAGCACCGACCTGCATGTCGTCTACCACAGTGAATGCACTCTCCAGAACTACCAGACGATACTACCGATGCAGATCGCGATGCAGATCCCTTCAAATCATCATACCTGCTTTTCTTCTCTCTATCTCTGTCTCTACCTGAATCATCTCGTCGTACCTCATCTCTCCTCCTCCTGGTATCATCATACCTCGATATTGGTGTTGTCAAATCAATCTCTATCAATCGGGCCCGCTCCACACCAGCTCAGAAAACTCATGTATCCGGAAGGGAACAAGTGGGTGTCTCAGCTCTCTGTTCAATCCATGCAGAAATCTATAGCATTTTTCCTCGGCAGTAGGAATCAGATGAGCAGCATACCTCGCAAGTGCAGTAAACTCGGCCTCATACTGCATCACTGACCTGCGGCCTTGCTCCAATCTCATGAAAGCTTCTTGCTTCTGTCGCTGAGCTGACAATGGTACAAATCACATCCTGAACACTGCGGTGAACTCATCCCAGGTGATCTCAGCATTGGTCTTCCCCTGGAATTTCTCTCTCTGCTGTCCAATCCACCATCTCTCCGCTTCACCCTCAAAAAGAAACACAGCCAAAGGTACCTTTCAATTTCCCGGATACTGCATGCTGTCAAAGATCTTCTCCACCCTCATGATCCAATCTTCAGCAGCCTGAGGTCCCACAGCCCCTTTGAACAACGGAGGCTTCAGCTTGTGAAACATCTACAAGTGTCTGTCTGCCTCTTCCTCTTTGCTCCCACTCATCTTGCTCTGCGCATCACCCATGACATGTGCTATCGCAGTAGCCAACTGCATCATACTCTCTGAATGTACTGGAGCTGCGCTGTGTTGCTCATTCGGTATACTGGATTCTACCGGAGGATCCATATCTTTTCACCTGCACAATTCAGAAGAAATGATATACACATGCAATGATGTATGCCAATGAAGCTCTTACAGCTACCCATTCTACCCAACTCTCAATCCAATCTTACAACTCTGGTAACAATCCATTCTTCCAATAACACTGCTCTGATACCAACTTATCATGCCCCGAGATCTAACTTGGAAAGAATGTCGATCAAACCAGCCATTTACCAGAGTCATCTATAGTCTCCAATTAATAACAGTCTATAAAAAGTCTATAAATTTAAAACATCCATATACAAGTCGATCCATATCTCAAAATATCATATACAATACTCAGGAACTATGCTAAAACCACAGGTACTGAAATCTATCATGTCCTGAGTACAAAAGAATCAAAATCATCAAAAGAACTAAAAACCTGTAGATCCTGATCAACTTCTATCCCCCTGCTCCCGAGCTCTGACCTGAAAAGTATCAACCACATATAATGAGCTTTACAAAGCCCAGCAGGTCACCTAATACCTATAACTGAAATCAAAGCACGGTACTGCTATCAATATGCATGTCAGTCAATCAAATTCATAACAGTCAATGGTCAATGAGTCTATGCAATACGGAAATCCATAGTCAATGAAATCAAGTCTATCAATGCAGCAGCGGGAAAATCAATAAATCAAACTCAATCAATACACGTCAATCTCGAAGAAATCCGTACACAGAAGAAAATCAATCAATCCGTCCAATCAGTCGTATCGAATCAATCGATCAAATCAAGTCAATGAAATCGATTAGAAAAACAGTACAATAAAGCTCAATCTATACTAGCAATGAATCAAATGCAGCAGGTAATACGGTGCAGAAACAATAGTATCAATGAATCTATAATCAATAATGTCAATGAATCTATAGTATCCATGTCCATAGCATCAATTGAATCAATACAATATCTATATCCATCCATATCAATATCTATGCTCAGTGGTATCAATGCTCAGCGATCAATCAATGAAATCGTACGATACAGTAAATCCATAAATCCGATCAAATCAATAAAGCAGTAAATCCATATGTCAATACAGTAAACATGCATTCAATACAATAATACTGAACAAGTACAATCAACTGGCTATGTTGCTGTTGTAGAATCCATATTGCTGTTGTAGATATCCATACGTTGGTTTCAATAAAAAGAGTCGTCACTCTATTGCCCGTCGGCCGCCCGTCGGCATATCTATAAGAACTCCTTATGACTCCCACCCATATATCCATAATCGATGTTTAAAGGAAAGCCCGTCGGCCCACCATCATGTACAGGTCAATCAATCTCCAACCAACGTTCAACCAGGTTCCACTTGTGTTCCAGTATTCTATAATCAATCAATATTCAATTCAATAATCAATTCAATAATCAATATTAAAGCAATCTAGAACAATCATATCAATATTCATATATATAGCAATGCAATCTATCAATTTCAGACAAATCAGAAATCATACGAAAATTGGGCAGAGTAATGGCAGTCTATCAAATTTACACAAAAATCCTACAAAATCACAATTCACCAAATTACAACATAATGTTCACGACAACAATATAAGACTATTTTTCTACAGAATCCATATCAAATAACATCCTGATATTTTTCTATTCAATTAAAATCGCGTAGAACCAATTACGACCGGTAAAATCATCGTAGAAAATACTCAAATCGTGTACAATATTCATATCTATAACATTCTAAAAGTTGTGCGGTGAAAGTTGTGTCAATTCAAAACCGGATCCAAAATTCGACTACGAAAACACAAAACAGTGCACATCTCGATCAAAAATCAATATATATGAAAACAGAAATAGGATTCAGAGTCCTTACCACGAGATCTTCACTTTTCCCAACAGCGGCGTCGGACGAAAAGCGCTCCGCGGCCTCCGAAACCAAGCTTTCTTCTCTTTTCCTTTCTCTTTCTCTCTCCTCAGATATTTTCGTTTTATAAAAAATGATTTTCTCTCTCCTCAAAACGAGCTGATTTCCTTATATCATTAGTCTGATCGGCCCGGCCGATCGCCACATCGTCCTGGCCGATGTGAACAAAATCCAATCGGCCCTGGACGATTTCTCAGGACGATGCTCTCGGGATTCTTGTCGTATCTGATCGTCCCCGGCCGATCTAAAATCGGCCTGGACGATCCAGTCCAGAAATCATTCCAGAAAACACTTCAGAAATCAGCCGTTTTCAATGCACTGATCGGCCTGGACGATCTCAATATCGTCCCGGCCGATCATGGGAGGAAAATCCAATTCAGAGAGGAACAGTAAGGGAACGAGATCTCACATTAATGAGCTTCAAAACGTCACCCAAGGTCTTTTCTCTGCCGTTAAAAAGCAACCGCAAGTCTTCCACGGCTGTGATTGTGTCCACGCTCCACAAGAAAAAACGCAACATCGTCTTTTTCTTCTTCGGCTTTGCGAGTTACGCGGTAGACTGGCTCTTTTACGACGAGCTCATCAGCTAGCTCGCGAGCTTCTCTTTATTGTACGAGTAGAGCTCGAGCACGCACTTTGAGCTCTACTCAAGCTCGAGCTTGATATTTGGCAGGCAAGCTGAGATCGAGTTAGGCATGGCTCGACTCATTTACACCTCTAATTCAGTACATATTGTACTCTATTTTTATTGATGCGTTGTGTACACTATTTATCAGTTTTTTTTTTTTTTTTTGCTTTCTTTCTCTGAATCTTGATCCGTAATGACCTGCCCCTAAAAATTACAAATAGATGTTACACCTATTAACAATGTCCTCAATAGTTATTAAGTCATACCATTATTTCATTTTCTCCAACTTTATTGATTATTACGTGAAAGGTTAAAGTCGCTTTTTGTTTAACAATAATCCATTTGTCTTTCATAAGAATAAGGTTTAAATTTTCCATGTTGATGCTCATATCAGCTGGACATTGTGTAGGCATTGTGTATGGTGGTGTTGGAGTACACCATGCAGTTGGACGATGTGCACAATGTTTTGAAGAAAAAAAAGGAGATGGACAAGCGGAAGAGAAGGATGGCTTAGGAAGCAAAAGGAGACTTCAATGAGCATATTAGAATACAAATCTCATTAGTTCCTATTTCATTTTACTTGGTCTTTTGTTACGTGCTTTCCCAATTTGGAAGAACCGAATCTAGCTAGGGCTGGGTGGGAGCCAGTAGAGCAAGGGAGGGGTTCGGCCCTCTTGTTGGGCCCATGAAGGATTTAGTTCAATAATTAATATGTAAGAAAGAAAAATAGAGGGAGATTGATTTAGGAAGGTTTTAATTATAATTGGGTGGGAATTGATTTTGGAAATCAAATTAACATTGGGTTGGGAACCAATTAAGGAAAGGGGCTAGCTTAGGAGGAAATTTGGGAAGCCTATTTAAGGTTAATCATATTATATTTTCAGTTATGCAGAATTTTTGTTTGCTGTAATTTTATTTAAGAGTCTCCTAGTGACGGTTAGGATTTGTGGGGGAGCTAATCTACCTCTTGAATAGTAGATCAATTGTATATTGCTTTGCTTTTGAAGAAGAAATCCAAAAAAAACAAACATTATGTTGTGTCCTATGCTTTTCCTCTCTCTTGTTTGTTGTTTATTACTAACAACATGCATCAAATTGGTATCAGAGCGAGGTTTTTGGAGAGATGGAAGCAAAGAAGGTGAATGTGTGTGAGGGGAATTGGAGCAAATCAAATCTGGGATGGAGGAAATGTATCAACTATGGAAAAGCAGATTATGAAGAAGATAATGGAGATGCAATCCAAAGCTCCACCGATGGTTTCAATTGCTAACCCTCACCGTGATTTAACCAGGATTCCCTTGGCCGAATCAAAGGGAAAGGAGATTGGAAATGAGGAGCTCGACGAGGAGAATTTCTTTCATCAAGAGTCATCCCCTGATGGTCCGATAAGGGGCAGATCATGGTTTCCGAAATAGGGGACAGTAGGAAGGGAGTTTTATGGTGGGTGTTATGGAGGAGGTGGTTGGGCGATTGATTATTACAGGAGGCAATTTGGGAAAGGGGAGTGGACAATCAGAGAGGGACGTGGATGAGCCGAGCCATGCAATCGGGTCATGGGAGGCGGATGGAAGAAATGTGAGATGTCCACCCTTGATACACAAGGGCAACTATAGGCGGAAGAGGAAGTTGGGGTGGAGAAGCGATGAGGAGGAAGTTGAAGATGCTAGTTTTTGAAGGGGAGATTCCCATGGATTGAGTATACTGGGTGGAAAGGTATTTTGAGGCGAATGGATTGAGAGAGGAGGAGAAGCTTATAGTTGCAAGGCTATGTCTGGAGGGGAAAGGCCTCACGTGGTTCTAGTGGAAAGAGGCCAGATACCCCATCCGCTCTTGAGAGGAGTTTAAGGATTTCTTGTTGGAATGTTTCTGAGCCATTTGGGATGGAGATCTACATAAGCAATTCATGGCCTTGCTTAGGAGGGGACCATCATGAAATACAGGGAGACATTTGAGTTGTTGTCGGGACGACAAAGGAATTTTAGAGGCGGTCATGGAGGAAAATTTCATGAAGGGCATCAAGCCCGACATACGAGCAGACCTTTGATTGCTAAGGCCGAAGGGGGTTGAATGAGACGATGGAGCTAGCACATATAGCAGATGATCGGAGGCACATGGAGAGAAGCAGTAAGAGCAGAGTTGCGGGAGGCTCTTATAGAAGTACCTCAATTTCATTGGCATTGAGTACCCAAACGGTATCATTTTAGCGGGAGGCACCAAGGGAGAATAGTGGGGGAGTTCGCCTCGAAGCCAACTTTAAGAAACTCACAGAGGCAGAGATACAAGACAAGAAAATGGAGGGTCTATGCTTTCGCTGTGATGAGAAATATGTACCAGGCCATCAGTGTAAGGACCACACACTCCAGGTTTTTCTATTTTGTGAGGAGGAAGAGACTGACAGTGAGGATCTGGTGGAGGAAGTAGAAGAAGGAAGAGAGCACCTACACCTTAATGTAGCGGAAGTATTCCTAAATTTTGTGATGGGATTTATTCCAAATCACACAATGAAGGTGAGGGGACAGATAAGGGACCAATCAATAGTGGTTTTGGTGGATGGCGGGGCTACTCATAACAGAAAAGGTAGTCTACAAACAGAAAACCTTGGCACAGAGATGAAATGAGAAGTTATCACCTCGATACTTTGGTCTATATGAGGTAGTGGAATGCATTGGGGTCGTGGCATATTGCCTACAACTACTACCTGTTGACTGTAATTGCTCATACCACTGAATCTCCTGACCGACATACACGACACAACCGCCCCCGATCCCACCTCACGATGATTATCGCCAAAACGAAGCGACTGTTCGTTCAAAAATCACAAACCGCCTCTCTCACGACGTAAAACCGAAGAACCCTCTCTCATTCAGGATAAACACGCACACAAAGCTCTGAGAACCGGAAGAAAATCACAAGACAAGGAAGTTGGACGACTTACCTCTACTCCCGCGAGAGATCGCCGGCCTCCATCGACTCCATAGGTCAAGCCCGACCAAGCCTCCTCTGCTTTCGACACATCCTCCTTCCTCATGCTCCGGTATAAGCAAACGAACATGACGTCCGTCCTCCCGCCTGAGCCGACCGACGCCGTCGTCCTCCGGCCAAGCCGACGCCGCCTCCGCCTTCGCCGAGACCTCCCGTGCGTGACTTCCGCCGTCTCCGATACCTAGCCCGATCGGGGGCCTCTTCCCGATTCCCCTCTCCTCTATTATATGTATTATATAATATATATTATATAAGATATATATATATATATATATATATATATATATATATATTATATATTATATAAGATATGTGATTATATATATATATATATATATATATATATATATATATATATATATATATATATATAATGAAAAAAAAAAGGAAAAAAAAATTAAAAAAAAAAGAAAAGAAAGAGCGAGACGAGTGGAGAGAAATAATTTTCAACAGGTGTCGAAGACCCCGGACGTCGTACCTTAGGTCCGACCGGGATGGTTTGAAATTGAAGACTTGCGCCGTTGATTTTTAATCCAGGCAGATGGTTTTAAAATCTTGAAGCCCTCGCGCCATTGATCTTAGATCTGGGCGGAATGAAACCAAATTGAAGACTTCACGCAGTCGATCTTATATCCTGGTGGGATGGTTTAAATTCGAATCCCCTACGCCGTTGACCTTAGGTCCGGGTAGGAAGAAATTACGGCAGTGCCGTCCCGATTTCTCCCTCGGTGGGGAGGAGACGCCGGGAGGTTGCCGAAATTTTCAGTGACAACAAAGGACTTGGACTAGAAAAAATGATTGATTTGATCATAATTAAAAAATAATAAAATAATAATAATAATAATAAAATCAATTTTAAATTAAAATTTGATCGAATGATGTTGGACTTAAATTCGAACTGGACTCAAATTTGAACTTGACCTTAATCATGATCTCGCACTAAAAGAAATAATAAAATTACTCGGGCCACTTTCAAATCATTTTGGAATTTTACACATGTAAGCTTTCTCTTATAGAGGATTGCTCATCCAAAGATTAAAGAATTACAATCTCTTCCAAATTAAAAGACAACACTCCCAAATATAGATCCATTCTTTTCAATCATATACATATATTCATCATTGCATTAGATGTACTCTTATGAGTCAAAGGATTCAGTTTTCATAAATATATAGGTTATATGTACCCCTTAGTCAAATCAAAATCATACATTTGCACACATGAGGTGTAACACAAGATACTTTAAAAAAATATTGCAATAGACATTAAACATTTAAAAGATTATTGTATGCAAGGGGTAGTATACCTAGCAATGGAATGTTTAAAAATAAATTGAAAGAATTGTGAATGATGTTAAAAAGAGAGATAACTTTGAAGGAGAAATTAAGTTTAAGCAGATCATTCATTGTTGATTATGCTAGGGTTTATAATATCCATATGATTGAGTGCTTCTATGAGTCTCTTAAGAGAGAGATATGTTGTGTACCCATCAATACATCTTAAGATACGAGTATGGTGGAGATGCATTAAGAGGAGAAAAGAAAGAAGGTAACAGAAGATTCATAGCAACCAATACAATTCTCCTACGAACACTAGAATACGATCTTCTAATGTCTATTGGATAAACATCCCTTACAAGCTATAGTAGATGATACAATAAGCTTGAATAAATTAAACAACACATCTTATACAATCACCACTCAAACCTGATTTAGATTCACGCCACCGGATCCGCAACATGTATACAAGCGGACAGAAGGCGTTCGTAGGCCCCTTAAATGAAGTTTTGGGTATTTTCTAAATAAAATTACTCTAGCATAATAGATCATGTTTAAATATTTTAAAATCTCCCTTATGTATTAAATATGATCCCTTGAACTAAATATACCACTGCATGTGCTCCGACATAACTATTAAAGTTACAAACTCAAATCGTCGAGAATGCTGCGCATGATCAAATGCTACAACCCGCATGTGTTCCGATCGTAATATCTAAATCCCAAATCCGATGATTTGAGAATGCTGCGCAGGTCTAATATTCAAGTTTCATCCTCCTCAAAATGACTGGAGTCGACATGACTTGAAGTATAAAATACCTCTCAAAATTCTACAAAAATACAAGTGACCTTAATGTCACCCCGATGATGGCCGTGTTGATCGGAAATCTCAACCGGAGGGGTCAAATTTCAAATCTCAAATCTCAAATCCAATCAAATCTCTGAAATAAAATCTATCATCTAAAAACTCAAAAATAAAAAATCATCTGCCTCCCGCAATCATTTATCGAGGGTGATAAATTTGAAATTAACCTCAGCTCACAAAGAGCGAATGCATGTCGGGTGTATCACTACGATTCATCCTCAAATAGTCTCTTGCCAACAGGGACGTGGCACGTGCCCTCTGATCGAGTGGTTTCGCCACAAAATGACACCATTATATTACGATCATGGCCAAAGCCCGTATGTTCCCTAAAGGCGTCAAACCCTTGAGCGATGGATCATAGGGTATATTTGATAGGCATAAAGCCCTCTGTCAACTAAGGTGGATTCATATATATCCCCTTAGAAAAATATCAACCCAGGTCTACAAGGTATTCTTGGACGAAGCAACCCATGGCTGTCGACAAGGTGCCTTCTGTCAGGTTGGGTCGACTACCACCTCTGACTAAGTAGACCAGGGATCATGACAGCCCGGGACGACGGAACCATGGGATCTTGACATAGCTCGTCTTCATTCCCCCCACCACCATTTTTAAGTTTATGGTAATAAACTCTAAATTCCAAATTTCCAAATTCCAAATTCAAAATTTAAACCCTAAACTATTGCTATTATATGATAGGTTCATAACCTATGTGAACGCTTGAACGACTAGCCTTAATCGAAAGTTCTCTCTTGTTATCAGGAGGGGTAATTAACTATAGGGGCTTGCGCCTATAGGAAACCAGAACTCAGATCAAAAAGTCCTCACCAAATGAGGGCGAAATCTCTGGGTAGTGTCTTATCTAAAACCCAATCTGCCTTCTGAAAATTCCCCCAGAACCTAATCTCGTTAAAACTTTCTACTGTCATCGTCACACTTAACAGAAAAAATAAACCGATGGCGCAGAGAGGCCGGGATCACAACCACACATACAAATTGGAATTTTCGGAGCCCACACTACCGTCATCAGCCATCCACCCGGTGTTTCATGTGTCCCAATTGTGACAGGTGATAGGAGAGCATATTCAATCTTCTTCACTTTTCCCAACTTTGACGGACGTTATGGAGGTGTTATTAGAACCATTGGAGGTCATAGAAGTGCAACAGGGAGTACATGGAAGCAAGAAAGTGTTGATTAGGTGAAAGGATCTACTGGAGCACAAGGCCGGGTGGGAGTCCTACTAGATTATTCTGTAGCAGTTCCCTTCATTCCAACTTGAGGGCAAGGTGGTACTTTTGGGGGAGAGTATTGATGCATCGGCAGCCCTTGGGGGCCTGAACCTGAATAGATTTCAGCTCCTGTTGTTGGACCTAGTAAAACATTAATTCATTATGTGATAAGAGGAATTAAGGAAGGGATCAATTATGAAAGATTTCGTAATTGAAATTCAAATTATATAGGGAAATATATTAGGAAAGGTGGCTGATTTGGAGGAGATTAATTAAGAAATATTTCCTAATTAAAGGGAACATATTTGAAGGCAGATTTGGGGGCTGATTTGGAGAGGGTTAATTAGGAGATGTTTTCTAATTAAAGATAGATTTGGGGGCTGATTTGAGGGTTACTTATTATTTGCTATAAGTAGTACAATTTATGTTATGTTTTGTATGCAGAATTTTGTTTGTAGTCTTGCTGTCTACTATTTTGTGAGAGATCCTAACAGCGTGTGGGGTTTGGGAGAGAAAATTCTCCTCCCAAAAGAGGATCATTGTATCTTGCTTGTTCTTATTTTCTTGTTATCAATAAAAATCTGTTGTTTGCTGAATTTATTAGGGTTCGTTGTCTGTTTTTGATACCAAGGTGTATCATAGATCTAAAATGAGAAAAAAAATCTGGATTTTTAATGCTTTTTATTTCTGCATAATACAAAAAGGATTATATGGAGAAGCAATTGTATCACGACTAAAATGTATTAAGCAGAAATCCATTCTTTAACGTCTCAATTGACAGTCTTTTTAAATTAAGGGATCATTTAATTTTCATATTTATTTGTTTTCTTCAGGTTCAACTATTAATCTATTTCATGCTCAAATTTGGCATCGAGATTTTGTTGTCAGAATCAAGTGTCATTACTTCATATTACTTCAAGTGGACGACCAGTTCTGTCGCTATATTTCTTGCAATTCTAGGGCTCACGGTTCTTCCTGTTAATGCCATTGTGGGAAGTTACATATCCAACTTGTTTGAAGACAGGTAAATTAAGTTTCATGCTGAGATGTTATCCTAACTGTTGGAGTCACTGTACCTTTTATCTTTTTTGAATAGGTTCTTGAGGGTTTTGTATTTGTTTACATTTTAAAGTATTGGGGAGATCAAATTTAGCTTTCATTGAAACCTCTTTGTACAGTTAAGTGGAAAAGGAATTGGCTTAAGCTAACATTATCAGTAGTTAGAAAATATTTATTTAAACTATAATTGACTCCTTATGCAACATTCAACAATTATTAATGCTAAAGACATTCAAAATGCTGAACCTAAGTAGATTGGTTATAGAAGCAGTATGTCACGCAATGGGCAAATTATTAGGTCCGGTCACCGGACCTAGAAATAGGTCCGGATATCCACTAAAAATTTGACACGTGGAATGTACACGTGTCCGCAGAATTTTAAGTCAAGCGCACCAAAAGCGCAGGTAAAGCACATATAAAGCGCAGTCAAAAGCGAACTAAAGCGCACCCAAAGTGCACAGTCAAAGCACAGTCCACGTGGCAACTTTTTAGTGGATGTCCGGATCTATTTTCTAGGTCCGGTGACCGGACGTAATAATTTGGCCATGCAATGACCTTCAGGGCCTTGGGCTTTCTTTGGTTAACGTCCTCTAGATGGCAAAATTGTGACAAGTAGCTGTGGTTGATTTTGATTATCTTAAATGAACCACATGAATAAACTTACTTTGAGATAAAACAATGGAATAAAGTACAATAATGTTTACATGATTAATTGATATTTCATTGTGGAAAAGTTTTTACGATGTTAAAATTGAATGTGATCGAGTATGAGTTGAGTTGTGTCTCCTTATTGATTGTCAGATTGAACCAAAGCGTAAGCATATTTCATTTCCAATTTCAACTTTCATTGAAAATGATCGAAGCGACTTCCTCTTATTTCTATCCTTCAATCTCTGTCAAACAAAATTGAAAAGTTGGCACGACAGGACGCTCTCTCTCTTGTTCCTTATCTTCGATCGAACCCGCTGAAACTTTTCCTGTCTTCATCTTCAATCAATGCCGCTTGACAGCCCTCTGTCCTCCTAGGTTTTTTATTGAACAGAAACCGAACTAATATTTCTTTTTTCTCTCTGATTCCATCAAATTGATCAACGCCTTATGGTTCTTCTTCATCATTCATCTCTATCAGGTTGGGATGAAAAGATTGTGCACAATTTTTTCTTCTTCCTCAGTTTTCGCATGAACTCCTCTTCTATGTTTCCTCCAATCAAATCCATCAAACCATGCATTAGCACACGAATCATTTTTCTTTTTTTCTTTTTTCAATTAAAGCCGCATGAGGAGACACCCTCCTGCTCACAGCTGCACGCTCTCATCTTACTGAATCGATTACAGCGGCTCACTCACTTTCGCTCACTACTCGAATAGGGAAGATGGTTTGGCTGAATCAATTCAACCGGCCCTTATACATTTGGGGCTCCTGATGTCTCCTTTGCTCCCTCTTTCATGCACGAGCTTGCAACTGACCCAAGCCTAGTCAGTCTAGTCTAGGAGGATTCGACCTGGTCGGGACTAGTTTGTCTTTTTGGACCGCAATTCTACTTGATTTTACCATTTCGAGTTTGTTTGATGCATAGTTGAGCATATTTACACATGTTTAGGAACTTGGTTTGGTCAAATTGAGCCAAAGTAGTCTTGAGTGATATATTGGTGATTGGAGATCCTCTCGTCTGAAAATTTATGCTTTATCATATAGGTTTTCTTTTTCACAAACCCAGCAAATCTGATTCACATAACGTGATCTTTATTATGAAATGTGCATGATTTAAGAAAGTTGAGGCAAATTCATTGGATAGAATTTTATAGAGCTTCTCCAAAATATTATTTGACACCCTATGATAACACATTTTCCTCTTTTTGGTCCTAGTATTTTTAGTTAAAAAAAAAAAAAAGATTCAAGTGTTTGTTTCTCTAGCTTCATAATTTGAGGGCTCTGTAAGATTGCTCTTACAAACAACTTCGAAGCAGCTTTGTTTCATTAGCTTTTAACCATCTGGTATCCTGAATTACAACTAGCTGATAGAAAATGTCATTGCAGAATGAGTAATTATCATGAATGAAAGGAACAGAATAAAAGATATTGTGAAACATAGAAAGAAAGGAAAAAAAAAGTTCATGAACTTACAAGTTGCAACTTATTCGATAGCTTTTGATCTTGAATACCATGGTTAGCTTTGTATTTAGTCTATACCATAATATTTCTTAACAGTCTCTTGATCATCCCTAAGCTGTTATTTTACAGGAAAATCTTATTGGCATCTGAGATTATGATGTTAGTAGGCATAGCCTTAAGCTTCCATGTTACAAGTTCTTATACAGTGATCCAATATGTCTCCTCTGCACTCATCACCTTTGTATCTGCTGAAGTCCTTGAAGGTAAATAATTCATTTGAAGTTCAAACTTTTTGATTTTTTAATCAAAATTTCATGCTTCCATCATTGTGTAGGCTGTAAAACTAAAAAGAAAATACAGAAACTGTCTCTTCTCTGATCTAAACTGCGCTCTCTTCTTTGTTGCTTCCAGGTGTCAACTTATCCCTCCTGTCTCGAGTAATGTCTTCGCGGCTTGCTCGAGGAACTTACAACGGCGGACTTCTGTCGACAGAAGCCGGGACATTGGCACGGGTTGCTGCAGATGGCATGATAACATTGGCTGGGTTCTTGGGTGAAAGCAAACTCCTGAATGTTACCCTTCTTCCTTCTGTATTGATCTGCATTGTCTCCATTGCTGCCACATTCCTTACCTTCAACTCTCTCTTCTAAAGAAACAAACCATCTTCCCAAACTCCTCCAGTTATTATGGATATTTGGCTGTTTTTTTTTTCTATTGGTTTGCCTGTATGTAAAGAATTAAGCCAGCCGATTCATTTATTTTTTAATTTAATAAATGTTGTTCTTCTCTGTAGTGAGCAACATGGTTTCATTGCATTTGCTGAGGCTGTTCAGAAGCATAGAATGATGATTTGAATGAGCTCTATGATGAGTGTAAAGTATATTTGAATCAACTCTTTAAAGAGGTTCTTTTTTAGCTCAATAAAAAGTTATTTTTTTAGTGGAGAAGCTGATTTTTTTTTTGTTCTTTATCTACCTGATAATAATAAATATTGCATTGAAATTTTGATTTAGGCTTCGTTAGGGAGGATTTTTTTATTGCTGTTGAAAATAATTTTTTAATATAAAAATTTTTAGCTTAAAATTTTTTTGTACTAAACCAATGTTCTAGAAAACTATAATAAATTTGTTTCAAACAACAACAACTTCAAGCCTTTATCCCACTACATGGAGTCGGTTATATGAATCCTTTTTCTTCATTGTGTCCTATTAAAAGTCAAATTCTCGTTTAAATCTAATAAAGAAAGGTCATTTCTAATATTTTCTAACCAAGTCTTTTTAGGTCTACCCCTACCTTTCTTAACATAAGTCTTAATACCTCTACTCTCCTAATCGGGTCATCACAAGGCCGCCGTTTTATATGACCAAACCATCTAAGGCGACTTTCTCTAATCTTATCTTCTACTGGATCTACTCCAACCTTTTCACGTATATGCTCATTTCGTATCCTATCTCTAAGGGTAAAGCCACTCATCCACTTGAGCATCCTCATCTCTGTCACACTTAACTTAGTATTATGCTTCTCTTTAAAAGGCTAACATTCGGCACCATAAAGCATTGCAGGCCTCACTACCAACTTATAGAATTTTCCCTTAAGTTTGAGGGGTACATTTCTATCACATAACAAGCCCGATGCATTCCTCCACTTCAACCATCCAACTTGAATTCTGCTGATAATATCCCCATCTATTTCACCATCACTCTGAACAATAGATCCCTAAACCCTAAAACGTGTACTCTTATTAATGACTTGATCGCCCAAAATCACAATCCCCTCACTAGGTCTATTACTACTAAAATTTCACTCCATATATTCCGTTTTAAATCTACTCAAGCGAAAACCTTTAGACTCTAAGGTTGACCTCCATAATTCAAGTTTACCTTCGACTCCCTCTCTAGTCTTATCAACAAGAAGAATATCATCAGCTAAAAGCATACACCAAGGTACATCCTCTTGCAAATGTCTAGTGAGAACATTCATGACTAAAGCACAAAGATATGGGCTTAAGGCTGATCCTTGATGTAACCCAACTGAAATAGGGAAATACTTGGTCAATCCACCTTGTGTTTGAACACAAGTAATAGCTCCTGCATACATATCTTTAATGATTTCAATATAAGTATTATTGACTCATTTCTTTTCAAGAACTCTCCATAGCACTTCTCTTGGAACTTTATCGTATGCTTTTTCTAAATCAATAAATATAATATGTAGATCCTCCTTATTTTCTCTATATTTCTCCATCAAACCTCTTAATAAATGTATGGCTTCCATAGTCGACCTACCCGGCATGAATCCAAATTGATTTTGAGAAATATTAGTATCACGCCGCAACCTATGCTCCATAATATATTCTTAATATTCTCTCTCTCTCTCTCTCTCTCTCTCTCTCTCTCTCTCTCTCTCTCTCTCTCTCTTTGAAACAAGAAGTTTTAAAAGTGAAAACATAAAAGTATAATTTATTCTAAACAAAATTTTATTTGGGCTTAAATAATTTTGTAATAAAAAATTTTTAATTCAAGAAATTTTTGTGAGAGAAAGTTATTTAAAAAAAATTATTCTAAATAAAGTTAAAGTTGTGATTTTATAAGAGGTAAATAAAATATTATAATAACTAATTTCTTTTTATACATTTATCTTAAAATAAACTCAATAATTTTTAAAATCATTATGAAAAATATATCAAACAAATTAATGTTATTTGAATTTACAAACATACAAAAAAATTGTTCTAAATAATTTTGTTTGGGAGACATAATTTAACTCGTTTAATTATATTGATGATATATGAATACTTACCATAATCTCAACATAATAGTAAGCCAAATGATCGATTGTTCTCTCCAATTATTTGTCCTAAAATGAAATAACATTAGTAGCTGGATATCCAGGCTGGGATGATGAGAACTCTTTGCCATATCTAACCGACAATTTCCCTTTCCAAGCTGCTGTACCTAACCCTATATGCGAGATATATATACTAAGTTCCAAGAACAAGGCAAGGACAAGCCCATCGTTCTCTTCTGAATCCATAGTGGTTTCATTTTAGTCTCTGTAACAAATTTGCCGTTTTGTGTTGCAACCAAGAGAGAGAGAGAGAGAGAGAGAGAGAGAGAGAGAGAGCTTTCTTAGTCATGTTGCTAAGCATTAGGATCGAGGTGCTAAGGCCACACGAAAGGTTTAAGGAAGATTTCTCCGTGACATTGGAGAAATTATTAGGTGCGGAGTCCAGGTGTAGAGATACATTCGGACATCACTTAAAATTTGACACGTAGAGTGCACTTTGGTTGAACTTTTTTGTGCGCTTTACCTGCACTTTAGTTGTGATTTGATTGCTCTTTTGTTGAGTTTTTTTACTGTGCTTTACCTGCGCTTTTGGTGCGCTTTGCTTAAAGTTCTGCAGACACATTAAATATATAAAGTAAAATAATAAATACAATTGAATATTCACGTGTCCACTCCATGTGTCAACATTTTATTGGAGTTCGGTCATATCTCTACGTCTAGACTTCGCACCTAATAATTTCTTGTCACATTGAGCTTGATTAAACAATCAAGTTCGAGCTTGAAGTCAAGCTTAATTATAAGAGATTTGAGCCAGCTCATAACTCTTTTATAACGAAATGAGTCAACATGATTATGATTCAAATAATTGTTATTGATATATCCTCAAAATAATATCTTGATCGGGCACGAATCTTGAGGCAAAATCGAGCCGGAAACTTCAAAAATTAAATCCGGTATCACCTGTACTCCGATTTCAGCGAGCTTACAGTCAAACTGAGCTTCTCGAAAATACAAACTCAACGGCACCAAATTCGACTCAATCCGAGCCCAAATGAGTCCAAATCAAGCACCCGAAGCACTGTTGGAAAGTTCAAACCATAATTTGGGTTACCAAACGGTTTCTGAATATGATGCTCTTATAGTTGAATCAAGTGGCTCGACGAGACGAATCCAACAAGCCTAAGATCGCCAAATTCTCACATCATTAGGACCTTCAAATATCTGACGAACGGTGCACTATCAAGGGATTCAATATCGGCCGTCCATCCGACCACTCCATATTTACCCCTAATCTCTCATCTATTTACAAGCCATGTCACTCCATAATATCTATAAATAGACCCCTCATTTCTCATGAGAGGAGACCCAAGCAAGAAGAAGAGAAGGATAGGAGGGAATAACTCCTCGATCACCGCCAGAATTTTGCCCGAGTAACGCCGGAATTCTACCCGACGCCGGAATTATGCCGAATGCTCGAGCGACACCAAAATTATTCCCAAGTGACGCCGGAATTCTGCCCGACGCCTAAGTAATGCTAGAATTTTGCCCGACACCCAAGTGACGTTGGAACTCTACCCGATTTCCAAGTGATGTCAGAATTCTAATAGATTCTGAATTCAGCTCGAATACACAACTTGTTTGTAATTGGATTACAATCTGAAACTGAAGCATTGTAATCTGATCGTCCTAAATTTTAAGAACGAGTTAGTCTATGTACTCAAACAAACACTAGTGGAATTATTTCAACTGGGCGTGGCCCCGTGGCTTTTTCCCTTTTCAGGGTTTTCCACGTAAAAATCCTGGTGTTATTTCTCTCATGTTTGTGTGCTAGATATCCGTAGAACGCTAAGACGGATATTTTCTAACTCTATCGCCGCGTATACTCTAGTCCACAACAGTTATAATAAATTATAATTAAACAAAAAAATAAAAGATAAATAAAAGCTTACTCGAGATTAGGTCAAATTTGACTCATTAGCTAATCAGGTTAGACTCGTGAGCTATTTATAAAGCCTAATTTGACAATTCTGGCTCAACTCAAACCACAAAAAAAAAATAAAAAAAAAAATAAAAACTTTGTTGACAGCTGTATTAATATATAGTGACATGTCACGGGGATTTACTGCTGGAAGGTTAAAAAGTACATACAGTACAACAAGAAAATACGGAAAAGCATTTCTTGCCAAACAAACGGATGATAGAACAAAATGGCTAAAAGTCTACTTATTCTACCTTTTTTTATTTTTCCCAGAAAAGAAATTGTCAGCTTTATTCGATAAAAGTTGCATTTTTTTTCTTAGAGCTGTGCAATTATTGCCAAATAAATGCTTATTAATACATCTTTGATGGCCACCAACACATCATTGTATCAGCTTTACATATAATAGTTCTTAATTGGTGAATTAACTAACCGACACCTCACGTGATCCATTTAATATATAAATTTTTTATTTTTATCTCTTAAATTTTAAATAAAAAATTAATTATAAAGACTTAAGATCTCCAATAATATTCTTTTTCTCTTTGTTATAGAAAATATATTATTCATTAATGCATCAGTGCATTTTCTAGTGGGGCCCAATCAACTGCTGACCAAGAAGTTTTTGAAGTAGTTGCCTCTTCTAGGTCAGCCGAGAATTAGTCATATCGCCAATAGTGACGGAGTTATTATGGGGGCTAGCCTATGATCCTCCATGGCAATCTGAGTTATCTGATTTGTAAAAACTGAATATTTTCATTGTATATATATACAGTAGAAGGCTCTTTAACAAATCTCATTGGATTTGCAAGCTTAAAAAACTTGAAAACATCAAGAACTTAGCTCTCATAATTGAAATAACTGTTCAAAGCTTGTTAGAACGATAAAAATAAAGACTTTGGTATTTGTTTTATATTTCAGTCTCATGAAAATTTTGAGTTTGATAGTTTTGACAATTTTTCTGTTTTCTTAATTTAGTTTCATTTCATTTACAATTTTTTTATTTATAAATAGGTTAAATGCATATTTAATGCATGAAACAAAAAATGATCATACCCTTAGCTTACATTTTTTTAATTAATTTTGAAAGAGAAATATATCTGAATTTTTTTTTTATACAATTATCTCCGATAAGAGATAACATTTTTATTATTTGGGGACTACTTATTAAACTAGTAAGTCATTCAAAACTTCAGTGTCCATTATTTTTTAATTAATTTGTTATTAAATCCTAAAAAAATATATGAAAATTTTTGTGTAAAATTTTCATATATTCCACAAATTTACAAGTAATAATTTATCATTTTGAAAGTTTAAATATTATTTTATTAGTAATTGTTAAATAGAAAGATAAAATCAATCCAAGAAAAAAATTAAAATATTTTAAAATTTATAAATTTGTTTGGCTCCGTCCATGACCGTCAAACTTCAAGTTCGGGAGTGGCAGCAGGTGGATTAGTCGTTCCCAAATATATATATTTAATGATAATAAAAACAAATTTTATTAGGCCTGTCTTATAATTATTAAGAGGCAGAAAAAGTATTTAGCAAACAATGGAGCAATGCGGCGGTTCAAAATAAAGGCAATGGGCAATGAGAACACCAGCAACGCTTCCTCGCCTGCTTTCTCGACTAGAGTTACACTGAAAGCAGGGGGGAGGTTGAGAAATTTCTTGCAGACGAGAAAAATAGCAAAAGAGAAAAACTTTATGACATAGGCAGGGCAGCACAGGTAGAATCAACTGACTAGCACTGAGCTCCCTTGCGGCAAGAAAGGACTCCGGCGCCGGAGGTGATTGAAGCCACCATGGAAGAGGACTTGGCACCAAGGCTAGACGCCCTCGAATAGCTCGCTGAAGCCCCGGCTCCAGAGGGAGTGAAGTAAGCGCCGTTGAGAAGAAGATCCCCTTCGGATCTCCAGTTCCAGCCCTTCCAAATCTTTTGATCCGTAACGACCCTCTTCGTAACCTCCTTGGCAAATGGGTTAGCCGGAGCAAGGTATCTATTGCCTTGGCTGTTGATAGTGGGTTCGGCGCTGCCACCAATGGCGTACATCTCCCAATGAGTGTAGTCATTGTTCACCACATGGAAGTAGCCATGTCTGCACCTGGATTGATTGCAGAGTTAAAAATCTCTTTTTGATGATGAACTGATAAGAAATTGCAGAGAGGAAGAAGGAAAAAAAAAAAAAAAGGAGTTACCTTGGCATTCGCTGAATAAGACCCTCCCCAAAATGATTAAAAGCTATGGTCACCTGCATCGCTTTATCCCTATCGTAAGAATCGCTGTGGCCAAGGAGCATCACCTGAAACGCCAAAAACACATTCTTTGACTAGGCACAGGCAGGATTTTTTCACTAAAACCTGTAAATTCAGATTTCTTAATTTTTTTTGTTGCACTAATTTCAAAATTAATCATAAATACCTCATTGTGATGCGTGAAGTAATTGTTGGAGATAGTAATTGCTGTCGATCCTATGATCGCATCAATGAGCCCATCAGCGCAGCTGGAAAGCGAGCAGTGATCCACCCAAATATGACTGGCACCAAAAATGGAGACACCGTCGCCATCAGCCATCGTCCTCCATCCATAATGCGAAGGCGAGCTCCTCACCATGGCATTTCCGGTCGGCTTACAGTCATGGATATTCAAGCCATGAATAATTATGTTAGTGACAAATTGTGCTGTAATACAAGCTCCGTTGGCAATATGTACATTGACTCCGCGGCCATCGATAGTCTTGAAGCTGTTCATGATGAGCTCCTGTTTAAGCTTGATGACCATATCGCGCTTGAAGACGATCCAGAGCGGCTCGGTTTGAATCACGGCGTGGCGGAGAGTCCCCGGCCGGGGGGTGACGGCGTCGTCATCGCTGGGATCACTGACGACGTAGAAGCGGCCGTCACGGCCGCCGATGGCGTTGCGGCCGAAGCCGATGCCGCAGTCCGCTAGCCGCTTGCGGTTGAGGTGCCAGTTGGGATCGCAGCGCCAGCAATCGTCGATGGGGTTGCCGGTGGAGCATGAGAGGAAGCCAAGGTTGCGCCTGGCCGTGGTTGCGTTGATCGCCCTGCTTCCAAGAGGTGTACATGTGAGAAATAAATTCTGAGAGTAACAATAATGCGCGCGCGCTATGGTTGAGAGGGAGTAAATAGAAGGCAACAACTTTGGTAACCGACGCAATCAATGGAGGAGAGAGAAGGGGCTAAACTATCATGTGAATAGGTGTATTATTGGTGGTTAGGAAAGAGGGTACAGGCAAGGAGGAGGGAGGAGGAAGCCAACGACCACCGCAGGCCATTGATGAAGAGAGAGCGACAGTTCAGTTCATAGAGCTTAAAGCAAGGATTAAAAGAAGATGGGGAAGAAAATGGGGATCTAAAAGGGTCTGAAAAAAAAAAGGAATACAGAGGAAGGCTCTGATCTCGCGTTTAGTAGGCTGAGCATTAAACGCTTTCGGACTGCAGAAATCAAGGCCAAATTTGATGGTTAAGCATTAAAAATGCATTTTTTTATAAATAAAAAATTAAATAGATTTTATTATTTGATTGGATGAAATTGAAAATGCAGCTATAAAAATATTATAATTTAATGATATTATATTTATATTTATATTAAAAACTACACATTCCATATATAAATTCATATATAAAAACGGAGCTAGTTTTATTCTACTTTTTAAAGAATAAAAAAGAAATTATTATTTTAAGTATTGTGTCATTAAAAAAAACAATACTCTTAATCATACTTATAACATTACCAATAATAGAGGCACCAATGAGTCTTAGCTTTCACAATTAGCTTATTAAAGTTTCGTTTGGGACAGCTTTCTTAATACTTTCTAAAGTAGTTTTCTAATATAAAAATTTCTAATTTAAAAAATATTTATAGAAAAAAATTACTTTTGAAAGTAACAAGAAAATTATCTCATACGAAACTTAAAATAAAAAAAAATAAAAGAAAAACTCATAATAGAAGTAATGTTAAGGAAATATGAACAGTTATAAATGTTTAAGATAAAAAATTTTTTGTTTACTTTGAGTAAGAGAGAGCTTAGAAAGATTACTTTTGAACCTCAACGGCAATAATCTCTGGATCATCGACCGCGCCGATCACAGGCTCAAGCTCAAAACTGCAAGGAAAAAAATATAAGAATAATATTGAAAAATAGAAATTAAAAAGCAAATTAATCATATTTAAATTTAAGAAAAATTATAGATATATGAAAATTACAAGCAGAGCAGAAATGTCCAATCCCTTCACTGTGACACTGTCATCATAAATCCCAAAATAATTCTCATAATTAAATTAAATTTTGAGGCTTAAACCCAACATAATTCATCTTATAAATTAAAAATAATAATAATAATAATTCATGTTATAAATTCTAATAAAAATAAATTGAAGGTTTAGAAGAATAAATTAATTAATTAAAATCACAGTCCTTTGCCGTAATTAGAAATTTGTGGAGTACTTTCCTAAGCTGATCAATTTTTGAAACGTAGAGAGAGAGAGAGAGAGAGACGGGACGCAAAATTGACCAGCGGGCCATAGAGGGAAGGACTACTTTGTTGTTGACTACTATGAAATTTGTCATATCAAAAAAATTTTAATAAAAAATATCTTAATTCAATTATTTTTCTAAGTTCACCGACAATAAAAAAGGGAAATTTTACAGAATTTAAATAATAGTACTATTTTTTCGAATAAAAAATTCTGTTTCATATAGAAAAATTATTAACGTGTGATATTCTGGTAGCTCAGGAGGTTAATTCGAACACGTCACAGCATTTAAAACACAATACATTAAATGATGTGGCGTATCCCGATTACCCTCCTGATGCGTTTTGATACTGCACAGAATAATCTCTCTTGCATATAAGCATTTATATATCAGTAAAAAAATTATTTTTACAGGCACGAATCTCAACCGAAAATCAAGTTGGAAACTTAAAAACTTAAATGGAAGACCATCTAAATTCCGATTTCAGCGAACTTAATCCTTAAATTTCATTAAAGGAGCATAGTTTTTTGTTTTTGTTTATATTATTATTTTTTCGTCCTAAAGAAAGCGAAAGGAGTGCAGAGAGAATGAGGTAACAAACAAAACGAACACTAACGGGAATGGCGTGAACAGATCTCAAGAACAGAATCTCGCCGTCGACGAAGATGAGAATTAAAAACGCAGATCTGAACAGAGTTTTATTATATTAGACTACCTCGCTGAGGAAGGAGATCTGCCTCTTATCGCCGCCACCGCCACCGCCTTGGTTAAGCTACTACTCGCAGTTCCATTAATGGTCCTGCAAAGAAACGACAATGCCTCTTTCAGTTCGTGTTCTCACAGATCCGTTCTCCCCTTCTCGAGCTTTCTTCTTCAGAAGATGATAATTAGAACTCTCCAAATGTACAACGAGCTGAAGAAAAATTAGAAATGGAAGAAAAAACATCTCGAATTTGCACCGAACAGAACCAAATTATCCCCAGATTGCATAGATCGATTGTGTAATTTTATCAGAAATGCGAAGTCTAAATCATATAATCCCTAACACTAACAAATTAACCTCCTCTGTTTTGGCATCCAAGAACGCATTCCAGAGAGACAGAGAGAGAGAATGCACCTTGCAGTGGAGATCTTCCCGCCGCTGGCGCAAGTCGATCCGAGCCCGCCTGCGAGCAGCACAATAAGACTCAAAGTAAACAGCGGCAACCCGTTAAAGCACTTCGCCATTGCCGCCACTTCCACCTCTCTCTCTCTCTCTCGCAGAAGATATAAAGAGGGGAAAAAGGGAGGAGAAGAACAAGATGGAAGAAAAAAAAAAGCAGTTAATTGGGCGCTAAAGTCTAAAAATCCAGCTAATTTATAGAATTATCTACGGAACCCCATTAGAACTAATCATTGTAATTATGTCGTTAATCCAAATTTTCTTTTATTTCTTCACTTTCATTGTAATTACACATTCACTGACGACATTTAGGCTGTAAATTCTCAAACTTTTTGTGTCTTTCACTCATTGATAGATAGCTTTGTATAGATGTATATTTTCTAATTTTTTTCTTTAATTATTAATTAATCATTGAGTGCTTATTCTGACAATTTGATTTCAGGTAATTATTATTATTATTATTATTATTAGATAAATATAAGATTTTAAAATCACAATAACAATCTTATACATACCGAATATATCATATGTATAAGCTCCTAAGGATCTATTTGAGGAGAAATTATTCTGTGCGGATGTCGAACATCATCCGGAGAGATTACCCAGAATGTGCCACATCACCTCTTGCTCGGTACTGCGGCTTGGTAACGCTCGATACCGCTCGGTATTGCAGTTCGGTATTACTAATGTGACTCATTCTGGTTAATAAATTTCTCTTGTTTCAAATAAATTCTTAATTATAACTTTCTTGATGCTTTCTTATTAACTTTCATAAATTTTTATTGTGGAAAATTATTTTGTTTTTTACAACATTTTTTTTTTTTGATATAGCAATTTTTTTTAGGATATTTAAATCAATTAACTCAAGTTTATATACTTCACATGTGCAAGACTCGAACTCAAGATCTCTTGGTTGGTAGAAAAATTATTTTGTGCGGAGGCCAAAAACCGTCCAAAGACCAACCAGAATATGTCACGTCACCCGTACATTGTACCGCGGCTCGGTACTGCTGATATGACACATTCTGATTGGTCTCCGGACGGTTAACTACGTTTGACGCCGGCGCCCACATAGAATAATTTCAATAGTTGGTAGCCAAAGCTCCCAACCGATAGACCAAAATGAGCTGCATCCTATAGCAACTTCACAATATATTTTACAGAAAGCTGTAGCTTTCCCAAACATGCCCTAAATTAATAATGAATTTGTAGAATAACTTAAAAGTAAAGGTTGTAATACGAAAAATAGCCCTTCTTTTGGTTTTAGGTGTTTTTTTGCTTTATCGGGAAAATATTTAAGGCAAAACGGTGACGGCTAAAAGCGTCTATTCCATTACAATTAAAACCGCCATGAACGGATTCCGTTATGTTTGCCTCCACCGGGAAACGGGGAAATCACCGACGGCGGTCACGTGCCCTTTTTAACAATATTAATGGCAGAAGCTACAACGGTCCCGCAGCCCGCTGAGCGGAGCCCACTGGTCCGGAGCTAATCGTTGGAACCATTTTGGGTCTCTACATATAAAACTATATTAATTTTCTTTAAAATAAAAAGATAAAAATGGTGACTGATCTAATAAAAAAATAAAAAATTAATTTAGCTAAATTTATTTTTTTTAATATAAATAAATTTTTATGAATTTTTGAAAAAAGTCTGACAGGTCAAAGTTAATATTGATATTTAATTATATTCAGCTAAATCATAAATTACATAAATAGCATCTTTTTATGATAAAATAAGTAAACAAAAAAATAATAAAGTAAGAAAATTTAGAATTTTTTTTTATAAACATATAAAAATTATAAGGCATGTTTGTAGAAGGAGCATCCAATGAAATAGAAACAATATAAAATATCCTCTTAAATAACCATAATGAATCATTACTATTAAAGGATTAAACAAGTGATTATAGTACAATCATGTAAACTTAATGGGTCATAGAAGAGATCAATTTGAGTTTAACAAAGGGTTCATGAAATCAATGAGGATGTGATTTCATAAAAATATTACTTGGTCACGAATAACAATAGGTTGAAAATAAGTAGTAATACATATGTTTGTTAGGATTGGTCCTATGTTAAGTTGTTCCACAAGATATTACACCATCGTCAATGTCTATATATAGATGTTATAGGTTGATGTATTTGGTGGAAAAAATTGAATAAAATTTTAATATTATTATAGTACAGTCATGCTGCATGGGAGTAAGTGATGCACAAGGCACTAGTGGATTAGAGCGTGTGGGAGCGCGAGCTAGGGTTGTGGATCGGAACACATGATGGAGGTCGGGCGTGAACATGATTGGGCTCGACTCAAAGGGTTTGCTTGTCGAGTTAGTGCATGAAGACAGTTAGATCACAGCATGCGCAGATTCTTGCAAACAGGTGGTTCTTTAATATTCATTATAAAGTTTGTGCCAATGTGGATATTGTTAGGATTGATCTAGTTTTATGTCAAGTTTTGTTCCGCAAGACATCACACCGTTTTTTATGTCTATGTATAGAAGCTATAGCTTAATGTATTGGTGGGAAAAATTGAAGAAAATTTTAGTATTTTTTTTCTTCAAATTCTACCCTTCCCCCACAAAAGAACAATAAGAATATATTCTCCTCAAGAATTCCCAACTCCCAACAAAGTTCTCAAAAAATGAAGTGGAAATCAATCTCAATATATATTACATCGATAATTTAGCATCTACAATAACATATTCTTGGATGACTTCCCCATGTTGGCCCTACTTTAGCCTTCATCCAAGGCACTACTCTAATGATAAAGCCATTCATTTGAATTCATCTTTTTATATATATATATATCATGATAGAGTGTGTGTGAAGTTCTTTAATTTTCTCATTCTTTTATCTTGTCCATTCATTGTTCATGAAGACTCCTTTCTCTTCTCGCCTACTTATAGCTTTCATTTTACACCCTCATGCTCACCAAAATCTAGAAATATATCATGATAGAGGCTTAACATGCTTTTCTCTCAATGTCGTAACAAATAAGTTTCATTCATTCACAATCAGTAGCATACCCCAACAATTCCATCACTTCATTATCTTATGCATGTCAATGCAATATGCAAGAAAGTATTATATCATAATGTCGTGATACATTTTTCATCAGATGTTGCTCTTTTTCAAAAAAAGTATATCGTGACTTTAATATCACCATAACAAATTTCTATATTTAATAATTAATATAATAATTATAAATTTTAATATTCTTTTAATTTTCCCAACTATTGCAAAACAAAATATTTTTACTTTATATTTTATGCCTAAATAAAAATTTTAAGCACAAATATCAAAGAAGATTTATCTTGAAATTTAAAATAGTTAATCCAATGGTGTGGCTAATTTTAATATTCCTGCAATTCTCATGCATTTTTTAAAAATAAGTATTTTTCTTAAAATTGACCAAATTCTCTTGTATTATTCAATTCAAATTATGATTAAAAATAATTTGTATATTAATTTTACACAAAATTATATTAAAGTTTTGTTTTTTCAATAGTCTAATGAAAATAAGAAGTAAGTCTCATATTTTTATTTGTAGAGTGCTTTACTTATAGATTTTATAAAAAATTTGATAAGTTGTATTTAAATTTAGATATTTTAGGAGTATGTCTTTGAAAAAAACATAAATAACAATCATTTTCTATACAAAAAAAAATCTCCAAATATATATGTATTAAAACTTGTTGTATAGATGATTTGAAAGCCTTAGGAAGGAAAATAGGCCCAAATCATTGTAACATGGGCCGGCAAGATCAGCGCGGTTATGCCCATCAATTCCGGCTGAGTTCTCCTTTCATGTGGCAGGCAAAAGTGAGAAGGGACCATACCAGATATGGCCCACATATACCTTTTGTAATTAAAGAACAACGTCAATTGAGCCTGAATATGTGCGAGAGCCCATGTGCATCGTGGGCTGTTAAATAGGCCAACAATTTCTACGCGCACAAAGCCTATCCGTTAGATTTTTTCTTTCATAAATTACGCAAAAAATTCGCACTCATATTGATTTGCTCTTTTTCAGTCACTTTTAGAATATAATTAGATCGAATCCTTTTTTTTCTTTTTCTTTTTGAAGACAAGGAACCATCCGGTGCCATCCTAGCTTAGCCAGACGTATGGCGGTCCGTAAACCCTGGCCAACCTACCGGGCCACCCGCGTCACTGAATCCGCAGCTGGCGCTTAGGGACCCCCACTTAAGGGGCGACTGCCGCTCGAGGGATTCGAACTAGGTATGAGGGGTTCCCACACGAGCACGCCCACCAACCGGAGCTATGCATCGGTGGGTAGATCGAATCCTTTGATAACTTAAGACTTCATTTGTGAGAGCTTTCTAAAACAACTTTTAATTTTAAAAATTCAATAAAAGCACTTAAAACTTAGTGACCAAAAGCTTTTCCAAATAAGACGTAAGTGAATTAATTTTATAACTAAGTTGCGTTATATAGAGAATGGCACTTATTATAATCTCAAAGAGAAATATATATATATTTGCACTAAAAACAAAATTAAAAAAACTCATTAAATGATGGTTTAATATTATATGTTATTATATCAATTTTGTATAGTTTATAATTTTTTAATAAATAATATAGATTCATAGATATAAATTTATGATGAAAATATCAAATAAATAACCTGATTTATATATTTAATTGTTTATATATTGTTATGTAAACTTTACTAAATAACTTAAAACAACACTAGATGAATTATATAAATCTTTTACTGAAATTTATAAATTTAATTATGTATAATTATTATACTAGAAATTTATGTTAGAATTAATTAAAACTTGATTGAGTTAAAACACAATAAATAAATAAATATTAATAATGTAATATTGAGCCTCAGGCTGGTTTCATTCAGACTTGAAATTATTTATATATATATACCAAACCTTCTTATACAAATTAAAGCTCCATATATCATAGCACTGCAAAGCATAAAACTATATCCAACATTGAACTTCAAATCATTGCTCCTCTCTCTCTCTCTCTCTCTCTTACTTTTGTTTAGGGTTTAATAGCACAAACATACTCAATGATCATCCTAACATACATAAAGCTTTATATATCTCACAATAAAATAGTATGTTTATTTAGCAGATATATGCATCCCAACTAATTTAAAAATCAACATGTCAAAATAAATGTTTCAGAAACTCCTCAACCGGCCTCTTTTCTTCCACTGCATGTCCATAGTCCCCAACCCACTTACCTTTCCCAATTCCTCTTCACCAACTCTTCCCACCTCATCACTTTCTGCCTTATAACACAAAGCCACCACAAAAAAAAAAAAAAAAAACACCATATTAATCCCACACACAATCCAATGGTAATAATCTAAATTATTACCATTCGCCGTTTCATTCTTCCAAGCTCTATTTGCTTAGGTTTGCTTTTCCTCTTCTCCGGTTGTTCGTTGCTCTTCGACTTCGCCTGCTTCAACGTTGTTGTTGCTCTTCAACTTTGCCCGTTGTTAGATTTTCCTCTTATCCACCTGTTCGTTGATATTCGACTTTGTCAGCTTCAATGACGTCTTGTTCTTTACTCTTTGATGTCCCATGTCTGGCTATTCGTTGCTCTTCGACTTCGCCAAGTTCGACAATGTCTTTCCTGTTTGGCTATTGTTGCTCTTCGACTTCGCCTACTTTGCTGACGTTCCTTCTTGTCGGATTCGTAGTCACACTTGTTCCCTATTAGATCGGATGTAAGCGTACAGGAGCTTACTCATTCCAAAGGTAGTCAGATCTTTCTTCCTTTCACACGTAAAATCCTATGTCAAATCATGCATAAATCTTGTATTCATTGCTGGTAATGTTTGATGTTAGAATTTATAGCCTCAAAACAACTCCCCAAGTTTTAGGGATGTGATTGCTTTATTTTCTTCTTATATTATATTGGTTCTTGAAGTGAAAATGAAAATAGCTAAGGAGCTATTTGGAACATAAATGTATTCTAAATACAATGTCGTCTAAATATGACATATTTGAAATGAAGAATATTATTTTCTTATATTGGGTGGGAATTCACAAAATGAATCTATGTACTAAAATGATTCCGCTTGTACTACGACAGAGGCCGTTTAAAAACATCCTTTTTCGAAGTTGAAATCTGACAAAAATATTTTTAGTAGAAATACTACACAAGAAATTTGTTTCCGTTGCAAAATTTTTTGGTAGATTACATTTCGTCGGACTGACAAATTTTGGTGATTTTTCCACGAAAAAGTCCACTACAAACAACTGAAGTTCATATAATGCTCGTTCAAATCCTTCCTCAACAGTCCCTTATCCACCCCTCATGTCGCCTTCTCTAATCAAAGTAGGGGTGTAACTAGGTGAATATCTACCTTATCAAGCCTGACTTGTTTTACCCTTAATTAGCTAGAACTCAAGCTCGGTTAGTGGACTCGAGCTCAACTCGTTCAGAAAATATAAAACTCGAGCTCGAGATCGTTTGAAAAGCTCTATTCTTTAATTATAAACAAAAAATTTCTCTTTTTTTGAAATTTTTATTTCTAACACTTAATTAAAATTAGTCTTCAATTATGAAAAATAATTTAACTAGTAATAAAATGTACACGACTTTAACTTTTAATTTCTTTAAAAAAAAGTTGTAGAATATTAAAACAATATATAATGAGCTATCATCTTTCCTTAAAAAAAATTTATTTAAAAATTTGATCAATATCGAGTATATTTTTTATACAGTTAAGTACAATAAAAAAATTGATCAATATAAAAATAGAGCTGATACATCCTTGAAAAATGATCCCGACCTGGCACGAATCTCGAGGAAAAATCGAATTAGAAACTTCCAAAATTAAATTTGGGGCCATATGAACTTCGATTTCATCAAATTTATAGTTGAACTAGACATCTCTCGAATACGAACCCAACAACACCTAAATCTACTTAATCTGAGTCCAAATTGGTCCAAATCAAGGGCCTGAAGCGTTGTTGGAAGGTTCAAACCACAATTTGGGTTACCAAATGATTTCTAAACATAACACTCTTATAAATGAATTGAGCGGCTCGACGAGATGAATCCAACGAGCTCAAGATCATAGAATTCCGACATCACTAAGACTTTCAAATGTCTATCAAATGGTCCACATAATGGGATTAAACATCGGTCGTCCATCAAACCACTCCCTATTTGCCCTTGATCTTTCACTTATTTACGGGGTATGCCACTCTAGGAAATCTACAAATAGAGCCCCCTTTCCTCTTGAAAAAGGAACCCTAATCCTAAGGAGAAAAGATAGAGATCAGATACCGCTATTGCCTCCTCGACCACCGCCGAAGTTCCGCCAGACCACCACCTGAGACCCTGAGCTCTGCCTAACCACCACTTGAGGTCCTGAGCTCAGCTGGACCACCACCTGAGGACTGGAGCTCGGCTGGACCACCACCTGAGGACCGGAGCTCGGCTAAATCACCACCTAAGGCCCTGAACTCCGCCGTACCACCACTTGAGGCCCTGATCTCGGTCAGACCACCACCTGAGGCCCTGAGCTTTGTCGACCCACCACTTGAGGCCCTGAGCTCCGTCGAACCACCAATTAAGGCCCTGAGATTCGCCGGACCACCACCTGAGGCCCGTACTTTTGCTGGACCACCACTTAAGGCCCGTACTTTTGCCGGACCACCACATAAGGCTCAGAGTTCTGCCAGACCACCACCTGATGCCCTGATTTATGCCAGACCACCACCTATGGACCGGAGTTTTGCCGAACCACCACTTGACCCCCGGTGTTCCACCAGACCACCAAGTGACCTTAGAGTTTCGCTGGATTACTAATTAACGCCTATATTTCTAAGTTACGCCAGACTTCTGCCAGACTAGCAAGTTACGTTGGAATATCATCCATGTTTGTCACTAAATTTCAACTTTACAGTTAATATTTATAATTTGATCGCCCTCAAGGACCAGTCAACCCGCTATAATCTACTTGAATTCCAGTTGAATCATTTTCAACTAGGTCAGGCCCCATGGCTTTTCCCCTTTCCATGGTTTTCTACATAAAAACTCTATGTTCTCTGTGTGTGAGCTAGATATCAGTGCAACTCTAAGACGTAAGATTCTAACTCTATTGTTGTATATATTCTAGTCCGCAACAAGAGCATTCATATCAATATTAGACCAAATTAAATATCATTACATCATTAAAAAAATAATTGAAATTATACAACCCGTTAAAAATTTTCATTATAGAGCATAAGTAAAAACTTAGCAAAAGATAGAATTATTTATTTCTTGTCTTTCCGATATTTCATACTCATCAAACACTTCCACCTCTTCAACAAAGAACATTTTTCTTCCACAATATAAAACAAAGACTCGCAATCGTCTCAATCAAAACTAAATAAAAAACTTTTTCCCACAACATTTGAAATAAGATCTTTAAATGTCATAGTATGCTCATAGGAACCTGACCCTTGCGTTTGGTACCCATATCCACGTCCACCCATATACCCACTCATACCCAATGGGTGTGGCTGGGTATGAGTACGCCCATGGCCTTGTGGGTGAGTATAAGTGGTACTCAACATCGGGGGATAAATCGATTTACATTGCTAATCACCGTATATCTTATATTACTGCAATCCTCACTATATAGTGTGCAGCACTTAACTACATTGCAACTATGGTAAATTCTAATATGCGTCTTGAAAGTTTGCAATAAGAGCAAAGGGAAACAAGCCTCAAGGCCATCAATCTGTGGTAGACTGCGTTCAAAAAGTATGTAAAGTAGGTGGATATAGGTGGGTATAGCATCCTGAAAGTCACAATGGGTGGGTGAAGCCTATTCGAGTAAAGCATGGGTACCCAACCAGAACCCCTTGTAGGGTTTTAATAGGAATCTCATCTATTTCTACTAAGAAGCAGGTGGTCGAAAATCCAAATAGTCTAAAAATTTTATGGAACTCATGGCACGTAGGAATTTTTTGAAAAACTATTGGCAGCTCTAGCACTATATTAAGGCTTTATTTGGGATGGCTTTCTTACTACTTCTTAAAGCAGCTTTTTAATAGAAATTTTTTTAATTTTTATACTAAAAAATTGTTTTAAAAAACAGTAAGAAAATTGTCACAAACGAAGCCTAAGTGTTAACATAGCCCTATGACAAGAGGTTTGGATTAAAGATGAAAAATGAAAGATAATTGCAAAACGCAAACAAAGTACCATCAGTTAAATGCCCATTTTAAATCTACTCTACAACACAGATACTTTCATGTAAGAACTTTATACCGAAAATTTGTAGCCAAAAATGAATGTTAGGACACCCGTAGTGAATAATGAAAAATAGAAGTGGAGAATATTATACTGAAAATTTGTAGCCAAAAGAGAAAAATCAAATCTCATAAGAGATTCAATGAAAGATTACTTTAAATCTTGCTAGTAAATATAGGCGACGGCCGTCGAAGAAGAATAATAGCTTGAAATCCCAATTGTTAGTCTTCTGAAATGCTGGCGTGAAGGTTGTTGAAGGAAACCTAACGCACACTAAATGCTAGAAAGAGAAGAGTTCTGCAGCTAGCAATCATTTTATATATATATATATATATATATATATATATATATCCAAAAATTATGCATAACATATATTGATATGGCGCTATGAAAATCATTCATACAATTAAAACATAAATAAATAAATTAGATATGATGTATTACATATTATGATAGATAATTTGTCAGTGCTAAGAAAATCCGACAAAGAAAATCCGACAGAAATATCCATTATGTGAAGGATGAATATATTTGTTAAAAAAGATTAGTAATATATAAATTAATGGCGAATTGGGACAATGGATTGTGGAAGATAAATATTTTTTGATTTATTCATTGTAACTCTATTTGGAAAAATAAATCAATCATAAGGATCAAAAGGATATTTTACAAATCATTTTTCTTCATAACGCAAGCTTGTGGGGTTCTCATGCATCTTGTTGGAATAGTTAGTTTCTCTTTTTGGAACTGTGTGATTGTAATCAATTGGCAAACATTTGAGTGAGTTTATCTCATGCATCTTGAGATGATGAGGAGAAGGCTATGTGATCCAGATAAGGAGCTGAATAAGGCCTGAAGAGTTGATCATGTTTGAACCAAGTAGCAAGATTTTGGTATGGAAATTTAGATACCTTCTTAAGTGAAAGTAGGAGTTGCTTGAATTATGTCAAGATTCATACAACTGATGAGGTTGTTTCTTTGAAGGGGTGATCAACACTTTAGATATTACATGCTCTAATAATATATAGAAATCAAGCGAGTTTTTTTATGAAGGTTTTTAATTTATTATAAAATAAAATTATAATTTCTTACTCTACAGAAGTTGTCAATTCTAATGATTGTTGAAATCAGTGGAGCTTCATGATTTCTAGGCTGATGCTTGCTTAGGTGTAGAGAGGAAGCACGATACTTGTTATTGATTGCTTAGTCATTGATCCTCATGCTTGGCGATATATCTCTGGACGAACATAACGGCTTTGAAGTAGTGAATAGATCATGAGATGGGGAACAATCATAATATATCTATATAATAGAAGAGAATAATCATTGAAATAACACATTAATATTTATGAAATAAACATCCATGATGAAAGCTTGAATTCATTTAATATATTTACAAAAAAAAAAAATCCTATTCCCCCCTAAAAGAAAGGCTAGTTCCGCCCCTATTATCAATTATTTAGATTTTTATACTCTCTCCAATTTCAAGTGTAGTTCAATTTAATATAGAGAATGTTTGTTTGTTTCTAGTACTTTGGAATTTGCATGTTGGCAAATGTAGTCAAATTTTCTTAAAACTCCATTGAATGGCTCATATTGAATCATTTGATCATAAATTGATTATTTAGTATTTTAGTCTCTTAATGACTTCAAAATTCAATAATTTTGAACTCGTTAGACTTGTTTGTCAATCCGTTTGATTTGCCCGTAAGCATGTAATAAGTAAGATTTAGAGATCATTCGATCTTTCAATTAATATCTTAAAGTTTCTAATCATATTTCATGTGCATAATTTTTGCTCATTTGGGCCTAGATTTAACCACCTTTGTTGCCTTTTGGTTCATATTATGAAGACGTTCAATTTAACTATAAAGTTGCATAAATAAAAGCTCAGATGTTCCTAAATTTAATCTAGAAAAGTTTCAATATAAATAGTATATAGAGATGAAATTTTTTATGACACATCACTAACTAATCTTTTCATTAAAAACTATCTTAATAAAAAATAAAATTGTAATTCTTTCTAAAACTTATCTCAAATGTGAGGATATAAAAATCATGAGGGATACCTATTAATCCGTAATAGTGAGGTGGAGCTCATATAAGCTTCATCCCATCACTAAGCTTATATAATTTATTATTACATCAATGCATATCATGCTTATCAAAACTCTTTTTTTAACTATTTTATTAAGCCATATAAAGCCCATTTGGAGCCCAAGCCTGCCCTGTTTACACCATCAAAAAGCCCATTAAGAGCTCAAGCCAGCCCTATTTACACTATCATAAAGCCCATTAGGAGCTCAAGCATGACCTATTTACACAATTCAAAATTTTGTGAAAATGACTTTTTGTGAATTTTTTTTTATATAAAGACAACCTGATTATTTATTATTTCTTTTTCGGCTTTTTTCTTAGAAAACGACAGCTCATCCGTCGCATTATTATGAGTTGCAAAAAATAATTAATCCACAAATAATGATCAATAAACGACGTTTAGGAGGATATTTGCGGCCAAATATGTTTGATAAAAAATTTCGTGAAAAAATAAATAGTCTATTTTAATTAAAATTAATATTTTTCGAGAAGATTAAAGTATGAAAGTACAAATTTAGTAAACGACTTTTTTATTACTTCTTAAAATAGTTTTTTAGTTTAAAAAAAATATATACTAAAAAAATATTTTAAGAAGCAGTAATAAAGCCGTCCCAAAACAGCTTCATTTTTGGTGCAGCATTATTACTTCTTTCTAAAGCAGCTTGTTTCTAGAATAAAAAATTTTAACTAGAAATTTTTGTACTAGAAAACTACTTTATAAAGTATTTAAAAAGTTGTCTCAAATGAAATCTAATTTTATTTACACATATTTAATTTATTTAAAAATATTTTCAACATGAAAAGAAATTTCTTAAAAATAAAAATACTATGGTATTACATTTCTATGATTTTTTTATAAAGTATACAACTATGCTAAGAATTATAACTTTAATAATTTTTTTAATTTATTAAATGAATTAAAGATGATCAAAATATATCTTCACATAGGAGATGGAATGCAGTTTATCTTAGTATATTGGTCGGACAGTTTAGCTAACAACTAAAAGATTTTCGTAGCTAAGAAATTACAGATATAAAGCTATCTCAAATGAAGCCTACGTTGATAATTCCGCATATAATTTTTCATTTTATAAACATTTAGTTAAAAAAGATCAAAGAATTAAGTTAGACATTTAGATAATGATGTTTGGGGAGAAAGGGAACATTGACATAAAAGAAATGATAAAACAATTAGATATCCATAGACTCCTTTCAATGCTTTAATTAATATGAGTGGTCCTTTATCAAGGTTTCTTTTCACACATTAGACTCCTTTCAATGCTTAGCTGTTTGATGGGATTACAATTTTTATTCTTTATATGATAATGCACAAAATTATTAAGAAAAGAAGTAAATAATTGGAGCAAATTTAGAAAAAATATAGACATTAAATTTATTTGAAGGTGTATTTAATATGCAACTAATTAATTAAGAATTAGTGATTAATTATTGTAAAATCCATCAACGTAAAATTTAAGGCTTCTTCTCGCACAATTTAATGGCGATTAATTAAAAAATTTTAAAATCAACAAATATGGAACGTAAAAACTGAAATTTCACTATCCGGTTTCTATTTTGATCAGAATTTCAAAGAAAACCTAAATATTAAATTAAGATTTCTTAAGAAATCAGAATTTCTTAATCCGGTTTCTTTTATATTTTATAAATTGTTATGAGTTATAAACTGTTATAATTTTATATTAAAAAACTTTTTTAAATTTTATATAAAGTTATAAATTAATAATTTAATAATTTTAATAAGAAAATATAATTTATTTCTCATTATGGTTTATAATAACCGGAATTAAAATTTAGTATAAAGTATATAAATTATAAAGTACAATTTTTAATTAAATATAATTTTTTTTATTATAAGTAACATTAAATTTTTTAGTTAAATATAAAAATTTTAATAATCAAATTATTTAATAAGTAACGTTTAATAATCAAATTATTTAATAAGTGACATTTAATAATCAAATTAGTTAACATTAAACTTTTAGTTAAACTAAAAATTTATACTTCATACTTAATTTTTATTTACAGTATTTATTATTATATACAATATTAAAATAAAAGTGATTTAAATAAATTATTAAATTCTAAAAAAAATTCAGGTTATTAGAAACCAGTGGAAACCGGAAAACAATTTTATTATTAAATTATTAGTTTATAACTTTATATAAAGTTTTAAAAAAAATTAATATTAAATTATAACAATAATAATAGTTATAACCATTTATAAAATATAATTTAGATTTTTTGAGAAACCAGATTAAGAAATATTGGTTTTTTAAATTCAATTTCTTTTGAAACTTTAATCAAAGTAGAAACAAGATAATTAAATTTTATTTTCAATAGAAATCCAATAATTACATTCCGTATTTGCTTATTTTTAATTTTTTTTATTAAGCTGCTCTTTATGCTAATTAAAATTTATACGATGCTCTTTTTATAAAATGGCCACAAATAAAAAAAAAATTTGTATAAAAAAATTTTAAACTTAAAATTTTGTATTAAAAATTAACCCAAACAAACCGTAAATTTGTTTTTTTTTTTTTTTTTTGCAAAAACTATTGAGAATTCCAAAATCTGGCTCTGGAGACTCAAAATTTATACCTGTCGTCTAAAAAAAATCAAATTATTTTGATTTTCTTTACAAGCAAAACTTTATCAAAATACTCATAACCATTGGGGAAAGAAGACAAAAATACTATTTAATAATTTTAGTTGAATGCTCTACACTACGAGAACATAAAAAACATGATTTTTTTTTTAAATATAGCAACCAATAAGCCTTACAGTAATCTATGTAATGTGTTTTCCTAATATCATGCCATCGAATAAATAAAGCCTTCACCAACATAACCGTTACAATTGGAGAAAGAAGAGAAAAATAATTGGCAAGTACAAAAACGGCCCAGGTTGAGAAATAGATGGTGCCACGCCGCTCCCAAACGCCATGGCCAGATATCCCGTAAGCCCACTGCCACCGCCGCCCATTGCTACACCTCCGCCACCCCCATCACCACCACCGCCACCGCCGCCGCCGACACCGCCGCCGTAATTACCTCCGCTCTGCCCTCCATTATCCCTGCCATTTTACAGTAATATTAGCAACAGAACTGAAATTTAAAGGCATAAGTTAATATATCATAGGCTGCTAGAGAAGATTTTGACAACATAAGTTGGTTAATTCAGAGTTTAAGAAGTTCAAAAATGACGCTTAAAGAAGTTAAGTATGAAATGATGAGTATCGCAGTACAACCAGAACAACTTTCACAAATAACTTTTAATCTTACTTTTGCTGAAAGAACTTTGATGTTTTTCATCTTTGTTTTTGATCGATCACAGAGCAACATAACAGCTGAAATGATTGAGATTAATAGATGTTTTGAGTTTGTATAACAAAGATAGTTTGAGTGAGATAATCAGTTGCGATAATAAGGATAAGATTAATGAGCAAGAGTTAAAGATTCATAATTTAAGGACCGAAATTATGCTATACAGAGTCTAATTAGAGAGGTTCTTCAAGCAAAGATCAGCTGGAGCGTATTGTTCAGATGTACTCAAATCTCTTTCTGAATGACAAAGTATGTTGTAAATGGCCAATTGAGAGATTACTTCATGCGGAGACCGAACATGGATAATCATCCGATTTTATCTCTATGAACAGTAGAAACACACTTATTGTTCGTTGCCACGATTTTACTGTTCATCGCTGTGTTTTTTACTATTCACAGAGGTAAAATCGTATGATTCTCTTTGTTCGATATCAAGACGTAATAATCTCTCCAACCCATTAATGATTTAAATGGGACCAAAGCGGAGCATCGCTAGAACTTTTTTTTTATCATTGGGGAAAGTCGCTATAAAACTTTAACTACTACAGAACTTGAAAAACAATTGGGCTCTCAGTCCCAGCTATAATCCGTACAAAAATCATGTTACCCTCAAATTGACTATTTGTGTAAGCCTGTCCCACCATTTCGGAATAAAACGTTGGGCAATGGGGCTCACCGAAAATGTCTGTGCGGGTTGGTTTCAACGCGAATCGGACGATAGCCATTTATTAGAAAGCGATAAATACACCCCGTTAATGTGCTATCTACACCCACTCCTCTTAACGAAAAATTAATCCATCCGGTGAAAATACCGAGCAATACCGAGTAATACCGAGCGGGATGTACCGAGCACTTTAGTGACGTGGCGTTTTGGTATTGATTTCCGGATGCATTCGGTAACCTGACGGAATAATCACTCCCTCTTAACAGACTAATACCACTATGTTCGAGCTCGCACAATTACTTACGCCAAATATTTCACATAATATAAGATCACAGAAAGGCACTGTAGATGCAAGCGAGAAGATTGTAGCATCAGTAGGTGAAGCTGAGTTGTCACTCGCAGACCCGGGACGGCATCTACAAACCAATCAAAATGTGCCGCATCATTTTTTTTACTCGGCACCGACACTAAGTATCACTTAGTACCAGATAAAATTACGCATTCTGACTAATCTCCGGACCATCCATATCCGCAAAAAATAATTTCCACTGGCTACAGTCAGTAGAAAAAGCTCTTTATAACCGCCTCAATGACTGAGCACTCGTAATGTCTCAGCGATATTACATTTAATATAAAATCCGAGCGTCCAAATAAAATCTGAGATTTGGTGGGATAAACTTTTATTTTACTAGACAGAATTTGGTGGGAGACATCTCTCTGTGCCATTCGTCAGTTTACTCTTAGGGGTATAATGAATCAATGAGTCGAGCCAGCTTTAAAGCTGACTCAGGTCTGATTTAAAATGGCTACAAGGCTAGATTAGATGGGTAATGAATTAAATTCGAACTAGCTTCTACTCAATTTATAAATATTAATATAAAATATATTTAATAACTTAAATATGAAATCATTTTAAAATTTTCTTTTATACCACATTTGATTTATTATTATTTTATATCCAATGTTCAAATTTTTAATCATTTTATTAGAACAACAATTTGAATTAGAATTTTCTTCTTTTATAAATAAATAAGCCATCTCAAATTGATTAAAAAACAATTATGCTCCAGCCCAAACACATGTAATTAGTCAAGCACAAAATTCAATTGAGAGTAGCTTATGATTCCTTTGTGACACTTTTCTTTCCGTTGTATGCAGTAATTTTTTAGTAAAAAAATTTTTAAAAAGAAATGAAAAAGCTGTGGCCAACAGCAAGACTTTGACTTTCTTATTACTTCTTAAAACAATTTTTTAATAAAAAAATTCCTTTAAAAAATACTAAGAAAAAAAGTCAGCCCCAAACGAACTCAAAGACTAAGGCTTCGTTTGGGGAACTTTTATTTGGTTCGGTGTAAGGATGGAGAGGAACATTCGGTCGTAGGCAAAATCGCGCCTATACCGAGGTGTACCGAGTTTTTTGAAAAAAACTCGGTACACCTCGGTATAGGCGTGATTTTGCCTACGACCGAATGTTCCTCTGCATCCGGCCGAAGGACGTAATAATTCTTCTCGTTTGGGAAGGCTTTTTTATTGTTTTCTAAAACGGAGTTTTAGTACAAAATTTTTTTATTTTTGGGGCGACTTTTTTACTGCTTTTTAAAACAACTTTTAAGTAAAAAATTAAAATTATTATACTAAAAAAGTTAGAAGCAACTCAAACTAGGCCTAAACGGTAAAACTAGCTCCCATTGCACATCAGCTTATTTAAATCATTATTTATTTATTTTTGAAAAATCGGCTTATTTAAGTGGAATTAGATATCCTGATATTAGTTATCTGTCGAAGATTCCCAGGAGCAAAAGCCTGTCAGTTCTCTGCGACAGCATTACCCATTCGCCCACGATATGTTTGACTAGCCAGACCACAAAGGTCCCAATCCAATTATATAACACCGCTATCCTCACCCCGAATTAAGTCAATTTTTACGCGCTCAATCCAAAAATGAGAAGCGAGGGCGGTTAAAGTACCTCGCACCGCCGAGAACGCCGGCGTTGAGAGTGAGCTGGTCGATGAGCCCGACGGACTTCGGCGAAACGCTGGAAGCCTTCGAATAGATCGCCTCCAAGCCATCTCCCGACGGAATGAAGAAAGCCCCGTTAACCATGATATCCCCCTCTGATCTCCAATTCCACCCGTTCCAATCCTTGTCATCACTGTCCACTCTCTTGGTCACCTGCAGCCAGCCATTAATCCACCCATTCTAAACCCAAATCAAATTGTCGAATTATACCGACGAGCTGATAATTCTCTTACCTCCTTGGCGTTCGGATCAGGCGGAGCAATGTAGCGGTTCCCCTGACTATTCACAGTCGGATTACCGCTTCCGCCGATGGCGTACATTTCCCACTCCGTGAAATCGTTGTTAACGATATGGAAGTAGCCGAGGCGACATCGCGGCATTCGCTGGATGAGCTTCTCCCCAAAGCGGTTGAAGGCGATGGTGACCTGCATGCCTAAATCCGGCGAGTAGTTGTCGCTGTGGCCGAGAAGCATCACCTCGTTGTGTCGGGAGAAGAAGTTGTTCGAAATGGTGATGCCGGTGGATCCCATGATGGCGTCGATAAGGCCGTCCGCGCAGTTGGAGAGGGAGCAATGGTCGATCCAGATCTTGCGACCGCCGAAGATGGAGATGCCGTCGCCGTCGGATCGGCTGCGGAAGCCGGTGTGGGTCGGAGAGGAGCGAACGTTGGCGTTGCCGGCGGGGACGCAGTCGTGGATGTGGAGGTTGTGGATGATGACATTGGAGACGTATTGGAGGGTGATGCAGGCGCCGCCGGAGATGTGGACGTCAGCGCCGCGGCCATCGAGAGTCTTGAAGCTGTTAACGAGGAGCTCTTCGGCGAGACGGATGTTCATGTCGGCGGAGAAGACGATCCAAAGGGGGTCGTCCTGGATGGCGGCGTGGCGGAGCGTACCAGGGGTGGGGTTTACTGGGTCGCGGTCGGACGAGTCGGTGACGACGTAGATCCGGCCTCCCTTCCCGCCAAGCGCGTCGCGGCCAAATCCTATGCCGCAGTCTGCCAGGCGCTGGCGATCGGACCGCCAGTCGGTGGTAGAGCAGCGCCAGCAGTCGTCAATGGGGTTTCCAGTGAGGCATTGCAGTTGGCTGGAGAGGGCGCGTCGGCGGGAGAGCTCGATGTGGCGAAGAACGTCGCCGGCGACTGAATCGGGGTCGGGGTGGGAGGAGTTGGGGTTGGGGAGGGGATGGGCGAATGGGAGGAGAAGAATGTGGGCGAAGTGGATGAGTAGACTGCTCCGGAAGCGGAGCATTTTGCCGGCGGTGGCCGAGAAGTAGGGTTTTGGGTGTGGAGTGATTTGGTGAAGCCAAATGGGGGCGGGGGTTTGTTGCATCGGAAAAAGGTGCGAACTTTAAAAATAAGGATCGCTGCTACAGTATCGGTGAAAGTGGGTTTAAGCTTTTGTTTATTGGATGTAATGGAACAAGATAAGAGGATGTAAATGCTACTTTGCTTGCAACTTGCAAGACTTGATTTAGATTACGATGAAATTCAATAAAAATGAAATATTCAAATATAATATCTAAGACAATTAAATTATTAAACCCCAACATCATAAATGTCTCACATAGACAATGATTGTTTAAGAAATATTTGGAGTAAATTCTAAAATAATAGACTTTTTTATGTGATTTAATATTCAAATGCCTTATCTTAATATTTAATCCACAACTGCAAATTTATAAGACTTAAGTTTCATTTGTGACAACTTTTTTATTAATTCTTAAAGTAAATTTTTAGTACAAAATTTTTAATTTTTATATTAAAAAGTTACTTTAAAAAATAGTAAAAAAACCGTCCCAAACAAACCATAAAAAACCATCGGAATTATGTAATGAGAGCTCTTAAACTTGCAAGTCTAATACATTCTCTTCTTATTACTTGTAACATTAACAAACTTAAATTACCTCTCCCTAAATGGCAAGCTCAAACAGCTCCGACAATTAGTATTAAAAAATCAGCTGCTCATTTGATTAATCATTAAATTAAAGATCCTTATAGCGCATTTTTTTATTTTGAATGTCTAAAAGGTGAAAGTTCAAAATATCATTTAATTTTCCTCCAAATCTTTTACAACAGGACTTTGGAGTGCAAGAAAACTATCTAACAAATGATATCAATCAGTAGTTATTTTAGATCCTAATCAGCATAAAGGTGAAAGACAGGACTAAAATTTATTACAATATGTATCTCCCACAAAGAATTAGAATAATTTTAATGAATTTTATTTAAAATATAATAGTAATTTTAATGACAATTTTTTCCGAGGTAGCTCAGGATCCATAAGTTGCCCAATAATCCTAGCTAAGGCCCATAAACCTTTGACTCCTCAATTTGCAAGAACATCAACAACTATCAAATTTTTGTCCCACTACATGTTTTTTTTGTTTTTCGTGTCCTGTTAAAAGTCAATTTTTTTTTAAATCTAACAAAAAAATATAATTTCTAATACTTTCTAAGCAAGTCTTTTTATGTCTACCTCTACTTTTCTTAACATAGGCCGACTCTAATACATCTACTCTCCTAATCGAGTCAAAACAGAAGGCCAACATTTAATATGACCAAACCATCTAAGGTGACTCTTTAATCTTATATGTCATTGGCGCTACACTAACATTTTCATGTATAAAGTCACTCATTCACCTTTGCATTTTCATCTCCACAACACTTATCTTAATTTTTTGTTTCTCTTTTCATGGCCAACATTCTCTATAATAAAGCATTGCATGTAAATTTGCAGGAAATATCAGAAAAATTAAAGTAACGGCTTTAGACCGCAGTGGAGCAGACTTCAGAAACAAATCTCAGATTTGTAGGCCACATGAAAACAAAGTGAATAAAATTAATGTAAAAGAGCTAGAAGATCTTGAGGAAAAAAAAAAAAAAGATGATGAAGACAAAGTTAAGAAAGATATTCCAATATAACCTATTTCCACATCAAACAACACTAAATTCAGGATAAGGCTTTAGATGATGACGATGATGATCATGGCCTCTGTAGCTAGCAAAGTAGAATGATATGGAAACAAAAGAAGAGAAAAAGAACTCGCTTTCAAAACTATTCAAATGCAGGGAACTACTTTTTTACCGGTTGATGAAATTGGATTTCTATTAAGTAGAGAAAACGGGAAAAAAATGGCTGAAAGATGCAGTTCCTGCTGCTACAAGTATGAATGCTATGAACTAGTCGGAAGTTAAAACTAAGGTTTCGTTTGGGACGGTTTTTTTACTGTTTTTTAAAGCAGCTTTCTAGTTCAAAATTTTTAACGAAGCCTAACACTGCTTGCTGTTTAACCTGATGACAGATAAGGAAAGAAGGAATATAGATATTTTATGAAAAATTGAATGATAGTAACCTCTTACCAACTCCCACTTTCCATGTTAAGAGTGGCCGCCATCCTACATCCAACCTTCACACTGCCCACTGCTGTGGCTTTCTACAACATAGTCTGCACCGCTGGATTATAACGACATGTCAACAAGAATTTGAATAGAAATTAAATGGAGATTGTGACCAATAAAATCTCAAGACAGACCATTTTTCATCAACATTAATATCATCATCAGTGTCTCTTTTTAGTACTACAATAAAAAAAGCAGGAACTTCACAAGAAAACAGTTGCAGCCATGTTGAAAGAACAAGATGGCAGCGCAGGATTACCACCAAACCAAATATCTAAAAATAAAAGTATGTCAGCCATGCAAATAATTGATTATGAACCTATAAAAGAAATTATGGACCATAAGAAACAAGAAATAAGACAAGCCTCCCAACCAAATTTTGGCTGACAGCATCAAGTGATGAAAAAAAAAATCATGATATCCTTAACAAATCTTTAAAAGAGACGAATGCCAAAGTCATTAGTTTTATTTTAAAGCTCTTATATTACACTCATCTCAGAAGAAATACAGTGAGTATGAGATAGATCCTATAAAAATATCCTAACTCATTTTTTTTCCTCAACTGATTCGATGTTACATTTACCATCATTATTCTTTTATTTTAGAATATTCAATAAATCAATGTGAAATATTGTGACAACTTTTATGATGGAGAAGAGTTTCGCTTGAAGTAAAGAAAAATGATTGATGAGGTTCGAAATTTTTAATTAATTTTTCATAAATACCGTCTTATGCACATCCAAATTCCGAAGAACATTTAAAAAACAAAAAAAGCAAAAAAAAAAAAAAAAAAAAATCCGAAGAACATTGGCAATTTCCTTGAAAGTTTCTTGTACACCAATTTCAAAATTCCAAGGAAACCTAAAAACAGATAACAAAGACGGATACATACGATCAACGATTACAAGAGCTATGCCTTCAAGCGCAAAGAGGTTCTTGGTAAGCTTAAGATAATAAACCTTAATTGTGGACTGGACAGCAGAATTCAGCATCAATAAGTTGATTCCATACGAACTCAGAAAAGTTTAGAAATGAGCGCAAAAGTGTTTGAACTCCAGAATATAATAATTTCAATTTGAGTAACTGCCTGCTACGCCAAAAAAGACTTTTTTGGAAGGTTTAGTACAAAATAACTAATTAAGATTCGGAAAATATAAGCAAGCTAAATTGAAAAAAAAAATGCAAATAAAATAACCACAACTTTCTCTATAAATAATTCATCTATTGTGCATTGAATTCCAGCAGGAACTTAGAGATGAGAACAAACGTGAGTGTACTAAACATGAGAAATTATCATAAGAATTAACTAAATACAAATCAAGAATAAGGGTTACAAAACTAAATTATGTCCAAAGGGTCTACTAAATATCTCTTAAACATACTACCAGGAAGCCCTTTTTGTCTGCCAGCACCAAATTAGTATAGAAAGAAAAAGCTCCTAAACTACCAATCAAAATCTCAGCCTTGATCAAGACATGCAATTCAAATGATCGCACTCCAGCAAAGATTTTAATGAACCCCCATTTAAAAGAGAAAAAAGCATAAATTTTTATGGCAGTTGTTAAATAATCATGCTCTAAGTAAGGATGGACAATAAATTGTTCCATGGCCTTTATCCAAAATAGATGTGGCACGTTGTGTGCCAGATCAGGGAGGCCTTGTAAAGACCAATCACAATGAAAACTTATCAAAAGTAAGAGAAGGCACATAGTTAAAAAAGGAAAATATTGGTTAACGCACAAATATATAATCCATATTCATATTAACTACTAAAATGTGCACCCCTTAAGTTGTCCACACGGGCATGCTTAAGCATGGTTATAAAATTCACCTTTATTCTCCTACACATGATTTGGAATGTCATCTTTCTCGCTACAACATCATTCAAATTACATTCTTATATCCGCTACAAAAATTATCATAAAGATGAATCTTCTATTATGCTATTATCTATGGACCATTGTCGAATACTAATGGAAGGAAGATACTTTAAATGTAAAATGAAAGAAAAAAAATGTTTTGGCCAAGAAAGGAATACTTTTTCTGTCTAAAATACTAAATGAAAAGAAGCTGTACTTTAGTAGACTAGTTCAACCATAACTTCAGATTAATTTCAATCCACCCAAAATTTAATATTCCAAACTGTGGTGTGCTAATAAAACGTCAATCACCACTTAACAATGGGATTGCAGCCGTTTCTAGCTTAATTATGTCAATAACTGTTGTGAGGCTATTGATTAAATGCCAACAGCTTGCTCTAAAATCCTCCTAACCTCCGTCCCTGGATCTGCGAGCTCGGCTGGAGTCTGTTAAAGTTTGAAGATGATAAGCAAAAGAAATGTTGAACTGAAGCTAATTATCTAAATGTTTAGAAACTAGTGGTAAAATTAGATAATAAAGCACCTTTCCATATGCATTCGTTTCCTCTGGGGATGCCCCCATTGAAAGCAGTAACTGAACGACATTCAAATGTTCTCCTCTGGCAGCATGATGGAGAGGCTGATAATATTGAAAATAAGTTCAGTTATCATAAAGCATACAACCAAATGCACAAAGAATAATCAGAGACCGTATCGCCTTCAGCATCAGTTGTTGCCAGCATGCGCTGCACAAGACTAGAGTTACCGGCAGAGTTGATTAGAAATTCAACAATCTCAGCATAGCCTGCAAAAAGTTATCAACATCAAAAAATATCCAAGTGTGATAATGAGCATGTATTCATGCTGACAGGAGAATGTAGCCTCTATTCCCAGTAATGTAGCTTTCACAGTACTTGCATTTTTTGTTTGCTACTGTGCTATTCTTCCATTTTGGTTGCTCTTACAACTGATTTCTGGATAAGGTGTTACATGTTTTTAGCGAAGTGGCAATCGGATAGGGTATGAGTTTCATGTTTTTTGAAATGGGAGAGATAGATCAACTCTATCTTGGTATTTTCTTTCCGTTCTACTTGATTCTTTTAATAAATGAATAAAATTATTATTTTTCTGATTTTCATTGGAGTTTGGAGGAAATTTCTCACTGTTTATCCAAAATTGATAGGGTTTAAGTGTTTCCTATCAGATTTCTCAGCTGAAATTGATGCTTATCTTTCAGTTTTAACTAAAAATTGAGTAAGCATTGTGTTGGGTTCTCATCTAAGCCAAACTTGAACAACGATCAACCACTATAAAAAAATTATCATGCTTACGCAATGTTTCTGAACCCAACACAATGTTTGCTATGCTATTCGTAAATTTTTTTTGCACTTACACCTTACTTATAAATAAGGTGCTATAGGAGTGTAATGAATTGTTCATTTAAGCTTTTTATAAGTTTGGCTTATAAGGAAGAGTGCGATCTATTCGAATAAAGCTTATGAGATTTCTCAACAAGTGTTAATACTTATTTTTTAGGTTTAAACTTAAATTGAATTGATTTTCTGATAGGAAATACTTGAGTTCGCAAGTAACCCTAAGGTATTACTTGAGTTCGCAAGCAAACCTAACCCAAATTGGAGAACAAACAGCGACTGGATTGCTGTCCACAGCAGGAAAACACAGCAAACTGCTGTTTACAGCAGTAAAACAGCAGAATTTCAGAGGAAAACTGAAAGAGAACTCAAAGCAAGACTTGTATTCCACTAGACAATGAATAAAATAGCAAAAATACAATCGTTCTTCAATCCGAGTGGAAGAATGATAGGAAATACTTGATTTCAAGTATTTCCTATTCACTTTCACAACAAATCTCAAAGCAAACTGCTGTCCACAGCAGGAAAACAGCCCAAACAGTGGAAAAACAGGGAAAAACTGAGAGAAATTTGGAGAAAAGACTTGTATTTTACTAGCATATGCAAGGAAAATAGCAAAGATACAAGGATCCTCTATTCGAGAGGAGGATCGCACTCTCCCAATCTCTATATTTCGATCTAGAGCCCTAGCCACCAAAGAAGAACAAGAAGACTCCAAAGCAAATTTCACATAACCCTAACCTATCCTTTTCTCCCTACTTTAATGCATACAAATCAAAAATTAACACAAAAGGACCTAATTGCCCTTGCTTCCACTCCTTTTGGCTCCAAGATTCAAATTGAAAATCAAGTGGACCCCACCCAATTTCCTCCCCTGGGTTCCACCGGCTCCATCCTCCTGTAAACGAAATGAGCAGGCCCAATGGATTGGGCCGGCTGGACCGGTCCATAGAGGACCGGTCTAACAAAGAACAACTCTCCAAATCTCCGGCAACGCCAAGAGCCCAAAGCAAAAGAACCCTAGATCTCAAATTGCAATCAAATTCAAGATAATCCATAATTCCCTCCAAAGCACCTAATTAACCATAAAGGAGACATACAAAATACCAAAACAGCCCTTTTCATTCAAAATTTCCGTCCCAAACTAATTTTTACTCAACCATGGGCCCACCCTGGTGTAGTACTGAACCGGTCCTGGATGGACCGGTCCAGCCGGCCCCTCCTGGGCCGGCGTAACATTTTCATCAAGGCTTTTCACAAGTGATTTTCATCTAAGCTTTTTACAAGTTTGGCTTAGAAGGAAGAGTGTGATGTTTCTGATAAAGCTCACAAGATTTCGCAGTTGAAGTTAATACTTTTTTTTTTCTTTTTTTTTTTTACAGTCGAAGTTAATACTTCTCTTTTAGGTTTAAACTTAAATTTCATTGATCTTATGCCAATCATATCTACTAATCTATAAATGAGAAGGCTATAAATAGATGTTCTGAGGCATAAAAATTATTATTTTTCATTAGATTAAAATTTGTTATTCTAGTTTCAATCTTGTGTAGGAAGTAAGATGTGAGATTCTTTTGAGTGCAATGCAAGTGTGACTATTGTGATCTTAGGAAGTCATCTCCTCGTACATTCATTAGATCTGGATTTTTTCTTTGGTGAACTATTTCCTAGATCTAATTTTTTTTCTAAATAATTTTTATTGGCTTGATAGTGCTTTTAATTTTGTTCAAATTTGGCACAATTGAGATTCTATTTGTGACGATTAAATTACAACAGCCCGTTGTTTTAAATGTTTCAAATTTCTTGCTAATTTCTTTGGATTTACTCAATTGTTACATTCTTGTTTGGGTTCTCATTCTCATGTTTACTAATTACATATAAAGAAAATAAATTGTTGAATTATTTGACATTTTAAGATCAACAAATAATAAATTTTCTTATATGATTTCCATATATCGCATAATTATTAACCCAAAATCACCCTGCATCAAATCACATATTCACACACGCACCAAGAGTCTAGCTATTGATAGACAATTTTTATGTGCATAACACTCACAAAATTATTTTTTCTAAAGGGAGTACGGAGTTTTACCTCCAGCACAAGCATCATGAAGGGGGATTGCCCCTTCTTCATCCTTGACTTCTGAGTTAGCTCCTCTTTCCACCAACAGCTAGGATCAAAATTTGATTAGCATCTCATACACTTAAGTTACTAAAAATAAGACCCAAAAAAAAAAACAATGACATAGATTCCTACCTGGACGCAAGAGAGGGAGCCATATAAGCAGCACAAATGCAGAACAGTGTCACCATCTTCTATAGGATCATTGATACTTCCAATATGGTTATCTGCATTTCATAAACAAAGCTTTTACACTTCTAATAAGTAAACACTTATAGTACATGGAGAAAAAAAAATCAATTCTTTAAGAGAGAGAAGTGTGAAAGTGACACTTTAGTCGAGGATAAGAATTAGTCTTAAGGGTTGTTTGATTTGCTGAAAAATGAATGCAATGTATTTGAAAAGTTTTGAATTATTTGAATGAGTGTAAAATAAATACGAGTGATTATTTTTTTGTTTAAAGTAAAATAAATGTAGTGTAAATTTTAACAATAGCGGTAACCATTGGCCAGCAAACAGTTGCAGCAGTGGGTGCTGGCCGACAATAGCGATGTAATGACCCTTAAATTTTTATAAGACATGTTTTGACCTACAATAGTCAAATAATAATTCAAGAGTCATTATAAATACAATTTCCAAATAATCTTTGTCATATGATAGATAATGATGTGCTCTAATTCTAATAATTTTTTTCTAATTTAATAGGCAATGTAGATATGAAAACAAGAAGCTTCCTATTTAATTGCAATTCTTTAAAAAATTGACACATGTCATGTTGGTACAAGTAAGTTTTCTAGGACCGTTAGGTGTCCATTGCAAACTGATTTCACCTGAGCATTATAGACATGTTGGATTATTTTATGAATTTTTTTTCATAAATTTTTAATCCCCAAATTTTAAGATATAAAAGAATGTATAAAAATTATATAGTAAAAATTAAACAATTGGCATCATTATATTTATATCCTTAATATATTTTATTATAAAAATCTCTTTCAACTACAGAACTCTTCATACGACCTTTTTCCCTTTCTTATTCGTTTTAACCATAGAAGAGAATAAAAAAATGAAAAGAAAAGTGAGGAGAGAAAACCTAGAGTTTGAGAGTCGTAGAGTTATTTTGCCAGTCGGTCTAGTTGAAAAATTTGCTAGTCTCAAGGTAGGTTATCGTTACCCGACCTATAATTTCAATGATTTTGCTTATTTTATATTTTCTTAATTTTACTTTGATCAAAATTTGCAAAAATTGCTACATCTCGATTTTAGCAAACTTCCACCATATACTTTTTAATACATTATAATTTTAAACATTCTGCAAATATTGAAAGAAATATATTGAATTTTCACATGGTATTTTTGTATTTTGGGGGAATACCTAATTTGGGAAATTTAGATAAATATGAAAATTAGATAAATAATTGTCAAAATCTCATAATATCAGTATATAACATGCATACTTGCTATAATTCATCAATTGTGGTCATATACATGTGAAAATGAGTATACTGATTTTTCTTATGAATGTCACTAGTTATGATTCATATGTATATTTTATATGCACTAGAATGATATAATGAGCTGAACATTAAGCATAATATCACTTGTTTACTATGTTATATGTGATATGAAATGTGTTTGTATAAGAAAGATTGAATATAAATGATTGACTGATTTAGGCTGGTTGGAGACATGTTATCATGTACAAAAGGGTGGCCGACAAACTTTCTTTTAAAATAAGGTTTGTGATGTAATCCTAAATGATATAAAAAGAGGCATAATAAGACATATTGATATGATATGATATGTCGATATGATATGATATGCCGACGGGCAGAAAATGATGACTTCTAATATGACTAATGACATTTCAAAATAATCTCACTTCTATGTATACATTTGGAACTAGCTAGACTCAACAAAACACTAAATGTTCATTTAGTGTACTCTTCCTTAAAATTCACATTACTAATTCAACACTTTATATGGGTATACATGTATTTAATTCTTTTAGCACTCCATGTATGCATATTTCCTCAACACTTTCATGATTAGATGATGCAATCAAGGTGCTCTGTCCCTTCAGTTTTTGTTCATTGTCTACTAGGTTGTCTCTTTGTGGGACTTGTTTTCTTCGATTTTTCCCATTGGCAGCTGTCCTTTTGGTTTAGGCAGTTGTCCCTTCGGTTTTTGTGCCCATTGGATGTTGTTTTGATGCTTCGTTTTCCCCTAGGTTGTTGTCCCTTCAGTCCTTGTTTGTTGCAGCTTTTAAGGACTTTCTAGTGGTTGTTTGGGTGGTGCTTTAATTAACTTGCATGAAATATTTTTTCTCTTTTTTCTTCCCTATAAATGGGGCTGTTTTGTGGTAGTTTTAGGATATTTTCTAAGATTCCCTCCCTCCCCCCTTTCCTCGATCACTTTGTCAAATTCGTCTCCTATTTTTCCTCCTCCGCCAATCCTCCACTTCATAGGTTGTCTCCTCCTCCCCATCACCCTCCTCTCAATTGTTTCTTCTTAATATCTTTGCATTGTTCCCTTCATTATTTATTTATTTTTATTACTATCTCGCCAAATTACCTTCTCTTTATTCATGATCATTTTCTCTCCTAAACCCCAATCATAGCCACATTTCTATTCCCTTTAAAAATCTACAAAATATCCAATATTAAGACCATAAATTTAGCTTCAATTCACGCCAAACTACCTAAACACTCACTAGAAAGATCTAGAAAAATATTTGAATGACTAAAATTAGAAAACAATGAGTCCCCTACACTACATTTGTTGTAGTAACAACCTATGCTCCCACTGCATCAATTATGGTGTCAAAGGGAAGCCTAAACTTACAATTAGTACTTCTATAAGCCTTTATCCTTTCATATGTAATATTTTGAATGGTGTTTCTCTGTGTCCTATTGATCTCACTTATGAAGGCATATAATGACATTGTAATATAACCATTAGAAATAAAAAATCTCATCGATAACCTCTCCAAGCAAAAAACGTGCTACCAAAACTCCCTTGGATATATTCATAACATTATCAAACTATCTTTGGATGAAAATTTTATCCCGGACAATAGCTATTTTATCCGTACAATAAACAAAAAATGACATCGATTTGTTTGTCGGGACACTAGAGCACTTCTAGCTAAGGAGATTTTCCAATCACATTATCAAGGAGAACAATACTTCATCCAAGAAAAATTTATAGCAAAAGAACTTTTGATTGACGCGTCTGATAGATATAATCCTTAGCTTTAAATTTTGGATTAAATTAATAATGACTAGCAAATCTCATGCCATGCTTAAAAACGTCTACCAAGGAAACTCCATATATCTATGAGTTAAGCATCCATTGCAAACCCATTCTTTAATAAGCTTGAGTGAATTATCTCCTCTTCATGCTGAGAGAGAAAGATGCATCATGAGAATAAAATCTATTTTTGGCAAACTGCATAAACAAAAGTTTAGGATTCTTCAAAATCACATGCACTGAGTTCATATCAATGAAATTTGATTATTTCATGTATTTATGTATTATTATCAACATAAAAGTATCATCCCATTTAGGTTTTGCATCTTGCTAGTTACCTCTTTACATTCCTAGCATATTTATTTTATCTCATTGCATGCAGATAATTTCATCATATCAACATGACCATGGAACTCAAAAAAGGAAAGTGTATTTAGACCAAAGATTAGAAACTTTAAATGTGATATTTAATAAAATTATGGCTAGGTTTGATGAACCATAGTCATCAAATTGATTCTCTAAATAGGATCAACTCTAACATTAAAAACTCTTTGGGGTAGATCTAAAACATTTGTTAATAAGTCACTCATACATCCTTAGCAAAGTTTAAGCCTCAAGCATGCCATAATCCACTTTATCATATTATTGTTAAGGAAAATATTGATTGCCTTAGTCTTGTCAAATCAACACTTGCCCTAATATCACCTAAGGTCTTCTCTCCATAAATATATAAGCCCCAAGAGATGTTACATGTGCTTGATCTCATAAATTCCCTTACAAGATGATATTTTAATCATATTAAAGATATAAAAGACCATAAGCTCTTTCCAATGATAATATAAGATAAAATCTCCTAGAAGTTGATTATTTAGTTTAACCTAAACTTGAGTTTCAATTAAATCAAAGGTTGCCTAAAAAAATTTAAAAATAAATTAAAATTAAAAAAAAAAAGTTTCCTTTAAAGATGCACTTGTGCTGACATAAGAAAAAAATGCACTTGTGCTGACATATAAGCTCACACTTGAATTTTCTTGAGATCTAACCTTAAGCTTGGGCAGCTCATACAAGTTATAAAGCTACCAGTTTACCAATCCCTCCACATTCTCCAACTCTCAAGGAATTATATAATTAGAGTGCACATCTACAAAATAGTTAACAATTTTTTTTTTCCTAACAATTCTTTTGTCCAATCTAATCAAATATATCAAATAAAAGCAAGAAACATATGTGGGTTGAATAAAACTACATATTTATGAGCTTTATGCTAACGGCTTCCTTCAGAAAGTGTAGGTCCAAAAAGACTGTTGACACCTAAGGCAGATTGATCATATTGTTTAATAATTACTCAAATTGGTTCATTAAAATTTAAGAAAGTAGTTTTCCTTCCTAATATATTACTCCTTATCAAAAAAGAGAAGAGAGAGTGATGAGAACATCGACAGACACTACAGGCATGTTTATCGACAAAGGAATCACAGATCTACGGCCACGATTCAGCGCCTCTACTTTTGACTCATATTTCATGATATGTTGCTTAGTTGACCGTTTCCAATTTTTACCCCTTTGGGGAGATGTCATGTCATTGTAGCCCGGAGGGCAATTTAGTACTTTTCATGTTGTTTAGTATTTTTCGTTTTCTATTTTTACCCGGAGGGCAATCAATATGAACTGTCATGTTATTGTAGCCTAGAGGGCAGCTTGGTACTTTTCTTTTGATGAGTGGAGACCTATATAGAGTGGTCTCATATGTTGTAATCTTTTGATGAATGCTTAATAAAATTTTATTTGCTTCTTCTTCTTCTTGCATGAGAGCTAGATAGAAGGGAGAGAGCTCAAAGTGAGCAAGTGCAAGGCCCACCAGTCGTTGGAAGAGTCCTCGGCTCGTGATTTTCTCATTTATCTTTGTCTTCTCCACCTCTTTCCTCATTCCCACCCGCCGGCCTCCATAACCCCACCACCGTCCAAGCCCACCACCAAGCTCACATAATTCCACCTCCCCAAGCCCACCGTCAACTTAACCCCCACCAACCCGCCCCTTTTTCCCCCACTAACTCCACCACCCGTCCCCACCCAAGCCCAAACCGACCGCCAGCCCACCCAAGGAATTCCCTCATTATGATGATTTCAATCATTATAACTCCCCTGTTAATTTAGTTTCAATAGAAAGGAAAGTAATTACCACAATTTGAAATTTGAAATTCAAATTTCAAAATTGTCCTTATTTGCAAATCCTAATTAGGAAAGTACTTAAATTCAAATCGATTTGAAATTCAAATTGAAGTGGATTTCATAATAACTTTCCTAATTCATATGTGCTGATTTGGAAACTCACAAATTGCTCCCACACTCCCTCTCTCTTCTCTTGAACCCGCCGGCCTCATTTATGGGCTCTCCCATTGTTTTTCCAATTGAGGTTTCAATCCTAATTGAATTTGAATTCAATTTTCAATTTGATTCCCTCCAAATCTAATTAAATCTGAAATTTATTTCAAATTTATTGAAATCTTCTTTCAAACCCTAGCCCCTCTCCCCTCTTCAAGCCGTCGGCCCCTCTCCCTCCCACTCACGCCGCCAGTTTCCCTCCCCACCGCCATCTCTCTCTTTCTTCCTCCTTGTGTCCCCTCCTCATGCTTATGATGAATGACCGATCCCGAGGTTGATCACGGTTTCACCTGATCGTGGGGAGATCGACATTCTTCTCTCTCCTTTCTACGATCCTGATTGGGAATACGACGAGACTGTGGAAAGATACGTCAAGCGCATCCTCTACTGCTTAGCGAAGACGATCGACCTCCAAAAACCCAAGACGCCTTGGCTTCTCGTTGGGAGAACCACTACTTCTTTGCCCGTGGCTACTTTTCCATCAACGAAGACCTTCGCGCCATCTTCCTAGTGGTAATATCCTTCTTCATTGGACTCGCCTTCTGCCGCTAACCCCATAGAGTGCATGAGTGAAGGTCATCAAGGTGAACCTCTCGTTGTTAAGAGATGGGTTATGTTATGAGTACCTAGCATCTACTCTTATCTTGAATATTGGATTGAATTATTTGGTTAATCTCAATTGCATGTCTTTGGCCTAAGCAAGTTGAGTACTTTAAATTCATAGTATTCTTTTATGTGCTAGTAATAATTTTGCTTTGGCTAAATTTTAATGGATTGTTCTTTTTGATTTTGCACGTAACTCCTATATGTTTCACATCAGAGAGACTTTCAAATTCAATTCATCGTTCAATAATACAAATCAAACTAAAGACATTGCTACTTAAAATAACAATCCAACAAACTAATGAAGAATAACCATTAACAATACTTAATAAAGGATAATCATGATAAATGTAATCCTATATAATATTATAAATAAATCAAATAACCTAATTGTTATAAATAAAATAGCATCAAAATAATCCTAAAGAAACATATTGCCATGCATCACTTCCTCATTCAACCTCAACCTCCCTATGCTCATGATTAAATAGACCTTCAATTGAAGAACTTGTTCTGAGGGCTCTTTCTTTATCAGTAGACTTTATTCATAGAATTATAAGAAACAAAAAGGTCAACAATGGTCATGGTGTCTTATTGCTTAACATCATGATACTTGGTTATCATCCAAAGCTATATCGTTCCTCCTTAGTTAATTGATGATTGCTGAGAAACTTATAAAATAGCCTAACAGACACAAGTTACTTTAGCTGGCTTCAAATTTGATGGAAGATTTTGGAGTAAAGCCATTTCAACTTTAGCTCAAAGGAGTGGCTATAATTGTGCTCTTAAATACTAATTCATCTATCCATGAATATATGACATACAAATCCTTTGTCCCTTTATTCAGATTTTTTAAGAGTATTTATTAACTACTTAATGAAGATGTCTCCTACAAATTTCTTATGTTCCCCGTATAATTAATTCAGAAATATGTTAGATCCATCAATTCTACTAATTGGCATTGATTAAATGCGAAAAAGAGAGCTACATAAGATTGCTGATGGCTCTATTTTTCATATTGATTGTATTAATATTTTAAAATGACCCTATGGATATATGTGGGTACCAATGGAGCATTCAAAACAAACTTATCTATAAAATTAAAATACATATTTTCTTTAAGAGTCATATTCAAAATCTTTGTGCAACACTTCGTATACTTATACATATTTTTAACTCATCAAATATCGCATACATTCTCTCATAAAGACATCATCACTACAAGCATAATCCCAACAAACAACATGTAGAAAAATCTACCCATTAAATGGATAGATATGATTAGTGCCAAGTACTATTACGGACAGTACACGGATACAAGTAATTCAAAAAGATCTACAGAATAATCTGAGAATAAATGACTACTCATAAACCCAACCCCAGATAGTCTTGTGCCAATATAATAATCTTGCTTTCTTTGGTCAGAACCTTAACATCTTTTAAATCTCTAGCAAACAAGAGGAAGAGATCTTTAAAATTGGAAGAAAACTTTTTATGAAGAAGTTAAGAAATCGTATATAACGAATGGAAAGATGCGATGGCCTATTTATCGGCACAGTAGGATTGCTAATGCGAGGAAAAGGTGCAGAAGAACTGAAGAAGATAAAGTGGCGGGAACATATCGATACCTAGGGCAACGCGGAGCGCGTCAACGTCACCGCTCTTGGCTGCGACAGCGAGAGGGAGGAGGTGCAGTGGGATATCGTTATCAGGATCGTCCCAGGCTTCACCATCTTCGTCGAAAAGGCCTTCCTCCTGCTCCTCGTTCTGATCCATCCCGTTGGGCCTGGCTGGAACGGCCATTATCGTTGTGTCTCCCTCTCCCCCACCAAAGGCTTAAGAGAAAAGACTTGCCACTCTAGGTCAGCGAGCAAGAGAATTCGCGCGCCACCTAACTACGTTGTACAGACAGATCATCAAAAATAATAAAATTGCTCAGTATATCCTCCCAAAATTATTTGTAAGGAAGAATTTTAAAATTGTAAAATAGGGATATATATATATATATATATATATATATATATATATATATATATATATATGTTATTATTATTATTATTATTTAAAAAAAATAATTTAGTGTTTAAATTTAATTAAAATATAAGTCTGAAAATATATATTTAATTGTAAATAAATTAACACTAAATTTATTTTTATATAATTTAAATATTTGACTATAATATATGTCAAAATAAAAATTTTAATGGTAGAAATAAAAATGTCTATGAATTTTAAGAAAATTTATCGCGTGCGGTCTTTGGACAATCCGGATGTCAATTAGGATGCGCCACATCATACACAGTGATGATACACAACATATTGGTGACGTGGCACGTCCTGATTGACCTCCGGACGACGTCTGGTGACCTCACCTAATAATTTCACGAATTTTAAAGCATACATGCAAGTCCCTTTTAAAATTAGTAATATGTAGTGATTAATTAATTTTCATACTGCACTTAACATAATTAATTCAATTTTAAAAATTGATTAAATTTTAATTAGAATATTATCATATAATTATTTTCTAACAAAACTTAGCCGTCTTTGTTGACATGTTGTTTTCTTAACCATAATTTCAATTATATTTAAAAAATAATAATTTTTTATAATAAAATTTTAAGATACTGTGAAAATTTTATTATTCAACTTTTAAACAGACATTGCCTTTATTTATTACTTTTCTATCACAAAAATAATTTAAAAAATGAGGTCTTAATTATCTTTTATATCGTCAAAAAGATTAGCCAAATAGCCATATATCATTTATAACTCTCCATTTAATTATTTCTTAAACGTATTTCACTTTTTATATATAATATCTTACTATCCTTTTCATTATATTTGGTTAAAGTATTTATTTTTATTATTTTATTTAATAAACTTCAAAATAAAATTCAAATATTTATTTATATCACCTTCATCAACTAAAATTTAATTATATTCTATTTTTAAAAATTCAATTTACACAGATATTTTATAATTTTCATCTGTTGACTTGGCTACTCTATTTAACTTATTTTATACTTAGTACAAGGTCTGTTATATCAATCATTATAGGCACTATTTTTAATTTTTTGGAAAATAAGCACAGTTTTTATATTCCTTGTTACTCTTTCATAAAAAATTTAGCTTCTTTCAATGCTTTAGGATGCATTGACAACAAAAAACACAAAAGTTTGTGGTATATGATTTGAAGCACTAATATACGAGAAATTATTTTGTGCAAAGTCTAGACATACAGAAAGAATCATTCGGACTAGTGAGCGTACACACTATATACAAATTTGCATACAATATGTATTAAGTTTTTATCTATACGGTGTGTATACTCAGAGTCTGAACAGTTATTCCCGCCGGACTCCGCACATAATAATTTCTCCTAATATACAAATAGAAAAAGTGGGCTTGATTTGAATCTGAAATCTCATAAAAAAAAGGAAAATTTAATACATTTGTGATCAGAACAAAACAAAATGACCTGTTCTCGTAGTTAGGAGCGGACAAAATGAGGAACAAAAAAGCCTTGTTCTTGCAAAACTGAGAAAAATAGACATCAAGATGATCATTCTTCTTCTTTGATGATCCTCCTCTTCCTGAAGGGTTTTACAGGCATACTTCCAGGTGCACTATGAGCTCTTCTTCTTTGGTCTTTCCTCCTTTCAGCTTCAATCATGGTCCTTCTCAACGTAGCTGCCTTGTATATTGGCTTGGGCAAATGTCTATGCCTGCAGCATAAAATATTTCCCTTAAATTTGCCACTATAGCATTTAGGACTGTCAATGAAGTATTGTCACATTCAATCATGTTTGAATGGATTCAGCGCATTTTATGAGCACGTAAGAGTTCGTTTGGGACGGTTTTCTTTCTGCTTTTTAAAACAGTTTTTAGTATAAAAATTTTTAATTTTATACTAGAAAGTTGCTTTAAGAAGCAGAAATAAAACCATCTCAAACGAAGCCTAAATATATATTATACATGTGGATAAATATATAGATTGAGTGTATATATATACATGTATGTTTCTTTGCATAAATGTATATTCATGTATATTATACATGTGGATACATAAGACTTTCAAAAAGATTTTAGGTTCGCAAATAGCTCATGTTCAGATCAATATTAAGGTCTCATTTGGGACAGCTTCTTTACTGTTTTCTAGTAAAAAATTTCTTGATTTAAAATTTTTTTAACTAAAAAGCAGTTTTATAAAGCAGCAAAGAAGCTGTCCTAAACAAAGACTAAGTAAAAGAGCCGGACCAAATAAATTTTTTTGACTTGTTTGCTAAGAAGACAAGCTAAATGTCAACTGAGCACATTCAAATTTAGCTTGTTTACACGCTATACACTAGTAGCATTCTTGGGAAGAAATTATCATCAATAACTTCTAGTTCAAGAGCACCATGGCATTCTTTCAACAGTTGAAGTGAGAGGCTTTTTTTTCCCTAAAAAATATCTAAATATAGACTATAGTTTATGTTTGTCTAAAGAAGATTTAAACTTTGGAGTAACCTAATTTAACGCTTTCATCCATCTTGAATATTTGCGAACTTCCAACGAGCAAAAAACATACCTTACGATGCGCTTCACCTCAGGAAGGTGCTTGTACCTATCTTTAACAGCATCTAGATACTCTTGCTTCCTGCGCTCCCTCGGAAGAAGCTATAAAGATGAAAAAGTTAATAGGAAAACACCTAGCAACCACATCTTGAATTCCAGGGAAAAAAAGGGACAATAAGATTACTAAATAATTTCATAACCACGAGGACTAGATGAGCAGGGGAGTAGCAAAGTAACCAAATCAATAACGATTTTGTAGCAATCATTAACCAAATTATAAATAAGAGTAAATTATCAAAATGGCCTATAAATTTTTTAGATATATCCATTTTAATTCGAAAAATTTCCAGGTGTTCAATTTAATCAACTATTCAAATATGAATCAATTGGTCTTATTGTCAACTTTCTCCTCTCTTTGGATCAATTGGTCTTATTTTGAACTTTTTAATAAAAAACTCACTTCTTAATACTAGCTTAAACTAATAAAATTGACATTAAATTTTAAAAAATGCCCTCATGAAAAGCTTCTTTTTTATTATTTTCCAAGAATGATAAAGTTGATGGAATAACCAAATTAGTTCAAAAGGTGATATAAGAGACTAACTCAAACACCTATAATAGATTGAGAGTAAAATAAACACACCTTAAAAAGCCTAGAAACTATTTTTACTATTTACTCTAACAACCAAAACCTCAAGTTTAAGTTCTATCATCAAATCACTCAAATTTTAATATTTCATATAGGTCCATGTAATGAATGACCTATTAGGAACACTTTATGTTCATGCATATCATCTATAACTGACTCTTTTTGCTCTATAATCTGCTTAATTCATAGTATCTCTAGACGTTATCATCTCAATATGAGTGATTAGAAATTATTCTTTTTACAAATTAGCGACTAGTATCATAATAGATCATTCAAGTTGATAAAATCTACCAGGATTAGAGAAATACTAGCATTCATTTAATACATATCCATCATTATACTCTCAGAACAATTCATATAATTTACTTCATGAATCACTTGGTGAAAAATGAATTTAGAGCTAAAAACTACACTTAAAGTAATATTGAGAAAAATTAAGAGAAATTTTAATTGATTTACACAAATGAATATGGGAATTCTAGCATAATATTGCGTAGTAATTTTTAGCAGCATATGGTTTGTATAAGTGTCCCAGAGGAATAATAAATGCAAGCTTTTTCACATTAGAAAACAATTAGAAAGTCTCACAAAATATGAAATTGCATTCAAAACAAGCACTTCAATAAAAGAGTCACAATTAAATCTCATAAATTTATTGCTATATCAACTTCGAGGGTCATCATAATAATATGAACAAAGCTGATGAAATCTAGAATTCAGTCAATAGAAATGCACAGCCCAAGATGCTAAAGTTAAATTTGAAAAAGAAGTAGACATCAGTGGGGATTAAAATTATATCCAAAACTAAAAACTAGCTTGATAATCACTCAAATTTCAATCAACTCAAACTAATAAATGATTTAATCCGACTTCTTGATGACTCACACAAAATTAGTTTGATTCAACTAGAAATTATAAAAATTAATAGGATCGATCGGACTTGAAGTTAGCTCGAGTCGAGTCAATATCATATTAGGATATTAGATTATTTCCTTCAAGTCCGTTGCCTATTTACATTTTGTACCATGTCTAACTCTATATATTTAGGCATGTACACTGTTACAATACATTAATACAATTCTACTTTTCCTTCTTCTTGCTATGTACCGACATCTCTCCTTCTTTCTCCTCTCTGTTCTTGTCCGATTCTTCTCATGGTATCAGCGCCAGCATGGGAGATCAAGACTCAATAAATTCTATCCCTCCCTCCTCCTCCTCCACCCAAACCGACGACACCACCGCCACCATTTCTATACCTCAACCTCTAAAATTTCTTGTATCCAACATCAAGAACCTTGTCCCTCATCCCCTCACAACCGAGACCTACCCCATATGGCGTATACAACTGCTCCAACAATTCACCGCCAATGGCTACGCCGGCCATTTCACCGGAACCGTTAAAGCTCCCGCAACGTTGCCTCCACCGAGTACACTCGCTGGCAAGTCATCGACAGTAATCTTCTATCTGCTCTCTTCTCTACCATCTCACAATCTATTATCCCATATATCATCACCTCCACCACCACTCACGAGGCCTGGACTGTTCTTGAACGACGGCTTCAGCCCACCAGTTGCTTTCGTGTCATCCAACTTAAGAATGAGCTCTACCACATACACATGAAAGATCAATCCCTGCAACAGTATCTTCCTCGTATTAAAACAATCGTTGACAACCTTTCCGCCTCCGACTCCAAGATCGATCCGGAGGACATCATCCTCCATATCCTCAACAGTCTTCCTCCCACCTTCAATTCGTTCAAATCAACAATTCGCAATTCCCTTCTCCCCATTGATCTGGATACCTTCTACTCACTTCTTTGCAATGAAGAAATCCACCTTCAACAAGAACTCGTTGATGCAAACAAACTAGATAGAAAAGCCAGATAAGGAACTATAACCAATCTCGATTCAAATAGTAGCAATCATCTATAACATAAAACCGACAGATAAAACGAGAAGAGAGATCAAAAGAAACAAAAGAAATTTAAAAAGATGCTATCCTCAGAACAACCGACAGAACGGTTTCCTCACATGCATCGAAATGTAGGTTAAGTAAAGTATGTGCTTAAGGTTAGCAAACCGATGGTCCACCACAGCAAGAAGTTCCAAACGTCCAACCAAACTCCTCCAGCAAATGCTCCCAAATCAGCCAACAAACACCACCAAAGTTCAAGAAGAATGATACAAATGGAGTGGAACTTGCGTAGAAAAGAAAGAGGTAAGAAGCCCAGACGAAATAGAGAAGAAGGAGAAGTGGACAAAGCTCTCAAGCTTTTCCAAGAAAAAGAAAAGCCTCAGGTTTTTTAAGAGACTAAGCTCAACAAAATTCAACAACCTTTGTCTTCAAAAATCATATTCTATATATAGGCAAGAGAGGGGAACCAAACAGCCATAGCACCTCCAACTAAACCAATTAGATTTAGGGAAATGAAAGGCCAACAGCCACAATACATCAGCCCCCATACGGTACAGCAAAACAGAGAAGAGAGGCCAAGGGAACCAAGCAGAAAAGCAACAGGAACCAAGCAGCCAACCGCAGGAACCAAGCAGCCAGCCGCAAGAACCAAGCAGCCAGCCGCATAACCGAGCAGCCAGCCGCAGAACCGAGCAGCCAGCCGCGGAACCGAGCAGCCAGCCGCGGAACCGAGCAGCCAGCCACGAGAACCAAAGGGGCAAGGCACGGGAAAATCACCCAGCACAGGAAAACGAGAAGACAAAGGGGAGGAGAAGAGGTAAGTCCACTCCAAATTGAATCCTTGATTTAAAGCATATCTTCTTGAAATAATGAGCTAGGAAGCTCAATAAATCTCTCAATTAATGAACTAACTTCAGCTCAACATTAATGAGCTAGCACCTTTAGAAAATAGAGCTCAACACCAAAGTAACCACCACCTCCCAACAACAACATCAGCTCAATCCGTGAACCATAAGCCAACCCGAGAACCAACAGCAGCCCAAGCGACCCAATCAAGTTAGCAAACCAAAGGTCTATCAAAGCCCAAGCACAACCTACCATGATCATTGGATGTCTTCCATCATTGGATAGCTAAAAAAATATAAAACTAAATAAAATACTAATGTTCAATATTTAAAAATGAAAATACAGAAATTAAAAATGCATCACTCGTTCAAGATCAAGCCATCGGATCAACGACTACAGCTCTTTACACCTTTACACCGCCCAGTCCAACCAATATCGTGGACGAAACAACAAACGCTACCCCAAGAACAAACAATCGCAAGCCTATACAAACCTTCCATCCCACCAGCTGATTGCTTCCGCAGGACCCACAGTCCGACTGACATGCCAAATTTGCGGCAAACCCGGGCATATTGCACTCAACTGCTGGCACAGCTGCAACTTCAAGTATGCCCCGACTGATTCCCGTCAACCTCGTGCTCTCCTTGCCAATCCGACCACACCAGCAAATCAATATTGGGTTCTTGACTCCGGAGCTTCCACCCACCTAACTCTGGACGCCAACAACCTCTAATTCCCCACGGCCTATCAAGGATCGGATGCTGTCTCAATCGCCAATGGCACTTCCTTACCCATCCAAACCGCCGGGCAAGGACTTCTACCTTTACCCGAAACATCTCGTAAGCTCCGACTTCAGAATCTCCTTCAAGTTCCCTCTCTCACTCATAATCTTCTATCCGTATCAAAACTAACAACTGACAATTTCATCTCAATTTCTTTCAATGCTAATGGTTTTACTATTAAGGATCTTCAAGACCAACGCCCTCTACTTCATAGGCGTCTTCATAAAGGGCTCTATCAAATTCATCTATCTCCGGACACATCTCCTACCGCCCTCACAGCCAACACCATGTCTCCTCACATCTGGCATGCTCGTCTAGGCCACCCGAGCAACACCGTTTTATCTGTTCTTGCTAATCATTTTTCAGAAATTTAAAATGTACCCACTTCTTTCATTTGCACATCTTGTAATATGGATAAAAGCCACAAACAAGTTTTTAATAAAATTGTCTCAATTTCCACGACACCTTTTGAAATAATTCACACCGACGTCTGGGGTCCGGCTCCGCATAACTCCATAGATGGCTATCGATATTACATAATATTCATCGACGATCACACACGCTTCTCAGGGCTCTACCTCATGTACACTATACAGAAGCTCTCGCAGAATTTAAAGCGTTCTGTAATCTCATCAAAAATCAATATAATCGCACTCCCAAAACCATTCGATCTGACGGCGGCGGCGAATTCACTAGCTCGGCTTTCAAAATCTTCCTTCAAGACAACGGCATAACGCAACAACTCACCTGCCCCCACACGCCGGAACAAAACGGTCTTGCGGAACGCAAGCATCGTCACCTCCTTGACCTCACTCGTGCACTTCTCCATGCCTCTGCTCTCCCGCAGAAATTCTGGGCAGAGGCAATCTCTACAGCCCACTATCTCATCAATAATCTCTCATCCAAATCTATCTCGCTCCAAATTCCCTTTCAACTCTTGCAGGGCAAACCACCCACCTACAGCCACATTCGAACCTTCGGCTGCTTATGCTTTCCTTGGCTAAAATCGTATGCAACAAATAAACTATCTCCGAGATCCACCAATTGCATGTTTCTTGGATATTCGCCTCCACACAAAGGGTACAAATGCTATAACATTCAAACGGGCAGAACCTATATATCCCGACACGTCGTTTTCTACGAGCATCAGTTTCCCTATAAAACTTCCTCTGTTCCTAGCACTCAATCCACCACACTATTGTCTACTATCAACTCTCCACTCCTTCCCCTACCCACCTCCTCACTACCTGTATCCAATTCATCTCAAATCATCAGCCCATCTCAACAACATTCCTCTGCTACAAACATCTCACCCACTATTAACCAACCCGAGCTCCATAACACCATTAATCCCACTATCACCACTACTCCTATTCGCCTCAACACACCTGTCCGCCAACCATCCCATCCCATGTAAACCAAATTAAAAGCAGGCATCACCAAACCAAAACATTTACTCAACCTCATCGCTCAAACTGAACCACATCAAACACCTTCAACCTACAATCAGGCTTCCAAACAAGAACACTGGCGTACAGCCATGGCCAAAGAATTCGAAGCCTTGACGAAATAGACCACATGGTCCCTTGCCCCCCCTCCCCCCTTCCAACAAACCAATACTGATGTAAGTGGACATTCAAAAAAAAATTCACCCTACAGGACAAGTGGATCGATATAAAGCTAGACTTGTTGCACTCGGCTACAGTCAACAATTTGGGATCAATTACAATGAAACCTTTAGTCCTGTTGCGAAAATGCCTACGATGCGTCTTCTGCTCACCCTAGCTCTCAACCGTCAATGGCCGATGTTCCGACTTGATGTCTCCAATGCTTTCCTACACGGAGATCTACCCGACGACATCTATATGAGACAACCGCCCGGCTTCGTGGACCCGAACCATCCAAACTCAGTTTGCAAACTTCACAAGCGCCACGACAATGGTTCAACAAGCTCACGAGCTACCTTCAATCGCAAGGCTTCGGGTTTAGTCGTTCCGATCCTTCACTCTTAATTTTTCATAAAAATCATATTCAGCTTTACATTCTAATATACGTTGATGACTTCCTCGTGACAGGTAACAATGAAGCTGCAATACGGCACCTTCTACAGCAACTCCAATACCAATTAGCACTCAAACAACTCGGACACATATCACTCTTCCTCGGAATCCAGGTAATAATGAAGCTGTAACTCGGACGCATTTGCAACAAATCTTGTATGCCAACACATGCAAAGTCCAACCGAACAAGACTTCAAAGCTCTCAAGCGTATTCTTCGTTACATCAACAGCACTCTCTCCTTCGGTCTACCAATCACCACTAGTGCCCTTGAACTACATTCGTACACAGATGTGGACTGGGCATCCGATGCCACATATCGCAAATCTATATCCGGTTTTTGCACCTTTTTAGGTCCAAATCTCATCTCCTGGACAGTCAAAAAGCAGGCAACAGTTGCAAAATCCTCTACAGAAGCGGAATATCATTCTCTATCCGTGGCAACTTCGGAAGTCATTTGGCTCCGCCGCCTTGCAGCAGAGATGCAGATCCCGCAGACATCTCCTACCATGATTCATTGTGATAACACATCCACAATGGCCATCGCAAAGAATCTTGTATTCCATGCACGAACAAAACACATGGAGATTGACTACCACTTCATTCGTCAGCACATCAGCTCCGGAGACACTCAGCTTGCTCACATCTCCTCACAGAATCAAATTGCGGACATACTAACCAAGCCTTCTCCCACTCCCCTGTTCACCGAACTTCAGAACAAATTAATCATTTGATCATCGAATGCTTAATTTGCGGGAGGATGTTAGAATATTAGATTATTTCCTTCAAGTCCGTTGCCTATTTACATTTTGTACCATGTCTAACTCTATATATTTAGGCCTCTACACTGTTACAATACATTAATACAATTCTACTTTTCCTTCTTCTTGCTCTGCACCGACGTCTCTCCTTCTTTCTCCTCTCTGTTCTTGTCTGATTCTTCTCATATCACCCCTGGACATTAAGAGGCTCTTTGTTTATATTTGTAGGTTATGAAAAGATTCAGGGATCGGATCACGAATATGATATTCAATCTAACCGTCCACTTCAAAGAAAACAATCATAAGAATCCTTTCTCACGATTTGGGCATCAGATGGTGTAACCACTAAAAGAGATCATACACAGTAAAAATTTAACGGTCTAATTTCTCTATGAAAAATGATGGTGGTGATTCTTAGATCATAGTATTGAGATCAAATTTGGCCTTGCTAAGAATCCACCAACGAAGATGAATCATGAATTGGAGACTTCTTGATCAATATCAAGAAGCAAGAAATATGAAATGCTAGATTAAGACCCATATTATAGTAAGAAAAGGATGAGTTTTAAGCTTATATTTTGGATAAGCTTATTTTTTTTTTAATTCAATATTAGGATAATTCTTATTAAAATTATCTTTGATATTGAACTTATCTAGTTTCTTATTATTAAAAGCTTCCTTCTTCTAGTGGAGTTTGTTTAGGAATAGATTAGATTTTATCTTATGCTATAATTGTCCAATTAAATGCCTTAATTTCTACAATGAACTCAAATGAAAATTGGAATTCTCCTCTCAATATGTTTTCCTCTTCTTCTCCTCTCTCTCCTTTATTCTGTAGCCCTCTTCTTTAAATTATGATGTATGTCAAGATGAAGGTTAGTGGTTTCATTCCAACAAGGAGTCAAAAATAAAAATTCTTTCTTGCTATTTTCAAAAAGAAAAAAGAAGATTAAGGAGGGGAAAGTCATCAACAGCACAAAACTAGCAATGTGCCTTGAATCGATTGATAGATCAAAAGAAAACCTAAAGAATTTTTTCTAAATCCTTTTTGAGTCAATTTAAGTCTCCTATTATGACGCATCAAAATTTAAAATGGAAGGCTACGAATCATATTGACACCATATTGGTGTCAGAGCAAATATTCTTTGGTGCGTAGCAAAAACAAAGGAATATGAGATTGCCTAGGAGATGCATCAAAAGTCAAAAAAGAGATGGGAGCCAAAAAAGAGAAATAAAGTCAATCAATAACTGATAAAAATTCTACCTCGAAATTGAGTTGACCAAGTGGCTACACAAATGGAGTAAATAGTGACCATAATGGAGTGAATTAGAATGTAGCAATAGCAACTAGAGTAAAAGTTCAAAATAGTCCCCCGACTATCAATAAATGTCCAATTTAATCTCAGAGTTTTGCATTGCCCCATTTTAGTCCCTCAATTATTAGAAATTGAGGTAATTTGGTCCATGGCCGCTTAAATTAATGGAGAGAGCCGGAGAGGTTCATTTCTTTGGGGGCATTTAAGTAAAATAATTGCTCGATACTTCTTGCTATACGCCCTGCACGCATTCCCGCTAGACGCCCTAGAGACCTTTCTGCGTATGAGACACAAACGACCCATGTTAATGTGAGATAGGCGACGGTGAGCAATGTGCGAAATCCATGGGATGTATCTAGGTTTGTTCTTTCTCTTGGCCTTAATTTTTTGCTATTTAATTCAGTGTAATGGAATGGTGGCATGTTCAGAAGAGCAAAAAATTCAAAGGGGAAGAAGAGGACTTTTAGTGAATTTTTTCCTTCTTATGTGATTATAGAGTATTTTTATAAAATTTCATATAATATAACTCAAATAATTTACTTTGATCTAGAATTTCCAAATCAATATTTCTCATAAAAAGGCCATTACATGAAATCAAAATTGGTTTTTATCATACTTACTATTTTCCATTTATTACAGCTTAAAAATTTACAAGCTTCAAGATTTATGAGCTTGTTTCCAAACCTTCTGCATTTGATATTAACTCTGCATTGAAACTCATACAACCTAAGTCATGCATTGTGTAATGAAATGATATCATAGTTTTAAAATTTTGTTTAGATGATTATCTAGCTGAGTTGTTCACTAAGTTCCACGTAATTTTTTTTAAAATTTTATATTGGTGGCTTAGAACTAAATGATATATCCTATTTATTTTAGGGCAACTAAGAAAATATTGGAGAGTTGTCCTATAGACAAATTATCTTTGTTTGAGCAATATAATAGAATTTTTTAATATTTTTGTGAATTGTGTTCTTAAACATTTTATTTAAGTGTTAAAATATATAAAGCTTGATGTTGTTGTTGAAAAATTTAAGAGGAAAGAATTTAAAAATGTTCATGGTTACTACATAGTTGATCTCCAATAATGAACCTCATTGAAGTTTTTTTAGTAGGTCCACCTGACTTTAGAGAGAATCGAGAAATAATAATTGAACCACTAATTTCCTCCTATAATGCTGTGGAATCCTCTTGTAATTATTCTTTTTTTTTTTTGCCAACGGAGGTCATTTATTTTTCAATTAACTCTATTTAGTGTAATACAATTAAAATTATTGAGGGTGATCAACGACAAGTGTCATCGACAACAAATGCGAATATTTTTGGAGAGTGAGTTCTTCCATTGGTTTTCTCCATTGATAAGCATGAAGATTAATTTAAAGTTAAGTTTAATTATGATTGAATTGTTAAATATGTGTATATATGTATGAGCTAAATAGAAAAAAAAAGAGGGGGAGAAAAAGAGAGAAGAGAGAGAACGCAAGAAAGAAGATTGTTCATGAAAGATATATAAAGCATATTTAATTACTTATAATTTTGGGGCTAGTCCCATTAACTCAATACACTCTTCTAGTAATGATAAAATTGAGCCAAGTAAGTAATTTTATCTCAACAAACACTTGCAATATCTAAAATATCTAAAATACCCCTCTTATTTAACTTTTGGGGTTAACTTTAACTCCTTCATGCTCTGGGACCAAATTGGCTCAATTTTCAATAGTCGTTAGATTAAAATGGGGCAATGCGAAACTCTAGGACTAAATTGGATATTTATTGATAGTCGAGGGACTATTTTGAACTTCTACTCACAGCAACTATGACTGGTGGGGCAAATCAATTTCCTCTTCCTTCCATGCCAAATGCAAACATGGTTGGAGAGAATGAAAACGAGGATATGGCTATCACACATGAAGAATGCAACAATTTGAAGTAAAAAAATCAAAGTGGAGATTTCTACTTACAATGGGGCAATTGATGCTAAGAAGTTGGAAACAAAGATAAACCAATTAGAGACTTACCTTACCATGTATGGGCATAGCAATTGTTATATAGTTGCCTCATCTTACCAAAGAAAGCCATCAATGCCCTAGAATAGTGGACTGCACGTTGAATGATGAATGGACATCAAGTTGTGACATGAGAGATGTTCAAGCAATAGATACACTAAGAATTCTACCTCATAGAGTATATAGAAGATCAATGAAAAAGTTGGCACGGCTTGAGGTAATACCAAGGTCAATCTATGTAGGAGGACACAACAAAGTTCCCACAACAAATCTTGCGGAGGTGTAAGCATTGGTAAAATACACCTTAGGACTTTATTTTCAAATTATAAATGAAAATCCTTTGTTCTCGATCACCAATCTCTCAGATTAATACGATGGAAACATCCATAGAGCGCAAACTCAAAAGCAAAAATGAAGATGACCAAGGAACCATCCAAAGATAAGGTCTTCTTTCTCTAGAGGAAAGAAGAAAAAGAAGACGAATGATGATCCTTTCTCTTACAAAACTAATACAAGTGATAAGTTATGTGAAAATAACTTCGGTAAGACTAATATGATAGAAATAGCCATAGATCAAAAACCCAAAAGCAAAAGGAAGACAACCAAAGAACCATCTAAAGATAGGTCTTCTTTATCTAGAGGAAAAGAGTAAAAGATGACCAATGATGATCCTTTCTCTTATAAAACTAATAAAAGTGATAAGTTATATGTATTCTCAGATACCTGACCATGCAAAAAAAAATAGCAACTACACCGTGAACTCTTTTCTAAAAAATTGAAGAAAGCTAGGAAAGAAAAAACTATTGCAATTGTGTTGGACAATAGTGATGAGTCCAATAGAGACGGCAAACTGTCTTTATCTCTGATGGAAATGCTGAAGCACATAATGGTAGGGTCATCTTCCAATATGAACACATGAGAGGAGTTGCTCACCCAGAGGATGCAAATCAAGAAAGAGAAGATTAAGGTAATAACCTCATCAACACCAATTTGATGCAAAAACTAAGGCTAAACAACATATCACAACCCAATCTTTACCCTTTTGGCCGGATGCAAAAGTGGCCAAAGATAAAAATTGATTGTCCATGCATGGTGGTTCCAATTGACTTTACCAAATCATATTCAATAGCTCAACTTCATGATAGATATGATATACTGCATCAACGACCTCATAAGTATTGACATGTGCTTGAAAATATTGGCTATTCTATTTAACATTTATTTAGTTGATAATATGAATTTATCTAAAGTTTACTTTGAATTGTCGGTATAAATGGTCCCTAATAGGTTTGATAGGCTGGTTATTAAAGCCGTTTTTAAAAAATAGGCAATTATAAATGGCCTGTTTAAGCCGACTAGACCATTTCATTGAGTCCAATAAAGCCTTTCATGAGCGAGGTGTGCAAGTTAATGAGCTAGCCATATCCGATTGATAGAACTAATTACAAGTGCAGGAAGGGATACAAATAAGCAACTGTTATCATTACCGCACTACATTAGGTTAAGTGTTACTTACAACTCCCAATTGCTCTGAAGCTTTAGCTTTCCAAAGCCGAAGGTTGGTATCATCGCTCCCAGAAATAACGTAAGTTCCATCACAACTGTACTTTACGCAGAAAACCCTATATGGCACAGCAAAATATAGTGAAACAAGCATGAAAACGTAAGAAATTAGTGAATATCAATTGGAAAGTCTGGAAAACTCCAAAATAAACTCTGCCTGGAAAAACAGTGAAAATATCATGCAACATTTCATTTTGATTGTATTCGTCAGAAAACAACAAAATAGTAGAACTTGAAAGATGAAAATTAAGCAAGGATTTTAATTAGGCAAAGAGATCAGAAGTCGAGCATAGTGTTGTATCAAAATCTAAGAGAAAACCTTTGCATCCTCTTTGTATGGTAGATTTCCTTGCTATGATCCCCATTGTAATTGAATATTCTTACCTACAACATTTGAATTGTAAATTTAGCAAGGTGAAAGACTGTACAATATGTCTAGTTGCATCAACACAATTTTTATACTGTTTTCTGATAAAGGAATGAATGCTTCAAATAAAAAACTGACTCACTGTTCTATCATAAGATCCAGTTACAAACTCCCTACCAGTGGGAGAGTAATCAACATCCATCCTAAAAGCAACAATTTCAACATAAAGATACTTTAGGACACCCAAAGAAGTCGAGAAAAAATAAAAACTGTTTCAAGCACTCACACTGCAGAAACATGATCACTATGAACACATTTAGCTTCATCCAATTTTCTAGCATCATAACTATAGCAGTTCGTATCTTCATTCGCCTTCAACATTAAAGAGGTATTTTGAGTGTCATCCACATAAGTTTGCAGAAACAAGAAGTTCAAATGTTCAATAATGTCACGCAATAAAAAAATTAACCTGACTACGACAACAATCTTAAAAGCATGAAGAAAGAAACCCATTCCCCTAAGAGCTCTAAATTGCCTAGCAAGGAAACAAAATCTTTTAAAAAGGAAAAAAACATCATGTGGAAAACATGGCGTACTTACAGCAGTGAAATTCATCGGCTCCATGGGATTCCAGGATAAAGAATTACATCTTGTCTGTATAAAACAATCACAAATAAGCCTCTGTCAAATATTCCATCCGCAATAGATGCTGAACATTCAAACTAAAATGCTGCATTAACAAGATTCAATATCTATATGACTGGAGCAGCAATAAGCAATTGGCTAATTTCAAGGATAACAAGTAAGAAAGAATAAAAATCTAAAAAAGTACTCCAACTATTAGTAAATACTCAATTTAATATTGCTATCAAACCCCACAATGCCCCAATATAGTCCCTTAACAATTAGAAAATTTCTCAATTTGGTCCTACTGCTAAAAATAATAGTTAAAGTTAACCCCAACAATTAAATGTGAGAGCATTTTAGATATTAGGATGTATGTGAGACTATATTATTATGTTCATATACTTTTTCATTTATTATATTAAATTAAGTACAAAAAATCATAATGGAAGTTAATCATATTAATTAATTATTAACTCTCGTTATTTAGTTGGTTAATTTTCACTATAATTTATATATTCATTTTAATATGATAAATGAAAAAAATATAAAATAAAAGTATAATCTATATCTGCTCCTGTTGGTGTCCCTGATTAAGCTAAAAAAAAAGAGTTAATATCATTCAGAAAAGAAATAAGATTGTTACTTTATAGTAGAATTATTTTTCCTATTTTGATATAGTTCACAAATTATAAATTGAAAGAGCTTTGTAAAAGGGAGACAAATTTGCTATGGCAGGTGTAAGGCGTTGAACTAGAGAAACCAATGGTCTAGAATAATAGTTTCCTCCCCAATTCAACAAATTCATGATTTAATATGTGTGGGCTCCGAAAATTCGGCCCCGGCCTCCGCTCGCTTCTCTTTTTCGGCGAGGGAGTTTTAACTGAATAAGTTCCGAGGTAAATTTTGGAAGGCATATGGGTTTGTAGATAAGACACTACCCAGAGATTTCGCCCTCATTTTGTGAGGACTTTATGATCTGAGTTCTGGTCTCCTATAGACGCAAGCCCCTATAGTTAATTACCCCTCCCGATCACGAGAGAGAACTTTCGATTAAGGCTAGTCGTCAATCAGATACGTAGATTATACGTGTTATCTGGCATATAGTAGCAGCAATGGATTTGGGATTTGGAAGTTGGAAATTTGGTTTGGATTTGGGTATTTGAATGATTGATATTTGGAAATTTGAAGGTTTTGATATTTAAAATAGAGATTTCACCACCTTTCACTTAAAGCAGATGGTGGGGGAATGGATGATGGGCCCGATCAAGATCCCATGGTTCCGTCGTCCCGGGCCATCATGGTCCCTGGTCTACTTAGTCAGAGGAGGTAGTCGACCCAACCTGACAGAAGGATCCTTGTCGGCAGCCATGGGTTGCTTTGTCCAAGGGGACCTTGTAGACCGAGGTTGAATGTTTGTCTAAGGGGACAAATTTGAATCCACCTTAGCTAACAGAGGGCTTTGTGCCCTATCGATCATATTCTATTGATTCATATCTCAAGGATTTAACGCCATTAAGGAGCGTATTGGCTCTGGCCATAACCGCTATCTGTGGTGCCATTTGGCGGCAAAACCACTCGGTTCAGAGGGCCCCGGGTCATAACCGTTTACTTGCAGTGTCATTTGGCGGCGAAACTGCCGGTTAGAGGACACGTACCACGTCCTTACTGGCAAAAGATTGTTTGAGAATGGATCCTAGTGATATTCTCGACCAGGCATTTAGCTCTTTTGTGAGCTGAGTAAATTTCAATTTGTCCGCCTCGGCAAACTGTTGCGGAGGGCGGATGATTTTGCTTTAAGTGTGTTGATGGATTGATTTCAGATTTTAAATATTTTTGAGATTTTGGGATTTTGAGATTTTTGTGGAGTTTTTTTTGGGTTTTGATAGGCATTTTTGGTGGATATTTTGGGTAGAGTTTGAAAGTATTTGGAATGGACTTTTGGGAGACAATTGAAAGTATTTGGGAACCCCTCCGGTTGAGATTTACAATCAACACGGCCATCATCGGGGTGTTTGGGGTCACTTTCACTTTATGGATTGAACATTGTCAACTCTATCGGGCTGTCGATAGAGGATCGGATTTCGTAGGCTTTGTACCCTTAAAAGTGAATTCTTTTTTATTTTAGGCATTGAAGGCCTAATATGAATATATTAAAATAAATATTCTGGTCGCCACGGCCACATATTTATTTGTTGGTTCGAACCTTGTCGACTCCTATTAATCCGTATAAGAGGATTGGGTTCGAGCCTGAATTCACTTGTCAACCCGCGCAGCATCCCTAGACGTCACGTGTGTACCAATAATACACTCGCCGGGGCCCATGCGGGTTGAGATTGTACTTTCCCCTTTAGTGTACCTATGTGTATACAATTTATAGTGCACGTGCAGGGGTATTTATTTTAGACTTTGTTGACGCCTTCTGTCTGCTTGTACAAGGATTGCAGATCCGGTGGCATGGCGTAGCAGTTGTGGATGCTCATAGATAGTTTGTTGTATGCAATATGAGTTTCTTACTGCAACTCATAAGCACTTACACTTGATATATTCGCTTTATGTCTTGCTCGTGGACAATAGAATGGGTGTACTATGAGTCTTCTATAGTGGCCCGTAGATGCTTGCGTTTGTCACATTTCATCCAACGTTTACCATTGGTTTATTGCTACTCATAGGAGTATTATAACATTCATTGCATGTTGAATCATTTTGCTCGTAGGGGAGAGATGTATCTGCTTATGTGAATGACTCGTAGGTGGGTTAAACTCACTATTACCCTCTCATCCATGTTTGCTAGTGATTCATTAGATTCATGATGTGTCTATGAGAAGATCGTTATTGACCATCAGGTTGATTGTGTTCACTGTTGATTGCTTCACATGTATTAGCCATCCACTTGCCACATTCACTTATGTGCCAATTTCATTGTGCTTATAAGAGACCAATATATTTGCTTGTATACCAAGTCTCTCCACTTGCATGTGGGATGTTGCAATCATTTCATACTCCTTATAGATTATTCAAGCCTCCTAAAATTCAAGTTCTAGTTCGGTTCAGGCTCATTGTAGTTCCCTTATAAATTCGGGTCTAAGTCCTTTATAATCAAAGTACAAATTCTTTGCTTGAGTTCAATTCCAATCGAGCTCTATGAGTGCATCTCTTTATCATTCATTGCTTATCTTAAGTAACTTAATTGTATGAAATTTCCTCATCATTTATGAATAAATGGTATTTGTAAGTTTTCTCAATTTGCCACGATTCTCACTCGTATTCTTCTGCATACGGTTCAAGTATCACAAATTCCTTGTATCAAATTCAAGTTATGGTTCAAGTTGCAAATTCAAGTCCAACTTGAGTTTAAACTCCAGTGTAGTTTCTTGTTCAAATGCATATCCCCTGTTATCCTTTGAGTTTATTCGAGCTCGAATATAAGTTCCATGAGTTCAAGCATCATTTGAGTCCCAATGCTTTGTTCTTTGTAGTCAATTTGTATGTCCAAGCTCTTGTAGTCTTGTTTGGCTCAAGTCCGGATGCACAAGTTCAAGTTCAATCTCATTTGCACATTTCTTTTTTATTTGGATTCAAGTTTATTTAAGTCCATTTGATTTGAGTCCACAAGTCCCAAGTCCTTGTCTGTATTTTAGACAAAATTTCGGCAGCCTCCCGACGTCTCCCCCGTTAAGGGGAAAAAACCAAGAGGCCGCCTACCCGCCACGCCACTAAAGGCGTGCACGGTTGGTGTATTAGGTCCTTTCACTGGATGTAGAGGAAGGTTCGGTTTTAGGCAAAAATAGGTCAAAAAGTGCAAATACCGAGTTTTTTGAAAAACTCGGTATTTGCACTTTTTTAGGCAAAACCGAACCTTCCTCTAGGTCCTTGCACCGAACCAATAAAAGTTCGTTGGTGAGACACCGCGGCGGTTGTATTTTTGTTTTTCTCCCACCACGCGCACTAAAGGCGTGCTTGGGGTTTTAAAAAGCATTTTTGAAAGAACAGTTTGATTTCCCCCCGCCCGGGGGTACTTAAGTTACCCCGCTTCGCCGCACGTGCCGCACCGGGGTCCCATCCCACCACGCGCACTAAAGGCGTGCTTGGGACGGTTCTCCGGTTTGCCACGAACATTGAAACAGAGTTTTGAGTTTAGAAGAATTCGTACCTCCGCGGGGTTGTCGTGGTTGACACATGGATCGAGGGGTCACTCGCCTACCTCGTCGTAGGTGTCGCACCGGGTTCCCTCCTACCACGGCCACTAAAGGCGTGCTTAGTTGGTTTGCCGGTCCGACACGGACGTCGAGGTGAGAGAGTGGGGGGGTTACTTTTTAATTATAAGTTATGATTAATAATAATTAATGGTATTTAATTATAACTAATTATAAGTAATTATAATTAAAAATACTTAATTAATTTTAATTAACAATAATTAATTAGTTATTTATATTAATTATAATCAACGATTTTTAATTATAATTAATAAAAATTAATTATAATTATTAGTTAATTATAAATTAATATTTAACTAATTAACTATAAGTAATTATAATTAATTATTTATTTATAATTATAATAGAAAAATAAAATAAAATAATAAATAATAATTAAAAAAAAAAAGAAATAAACCCTCCTCTGCTCGGAGGGTTTATGGGATTCGGCCTGAGAAGCGCCCGAAGGTAGAAAGCTACCTTAACAGCTGCGAGCTCCCGTTTGTGCTTCCGATCAAAGTGTCGGAACTTCCAATCCGACAGTAAGGGAAAGTCGTAGGAGGAGCGAAATCGAACGGTACAAAGGAGTCGGAGAAGGGGCGCGAGCGGCTTGAAGAGGAGTTCGGCCAGGTAGGGAGATTCGGCTCTCTTTCCCTCTCTCTCTTTCTCTCTCCCTCTCTCTGGACCGGAAGAAGCAAGGGGATTGGGACGGGGTCGACGGCTTGGAGTCGGGCAGAGGTCGTCGGGTTTGCGATCGGGAGAGGGAGGAGCTCGGGACTTGAGTGCGAGAAGGAAGAAGGAGTAGCGACTGGAGCTCGGCAGCGGGAGAGAGTCGTGTGTGGGATCGAACGGGAGAAGAGCCGAGAGCAGCCCCGAAGAAGAGCCTTCGGTCGGTATTTAACGAGGTCCTGGGCGTTCGATCAAGATGAGTCGCGGAATTTGCGCAGGAAACACGGAGATTCGACTCCAACAGCGCCGATTTCAGCGGGATTCGCGGATTTCTTCGACGAATACGAGGTACGAAGCGAGATTTCTGCATGATTTCGGCTGGAATTGAGGATCCGATCGGCAATGTATGATTTTGAACTTCTCTTTTTTTTTTTCCCTTGGATTTAGTATACAGGTCAACAAATGCCCCCCAACAAATGTGGTACGCGTCTAGAGCGAATCACGTTTGTTGTAAGCTGTTTGGCCTTGTGGATCTCTAGATATTTGTTCTAGATGTCTCACTAAGGCTTTCATTTAGTGGATCTCCAAAAATTCGCTTGGATTTCACACTATGATTTTCTTTTAGTGGATCTCCAAAAATTCGCTTGGATGTCACACTAATCTCCCTTTCTCTTTGACTCTTTTAGATGTATCCATAGATGATTGAGATACTGATTTTCTTTGTTTTGTGCTTTGTGATGCAGACAATGATGGAGAATTTTCTGATTTGTCTTTATTGATTTGTCAGGTGATTTTTGTACCTTCGGCCCTATGCTTCTAGCTTTGGCGGGCTTGTTGAAGGAGTAGATGCCGGTGACCTAAATCCTTAGATTTGTATTAGGTCAATGGCGAAAAGTCATCGGTCCAGAGCTTTGTGCATAGCGGACTTGTTGATGACGGAATCCTCTTAGTTCAGCCTTTGGCTTTTGTGAACTTTGGGATAATTTTCTTCGGTCCTTTGCTTTGTGCTTTGGCGGACTTGTTGAAGAAAGATTCCTTCGATCCTCGCTTTGTGCTTTACGGATTTATTGAAGGATTTGCAGGTTTTGGATTCAATTGATAGTACCGAATGTAGGTAGTATCTTGATTCTTAACCACTTGAGAAGACTTTAATCTGAATCACTTGAGTTTGTCAGATTGGGAGAGCTAGAATTTAATAGCTCTTTGTCCTCTGGTTGCTGAGATGGGGGTTCCTCTACTGCGGCCTTTCTTATGGCTTGTTGAGTAGATAGAGCTGCCAGCGATCCGGCCATATTTGGGCTTGTTGGATCCGACCCCTTACACCCATTCAGACTTCAGACTTGAGCTATGGGAATTGCGCTCCCCAATGCTGATTTTGCTGAAGTTGGTAGATTTGGAGTCATCCTTTGTGGTTGCAGATTTTGGAGCCTACGAACATTTGGTAGTTGTTCGAGACTCATCCTTCCATTAGAACTTAGATTCTCCAGTCACTTAGGAGAATTTTGTAGACTATGATCACTTGAACTGGTCGAGTCAAATTTGCCTTCGTACTTCCTACAGTCCCTACTGACGGGTTGACGAAGTGGGGGTTCCGCTACTACGGCCTTTCTTATGGCTTATTGAGTAGACAGAGCTGCCAGCGATCCGGTCATATTTGGGCTTGTTGGATCCGACATTTTACTCCCATTCGAACCTTAAGCTTCAGGCTGTCGAAAGACTTCAAGCTTCTTCGGCTCAATTTTGTAGAGTGTGTAGCCACAAAAGTCTCTTTCTTGACCTTTGAGTCTTTGTTTGTTGTAGAAGGTGTTGTCTCTATCTTTTGAAAGATCACCTGCATATGCTTTGGAAAACAAATATTTGTATTCTTTAGCACACAAGAATATCTGGATTGATAATTTTAAATATTTATTCGGGGATCTCGGCACGCAGCGTGATGTCGACCCGAATAAATATTTAAAATGCCCCCTGTCTCGCAGGGACATTTCAGAATGGAATAAATTTGGAATATAAGATTTTAAATATTCATTTGGGGATCTCGGCGTATAGCACGATGTCGACTCAAACGAATATTTAAAATGTCCCCTGTCTCGCAGGGACATTTTGGATAGACTTTGTATCTTTGAGATTTTAAATATTTATTCGAGGATCTTGACAAGCAGTGCGATGTCGACCCGAATAAATATTTAAAATGCCCCCAGTCTGATGGGGGATTTTGAAATGCATTCTTGCCATACAAGAGAATTTCAAAATTTAAGCAAACATGCATTGATAAATATGCATATAAAATTTTGATAATTGTAAAGTACATTAGGCATGAAATTCTCATGCATGATACTTCTTTAAATGTCGGTCGTTGATCGGTGGCATGGGCCTCTGACCATTCAAATCGATCAACTGATATGCTCCTCCTTGGTACACCTTCTCGACGACGAAGGGGCCTTCCCAATTGGATACGAATTTGCCACCAATTCTTCGGTGTGGGATGATTGGTCTTCTCAGCACCAGGACCAATTCTCCTTCTTGAAATGATCGAGGACGCACCATTCGATCAAAAGACTTTGCCATTCTTCCTCGGTAGATTTCTAGATTTTGTTGAGCTTGTAACCTGAGTTCATCAAGTGCGTCGAGCTCTTCCATTCTGAGGCGGGCATTTTGCTCTTGAGTGAGATCGTTCTGGACTGCTACCCGGAGTGACGGTAATTCAATCTCCAATGGTAATACGGCTTCAACACCGAACACCAATGAATAAGGAGTGGCTTTAGTTGGTGTTTTGTAGGTTGTACGATATGCCCATAGAGCTTCTGCCATCTTCGTATGCCACTCTCTTTTGTTCTTGGTAAGGATTTTCTTCAACAATTTCACCAACGTCTTGTTGAAGGCTTCTGCCAATCCATTTGCCCTTGGATTGTATATGGATGAATACCGCCAATCGATTTTGTGCCGATCAACGAACTTGTAGATTTTTGTACTTTTGAATGCAGTACCATTATCTGAGATTATGCGGCGTGGCACACCGAATCTGTAGACGACATTATGGGTAAAGAAATTGATCACATGCTCGGATGTGACCTCTCTGAATGGAGCTGCTTCTGCCCACTTGGAAAAGTAGTCTGTCGCTGCTAGAATAAAGCGATGTCCCGCTGAAGATGGTGGATCTATCGGTCCGATAATATCAGTACCCCAGCATTCAAATGGCCATGATGCTATTGTTGGGTGCAGTGGATTTGGTGGTTGATGTATAACATCACCGTGAATTTGACATTCATGGCACCTCTTTGCGTGGTCAATATAATCTCTGACCATTGTCGGCCAATAATAACCCATTCTTTTGATTTTAGCAGCCATCTTAGGACCTGACTGATGTGCTCCGCAAAGCCCTTCGTGGACTTCTGTCACCACTTTATCAGCTTCCTTGGTCCCCAGGCACCTTAGCCACATTTGATCAAAAGCTCGTCTGTATAACGTATCATTGACAAATGCGTATCGCAACGCCCTTTTTCGAATTTGTGCGGCCATAGACTTTTCTGTCGGGAGTTTGTTTTCCTTGAAGTAGTCAATGAATGGCTGTCTCCAATCATTTTCGACTTCAATATCTAAACAATGCCACCACGATTCTGAAGCTTGACTAGCTTTACGTCTCTTGGCCGTATGATATCCTTCCGGATAATTTTCCATAATGATTTGATGGAGAAGTTTAGGGTCAACTGGAGTTTCATCCTGCTGACTTGAATTTGATACTTCTTCTACCCTCGGGAATTGTAATAGAGCGGGTTCCAAGACCCTACGGTTGTAAACTCCGATGAATATAGGCTTCTCCTCGTTGGAATTTGCCATTTCCTTGGCCAATTTGGCCAAACAGTCTGCTTTGGCATTCTGTCCTCGAGGAATTTGAACTATTTTAACATTTGGCACCTGCTTCAGGAGCTCAATGGTTCGCCGGTGGTAATGAGCCAACTCAACCTTGGAAATCTTATAGATGTCCAAGACTTGATTTATCACAAGTTGAGAGTCGCCGAAAATTTGAAGATTTTGAATTTTGACGTTAATTGCAATCTCCAGCCCTACTATTAGAGCTTCGTACTCAGCTTCGTTGTTGGTCCGAGGTTCAGTCAGACTGAATGAGAACCTCATTATGCCTCCTTCAGGTGGTATAAGAACAAGACCGATACCGGCTCGGGCTCTTGCAATATTTGGAGGTCGGACAGGTCTAATCGACGATGCCCCGTCAAAATACATCTCCCAGAATGGTAGCCTTTCATTCTCCTCGACCTGCATAATCTGCTCATCGGGCAAATCATCATTTAGTGGAGAATCAGCCGGGATTGGGTGTGCAGCAAGAAAATCTGCCAAGGCCTGTCCTTTCACCGCCTTCTGTGGCATGTATATGATTTCAAACTGCAATAACAATACTGCCCACCTGGCTAGACGACCTGTCAACGCTGGTCTTGTCATCAAAAACTTCAGCGGATCGATCTTTGATATCAGTGTGATTTTATGGGATAACATATAGTGGCGGAGTTTCTGAACTGCAAAAATCAGCGCCAGGCAATGCTTTTCAATAGGAGAATAACGGCTTTCTGCTCCAATCAATCTCCGACTGATATAGTAGAGTGCATTTTCTTTTCCGTCTTCATTATTCTGGGCCAATAGTGCTCCGAGGGACTCTTCTAATGCAGCCGTATACAGTATAAGAGGCTTCCCCGGAATTGGCGCTGCTAGAATGGGCAGATTCAGCAGATATCTCTTGATGCTATCAAACGCCTCCTGACATTCTGCATCCCATTTGAAACGGACATCTTTCTTCATTAATTTTGAAAACGGCTGGCACCTACCCGATAGATTTGATATGAATCTCCGAATGAAAGCCAGTTGTCCTTGCAGTGAGCGAAGCTGTCGAAGGTTCCTTGGTGGTGGCATCTCCGTTATTGCCTTAATTTTGTTGGGGTCGATCTCTATTCCTCGATGACGAACAACATACCCCAGGAATTTGCCGGAGGAAACCCCAAAAGCACATTTGAGAGGATTCATCTTCAGATCAAATTTTCTGATTCTCTCAAATACGATTCTGAGATCTTTTAAGTGATCATTTCGGCCAAGGCTTTTAACAACAAGGTCATCTACATAACACTCGACCTTCTGATGTATCAAATCATCAAATATGTGAGTCATCGCTCGTTGGTAGGTGGCACCAGCGTTCTTCAGGCCAAAGGGCATGACTGTGTAGCAGAAAATGCCGATGGGTGTCCTGAACGATGTATGTTTTTCATCTTCGAGCGCCATCTTGATTTGATTGTATCATGACGATCCATCCATAAAGGAGAACATGTCGTAGTTGGACGTATTGTCCACCAGGAGTTCGGATACATGGAGTGGAAAATCGTCTTTTGGGCACGCCTTGTTGAGGTCCCTAAAGTCAATACAGACACGAATTTGCCCGTTCTTCTTCTTCACTGGGACGATATTGGCAATCCAATCGGCATATTTTTCTTCTCGGATGAAGCCTGCCTCTATTAATTTCTTTGTTTCAGCAATCACTTGTTCTTCAATCTCCAATCTCATTCTCCTTGGAGCTTGTTTGACGGGTGTTATATCCGGTCTGATTGTTAATCTGTGAACTGCTACGTCAGGGGATAAGCCAGGCATCTCAGCATATGTCCAGGCAAAGCAGTCCCTGAATTCACAGAGATTCTTTTATTTCTTTTATTTGTTCTTCGGGTAGGAGAGAACTAATAAAGGTTGGACGAGGATCCTCCTCAGTCCCTAAGTTGACTTCTTTTAGTTCATCCATAGTGGCTGCCTGTCCACCATCTTCAAGCTCTTCTGGTGCAGGTTCGGCTTCTACGGGCTGTTCATCATAATCATCAGCCTCGTATGTCTCTTCAGCAACATCATCCTCGGATTCAATTTCCGTGCATGTGATTGCCCGGCAAGTCTCTGCCCGGAGAAATTTTCTCTTGATGAACCCAATACCTTTATATGCATCTGCGTCCTTCTGCCGTAATGGACACGGATTCCTTCCATACCAAAGGCCTAGGCTTGTACGAAGTTGTCGCTTGGTGGTCGGAATATTGACTTGCTTTCGTAGCATTATTTGAATATTCTTGGTATTGAACCTGGGTAGCCTCGTAGGAAATAATTCATCGGAGTCGATGAACATGCAATCCCAGTCATGATTCTCTTCTTCATGGATTCCTGTAGAATATAGTACATTCCCTGGCACAGTCTCATTTTTAAGGGGGGGGAAGATAGAGGGTGGAGAGTTCTTCAACTTTATGCGTCTCGCGCGGAATGATTTTCTTGAAGTGTTGCAAAGGAACACGTGTGACTACAAGTACACTATCAGAAATTGATAGGCTGTCAATTCTTCTAGAGAACACATTCTGCACCGTGTTCATGTAGATGGAGTCGTAGTCATAATCATCACTTGAATATTCGACCTGTCTACTCCATTCATCCGTGGACTGGCATACTCTTCGAGATTTGGCATGAGTGACATCATCTTCATCCGTGTCACTCCCAAGATGAGGTACATGTTTCTTTTCTTTTGGAATGGTCGGTGCCTTGGGAAGAGTCGGCGCTGCCTTCTTTCTCCCCACCTGCTTCTTCTCACTTTCTCGTTCAGGTCGCTTTGCAGCCTTTGAGTTTGATGCTTTAGCTTCGAGGGAGCTCGAAGATTTTTGCTTCTTTGGCATGAAGTACCGTGCATTTTCATAAACTGTTGCTTCATGAACTGTGAAGGGCTGGATGTCGCCAGAGATCCTGAACTCTTCTCCATCTCTGAGATATTTCATGCACTGGTGTAATGTTGACGGGACAATACCATACTCATGCAACCAGGGACGGCCCAGTAGCGCCTTGAATGAAGTATCCGCATCAATCACATGAAATTTAGCTTCTGTATGGAGCTTTCCAAATACAAGAGGAAGCATGAATGACCCGAGGGTTTTCTGCCCTTTTTCATTGAAACCATGCACCATCAACTTATTCTTTTTCTTAGGATCTTCAGGGATAATATCATCATTTATGACTATCTCTTTCTCCTTGTCTTTATTGGAGACCCCTTTCTTCGGTGGAGGCGGTAGTATCTTACCGCTTCTTAACTGCACTTGAGCAATCTCCTCCGGTTCAGAGTCATTTAACTGTACATTTTCTTCAGAGTCAGTCATCGTTGCATCTAGGGACTCATCTGTTGATCCAGAATCACTACCCAGGTTTACGTGTCCCATCCGAGATGCTATGCCAGGGTCTGATTCATCTTCCTCTGGAAAATACAAATCCTCCTCTGAATTATAATCTATTGGCAAAACCATCATACAGGATTCAGAGGGTACTCCTTCAGTATCTTCTTCTTTTGTCAATGTACTCGGCGTCATTGAGATGACCCGACATACTTCTGTTGGAAGAGAATTCTCCTCATCTTCTCTGGCTTCATCTATCTTAAGCTCTGACATGAAATCAGAGAGCTTGATAGGTCGCCTCACAGTCTGGTAGTATTCATCCAAACTGTCGATAACTCTCTGAGTTGTAGTCATTTTCTCCTTGGGTTTCTTCAATTTAGTCTTCTTCTTGGATGATTTCACCCTTCCAGACTTTGAAGTGCCAACTTGGTTAGAAAACTGTTTTGAAGTAGAAGGTCGTACAACCGGCAGTGCCTTCAAATCTATCATTGGCTCAATAGGAGACTTCCACTTTACACCTGGAACCCCTTCAAGCTGCTTCAACATTTTCACAGTTTTCTTGGAGACCGCAGTCTCCCACTGTTCTTCTTGAACTGGCTTCTTTTCTTTTCTTTTTTCTTCAACCAGAGGTACGGAAGAGGACGTGACCACCCGAGTTGATTCTTTCTTAGGATGAGACAGCACATTGTCGGATAATGTTATCTCTCCTCTTTGGTATTTTCTTTCAAGCCAATCCTTGAAGATGTAGCAATCTTCAATAGGATGGCTGAGTACTCGATGGTATGGGCAATAATTTGGATCACCAGTGTGCTTCGACTCTTCGGGCCTCTTGCATTCAGGCAGTTCTAAACCCGATCTCGACACTTGTCGAAATAATTTGGCAACACTCTCCCTTTTGAATGAATATTCTTTATTCATTTTATCTTTAAGGGATTGAAACGTTCTATCACCAGTTCCAATTACTTGTCTCGGGCGTTCTCCACCACCTTGATAAGTTCGTGGCTTATCATTTCCCCCTAATATCAGCTTCGGTTGGGGGTTGGGGTTGTAGACTTGCTTAGGCTTTTCTTGATATTGCATCGGCTGTTTGTCTTTGTCTACGTTATAAATTACCTGCTTTTCTCTATTAGCTCTAGAGAAGAACGTAGAGTCGGCCTCACCCCTTCTAGCACCCGGGGCTTTAGCCTTTTTGAGCTTATCAGAGTGATTTTCTGATCTGAACAAATTCAGTTTCTCAAATATGGCCACTCTGTCGAGCAAGTCTTGAAATGTATAGATTGTAGCCATGCACAGGAAGGGTTGCATCTTGTCATCAATGTTGCCCATTAACAACTGTACTGCATGTTCTTCTTCTAACTGCTGCTCACATTTCATACTTAGATTTCGCCAGCGAGTGATATATTTAGTCACTGATTCTTCTCTTTTTCTCTTATCCAGAGCGAGGTCAGCGATCGTGATCTTCTCAGTTGCACTAGCGAATCTCTTCACGAACATAGATTCTAACTCTGCAAAGGTCTTCACAGAGTCGTTTGGCAATTCAGCGTACCATTCGAAAGCAGTTGCTGTTAAACTACTAACGAACTGTCGGAAGAGTAGGGCGTCATTTCCTCCTGTATTTCCACAGGTGGCTTTAAACTGTGCCAGGTGCTGTCGGGGATTGTTAGTACCGTTGAAAGTATTGAACTTTGGTACAGAATACTCTTTTGGGTACGGTACTTGGTCGTATTCAGCAGGATAAGGACGACCTTTGCCCACCAACTTTTCTGCTTGATCAACGGCTATAATAGCTCTGATCCTTTCTGTGCTTGTTCCTTCCAACTGTGCGGCAGTTACTGGTTCGGAAGTACTTGCAATATTTTGTGGGGTGGGCTGACGAATGACATTATGAGCCTCGTGACCACCTTCAGGAATACCTCGTACTCCCGAGACTTGAGGCATCTGAAAATTTGGAGGATCAGCATGAGGATTGGGCATGGCACCAACAGCGGCAGTTCTCTGCATCATCTGCATCATCGTCCCCATCTGAGCCATCATCTCAGTCATCTTCTCATTTAACTGAGAGATTTCCCTACTTTGGCTCTCATTTGTCGCCTCATTTGTCGCCGCATTTCAGCGAGTGTGACATTTTCAGCATCTGAATGATTATCATCTACTTCCTCCACTTCTTCTTCTTCTTGAGAATGACGACTTCTACCAGTGGTGGACCCTTCTCTACGACGACGACGGTATACTTGCCTGGGTGGCGGTTGCCAACGCTCTTCATCTTCATCGTCATCATAATTGGCACCATCATCGATGTCTATATGTGTCACCATATAGACAACTTCCATATCCAGAATGTCATTTGTTTCTTGAATTTCTTCTTCTAGATTTTCCTCTAAAAATTCATCAATATTTTCTTCTAAATTTTCCTCCATAAATTCGTCAATGTTTTCTTCAATATTTTCTTCCCCTTCAAGGAATTCTTCCTCTAGATTTTGATCATCTATATTTTCTTCCAGTAGTCGGATCTCCGAGCGACGACGCCATTGGATTTCCGGTTCTTGATTAGGCACGGGGACTTCTTCGATCAGTGGGCTGCGATCGAAGTTAGTCTCTTCCTTTGGAGGAGATGGAGGACGACGGGATCCCCTGGAGGATTCTCCAAGGTGTCTACCGTCTGGAGGAATGTCATTATGGGTTCTTTTTGGGGCCCACTTCTGACGTTGTTTATAGATGGGGGCGGATCTCCGGGAAGCCTCACCAGATGTCACGCCCAGATCAGTCCTCCTTTCTCTTGTTTCTTTCTCGTTTCTTCGAGGCTTTGGCCTCCAGATTTGTTTTTCTTTCCACCGGGACCTTTCAGCAGTGGATCCCTGAATATATGGTTCAGGTGTCACACCCCAATGTTCACCGCGTGGGGTATATTTTCTTTCTCTTCCTTCTGCAGTAAAGGACAGACGCTCCCTTGGCGGGTTTCTTCTAGTCTCAATCTCTAAGGGTCGTTGAAACTTTTTCTTTTTCAGACCTTTCTCCTTTACAGTCTTCAGGACCCGATAGACCCGGGCTGAGAGAGTTTCAGGTTCTTTTCTCTTTGGAGGAGCTGGGACTTCAGGCCGTTGCTCCCAGAAGGATTTCTTCAGCTCACCAGTAGAGCTGTTTCTTTTGACCCACTTCAGATTTGCAAATCCATTCCGAGTTGGAATGTTAGCTTCAGACTCTTGGGCTGGCAGATTTGATGGGTGGACTGGGAGTTGTTGATGCTGAGCTCGGAGCTCAGCTTTTATCTTCCTTCTTTGCCTCCTTGTAGGCCTTCCTCCAGATGAGGAGGCCTCAGCATCGTATTTTCCAGGTGCAGATAACCTGGTTAACAGAGTGGTGGTGTTTGCAGTCATCACAGAGACTCTTCCACTGCTCACAATTCTTCTAGTGGTCAGGGCCTCAGGCTGTGATAGCCTCTCGAATACGGAAAGCCTCTTGGGAGGATCTTCAGCAGTAGGTCGCGATGCTGGCAGATGCGCATGACGGTTAGGAGCTCCGGAAGTTCTTGCGACAACAGCTGGAAAATCAACACTACCAAACTGGATGGTAGCTCCAGCATTCCCGGTCTCTATAACAGCGTTAGCCAACTGGATCCTGGCTCCTCGTCCCAGCTGGACGGTCATTGGCGTGTTCTGTAGATCCATCTTCATAAATGAAAGGCAAGGGTTAGTAATCAGAATCTGATACATCACCCCGCACTTTCAAAATGCAGAGACTTACACAGAACACAAAAATAAAATAGACAAAAATGGTTAGCATAAGCAGATAATAAAATAATTTTAAAACTATGCTGAATGCCAAATGAATTTGTCAAATGACCATTTTAGAATATTCAGGACTTTAATTCGTCAAATGATCATTGTGAAAGACTCAAAATTTTGAGTACGAGTTGAAATAACTGCTACTATAGCTTATGAATGACTAGCCAGAGATGGAAAGAGAAACCAATCCCCAGCGGAGTCGCCAGAAAACTGTGGGCTCCGAAAATTCGGCCCCGGCCTCCGCTCGCTTCTCTTTTTCGGCGAGGGAGTTTTAACTGAATAAGTTCCGAGGTAAATTTTGGAAGGCAGATGGGTTTGTAGAAAAGACACTACCCAGAGATTTCGCCCTCATTTTGTGATGACTTTATGATCTGAGTTCTGGTTTCCTATAGACGCAAGCCCCTATAGTTAATTACCCCTCCCGATCACGAGAGAGAACTTTCGATTAAGGCTAGTCGTCAATCAGATACGTAGATTATACGTGTTATCTGGCATATAATAGCAGCAATGGATTTGGGATTTGGAAGTTGGAAATTTGGTTTGGATTTGGGTATTTGAATGATTGATATTTGGAAATTTGAAGGTTTTGATATTTAAAATAGAGATTTCACAACCTTTCACTTAAAGTAGATGGTGGGGGAATGGATGATGGGCCCGATCAAGATCCCATGGTTCCGTCGTCCCGGGCCATCGTGGTCCCTGGTCTACTTAGTCAGAGGAGGTAGTCGACCCAACCTGACAGAAGGATCCTTGTCGACAGCCATGGGTTGCTTCGTCCAAGGGGACCTTGTAGACCGAGGTTGAATGTTTGTCTAAGGGGACAAATTTGAATCCACCTTAGCTAACAGAGGGCTTTGTGCCCTATCGATCATATTCTATTGATTCATATCTCAAGGATTTAACGCCATTAAGGAGCGTATTGGCTCTGGCCATAACCGCTATCTGTGGCGCCATTTGGCGGCAAAACCACTCGGTTCAGAGGGCCCCGGGTCATAACCGTTTACCTGCAGTGCCATTTGGCGGAGAAACTGCCGGTTAGAGGACACGTACCACGTCCTTACTGGCAAAAGATTGTTTGAGAATGGATCCTAGTGATATTCTCGACCATGCATTTAGCTCTTTTGTGAGCTGAGTAAATTTCAATTTGTCCGCCTCGGCAAACTGTTGCGGAGGGCGGATGATTTTGCTTTAAGTGTGTTGATGGATTGATTTCAGATTTTAAATATTTTTGAGATTTTGAGATTTTTGTGGAGTTTTTTTTGGGTTTTGATAGGCATTTTTGGTGGATATTTTGGGTAGAGTTTGAAAGTATTTGGAATGGACTTTTGGGAGACAATTGAAAGTATTTGGGAACCCCTCCGGTTGAGATTTACAATCAACACGGCCATCATCGGGGTGTTTGGGGTCACTTTCACTTTATGGATTGAACCTTGTCAACTCTATCGGGCTGTCGATAGAGGATCGAATTTCGTAGGCTTTGTACCCTTAAAAGTGAATTCTTTTTTATTTTAGGCATTGAAGGCCTAATATGAATATATTAAAATAAATATTCTGGTCGCCACGGCCACATATTTATTTGTTGGTTCGAACCTTGTCGACTCCTATTAATCCGTATAAGAGGATCGGGTTCGAGCCTGAATTCACTTGTCAACCCGCGCAGCATCCCTAGACGTCACGTGTGTACCAATAACACACTCGCCGGGGCCCATGCGGGTTGAGATTGTACTTTCCCCTTTAGTGTACCTATGTGTATACAATTTATAGTGCACGTGCAGGGGTATTTATTTTAGACTTTGTTGACGCCTTCTGTCTGCTTGTACAAGGATTGCAGATCCGGTGGCGTGGCGTAGCAGTTGTGGATGCTCATAGATAGTTTGTTGTATGTAATATGAGTTTCTTACTGCAACTCATAAGCACTTACACTTGATATATTCGCTTTATGTCTTGCTCGTGGACAATAGAATGGGTGTACTATGAGTCTTCTATAGTGGCCCGTAGATGCTTGCGTTTGTCACATTTCATCCAACGTTTACCATTGGTTTATTGCTACTCATAGGAGTATTATAACATTCATTGCATGTTGAATCATTTTGCTCGTAGGGGAGAGATGTATCTGCTTATGTGAATGACTCGTAGGTGGGTTAAACTCACTATTACCCTCTCATCCATGTTTGCTAGTGATTCATTGGATTCATGATGTGTCTATGAGAAGATCGTTATTGACCATCAGGTTGATTGTGTTCACTGTTGATTGCTTCACATGTATTAGCCATCCACTTAACACATTCACTTATGTGCCAATTTCATTGTGCTTATAAGAGACCAATATATTTGCTTGTATACCAAGTCTCTCCACTTGCATGTGGGATGTTGCAATCATTTCATACTCCTTATAGATTATTCAAGCCTCCTAAAATTCAAGTTCTAGTTCGGTTCAGGCTCATTGTAGTTCCCTTATAAATTCGGGTCTAAGTCCTTTATAATCAAAGTACAAATTCTTTGCTTGAGTTCAATTCCAATCGAGCTCTATGAGTGCATCTCTTTATCATTCATTGCTTATCTTAAGTAACTTAATTGTATGAAATTTCCTCATCATTTATGAATAAATGGTATTTGTAAGTTTTCTCAATTTGCCACGATTCTCACTCGTATTCTTCTGCATACGGTTCAAGTATCACAAATTCCTTGTATCAAATTCAAGTTATGGTTCAAGTTGCAAATTCAAGTCCAACTTGAGTTTAAACTCCAGTGTAGTTTCTTGTTCAAATGCATATCCCCTGTTATCCTTTGAGTTTATTCGAGCTCGAATATAAGTTCCATGAGTTCAAGCATCATTTGAGTCCCAATGCTTTGTTCTTTGTAGTCAATTTGTATGTCCAAGCTCTTGTAGTCTTGTTTGGCTCAAGTCCGGATGCACAAGTTCAAGTTCAATCTCATTTGCACATTTCTTTTTTATTTGGATTCAAGTTTATTTAAGTCCATTTGATTTGAGTCCACAAGTCCCAAGTCCTTGTCTGTATTTTAGACAAAATTTCGGCAGCCTCCCGGCGTCTCCCCCGTTAAGGGGAAAAAACCAAGAGGCCGCCTACCCGCCACGCCACTAAAGGCGTGCACGGTTGGTGTATTAGGTCCTTTCACTGGATGTAGAGGAAGGTTCGGTTTTAGGCAAAAATAGGTCAAAAAGTGCAAATACCGAGTTTTTTGAAAAACTCGGTATTTGCACTTTTTTAGGCAAAACCGAACCTTCCTCTAGGTCCTTGCACCGAACCAATAAAAGTTCGTTGGTGAGACACCGCGGCGGTTGTATTTTTGTTTTTCTCCCACCACGCGCACTAAAGGCGTGCTTGGGGTTTTAAAAAGCATTTTTGAAAGAACAGTTTGATTTCCCCCCGCCCGGGGGTACTTAAGTTACCCCGCTTCGCCGCACGTGCCGCACCGGGGTCCCATCCCACCACGCGCACTAAAGGCGTGCTTGGGACGGTTCTCCGGTTTGCCACGAACATTGAAACAGAGTTTTGAGTTTAGAAGAATTCGTACCTCCGCGGGGTTGTCGTGGTTGACACATGGATCGAGGGGTCACTCGCCTACCTCGTCGTAGGTGTCGCACCGGGTTCCCTCCTACCACGGCCACTAAAGGCGTGCTTAGTTGGTTTGCCGGTCCGACACGGACGTCGAGGTGAGAGAGTGGGGGGGTTACTTTTTAATTATAAGTTATGATTAATAATAATTAATGGTATTTAATTATAACTAATTATAAGTAATTATAATTAAAAATACTTAATTAATTTTAATTAACAATAATTAATTAGTTATTTATATTAATTATAATCAACGATTTTTAATTATAATTAATAAAAATTAATTATAATTATTAGTTAATTATAAATTAATATTTAACTAATTAACTATAAGTAATTATAATTAATTATTTATTTATAATTATAATAGAAAAATAAAATAAAATAATAAATAATAATTAAAAAAAAATAAAAATAAACCCTCCTCTGCTCGGAGGGTTTATGGGATTCGGCCTGAGAAGCGCCCGAAGGTAGAAAGCTACCTTAACAGCTGCGAGCTCCCGTTTGTGCTTCCGATCAAAGTGTCGGAACTTCCAATCCGACAGTAAGGGAAAGTCGTAGGAGGAGCGAAATCGAACGGTACAAAGGAGTCGGAGAAGGGGCGCGAGCGGCTTAAAGAGGAGTTCGGCCAGGTAGGGAGATTCGGCTCTCTTTCCCTCTCTCTCTTTCTCTCTCCCTCTCTCTGGACCGGAAGAAGCAAGGGGATTGGGACGGGGTCGACGGCTTGGAGTCGGGCAGAGGTCGTCGGGTTTGCGATCGGGAGAGGGAGGAGCTCGGGACTTGAGTGCGGGAAGGAAGAAGGAGTAGCGACTGGAGCTCGGCAGCGGGAGAGAGTCGTGTGTGGGATCGAATGGGAGAAGAGCCGAGAGCAGCCCCGAAGAAGAGCCTTCGGTCGGTATTTAATGAGGTCTTGGGCGTTCGATCGAGATGAGTCCCGGATTTGCGCAGGAAACACGGAGATTCGACTCCAACAGCGCCGATTTCAGCGGGATTCGCGGATTTCTTCGACGAATACGAGGTACGAAGCGAGATTTCGGCTGGAATTGAGGATCCGATGGGCAATGTATGATTTTGAACTTCTCTCTTTTTTTTTTGTTGTTTCCCTTGGATTTAGTATACAGGTCAGCAATATGAACAAGAGATAAGACAGAAATCAACATTCTACTTCTCTTCCTAATATCATAGTTAGGATTCTCTTAATAAACTTGGAGATTGAACTCACATTGGAGGCGCAAGTGCTTCCTAAAGGCCTTGAACCTATTACCTATTATCCATGGAATCCAATCACTTGCTTGTTTCCATCCTTAGGCTTGGGACGACATGTAGAGGTAACTTTACCATCATACAACCCTACCTGCATGCCATCTTGGCCTTTCATTATTTTGTCTTTTCTTCATACAATCACAAGCAGCACCATAAAGAGGAAATTTATAAATTCTCTGGGGTTGCTGATTTCACCTTAGGGCATTGGTTGCTTGTCATATAAATTCTTCGAAAATTAAGTATTTAGTACCGAAGGATGCTAGGATGATGCTCAAGTCTAATTTGATGAGCTACTCTAAGCCTACCTTAATGCTAGTTTGTACCATTATAACATTTGGTGGGAGTGGGCAATTGCTTTAGGGGTATATAGATTAGTAGCTGGTGCGATGGATCCACTTTTATATGCAACATATTTCTTCAAAGACATTCAACGAATGTTAAGCATAAGAATCATTGGAGCTTAGTAAGATGACCAGCTCTTCAGGGCTTGCAGACAATAAGGAGTATGATTTATATAATAGAAGTTACGAAGGAAATCAAAAGTCATATTATAATGTTATTAAGTCAAGGAAAAGATTTGCTAGGATTTTTACTCAATATATTTGTTAAGATAAGCATAAAATTTAAAATAGGAGGTTTAAGGATTAAAAAATGAACTTTTTAATTTTAAATGAAATCTAAATATTTGTTGCATAAGTTGTTTTCTTGGATAGCTCCAAATCAAAATTTAGACTTGATTTAGATTTGAAATCCCTAAGTTTACTCTTATAAATAACAAATAATAGAAGATTCAACTGCATCAGCATTGGCTTGGGGCTTGTGGTCGTCTAGAGTTGGAAATTGAAGTTGAGGGTTATTTGTCTTGAGTGCTTCAATTAGAATTGTAAATGAATTTAGCAGAGTAAAGTCGAGTGCTATTTTGTTCAATCTTGTTCATTTATTTTCTTATCAAGGGCAAGTCAAGCTTGAAAATAATTCGAATTTTAAAATCATATTTAAACTTGTTTATTAAGTTTTTTTGTTGAAGAATCGTGGAGTCATAAGTCAATCAATCTTGGCAGGGATCATTGATCACACATATTAAGGGTTCTAACCATTGAATTGAATTGATCCTCTTATGACCCTTAGATTGCAATTTGTGTGCATCCTCTTCCTATTCTAGCCGCCATCCCCTTTTATTAATGCTTTTCTTTTTTTCAATAACTTTGATTTATTTCTATTGTAAGTCGTGGAGAAGTTTATAAATACTTTCACACTCTGTATATAATCTAACAATAAAATTCAAAGTTGTTTTTTTTTCTACTTTTTCGCTTATCTACATGATATCAAAACACGGTTACTGTTTCTGTCTTCTAACCTCTGTTCTTTTTTCTCCATTTTTGTTGAAATTCTTAGTTCTTTTCTTTATCAGTGGTTCTTTGACTTCCCTTCCAAAGAGTTGATTATTATGAATGTTAAAAATCAGCCTAAAGGCGAACCGTAAGGGTTATAAGCCTCATATTCGCACGAATGGGAGAAATTACTGAAATGACCTGAAATTGTGAAGACCTTTCTAAAGTAAAAGGAATGATCTGTCATCTTATACATCTTTCTCGGGGCTGAAAGATTCAAAATTTATACTTTGGGATGAAGTAGATTCCATGATCATGAAAATATGAAATAGCTATAAAATGTTATGATACTTGAAATCAATGGGTTATTGATGTTCTCTCTACCACAAAAAGAAGTTTGCGATATAATAAAAAAACTTCTCAAAATAGAAGGATGATGCCCTTATTTATGAGATTAAAATTAAGATTTTAACAACCAAGCAAGCTAGCCTTTCTATTATTGAGTGCTTTAATATAATAAACAGTTGTTGGCTTGAACTGTATTATTATCAAGATCTCAAAATAACATGCTGTTTAGGGAATTAATTCTTAATCTTAAATTTGCATTTGAATGATGCGCAACTTTTTTTTATCTCATTATTGATGTCATAAAACACTGAGTTTTCTTTCAAATGAGTAGGTTTCTTTCACTAATGTCATAAAAATGTTTGTAAAACATTGAAATAATTCTACTGGAACAAACTTCCTATTTCATTATTGTTGTAAGAGCATATGCATTAGTTTGCGTATAAAAATTGTATAGCTTTTCAGCTCTTGTGCTGAGTTTGATAATGAAGATCAACCTTAAAATACTCCTACACTACATTATAACAACATCAAGCCTTTATCCCACTACGTTAATTCTGCGCTACATTCCAAAAGAAAAAAAACCCTCAGGCATTGAGTAGCTCATTCATGTTTTCTATACATTAAATGAATATAACAAGTATCAACCTTTCTCATTGATTATGGTTAGCATGGTGGTCACCTTCATCCATGGGTGATATTTAGCTTTTATAGATTCCATTGTTCAACAGCATATATGATTTGCAAGTCTAATAATTTTATTGATCATAGATTTTCATGGAAAATTTTTCTTGATTCAACTATAATAATGTTTTTTACGTTAAATTCATGCATTAGATTTAATTTGACTATAAACAACCACTTGTTTATATTTGTTGGATTTTTTATTTTGAGCGTTCATTAAGAAGCTCATTCAGTAAAAGTGTCATTTTTTTATCTTTACAAGATACTTGTTTCTAAGCTTAAAAATGCTCAATAGACTGGCTCGCTTATGGGCTCAATAAAGCTCAATAGATATGTTTGTTAACAGGCTCGTTATGGCTTTATGCATTAGAGCTCGATAAGGCTCGTTTGTTAAGCTAATGAACATATCGAAAGTAAAGTTCATTAATAGTTTGATAAGACTCGTTTATGATTCTATATGAGCCACTCGTTTAATGCTCGATAAGCACTATACAAATTGAATATGAGCTGAAAACTAATCAAACTTAAGAATCGACCATTTTAAACGAACCAAGTTTGAATAAAAACATAAATCGAATCGAGTCGAGCCAAGCTTTTTATTTTTTATTTTTATTATTATTATTATTTTTATTTTTTATAGCTAGAGCCGAGCTTGAGTGTGCTGATAATAATCGAGCTTAAACATAAACAATCACCTACTTGTCTCGATTTAGTTCAATTCATTTGCAGCCCTAAGCATGTTATTTTTCTCTCGATATTGAAAGGAAAGATGGTTGACATTTTTAGAAATAACGATGGCCATTAGTTGTATTGGCTTATTCACTACTATCCAAGGGTTATCCTTTCAGCCACACTAACCCATCACCAGAAACCAACACGTGCAACCAAAATGATAAAAGTTTGTTGATCACAATTCTCCAAAAGGCAAGTAGAACAACACTTCTAAACATTACAAAATCAACTCAAAGGTAAGAAGCGAAGGACCAAAAATAGAGGAAAATTTGTCCTAAATGATAGACATTGGATGAAAATTAGAGGAAAATTTGCCGCCTCCCAACCCCGATTGGACTAAAAGTTCAGATATACAACAGAAATCTCAGACTAGAGTGATTAAAACTAAAACAAGTAAGTCGTGATGATTAAAAACTAAAGGAAATCATAGGATGGTAGAAAACAGTAAATCATAGAATGGTAGAAAACAGTACAGTTTAGATTACCATTGATAAGGGACTCGGAAGTATTGGATGTGATGACAAGTCACAAAAGTACCCATAACCATTATTCTACTTGAAAACTTCAATAAATTTGCAGTAAGTCTTACTTATCCCCAGTTCAAAGTTACGTCTAACATTAATCGGCCTGTAAAGATGGAAAATTTGCAGAATCTAGCAAAGGATTTCAATCAAGTTGCCACAGTTTACATCTTTCTAGAAAAGAAATGCATCTAAAAGTAACAAAATGAATGGAAAACAAAAAGTTAGTTTTTACAAGAGACAGATAGCCAGATAGGTTTACATAAATTAAATACTTATAGAAAGGCTTTGGCTTAAGGAAATCATGCAAATACTGAAATCAAACGATTATAACTTAGTAATACCTTCATAATTAATTTCCTGGCCGGTGAAGACATACGTAAATCAAACAAAATTATGCTACGATCACTGCAAAACAGAATATATATATAATTAACCAGTTAAAACTACAGTAAATAGAATTCAAGAGGAAATAGTTCAGATCATTGCATTACTCTCAATAAGATGAATATGCATATTCTAGCATATTAAGCACATGACTGAATAACTAGAAGTTGAGATGAAAACTACTTTCATGTAAAGAACATCCACAAATAATAAATAAATTTGTTGAACATCAAAATATAAGAAACTAACAGAACAAGATAAAACAAACAGACCGGGAGAAATTGAAACAAGAACTTATCAGTTTGAGGAAAATCTGTGGGTGCCCGTTACAAGAAAACTTCTCTACTCCAGTTCACTAATGCAAAGAATAAGATGCACAAAAAATACGTAAAAAATCACAATCAGAAAGTTAACAACTCGCAATTTCAGCAAAATTAAAGAATCATGATCTATATACAATGATTTAACAATCAAGACCTAATAATAATTTAGCAACGCAAAAAATCTAAAATCTCCCAAGAAAAACAGTGAACAGATATAAATTTCAGCAACAATCAAGATTCAAAATATAAAAAGGAACCCGACAAAAATCAAGTTTGAAAAACTTCAATCATGCACACACACCAATTACAAAACAAGATTATAAAAAGATCAAAGATAGAAATCAGACAATATAAGATCCATGCTTCATGCCAATACAAGGAGACTCACCTCCAAATGTAGTCATCAAGACCTGCAAAATGCTCAGAAAATCCACCGTCCAATAGTATGCAAGTATTAAGAGAAAATAAAAAATTTATTAAAACTTTAAACAAATACTGCATGTATCAAAGATCCTATTTATAATCCAAAACAAACCAATCACAGTAATTTTATTTAGAATCCATCAAGATCTAGTCCAAAAATACCGGTTTCATAATTTTCTCAGGTAAAAATAGTTCTTAATTTCCCAAAAGATGCAACAAATCATGAGTGTCAATGTTGGACCAAAGAAAACAAAAGAGGGAAAGTGTCGCAAAAGAAAGGTTTCACTCGATGCCACAATCCCACAAATCAAGATCCGTTGAAGAAGCTACTATCACAAGAAAAATGGAGAATGTAGAAAGAAAGTACCACAATTTTCATACTGCAGATTCCAGTTTGCCTCATTTCACCAGACTTAAAAAAATTCAACGTCAACAAATTAAGTATTAGATATTTGTCATGCAAAATTGGACAATTTGTTATGCTTATTGCAAGGTAACCTAAGAATTATCCCAAATAAATTTGTCACCACAATAAATAAGAACCTCTTATATCCACCAATAACAGTGGATATAAATCCTATATACAAAATAGCTTATGCAATAAGAAAAGCAAATATATTTGACAAAGTGCTTAGATGTCAATTCACAAGGAGATTGGAAAAGAGAAGAAGCCACATCATTTGTAGTAGGTTGATAGAAATTAGATCCTCTTTTCACCAAATCAACGGATGAAACATGAAAAATTGAAAAGAAGAACGCCCAAAAATATTTTTTATTAAAAGCACTACAAAGAGAAATGCAAGATACAATTGGATCTTCAATTAGAGAGGAAGATCCGGCTCTCCCAAATCCCTAGCCACTGACTATAGCACAAATAACCTAAGAATAAACTAAATTCAGCAAACAAGACATCTCCAAATCAGCCCCTAAATCTGTCTTCTTCAATTAGAAAATATTTTTTTAATTAATTCCCTCTAAATCAGCTCCCAAGAGCCCGTCTAGAAAAAGACTAGTAGGACCGATCCAGGAGGGATCGGGTCCCAAAGACTCACATTGTTCGCAAGGTGGATAAACTTCTCATGTAGCTCCGTTCCTAAGAGTTTCTTGAAGTATTTCCCAGGTCTTTCTCCTACAGTCTTCTCCTTCGGAGTTTCCCTAAGAGTACCCAGTGCCGGCTCCTTAGATGTCAAAAAGGTTGTAGTCATCATGTATGAAGCTCCTGAGCTGCTGCCTCTAGCCCTTCTCTCCAGGTGCCTCTGATCTCCACTAATTAGACTAGCTCCATAGCCTCTCCCAAATCATGAGGCTTCATCACTTTAATTGCTGACCAAATCTCTGTTTTGAGCCCTTTCATAAAATTCTCCTTCATTACAGTCTCTGAAAGCCGGTCCAGTCGGCTGGTCAGGTGCTCAATCTAGTCACGCTACTCCACCACTGTCCCCTCATGCATCAAAGCGAACAACTATTCATAGAAATCCCCTCCCCTACTAGCTCAAAAACGTTCAAACAAGCAATCATTAAACTCCCTTCAAGTTCATATGGGTCGCCTTGTATCCCTAACATGTCAATGCTTTCCCCTCCAAGCACATCCCGGCCGTCGTCAGTCTCTCCTCCTCCGTCAAGTAGTTATATACATAAACAATGATTTCTTTAAAAAAATCAAAATTAACTACACAATATTCTTTTGTCATTGTATGTTTGGCATGCTTGAGAAAAGAAGACAATTATTTATCTATGATGAGTTTAACTTGCTTTAACTTGTTAATCATTCGATACATTTTTTGTCTAAAATTGTTTCATTTGGTTATGCAATTGATCAAAATCTCACCCCTCCGGTAATTCAATTGTTAACCCTAATGTTGAACCCCACTTCTAATCATTTTGGCATCATGCTTGCAAGAAAAAAGTAATAATTTATCTTTAAGGACTTTAATTACAGCTTAAGTAGTCTTAATAGTCTAATAGAACATTCATAATATACATCAACATCCAAAGATATAGATAAAATCTCAATTAGGATTTTTTTGCAAATTATAACTTAATTCACTCTTTATCTCTAAACCTAACACCTTTAATGAAACACAAAATAGATATAAAATAGTATCTAAGCAAATGATGCTTGAATATGATTTATAAACCTATCATAGTATTCATAAACATCATTTTCATCTTATTTGTAATGTTTAAATTATTCATGCTGTTTATCTATATATTCAATGAATTACAGATATTACTTTAAAGTTTCTATGGTTTAATTCAACCATGTGGGTCTGGTTTTACTTGTATTATTTTGTCCACAATGATTGAGGATGGACCAATCCTTTTTGATTCAAAACATTCAAGTCGTGCATAATCAAACAAACCATAATCTATTGTTCAAAGTGATGGTGAAATAGATGGGGATATTATCAGCAGAATTCAAGTTGGATGGCTGAAGTGGAGGAATGCATCGGGCTTGTTATGTGATAGAAATGTACCCCTCAAACTTAAGGGAAAATTCTATAAGATGGTATTGAGGCCTGCAATGCTTTATGGTGCCGAATGTTGGCCATTAAAAGAGAAGCATAATACTAAGTTAAGTGTGGCAGAGATGAGGATGCTCAGGTGGATGAGTGGCTTTACCCTTAGAGATAGGATACGAAATGAGCATATACGTGAAAAGGTTGGAGTAGCTCCAGTAGAAGATAAGATTATAGAGAGTCGCCTTAGATGGTTTGGTCACATAAAACGGCGGCCTTCCGATGACCCGGTTAGGAGAGTAGAGGTATTAGATTTGACTAACGTTAAAAAAGGTAGGGATAGACCTAAAAAGACTTGGTTAGAAAATATTAGGAATGGCCTTTCTTTATTAGATTTAAACGAGAATTTGACTTTTAATAGGACACAATGGAGAAAAAGGATTCATGTAGCCGACCCCACGTAGTGGGATTAAGGCTTGATGTTGTTGTTGTTGTTGTATTGATCCAACCAAAAAAATATTCAAAATTATATCTCACACAAAATATAAGAATGTTATTTAAATGCTCATGACAGTACATCATGTTTATTTAGAGAAAATGACTGAATCAATTTTGTTTTAGTTGCAGCTTTCATTCATTAACTCTTTTTAATGACACAAGTATTACATCATTATTACAGTGACATGATATTGCAATTATAAGCTCAAATACTAATTTGGTGTAGGATGCTTAAGATTTAGGGTTCATTAATACAACTTAGGATGAGGTGCACACTAAAAGCACAACAACAAAAAACACCACCTTCAAGTTACCAACTCCCAACATTAGCAAAAGTTATCCACCATTAATGTGAAAACAACAAACAAGCTTACTTCATACCAAACATAATTCAAGAGCCACCAAAATATGATATCCCACAAAAAATGGTGAGCAAGTATAAATTTCAGAAACAATTAAAATTTATAAAACAAAAAGGAAACTAAACGTATCAAGATTACCAAAACTTCAATCACACACACAAATCACTAAATAAATTAATGGTCGAAGAAAAAATGGAAATCATTAAATAGAAGATCAAAACATCATGCCACTACAAAAGCACACCCAAGGACATAGCCGTCAAGGCCTACAAAGAACTAAAAAAATCCACATCCAACAGCACGCAGAAGTATTTAAAGTAAATCTGAAATCCTATTTTATTGAATAAATGCATATTACATGCCGTAAGTATCTTATTTCTAACTTGAAAAAATCCAAATACAATAATTTTTCAGAAAATATAAAAACCCAATTAAAAATTGCACATTTTCAAATTAACTAGATCTCAATTATCCAAAATATACAATAAATCAGATATGTTGGGCTGAAGAAACCAAAATAGAAAAGAGCCACAGTATGAAGGTGTAGCTCGATGCTGCAATCCTGTGAATCAAGAATCGTTGAAGGAGCTACAATCTTAGAACAATGTAGATACAATCCTATGAATCAAGAACCATTGAAGGATCTACAACTTGGAAAAATGTAGCCATTGATTGGTAAAATCTTGGAACCGCAAAGGAAGCCATTGATTGTTCTAATCCCACGAAAAAACACAACGCATAGAAGTGATACAGTATTGGGAATGCAGTTTCTAAATTTCAATCACTATGGCCTTTAAAAGTACAAATTATTTAGAGATCATTCATGTCTAAGTTACCTTATAACATGATCCGTGAGTATTAAAAGCATAGTTGTTGGTTCACTAATCAAATTTTATAATGGCAGGTAGAATCCTTCCCCTAGCTCTGAATCTTCAGCCCGTCACCTCTAAGGGTACATGTGATGAGCTAAAGCCTGAACTAAAAACCCTAAATGGTGATGATGAAATTGTCTAAAGTGCCCACAAAATGCAAGTATTGTGAAGCACAAATATGCAAAAATCTAAAACAGAACATAAATATTGGCAAACCATCTAAATAGAAGGCTTGATGTTGTTGTTATTGTTGTACATCTAAATAGAAGGCTGCTGAGAAAAGCATTCTGCATACCTAGAAGAGGTTGCAAATAGATCTGGTTCACCAGGATTAAATCGCACTGCCATTACCGTATCATTTCCCCACTTGAAGGTGTTCACTGGCTCTGATCTTTTGGAAAAAAGTTAGTCTTATTGGACAAAAGAATATCTATGGATTTAATACTAGAAGAGAAACAAACCTGTCATGATCCCATATATCCACTTGTGCACCACCTGTTGCAAAGAGATTCCCACCCCACTGGTGATCAACACCCCTGATTTAAAAAAGGGGGAAAAAAGCATAGATGACACTTTTCTATATTCACATGGGAATTAAAAAGCTTATAATCGAATAAATTTCCATGCATAGACTATTTACAAGGGGAAATTTCCTGTAGCCAAATTAAATATTAAGAAAGCACAACAGGAACCTTTACCAGAAGGCATGTTTCCATACATAGACTGCTATTGGCTGAAACACAGAAATACAGAAAAAGAAAATGCCATCACACTACAAGAATAATACGTAAACTAGAAACGTAAATTCGTTGCTTAAAAAAACAAAGATACAGACCACTGCAGCATTCCCAGCAGAGTCGCTTGAACTCTTGTTCCTGTAGTCAGGGACATTCCAAAGCCTTACACTGCCAATAATGAGATGGTTAATAGAAACTAACAAAGTGGCTTAGTGGTATGTGATACTAGAATAAAGTAATGTAAGAGCAACAAGTAAAAAATCAACAAAAGACTACCACTGAGGTAATGCTATTTATGGTAAAAAAGATAGCGAAATCACATGTGGCTTTAGATGGCAGAAATGATAATAAAATAAGCATCTTAAAAAGCAAGATGGTGTCTTACAGCATTACACAGTTAAACACCTAAGAGTAGTATATTTTTTTAGATTAGGTGACAAATGGATACTATTAGCATTCAGGACTGACTACACAGGTGTCATCACAATATACAAGTAGAACTAGTCATAATAAGTACTTCAAATGCTTCGATACGTAATAACTAAACATAATTCATTCAAATTAAATTTCATTTGAACAAGCATGCAGCACTAGTCCATGAGAAATGCATATGTAAAATAATCAAGAAAACAAGATGAGCCAGAACAAAGAAAAAGGAAATTACAAACTCAATGACATCTCAAATGCATAATCTCAATAGTGGTGATACCAAAGCAAACAAAAAAGCGTATAAATAAAGAAGTATAAACAGAAAAATGTAAACTAAACCTCATCAAAATAATATGCAAACATCATAAAAAAAATTTAATAAGTAAATCTCAATAAGACCAAATGATTTATGTAATCAAGCAAAGTGTTCAGCTATGTTTTGATTGTTTTCTTTCATTAAAAAAAATGGAGAATATTGTGTTGTTCTACTTCAATATGGAGAAAAGGTGTTAAAGTAGCACAAGACCCACGTGCAATCTGTGCCACATGATACAAGAGTTTGTCCATCAGTAGATACAGTTAGGCCTCGTACAGCACCTTGGTGACCAGGAAATTGACAAACTGTTCTCCTGTTTGACAGAATTGGAAAAAAGAATTAGTTAGATCTTAGGGAAAGATAAATAGGAAAACCACACGAAACAAAAATTATTAAAAATGGTGAAGCAAACAGAATCGTAGATAAATCATGTAAAGTGAGACAAGCTAGCCACCAACTATCATCTATACAAAAAATAAAAAATAAAAATATATGCATTCAATTAAAGACTATTTAATTATCTGAACTGATATACTTGTTGAAAGGGAGAAGATAAAGTGCAGGTATGTGCAACAGTACCTGTTAGCCAAGTCCCAGAGACGAATATCTGCAGAAAAGAACAAAATAAGAAAAAAATCGAATGCTGTTCTTCCACAAAAGGAGCAATAATATACCTAAACTAAAATAAATCAATCAAAAAATGAAAAATAGTAATAAATAGAAATAATTATAGGCAAACCAGCATACATAAACGTATAGGAAAGCTTAATATATTTTTGCTTTAAATCAGAAAAAAGGTCATTTTAGTAAAATAGCAACAATATGCAGATGCGGTCACATAGCTGCAGCATATTAATGAACTACCTAATCACATTACAAGGTCATTAGGCAAGCCATCTGAAAGTTCCATCTCGTCACACATTGGTAAAAACACTAAATAATTTCGGCATTGTATGAAAAATAAATGCATAGAGCGTATATAGATATGCCATCAAGATACTTATATCATTTGTTTAGTAAAAGAATAGAGATGATCTAATAATTAATTCTTTTATATAGGAATAGTCGGCTAATACATATAAATACTAGTGGATCTAAAATCATCTGATCCCAAAAATTTCAAAGCAGCTGCACAGAAATTAAGAATCATATAGACTTCTATATATCATATGCTAGATAGTAAAGGAAAACATAGGAGAGATAAAATGAAAAGTGAATGGACCATGAAAAAGTTTCATTTTGAAATGATTTTTTTTTGTATTATTTAGATTTTAAACTTTAGAAAGACAAAGAACATCTCATTCAAGATTTTTAAAATAAAAAATTCTTGATAAAATGTTTTCCCTCTTTTTTCACAAAATAATGAATCTGATAAAATCTTTTCAAATTTATTTATCAATATACTATATAGTAAAGAAAAGTAGAAACAAGAGAATATGAAAAAATGGATGGGTCATAAAAAACTACATTTTAAAATTGTGTTCTCTCATATCTTTTAGATTTAAAATTTTAGAAAAAAAGGAAAATATCTCATCCAAGAATTTCAAAATTTAAAACTCTAACATGAAATGCTTTCCCTCTCTTTTCAAAAAGCCGAATAAACAGCCTTTTCAATTCATTGTTAAGAGAGTAACATTAAGATTTTAAATTTTTGAAATTCTTGGAAATACCAATCTTACAATCTTTTTAAGTCATTTTTCCATTTGCTGACATATTTAACTTTTGATATCAAAAGTGTAACACAGATTCCAATTTTCAAATTTAAGATTATATACTTGTAATTTTTCCTATAAATTTATTTATATGTAAATATTTGACAAAATTATTTCATGATTTTTTATAAAGAAAAAGAGACAAACAAATGAAAAAAATAAAATAAAACTGAAATTACTAGTTTCATGACTTTGCAATATGGGTTATGGATGCATCCCAAAATCAACAATAAGAATGACTTCAATGCCCGTTTAAACTTTTATTTTATAACGTGCCTGTATCAAGCTCTAAGATATAACTTATTAGCCCCCACATTGTGGGCTCTTTTTCTTGTAAAATTCTAAGCAACTTTAATATCATTTGATCGCACTAACAAAATTTAAAAATAACTTAAAAAATAAAAATATGCAATGAAATTAGTTCTTCATGGACTATTTTAAAAGTTATTTGCCAACTTCATCAATAGCTAAATTTGCAAACTGGTAAAATAGATTCTGTGAGGAGAGGGATCATCAAGTTGACCATAAATTCCTTCAGAACAAAGCAATAAGTCAGTAGCATGCCAATTTTGTACCTTACTTATGTTTACAAGCATGGAATTCCAGTAATAAGACATTCTCCCTTCTACTCTAGATATTTAATATGCCTCACTGAAACTACTTATAAACTAATGGTTCTATCTGAAGATGCTAGCACGTTTAGTTGAAAAATTGGAGAACAAAAGCAGTCATGAACAATATTAATTATTATAAATTAACATGTCCAGGTGAAATCAGCATATATTTCTCTAATGAGAAATCCAAATTAGAAAGCTTGGTCAGGCTCAAGAGAAACAAAAACAAAGAAAGAAACCCAAAATCTTTCGTGGGGAAGCAAGAGAGGAAGGCTTGAAACTTTTAAGGAAATAGCCATCATTAGGTTGAAAGTAAGTGGCAAGAAAAATGAAGAGTAGCATGAGCTTGAACGAATTAAAATTAAGAGAAAAGTTTAGGTTTCATTACAATAAGAAGCCAAAATAAAATAAATTTGGTGAGAAGTCATTAGAAAATAATTTATGTGTGAAATGATAATCAACAGGTCATAAGATATCAAAGCACATTGATGAAACAACACCTTGATCCAAATGTAAGTCAGACCATATGAGACAATATAAAGGTAAATTTCAAATACTGGAGAGAACATGGACAAAGAAATATAGATTTCATAATATTAAAAAAAGATAAGTGGCTGGAAATGCCAAGAGAGAACACCTCCATCCATAGAGCCAGAAAATATTCCTTTTAAATGATTTGGATTTTTTGCCATGCAAGATACAGCATCTATGTGCCCATCCATTGCTCCAACAAAAGGCCTAGCAAAGATCTGGGAAACAATAAATTAAAATCCATCAGAAAGAAAATTGATTTAAGAAACCATTTCTTAAAGAAAAATCAACTTATAGTGAATTACCTTCTCCAATTTAGCAGCATTTAAAGCCCTGGTATATTCAACGCCTCTTTCTTGAGACCGTAGATTGGGATCATAATTTCGAAAAACTTTCTGTTAAAATCAGCAAAACAAAGTTCACTATCTGCAACAGCCGTAATAAGCACACTATAAAAGCTTCAGTTTAAACAGTAAAACAAACCATGCAAATAACTCTTAGGTAGTTAGGTTAACCCCTGTAATTCTTCACATCTGTAGAAGATGAGCAAGCGTCTGACATCTAATTTAATATGGTTGGGCTCAAAGTCAGCAAGCTCGGCCTGGCTTAACGAGTACGACTAGCAATTTAATCTAATATTGACTCTTCAGTTCCTAAACTAATTTTTCTATTGACTAAACTAATTAAACCCTCTACTGGGAATAGAAAACCATTTAATCACCATTGAACTTACTAAAAATGAGCAAAACAATTCTTGACTAAAGTGGAGACCCATTAGCCTCGATATTAATCAACCGGAGAAGAAGATAAACAGAACAGCATATTCTAATAAAAACTGGAGGAAACGGACTTCATAAGGCTCTCTTCACACAATTTAATTACAGTCCATCTATACAAATAACCATCAGTTGATCTTAATGTGTTTTTTTTCTTTTACAATTTCTTATGAAAACCTGAAACATAAAAAGTAGGGACAAGGAGGATGGGGAGAATAAAACAACATGGCCAAAATGTAATTGAATAGATCTTATTTGTCCATCTACAATGATGTTCATTGATCTCACCGAATAAAACAACCAAACCAAAATGTGATCTCCTTACGAAAGACATTTATCTCCTAGCCAGCAAAGTCGCTCTGATCTCCTTGGACCTCCTCCATCATCACAAATACAACTACTGAATGACATACGGGAGACAATATCAGAGAAGTGGGACCTAAAGCATTCACAGTACCTTCTACAACTCCAACAATCTACACTCTAAAAAAAACTTTTTAATCATAAATACTTTGCAATTCATAACACAACCACTACATGACTTGTAACAATATAGCTCATACTTGGCAATAGATCGATGGAAGATCTAGTTCACTTAAAACCCAAGCTTTCACTCTACTAATAAAGAATAAAACTAACATTTGTTCATGCACAATGTTGAGCCTAGCTAGGTGATCTTGCTCAACAAAAGCCAGAGTTTGGCCCCGTGAAAGCCCATGCATGATGCCTAAGGAAACATCCCTCTTGACTTACAAATATGTGAATTAAATCTAAAAATTAGTGGGCAATTTTATATTTTATATATAATAGCTAACATCTGCCTGTGTATGCACATATATGATGACTACCATATTTATAATATGATAACTAATCTGAACACAAGACTGCAAGTCTTATAGTTGATCAAAAGGTTGATTAAACTCTCAAAAAATATAAATAAATAAGCTCAATATAATTACATGTCAAACCTAGAGAGGAAAGATCTATAATCAAGGACATTCATTATGCATCTTGCAAACCAAAAATTAGGATCTAAATATTAAAAACAAGACTGATAATAAACCACATACTAAAACAATCACATTGAGTTTGATCCATACAGGTACATGAGCAACAACTATGTTGTGCAACACAATAATGATATTAGGCTTTCAGGTACATAAGCAACAACTATGTTGCGCAACTCAATAATGGTATTAGGCTTTAGTTTGAGGTAGCTTATGCTTTTATGCTTTTGTAGTTAACAGCTATTTTCCATACCATAAATTCTATTATGCCTTCCCAAAGGCAGCTTTCCTAAAGTATTTTTTTGAAAAAAAAAAAACAGCTGTCATCCAAATGAACAAATGTTTTTTATTGGATGATTTCCTACAATAAAAGCAATAAAAAGTTGCCCAAAAGGAAGTCATATTAATAAATAAAACATAATAAAAATAATCTATCAAATCACTCTACTAGTAGTTCTCTCATCAGTTTCTCCCTCTTGAACATACATTCTCTCACACTGATTTGGCTCGAGACAAATTTTTGTCTTAAAACCTTTGAACTCAACCCATGCCAAAAAACAAAAAACAAAAAAAAAGGTGGCTTTTGTAATCGCAATAACAACTAGAGTGAAATAAAGAGAACAAGAATGTATGGCTCTCCAACTAATAGAAATCTTCTTGGAACTTCTAGCATAATAACTCACAGGTTAAAAGGAGAACGAATGAGTCTAATACGCAAGCTAAAAAGAACACAAATCTAACACTCTAACAAGTAAAAGAGTGAGTTTTTCAAAGTCTTATATATTTAGTCATTAGTTAGCATAGTAAAGCCCACAGCTTGGAAACAAGACACACACAAAAAAACTCTTATTTGAAATGAATTTTTATATGCTGGAATGCTGGATCACGGCTATATTTTGAATGCCATAGATGAGGGAAGACGAGCATTACCGAATTCTCTACCCGAGTACATCATTGCGAACGAAACATGAAAAAAAAAGCTAGCGGCGTGGAAGAAAAAGAACAATCATTTCTCCCTTCCTCGCAAAAGTAAACGCGAAGGCATTTGTGAAAATGGAAGATCACCTGGAGGTCCTGGCTCCGTTCGCGGGTGAAATCGTCCGTGGAACGAGATATGATCTTCACCTTCATCTCTCCTCGGCTGGAGGGTAAACGGACTGGCAAACCGATTTCCTGAGGAGCTGTTTGGCAACAAGATTTATGCAGGATTTGAACAGGAATTAAGCAGCCGGTAGATCTCACGGCGGAAAAAATGCTTCGTTTCCCTCTTTTTTCCGGAAATCCCGGATGTACTAAATCCTCGGTTCGGTGGATTTAACGGGATTTAGCCGATGAAGCGCGCGAAAGGGAGAAAGTTACCTTCACAGCTAGCGAGCTCCTGTTCTTGCTTCCGATCAAAATGTCGTAACTTCCGTTCGGACAGGAGGGAAAGTCGTAGAAGGAGCGAAGTCGAATAGCCAGGAAGGAGCCGAAGAAGCGACGCGTGCAATCTATACACCTCCTGCGTTGTACACCTCCTGCCAAGCAACGGAAGCCGAGCAGCAACGACGAAAAGAGAAGATGAATGCCAAACCTAGACGCCTTATGTTATTATTGATTAACTTAATTAATATAATTTAAATTATTAATAATTAAGTAAATTAATTAAATAACTAATTGTATAGTTAGTGCATAAAATAATTATCTAATTTAACTTAATTGTACAATTAGTAATTAATATTAATATAATTAGCTTAATTAATATAACATAAAATATATATTATTAACTATATAATTAATAGTGTAATTAATAATTAATAAGTACTTTGTACATAATATGTTATTAAATTCATAACACATTAATTTTTATTTTTAATTATACATTTATTTTAAAATTTATGATTATTTTATTCACATTTAAATCCATAACTATCATAAATCTTGAAATATGTATCAAACAGTTTCTTAGAATTTAACATTTGACATACCAAATAATTTTTAGGATTTATCACATTTCGGATTTACTAAATCCGGATTTACAGGATTTACTAAATCTCACTAAAGTTAAATCCCACTTGTTGCCAAACAGCCCCTTAAGCTATTCGTTTAAAACCCTACCTCGTGCGAAGCATGCAGTCCGACAGCCCGAGCGTTCCAAGAGTCTAGGCTAGGTAGGAACTAATTCATGTTTGTTTGGTAAACTAATGAGGTTGAAATTTTTTTATAAATATTCGATAGTTATTCGTTAAATAAAAAAATTTATTAATATGTTGTCATACAGTTTTTCAGGATTTAATATTAGTAGGATTTATTAAATTTGAATTTAAAAATTTTAATAAATCATATAAAAGTTAAATCTCATTTGTTGCAAATTGACTTCCTCCTTTTCGACTAGGGTTTCAGGTAGGCAATGTTGGGGGAAGCAAAATTTATTCTTTTCGGACATTGAATGACGTTCATAGACCAATAGAAATATATCATATCATCTTTTTAATGTACCACGGTACTGCTCAATAATGGTACTGACGCTCTGAAACGAACTGGTACCGTAGCATCCGAACGTAGAGTTGCATCAGACGTATGCACAAAATAATTTCTAGGAAGGGGATGCAAAAGATGAGCTCGCTTCCTCTTCATCGACGGTTTTAGTTGTAATAATTAATATTAACTAAGCAAAATATATTAACTTAAGTAATTATATTTATGATTTAATTTGAAGTTATTAATAAATTTAAAATATTACATCATTCAAATTATGATTTAATTAGTGCAATCATAATTGAGAAATTTTTATTAATTAGATTGTTAGTATGTAATCAAATAAATCAGATATAAATACATTAATTGATAAAATTAAATCAGCATTACTAATATTAATAAAATAAAAATATTAACTAAAATAAATTATCTTTTTGATTTAGATAAATATAAATTATTGTTTAATTAGCTCAATAAATGACTAAATAATATTTATTTACTTATTTATTTTATATTATTATAATTTAATTAATTTAATTGAAATTGATATATGATAAGATAATATAATAGAATATTGTAATTATTTAAATTCTTAAATTCTGAAATATATAGTCAAAACTTTTTTCTTGTATTTTACAAGATTTAGCATCCATCCTACTCAATAATTTATTGAATTAAACAACTCAGGATTTAATAATTTTGTATTTTAACCCAAAAAAACCCTTTAAAGGGATGGTCTAATTATCAAAAGATTATAATTGAATTGAAATTTAAATTTTCATTAACAAATAAATAATTATTATAATAATGGGTGACATGTCAACCTTCACTTTAAATTGTTTTTTTTTTTCTGTCAAGCCAAGTTCAAGTTAAGTTAAATTGATTATTTTTTATTTAAACTTCTAGCTAATTTGAGTCAATACTATATATTAATTATAATAATATTATTACGCGTTGGAATATTTATTATAGTATTTAAAAAAATTAAATTTTACACTACAAGAAATATTGCTATTCTCAAAATATTTTATGACGGAATATTGCTCATCGCAAATACTGACGGAAAAACTAATTTCCCATGATAATTTATGACTCAGAATCAAGAGAGTATTTCATTTTCATATATAGAAGAAGAAAACTCTGATACAAATCTTTTTCCTTGACATTTCTCGCTACTATGATACTATATTCCATCAACAGGACAAAAAGTAATCAGATAATTAGCCGCAACGCACGTAAAAGTGCTCGTCGGATCATCATAAGGGTAGCTATAAGCGCGCGGACAAGCATCCTTAAACACCCTCGAGTAGTCCGTAGCAGTACAGGTGTGCGGATCACTGTACGCCCCCGTACAACAGTACTGGTCCGTCTGGAAGACCAAGCAGGGACTTTTGCAGCCTATCACTTCGCCGTCATCCGCCGTCTGTTGCAGCTCCACCGGACACAGCTGGTTAACGTCACTGGCGCAGCCGGTGGCACTGCAGCCGGCGACGTCCGGAACGATCGATAGTGGCAAGTTGAAGCCGTCGACGAGGCTGGTGTCGTAGAAGTCGTTGCCGTCGGCGCCGTCAAGAGTGAACTCGGCTAAGGTGGCGGGAGGGATGCCGCCGGCACCGGAGCAGGAGATGGAGCCGGAGGCGCAGTCGCCGGAGAGGCACGAGAATCTGCCTGTGGGGTCGGTGGAGCAGTGGGTGCGGGCCCAGATGCGGCCGGACCACGTAGGTGGGGCTGGGAGGTAGACGGTGGAGCCGGGGTCGAGGGTAAAGCCTGTGGTATCGAGTGGCGGGTGGCCGCCGCCGGAGAGGGTGGCCGGCCAGACGGTGAACTCACAGTTGTTTGTTATTGTGAAGGTGATGGCATTGACACCTGCTTATAATTAGTAGCAAAGAATTCAAATTTGAAGAATTAAACTTACACTGATCAAGTAATTAAATTTAATTTTTATGATATTAGCTAGGCACCATAGATTACTTGTAAATATATAAATTTTTTTGTGCATGAATGATGGAATCATTATTTAGGATTTTTTTTTGTGAAAATTAAAAATAATGTTAGCATTCAAGGACACAGAAATTTTCATGAAGCAATCAAAAGAGGATACTATATGGCAAAAATTATATTATATTATGGCAAATAGTTGATTAAAATAAGTTTTTAATTTATAAATTTTATTTTGAGAAGAGATTAAAATATAAATAATTAATCAAAAATATATATTACATTCATCTCAAAATAAAATTATTAAATTTAAATTTTTAATAGGTTTTAAAAAGAAGAAAAAAATAAACATCAGTAGCATGAATGCATGATCAATATTTTATGATAAAAAAAATAAAAATATAATTCTTATTTAAAGTATTTTTATATAATTTACTATTTTATTTTGATTTATTATTCTCAATCCAACTTCTTTTCATATCCAAGAACTCTAGATTTGTTTGCCAATTAATTTTTAATTCTGGTTTAATTTCACTTAACATAACAATCAAACAACAATTAACAATAATGTACAACATTAGCGAAACATTTTATGTCATTTTTATTAGTCTTTATTACATGAATTAAGCTTTTAACATAATTTAATCAAATTAGGACGACAAGAGAAATAAATATACCGACCTTGAAGAAGAAGAAGAAGAATTAGAGAGGCAACAAGAGCAAGGAGAAGTGCTTGTGTTGTTGTTGCCATGGAGGAGAATTGAGATTAGAACTTGATTGAAGGAGTAGCTATGGCTTCCTTTTCATTGAAGAATAGGAGTGGGGAGTAGAAGAAAGAGGACAAGGTATTACATAGCAAGAGCGTTGGCTTTTAAAGTAAATTTAGGTTATTGGATTGGAACGTTTTCAATGTATGGAAAAATTATTTTTTGAGGACTCAGTCCGAAGACCAATTCGAACGAGCCACGTCACTTTTTTACGCGTTCTAGTTGGTCTCCGGACCATCCAGTGTACGCACAGAATAATTTCTCCAATGCATGGGAGGAAGAAAATAACGAAATAATGTTATACACTAAATATTTAAATAATATATTTACTTTATATGGCATATTGCTTTCCTATTTTTGCTTAAGGATCTATCGATTTATTGATAGATGATTGCGTGTTCGGCTGTGAAAATGGGAGTTTATCCAATGCGGTTGAGAGCCCTTTGAATACTTGCTATTAGTAGAATTAAAATATTAAATTACTGAATAAAATAGTTAAATTATTAAACAGAATATCTAAATTTGTAAATAGTACAAATATATTATTAAACATTTACTTACATAATTTAATAGGGAGATTTGCATATATATACCACTTTATTTCATACTATTTACATATATAACACCTAAAATTTTAATATTACATGCCTACCATCCATAAAATAAACATAAATGCATGAAATAAAATATTTAAGTTTATATGATGGTATGAGTCATAAGAATAAAATATAGGAGTAATATATTTAATATTAAAATTTTATATTAGTGGTAGAAATGTAATATTAAAATTTTGGAGGTTCAATATGTAAATAGCCAGAAATAAAGTGGTATGTATGTAAATCTCCCTATTTAATTATTTAATTATAAGAAAAATAATATATAATATATAAAATTTTAAATAAATATAAAAAATAGTCTCATCTTGGTGGTTGATATAAATTATATTAAATATATTAATACAAATTTTTTTAGAGTTCATATAATATTGAATTGAATGACTGAATTTAGAAAATTTATCATGAAATCCACCAATAAAGCAATCCGTTGAATCATCATCATATCAAATATTTTGAAATTGATTGCAGACTTTAAATTGAAATTAAAATTTAATGACATTTTTTTTGTATGCTTAGGTCAATTAAAACAAATTCACACATATCACATATACGAGACTCGAATTCAAGACCTCATGATAGATAGCCAAAAGACCTAACCAACAATATCAAGATGAGCTGCAGCCTGCATGTGATATGATGGAATCTAAAAAATTAATGGACTTCTATGCATACAAATGTCATTATAGCAATGAACTGCAGAAGAACACCTCTTACTAGCAGCGATGAGATTGAAGGAAATTAATATTAAGAAGTCCAATTTAAATTTTGTTTGGAACGACTTTCTTACTGCTTCTTAAAATAACTTTTTTGTATAAAATTTTTAATTTTTTACTAGAAAGCTGCTTTAAAAAGCTGTAAAAAAGTCATCCCAAACGAAGCCTTAATTTGTCTAAAATCTATGGCAAGAGAGGAGGAAGTTCAGTTGAAATCTCTTCATCCTAAATACAATAAATACATAAAATAAATCAAAGCAAGAGAAACATCCACTCTCTATCTCATTAAAAAAAAAAGGCAGAAAATAAGATGAAAATCAAACCTCAAACACATTAAACAATTAGAAAGATTAATATACAGTCACCAAGAGAAATTTCCTCTCCTCAGCCTCACACACAAATTGATATTCACATCAATGATGAAACAAATGTAAATTCATCTATATAAATGATGGAACAAGAATGTATAGTCGATGGGCCAAAGATTATCAGTCAATCTTCAAGTGAGTTCTTTCAATTTAGCGACCCTCAGGTGGTTAAAAGCAACAATCACTGCCACTGCTGCCCATATTTTTTTGGCTTTCCTGCCGTTGTTTCAAAATGTTCTTCTTTCCAATTGCAGAGCCTTCTTCAAGTAGACTGGGCACCTCCAAAATCTATTTTATTACAACCAAATTAACCAATCACAATATTAAATTAGTGAAACAAACTCTCCTAATAATAAGATGCTCAAAAATATCAAACTAATAAGTCTTCAATAACATAATAAAATAAGACAAACTCATGGGCCTCATGGGCGGAACCAACTTCTCTTTTGAATGTGAGTAAAATAGGATTGCGCAATGTATAATCTTATATATGAAATAGAAAACAAAGCTAGCAGGACCTATTTACTAGCAGACCAGTTTTTAACAAGAAACTAAAGCTAGCAGACCAGTTTTTTAGTCAATTTTCAGGAATGAAAAGTCAAAATATCAATCAGAATTTCAAAATAATTCATACAGGACCTATTTACTATGTCCTCTCTTCATGAGTACCTTTTGCGCAAGCTCTTCAAAACATTTCTCCACATTTGCCCTCGTTTTTGCACTGCATTCAAGAAACAAACATCCGTATTCCTGTGCAAAAGCAATTCCTTCTTCTCTCGTTACCACTCTGTCACTCTCCTGACAAATTTGATCAAAACAGTTAGGTTCACAATATTATGAGTGTTAAATATCACATATTTGCACATCATAAGGCTCATCCCACATAGATTATGGAAATTGAGAAACCAAAGGAGAACTATGATAGGAAGTACTTGAGTTCGCAAGTAACCCCAAGGGTAATACTTGAGTTCGCAAGTAAACCTAACAAGAATTGGTGGAAAACAGTGCTTACAGCAGTCAAACAGTGACTTACAGCAGTTTTTCTTAGGAAAATAGAGAAAACTGAGAGAAACCATAAAGAAATCCACAAATAGATGCAAGAAAACAACAAACGATACAAATTTCTTCAATTTGAGAGGAAGAAGAGTACTCTCCAAATCTCTAGCAAAGCCTAGAGCACAAACAAAAAAAAAAATCCTAGATCTCAAAATTTAGCAAATCTCAAGATGCTCAAACCCTAGCCTCAAAAAGATTAATTAAAGCCAAATGAAGCTTACAAAATCCCTAAACAACCCATAATTCAAATTTTCCTTCCTAAACACTGTTTAATTAAACAATGAAAAAGGTTGGCAACTAATATGTTAAGGAAGTTACAACAAATAGTAAGCCAACAATGAACTATCGAAAGAAAATAAGGACACCCAAGAAGTTTATAGAAATGGCAAAAAGGGGGCTCTTAAAATAGCAGGGATACAGATTACTGATGGGATATTGATAACTATTTTCTCCCTTCGGAGGAATGCACATATAAATTTATCATTGCATTCTCAACTCGCTAGAAGATCCCGATTTGATGTGCTATTTTTCTAAAGGAAATCTTCTTTTTCTCTTAATTCATTTCTCAACCACACGCTATATAACATCAGGACAAACAGTGAAAAGTACAGTAAAAGGTTAAAGGATGTGGATTTGTAAATGATGTGGGATGTTGTTGCGTGAAAACATGACGTCCGCAGATAATTTGCTCTGGGTGGATGTTTATGTGATAGGAAACACTTGTGAAACTCCAGTGAAATTTATCAATTTTAGTATTTCAGCTATATTTCATCATAAAACTCTAACAAATCCAAATAAAAAATAGCAACTCTTAAAATAGCAGGGATACAAATTACTGATGAGATATTGATAACTATTTTCTCCCTTCCGAGGAATGCCCATATAAATTCGTCATTGCATTCTCAACTCGCTAGAAGATCCCAATTTGGATGTGCTATTTTTCTAAAGGAAATCTTCTTTTTCTCTTAATTCATTTCTCAACCACACGCCATATAACATCAGGGTAAACAGTGAAAAGTACAGTAAAAGGTTAAAGGATGTGGATTTCTAAATGATGTGGGATGTTGTTGCTTGAAAACATGACGTTCACAGATAATTTGCTGTGGGTGGATGTTTATGTGATAGGAAACACTTGTGAAACTCCAGTGAAATTTATCAATTTTAGTATTTCAATTATATTTCATCATTAAACCCTAACAAATCCAAAGAAAAAACAACAAAACTAGATGAGAATTGATGAGAAACCAAAAGGAAAACACCAAGATACAGTTGATCCTCAATTCAAGAGGAGGATCTCTCTCTCCCAACTCTCTAGACCTTGCTAGAGTCCAAGAACACCAAGTAAAAACCAAAATCAGCAAAGGCAAGATAATCATAACAGTAAATCCCCCCCCCCGGCCTCCTTAAAGCAAATTAAATAATAAAACGAGAGGACAAAACAGCCCATGAAACATTAATTCCTCCCTAGCCACACCGTCCTTTCCCTCAATTTTCAAATAGTAGGTTCCCCCAAAGGGGGCCGGCTATAGCTTGGGCAGACCCTTGCTCCGCCTTGAGTAAACCATGGCCGACCCCTTGTCTAGGGCTGGCTGAACCAATCCATAATGGACCGGCGGTCTAACACTATGTATGGGAGAAGAGATTATCTTTTTGTTTCACCCTTTAATTAATTACAAAACTGCGACAAAGCATAATATTGACGCAGTGCCCCTAATGGTCCCCTCTTAATGGACAAACTTATATGTTATACTACTAAAGTCTCAAGGGATTACAAGTGAAACTCTTAAGACCTACAAGTAATTTAAGCATATCTTAGTACCACTTAATAAGCCGAGAATATAATCTATGGAAATCTTAGCATCACTAGAGGCGAGAAAATACATACCTTATCAACTTTATTTCCAACAAGCATTTTGATGCAATCCTGATTCGTAGAATACAGTTCTATTTCTTTAGCCCATATTTCTGATAGGTTTGTAAAAGTTTCTCTTCGGGTAACATCATAGACTGAAAGAAGTATAAATAGTTATCACACTATGCATTTAGAACTACATCAAAACATAGAAGAAAATTGCAGGAAGATATTAAAGCAGCATGGGGCAATAGAAAAGGCGATGCAAGCAAGCTGTTTCTCATAAAGGAAACGAAGTACCTTGCTTTTATCCAATATTAAAAAGAAAAAAAGAAAAAGTCAAGTAATCAATTTGATCTTTTGTGGATTGAATAAGTCAGTTGGAACAATAACCTTGAGGATCAATGTGATTGTAAAATAAACAAATAAATAAATAAGGTAATTTGCCGATCAAGCATTTTATTGAAAGAGAATGCATCCACATTGAAGAGTAAACAATAAAAAAACACAAAATAATTCTACATAAACCTGTTCACAGGATCCCTTATTTACATCGATATAATTTGACCCATATGATACAAATAAGAAGAAAAACGGACCGCTTGTTCTCATTAGATCTGATCGTGACCTAATTTTCTTGGTTTAGTCAAGGTGCTCAAAACCAAATGATGACTTGGCTCATGCCATGCCTCGGCATCTAGCATTATAGACCCTTAAAAGAAAGATGTTTCTCACTTTGGGGCATTATCCACCCACCCTACATATTTGCATCCCTAGATTTAGTTCATATCCCATGGTTATTTCAAGTGCATGATCATTGAAACTCAACTTGCCAACTCTCAAAAACTGAGGAATGTAGGGAAATGCATGCGGCAAGTAAAGACAAAGGATCGTATCAAATGCAGCATGGTCATCAGCCAAGAGTTAGAATTTTATAGTGTGTGCCGTGGGGATGAGAGAATCGGAGGGAGGTTGAAAGAGAGAGAGAGAGACTCAAGTGCAATGGCCTAGAATGAGAGAGATTATCATTCTTTGCTGGTAAATATCTAGAATGTGAGAAGAATTTGATGAAAATGGAACATCGATGAAATGGAAGAGAAAGATTTGGTGGACTATATGTATTTTTGGGGATTCTACCATTCTAATATCTCTTCTCATCATAGAACAAACAAGAAAATGTAAAGCAGTTCAATTTCCATATAAAAGAATTTAGAGAAGCAAAAGAAGGTCAATGAGACAACCATATAACACTTGTGGGAGGGTTTAGCATAATGTGTCAACCATTTTTCAGTAATGAAACCTCTAAAAATTGATGAATCAGTATGCCCCAAATCTCTAATTTATGAATCCTCCCACATTTCTTAGTTTATGAAAGCTTTTTCACACTTCTTATCATGCTTCGTTTCAATTACATCTTTTCCTTCCAATTTCATTTGTATTAATTTCATCATTATCCTTATCCAAACAATTTGGGGACTGCTTTACAAATCTTACTCTATCCATTCACGAGGTGCTACAAGAGGTTTTAATTATAATTTGTAATAATTTTTCACACCTCTTGCTTTGTTTCCTTTCTTCCATACATCTTCCTTCCAATTCTCTTTTGCATTAATTCTATTAATCCATCTAATTGGTGCTGTCTGCCTTGGTTGGACATTCTTAAAACACATAAATCTATTCTCAGTATTTTTTTCGTCAATAATATTGCTCTCACAATCTCTTAAATACACCATCATTCCTAACTTCATCATATATATATATACAAAAAAAAAAAAAAACATATATTTGGCTATTTGCCATAATAAACTTGGTTCTTAATAAAAATTTTATTGCCCACAACTATCTGACTCATATAGCATGGAGATTCTTTTGTTCTCAGGCATTCTCTTACTGCATGTTGAGTGCGACTTTTTTAATAAGCAATTGATAGCACTTATTAGTTATTACTTTTTCTCAACTACCATCTTGTCAATATCATATTGGCTTTCAAACTTATCCTTCCATTTACAAGGATTGAGCTCATTAAGTAGGTTTTATGATTCAGTAAATAACAATGGAGAACCAACAAAATTTTGTGTCATAGTATCTTTGGAGGGATTACCATTTGAATTAGCTTAAGTTAATTGGCCTGACAATTTAAAGCAGCCAACATCTCATCAAGTGGTATCAAGTTCATGAGATAGCACTCAAATGCTACTGCGTTGCTTGTGACTTAATAAACAGCATAACCTGTGTCCGGCTCCTCAAAGGAACACTTGCTTGCCTAAGAGCCTTGCAGGCTTGCACCTTTCATTCAGCCTATATGGATCTCATTGGACTCCACCACCCTTTTCACTTAAGGTTTTTTTTTTTTTTTTTTTTTCAAAAAAATGATTAACATTTTGAATAGAAGTCGAGTATCAACTTGGCCATTAACATTCCCTGGTATGCTCTATCTCACAACCCAAGACACGTGCAACTCCATCGAGAGTCAGCAACCTGTTCATCCATGGTATTTGCAAACTCCTCTCTATGTTTGCAACAATCAGTTGCACTGTGTTTCTCTCTCCCTTTGTAATGTTTATGATAAATTTTGCTAGAATAAAAAATGTGATGTAAATGATGTAAATAACCTAAATGACGAGGTAAATAATCTAAAAGTGATGAATGAATCAACTATAGAATATCTAGAAACAACAGATAAAATATAACACTGAATTATTTTTATTTAATTGAGCATTAAACACAGCTTGTTGAGCATATTGCATACCTAGAAAGATTCCTTGAGCATTTCTATAGTAGGAACTTGTTATCGTCCTAAATCTCTCCTGCCCAGCTGCCACAAGGTTGAAGGTTAAAGGTTTAATTGGAATGTTCTAAGCTCAAATACTCAAAAACTTTAACTTCTTAAAATTAAACTGAGATTTCAACTGTGAACTAACCAGTGTCCCATATAGTAAGCTTCAGTTTCTTCCCACCAACCATAAGATGCTTAATTTTGAAATCCACACCTGAAATAAGGAAGAATTTTGGATTGTGAGATCCAAGTCACAAAATAAAAAATTCTAAAATGATTAATTCCAGAAAACATCTACTACCAGCCATAACCAAACACTAGGATAGTTAGTGACAAGAATTTTATTTTATATCTAAAATATAAAATAAAACTACAATACATAGCAGTATAACAGGAATGCAAGCTGGAGACACCACAATGTCCGTATATACTCGTACTCCTATTTCTAGGACGTGAGAAAGCAGGAAAAAAATAGAGAAAAGAAAACATAAGAAACAAAATATTTTTAAAAATATTTAACCCGAAAAATAGCTAAACTCTCCAGCAAAGGCAGGGCATGAATTTTTTAAGCCCACACTCCTACCCTCTTCATTCTATATTAGCAAACCACCTATGCCTACTTTCTATTATATTATTTTTAGTAAGCATAATTCCAAACTTCCCTTTGATATGATCATATAATTATCAATTTTACTAAACACCCATCTTAAAAAATCTTATTTCCACCACACGTAACTTAATCATTAATGAGTTATGTATTGTGCAACACAAAAAAACATATGACATAGTCAATCCCTATGAAATTACCTTATGCGTTGCAATCTTAAGGTGCATCACTATTTTACCCACCCAACATTAGCTTTAGAAGAACTGTTATCATCTAGCCCATCATATTGTGCATTACTTGACCGTTCAAAATTTTCATTAGAAAGTTATCAACTGCAGATCATTAAAATTGCATATCTTTGTTAGACCGGTCCACTTGACTGGTCCAGCCGATCCATATGGGACCCGCTTACGAATGAAACAAACGGAAGTGATGCCTCCTGTACACGCCGAACGTGCCTCGGGGCTGCATGAGCAGTTTAGAAAGGATTTTTGAGGGAGTTAGGATGGAAATTTGAATGTAGGGACTGTTTAGGGATTTCCTTTTGATTTGAATGCATTAAATAGTTTGTTTTCCTAGGAGGGCATTTTGAATTTGTCTTAAATTTAAAATCTCATAGGTTTTCTTTGGGCTCTAGCGGCGTCTAGAGATTTGGGAGGGATCGATCATTCTCTCGAATAGAGGATCAATTGTATCTTGTTATTTTCTGCAGTAGTTTGTTTTCTTGCAATAAAATTATTGTTTTTTACTGATTTTCCATTGTAATCGTGGAAATTTCTCGCTGTTTTTGCTATGTAGTTTGTTTTCCTAGGGTTAGGGTATCTTGAATTTGTTTGAAATTGAGATCTCATAGATTTTCTTTGGGCTCTAGCGGCGTTTATAGATTTGGGAGAGATCGATCCTCCTCTCGAATAGAGGATCAATTGTATCTTGTTATTTTCTTCCGTAGTTTGTTTTCTTGCAATAAAATTACTGTTTTTCACTGATTTTTCATTGGAATCGTGGATATTTCTCACTATTTTTGCTCTCTTGATAGGATTTACTTGAAATGTTATAGTGTTTCCTATCAATCTTCAACCACTAATTATAAGCCTCCTATTTCAAATAAATTCCTTTTCATAGTATTGTTTATTATTAGAATTTAGAACTATATCATTTGCAAATAGCACATAACAACATTTCTCGCCTTGATAACTTTCAGAAGTATCTTTATAACTGATACAAAAAAATAATTATTTGACTTAGATTATTCATATAAACCTTTTGGGATTTAAAAACCTCTAGTCACTTGTAAATTGATCAATGCACTGTCATACATCTTTAAGAACTCTAGAAATTTTTAACGTGCACTTAAGAAGGAGTTTTAATTTTCAGAACTAGATTATAAAGCAATCAATTCATTTCCTGGTCCATGTATCACATAGGAATTTTGATGTGTTCAAGTTCATATGTTTTGAATGCTGCATATTAATCATGTAATAAACAATAAATTCATGAGATTTGCCCTAGTAACATACCCAGTAGACACAATAAATAAACAATATTTCAGAGCTTAATTAAATTCAAATGGTTGGATAACAATACAATTCTTTTGAACTATCTACTTTTATGCTAACTTCCATAAAGGGATAATGATCTCTTTAATTCTTTCATAATGAATTTCAGATTGTTGAAGAGAATGGGCAGCCTCTCGCTTTTCCATCTATTTTTTCTCCTAACTAAATTTCTCCGGCCAACTTTTTTAGTCCTGTGATTTGATAATAGATATTTATGTTTTTCTATTTGAGTAGCCAGTTGATTGTTTAGCAAACTGACACATGAAAAGTGTTTCTAGGACTACAGTTGGGGTTCTTCTAAAGCCATTCGAATGCAAGGTTGAAATATATAACATAAAAACATATCTGAAACCAAGTAAATTGCATAATATGGAGAACTAGGATAAGGAAAATTTGAAGTTCCCTCCATCTCTTGCATCTAAGGGCATCTCCAACAAAAAAACTCATTTTTCACTCCTAAATGCAGTAATACAACAATATGCAGTAACTTGTCTCCAACCGAACTCCATTTTCTAACACCAAAAGTAGGGCAGCAAACGAACCGAGCCGAGCCGAGTATGTGAGTGTTCATGTTTGAGTTTGTTAATTATTACCTTGTTCAAGTTCGGTTCATGTTTGATTCGAGCTTTATTGTTTATGTTAATGTTTGGTTCGTTTAATTTATCAGTGTTCATGTTCGGTTCGTTTAGTGCTTATCGAGCTTTAAACAAACAAACATTCATGAGCTATGTTCGTGAACATATTTAGCAAACAATCTATTGAACAAATAAACCTTAAATTTGTTCATGAACATCTTAAACTAATAATCTAGCAAACATGGATAAATGTAAAATGTCTCTTGTCATGAACAAATTCATTATGTTATAATAAATTTAAAATATTTATATTATGTATATTTATTAATTTTATAATTAAATATTAATCAAATTTTTATCGAGTTTATTCACAAGCTCTGAATCGAACATGAATCGAGCTTTTATAGAGCTTCTTATCGAGCTTAATGTTGAGCTTGTTCACGAGCTTCAAATGATGTTGTTCGTGAACATAAATGAACCGAACACATTAGTGTTCAAGCTTGTTTATTTAATGATCAAATATTTAAAATGTTGTTCAAGTTTGTTTGTTTAGTTAGTTAAACGATCACAAATGAACTTTAATTGAACCGAGCAATGAGTAGCTCGTCAAATGTTTGGTTCGCTTGCAGCCCTAACCAACAGAGAATATTCCAAGTATATTCTTTCTCATACTTAACATTTAAAAATTAATAACCAATTTTTCGAATTAAAAAAAAAAAAACATATAGTGGGTGAACAGTGCGACGCCAATATTGGCGCCACACTATTCGCCCGAAAGCAAATAGCGAAAGATTTAACGTTCAGCTGGAGCGACCGAACGACGCCATACGCATGTTTGGCGTTCGGTTGGAGATGCCCAATCAAGCATCCTTGTCTAAAACACTCCCATAATTTCCCCCAATTAACGCACAACAACAATTAACAAAACATCACCATAACATCTTCTTCTCAGGAATTCTCTACACTATTTCATCAATTGCAAGTATTTTTTATCTCCAATATTTCATCAACCTTATGTACAAAGTCAATCAAGCTTTATTTGGTTAAGAGGAATCGTTGAAAATGAAAGAAAAATAGACATTTAAAATTTAATATTTGGTTTTTTGTTCCAATGTAATCAACATGTGACTTGATTTACCTAAGGATTTGAACAAATGTACATTTACATTCACAATTCCTTATCAAACCCTAGAGCAAATGAGAAGAGAAATCATTGGGCCATTGCTCTAACTCACATACACGTATACACGAGAAACAGATATTCAAATTCTGCTTAACCAAACAAGAAATGGACAAAAATAAATTTTCACTAAATTTATCCTCAACTAAAAATTATTTAAGAAAAACAGTTTTCAATTAAATTCCTACAATCTTTTCATTATGATTTCCTTTTTCATATTTTTTTCTAGTAATTCCTTAAAGCGAATAGAACCTAAATAACTGTTCGATGACAAATGTCAAATGACTTGTTCAAGAGGTCATCAACATACTCAGAGACTACTCATGCCCGAGCTACAGTAGGTTTTTTTCCCGGGCAAATCCCCTTCACCTCTGGTAAAAGGCACCCACCATCAACATACACCATTCCTAACGAACAAGACATGCATCAACCAAGCTAATACCCATAAATATCATAGCGGATAGATATATAGAAAAATTGTCCTAACAAAAACAAAATTGAATTCACTTCGTCACAGCAGTACGCACCGATGGTGGGCGTTAGATCCTCGACATAATGGGAGATGAAGGTGACAAGCAGGCTGCTCTTTCCCACCCCTGAATCGCCGATGAGAAGGATCTTGAAAGAGTAGTCGTAGCTGCTTCCCTGTCCGGTAGGCGAACCCATCAATCTCCGGGTTCTAAAAGCAAAAACCTCCTCCTTATCACCCTCAACTTATCGTCTTCCTCCTGGATGCCGCTGGTGATGGGGCAGATAAGTTGCTAGGGGAAAGCGAAAGCATGAAAAGAATTTCACAGGGCGAATTGCACAAAAAATCTATGAGAGGACTTGAGCAATTAAGAAGGAGAGAGGAGACAAAAGCAAAGCATCGGAATCTATTCTTTCCAGTGGAGAGGGAGAAGACGAAGAAGGTGACATATGTACGCTTTTCCTTTTCTCCGTGGCGCTTCCCTCTCTCTCTCCGCCCCCACGCCATTTCTCCGCCTCCACGTCCGTTCTCCGTCGCCGTTTGGATGTTTCTTTTTATTTCTTTATACAGCTCACGGGCCGGGTTCAGACCCGGTCTCTCTAAACTCAGATCCGATCCAAATAATTTTTGGATCAGGTTAAAGTTCAAATAGGGTCGGGTCAAATCGGATTTGATTCAAGTTCATATGAGGTTAGCTTATTAGATCTGATTTTAGGTCAATTATAGAATTAAAGTCTGTTTGGAATTTTTTTTTATTGGCAGTAATCATAATTCTATTTATCTGCTATTTTATATCTACTTTTTAATTATTTTTAAAAAAAATTTGTGCGACAGCATACAAAATTTTATTTTTTTCTACAATAATTTTACAATCAACTTTACAAAAAGCTGTAGCTATCTCAAGTAGACTTTAACCATAATTTCCAAAATATATATATTTTTTAAATTTTATTTTTAAAATAGGCATTAGAAAACTATCTTTTAAACACATTATTTTTTACTAAATGTTTTCATATTAGGAAAGCAATTGAAAAGTTGTTACAATAAAACATTAGAAATAAATTAAAGTTTTAATTAGTTTGTTTATAATGATATATTTTTTTATTTTTTTTTTATTTAGGTCAATTAAGACAAATTCCTACATATACATAAGTTACTAGGGCTATCAAAATCGTGTCATGGGTCGGGTTAGGGTCCAACCCGTAACTGTTGAACCCAACTCGAACCCTACCATTTTTGCAAACTGGTTGGTTTTTCGAACTTGAACTCGACCAGCTTAGGGTCAGGGTCAACCCGAACCCGACTCGCTTCGGGTATCTTTTACTAAAATTTTATTATTAATCAAATTAAGGTAAGATTTACTTCAATCAATTTAAGATAAATCAAGCTTAATTCAATTTGGGCAACATTATTTATTATTTTTTAGAAATAACATTTACTTATTTCATAACAATCTTTTAAAATCCTCATAAATTAATTAAAAAGGTGTCAAATCGGGTTGATTTTGAATTTTAGGGTCAACCAAATCAGATCCATTTTACAAACAGGTCGAAATCCCCAACTTGAACTTGACCATAACTCGAAATTTTTTAATCAGGTCTTCGGGTCATGTCAAATATTGGCACCCCTACAAGTTACGAACCAAATACTTTTTTTTTAAAAGCAAAATAAAAATTTTATTCCAACAAAAAGAGAGGTTACACCAAGCTAAAAAATCAGTACGAAAAAGTTACAGAGATACAAATGGAGGATAGTGAGAACTATAGGGCTCAGCAAACGACAAAGACTTCCAACCAATCCCAAACCAGGCTCTGGCCATCCAGTTTGGAAGAGAAAACCAAAGGTTGCCACGAGCCATGTGTGACGCCCCAGGCATCCATAGTGAAAGGATTCGTCGACAGTCTTGATCAACCGTCACTTCTTGCTCCCTTGCTCTGACCTGAAATTGTTAACCACATATAATGAGCTTCAAAAAGCCCAGCAGGTTACCAAAAACTACAACTGAAATCAAAGCACGGTACTGAAACAATATGCATGTCAGTCAATCAAATCCATAACAGTCAGTGCACATGATCAGTGAATCTATGCAGCAGATACGAAAATCAGTAATCAATGCATGATCAATACAATCCATAATCATCGGTAAAAGAATCGATAAACAATAGGAAGAAATCCATAAAGCTCGATAAATCAGTACATACGTCAAATCTCGAAAGAATCCATAAACAGTAGAAAAATTTATATTCAGAAGAATCTCAGTTAAATCGATCAGTCAAATCGATAGAGAAAAATCGTCGTCTCGATAATATCAGTTAAATCAACATCGTATCAATAGAATCAATCAAATCAATTATCTCTGGTCAATAACATCAATAAAACAATCAAACCAATACAGCGCAAGAACGGTGGAAATCAAATCAATACAGTAAAACCTATATTCCATATCAGTCAATGAATCACATGCAGCAGTTCAATACGGTGTATCAATGAATCAATATCAATGAATCAGTATCAATGAATCAATGGTATCCACGTCCATATTATCAATAAGTCAATGCAATATCGATATCCATATCAGTATCAGTATCAATGCTCAGTGACATAATGCGAATATCAATGAAATCGTACATTAACAATAAACTCGTAAATCCATTCAAAATCAATAAATCAATAATCAATATAAGAAGTCCGTCGATATCAATAAATCTATAAATCCATAATGAGATCAATTGATCAATACCGTACACATGCAATTCAATATAATAGTCTTACTGAACAAGTACAATCACTGGCTATTAAGGCGTTTTTCGAGTCGATAATCGATGGTGCTATTGTAGAAATCCATAGTGCTGTTGTAGAAATCCATAAATATATATCCGTTGGTTCAATAAGAGTCGTCACTCTGTGCCAGTCGGCATAATAATCTCCTTATGACTCCCAATCGTTGTATCAATGATCAATAGAGGATATCGCCAAACACTTTTTAAAGGAAAACCCGTCGGCCCACCATCCTGTACAGGTCAAGTCAATCTCCAATTAATGGTTCAACCAGTCTTCACTTGTCTTTCAGTAATAGTAATATATATTCAATCATATATCCACATTCGTATGCATATTCAATCATTCAAATCATCAAATCAGAAAATCAGAAGTCGTACGAGAAATCGGCGGCATAACGGCAGTACACGGAATGTACACAGAAATCACAAATTCAGAAATTTACCAAATTACCAGAAATCGAAGAAAACAACATTACAAAGCTTTACTTGTACTGAAGCACTATTTTTCAACAATTAGATAATTTTCTATTCGATAAAAATCGCACAGAACTCAAAATACCTGGTAGAAACTTTACAGAAAATACTCAAATCGTTCAGACATATCATATCAGAAACATATCAAAAGTTGTGCGGTAAAACTTTCGTCAATACAAAATTATGCACGTTTTTCGGTAACGGAAACACAAATCTGAGCACAGAAATATCAAAACTCGAAATCTTTGAAATCAGAAATAGGATTCGGATTCCTTACTGCAAGACGAATAAATCTTCTAACAACGACGACGGACGAAAAGCGCTCGGCGACCTCGAAACCAAGCTTTTCTTTCTCTCTCCTGAATTCTCTTTCTCTCTCCTGAATTCTCTTTCTCTCTCTTCAAATGAATCCAAAATATCTCTATCGGATATTTATTAACACTGATCGTCCCGAACGATCCAAAATTCGTCCCGGTATGATTTGCCCTCTGGCAGAATTTCGTCCAGATGGAATTAAATAGCGTCCGGACGACTTGCTCTCTAGACAAATTTCGTCCAGACGGATCGTCCCGACCCTTCCAGGTTCGTACAGACGAATTTGACAGATTTCTTTACAATTTCTTCAGTTCGTCCCGTACTAAAACCAGTTCGTACGGACTAACAACACTAAAAAAAATCAGCTTTAGAGGGGTTTTACACCATGGCTTAAGACAAGTGAGCCCACGCCACATCATTGCCCATAAACCATAACGCGCAGCCAAGCAACCCACGACCACAGTCAACTGAGAGAGAAAGTTAACCAACCAGACCATCCAAACAACACCACCATGTATGGGCCAGGCAAATGAAAACCGACAAATTGTCCACTTACCACCACCAAAACTTAGAGTTCAATGCACTCGACCACAATGTATCTAATCAAATAATAAAATTAGAGCACAAGTGCAACCAAAAACAGAAGAGAAGTCAGCCAAACACGAAACAGACGAAGCCAACCAACAAGGAGGAAGAAGGTTAACGACCCCTTCTACCCCTCCCACGAGCCTTCCCATGAGAGACAATCCGTCTATCACGCTGCAAATCCTTCCCGTGACCAACAACCCCATCAGACTCAGAGGAAGAGGCAGAGTCAGATTCATACTCAGAAGAATAATGAAGCCAATTAAAGTCACCCCTCACATCCATCCTAGATTGCTCACCCACATGATACACCAAAGCACGAGGTTCAATTAATTTAACAGGAACATCAACCACCTCACTAGGGACTAGTTCAGCATTCAGAACAGTGGGAGAGGCAACAGGTGAAGACACGGTGGGGACAACATATACCACAATATCCACAACTACAGGTGGAACCTCAAAGCATTCAACAAATACCGTAGGCACGGCAGACGGGGTGGACACAGCCCCAACCACCTGGCTAGGAGGTAACACCCCAACCACAACATCCTCACAAACCTGCATAGAGGAATCAACCACAAGAGAAACAACAAAATTAGCATTATCCATAACACTAACCACACCCATCTCCGGAAGCTTAGCCCCCACAACAGGCTCAATATCAGACACATGATCAGTAACAGCAGCATTAACACTAGTAGCCAAAACCTCAATGCCACCATCATCACCAGAGACAATAGAGTTATCATTAACTCCCGCATTCTCATTAGCACCTAGAACAGCAATACCAACACCAGCATTCGAACGACTCCCCACATCAACCCGGTAAAGTAATTTCGGACAATCACGACGGGCATGACCAATCGTTTTACAATGGTCACATAATGAAGGGAATTCTTCCATCACAACCGATTGGAAATAACCTAATCTCTCAGGACCAACCCAAACCTTATCTGGGTAACGCTAAGTAATATCGAGCTCGACCAGGATTCTGGCAACCGACGGCCTAGACCCGATTGCCGTAGCAGTATCAACCTTAAGGAGACGACCAAACAGCAAACCTAGACCATAGAGGATACAAGAAGAAAAAAAATGAGGCCTAAGGTTTGTGAAGGAAACCCAAACAGGAACAAACGGAGATTCCTCAGAAATATCCACAAAGGGAGACCATTTGGTAAGCTTCATAAAGCAATTTTTAACAAAATAAGAACCATGCGCAAAAACGCGACAGTAGTCCAAATCGCTACGGAGTTTGATCAAAACATGGCGTGAATCCAGCAAAGTTACATAAAATTCACCAGTCAATTTTAAGTTAAAGAAAAAACACCTAATGCAATCCAACGAAGGTTTCAAATTAGGGAAATAGCCAACCAGTGAAAACTTGAAAGGAGCCGCTAGGGCCAATACTTCATCCTCTGATATCCAAAGAGGGGGAAAACCCCTAAAAGACGTTTGTTTAAGATCCGGAAAATTCCCAGAAGAGTTACCCTTAAGGGGCTTCAATGAAAGAGCGCGAGTTGGAATTGCTATCGAGAATATCCGGATCAGCGAGCTTAACCGCCATGAGGCGGAAAAACGAAGAAGACTAAACCAGAAAAGAGAAGGCGAACCAACGAAACAGGACGAGGAAGAGAAAACACTTCCCTGGCGGAACTAGTAGGCGGCGGAGGGCGGAGGCGCCCCCAGGCAAGGGGCGCACAAAAAAATCCTAGCAGACGAACCTGAAGAGTTATTACGAACCAAATACTTCATGGTTGGTAGTCTAAGCTACCAACCAATAGATCTGTGAGCTCCGTTACTGATATTGTTACGCTTAACATATTTTAAATTATAATATAAACAATATTGCATAGAATATAATTTATAGGTTTGTTTAATAATAAGATTGATTAAAATTTTTCAATGCACAAAAACTAATGTGCAAGACAATGGAATTAAAAATCATATGATAACTTGTTTTTATTTATTAAAGAATTGCTTTCCAGTTGTAAAATCCAAAGCCTTTAAAGCGATGCGCTGTCAACAAATAATGGCGTAAAAGAATTATCAACTTCCATTCAACAAAGTTGCGTCCTTTGCCAACCCAAAAGAAAGCCTTGTTGGTGTGTTTGTATATCGAAAATGGACTAAGAGCAAAGCTTCAATTGTAAAATAATAATAATAAAAAATCATAGTAAATCATTTGTCCATATTTTTATTGAACACTTCAACAAAATGGCCCCAATTTGTGACCCGCATGCAAAGTATTCTCACTGTCCTTTTCTCTAATCTTTTCCTAAGAAAAAAAAAAAAAACTCTTTCCTCTAATCTTTTATAAAATTAGGCTTCTTTCAGGATGTCCATTTTTAATGTTTTTACATCATTTTTTAGCATAGAAATTTATTGGAAAACATAAAAAATAATGGCCAAAAGTTGTGGTTAACGAAGCTTTAAACACATCTCCTAAAGTAGGGTTGTCAAAACGGGTCGATGGGTTGGGTTCGGGTCGAACCCGATTTGACCCGAGTATAAACAGGTCAAACCGAACCCTATATATTTTTGCAAACTGGCTAGGCATTTCAACCCGGGATCGACTTGTGTGGGTTATCGGGTTGACTCGACACAACCCGTAGACCCATCTGAGTAAAAAAAACAGGCAAGTGCATGTCAGGCCAGGAGGTGCCAGTGCGGCTTGCGGGTGTGGGATCTACATCGAGCCCGAATGGGTCAAACGGACTAGACGCGATACGAGATTACCTACAAAAGTGGCGAAGTGCGGAGGACATGCTGGGCCGCGCAAGAGTCGTGAGACGTGGTACGTCGAGTCGACGGTAGCAATGGCCGATGGTTGGGACTAGACTAAACACAATTACGTGATACACGAGTGCCAATGGACTGAATGGTGGGCGTGACCAGAAGTCCAAATGAGTTCACACTCACACACCAAATGAGGCACTCAACAGTCATTTTACCGAGTCAACCCAATTGATTTTGAGTATTCGGGTCAATCTGAACCTGACCCATATGAAAAACAGGTTGACCCGAACCAGTAAATTTCTTGGTCAGATTTTGGGTCGTGTCATATTTTGACACCCCTATCCTAAAGCAATTCATTGTTATGGCATTAACTAATAATGTCAAAATGATTCTACTCATACAAGTAGGTGCAACTTAAAACTACTTACACTTAGAACACAAATATCATATAGTAATAATTTTTTTTCTGGATCTTGTATACTCAATATTTTATAGACCTGATCCAGGCTTCATTTGGACGGCTTTTTTACTGTTTCTTAAAGCTATTTTTTATTACGTAAATTGTAATTTTTGAACCAGAAAACAACTTTAAGAAACAATAAAAAAGTCATCCCAAATGAAACCTCTAATAACTTCAATTTAGAGGTCTAGTGAACTCGAAGAATAAGATGAACGAACAAAAATCATAATCTTTTGTGATTCACAATAAATTTATTGGAGTCATCCGAGCTACGTTGGAACTATACAAAAGTCATAATTTACTCGATATATTGAACCCGCCAAACACTTTATGAGCTCACCCAAATCATGATTGTTGGATTTCACAATGAACTCACCAAGCACAATTTACAAAGCAGCAAAAGTAAATCATACAAATCTTTTCTTTAGGTGTCTAACTGTCTATTGTCTGGAGAGATCTTCCAAGTCTTCGCTGGCCTCGGAACAATCTAGAGCTCACTCTATTATTCACAAGTGTGAATTTTTCTAGAACACTTCATAGTATTAGAGCATAACTCTTACATAATTCTATAATATTTTAAAGAGTTTCAGAGCATCCTAGAAAATTCTTAAAGCATTCTCACACTATTCTAGAACATTCTAGAGTACTCTATGACCTTATAAGCCTTTCATTTTTTTTTAATCTTATGGAATCTTCTAGATCCTTCTAAAATAATCTAAAATCTTTTAGGATATTCTAGAACATTCTAGAATCTTTCAGAACCTTCTAATGTCATATGACCCTACTTAGGAATGATTATAGAGACCTCTTTGCCTCTGCTTGATTTGTTACACCCAAAGGATTTAGTCAAATTTCTAGTCCCAACATTTGGGCGCGACACCATTCTTGCATGAATTAATCCAAAAATTGCCTTAAATTAAAGATCGCTTTCTGCTTAGTATTTCTGCTCGTTTTGGTTTCAGTCACATTCTTCTAATACAATACATACTATTGAAAAGAAGCGTCGGCCATTAACTGCTTATAATAACATCTATAACATTTGAATGTAGAGAAACTTAGAATCTTAAGTGCCTGTTTGGTTTAAAGTCGTGTGAATGTAAAGAAAATCATTTATATGAGTTTTAAAAGTATTGATGTTTGATTGGATTAAAGAAGAAATAAAGTAAAGTAAAAAATGAATGTAGTGTAAAGTGTTTTAATTCATTTTTGAGGCAAATCAAATAAGACAATTTTGAGTAAAAACTATTTTCATGGCAAGCAATCTATTGCCACCTCCCGCCGCTGGTCACAACCCCACCCATCATTGGCCGCTAAATATCACCGCCGCCGCTTACCGCCACAATTCATTGGCTACCACCACCATGACCGACCATCGTTGTCGTCAGCTGCTGCCAACACTCTCCGCCAATTGCCTCCAAGCACTACCGCCATGGTTGCCCACCGTTGCCATCATTTTTTGACTTTACATTCATTTTATTTCAAACCAAATAAAAATAAATATTCACTTTTATTTATTATATACTAATGCAAATAATATCAAAGTATTATTTTTACGGCCAACCAAGTAGCCCTTTAGTAGCATCTAAGAATGACTACTTACATAAAAAAAAATTGAAAGTTTTCTTTAGATATGTCCTATGCTAGCTCTAGTTCTGTACTATACCAGAAGACTTAGGTTTCATTTGGGACAGATTTTTTACTGTTTCTTAAAGCAAATTTTTTTGTACAAAATTATTATTTTTTACTAAAAAACTACTTTAAGAAGTAATAAGAAAGTTGTCCCAAACGAAACCTTAATTTGTTCTTGATTCAGTTGCTTTCAAATTTGATCTTGGCTGACAACTTTAAGCGTATTCAACATCTGTGGTTCTATTTCAGATTTCGAATGATCTTAAATTTAATTTTGAAAATATCTAATTCAAATATAAATTAAGATTCATATCCGATCGAGAATATGTTCATGAGGTATCAAATACAATTACTTTTCTTCTATCCTTCTTATACATGGAGCCTTTGCTAATTAATTCAGCTCGTTAATAATGGTGAATGAGCTTTTGAATAGTTCTTCTTTCTCTCGATGATGATCAATCTCTGCCAGCAAAATGTGAATATTTTATTCTTAGTTGTAATTTAGCTATATCAGACATGATTATTTTCAGCTCTCTGTACATATTATTAAAGGGAAATCGAAGGAAAAAAGTAAATGACAGAAGGAAAGAACAACTACCTTTTTCTTCCACCATGTAGGGTTGATGATCAATATTTGCTAAAGGAGAGATTATTATGTGCGGTTATCGGACTGTCCGAAGGCCAATCAGGATGAGTCACGTCACCAACACGTTGTATATTGTTACTATGTTACGTAATATATTGGTGACATGACGTGTCCTGATTGACATCCGAACATCATCCGGTGACCACACATAATAATTTCGCTCGCTAAAGGGCTCATTTGGTTGCTTGAAATTGCACAATGAATTTACTTTATTTTATTTTTATTGAATGTAGTTTAAAAATAACTTAAATTCTATAAAGTCATTCAGAAATTTATGAATGATTTAGACATTAAAATGATGATTTGAGTAAATATAAAAAAATATTAAATTTGTAATATCTAAAAATCTAGTGGTATACTGTGTTAATGCAAATTATATATTTTTAATCTATTATATCATTTAGTAGCATTTTTCATACCCGCTAACAGCTCTGCTAATACCTTCCTACAACAACCAGGGGCGGAACCCCATTGTGTTGGGCGGCAATTGCCCCCCTCACAAAAATTTTATTTATTTATTTATTATATGATTCTTTAGATGATTTGTCTATAAATCTATGTTTTAGTCTTTATTATAAAGGTTTTAAGGCAATTGCCCCCCCCCCCCCCCTAAAAGTTTTAAAATATTATGGTCTTTAGGCAATTACCCCCAGTATAATTAAACACATTATATAGAGGTGTTATTGTCAAGAAATGATGAACCATATACAAAGAGAAATAGTAAATCAAAATTTGTTCCGTCAAGTCGAACCCCGCTAGGGGGCGCTGCCCTCTTGGACACCCGATATATCTTCCAACAGTTACTTATAAGTTTGCCCCCCCCCCCCCCCCCCCCCCCCCCTGGAAAAATTATAGCTGGTTCCGCTCCTTACAACAATACTCATAAAATCACTGCTAAAGTCCTTCCATCGAACACATATACATTATATTTCTAGATGTTTTTAAACCGATGATAATAAATTATTAGATGTTTAAACCACTGCGGCAAGTCCCTAAAAATTGTTTCGAATATCTGACTTATTAGTAGTGATAAATATATAATAATTTTGCAAGTTATTTATATTATTTGATGTTAGTTAAGAGCTTGGTTGGGTTCCGCAGGGCAAATAAATAAGTTAAGCATATAAAAAAAATTAACTCGTTTACTTAATCATTCGAACGAGCTTATAAGTCAAGTTTCTAATCACTCCAATTGCTTTTTATGATCATAGTTTGAAGCCCGTTGATTCCGGTGCTCGGGTGATTGTCTTATGTTTCATTTGGGACGACTTTTTTAATGATTCTTAAACCAGTTTTTTAATATAAAAATTTTGTTAGCTGTACTAAAAAACTATTTTAAGAAGGAGAAAGAAAGCCGTCCCAAACAAAACCTTAATGAGTCTGTAGGTTACATATCCGTTGATTGAATCGTTAGAAAGCTATTTGGGCCAATTAATACTTTGTTTAGGACAGTTTTTTTCTGCTTTTTAAAAAAGTTTTTTTAGTAAAAAATTTGTTTTAAGAAGCAGTAAGAAAGTCGTTCCAAACGAAGCCTAATTTTTTTAATAAAAAAAGTTATTTTAAAAAATATTAAGAAAGCTATGCCAAATGAAGCCTATTTTTTTTTAGATATGATAAGTTGGGCAATCAATGTCGACTGATCATGCTCACCAGGCTAGGGTTTAAGTATCGACTTTGAGCCTTTGATTGAGTTGGATGAAATTTGATCGCACTCATTAAATTTATTTTCCTCTTCTAAGGAAAAATATAAAAAAATTAATATCCATAATTCTAGCACGTATCACAAAACATCACGGAGAGAGAGAGAGAGAGATTTAATATAATTATTGAGTGTTAGAATATTCGAGGTAGGGATTGAGATAGAGAGAGTTAGTTATCTTATCATTTGTAGGATTTTTACCAATGCTCAACACACAAAAAGATAAGATATTAATGTAGAAATTATAAGAGGACGTAGTTTTTTATGTGAAAAATCTACGAAAAGAAAAAAACCATGAGATTGGGCCCAGTTAAAATGATTATAATGTTATTTGTTATTGGTTATAAATGATTATCTTCCTCGCAAAAATGCATTAAATATATAATGTATTAAACATAATACGTGATTGAAGTTGGAACAGACCCATGCCATGCATGAGAGGTTAATTGAAGGGCCTAATAATGTTAAAATTAAGCAATCTCTCGCTAATTGAATTTTTCTTGTTAAGATGTTTGATTTTATTATAAGCATATAAGATATGAAGATCATTTGATCATTCAATTGGTATTCAAAAGTTTTTAATTACATTTCAAGTACTTGATTTGGACTCATTCGACTCAAATTGAACAATTTTTATTATCATTAAGTTTTTTTTTTCATTTAGACTTTCATTTCAACTATAAGTTTACTGAAATTAGAGTTTGAATGATTTAGAATTTTATTTTGAAGCTTAAAATTAAAATATGTATCGAAATTCATGCTCATTTAAGGTTATTTTCAATAATGTATCAATTACACTCAGTATTTCTATGGATACGTATATTCAAACTTATTTTGAACTCAAATTTGAACATGCATCAAACCAAAATAGGCTCGAACTGATTCGAACATTATTCAAACAAGATTCAAAATGAGTTCAACAAATCATTGAATATTTTCTTCTTCTTTATATGGTGCTATATAGTCTACAACTTCTATAATGAGCTCCCGTCGTAAACACCTTTTACCCCTACGTTGTCCTTATCAACACCATCCCCAAGCAAGCTCTCGTTGTGAATGCCTCTCACCTTCATATGCTGCGAGTCCCATCTCCTTAAGCAAGCCTCGATCCTTTCTCATCGTAATCTTCCGTCAGCTACACCTATCAACAGCAGTGACGTTCACCGACGAATAACTACTTCGCTATATTTGATTTCTATTTCTAAAAAATGTCGACTTTGCTAAAAATCAATTCATGAAAAATTAATATTGAATTTATTTACTAATAAAATCATTAAAAATATATTTTAAAATTTTATCATGAATTTTAATACAATCATTAAAATTTGATTGATTGCCTATGGAGTGGGCCAGATTGTTATGCCAACTTTCTACTCCATTTTGAGAAAGCCCAAGGTTCTGCTTGTGAACACTCGCAGTTGTTCATTTGCTTTGATTTTGCTTTCAATATTGTCCTCTTTTGTAATAAGTTATAATTCCGTCTACGTTTCGTCTTGGACACGTGCCACCTATTGTAGCCGCCTCCTAATTTATTATTTAAATAATAAAAAAAAACACTGTAAAATTATAGACTTTTATCACCCCAATTGAATTGTAATTTCCTCATTTAATTGTTTAGGTCAAATAATATATTTTTATATTTATTATTTGAAAATTCAATTAAAAATTAATATATATTTTTAATTACATAAACATTTTTAAATGTTTAAGAAAAATGATTAAAAATAAAATTATTATTATCTAAAATATTTTGTGCAAGAAACCAAATGGGTCTTTGATTAGTATTACTGATGTAATTAAGCTCTAATTACTTAGATTAAGACTGCCGCCTTTTTATGTGAGGGAGAATTCCACCGCGATAAATTCTGCTTCCAAGAGCTCGCTTTGCTTGCTTGCTTGCTTGCGCATATGGCGGTTCTCTGCTTCCATTCTCTCAGTCCGTCCGCTCAGACGTTCAATCTCCTTAACACCTACTTCTCCAAATCTCGTAACAACTTCTCTCCGCCTCTTTCTCGTGGCCGATCTCTTAAGGTTCGTCGCTGCTCGCGGACAATTCTTAGCGTCGCCACACCCTCATCCCCTCCGGCTCCCACCGAAGAGAGTAGTCTCGAATTACCAGAGCTCGAAGCAACTTCCTCGTCTTCTTTATCGTCATCTTCTTCCGATACCTTCTCATGGAGAGATCACTGGTACCCTGTCTCCCTCATCGAGGATCTTGATCCCCGCAAGCCTACTCCCTTTCAGCTCCTAAACCGCGACATAGTCCTCTGGAAGGATCCGAAATCTGGCGATTGGATCGCCTTTGACGATGTTTGCCCCCACCGTCTCGCACCCCTTTCGGTAATCAACGATAAGTTTACTCGGTGCTTTGTAGGATTACTAACTAACCGGTGGGTTTCGTTGCCTGATTTGATTGGGGATTATTGTAGGAAGGGAGGATCGATGAGGATGGTTGCTTGCAGTGCTCGTACCATGGATGGTCGTTCGATCGGAAGGGCTCGTGTGTGCGAATTCCGCAGGCGATGCCCGAGGGGCCGGAGGCTCGGGCCGTGCAGTCGCCGAAGGCATGCGTGACTAGACTTCCAACGAGGGTTTCTCAGGGATTGCTCTTCGTGTGGCCAGATGAGCACGGTTGGGAGAAGGCCATGGCTTCCGAGACTCCAGGGTTTGTTCGGAAGAGATGGAAATTATTTTTATTTTGGGGGATTTATTTTCTAGTTCTTGAAAATGTATCTGATGAATCGGCTTTTTGTCTTTTTTGTTAAGGTTGCCGGCTGAATTCGAGAGTCCGGAATTTTCTACGGTGACAATCCAAAGGGACTTGTTTTATGGTTATGATACGCTGATGGAAAATGTTTCTGATCCTTCACATATTGATTTTGCTCACCACAAGGTATATTTTTAAGGAAACTTTTGATGGATATATCTCAAAGTCAAATTAGTTTATTTCTGCTTTTGCTAATTGTTTAATCTTTAGAGCTTGTTTTCCAAGCCCAACTCTTCAGTGAATCACAACAAATAAGTGCCTAGTTATTGAGGTTGAGAGAATTTTTCTATTCTTACTAGATTGTCTGTCAAGCGTTGTCAGATATAGATTATAGAGGTGTGGAGAAAATTAAAGTAGTGTGATTCTAAGGTTATGAAGTAAAACCATTCAATCTTTCATTTATCTAGATTCTTGTTATCTTATACAAAAATATTGTTTTTATAGCTTCACTTAGGTTTGTAGCCCCTTCTACAGTTTCAATAAAACCATTTTGATATGTACTTTTTATTTGTTACATCGTTTACGGCAATACTTTACAGTTTACATTGAGCATTTTATTCCTGGGAACTAACGCTTAAATTTTGTGTTCTCACTTATGTTGACCTCAATGTTTTTGTTTGTCCTTGAAAACTTTAGGACTGCTGCATGAGGGAAATCGAGTTGATAGACTTAGGATTTAGGAACAATCTTGATAGCCTTAGAATTTTTTTTTAAATAAAATTCATACACATGTGTAGATAGAGGATAAAACCACCCCTAGCAATTTTTGATCTCGCATGCAAAAACAATCAAGGAACGTGATATAAGTCTTTTTTCATTGAAAACCCCTTGAAGGGATAAATCATAGGGTCTTGCTAAATCAAGCACCTCCACTATTTATATAAAAAAAAGTACAATAGTGGTCCACCTTCGTATGTAGGTCCTAATGCGTGTATGTAAACATTGTAGGAGTATGTTGCAATTGGAGCTACAAAGCTCCTAGAGATAGCATTGATGTAATTCTTATTGTTATTTAGGAAGCAAGATTGCGTTATGGATTTTAAGGGAGTTGGATCTTTTATGAATGTGCCATTCTATAAGCCTGATGAGCCTCTTAGCTTAGTAGTGTTAATTAAGTCATAACAATGATTTTATGGCATAAATTTATACATCAGACCAAAACTAATTTCCTTCATTTCCCTCAAAATGCTACTGGCCTTTGATATCACACAGCCATTGGAGACCGCTCCTTGCAATGGCTGCAATTTTGCCACCAGCCACCACATCCACATCCTTCTGTTGCCAGTTCTTGCTTGCTCTCCAGTGCCCACCTCCAATATTATCCTCGCACCATTAAATGCAGCTGGACTCCCACCATTATTGCCTCCATTGGTTGTCCACCACCATCACATCAACTTGCCTCCTTGCTAGTAACCTGGTGCAGCTTTCTTGCCCCTGGCTTGTTGTCATTATCACCAAATTGCCGTACCTGATTTTCGCCACCCTGCTACCTCCAATCATCATTACCTTGTAGGTGGCCCCTGGCCCCCTAATTTTCCCCTACTCTGTTACCACCAGCCATCGTTGACCACCCACATCAGCAACAGTCCAGCTATGACCACTTACATTCATGGGATAAGATGCTTGCCACAACTTTGTCACAACCATTAACAATGTGAGGGAGATAGAAGCAACTGGTAACCGAACATTATAATCATCTTGAATTGATATTAAGTATGATTGCATTTTAAAAGTTACCAATTTTTGAATTTTTATTTTGTGTGAATAATATTAAGAATGGTTTTGGAACAAGTCATTCTAGCAGTTTATGATGTCAGTAGGTTTTTTTTTTTCTTTGGTGCTTCAACAGTTTATGATGGCATTCTAGTGAGGCTTTTATATTTCATGCATATAATTTTTAACTTAATATCTTTATTTTGTCAGGTTACTGGAAGAAGGGATAGAGCTAAGCCTCTACCATTTAAATTGGAACATAGTGGCGCCTTGGGATTTTCTGGAGCTGATTCTGGAAATCCTCGTATAAGTGCTAAATTTGTAGCCCCTTGCTATTACATAAATAAGTGAGTTTGTATTTATAATAATTGTTTATTCATATGCAATATTATTTGAATCCCGATTGGTCAATTATCCCCAATTTCTGCACAAACACAATAAAAGGTGCCATTTTTAACCTTTCATTCCTATTTTTTTAGGATAGAGATTGACACCAAAGTACCTATATTTGGAGATCAAAAGTGGGTCATTTGGATTTGTTCCTTCAACATACCCATGGCACCGGGGAAGACACGTTCCATTGTGTGTAGTGCCAGAAACTTTTTCCGGTTTACAATGCCAGGTCCAGCATGGTGGCAGGTATATTTCAATGGCTAGATTAGTTTCAATACCAATTCCTTTTACATGCGTTTGGCACTCATTTTAACTCTTCTGTCTGAGATCATTATCATCATTAGTCTTATGCCAACTACTTCGGGGTTAGCTGATATTTTTTTATTTACTATTCAATCTGAGACAATCTTGTATTGTTGTCCAAGATTTTGTAACTGTATGGGTGTGCCCTTATGAAAGAAGCCTTTGTTTTGGGTAAATGGCACCTTTTTTTAATTTGAGAAATTTTTTCTTATTTATTACTTTATTCATGGATATCATATCCAGCCTATATTATGATTGTTTCTTTTTTTATTTGGCCTTGATGATTGCTGCAAGGATTGTTATCTTAAGTTCATGCAAATCTTTTATTGGAACCTGTAGCATGTTCCCTTAAGCCTTTTCCTTGTTTGTCATTATTAATTTTGCTTAATTAGACTTCACTAATTTTGAATTTTCATTGAAAATGTTGCTGACTGACCAACTATTAATTTTGAATTTTCATTTCAAATGTAGCTGATTGAATTTTTATTCCAAATGTGCTACATGTATTGTTATCTCTAGTTCCTATAAATCTTTTAATGAAACTTTTACCATATTACGTTTAGCCTTTTACTTTTCCAGCATTATTAATTATTGTTTTATTAAACATTTTTAATTTAGAATTTTCATTGCAAATGTAGCGGATTGTCCAAATATTGCAAAAAGTTTATGAATATTGGGGCTGTTGTGTTCTCAGAATTTCCTTGTTTCTTCCGGAGCCCAAGTATTTTTGCTTATTATTACTTGTCCGATTTAGACTTTGTATCACAAAAGCTTTTGCTCTTTCAAAATCTGCTCTTGTTTTAACAGCATAAAGAGAAGTTGAAGATACACAATAGAATCCTCTTATTTCCATTGAACATTCTTCTATTGACCGATGCATTTTACTGTTCCTGATTTTACATGGCCTAGCATTTTTTTTAACGTTGGATTTGATGATAGTTTAAAATATTAATTTTTGAAATAAATGTATGAACTGCAAAAGCATATACTTATACTTGTTAAAGAAATTATAGTTATTGGAGATGATTTAAATAGGCATATAGGTTTAAGTGGGATGAGCTATGAGAGGATTCATGATGGTTATAAATTGGAGATAGAACTGCAATACAAAAAGTTATAGTTCATTTTAGAGTAGTTTATGAACTTGCAATAGTGAACAACCTTAAGAAATGAAAAAAATATTTGATTACTTATACAAGTATCACTAAATCACAGATAAATTTCTTCTTACTTTGAAAGAAATAATTTTTTTTCTATTGAAAACTTAACCAAACAACTTCTTGTATAGTAATTATAAATGTATATCTTAAGAATTTAATGAAAACAATCAAAAGTAATTATGGTCCTAGGATAAAATGTTGGAATTTGAAAGAAATTATTAAACTTTTAAGATATGTTTTTAAGGGAGGCAAGTTAAAAATTTTTAGTTGAGTCAAACCTGATTTGGGATGAGATGGCTAGTTTCATTTACAAAATTATTGTAGAAGTTTCAAGGGGTTAGAAATAAATCATTCATTGATTAGGAGATTTGACGATGCAGTGAGGAGGTGCAAGGGTTATCAAAGAAAAGCACACTTTTAAAATGTGATAAAAATTGAATACTATTGAGATTTATAATGATTATAAGAATGTTAAAAAACTTGCAAAGAGAGTAATAAGTAAACCAAAAATTGTAGCTTTTGATTATTTATATAATAGGCTTGGAAGAGCTGACGAACAATATTTTGAGATATATTATAGATTGATCCAATAAAGGAAATAGAAATTAGCTATGAGAAAAATGCATAATTCATAAATGTAAGACTTTAGGTCCAAATGAGATGCCTTTTAAGATTTGGAGAGTTGTCAAGGAATATTGTAGTGATTTAATTAATAAATTATTTCAATAGAATTTTATATACTAAAAAATGCAAAATTTTGGAGAACAAATATTTTGGTACTAATAATTACTAATAAAGATGAAGTTCAAGATTATGCTTATTATAAAAGAATCAAACTTAAGAGTCTTATAATGAAGTTATGTGATGGAGTAATGGAATAGGCTTAAGAAAATTACATCAATTTTGGAAAGTCAACTTGGTTTTATGCTTTAAGATCAACTAGAAAGCTATCTTTATGTGAAGATAATTGATGGAGAAGTCTATAGAAGAAATAAGGGATCTTCATGTGATGTTTATTGATCTTATAATGGCATATATTCGAGTACATCATTGATTTGGTGTGCTTTAAGATATAAATGTATCAAATGTATGTTGATGTTATTATATATAATGGAGTGTTGACTAGTATTAATAGTTGTGGAATGACCTAAGAGTTTATATTTACTATGGGTCTACATTAAAGATCAAGATTTGAGTCTATATCTTTTTTGCATTGGTTATATAGATGCTTGCAAATAATATTCAAAGCATAATGCCTGATACTTTGGTACGCGTTTTTTATAGATGATATAATTTTAATTGCTAAGATATTCACTAAAATAAGTGAAATTAAGAAAAATTGAAGAAATATTTAAAAGATAAAATACCTTAGAATTAGTGTAATAAAGTCCAAGTATATGATTTATAATAATTTTAGTTAATAATGATCATTCAATATTATAAAAAATATGATAATTTTTTGGCTTGATAGGCTCAAGTATCTTGGATTTATTATATAGACGAATGAAATGCATATTAGAATATTACATCTAGAGTTTAAGTTGGATGGGTAATATGGAATTGTACTTTGGGTGTTTTGTTACTTTGTTTAATAAATGGGTATCATGGAGACTTGAATGTAAATGTAATAAAATTTCAATTAATTTGATGATGTGGTACCGTTCCAAATATTGGACAATAAAAAATCATTGATATTTAAGTTGATTGTGGCAAAAAATGAGAATACAAGATGAATCTGTGACAAAAGTAAGAAGGATAAATTAAGGATTAATTTTATCAAAGGAAAGCAATGACATTTGTTGAAGATAAAAGGACTGAAAATAAACTTGGGTGGCTTATGTAGAATGAATGATAAAAGAATTTTTCATTATTCAAGTTGATAATATTAGTCCTAGAAGATCATGAAATAAAAGTGGTAGATCTAAAGTTACATGGATAAATGTTGTTCAAAATGACTTACAAAAAATATGTTAAAAACTTCAAAAACAATAAACTTGAACAAAGTAAAATGATTATTCATGATGTCAACCCCAAATAATTGGGATTAGGTTGATGATGATAATGTTGATGATAGTATTTCTATCTTAGAAATGAGCATTGACATCAAGAACTTCACTAGAAATGACCTTATTGATGTCTTCACCCCCAGCATATGCTGCGAGCCCATACCTTTTTCAGAAAGTGCACATTCCCAATCCTCTATTGTCCATTCACCAAAATGGCATCATCTGATATTTTTGCAGTGTTTTTCTTTGTTGAGCATCTGTTCTGACTCTTTTTTCTCTTATAAGCCTTATAACTGGTTTTTTGGCTTCACTTCTAATTATGGGAAACTGGAATCTCGTCCCTTCACGTTAGCTTGAGGCTACTCTTGCTGAAAATTTGCATTCTATGATTTATCATGCAGTTGGTACCACGTTGGCATGAGCATTGGACTTCAAACAAAGTATATGATGGTGATATGATTGTGCTACAAGGACAGGAGAAAATTTTTCTTTCAAAGTCCATGGAGGCTTCTGTTGATGTTAACCAGCAATATTCAAAAATTACATTCACCCCAACACAGGCAGATCGTCTGGTTTTAGCATTTCGGAATTGGTTGAGGCGCTATGGTAATGGCCAGCCTGAATGGTTTGGCTTTGTGAACCAACAATCTCTACCATCCACTGTTCTATCTAAACATGAGGTATGATTTTTTTTCTGCAGTTTGTTAAATTGCCACCCGTAATCCTTCAACTGATGTAGAATTTATTTATGATGCATACGAGGCATTCAGTCACTCTTATGCTTGGGTACTCTCGTACAGTTTTATGCTTTAAGTTTAATGTATAAAAATTAATGTTTTGATTATGTCAGTTTGGCTATCTCTATCAACATCTTGTTATTGTGCTGGCATTTATAATGTATTGTTGAAGTTGATTGCATTGTGCATTTGGAAGTTGTGTTGAGACATTATTAACTATGATAAATACTCTTCCCACATCAATTCAATACAATTTTAGTTTCATTACTAGGAATATCACCTAAGTTTTTTGAATTAACGATTAAGAGTGAATTTGACGAACTAGCTAAATAATATGATAGTGATGACACACCATTAGACTACATAAATTTTTGTGTGGTTCAGCAGAAATAATATCTAATGTTCATGGGACAGAAGAGAATCTGATTTATTATAGAGAAGCCATATAAGTGTACAAATAAAAGAGGCATATGTAAATATTATTTCTTAAATCCAGGTGCACATAATCTCAAGAAAGGCAATCACCAAATCTATTGAACTTAATAAAAGAGTGAATAGCGCAAGTGAGAGAGAGCAAACAAAGAAAATTTAGCTAATATTAGGAATTCTCCACATAAGAATTCTTCAAAAAGAATCTCAGCTTATCTTAGCTTATACCATATTATGTTTTTCATCAACCAAAAACACCACATGTGACAACCTACCTTTATTTGGCTTTGCTTAGCTTTTCTTAACATAAGCCTCAATTAAGCAGACCCTAAAACACCTTGTTGAGGAAAATGGTATCTATATTTTATTTAGTTGAAGGGATTCTGATTTTGTAATAAAAAATGATTACAATATTCTAAAAGAGACCCAATTAAATGTTTCACTAAAAAAAGAAACTTCTCTTAAAAAAGATTAATGCTTTCAATTTTCCCCAAGTTAGAGTACATACATCAGTTCTAGTTTTTTACATAATTTAGAAAACTTAAGTGGACCCAAAAATTTGGTAAATTTATCTCCTAGTTGTTTTAAAGCTAGGAACATGATGTGTAATAATCAACTCAAGCACTTTAAATCAATCATTTTGTAATAAATATTTAAAAATTTAGCTTAACTTGATAAAATTATTAAGTCAAAATTCTAACAAAAGTCCCTCTTTTTTTCTCTTTTTTTTTACAAAACTCCCTCTTGACTTTCTAATTTGGTCACAATTTTGGATATCTATGCTTCTCTCTAAATGAGCCCTCGAATCTCCCACAGCTCCAATGAGTTGAGCACCATGCTGCCTCAACAAGCTCAGATGACATTTAACTTAATGCCTGCAATAAATTTTTGGAGCACTTATGCTGCACGCTAAAGTGGATCCACTGATATCCAAAGTGTGTCTACCACTAAATTCTGTGCCCTCGAGCTGATTGCCTCTTTGCTCTAAATATTATAGCGGTGTGAATTGACACTAAGACAATATGTGCAACTTGAAATTGATCCACTTGTTGTTATAAACAGTATTCCTATGAACTTTTATCTTTCTCTGTTTTAGATCCTTGCAACTTTGAAGCTAACTTTCTTTTGTTTTCCCAAATAAGGATGCTTCAACATGAATGATAACATTGAAGTAGCTCCTCTCAAAATTGCATCCTACAACATATGGAGTTCACCAACCCTATTGTTCTCAACAACCAAAAAATTGATGAAACAAGATTTCTCATTACATTATCAAAACTAATTGTTTTGCTTGATGCATTATTTCCCATATAAGATATCCACTAGCATATAGCTGGTAAACTAAGAATATAAAATCCACTAGTTCTGCATTTGTCTCCAACAATCATTAAAAAAAACACCACTTAGATTTGCTCCTTATCAATTTGCAACACTAATATTTGTAAATATAATTGGATCGCTAAGAGAGCTTTTTCAACCATCTCTATCTTCTTCCTGGCATATTCATAGTTTAGTATCTTAGTTATTCAAATTTCAAAACTATTTGAGCCATCAAATTTCGTGTGCTTATGATTTTACAGATGCTGAACCGTTACGAACAACATACTCTGAAGTGTTCATCATGCAAAGGTGCTTACGAGGGCTTCCGCAAATGGCAGAAATTACTTGTTGCTGCAACAGTTGTTCTTTGCGCCTCTGTTGGAATTCCGTCCGAGATGCAACTGCGGCTTCTGCTTGCAGGTTCTACTCTACTGAGTGCTGCTTTGGCTTATTTATTGCACGAGCTTCAAAAGAACTTTGTATTTGTTGATTATGTGCACGCAGAGATTGATTGAAGAAATATTGGTTCATAGCTTTTTAGATATATAAGACACCATATGTTGTTGTTAGTAGAGCGTTGTAGGGTTAAAACCAGAGGCTAAATTGCATTTAGCTGTTAAGGATTTCACAATTCCGATATAAGTATGTACAGAGAGGTATGATACACAAATATTGTGCAGAGAGCACAGACCTGAGATTTGTTTCAAGTGTAGCATTTATGCATACATACGAAAACCTGACAACTACCGAATCAACAAAAAGATGTCATGTCTACCAAATTCTTTCTGATTAAAAATATTATATTATATATAGATCATTAATTTTATTGAGATTTCACATGTGAAAATATTAATTTTCTATTTTATTGATTATACAATAAAATTGTAAATCAAAGTGCTAAAAAACATTATATGCTAAATATATTAAAGACACTCCAAACAGTTCTTAGTTTTTACAATTACCGATTCGTTTGGGCTCCATTGATAATTAAAATTTTTTATACGGCAAAAATTTACTGCGGCTATTAAAAAAAAAACTATTAAATTCTCCTTTGGGCCATATTTTGCCCAATTTATAATATGCAAAAAGAATGAATTGTAGCTAGCCCGGTGATAATGGCAACGTGCCATCACCAAAGTCTGTTCATGCTGAAAACAAATAAATATTCGAGTAGAAAAAATTGAAAAAGTCTAATTTATTCGTAATGATTTCATATCTATTAAATTTAATTTGAGGTGATGCAATATATGAGTTAATTGATTAATCATATTTGCATTCATCTCAAACAAATTTATGATAGAAAATTCATCCTTTTTTTTGATATAGAGCAGCTGACAAGTGCATTTATTTGCCAACATCAACTCGTAAAAGTTTTAAAACATCATAAATATTTTGAAACAATAACAACCCCTATGCTGCTGCTGCTGTTGCTGCTTCACAAAGTTCGTCATATATGCTGAAGATGCAATTGGATTTTCTATCATAAATTCCCTATGAAGTTTCTATGACATATACATTTTCTCAATCAACAGTAGTAAAAAAAGACTTTTTAAGGTGCCCAAAAATGCAAGCCAGCCAGCTCCAAAAGTTTCACCCAAAAAGAACTTCCCAACGCAAAAACCTCTTCCAAAAATGACTTTACAGGTGCCTGCAGCAAAAACAGCAAAACTGATTTATTCTCTCAGGCTCTCAGCTTGCTTGGTTTCCAACAGCAGTAAGTAGTAGGTCAGAAACAGTCCTATGTAGCAATGTTGTCCCTTCGAAGTCCACAATCTTAATGCCCTGGGCCAACTCATGCAACTGCAGTAAACACACATAAGTTTCAGCTCATAATCTCATAATATTTCAAAAGAAATAAGAGGCTTAGCAATGGTGATTCGAAACTTACCTGATCCATTGTTATCTTTGTGAAACCATATCTCTGCGTCCACATTGGTTGAGCTTCATCTGTAGCGGGGAGCACCAAATGCTTCACATTCAAAGAAGCCAAGAGATTCCCTATGCAGGCAAACAGTGCCCCAAAATAGCCCTGTAGAGATTAAGTAGTTAGGCCTTGCAGGGCTATTTACGGCAATCAAATTGGTGGTATAGACAGCTCAAAAGTAGACAATGGAAAGAATTATGAAATGAAGCATTATAGGCTGTTTACTACTAGTCATAGTCATAGTTGCCTCCAATAATCGCCGTCTATGAGTGACACAATGGTATAGCATAATATTCGCTAGAGGAAAATTTCTTTTTCACAATAAAAAAAAGAAGGGAAAATCACATGCATTGCCATTAAAATCATATACAACAACAGCAACATCAAGACTTTGTCCCATTATGTGGGGTCGGCTACATAAATTATTTTTCTCCATTGTGTCAAATCTAATAAAGAAAGATCATTTCTACTGTTTTCTAACCAAGTCTTTTTAGCTCTACCTCTACCTTTCTTAATATACGTCAAATCTAATACATCTACTTTCCTAACCGGGCAATTGGAAGGCTACCATTTTATGTGACCAAATCATCTAAGACGACTCTCTAATCTTATCTTTCATTGGAGCTACTCCAACCTTTTCACGTATATGCTGATTTCATATGTATTTACAAATTTAACATTCACCCAAAAAATCACTATCACACTCATGTAGTTGCACAAACCACGATCATAGAAGAGATGAAACTGTTTTCCATACAAAGAAAAGGCAAATATAAGAATTCTACTCTATTTTAAATGTGCGCGCAAAATGAAGAGACAATTAATCAACAACAGAAGCCCAGGATAGAGAGTGGAGAATGACTTTAACATCTAAATAATGAGATAAATTCGCTTAACACAAGTAACATCAGGTAAGCCTTTAGATAGAGCTAAACCTCTCCAATACTCAGGAAATGAAATTGTTAGCAGCCCGCAAAATAAATATGCATTCAGGTCTAGAACATTTGCGATCCAAGCTAATTGAGAGTTTTGATCATATATCCCGCATACAAATCAAACTTAAAGCATCTAACATTGCCCTGAAGTGGAAATACAAAGTACTATGATAACAATTTAAGGGAATACAAGCAAAAAAATTTCACCTGTCCTTGGAATTCCTTCTTCGTGGCAACCAATGGAAGTTCAGCAGCTTCAGAACCCAAAATTCTTAAGTTGCTAACCGACACAACAGATGAACTGCAATGATCAATCCATATCAGGTCAAACAAAGTTGCACTAGAGACTAGAGTTCAAGCGCAAAAATTCAAATGAAAATAGATCTTACTCCACAGTGAGAATTGCACAGTACATTCCTTCGAAATCCATTTGGTCCCACCATCTTCTGCAAAAGCATAAAAACAAAGATTGAGAAATAAGAAATGATTTGACAACAGGATCGCTTCACATATAGCAACTACTCTCTCGGAGAATTTAGGACATCAAAGGAGTTTCTAAATGGGCCGTTGGGTGACGTGTTGCCATGTAATTGTTTGCGTGCATGAAGGGCAGGAGGGAAGGCTCAGTAGTTTGGTCAAGTCTCACTTACCCAAAAACCATCTGAGTGACAAGCTCTACACCCTTTTTTCCACCAATTATAGGATCAAATGACTCCTGTTAATGAAGAGAATGAGAATATTCAGAAAATAAATCATAAAAATACATTAAGCTTAAGGACACCGCATATTTCCCCTATAAATCAATTATTTTTCTACATTGTCCCTTCAGCCTGAGTCAGAGAAGCATAAAAAATTACGACTCTCATAAAATGACAAAAGTTGCGTGAATAATTAGTTCTCAAATAGAGTAAATTACAAGGTAAATCCCTGAGGTACAAGTGGAGCTTTAGGTTCATCTACATTTCTTAAATAAAAGGTCTGGAATTTCATTCCTCCGCTAATGCTTTCAGCTTCCTCATTCCTTCATCTATTTATGTATTCTCTATTTATTCAGTTGTTTTTTAGCTGCCCGAAGAAATGAAGTTTGCCATCTCACCAGTAGAAGAGGAAAAGATGGGAGATTTAGCAATAATTTGGAGAGATTATTTTGTGCGGATGCCGAAAGTTGTCCATGGACCAATCAGAATGAGTCACGTCGATACTAATGCTCGGTACTACTCGGTACTGCTCGGTGCTGCTCGGTACCGCGCTCGGTATTGCTGACGTGACTCATTTTGGTTGATCTCCGGATGTAGAGCTGCGTTCAGCGTCCGAACAAAATAATTTCTCAATAATTTGAGTCCCTATTGGTGACCAATGGTCTCCTTTAGAAGGAAAAATACAAGTAGACGGGCAGTAATTCTTGTGCTTGTGCGCATCTCACGTGTAGAAGAGGAAGAAGGGAGAGATCTAGCATCGTGTTAGTTCAATTTGGCAAGCTCATGCCAGGGAAATGAAAAAAGAGCTGGCAATTGCACAATAGATCTTGTAAAAACACGTTCTAAATAGTAGTTCAGTAAATTTAAAAAAACAAAACCGAAGACATTCAAATTTCAGCCATGAGGTGTAGCACGAGTAAATCTACCGAAAAAGTTAACATCATTAGCCAAAAATGATCCATATGAAGATTGAAATTTCAGTTTAGGGAACAGTTCAAAGTGAGTACTGAAGAGATTAGAAAAAACTGAACCAAAATGAATGCATCTTTTATATCTCAGAAACCTACGCCCTTCTCAAATAATATCCACTTAATTTTCATTCATCCAAAAATGCTACTGTTGATGATCATATCAAAGTAGAACTGATTATATAATTTCACCATACCTATGACTTGAAAAATGCACTATGATTAAGCAATTGCTCAGAAATGATCTCACCTCAACTACTAAACGTGCATGATGATTGAAATCTATGTTGAAAGTAATCAATGATCTAAGAAACTATAATATCCACAACTATGCTGCTATATCCTCATTGCACCTTCATAGTAAAAAAAATAATATGATGAATTTTTCATATTTGTAAATGTCATACTTCAATCCAATGCCAACGCATGCTTCCTGATGACAAATAAGCTGTGGTTTAGCATAAATATTTAAAACAAAGCATGCTCGAAAATTCAATAAGAATATTATTCTAGATTCTCCAAATATTTAACTTGAGCTATCTAATAGGAGATATAGTAGAAAAAATCTTAGTTCATAATTACATGAATAACTGAACACTTACGTGCAAAACAGAGACCGCTCTGGAAAGAAACAACTTATCAGTCGCAGAAGCTGTTTTGCCCCTAAATAGCCTCCATTTGAGATTGACAATAGCATCCCTGATTGATCTTTCCTTGCCATCATTCCGCTTAATAACATCTAAAACCATATCCGGTAGATCTTGAGCTCCACGACTGAGCACATCTTGCAAAGAAGAATGGATTGAAATGCAATCGGCACAACAAAACCAATCTCCTAGTGGTTTTTCCTGTTAGGACAAGATTACTTTATTACAACTACCAGACAAATCATAATATAAACAATGATGCACTACCTTTAATTCATCCCATCCATGATTCTTCAAGCAGCCAACATGATATTCCTTCTCACACTAAAAGAACAGTAACATAATGTCTCAGGATCACACTTAAAGTAAGAGATTACACAATTAAGTTAATTAAGTTCAAAGGACTTGAACAAACACATACCTGGTCACAGATTAGAACTGTACGTGGGCTGAATCCTGACTTGGCATAATCCTTAGATCTGAATTACAGTAAGAACAACCGAAGGAAACTTTTTGTAGATGCTATGATTAAAAGGAAGCAAAATGTTGCAGTAGAAGTGGAAATGGAATGAAATATCAGATTCAAATAAAAAACAAAGAGGAAAAAAAAAAACAATAGGAAAGCCAAATCAACAACATTTATGGAAAAGTAAAGACAATCCTTAACGCTCATACAGTTGTTACCTGCACAATGCACATCCACCGACCCTAGAATCTGGAAGTTTAACAATAAGAATACACCTCTTCAGAATCTGATCGATGGCATCAACTCCTGGAACCCTCCCAGCAGCACGAGCATTATCGTTATATGCCACATAATTTTCTCTTTGATGCATGGTTTGACAATACCGGCAATGCCAATCCCCCTCTGGAACACTTGACAACCCCGCACATGCTATAATAAAAAGTAATTAAATATCAAAAGATTAAGCATAATTTCCCCCAAAAAAGATAAATAAATGAAAATCTTATTCAAATGTAAGCACAAGATAACTACAGACGATTTACTGAATCTTGACCTGTGCTACAGTAGTGGTTATGATGCGTGTTTTGCTGAATATGATCTAGATGAGTGTTTCAATCAAGTAGAACCATTTAGCATGGGACGCTATTAAGTCGGCTGATATTCAGATTCCTGACTAACATACTCAGCATAAATGTTCAACAGGTTGTTGTACACAAAATAGGGAAGTATTATAAATAAGTATTATGCAGTCCAACAAAGTTTTGGGTTTAATGCTATATCAAACAGTTGAAAATTATAATGATATAGAAATGGTTAGTCCTCCAGTATAAGCTTAAGTTTTAGATTGAAAATGAATTTGATAATTGATATATCTAGCCCAACTTTAGTTTTTTTTTTTTTGGTTTACTCCTCTTCAGAACTACATAACTGCAGCCTTCGTGGCCATTGCTATGCCCCATCACAAGAACAATCTTATCAATAGTTGATTGAGGAGACAATAGCTTGATGAGCTGAAGAACGTAGGAGAGATTGCAAATGCTGAAGAGATGGATGGTGGTCAGAGAAAAATTTAGTGATTAGGAACTCTTCATTAATAAGAGTACACGTTTTAGATATCTTGGATCTATTGTTCAGAGTGATGGTGAAATAGATGGGGATATTATCAGTAGAATTCAAGTTGGATGGTTGAAGTGGAGGAATGCATCGGGCTTGTTGTGTGATAGAAAAGTACCCCTCAAACTTAAGGGAAAATTCTATAAGATGATAGTGAGGCTTGCAATGCTTTATGGTGTTGAATGTTGGCCATTAAAAGAGAAGCATAATACTAAGTTAAGTGTGGCAGAGATGAGGATGCTCAGGTGGATGAGTGGCTTTACCCTTAGAGATAGGATACGAAATGAGCATATACGTGAAAAGGTTGGAGTAGCTCCAGTAGAAGATAAGGTTAGAGAGAGTCGCCTTAGATGGTTTGGTCACTTAAAACGGTGGCCTTCCAATGACCCGGTTAGGAGACTAGAGGTATTCGATTTGACTTATGTTAAAAAAGGTAGAGGCAGACCTAAAAAGACTTGGTTAGAAAATATTAAGAATGATCTTTCTTTATTAGATTTAAACGAGAATTTGACCTTTAATAGGACACAATGGAGAAAAAGGATTCATGTAGCCGACCCCACGTAGCAGGATAAAGGCTTGATGTTGTTGTTAGGAACTCTTCATTTTGTTGATGCCAAATGTTTAGATCAATGATAAAGTTATCATTCCCACATGTTACTATAGTACTCTTCATTTTACATAACTAACACATCCCAGTTACCCCACATGTTACTATAGTAAGCTTTGAAGAAGAAATCACTTTACTGAAGAGAAAATAGGCCATAGCATATAGTATATATCCTAAAGATATTACTTTACTCAAATAAGTTGGCAGAGATAATCCTACATTGCCTTGGCAGTCTCATAAAGCATAATTGGGAAGGTAATAGGAGGTTTGAGACTATTAAACAACCAAAAGAGAATAGCATAATCAAATATTTGTCATTTGGTGAACTTGATAATATCATTATGAGCTAGAGATGGGTGAGATGCGGTTTAAGTCAAACAAATTTAGGTTTAAGGTTTAGGGAATACAGTTAGAGGGCTTATTATCTTGCGGGCTCTCAATTGAATTTCACAATGTAGTTAAATGTGCTGTCATGGAAGGAGGAGTATATCGAGGGTTTCCTTGTATTGGTGTAGAGATATGTACAGAGGCAATTAGATGAAAAGGAACCAATGGTGAAGATGGTTTAAGGGATGAGGGAGAGAAAAATGATGTAATCTCATAAAATGTTGCATCGATGAAAGAATATAGTTGTCATAAATATCACGAGGAGATGGTGCCTTGCAAGCCAAACACATGCACGTTGAAGGTACACAAAAAATCAGCAATGTAAGGAGAAAAACAACTTGACCAAGATTATTAGTGGAGTGGGTGAGAAGTAGATAAGAAGGGAAGGGATAAGAATAATGAGATAGCATGCAATCAAAATATCATCCACCAAGAATTAACAAGGTACAATCATGCAAAACATCAAAAGTACAGACAAAACAAGGATATGGCTATTTTTGCATCTAGTAATACAATTCTCTTAGGAAGTATAGGGGCAAAAGTTTTATTAAATAGTATCATTGACATAGTATATGAAACTAAGATTAGATGAATTTTAGGGCCTTATCAATGGATAAGATTTTGATTAGAAATAAAAATTTAACTTTATTTCTTGAAAAAAATATATGAAAGAGCTCTAAACGATATTTGCCTAAAATAAATCCAAAGAACCTATCATAAATCATCAATGAATATGATAAAATTGCAGAAGCCCAAATGAGTAAAAGCAAGGCTACAACAACAAATGTTCAAGTGAATTAACTTAAAAGGTTGAGAATGATAACGAGTGGTGAGAGATAAAAAGGACATGATAGTGTTTACCTAGCTCACAGACATGACAATCAAATTTGAGTACAAATGAAGAAGTATTAAAAAAATTTAAAAGTTTGTTGGGAAGAGGATGACCTAGTCAACAATGATTGTAAAATGAAGTAACAACGGAGGAAAGGGCTGAAGAAATATTTATTGTCAGGTAGTAGACTCCACAAGCTTCAACATTTCCACCAATTATCTTACTCATGTTAAGATCATGAAAAATAAGTTGAGAGAGATACAAGACTGCATAACAATTATGATACTTAGTAAGATGAATTTAAAAGATAATAAATTTATAGAAAGCTATGCCAAAGATGTGAGAAGAAAACCCAGTAGCCACAATCACGTAAGGGAGTTCATAAAGAGAAAAAAGAAAATATTGAGATATTCTATCATATGGTTTATGGGAAGAGCACCTAAAACTAAAATTGAGAGCATATGACTGAGATTGTTGCGATAGCACCAGAGGAAATCACTCGATCATAATCCTTCATAGATAGCATGATAAATCTTGAAGGAGTGGTAGTTGTGGGAGAGGTTAAGGTGATTTAATTCTCGAAAGCAATTAAGACATAAACATGCCAAGTGAGTTGAGTTTCTATAAGAATTTTCTTTTATACCTAAGCATTGCGTTGAATCGAGTAATAAATCTATTAATATTTTAAAAAGGATTTCATCCTTCTACACAACACAGGGAAAGAGGATTGATTGATTTTGAACATTTAAAGGATGAATACGTCACTTAACAAGTATTTTGATAAGATTTACCAAGACTTAAATAATGATTTTTCATTGCTTAGCAAATACTACATGATTAAGGAAGGATATTGATTCAAAAGTACTTGGTTTTGTATTACCCATTCATCACTAAGAGACTTATTATTATTATTTTTTATTTCATACTTAGACATTGTGGGTGTTGTTAACTACTATGGAAAAAAAATAAAACTATTGCAATGAATTAGGATGAATTTTACGGGTTGAGTTAAAAAGAGATATATGTAATGTTTCACAATGTACAACTCATCAATCTACTAAGCGTAGAAAATATTAAACAGGGTTGTATGCACCTCTACCAATTCCATATTAATATCGTTAAGAGATATATGCAAGTACTGAAGCAGAATGACTAAGAATGACTATTTTCAGAGTGAGCATTTTCAAACTGCCATAAAACTATAGATGTATCTCATACTGAAAAGATGTATTTAAAATGACACTATTAAATTACATAATTTATCTAAAAAATTGTTTTTCATTGAGATTAAAAATTCCTGAATTACATCTAAAAATAATATTAAAAGAAAGTAGTAGCATAACTTAAACTTTCAGCTGCTTATCATGGCCAAACAGAAATTATTAATAAAACCTTGGGAGATCTATTATGCTCTGATAAAAGACTATGTATTTGGGTGGAAATTGATATACCTATGACAGTTTGCATATAATTCAAATGTTAATAGTAATGGAAAGACTCCATTTGAGATTATCATAGGTTATCAATCTCGAAAGTATCTTGTAAACCTTCACATAGAATACAAGCTTAGAGTATTTGCATAGTCATTTCCACAATACATGCATGATTTTCTTGAGGATATTCACAAAAAAATGGCTACTTATTATGACAATTACAAGTTATATGATGATGTGAACAGGAGATGCGAGAAATATAAGCTAGATGATAAAGTTATGATACATCTAACTAAGGAAAAGCTTTCACCTGGAACCTTTAAAATTTAAAATGCAAAGAAGATAGGATCATTGAAAATTTTAAAAGACATTGAAATTAATGTGCCTATAAATTGAAAGTTTCTTAAAATTTCCAATTAAATTCAATTGTTAGTGTGTTTAATTTGACTTTTTTCATGAACCTACTATCGCATAGATACTTTTCACCTCTCTTTTGTAAGTCTACATCCAATCCTTTGTAAACTGCTTTTATAAAACTTATTCTTGAGGCATTAAATTGAATATGAATTAAAATGATCTTATGCCAATTGCATCAAGTGACCTAAGGGAGAGAAGTCTATAAATAATTGTTCTGATCAATGAAATTTCTAATTTTAACTTGAATTAAATTTCAATTTTTTTAGTTTTAATCTTTTGAGTACAAGTTGGATGCAAAATTTCTACGAGTGCAATACAAATGTGGTCACCTAATTAATTTTGAGAGGCATCATCTCTCTCACAGGCCTGTGACATGGTTTCTCTTACTTTGATATTTCCATTCCTTATTTTATTTCACCTATATAACTTGATATTGATTTTTTTATTGCTCTTTATCTTGATAAAAATTTGACATGCCAAAAATCTAATTTGTGATAAGTATATTCACATTGTTCGCTAATTTTATGTGTTTTTAATTTCTCACATTGGATTTCTCATATTATTTTGATATTCATTTTCGCTGGGTTTTAATTATAGTATTACGTGTTTACATTTAAAGAAAATATCTAGTATTAATTGTGCTTTATAAATCCCTATTTTTTGGATTAAATCAATAAAAATCAAATTAGTTGCATTGACCTTGAGTCATTTTGCTTCAAAGCATATGCATGAAACATAAATAATTAAAAATATCAACTAATCAAATAATCACTTTCTAAAATATGCCCAATTATGAGAATATCAAATAATCTCTTTCTAAGATAATCACTTTTCAAATTAAAGAACCGACCTAGTGAACCAACACCCACATAGATAACTAAAAATATGTTAAAGTAAAAATACCTCATCCATAAGCTTATATTTTTAGGTTGAAAATAGAATTAACCATTTATGCATCTAGCCTAATTTCAATTTTTGTTTGGATCACTTCCCAACAATAATGACAAGAACTTATGATGAAAACCAAATATAACCAAAGAAAATGCAATGCCATGGATCACTTCCCAACAATAATGACAAGAACTTATGATGAATACAAGATATGACAAAAAAATGCAATACCATATTGCTCGAATGGTAACGCTCAGGCATATACATGCTACAAACTACCTATGGCTTCCCTTAAGGGCATAATCTTTGGATCCAAGGAAGAAGTGTCTGTTATTGCAGCCAACATCATTCCATCTCATACAAATTAGGAGAATCCAATCAATTGCTCAACTAAATTATGTGAATGCAATTATTTTAAATAATGAATAACATAATAAAACAGTTACCGCAAGACATGAATAATTGGCCAATTTTTAACATGAGGTTGCTCCTCCTCCCAAAAAAGTGCCCTGGACTGTTTGGACTAATTCACAAAAGAGAGTTGACGGGTCCATTCTCCAAAATTTTCTTATGCCAGCACATTAATTTTAGCATCTAAAGAATTTCTTTGACAAAAACAAGATGGATACCTTGATGGAAAGCCCTAGGACAAAGGTCACATAGTACCAGTTCCCCAGCATCTTTGCAAATACTACACAGATCATCATTTTCATTGTCCAACAACTTGCGGCGCTTGGATAGTGTAACAGAGAGCTCATGAAGTGACACTCCATTGGAAGTATAAATGTAATTATATCTAAAAAGGTTAATTAAAAAAGGAATAGAAATTAATAATGGCCATAAGACAAAAGAAAGATTCAAAACATTCACTAAGTAGCATACGGTTTGCGACGCTGTGCGTGGCCAGCATGAGCTTCAAATTGTGAAGGACTAACCTGTTCATTAAATGTCAAAATTTATGCAAATACCAATATAATTTCTAAATATAATCAACAGAAGGGGTTTGAAACATACCACCTCATTGCAGCAGGTACAGTATATACCAGAGTCTTTGGCATAACCAACAAGTTGAGGCTGTTAAGAAAATGTTTAGCCATACAAGAGAATGAAAGTAAAAATGTCAACAAAAATCGAAGGAATTGAAAAAAAAACACGATTTCTTACATTTCCATTCACCATGTATCGCAACATGGTTCCCTCAGGTAAGATGTCTTCCATGAAAACCAATTTATGGAGTCTCACGTCCCTTGGAAGAAAAATACCAGACAAAATTAGTTGACCATAACTAAACCAAACTCCAATAAAATATTAAAAGGAGTATTTCAGTTCACATACTTTCGGGTTATCTTTCCAACTTTTTTCCCGCGTGATATGTCCCTAGAAGTGCTCTCAATTGAATCCAATACTGATTCTGGGCTACTTAACCTATTAATGTAAAGAACTAAAAATAATATAAAAAAATATTTTTTGATGTAACAAATATCACACGTACAAAAAATAGCTGCAAAAATAAATCGAATAAAAGACATTTCAAAACTGCGAATGTAAATTATCATAGATAGCAGCAGCAGTTTGTCAGCGGTAAAAATAATCTTATGAAAGATGCTACTACAGGATGCTAAGAAGTCTATGGTTTCATGTAATAATATAGATCGCACAAAAGAAATAGGAGTTAGTAGAATTAAACACCACTAACCAAGATTTGGAAACATACAAATGAGTATTGAAGTGGCATTTTTTTTCCAAGAGACAAGATGTATGCCTTAATGCATAGGGAGGTATAAGCCTTAGAATTAAACCATAAAATTAATTAAAAAGTAACAATAATAATTAATATACTAACATTACAATGATGTCAAAGGAAAATCATAAAACGTTAAAATAAATCATTAAAAGACATATAAGGCTATAAACATTATTAAATAAAAAGTCTGTAACACTTCCAATTCAACATAAACAAATAATCTACAATCATAGTTTATGAATTCAGAAAAAAAAAAGTTTATGAATTCAAAAAGTCTACCCCATTTCATCGCTTAGAGAATCTTCATTAGAATAATCATTGTAGTTAATTATTTTATCTCCCCCCTCGTTTTTTTATTAGAATAATCATTGTAGTTAATTATTTTATCTCCCCCCTCGTACTAAAAAAAGGAGCTTGGTTACCAACAACAAGAGGAGAGGTGCTGAAGGAGAAGCAATGGCGCAACAAGATTGAGTGCAAGCATGAGGTCTTGTAGTATAAATTAAGAGTTTGAGGTGTTGCAGTTCTAGCCAAATTCGATTTGGTCTATGTATAATAAATGTTTCATTAATTATGTAAAATTTATAAATTAGAATTTGAAAATGAATTAAACGCTAATTTTTTAGGCATATGTTTCTTCAAAATTGCATTTAGGCATGCCTCACCCCCACTGAGGCATATGTCTCAATTGTTTTTTTTTTACTTGCACTACGGTACGCTTCTAATTGCACAATTGAAAACCCATGCCACTATGACACAAAATTTTGGCATCTTTAAGTGTGATTGATGTAGAACGGAAACGCCGGCTTTTCTACGGAGAGAATCTCCTCTCCAAAATCTGAAATTGTTCCTTGAAAAAACTGAAATAAATCTGGATTTACCTCAGCTCACAAAATCTGAAAATTTGGATGTGAAAATTTTGTGTTGGAAGTGAACAAACTGTCCAATAGTGAGAATAAAACTAATGGCAGCAATTGAACGGATATTCCGGGATTTGGATGTGAGAGGAAAATTCTGGAATTAATTCCAACGAAAAAACTGAGCTAGGAAAGAATTAAACTGCTGGACAGCAGTTTGGAGAGAAAACCAGGAGGGAAACTTGAGAGAATTCGGCCAACTGAAGTGGGGTTTAGGAAATCTTGCCAAAAGAAATACGTTGCAAATCTGGATAGATTTCAAAGGCAAATTAATAAGGAGATGGGGCCAGCGGTAGGTGGAGTTGGACGGTAGAATTATTTCCTAATCCCAATTCTCAGATTTTGGAAACTTAATTAAAGGTTTTGGCTTTAAAAGTTTTTAGATGAGGGAATTCAATTCCTTGCATCCGTGATGTGAATTAGGGAAATAGAATAGGAAATAAATTCCAGGGATAAGAGAGAGGGAATTCGGCCAAGGTAAGTTTCAACCTGCACTCTAGCCAAGACCCGTGGATGGTAGGAAATAAATTCCACGGAATTAATTGAGAATGGGAGATGTAAATTAAGGCAAATTGATTTGGACATTGGAATTAGGAAAGCATGGTATTAAATCCAATTTGAATTGAAAGTTCAAATTGATCCTCTTGAATATTTTGGCGGGAGCAAATAGGGAGGAAAGGAAATAAATATGAGTGAATGCCAAGGTGGAGGTAAATTAATGTTCTCAGGTTTGAATTTAAAATTCAATTGAATTTAAAATGAATTTAAAACTCAGTCAAGGGGAGTGGGTTTTGTATGGAAAGCTGAAATAGATTTCAGTTTTAATTGGGATGGGGGAAAGTTTTAATTGAAATCAATTTCAGATTTCAAAAAATAGAGGGGGTGTATTGATGGCAATCAATGGGGAGCCCAATGAGGGGGCCGGCGGTATGGAGAGAGAAAAGGGGAGTTAGGGAAAGGGGGAGAGGGGTTTCCAAACATGAATGATGACTAGGAAAATTTTAAATAAAACCAAATCAATTTAATTTAGATTTGAAGTCATTCAAAATTTTCCATAAATGGAATTTCCAAATTTGGAAAGAATTTGAATTTTGAAATTCAAATTCCAATGAGAACTAGGGAAGGGAGATGTGGGGAAGTGGTGGAGAGGGAAGAAGCCGGCGGCAAGGTGGCCGGCGGGTAAGGGCTCCAATGATGGCGAAGCTAGTGAGAGGTTTGGCTCCTTTCAACTATCGGTCGTTGTTTGCGGGAGATTGTGGTGGAGAAGAAGAATGTTGCATGAAGAGGGGAGAAAAGAGATGAACAAGAATATACGAGAAAGATAGAGATAACTAACGAACTCACAAAGAGATTGTAAGAACCGCGAACCTCGGACTCTTCCAAAGATTGACGGGTATTGCTTTTGCCCTCACCTTGGGCTTTCCATAGAACTCACACAGAGATCTAGGAGATTTGAACTCACCAAGAGATCAAGAAAATATGAACTCACAAAGAGATCAAAAGTAGAAATTTTCATTCATCATAATCATCATCCTAATACAAGAGAATGAGCCTCTATATATAGGCCTCAAGAGAAATTAAAAGACACATTTGCCCCTTGGGCTTACATAAGACAAGAGGGTAAAAAGGAAAATTGCGAAACTAAATTAAAATACATTTAATAAATGAAAATAAAACAAAGTGATCTCGGTCGTCGATCTTCAGCTCCTCGGATTGGCATAGACGGTTGGATGTCCGCATCAGTGATCCTCAAAATATGATAAATTAAACCAAAATGATGATGCAACAAGTTTAAAGAAATCAAGGAGAAAATCAAATCATTAAAAATTAGTGAACAATAAAACAATAAGGCCATGCAAACTAGGAGGTAAATCAGAAAACTCAATAATTAAAATAAAAGATTGCATTTCATTCTTATAGCACTCATCCTACTATATCCAAAATGCCTAAAGTTAAAAACTACAAAATAAAATAAAATATAACTAAAATAAATTGGTTCATATCCATTTTTATTGATATTTTCATCAAATTTAAATAGACTACAAAACTTGAATAGATTAGGCTCAAAAGTATTTAATATTTGATAATCATCAAGCTAATCATAATATAAATTTTGGCATACCTACAAAATTCATTCATAAGTCATCACACATAAATATATCACAAACTAAAAAAAAGTGATGAGGAACTATAGCAACAATCTTGTATCATTGATTCTTGAAGCAATTTAGTTATTGTAGCGCACAACAATATCTTCCAATTTTTTTCTCCTATAGTGTCTTGCAACATTCGAGTCAATTTTAGATTTGCAATGTTTTGCGCATGACATAAGATCATTGTTGCTATTATTTGGATAAGACTAGAATTTGTGCATATTTGTTATGTTTCTAAGTCACCTAAACTAAACTATAGATTTTAATTGTGATTGGACATTTGGGTGGCAGACTTTAGGTTATGATGCTAATGAATATACGTTAGCCATGAAAAAAGAACTTTAGGCTCAATAAAAATCCACTTGATCAATCTTGTGTACTTGGTTGGGCATCAATTCCTGTAAGTGATGTACAAGCAAATAATTACTAATTTTCGAGGGAAATCATTTTCCTATATCAAAAGTTTTTAAAATTGAGCTAAATCAACCAGTTTGAATGCGAACTAGTTCCCTAGGCAATTCAATCATATGCTAGAACCATCTTAGTTAAGAATTAAGAACTGAAGAGTGGATCATAGAACTAGTAAACCATTCATCATATGGTTGAACCACCTAATTTATTTCTTAATCAAAATTATGTTCGATAAAGCCATCCAGTTTTTATTAGATAGCATAAAATTAATCTTAAAACATAATAATTTAAATACCTAAATTTGATAAAAATTTTGAAACCCCCGATTTCAAATTACTATCATTTCCACTTTCCTAAGTTCCCCCTTCATCCCTAAAATTTCACTTGTTCCCCCTCCTCAACGATGTGCCTTTACTCCATAGTCTTTCTTTGTTTCATCATTGGACAACAGTCCCTTCCCAAAATTGTAGGCCAAAGGCAATCCCATTTCCCTCCCTGATTCTTACAATTGAAAAACCATCAATGCCCTCCTTTTTCTTTTTTCTCTTTTAGTTAGGATTCTTCTTTTCCCCTATATCTTTGTGTCTCACAATTAAAATTATTAGGGAATAAAAATACTAATAAGCAGATTATTTAAAATTAAATAAATTCAAAATATATAGCTTTTCATGATTTTAGTTTTTCATTTTCATGTTAATATTTACCCAAAAAATTATGCTTATATCCATTTTACAAAATAATTATGCCATTGTTCGAGTGGCAAATTCAATTCATATGAAGGTGGTGTTTCACCATGGTGGAGGTGGTGGTTGGAGGGAGAGGGAGGGCGATGAAAATGAGAAACTAGAGTTAGGAGGGCGGCGGACTGCAAGCGGGCGGAGACATTATAAATGAATTGGCCAAGATAAAAATATGTTGTAATCATTAAAATTCTATGAAGCTTTAAAGTATATGTCCTCTGAAAGAGCAAAGTGTTGAACATAAAAGTTTTATGGGGAATTAAAGAGTGTGTGTGTGTGTGTTGGGGGGGGGGGGGGGGGGGGTGTGTGGGGATGTTAAATGGCTCAACTAGTATAGAAAATAAGTTGGATCCCATAAATTCAACAAAAACTTTTTTAAGCATATGTCATCTAAAAGAGCATAAGCGTTGATCATAAAAGTTTTATAGAATTTAGCGATGATAACATAGAATAAAAAAATATGAGTAATGAGAGAGGAATTAGAAATATAGAATTGGGTCAAAAGCAGCAAACCAAGAAAACTTAACTGACCTTGGAAGGATGAGATGAGAGCTTTCATAAAAATGGATATGGATAATGATTGCACTAGAACAACTTCATTAATATAAGGAAAGGAAGGCCTGTATTAAATGCTCTCCAAAGGAAGAAAAAGAATCGGCCGAGAGGAGAGAGAGAGAGAGAGAGAGAGAGAGAGAGAGAGAGAGAGAGAAGAAAAGAATTGATCATCTAGAGAGAGAGAGAGAGATTAATTGCAAATTTTGTATTTTCATGCGAAAATTCTCTATTTCAAAAGAGGATTTGAAAAATTATACATACATAGAGAGGGAGAGAGGGAACTCTTTTCCTTCTTCCTTATCATCACCACCTGATATACCAAACTTAGAAGAATAGTAAATTAGTAGCAGCTTCGCAAGTTTCAGCATAAACATTATCAAGCAATACAATTTTCACATATACAAGCCCCTCGTACAGTTCATAATAAAACTGCCTTCATTACCAACTTAACATTCGATCGAACTAATATCAAGTAAATGGTAAATATTAAATAATAAAAAATTTCCAAATATAACATCACTAAACTCTTGCAAGCGTGAGAGCATCATGAAGATAATATTTGATATGGCCACCATTTTTTCGTATGCCACTCTTTTATTTACGGAAAACATAACCCAAAATATAAATATGGGTAAACCTTCGAATTAGTGAAACAGTTACATTAACAGAAATACAGAACTACAACTGCACCGAAGGGAGTTCAGACCGCTCGCATATAATTCGTAAATAGAGTTAGAAAACTAATGCATTTTTTATATGAGATGAAATCGCAAAAAACAAAAAATTAAGTTCTAAAATAGCAAACCTGGCGCTTGTGTTCGCAATGCCGGAATCAAAATTGGCGGTGCCATCTTCAGAACCATAAAAAACAGCCTCCTCCATTCCCTGCATCACATACTTGCTACCAGCCCGTGTAATCCTGCTCACTTGTTGCTCCAGCCAACCAGGAACAGTCACATCGCTGACCTGCACAGGCGTGGAACTAGACTCCGCTCCTCTTCCCATGGCCACATTGTCCGTGGCCCGTCTACCAGTATCAACATCATCAAGCACAATGGGAATCTCAGCCGAAAAGCCTGGGCGAGCAGAGGATTGATGAGGAAGAACCGGAACCTTTTCTGTGGATTTCTCCAGTGCCGCCATAGGATTCGTTTTCAAGATTCTGACATCGGGTGAGAAGAACTCGCCCGACTTTTTCCTGTCCCTCTTATTTATAGCCGGAGTGGATGCGGGCTGTGTTGCGGCGGGGACGGAAGAGGAAGGTGGTTTGCGGTGTCGACTGCGACCGAGGGTTTCTGAGAGCTCGGCCTGAGACTTTAGCGCGAAGGCAAGCTCGCGCTTCAATCCTACACGGACGGCGGAAGGCATTGAGATGTTCTCGTTTTCAGGGCTGTAAAAGCCTTCGGTGGCTGCGCCGCCGTCAGTATCCACGTGATCCATCGGAATAGGCGTCGTTGGATTAGGGTTACTTGAGAGAAACATGATTTCCTCAAAGTAACGCAATAAACGAGCAACTATAAAGAAGAAAGGCGAGCGAGAAATAGAGAGAGGCGGAGGAGGAGATATAGAGAGGAAGCGTCGGAGGAACTTCGGGAAGGGAAGCGAAGCGACGGAAGAAAGAAGGGGGCCGAGGGCGCGACGATAAGATGGGGTTGGGGATGGTAAAAGAGGGACGTCAGCAGAATTGAATCAGGGTAACTTATTTACCTTAATACCCCCCTTTGTGGTTTTCTTATACCGACAATGCCCCTCATCATGAAGAGGTATCCGGCATGTTGGTCAAGTGCAAAGTTAGGTCATCTTCGTAACCTTACCCACTCTACTCCACGAGGAAATTTATTAGAAAGGAAATAAATAATATATATATATATATAATAATAATAATAAACTTGTGCTCAACAATTAATATTATTAGGGAATAAAAATACTAATAATTATATTATTTAAAATTGAAGAAATTTAAAATATAGAGCTTTTCATTATTTTAGCTTTTTATTTGAATGTTAATATTTATTCAGAAAATAATGTTTATATCAATTTTATAAAATTATTATGCATCATTAGAGAGACGAATTTAATTTATTTTTAAAGAAATTTTATTGGTGATATATATTACAAAAAATCTGTTCACTTTGGCATGAAACTCAAGACAAAACTGAAATTAAAATTTCTAGAATTAAATTAAAATTCTAAAAACTTCAATTTCAACAAATTTATAGTCAAACTAAAAGTCTAAATGAGACGAATCAAATGGTACTAAAGGTGATTCAATTTGAGCTCAAATGAATCCAAATCAAATTTGAAGTATGATTGAAAACTTCAAGCATTAATTGAATGATCAAATAATCTCCATATTAGACATCTTATAGGCAAATCACGTGGCGACGAGACGAAACCAACGAGCCCAAAATCACTCAATTTTAACATCATTAAGATACTTGTATGTTGAAAAAAATAATTCATGATCAATGGACTCGATATGGACCTTACATTTGAGGGGATTATGATTAAAATTGTTGAAATGCTTATCCAAAAAAATCTATAAATAGAGCTTATTCTCCACATGAAAAAAAAAAGAAGCTAGAGAGAGCTGTCTTGCACTTTCCATCCATAGTCGCCGATGACCACCACAAGCTATTGTCGCTGACAACCACCATTATCATCGACGATTAACATCAGAAATCATCAACATCTCCAGAATAGTGATAAATTTAACCATGCTATTAGGTATAATTGTTCGTCTATGAACACATGTTTTATACTCACTATTGAATATATAAAGCCCTATTGCTGGGTGAATTATTAAGTCCGGTCACCAGACGTCCGGACATCCAATTCAAACGCACCACATCACCAAAATACACTAGGGTTCGATGTATTTGGGTGACATGGAATGGCTGGATTGGTGTCCGAACGAATCCAGATACCGGACGTAATAATTTGCCCTATTGTTGAGTGTTAATTGTCCCTCTGTGGGCACTTGATTTTTGTAATCTCTCTAAAAAAAATTAGATGTTTAATCCACCTCTTCTTCAACAATTAAGAAAGGAGAATTCTTACATCACTTATTACATTATGAATTTTTCAACTAGGTCAGACGCCATAATTTTTTCCCTACGATGATTTTCCACGTATTTTTTTTTAATCTTACTCATTTTATATATGTATATGTTGAATTATCAATTGGTATTTCTTTGTATACATAAATAAATTGATATATTATTTTATTCTATGAACTTCTATTAGTATTTCATTCTACATAAAATATTTAATAACTTAAAGAGAACATTTTAGTTTTACGAATGTGCTTCATAAATCATACTTGATAAAATTAACATACTATTATATTTAACTTCACTTATTTGAAAGTTTTTATTTTTTAAAAGCATATTTATTTTTTCATGTATTTAGAGTTGCACATTCAAAAAATTTTAAGTCTTCTAAATAATAATCGATTGTCATAAAACTTGGTGAAATATATATAAATCATAGTTTTAATGGTATGCAAAGAAGGATGCATAATTTTGAGTTTACATTGTAAATGGAGGTTAAATTATTTAAATAAAAGGAATAAAATAAAGTTTATTTTTTATTTAATGATTGCTTGATTATTAATATATATTAATTTTGTCGTTGATTGACACAGACATTACGGACGTTGATCATTGTTCGTCTTTCATCACCCATTATCTTTTGATGCTAACAATCATTATTGTTCGACTCATGCAGATAACTATCATTGTCTTTCATTGCCCATTATCAGCCAACAGTAACATTTATGTAAGACTCAAACTCAAGATCACTTAGTTAACAACCAACAGACAAATTAAATTGCATAGGCATTTCATAGTATTCAAACATTATGAATATATTCTATGATAGGCTTTAATTTATGTTCATATTGCATTGCCTAATAGAAAAAACTTAGAGAAAAAAAAAAAAAAAAAACTTGGAAGAAGAACATCTTTCTCATCTGCCTTTTTATTTCAATGATAAATTGTGAGATTGTGTGTATAATGATAGCATATCAAAGTATCAAACATAAAATTTCTACTACACATTTACCTGTCAACAAGTTTACAGCTGCTGCTTATTATCTACTGTTGCCATAATGCTACTGCTGATGCGTTCTTTTTAGCTTCTACACCGCTACTGCAGTGTTGTTACTCGTGTTTGTTGCTATTGAAGTCGATGGAAGCCTCCTGGTTTTTGTAGGACCTGTATCAAGTCATTATTTTCACCCGTCTGCATTCTTTTTGGAATTCAAAAGCTTCATTTCCATCAATAACTAGTGGATATTTAGTACACCAGGAGGACCAAAAAACTATGGGACTCAGAATAATTTGGGAAGAGAAGCAGCTCGATAGGACAAACAGTCATCAGGTATCCCAGAACAGGTGCAGTGAATAAGGTTTTGTTTGTGTCGACTTTCTTATTGCTTCTTAAAGCAACTTTTTAGTATAAAATTTTTATACTAAAAAGCTACTTTAAGAAGCAACAAAAAAGCCGTCCCAAACGAAACCTAAATCCTCTACTGCCCAAAAATCCAAACAATATGAGAAGTGTCTATGTGAAAAAACATACTAGTCGTCCTGATGAGAAATACATAAATAAGAAAGCAGCAAGGAGATGCGAGCACAAATTAACCATCCAAAGAGGACTAAAAATGCCTCCAAAATCATCTCCACTGAAAACAATAAGGCCAGAAAGAAAGGGATTTTCATTGCAGTCCTTAGAGCAAAGTTCCAACAACTTATAGCGTTTTCTGTCTCACAATGATAGTGGTATGGATCAGAATTTGGGAGTGATGATGCCATTATTCCAGATATGTGCAAGGAAAATAATTACTACGAATATTTGGAGTCAATTTTTATGGTCAACAAATATATATGGTCAACAAATATAGTGAGCATTAGATTGAGTTAATATGTTCTAATGGATATCAGCAGTCATAGGTTTAGATGGGTATTGAAATGACTACTAAATAGTTTGTGTCTTAAGAGTTGATACGTCATTAACTTGATCGGGCACGAATCTCGAGGCAAAAATCAAGTTGGAAACTTCAAAAATTAAATCCGGGAGCACCTGAACTCCGATTTCAGCGAACTTATAGTCAAACTGAGCGTCTCGAAAATACGAATCCAACGACACCAAATTCGACCCAATCCGAGTCCAAATGGGTCCGAATCAAGGACCCGAAGCTCTTTTGGAAGGTTCAAACCGCAATTTGAGTTACCAAACGGTCTTCGATTTTGACGAGCTTATACTCGAATCGAACGGCTCGACGAGACGAATCCAACGAGCCCAAGATCGCTGAATTCCGACATCACTAAGGCATTCAAATGTCCAATGAACGGTGCACGATCGAAGGATCGTCCATTCAACCACTCCCTATTCGCCCTTGATCTCACACCTATTTACGGGCCATGCCACTCCAAAAAATCTATAAATAGAGCCCTCATTCTTCATAAGAGATGATCCAAGCAAGAGGTCGAAGCAAGAAGAGAAGGAGGAAGCTCCTCCTCGACGGCCGCCGGACCACCGCAGAAGCACTGCCGGACCTCCGCCGGACCACCACCGAAGCCTCGCCGGACCACCGCCGGAGTTTCATTGCACCACTGCCTTAAGGTCCGACGTTTAGTCCCGACGTCCTGCTGAAGACCCGACGTCCTGCTGAAGACCCGACGTCCTGCTGAAGACCTGACGTCCTGCTGAAGACCCGACGTCCTGCTGAAGACCTGACGTCCTGCTGAAGACCCGACATCCTGCTGAAGACCTGACGTCCTGCTGAAGACCCGACGTCCTGCTGAAGACCTGACGTCCTGCTTAAGACCCGACGTCCTACTCAAGGCCAGACCATCAACATCCGATCTTCCAAGTGACAATGGGACTAACACCTAACTCCTTGTCTCCTACCGCCTACGGTCATTCTGACCTCTGTCGCCTACTATGGTCCTTCCGACCTCCATCAACAGACAACGGTCTTTCTGACCCCGGTCTCCTGCCGACTACGGTCTCCTGCCGACTACGGTCCTTCAGGCCAAACGAACCTGTATATGTAACTCCTACCATGTAATGCAATCTATATGATGTACATTTGCTACATCAATCCAAGGCCTTCTCCTAAGGAAGGGCCTCATTTGTAATCGACTACAAATACTAGTGGATTCATTCAAACTGGGTCAGGCCCCGTGGTTTTTCCCCTTTTTTCAGGGGTTTTCCACGTAAAAACTTTGGTGTCTCTTATGAACATTACACCCTCTCACTTATCTGATTGTGTGCTGGATCTTCGTACAATGCTAAGACATTAAATTATATATTTCTCTACCGCCGCGAATATTCCAGGATGCAACAGTTTGGCGCCGTCTGTGGGAACGTGGTTTCCGACTGGGGGGGCAACTTTTGCTCCAATCTCAAAAGATTACACATAGCATCAATATCATAAGAAGCAGATACGGACTGGGGGGCAACTTTGACTCAAACCATAGTCAAACAGATCCTCTAATACCTTCAACATCAAGTTGATATTTCAGGAATATCCGAGCAAATGTAATGATACTTCAAATCAATTGCAAGCTTTATACAGTCCATTGTTGGACTTCTACTCCTTGGGCAATGTCTTAACATCGACCTCAAAAAGGTAGTAACGGTCTAAAGATAGACCATTCATTATCTTTGATTCGGGATACACGCGGCATTCGCCCCCTCCCAATCAAGGCAAAATCGATCCCAGGGGGATCCGATTTGACCTCTTCCACACAGGTTAACGACGTCGAGCAAATGCTCCGACATACAACATCGGAAAGGTCCTACATCCTTGGTGGATACTCCCGACCTCTTCCACAAAGGTTAACGTCGTCGAGCAAAGGCTCTGACATACAACCTCGGAAAGGTCTCACATCCTTGGTGGATTCTCTCGACCTCTTCCACACAGGTTAACGTCGTCGAGCAAAGGCTCCGACATACAACCTCGGAAAAGGTCTCACATCCTTGGTGGATTCTCTCGACCTCTTCCACACATGTTAACGTCGTCGAGCAAAGGCTCCGACATACAGCCTCGGAAAGGTCCTACATCCTTGGTGGATACTCCCGACCTCTTCCACACAGGTTAACGTCGTCGAGCAGGGCTCCGGCATACAATCTCGGAAAGGTCTCACATCCTTAGTGGATTCTCCCGACCTCTTCCACACAGGTTAACGTCGTCGAGCAAAGGCTCCGACATACAACCTCGGAAAGGTCTCACATCCTTGGTGGATTCTCTCGACCTTTTCCACACAGGTTAACGTCATCGAGCAAAGGCTCCGACATACAACCTCGGAAAGGTCTCACATCCTTAGTGGATTCTCCCGACCTCTTCCACACAGGTTAACGTCGTCGAGTAGGGCTCCGGCATACAACCTCGGAAAGGTCTCACATCCTTAGTGGATTCTCCCGACCTCTTCCACACAGGTTAACGTTGTCGAGCAGGGCTCCGGCATACAACCTCGGAAAGGTCTCACATCCTTAGTGGATTCTCCCGACCTCTTCCACACAGGTTAACTTCGTCGAGCAGGGCTCCGACTTACAACCTCGGAAAAGTCTCACATCCTTGGTTAACGTCGCCAGAATGTCGTCAATAGACTTCTATCTGACTTCTCCATAATGTTAAAGTTCTACCCGATTTTGAATTTCCTACTGCGCTGAACTTTTGCCTTGCAGGACTTTCGACGGACTAATACCCAACGCCGAAATTCTTCCTGTCATCGGACTAATACCCGTCGTCGGACTTCTGCTCGTCGACGAACTTTCGTCGGTCTTCTACCCGACGTCAGACTTCTACTCGTCATCTAACTTCTGCTCGTCGACGAACTTTCATCGGACTTCTGCCCGAGGCCGTACTTCTACAAGATGTCAGACTTCTCCTTGTCGTCGAACTTCTGCTCATCAGCGGACTTCTACTCGTCGTCGGACTTCTGCCCGTCGACGAACTTTCATCGGTCTTCTGTCCAAGGCCGTACTTCTACATGACGTCGGACTTCTCCTTGTCGTCTGACTTCTGCTCGTCGACGAACTTTCATCGGACTTCTGCCCGAGGCAGTACTTCTACACGATGTCGGACTTCTCCTTGTCGTCGAACTTCTGCTCATCAGCGGACTTCTACTCGTCGTCGGACTTCTGCCCGTCGACAAACTTTCATCGGTCTTCTGCCCGAGGCCGTACTTCTACACGACGTCGGACTTCTCCTTGTCGTCTGACATCTGCTCGTCGAAGAAACTTTCATCGGACTTCTGCCCGAGGCAGTACTTCTACACGATGTCGGACTTCTCCTTGTCGTCGAACTTCTGCTCATCAGCAGACTTCTACTCGTCGTCGGACATCTGCCCGTCGACGAACTTTCATCGGTCTTCTGCCCGAGGCCGTACTTCTACACGACGTCGGACTTCTCCTTGTCGTCGAACTTCTGCTCGTCAGCAGACTTCTACTCGTCGTTGACTTCTGCTCGTCGACGAACTTTCATCGGACTTCTGCCCGAGGCCGTACTTCTACACGACGTCGGACTTCTCCTTGTCGTCGAACTTCTGCTCATCAGCAGACTTCTACTCGTCGTCGGACTTCTGCTCGTCGACGTACTTTCATCGATCTTCTGCCCGAGGCCGTACTTCTACACGACGTCGGACTTCTCCCTGTTGTCGAACTTCTACTCGTCGTCGGACTTCTGCCCGTCGACAAACCTTTGTCGGTCTTCTACCCGAAGCTGTACCTCTACCCAACTTCGTACTTCTATCGGGTGTCGGACTTCTACCAGTTAATAGACTTTCGTCGGTCTTCTGCCCGATGCTGTATGACTACCCGACGTTGAATTCCTACCTGTCATCATACCTCTCCCCGACGCTGGAAGTATGCTCGTCATTTCAACCTCCCTCCTTACAACGGTCTCTCCGACCTCCATCTCCAACCAACTGATTAACATCAGACCTCCGTAGGATCTCTCGAAGAAGAAGGGGGAATCTCCGGACTTCCTTGCAGAGAGAGGGGCCTTGGAAGACCAAGGAAATACCTCAATTGTAAGGACAGAGGGAGAAGAGAAGAAGGGGAAATCTCCGGACTTCCTCACCAAGAGAGGGGCCTCGAAAAATCGAGGGAAGGCCTCAATAACAAGGACAGAGGGAGAAGAGAAGAAGGGGAAATCTCCGGACTTCCTCGCCAAGAGAGGGGCCTCGAAAAATCGAGGGAATGCCTCAATAGCAAGGACAGAGGGAGAAGAAATGAAGGGGGAATCTCCGGACTTCCTTGCCAAGAGAGGGGCCTCGAAAAATCGAGGGAATGCCTCAATAGTAAGGACAGAGGGAGAGGAGAAGAAGAAGAGAAGAAGAAAAGAAAAGAGGAGAAGAAGAGGAGAGGGGCAATTTTTCTAAAGGCCTAGGGGGCTTATTTATAGCTTTTGTAAGTGAAGAGGGGAAGTTTCTAGAGTTTTCTAGAATTCTTAAAAAATTTGAATTTTTTCAGAATTTTTGGATTTTTCTGGGAATTTTTTGGATTTTTTAAATCCATGTGGGGCCCACTTTAATTAAAAAAAAGAGAAAAAAACTGCCTAATTCGGTTTAACAGAGGCGGTGAGAAAAAAAAATCATCACAAAGGCGATAAGAAAAAGAAAAAAAAAAAGGTTAACCGCCTCACAAGGGGCGCCTCACGCGCCCCTCCAACCCGCGCTGACGCGCGGGCTCTCGCCGGCGGCGGCGCCGCCAGCAGCCGGCGGCCGGTCGGTTTGGCCGCCAACGCATGTCCGGGCCCGATTTTCGGCCCGGACAGTCCGATTCGGACGTTTTTGGGGTCCCTGGACACGTTTTTCGACGTTCCGGACTCAATTTTGACACTTTCAGAACTCAACGGGGCCTCGACGATCAAGTTTGAGCAAGCATTTAATTTTTGGGATGCAATTTTTTGCGTTTCGTCTAAAACAAATTGTCGACGTATATATTTTCGGATTCCTGAAGCTTCGACATCCGAAAATAGGGGGGTAACTGATACATCATTAACTTGATCGGGCACGAATCTCGAGGCAAAAATCAAGTTGGAAACTTCAAAAATTAAATCCGGGAGCACCTGAACTCCGATTTCAGCGAACTTACAGTCAAACTGAGCGTCTCGAAAATATGAATCCAACGACACCAAATTTGACCCAATCCGAGTCCAAATGGGTCCGAATCAAGGACCCGAAGCTCTTTTGGAAGGTTCAAACCGCAATTTGAGTTACCAAACGGTCTTCGATTTTGACGAGCTTATACTCGAATCGAACGGCTCGACGAGACGAATCCAACGAGCCCAAGATCGCTGAATTCCGACATCACTAAGGCATTCAAATGTCCAATGAACGGTGCACGATCGAAGGATTCAATATCAGCCGTCCATTCAACCACTCCCTATTCGCCCTTGATCTCACACCTATTTACGGGCCATGCCACTCCAAAAAATCTATAAATAGAGCCCTCATTCTTCATAAGAGAGGATCCAAGCAAGAGGCCGAAGCAAGAAGAGAAGGAGGAAGCTCCTCCTCGACGGCCGCCTGACCACCGCCGGACCACCGCAGAAGCACTGCCGGACCTCCGTCGGACCGCTGCAGGAACCTCGCCGGACCACCACCGAAGCCTCGCCGGACCACCGCCGGAGTTTCATTGCACCACTGCCTTAAGGTCCGACGTTTAGTCCCGACGTCCTGCTGAAGACCTGACGTCCTGCTGAAGACCCGACGTTCTGCTGAAGACCCGACGTTCTGCTGAAGACCTGACGTCCTGCTTAAGACCCGACGTCCTACTCAATGCCAGACCATCAACATCCGATTTTCCAAGTGACACTGGGACTAACACCTAACTCCTTGTCTCCTACCGCCTACGGTCCTTCTGACCTCTGTCGCCTACTATAGTCCTTCCGACCTCCATCAACAGACAACGGTCTTTCTGACCCCGGTCTCCTGCCGACTACGGTCCTTCAGGCCAAACGAACCTGTATATGTAACTCCTACCATGTAATGCAATCTATATGATGTACATTTGCTACATCAATCCAAGGCCTTCTCCTAAGGAAGGGCCTCATTTGTAATCGACTACAAATACTAGTGGATTCATTCAAACTGGGCCAGACCTTGTGGTTTTTCCCCTTTTTCAGGGGTTTTCCACGTAAAAACTTTGGTGTCTCTTATGAACATTACACCCTCTCACTTATCTGATTGTGTGCTGGATCTTCGTACGAATATTTCTCTACCGCCGCGAATATTCCAGGATGCAACAAGAGTATTTGTAAGATATTAATACGCATATTTAGGAGCATTAGGGTATAAAAAAATGAAATGAGAAATCCCTCTTCCTGAGTTCTTCCTCATCCCCCTTCAATCAATCCCACATTTTCATGGAGTTATTTGTGAACTACAATAGTTGTTTATCCCCCTAAATCCTTCGAGATCGTATCATCAATCTACAGTAACGCTTCTATTCCTTCTCAACAATTGAAAAACAAAATATTGTTTTAATTGTTGCAAGAAAAAAGATGCATTTCCTTTACAAAAAAGTAGCTCAAAATATACTGAGAGACTGTTTAGATTGCTAAAAAAGGAATGCATACATATTAAAATAACTGCAGTGTATTTGAAATATTTAAATTGTTTAGTTGGGTGAAAAAGAAATACAAGAGACTATTTTTTTTAGGTTTAATTTACAGTAAAATGAACTTAATGTAAAGCTCTATGGTAGTGGTAGCCAATCAGTGACGACGACTAGTGGCAACGGTCAGCGATGGCAGTGGCCGCCCACTGGAAGTGATGGCAGGCGGCATCTGACGGTGATGGTGGTGGTTAGCGACGGGGGGCGGGTGGTGGCGGCGGCGATTGGTGATTGATTGACATTAGCTGGCAACAAATAGTGATGGACGTCAGCTTATTTGTTGCATTTGGAAATAGGTCAAATCAGTCAAGTTTGAAATTCACCAATATTGGAGTAAAGAGATGAGTTTCAAATACATTAAATTTTTTACTTTGCATTAATTTCCCATCTAATCAAAAGGGATTTTTTTTGAAAAATCCTACAAAAAGAATGCAACACACCCAAAATACAACAAGCCAAACAACCCCTGAATCAATTGCCCTCTTGCTCAGAAGGATAAAAAATAACATAGTTGAAAGTTGAGCTTGAACTCATCAAAGGTTAAGTTCTAGACTAACATACACGTTAATCACATCATATGACCCAAGTCCAGCATTGAGCAAAACAACTAATTTGAAATATCATTACAATGGATCTCTGCCAAATTTGCAGTCAAATTTAGTTCATGTAGAACAATTGATCAAACCTAGAAAGCCTTCAGTATAACATCTTACGCCCAAGCGTGACTAAGGATATACTCTCCAGATGTTGTTAATTCATAATAGACATTTTATATGACGATCTTTGGAGGTAGAGAATTATGTGCAATAGAAGCCCTTGATGTAATTATTTGTTTATATTTAGTGAATATTTGAGGATACTTGTGCTGATATCTATGGCAGAATAAATATTTGAGGATGAGAGAGGCAAAAAGGTTTATCTTAAAATTATAGGGGCAAAGGCTTTCAAATTATACATAGCTACAAGATTTATGAATAAAATTTTTATACTATGCATAACTAGGAACACGTTTATCCAAATTTAAAGGGGCAGGAATCACCCCCTTGATTTTCAAACTTGGTTACCGACTTGATCATTGAAAGATTGTCTAGGAATTGTATTTCAGGGTGGCCTACAGAACTTCTGCTCAAACTTGCTTTAGAGTCGAAGGATTTTCCAAGAATAAAATTACAGGATGGCCTACTAACATATTGTTTATACAACTTGTGCGTAGGAGACACTATTGACTTTAAGAAAATCGTCCCTCCCACCCTCCTGCTCAAAATTACTTGAGAGTTGAAGCCTGAAGGATTTTCCAATAATAAAATTACAGGATGGCCTACTAACCTACTGTTTAAACAACTTGTGTGTAGGACACACTATTGGCTTTAAGAAAATTGTCCCCCCCCCTCCTCTCTCTCTCTCTCTCTCTCTCTCAAGTCAACAACGACTATTGTATGCCCACAGATGCTAGCATAGGTAACTTGCACTAAGCCCGAGCTCGATCAAAAGATTCACCTGCCTAAAATGAGTCTCGCCCCAAGGAGCACTAGCTGGAGCAAGATTAAATATAGGAAGGTACTCGCCCCAATAAAGCTCACGTTATAGGTGAAAAACATTGGTACCCATAAGTTTGAACTACTAAGACAAAATAAAATTCTAGCTTTAGTCCCACATTGGGTACATGAAAAATATTTGTATCCATACGTTTGAACTTTTGGGTGAAAATAGGTTTGAATGTTGGTGTGTCTAGCCCAACTTTGATCCCCTCTCATTACATGCTACATAATATATACTCAAATATATTTAATTTTAATCACCCAACATTAACTCTAAAAATTATATCACCATTTATATTTTCATTCTTCCATAGATTTGAGATACTTAAACCTATCACACTAAGGTCAATGACACCTATTGTATGCCAATACATGCCAGTATAGGTAGCTTGTGGGTACCAAGCAGGTGCATCATGAAGAGCTTGATCAAAATATGCACTCGCCCAAAATGAGCTTTTCCCCACGGAGCACTTGTGATGCCCCAAAATCTAATTTGAAAGAATTATTCATTTATCTTTTACAAATTGTGATTTCGAGTTATATTGACTCCAGAAAAAAAAAATTATTTACTTGGGTCAAAATACGGGTTATTACAATCTACACACCTTAAGAAAATGTCATTCCCGACATTTCCCTTAAGGATTCGGGCATAAAATCAATATAAACTAAATTTGTACAATCAAAACTCAAATCAAATAAAAATCAACTCAAAACTCATAAAAAATCATACAATCATGCAGTTCATTCTATTGCATGTCATTCAATTACGTATGCAAAGCAATGCACCTTAAGCAATCCATTCTACCCGATACACAATCAATTCCTACAGCTCTAGTAAAAATTAGTTTTTCTAACAACTATGCTCTAATACCAATTGTGATGCCCCATAATTTAATTTGGAAGAATTCTTCATTTATCTTTTAATAAACAACACTATGGAGAGGACGATTTGCAATTTGGAGTTTTATTGACTCCAGAAAAAATATTATTTACCTGTGTCAAAATACGGGTTATTAAAGCACTAGCTGGAGTAAGATTAGAGATAGGCATATACTCGCCCCAATGAAGCTCATGTTATAAGAGCTTGTCTCCGAGGAACTTGATCAAGGAAGCATATATTCCAATCGAGTTCAACTAAAAAACTCCCCTCAATAAGCCTTCACTAAAAAAAGTACTCGTCTCATGAAGACTCGACTTTTTCATTGGTTCTCTCCAGTCAAGTCATCCCACTTTCACAAACATCTCCATCCAAGCTATAGAAGACACGTACCTGCAAAGCTCACTCGATCAACTATGGTTATCCCCTGCTCACAACCACTCACATGGAATCCTCACGTAAAAGACTTATTGCTCATGTTGAGAGACTCGCCACTTGTCTAGGGTGTTCACCTTTGTGGACTCACCCAGGATATTTATCCTAAAAAACTCGTCCAAGTCACTAGCTTACAAGAACTTGCCAAAGCACTCGCCTTCGAGGACTCTCAACCCACCCATGGTACTCGCCATAGACATTTAGAGCAGCGTGTGTACATGTCATATTAGTCTATATGCCTACACAAGTCTATATTTTTCAAATCTTATATTATTTCTCTATTTTTTTTAAATGTAGCACTTCCTATAGCCTAATGTTATTTCTTACTTTGTCAAATCAAATATTGTTTCTTACTTTCAAGGAATAAGAAATTAAGAGGCATATTTTAGACTTGATGTCATTTATTACTATTCATGAAGATTATTTGACCTCTAAGCTGCTCTCTATACCCACTTACTCTCCCTTGTATCTCTTGTTTTACCTAGCAAGACTTTGCAAGTAGGGTCAAAGTGTCCCCACAAACAATTTTAGAACAAACATCCAGAAGGGTGTGGAGAGTGTGGATTGATACTAGTGATCAGAAGATAAACATTGCATGAATAACAACGAAACTAGGGGTTTTTTTGTGGATATGGAGAATCAAAGTTTCGCAACCAACTGTAATTTAATGGATATGAAAGAGAGACATACAAGAATTATTCAAGAGTTGGGTCGAGTTCACTCTTGAGGGATCCTCTGAACTGCAATTTGCAGTTCGTAGAAGACGACTTGACACCAAGGCGCTAACTTTAACACTTGCTATTGATCGGAGCTATAGTCACAATAGAGATGAAGAATACACTCCACCTAAGTGAGTGAAGAGAAGAGCGCCAGAGCTAACTAATGCATTTTTCATAAAGATATCAAAAGTGAAACACCAGCCAAGTTCAAAATACTCCACCTAGAGTCATACCGTAGAATGTTGTATACTTTGAGTTGTCAAACTCGATGAATCATCGATGCGTTGACATACCAATTATTTTTTACCAGCTTCAAAGAATCTGCCCTTTGATGAATTTCAAGTTTGTCGTTAGTTGCCCACAAGACGATATCACCCGCAACATTGCGGACATGATAGAAGCCATTCGAGGGCCCACCGAAAGGAGAAAATGCATCACATGTAGTAAGACCGACATCACCATAACCAACAAGGAGCGCCCTCATTGGCAAGACTGCTTAGGAAGATGGACTTGCTTGCCCTGTGAATTGAAGTTCCATGCACAACTCGTTAGCATAGAGATGAGGGGAGCATCTTATTCCTCAATACCCAATCGTCACTCCCCTGTGTGTATCCATGATTGAGTTTATGGAGACCATTTAAAATAAGGAATATTTTAAGCGCCCAACATTAATGGAAGCAGGGACCCACGACAGAGGCACTACCAAGTTTTGCATGTTCCACAAGAATCATGGGCAAGATGCAAAGACATATATGACCAATAGTGTTAAGAACTGAAGTCTTTTGGAAAACAAAAGATTAGATTTCAAAATTGAAGAGATGCATCCCTTCATGCTATCTATTTGGCCCCACTGTAAGCAATTGATCGTCAAAAAAGATACAACGCTTGATTACTGTAATCGCTTCTCAGTAATCTAGTCAATAAAAAGGAGAAGAAATTGAATAAAAGGGGATTCACACTTATTTTTTTAGAAAAAAATTCTTACCAATCTACTTTCTGCCTCTTCTCTCGTGAAACTCCACACGAAATAATTCTCTCTTTCAACTGCTTAGTCCGACACTCCAAACTCCACACACAGCTAAAATCCTTCCCGTCAAAGCGCAGTCCGCCTTTACCTTCTCTCTTTTGCCATCTCTTTTGCCATTCATCGTCGTTCGTTCAAACACAGAAGCCTGAGACTGTGTCGTTCTGCTCTGTCCGTGCCTCCTATACCCGATTACTTAACAGTTTTTTTTATTTGTTGTTCAGCATTTGATTTCTTCCTCAATTTAAATATCTATTTCTCACATGAAGCCTAAAACAATATGCTGCAGCTAACGACCTTCCTTCAATGCAATAAATCTGCTTACGAAGTGACTATTTAATTATATAAATTTATTTCAGTAATTTTGCAAAGTAATGATATTTGTTTAGTAAATATTTAATATTCTGTCACATTAAGAAGTTGAATTTTATAACTTTAACTCTACATTAAATAATATTATTTGTCAAATCATGTCAGGGGCCAAATAATGAACGTTTGTCATATGTTAAAAGATGTTACTTCATTAAATTACAAAGTAAATCATATTAAAAGTTTAAATCAGTTTTTTAAATCATATATTTTTTTTAATCCGATTTCAAATCAGATTTTTTTTTAAATATTGGATCTCTATCTAAAATCAGATTTTTTTTTCTTTTCTTAAAAAAAAAATCAGATTTTCTTTATAAATTTGAGTTCAACTCAAATTTTTATAAAATAAATCAAATTTCAAATCAGATTTTTATAAAGCAAAATTAAAAAAAAAAAAATCAAAAGAAGACCTCGCACCGTCGACTTTAAGTCCGGTCGGGATGATTTCAAATTCACGACCTCGCACCGTCGACTTTAAGTCCGGTCGGGATGGTTTCAAATTCAAGGCCTCGTGTTGTTGACATTAGGTCCGGCCGAGAAGAAAATATCGGCAAGTGCCATCCCGACTTCCCCGTGAAGAGAGGGCACGCCGGAATGCTGCCGAAATTTCCTCAAAAAATTATGTACTTAAGCGGATTTTCGAAAACACGAATCTCTAAAAAATAAAAATAAATCTATCTGATCTTGTTTTCTTTAAATCAGATTTTTATAAATTATATTTCTAAATCAGATTTTTATAATATGGATGAGCAATGTCAATCTAATCTCTAATCTAAATATGGATAAGCAATGTCAATTCAATGTAAATGAATTTAAACATTGCATGAAGGGGAAAACTCTTCCACATTTAGAACAACTCCCCTTCCTCAAGTCTTTGAAAGCTTTCTTGCATGTCTAAAGTAAAATGACTTGAAAATAGAGCTAAATTACGGCCTAAAGTTGAAAGAGTTGCTCTCTTTGCCTTTTAAACTAAAGAGCTTGAAGTTAGCTACAATAATATATATATATATATATATATATATATATATATATATATATATATATATAAGAATTATTGGAAGCATGAACCCACATTTTATGATAAAATCTCTTTGCAATTTCATATTAAACTCAAGCAAATTCTCTAAACACCAACTCCAACTCAAATAACAAACAACTCAAACTCAAATTCAACTCAACATACACAAACTCTCTACGACATGTTTCAGTGATACTAGAGGGATATAATCCCAATAGGACAGCGAGGCAGTTTGGACTTGTTCAGGCCACACCATTAGTCGTTGCTGGGATAGTTGACACACGTCAACTGGGCTCTCTTCCGTTGTCAGTACGTTTGGAGTCGCTTCCATGACTTGGGCTTTTCTACTTCTACTTGGGACATGTTCTTGATTATATATTCTCCATTTGAATGCTCCGACAGGCATTTCACACCTACGGTTGGCTTTGGTTCAGCTTTAGAGCATTATTGAGCATTGGGACAATGCCACAAATACTTGTTGGGTTGGACCCAATGAGATGACGATTACACTCTAGGATTTATGTATCATTTCTGGCTTACCGATTTTAGGAGTTCTATATGAAGAGTGTATTCCTATTGATTATGATTTATTTAGCCGCCGACCAGTAGGGCAGGAGAGGAGAGGTGAGTTTGTTTACTCAGTTGGACTTCACCAGAGTGTTGACATCTTAGAAGTATAACAGCCGAATTGACAAAGGCAAAAAAGTTGAGAAATTTTTTATAACATGCCCAAACCAGTGAGCAAAGAAAGCGCCTATAGAAAACTAAGGGTTCAAGCCAATTCTCACTCACGCTATCCACATTGACCGGAGATGGAGTTGAGCCCTCTTGATGAACAAGTCTTAATCAACTCCGATTGAGAGAAGTTAACTCAACAATTGTGCCCAGAGCTACTGTAGTTAAGTTGCTCTAGTTACCTTCACTAAGTGGATGCGATGAGTCCCCTACAAAGATGTTGCGGTGGTCACTGTGTTGATTGCCAATTATTAGATCGGTAGCATTCTAATTGATACAATTAACTTTGTTAACATTATTTTTAAATCTATTTTAAAAAAATGAATCTACTAGTTTTTCAGCTCATCTCCACTGTAGGTCGACTCTATGTTTTCTCAGGAGTACAACTACAAATCAAGGGGATGATCGCCTTGCCCGTAACATGGTATGAGCATGAGCGGATAATATACGATGATTGCCAACTTCATAAAGTTGGACGCACCAACCACATACATTACAATCTTCAAGCAACCATTTGTGAATACTTTCAGAGCAGTCATTTTGATATATCATGTAGTAGTCAAATTCCCAGTTAGAGCTCAAGAATTTACAATTAAAGGCGACTTATCTTGCCACGAGCTTGTTATTTGAAGGATTTAGGGAAAGTGATGAGTTTGCTAGAGAAGGTATTGCAGCTTAAAGTAGAAAGAGGATCGAGGTTGTGATGTGGGAACATCTTTACACTCTCTGTTTATGATGCAGGAATAGTATATCCAAGACCTGCTATCCATCACTTTATGCTTTTATCTCTGCTATCCATCACTTTATGCTTTTATCTCCACTTCTTATATAACCGAATATAGTACTATAGTACACTAGGCAGTTAGCCATTTGATTGGCTTCTTTTAGCTAGTTTACCGTCCCATATAGGGACTGGAGATGGACTTGGCAGTTCAGTTTTTGACATACACAAATTATACTACCAAAAGGTTTACTTACTGTTCTATTGCTCTTGTTCCTGTGTTTCCCTGTTTTGCTTGCTTCCACAGCAGGTTGGAGACCATTGAGATGGTTAAAGAAGCTCTCATGGTAGAAGGCAACCTGGAACAGACCCTTTAGGTAAGTTCGTCTTTCAGTGAGGATCATCGTGATGATCCCGTCCAAGCTCTGGAGGAGTATGCCTACATTTTTGCTTGGACTACGACCGAGATGCCCAGGTTGGACATTGACATCATCTGTCACAAGCTGAATGTCAAAAAATGATGTCAGGACCATTAAATAGAAAATAAGAAAGATTACAACCATTTTGGCCAAGCCCATAAAGCAAGAAGTCTGGAATTCCGAGGCAATGAATTCATTTGGGAGATACAATAATTAAACTGGATCTCTAATGTAGTAATGATGCAGTGTGCGAATTGGAAGTAGAGAATGTGTGTAGATTTCACCGACTTAAACTCTGCATTGCCCAAATGATGGATAACACCTCCCAAGAATCAACTCACTGGTTACTCGGTAATTAAATTTCGGGTCATAAGCTTTCTTGATGCGTTATTCTTCTACCACCAAATAAAGATACACCCCAAAGACTGCAAGAAGGCATTATTTATCACTAGGGAAGGCTTATACTGTTACAAAATAATGTCGTTCAACTTGAAGGATAAAGGGACAACATGCCAACAAATAATGGATCGAGTCTTCAAGTATCAAATGGGAATGTCGAGATATTTGTACATAACATATTGAAAAGAGAAAATTGTCGGCGCAGTACAAAAAGGGTGGGAGAAGACAATAGCTTATCCGCTATGTGAGTATAATGTTGAGGGGCATTTAATTGAGATATCCAATTGTGGAAAAGATAGAGTGGTCATTTATAATCTCTACTCAGCAACTCCGACACTACTTTTAGACCCCTTCGATTTAAGTCATCAATGATCATCGCATCAAGAACATACTCACCAAACCGAACTACTCTGGCAGGTAGTTCAAGTGGGTGGTCAAGCTAAACAAGTTCCAAACATCCCACACTTGGTGAATGATCATCAAAGTTCAAACACTCGTCGACTTCCTTGCAGACTTTAATTGCTATGATGTGGAGAAAGAGGTGACAAGTGATGAGAATAAAGTGTGGACTCTATATGTGGATGGAGCATTAGGCAACCACGGAGTAAGAATAATTCTTATCTTAAAAAGCCAGACATAGATCATATGACGCCCCAAGATCTAAATGAAAAGGATTGTATCTTTTATATCTTCTTAGTTATTATCGGAGCTACTAATTATCCATTAATTTTTATAATTTCAGCTAAAGTCATTACAAATCAATTTCGTCAAAACATATTTTTATATTCATTCGTTCAAAATTCAATTTACAAGAGTAAAGAGATCCTTCAATACAATTATCTTTCTTTCAACTCCTTACTAGAATGAAAGAAAATACATAAAATAATAAAACCTAAAAAATTTAGACTCTGATCAACCTCATAGCACTAAATCATTGCTCGGACTTGAAAAATCATTAAATCCACATAATGAGCTATAACACTCAGTTGGTAACTAAAACCTACAACTGCACTCAAAGCACGAAAAGAAAACTAGGGGTGTCAATTTCGGGTCACGGGTCGGGTTCGGGTCGAACCCGAACTGACCCGGGTTCAAACGGGTCGACCCTAACCCGACCCGGGAAGGCAAACGGGTCGGAAATCCGAACCCGAACCCGACCCAGCGGGTTGCCGGGTGACCCGACCCGACCCGGTTCGGGTCGAACCCGCTGCTGGCGGACGGCGACGCGGCGGGCGAGAGCGGGCTGCAGCGCGGTGGCGCGCGGAGGGCGCGCGGCGCGCGCGGCGGGCGCGCGCGGGCGCGCGGCACGAGCTGGGCAGCGCAGGCAGGCGCGGGCTGCGCGGCGGGCAGCTCGGGCAGGCGCGGGAAATGCAAAAATTTAAATTTTTTTGAATTAAACGGGTTCGCGGGTTGACCCGGCAACCCGCCGGTCAACCCGAACCCGACCCGTTTTTTAAACGGGTCGAATTTGTGAACCCGAACCCGACCCGTTTATCAAACGGGTCGGTCCAACCCGATTTTCCGGGTCGGGTCTGGGTGGGGTTTTTGGGTCGTGTCAAAAGTTGACACCCCTAAAGAAAACAACATGCATGTAATAATCCAAATCATAACAACAACATTCAGTATGATCATAAATCAATGCAAAAATTTAAATATGAAAATCATAAAGCATATAAAAAAATAGTGCACAGATACTAAAATGGTAAAGTTGAAAAATCATAAATCATTCATGAAACAACACTGCATTCTATATTATCAAATTAGTAAGAGAATCATATCAATAAGTAAAACAACATATCATATAAAATCTACCTATGCAGTTGGACTTCATCAGTAATATCATATCAGTAGTTTGAATCATATGAATATCTTAATCTTAAATACATCTAAATCTTAAAATCAATATCGTATCAATAACAGTGCATATATGTTGCCCAACCTCCTCCAACATAGGATCATGTTCACTTGACAGCTCCACTCGAGAACAACAACAACAACGACAACAACAAGCCTTCATCCCACTATGTGGAGTCAGCTACATGAATCTTTTTTCTCTATTGTGACATGTTAAGGGTCAAATTCTCATCTAAATCTAATAAAGAAAAGCTATTTCTAATATTTTCTAACCAAGTCTTTTTAGGTCTACCTCTACCTTTCTTAATATAAGTCAAATCAAATGCATCTTACTTTCTAAACCGGGTCATCGGAAGGCCACCCTTTTATGCGACCAAACCATCTAAGGCGACTCTCTCTAATCTTATCTTATTTTCTAACCAAGTCTTTCACGAATGTTATTGGGAAGTTTCTCCAAATAATCGAATTTAGAAGTACGAAGCTACATAGATTGTCAATAATGATGATGCTTTTGAAGTGCTAAGCACAATGAGATGTATAAGCGTCCTTTTTGCTTAAATGCATACACCGAAGCGGTGCTTCTATGAATTTGAGTATTCATGACTTGCAAAAGTGTAGAGGATATCTCAATCGCCCATAGAATATGGTACTTTATTACTAGTTAGGTAGCAAATAATGTTATTAACTACAAATTAAAAAGTGCGAGTGCATGCAAATTTTTAAACTATTTAAATAGTCTTTCACGTATGTTACTTGGAAGTTTTTCCAAATAATCTAATGTAAAAGTCAGGAGCCACAATGACCCTAAGTAAAAAAAGCCAATTTATAAAACAAATGCTAAAGGTAGATTGACTAAGCAACCATCTTGAATTTCATTTTGTAATCTTTGGCATGATAAAAGCCAGGATAACTAAATTCTAGTTACTGATGTGAAAACCTGAAGGAAAACGTTACATGCAAATACTTTTCCTGATAAACTATCAGAGAGAAATACAGAATAGACCAAGTCCAATAAAATGGGACTAAAAATGGAAGAAAAAAATATCAGACTTACTTATGGACTTATCAAAGTTAATGTAGATGTAGTGCCTTCGTATAGAAATCACCCGGAAGACAACTGTTTCTGCACATCCACATCCAGCAGACCAAAGAGATGGAACAGTCAATGCGGCTATAAACTTGACCTGAAAATTTCTCCACTAATCAATAAAAGAAAGAATAAACTAAATTGCATATTTTTAATATGAGAGAAATCGCAAAAAACAAAAATTAAGTTCTAAAAATAGCTAACCTGCGCTTGTGTTCGCATGCCGGAATCAAAATTGGCGTGCCATCTTCAGAACCATAAAAAACAGCCTCCTCCATTCCCTGCATCACATACTTGCTACCAGACCCGTGTAATCCTGCTCACTTTGTTGCTCCAGCCAACCAGGAACAGTCACATCGCGACCTGCACAGGCGTGGAACAGACTCCGCTCCTCTTCCCATGGCCACATTGTCCGTGGCCCGTCTACCAGTATCAACATCATCAGCACAATGGGAATCTCAGCCAAAAGCCTGGGCGAGCATGAGGATTGATTGAGGAAGAACCGAACCTTTTCTGGGATTTTCTCCAGTGCCGCCATAGGATTCGTTTTCAAGATCTGACATCGGGGAGAACTGAACTCGCCCTTTTTCCTGTCCCTCTTATTTAATATAGCCGGAGTGGATGACGGTCTGTGTTGCGGGCGGGACGGAAGAAGGAAGGGGTTTGCGGTGTTCGACTGCGACCGAGGTTTCTGAGAGCTCGGCCTGAGACTTTAGCGCGAAGGCAAGCTCGCGCTTCAATCCTACACGGACGGCGGAAGGCTTGAGATTTCTCGTTTTCAGGCTGTAAAAGCCTTTCGGTGGCTGGCGCCGCCGTCGGTATCCACGTGATCCATCGGAAGAGGCGTCGTGGATTTAGGTTACTTGAGAGAAATCATGATTTCCTCAAAGTAACGCAATAAACAGCAACTATAAAAGAGAAAGGCGAGCGAGAAATATAGAGAGGCGAGGAGGAGAATATAGAGAGGAAGCGTCGGAGGAACTTCGGGAAGGGAAGCGAAGCGACGGAAGAAAGAAGGGGGCCGAGGCGCGACGATAAGATGGGGTGGGGATGGTAAAAGAGGGACGTCATGCAGAATTGAATCAGGTAACTTATTTACCTTAATAACCCCCCTTTGTGGTTTCTTATACCGACAATGCCCCTCATCATGAAGAGGATCCGGCATGTTGGTCAAGTGCAAAGTATTAGGTCTCTTCGTAACCTACCCACTCTACTCCACGAGGAAATTTATTAAAAGGAATAAATAATATATATATATATATAATAATAAATACTAAACTTGTGCTCAATCAATTAATATTATTTAGGAATAAAAAATACAATAATTATATTATTTAAAATTGAAGAAATTTAAAATATAGAGCTTTTTCATTATTTTAGACTTTTTATTTGAATGTTATATTTCTTCAAAAATAATGTTTATATTCAAGTTTATAAAATTATTATGCATCATTAGAGAGACGAATTTAATTATTTTAAAGAAATTTTATATTGGTGATAATAATTACAAAAAAATCTGTTCACTTTGGCATTAAACTCAAGACAAAACGAAATTAAAATTTCTAGAATTAAAATTAAAATTCTCAAAAACTTCAATTTCCAACAAATTTATAAGTCAAACTAAAAGTCTAAATGAGACGAATCAAATGGTACTAAAGGTGATTCAATTTGAGCTTCAAATGAATCCAAATCAATTTGAAGTATGATTGAAAACTTCAAGCATTAATTGAATGATCAAATAATCTCCATATTAGACATCTATAGGCAAATCACTGGCACGAGCGAAACCAACGAGGCCCAAAATCACTCAATTTTAACATCATCACTAAGATACTTTATGTTTGAAAAAAATAATTCATGATCAGGACTCGATATGGACCTTACATTTGAGGGATAAGATTATAAATTGTTGGAAATGCTTATCCAAAAAATCTATAAATAGAGCTTATTCTCCACATGAAAAAAAAAAGAACTAGAGAGATGCTGTCTTGCACTTTCCATCCATAGTCGCCGATGACCACCACAAGCATTATCGTCGCTGACGACAACACCATTATCATCGACGATTACACAGCAAATCATCAATCTCCAGAATAGTGATAAATTTAACCATGCTATTAGGTATAATTGTTCGTCTATGAACACATGTTTTATACATCACTACTATATATAATAAAGCCCTATTGCTGGTGGAATTATTAAGTCCGGTCACCAGACGTCCGACCATCCAATTCAAACGCACCACATCACCAAATACACAGGGTTCGATTATTTGGGTGACATGGAATGGCTAGAATTGGTGACCGAACGAATCCAGATACCGACGAATAATTTGCCCTATTGTTGAGTGTTATTGTCCCTCTGTGGGCACTTGATTGTTTGTAATCTCTCTAAAAAAAATAGATGTTTAATCCACCTCTTCTTCAACAATTAAGAAAGGAGAATCTCTTACATCACTTATTACATATGAATTTTTCAACTAGGTCAGACCCAAAATTTTTTCCCTACGATGATTTGTCTCACACGTATTTTTTTTTAATCTTACTCATTTTATATATGTATATGTTGAATTATCAATTGTATTTCTTTGTATCATAAATAAATTGAATAATTATTTTATCTATTAACTTCTATTAGTATTTCATTCTACAAAAATATTTAATACTTAAAGAGAACATTTTAGTTTTACGAATGTGCTTCATAAATCATACTTGATAAATTAACATACTATATTATATTAACTTCACTATTTGAAAGTTTTTATTTTTAAAAGCATATTATTTTTTCATGTATTTAGAGTTGCACACTCAAAAAATTTTAAGATCTTCTAATAATAAATCGATTGTCATAAAACTTGGTGAAATAATAAAATCATAGTTTTAATGGTAATGCAAAAGAAGTGATGCATAATTTTTGAGTTTACATTGTAAATGGAGGTTAAATTATTTAAATAAAAGGAATAAAATAAAGTTTATTTTTTATTTAATGATTGCTTGATTATTAATATATATTAATTTTGTCGTTGATTGACACAGACATTACGACGTTGATCATTGTTCGTCTTTCATCACCCATTATCTTTTGATGCTAACAATCATTATTGTTCGACTCATGCAGATAACTATCATTGTCTTTCATTGCCCATTATCAGCCAAAGTAACATTATTTAAGACCAAACATCAAGATCACTTAGTTACAACCAACAGACAAATTAAATTGCTAGGCATTTCATAGGTAATTCAAACATTATGAATATATCTATGATAGCTTTAATTTATGTTCATATTGCATTGCCTAATAGAAAAAAACTTAGAGAAAAAAAAAAAAAAACAAAACTTGGAAGAAAACATCTTCTCATCTGCCTTTTTTTCAATGATAAATTGGAGATTGTGTGTATCAAATGATAGCATATCAAGTATCAAACATAAAATTTTACTACTACATTTACCTGTCAACAAGTTTACAGCTGCTGCTTATTATCTACTGTTGCCATAATGCTACTGCGATGCGTTCTTTTTAGACTCACACCGCTACTGCAGTGTTGTTTAACTCGTGTTTGTTGCTGATTGAAGTCGATGGAGCCTCCTGGTTTTTGTAGGACCTGTATCAATGTCATTATTTTCACCCTCTGCATTCTTTTGGAATTCAAAAGTTCATTCCATCCAATAACTAATGGATATTTAGTACACCAGGAGACCAAAAACTAGTGGACTCAGAATAATTTGGGAAGAGAAGCAGCCGATAGACAAACAGTCTCAGGTATCCCAAACAGGTGCAGTGAAATAAGGTTTTGTTGTGTCGACTTTCTTTATTGCTTCTTAAAGCAACTTATTAGTATAAAATTTTATACTAAAAACTACTTAAAGAAGCAACAAAAAAGCGTCCCAAACGAAACCTAAATCCTCTACTTGCCCAAAAACCATCACAACAATAGAGAAGTGTCTATGTGAAAAAACATACTATCGTCCTGATGAGAAATACATAAATAAGAAAGCAGCAAGAGATCGCACAAAATTAACCATCCAAAAGAGACTTAAAATGCCTCCAAAATCATCTCCCACTGAAAACAATAAGGCCAAAAGAAAGGGATTTTCATTGCATCCTTTTAGAGCAAAGTTCCAACAACTTATAGCGTTTTTCTGGTAGAGCTCAGTTGGGATGGGCAATGATATTATGTCCAGAATTTGGAGGTATGCAATACGAGTAAAAAATAATTACTACGAATATTTGGAGTCAATTTTTATGGTCAACAAATATAATATGGTCAACAAAATATAGGCATTAGATTGAGTTAATATGTTTCTACTGGATATCCAGCAGTCATAGGTTTAGATGGGTATTGAAATGACTACAATAGTTTGTGCTTAAGAGTTGATACGTCATTAAACTTGATCGGGACACTAATCCGAGCAAAAATCAAGTTGGAAACTTCAAAAATTAAATCCGGGAGCACCTTGAACTCCGATTTCAGCGAACTTATATCAAACTGAGCGTCTCGAAAATACGAATCCAACGACACCAAATTCGTCCCAATCCGAGTCCAAATGGGTCCCGAAACAAGGACCCGAAGCTCTTTTGGAAGGTTCAAACCGCAATTTGAGTTACTCAAACGTCTTCGATTTTGACGAGCTTATACTCGAATCGAACGGCTCGACGAGACGAATCCAACGAGCCCAAGGATCGCTGAATTCCGACATCACTAAGGCATTCAAATGTCCAATGAACGTGCACGAGCGAAGGATCGTACCATTCAACCACTCCCTATTCGCCCTTGATCTCACACCTATTTACGGGCCATGCCCACTCCCAAAAAATCTATAAATAGAGCCCTCATTCTTCATAAGGATGATCCAAGACAAGAGGTCGAAGCAAGAAGAAAGGAGGAAGCTCCTCCTCGACGGCCGCCGGACCACCGCAGAAGCACTGCCGGACCTCCTGCCGGACCGCACCACCGAAGCCTCGCCGGACCACCGCCGAGTTTCATTGCACCACTGCTTAAGGTCCGCGACGTTTAGTCCCCGACGTCCTGCTGAAGACCCGACGTCCTGCTGAAGACCCGACGTCCTGCTGAAGACTCGACGTCCTGCCTGAAGACCCGACTCCGCTAGACCGACGTCCTGCTGAAGACCCGACATCCTGCTAAGACCTGACGTCCTCTGAAGACCCCGACGTCCTGCTGAAGGACCTGACGTCCTCTTAAGACCCCGAAAACGTCCTACTCAAGGCCAAGACCAGCAACATCCATCTCCAAGTGACAATGGGACTAACACCTAACTCCTTGTCTCCTACCCGCCTACGTCATTCTGACCTCTGTCGCCCTACTAGGTCCTTCCGACCTCCATCAACAGACAACGGTCTTTCTGACCCCGGTCTCCTGCCGACTACGGTCTCCTGCCGACTACGTCCTTCAGCCAAACGAACCTGTATATGTAACTCCTACCATTAATGCAATCTATATGATTTACATTTGCTACATCAATCCAAGGCCTCTCCTAAGAAGGGCCTCATTTGTAATCGACTACAAATACTATGCATATACATTCAAACTGGGTCAGGCCCCGTGGTTTTTCCCCTTTTTTTCAGGGTTTTCCACGTAAAAACATTGTGTCTCTTATGAACATTACACCCTCTCACTTATCTGATTGTGTGCTGGATCTTCGTACATGCTAAGACTTAAATTATATATTTCTCTACCGCCGCGAATATCCAGGATGCAACAGTTTGGCGCCGTCTGTGGGAACGTGGTTTCCGACTGGGGGGCAACTTTTGCTCCAATCTCAAAAGATTACACATAGCATCAATATCACATAAGAAGCAGATACGGACTGGGGGGCAACTTGACTCAAACCATAGTCAAACGATCCTCTAATACCTCAACATCAGTTGATATTTCAGGAATATCCGAGCAACAGAAATGATACTACAAATCAATTGCAAGCTTTATACAGTCCATTGTTGGACTTCTACTCCTTGGGCAATGTCTTAACATCGACCTCAAAAGGTAGTAACGTCTAAAGATAGACCATTCATATCTTTGATTCGGATCAACACGCGGCATCTACGCCCCTCCCAATCAAGGCAAAATCGATCCCATGGGGAATCCGATTTGACCTCTTCCACACAGGTTAACGACGTCGAGCAAAGCACCGACATACAACATCTGAAAGGTCCTACATCCTTGGTGATTACTCTCCGACTCTTCCCACAAAGGTTAACGTCGTCGAGCAAAGGCTCGCGACATACAACCTCGGAAAGGTCTCACATCCTTGGTGGATTCTCTCGACCTCTTCCACACAGGTTAACGTCGTCGAGCAAAGCGCTCCGACATACAACCTCGGAAAAGGCTCAACATCCTTGGTGGATTCTCTCGACCTCTTCCACACATGTTAACGCGTCGAGCAAAAGCTCCGACATACAGCCTCGAAAGGTCCTACCTCTTGGTAGATACTCCCGACCCTTCCACCACAGTTAACGTCGTCGAGCAGCGGCTCCGGCATACACATCCGGAAAGGATCTCACATCCTTAGTGGATTCTCACCTCTCCCGTACTCTTCACACAGGTTAACGTCGTCGAGCAAGGCTCCGACATACAACCTCAGGAAGGTCTCACATCCTTGTGTGATCTGCTCGACCTTTCCACACAGGTTTAACGTCATCGAGCAAAGGCACCGACATACAACCCGCGAAAGGTCTCACATCCTTAGTATTTCTCCCGACCTCTTCCACACAGGTCAACGTCGTCGAGTAGGGCTCCGGCATACAACCTCGGAAAGGTCTCACATCCTTAGTGGATTCTCCCGACCTCTTCCACACAGGTTAACGTTGTCCGAGCAGGCTCCCACGCATACAACCTCGGAAAGGTCCACATCCTTAGTGGATTCTCCCGACCTCTTCCACACAGGTTAACTCGTCGAGCAGGGCTCCGACTTACAACCTCGAAAGTCTCACCATCCTTGGTTCACGCCCAGAAATGTCGTCAATAACTTCTAATCTGACTTCTCCATAATTTAAAGTTCTACCCATTTTGAATTTCCTACTGCGCTGAACTTTTGGCGCTTGCGAGGACTTTCGACGGACTAATACCCACGCAAAAATTCTTCCCTGTCATCGGACTAATACCCGTCGTCGGACTGCTGCTCGTCGACGAACTTTCGTCGGTCTTCTACCCGACGTCAGACTTCTACTCGTCATCTAACTCTCGCGCGTCGACGAACTTTCATCGACTTCTGCCCGAGGCCTACATTCTACAGAGTCAGACTTCTCCTGTCGTCGAACTTCTGCTCATCAGCGGACTTCTACTCGTCGTCGGACTCTGCCCGTCGACGAACTTTCAATCGGTCTTCCTGTCCAAGGCCGTACTTCTACATGACGTCGGACTTCTCCCTTGTCGTCTGACTTCTGCTCGTCGACGAACTTTCATCGGACTTCTGCCGAGGCAGTACTTCTACACGATGATCGGACTTCTCCTTGTCGTCGAACTCTGCTCATCCACGGCACTTAACTCGTCGTCGGACTCTGCCCGTCGACAAACTTTCATCGGTCTTCTGCCCGAGGCCGTATTCTACACAGACGTCGGACTTCTCCTTGTCGTCTGACATCTGCTCGTCGAAGAAACTTTCACATCGACTTCTGCCCGAGGCAGTACTTTCTACACGATGTCGACTTCTCCTTGTCGTCAACTTCTGCTCATCAGCAGACTTCTACATCGTCTCTCGGACATCTGCCCGTCAGACAACTTTCATCGTCTTCTGAGCCGCGGCCGTACTTCTACACGACGTCGACTTCTCCTTGTCGTCGAAACTTCTCTCGTCAGCAGACTTCTACTCGTCGTTGACTTCTGCTCGTCGACGAACTTCCATCGGACTTCTGCCCCGGGCCGTACTACTACACGACGTCGACTTCTCCTTGTCGTCGCAACTTCTGCTCATCAGCAGACTTCTACTCGTCGTCGACTTCTGCTCGTCGACGTACTTCATCGATCTTCTGCCCGAGGCCGTACTTCTACACGACTGGACTCTCATTCTCCCGTTAAGTCGAACTTCTACTCGTCGTCGGACTTCTCGCCCGTCGACAAACCTTTGTCGGTCCCCCTCTACCCGAAGCTGTAGCCTCTACCCAACATCGTAACTCTAATCGGGTGTCGGACTTCTACCAGTTAATAGACTTTCGTCGGTCTTCTGTCTGCCGATGGCTGTATGACTACCCGACGTATGAATTCCTACCTGTCATCATACCTCTCCCCGACGCTGGAAGTATGCTCGTCATTTCAACCTCCCCCTTACCAACGGTCTCTCCGACCTCCATCTCCAACCAACTGATTAACACAGACCTCCGTAGGATCTCTCGAAGAAGAGGGGAATCTCCGGACTTCCTTGCAGAGAGAGGGGCCTTGGAAGACCAGGAAATACCTCAATTTAAGGACAGAGGGAGAAGAAAGGGAAATCTCCGACTTCCCACCAAGAGAGGGGCCATCGAAAAATCGAGGAAGGCCTCAATAACAAGGACAGAGCGAAGAGAAGAAGGGGAAATCTCCGGACTTTCCTCGCCAAGAGGGGCCTCGAAAATCGAGGAATTGCCTCAATAGCAAGGACAGAGGGAGAAGAAATGAAGGGAATCTCCGGACATCCCCCCAAGAGAGGGCCTCGAAAAATCGAGGAATAGCCTCGATAGTAAGGACAGAGGAGAGAGGAAGAAAGAAGAAGAGAAGAAGAAAAGAAAAAGGAGAAGAAGAGGAGAGGGCAATTTTTCTAAAGGCCTAGGGGCGTATTTAAGCTTTTGTAAGTGAAGAGGGAAAGTTTTCTAGAGTTTTCTAGAATTCTTAAAAAATTGAATTTTTTCAGAATTTTTTGATTTTCTGGAATTTTTTGTATATATTTTAAATCCAGTGGGGCCCACTTTATTAAAAAAAAGAGAAAAAAACTGCCTAATTCGTTTAAACAGAGGCGGTGAGAAAAAAAAAATCATCACAAAGGCGATAAGAAAAAGAAAAAAAAAAAAGGATCTAACCGCCTCACAAGGGGCGCCTCACGCGCCCCTCCAACCCGCCCTGACGCGCGGAGCGTCTCGCCGCGGCGGCGCGCCGCCAGCAAGACCGGCGGCCGTCGGTTTGGCCGCCAACGCCTGTCCGGGCCCGATTTTCGGCCCGCAGTCACGCATTCGGACGTTTTTTTTGGGTCCCTGGACACGTTTGTCCGACGTTCCGGACTCAATTATGACACTTCCAAACTCAACGGGGCCTCGACGATCAAGTTTGAGCAAGCATTTAATTTTTGGGATGCAATTTTTGCGTTTCGCTAAAACAAATTGTCGACGTATATATTTTCGATTCCTGAAGCTTCCGACATCCGAAAATAGGGGGTAACTGATACATCATTAACTGATCGGCGCACGAATCCGAGGCAAAAATCAAGTTGGAAACTTCAAAAATTAAAATCCGGAGCACCTGAACTCCGATTTCATGCGAACTTACAGTCAAACTGAGCGTCTGAAAATATGAATCCAACGACACAAATTTGACCCAATCCGAGTCCAAATGTGTCCGAACAAGGACCCGAAGCTCTTTTGGAAGGTTCAAACCTGCAATTTGAGTTACCAAACGTCTTCGATTTTGACGACTATACTCGAATCGAACGCTCGACGAGACGAATTCCAACGAGCCCAAGATTCGCTGAATTCCGACATCACTAAGGCATTCAAATGTCCAATGAACGGTGCACGATCGAAGGATTCAATATCAGCCGTCCATTCAACCACTCCCTATTCGCCCTGATCCAGCACCTATTTACGGGCCATGCCACTCCAAAAATCTATAAATAGAGCCCTCATTCTTCATAGAGAGGATCCAAGCAAGAGGCCGAAGCAAGAAGAGAAGGAGGAAGCTCCTCCTCGACGGCCGCCTGAACCACCGCCGACCACCGCAGAAGCACTGCCGACCTCCGTCGACCCGCTGGCAGGAACCTCGCCGTACCACCACCGAACCTCCGCCGACCACCGCCGGAGTTTCATTGCACCACTGCCTTAAGGTCCACGTAACTTTAGTCCCGCACGTCCTGCTGAAGACCTGACGTCCTGCTGAAGACCCCACTTTCTGCTGAAGACCCACGTTCCTACGCAAGACCTGACGCCTGCTTAAGACCCACGTCCTACTCAATGCCCAACCATCAAACCGATTTTCCAAGTGACACTGGGACTAACACCTAACTCCTTCTCCTACCCCGCCTACGGTCCATTCTGACCCTGTCGCCTACTATAGTCCTTCCGACTCCATCAACAGACAACGGCTTTCTGACACCCGACCCGTCTCCTGCCGACTACAGGTCCTTCAGCCAAACGAACCTGTTATGTAACTCCTACCATGTAATGCAATCTATATGTGTACTTTGCTACATCAATCCAAGCCTTCTCCTAAGAAGGGCCTTCATTTGTAATCGACTACAAATACTAGTGGATTCAATTCAAACTGGGCCAGACCTTGTGTTGTTCCTTCCTCATTTATTTTTCAGGGGTTTCCACGTAAAAACTTGGTGTCTCTTATGAACATTACACCCTTGTCACTAACTGATTGTGTGCTGGATCTTCGTACAATATTTCTCTACCGCCGCGAATATTCCAGGATGCAACAAGAGTATTGTAAGATATTTAATACGCATATTTAGGAGCAAAGGGTATAAAAAAATCGAAATTGAGAATCCCTCTCCTGAGTTCTCTCCTCATCCCCCTTCAATCAATCCCACATTTTCAAAGGAGTTATTTGTGTAACTACAATAGTTTTATCCCCCTAAATCCTTCGAGATCGATCATCAATCTACAGTAACGCTCTATTCGCTTCCAACAATTGAAAAACAAAATATTGTATTTAATTGTTGCAAAGAAAAAGATGCATTTCCTTTACAAAAAATAGATGCTCAAAATATACTAGAAGACTGTTACATTGCTAAAAAAGGAATGCAACAGATTAAAAATAACTGCATGTGTATTGAAATATTAAATTGTTAGTTGGGGTGAAAAAGAAATACAAGAGACATTTTTTTTAGGTTTAATTACAGTAAAATGAACTTAATGTAAAGCTCTATAGTGTAGTAGGTACCAATCATGACGACGACTAGTGGCAACGGTCAGCGACTGGCAGTGGCCGCCCACTGAAGTGATGCAGGCGCATCTGACGTAATGGTGGTGGTTAGCGACGGTGCGGGTGGTGGCGGCGGGGGCTGGCGATTGGTGATTGATTGACATTAGCTGGCAACAAATAGTGATGGACGTCAGCTTATTTGTTGCATTTGGAAATAGGTCAAATCAGTGAAGTTTGAAATTCACCAAAATGGAGAAAGAGATGAGTTTCAAATACATTAAAATGTTTACTTTGCATTATTTCCCATCTAATCAAAAGGGATTTTTTTGAAAAATCCTACAAAAAGAATGCAACACACCCAAAATACAACAAACCAAACAACCCTGAATCAATGCCCTCTTGCTCAGAAGGCTAAAAAATAACATAGTTGAAAGTTGAGCTTGAACTCATCAAAGGTTAAGTTCTAGACTAACATACACGTTAATCACATCATATGACCCAAGTCCAGCATTGACAAAACAACTAATTTGAAATATCATTACAATGGATCTCTGCCAAATTTGCAGTCAAATTTAGTTCATGAAGAACAATTGATCAAACTACGAAAGCCTTCAGTTAACATCTTACGCCCAAGCGTGACTAAGGATATACTCTCCAGATGTTGTTAATTCATAATAGACCATTTTATATGACGATCTTTGAGGTAGAGAATTAATGTGCAATAGAAGCCCTTGATGTAATTATTTTGTTTATATTAGTTGAATATTTTGAGGATACTTGTGCGATATCTATGGCAAAATAAATATTTGAGGATGAGAGAGGCAAAAAGGTTATCATAAAATTATAGGGCAAAGGCTTCAAATTAACATAGCTACAAGATTTATGAAAAAATTTTATACTATGCATAACTAGGAACACGTTTATACCAAAATTTAAAAGGGCAGGAATCACCCCCTTGAAAAACTTGGTACCGACTTGATCATTGAAAAGATTTGTCTAGAATTGTATTTCAGGGTGGCCTACGAAACTCTGCTCAAACTTGCTTTAGAGTCGTAAGGATTTCCAAGCATAACAATTACAGGATGGCCTACTAACATATTGTTTATACAACTTGCGTAGGAGACAACTTTGACTTAAGAAATCGTCCCTCCCACCCTCCTTCCAAAATACTTGAGAGTTGAAGCCTGAAGAGATTTTCCAATAATAAAATTACAGGATGGCCTACTAACCAACTGTTTAAACAACTTGTGGTAGGACACACATATGGCTTTAAGAAAATTGTCCCCCCCCCTCCTCTCTCTCTCTCTCTCTCTCTCCAAGTCAACAACGACTATTGTATGCCCACAATGCACACATAGGATACTTGCACTAAGCCAGAGCTCGATCAAAAGATTCACCTGCCTAAAATGATCCCGCCCCAAGGAGCACTAGCTGGAGCAGAATTAAAATAGAAGGTACTCGCCCCAATAAAGCTCACGTTTATAGGTGAAAAACATTGGTACCCATAATTTGAACTACTAAGACAAAATAAAAATTCTAGCTTTATTCCCACAATTGGGTACATGAAAATATTTTATCCATACGTTTGACCTTTTGGGTGAAAATAGGTTGAATGTGGTGTGGTCTAGCCCAACTTTGATCCCCTACTCATACATGCTACATTAATATAATAACTCAAATAATATTTAATTTAATCACCCAACATTAACTCTAAAAATTATATCACCAATTTATATTTCATTCTCCATAAATTTGAGATACTTATAAACCTATCACACTAAAGGCAATGACACCTATTTATGCCAATACATGCCAGTATAGGGTAGCTTGTGGGTACCAAGCAGGTGTCATGAAGACTTGATCAAAATATGCACTCGCCAAAATGAGCTTTCTCCCACGGAGCACATGTATGCCCACATCTAATATTGAAAGAATTATTCATTTATCTTTTACAAATTGTGATTTCGAGTTATATTGACTCCAGAACAAACAAAATTATTACTTGGGTCAAAATACGGTTTATAACAATCTAACACACCTTAAGAAAATGTCATTCCCGACATTTCCCTTAAGGATTCGGGCATAAAATCAATTAAACTAAATTTTGTACAATCAAAACTCAAATCAAATAAAAACACACTCAAAACTCATAAAAAATCATACAATCATGCAGTTCATTCTATTGCATGTCATTCAATTCCGTATGCAAAGCAATGCACCTTAAGCAATCCATTCTACACCCGATACACAATCAATTCTACAGCTCTAGTAAAAATTAGTTTTTTTCTACAACTATGCTCTAATAACCAATGTGATGCCCCATAATTTAATTTGGAAAGAATTCTTCATTTATCTTTAATAACAACACTATGGAGAGGACGATTGCAATTTGGAGTTTTATTGACTCCAGAAAAAAATTATTTACCTGTGTCAAAAAAGGTAATTAAAGCACTAGCTGAGTAAGATTAGAGATAGGCATATACTCGCCCCAATGAAGCTCATGTAAAAGCTTGTCTCCGAGGAACTTGATCAAGGAAGCATAATTCCAATCGAGTTCAACTAAAAAACTCCCCTCAATAAGCCTTCACTAAAAAAAGTACTCTACTCATGAAGACTCGAACTTTTTCATTGTTCTCTCCAGTCAAGTCAACCCACATTTCACAACATCTCCATCCAAAGCTATAGAAGACACGTACCTCAAAGCTCACTCGATCAACTATGGTATCCCCTGCTCACAACCACTCACATGAATCCTCACGTAAAAGACTTATTGCTCATGTTGAGAGAACTCCACTTGTCTAGGTGTTCACCTTTGTGGACTCACCCAGGATATTTATTCCTAAAAAACTCTCCAATTCACTAGCTTACAAGAACTTGCCAAAGCACTCGCCTTCGAGGACTCCACAAACCCACCACAGTACTCGCCAAACATTTAGAGTACAGCGTGTGAAACATGCAATATATCTATATGCCTACACAAGTCTATATATTTCAAATTCTTAAATTAATCTCTATTTTATATATTAAATGTTAGCCTTCCTATATCCTAATGTTATTTCCTTACTTTGTCAAATCAAATATTGTTTCTCTACATTTCAAGGAATAAGAAATAAGAGCATATTTTACTTGAGTCATAATCATTTACAATTCATAACATTATTTGACCTCAGCTGCTCCAAATACCCACTTACTCATCCCTTGATCTCTGTTTACCTACACGACTTTGCAAGTAGGTCAAAGTGTCCCACAAACAATTTACGACAAATCAATCCAGAAGGTGTGGAGATGTGTGGATTGATACTAGTGATCAGAAGATAACATATGCATGATAACAACGAAACAAGGGGTTTTTTTGATGATATGGAGAATCAAAGTTTCGCAACCAACGTAATTTACGGCAATACATAGAGAACATACAAGAATTATTCAAGAGTTGGTCGTTAGTTCACTCTTTAGGATCCTCTGAACTGCAATTGCAGTTCAGTAAAGACACTTGACACCAAGACGCTAACTTTAACACTTGCCTTATTGATCGAAGCTATAGCCACAATAGAGCTGAAGAAATACACCTCCACCTAAGTGAGTGAAGAGAAAGCCCAGAAGCTAACTAATGCATTTCTCATAAAGATATCAAAAGTGAAACACACCAGCCAAGTTCAAAAAGACATCCACCAGATCAAACGAAAATGTGTATACTTTGATTGTCAAACTCGATGACGCATCGATGCGTTGACATACCAATATATTTTTAACCAGCTATCAACGAAAGCTGCCCTTGGATGAATTATCAAGTTTGTCCGTTAGTTGCTCCACAAGACGATATCACCCCGCAAACATTGCGAACGACATAGAAGAAGCCATTCGAGGCCCACCGTAAAGGAGAAAATGCATCACATGAGTAAGACCAACATCACCATAACCAAGCAAGGAGCGCCCTCATTTGCAAGACTGCTTAGAAAGAGGACTTGCTTGCCTGTGAATTGGTCCATGCCGAAACAAGAAAAGAACTCGTTAGCATAGAGATGAGGGGAGCATCTATTCCTCATACCCAATCGTCAACGTCCCTGTTGTATCCAGATTGAGTTTATGAGACCATTTAAAAATAAGGAATATTAATCTACGCGCCCAACATTAATGGAAGCAGGACCCACGACAGCAGGCACTAACCAGTTTTAGCATGTTCCACAAGAAATCATGGGCAAGAAAAATGCAAAGAACATATATCGACCAATAGTGTTACCGAACTTGAAGTCTTTTGGAAACAAATTTAGATTTCAAAATTGAAGAGATGCAATCCCTCATGCTATCTATTGTGTCCACACTGTAAGCAATTGATCGTCAAAAAGATACAACGCTTGATTACGTAATCGCTTCATCTCAGTAAATCTAGTCAATAAAAAGGAGAAGAAAAATTGAATAAAAGGGCATTCACAACTTATTTTTTTAGAACAAAAATTTCTTACCAATCTACTTTCTTCTGCCTCTCTCTCGTGAAACTCCACCGAAATAATTCTCTCTTTCAACTGCTAGTCCCCGGACACACCAAACTCCACACCACAGCAAAACATCCTCCCGTCAAAGCGCATCCGACCTTTACCTTCTCGTCTTTGCCATCTCTTTTGCCCATCATCGTCGTTGTTCAAACACAGAAGAGCCTGAGACTGTGTCGTCTAGCTCTGTCGTGCCTCCTATACCCGATTACTTAACAGATATTTTTTTTTACATTTGTTGTTCAGCACTTTGCTATTCTCTCTCAATTATAAATAGTCTATTTGCACACATGAAGCCTAAAACAATATGCTGCCAGCTAACGACCTTCCACAATGCAAAAAAATCTGCTTACTGAAGTGACTATTTAATTTATAAAAATTTATTTCATAATCTTTTGAGCAAAGTAATGATCATTGTGTTTAGTAAATATTCCGTCACTTGTAGAAAATCATTAAGAAGTTGAATTTATAACTATTACACTTAACATTAAATAATCATTATTTGTCAAATCAGGGCCAAATAATGAACGTTTGTGTCATATGTTAAAAGATGATTACTTCATTAAATTACAAAGTAAAACATATTAAAAGTTAAATCAGTTTTTTAAATCAGATTTTTTTTAATCCGATTTCAAATCAGATTTTTTTTTTAAATATTGGTATCTCTATCTAAAATCAGATTTTTTTTTATAAATCTGATTTCATTTTGAATCTGATTTTTTTTTTTCTATTCAAAAAAAAAATACGATTTTCTTATAAATTTGAGTTCAACTCAAATTTTATAAAATAAATCAAATTTCAAATCAGATTTTTATAAAGCAAAATTAAAAGAAAAAAAATCAAAAGAAGACCTCGCACCGTCGACTTTAAGTCCGGTCGGATGATTTCAAATTCACGACCTCGCACCGTCGACTTTAAGTCCGGTCGGGATGTTTCAATTCAAGGCCTCGTGTTGTTTGACATTAGGTCCGCCGAGAAGAAAATACGGCAAGTGCCATCCCGACTCCCCGTGAAGAGAGGGCACGCCGAATGCTGCCGAAATTTCCTCCAAAAAATTATGTACTAAGCGGATTTTTCGAAAACACGAATCTCTAAAAAAAAAATAAACTAATCTGATCTTGTTTTCTTAAATCAGATTTTTATAAATTATATTTCCTAAATCAGATTTTATTAAATATGATGAGCAATGTCAATCTAATCTCTAATCTAAAAATGGATAAGCAATGTCAATTCAATGTAAATGAATTTAAACATGCATGAAGGGAAAACTCTTCCACATTTAGAACAACTCCCTTCCTCAAGTCTTTTGAAAGCTTTTTGCATGTCAAAGTAAAATGACTTGAAAATAGAGCTAAATTACGGCCTAAATTGAAAGAGTTGCTCTCTTTTGCCTTTTAAACTAAAGAGCTTGAAGTTAGCTACAATAATAATAATATATATAAATATATAAAATAAAATAATATTATATTATAAATATATATATAAGAATTATTGGAGAAGCATGAACCCACATTTATGATAAAATCTCTTTGCAATATTCATATTAAACTCAAGCAAATTCTCTAAACACACCTCCAACTCAAATAACAAACAACTCAAACTCAAATTCAACTCACACATACACAAACTCTCTACGACATGTTTCAGTGATACTAGAGCGATATAATCCCAATAGGACAGCGAAGGCAGTTTGGACTTGTTCAGGCCACACCATTAGTCGTGCTGGGATAGTTGACACACGTCAACAGGGCTCTCTTCCGTTGTCATACGTTTGGAGTCGGCTTCCATGACTTGGCATTTCTACTCTACTTGGAACATGTTCTTGATTATATATTCTCCATTTGAATGCTCCGACAGGCATTCACCACCTACGGTTGGCTTTGGTTCAGCTTTAAGCATTATTGAGCATTTGGGACAATGCCACAAATACTTGTTTGGGTTGACCCAATGAGACGACGATTACACTGCTAGATTTAGATACATTTCTGGCTTACCGATTTTAGAGTTCTATATGAAGAGTGTATTCCTATTGATTATTGATTTATTTATAGCCGCCGACCAGTAGGCAGTAGAGGAGGGTGAGTTTTTTACTCAGTTGGACTTCACACCAGAGTGTTGACATCTTAGAAGTAAAAACAGCCGAATTGCACAAAGGCAAAAAAGTTGAGAAATTTTTTAATAACAAGCCCAAACCAGTGAGCAAAGAAAGCGCCTATAGAAAACTAAAGGTTCAAGCCAATTCTCACTCACGCTATCCCAATGACCGGAAGGAGTTGAGCCCTCTTGATGAACAAGTCTAATCAACTCCGATTGAGAAAGTAACTCAACAATGTGCCCAGAGCTACTGTATTAAGTTGCTCCTAGTTTACCTTCACTAAGTGGATGCGATGAGTCCCCTACAAAGATGTGCGTGGTCACGTGTTGATTGCCAATTATTAGATCGTACCATTCAATTGATACACAATTAACTTTGTTTAACATTATTTTAAATCTATTTTAAAAAAATGAATCTACTAGTTTTTCAGCTCATCTCCACATGTAGAGTCGACTCTAATGTTTTCTCAGGAGTACAACTACAAATCAAGGGATGATCGCCTTGCCCGTAACATGTATGAGCATGACGGATAATATACGATGATTGCCAACTCATAAAAGTTGGACGCACCAACCAATAACATTACAATCTTCAAGCAACCATTTGTGAATACTTTCAGAGCAGTCATTTTGATATATCATGATAGTAGTCAAATTCCCAGTTAGAGCTCAAGAATTTACAATTAAAGGCGACTTATCTTGCCACGAGCTTGTTATTTGAAGGATTTAGGGAAAGTGATGAGTTTGCTATGAGAAGGAAATTGCAGCTTAAAGAAGAAAGAGGATCGAGGTGTGATGTGGGAACAACATTACACTCTCTGTTTATGATGCAGGAATAGTATAAACCAAGACCTGCTATCCATCACTTTAGCTTTTATCTCTGCTAGCCATCACTTAGCTTTTATCTCCACTTCTTATATAACCGAATATAGACACTATAAGTACACTAGGCCTTGAGCCATTTGATTGGCTTCTTTAGCTATTTACCGTCCCAATAAGGGACTGGAGATGGACTGGCAGTTCAGTTTTTTTGACATACACAATTATACTACCAAAAGGTTTACTTACTGTTCTATGCTCTTGTTCCTGGTTTCCCTGTTTTGCTTGCTTCACACAGCAGGTTGGAGACCATTGGAGATGGTTAAAGAAGCTCTCATGGTAGAAGGCAACCCTGGAACAGACCCTTAGGTAAGTTCGTCTTTCAGTGAGGATCATCGTGAATGATCCCGTCCAAGCTCTGGAGGAGTATGCCTACACATTTTTGCTTGACTACGACCGAGATCCCAGGTTGTGACATTGACATCATCTGTCACAAGCTGAATGTCAAAAAAAGATGTCAGGACCATTAAATAGAAAATAAGAAGATTACAACCATTTTGGCCAAGCCCATAAAGCAAGAATCTGGAATTCCGAGGCAATGAATTCCATTTGGGAGATACAATAAAAAACTGGATCTCTAATGTAGTAATGCAATGCAGTGTGCGAATTGGAAGTAGAGATGTGTGTAGATTTCACCGACTTAAACTCTGCATTGGCCCAAATGATGGAATAACACCTCCCAAAGAAACATCACAGGTTACTCGTATAAAATTTCGGGTCATAAGCTTTCTTGATGCGTATCTTCTACCCAACCAATAAAAACACCCCCAAAGACTGCAAGAAGGCATTATTTATCACTAGGAAGAGCTTATACTGTTACAAAAATAATGTCGTTCAACTTGAAGGATAAAGGACAACATGCCAACAAATAATGGATCGAGTCTTCAATGTATCAAATGGAATGTCGAGATATTGTACATAACATATTGAAAATAGAAAATTGTCGGCGCAGTACATAAAAGGGTGGGTGAAACAATAGCTTATCCGCTATGTGAGTATAATGTTGAGGGCATTTAATTGAGATATCCAATGTGGAAAAGATAGAGTGGTCATTTATAATCTCTACTCCCAACTCCGACACTACTTAGAGCCCTTCGCTGATTAAGTCATCAATGATCATCGCATCAAGAACATACTCACCAAACCGAACTACTCTGGCAGTATTCAAGTGGGTGGTCAAGCTAGAACAAGTTCCAAACATCCCACACTTGGTGAATGATCATCAAAGTTCAAACAACTCGTCGACTTATCCTTGCAGACTTTAAATTGCTATGATGTGGAGAAGAGGTGACAAGTGATGAGAATAAAGTGTGGACTCATATGTGGATGGATGATAATCATCAAGCTAATCATAATATAAATTTTGGCATACCTACAAAATTCATTCATAAGTCATCACACATAAATATATCACAAACTAAAAAAAAGTGATGAGGAACTATAGCAACAATCTTGTATCATTGATTCTTGAAGCAATTTAGTTATTGTAGCGCAACAATATCTTCCAATTTTTTTCTCCTATAGTGTCTTGCAACATTCGAGTCAATTTTAGATTTGCAATGTTTTGCGCATGACATAAGATCATTGTTGCTATTATTTGGATAAGACTAGAATTTGTGCATATTTGTTATGTTTCTAAGTCACCTAAACTAAACTATAGATTTTAATTGTGATTGGACATTTGGGTGCAGACTTTAGGTTATGATGCTAATGAATATACGTTAGCCATGAAAAAAGAACTTTAGGCTCAATAAAAATCCACTTGATCAATCTTGTGTACTTGTTGGGCATCAATTCCTGTAAGTGATGTACAAGCAAATAATTACTAATTTTCGAGGGAAATCATTTTCCTATATCAAAAGTTTTTAAAATTGAGCTAAATCAACCAGTTTGAATGCGAACTAGTTCCCTAGGCAATTCAATCATATGCTAGAACCATCTTAGTTAAGAATTAAGAACTGAAGAGTGGATCATAGAACTAGTAAACCATTCATCATATGGTTGAACCACCTAATTTATTTCTTAATCAAAATTATGTTCGATAAAGCCATCCAGTTTTTATTAGATAGCATAAAATTAATCTTAAAACATAATAATTTAAATACCTAAATTTGATAAAAATTTTGAAACCCCCGATTTCAAATTACTATCATTTCCACTTTCCTAAGTTCCCCCTTCATCCCTAAAATTTCACTTGTTCCCCCTCCTCAACGATGTGCCTTTACTCCATAGTCTTTCTTTGTTTCATCATTGGACAACAGTCCCTTCCCAAAATTGTAGCCAAAGGCAATCCCATTTCCCTCCCTGATTCTTACAATTGAAAAACCATCAATGCCCTCCTTTTTCTTTTTTCTCTTTTAGTTAGGATTCTTCTTTTCCCCTATATCTTTGTGTCTCACAATTAAAATTATTAGGGAATAAAAATACTAATAAGCAGATTATTTAAAATTAAATAAATTCAAAATATATAGCTTTTCATGATTTTAGTTTTTCATTTTCATGTTAATATTTACCCAAAAAATTATGCTTATATCCATTTTACAAAATAATTATGCCATTGTTCGAGTGGCAAATTCAATTCATATGAAGGTGGTGTTTCACCATGGTGGAGGTGGTGGTTGGAGGGAGAGGGAGGGCGATGAAAATGAAAACTAGAGTTAGGAGGGCGGCGGACTGCAAGCGGGCGGAGACATTATAAATGAATTGGCCAAGATAAAAATATGTTGTAATCATTAAAATTCTATGAAGCTTTAAAGTATATGTCCTCTGAAAGAGCAAAGTGTTGAACATAAAAGTTTTATGGGGAATTAAAGAGTGTGTGTGTGTGTGTGTTGGGGGGGGGGGGGGGGGGGGGGGGGGGGTGGGGGGGTGTGGGGATGTTAAATGGCTCAACTAGTATAGAAAATAAGTTGGATCCCATAAATTCAACAAAAACTTTTTTAAGCATATGTCATCTAAAAGAGCATAAGCGTTGATCATAAAAGTTTTATAGAATTTAGCGATGATAACATAGAATAAAAAAATATGAGTAATGAGAGGAATTAGAAATATAGAATTGGGTCAAAAGCAGCAAACCAAGAAAACTTAACTGACCTTGGAAGGATGAGATGAGAGCTTTCATAAAAATGGGTATGGATAATGCTTGCACTAGAACAACTTCATTAATATAAGGAAAGGAAGGCCTGAAATGCTCTCCAAAGGAAGAAAAAGAATTGGTCGAGAGGAGAGAGAGAGAGAGAGAGAGAGAGAGAGAGAGAGAGAGAGAGAGAGAGAGAGAGAGATTAATTGCAAATTTTGTATTTTCATGCGAAAATTCTCTATTTCAAAAGAGGATTTGAAAAATTATACATACATAGAGAGGGAGAGAGGGAACTCTTTTCCTTCTTCCTTATCATCACCACCTGATATACCAAACTTAGAAGAATAGTAAATTAGTAGCAGCTTCGCAAGTTTCAGCATAAACATTATCAAGCAATACAATTTTCACATATACAAGCCCCTCGTACAGTTCATAATAAAACTGCCTTCATTACCAACTTAACATTCGATCGAACTAATATCAAGTAAATGGTAAATATTAAATAATAAAAAATTTCCAAATATAACATCACTAAACTCTTGCAAGCGTGAGAGCATCATGAAGATAATATTTGATATGGCCACCATTTTTTCGTATGCCACTCTTTTATTTACGGAAAACATAACCCAAAATATAAATATGGGTAAACCTTCGAATTAGTGAAACAGTTACATTAACAGAAATACAGAACTACAACTGCACCGAAGGGAGTTCAGACCGCTCGCATATAATTCGTAAATAGAGTTAGAAAACTAATGCATTTTTTATATGAGATGAAATCGCAAAAAACAAAAAATTAAGTTCTAAAATAGCAAACCTGGCGCTTGTGTTCGCAATGCCGGAATCAAAATTGGCGGTGCCATCTTCAGAACCATAAAAAACAGCCTCCTCCATTCCCTGCATCACATACTTGCTACCAGCCCGTGTAATCCTGCTCACTTGTTGCTCCAGCCAACCAGGAACAGTCACATCGCTGACCTGCACAGGCGTGGAACTAGACTCCGCTCCTCTTCCCATGGCCACATTGTCCGTGGCCCGTCTACCAGTATCAACATCATCAAGCACAATGGGAATCTCAGCCGAAAAGCCTGGGCGAGCAGAGGATTGATGAGGAAGAACCGGAACCTTTTCTGTGGATTTCTCCAGTGCCGCCATAGGATTCGTTTTCAAGATTCTGACATCGGGTGAGAAGAACTCGCCCGACTTTTTCCTGTCCCTCTTATTTATAGCCGGAGTGGATGCGGTCTGTGTTGCGGCGGGGACGGAAGAGGAAGGTGGTTTGCGGTGTCGACTGCGACCGAGGGTTTCTGAGAGCTCGGCCTGAGACTTTAGCGCGAAGGCAAGCTCGCGCTTCAATCCTACACGGACGGCGGAAGGCATTGAGATGTTCTCGTTTTCAGGGCTGTAAAAGCCTTCGGTGGCTGCGCCGCCGTCAGTATCCACGTGATCCATCGGAAGAGGCGTCGTTGGATTAGGGTTACTTGAGAGAAACATGATTTCCTCAAAGTAACGCAATAAACGAGCAACTATAAAGAAGAAAGGCGAGCGAGAAATAGAGAGAGGCGGAGGAGGAGATATAGAGAGGAAGCGTCGGAGGAACTTCGGGAAGGGAAGCGAAGCGACGGAAGAAAGAAGGGGGCCGAGGGCGCGACGATAAGATGGGGTGGGGATGGTAAAAGAGGGACGTCAGCAGAATTGAATCAGGGTAACTTATTTACCTTAATACCCCCCTTTGTGGTTTTCTTATACCGACAATGCCCCTCATCATGAAGAGGTATCCGGCATGTTGGTCAAGTGCAAAGTTAGGTCATCTTCGTAACCTTACCCACTCTACTCCACGAGGAAATTTATTAGAAAGGAAATAAATAATATATATATATATATAATAATAATAATAAACTTGTGCTCAACAATTAATATTATTAGGGAATAAAAATACTAATAATTATATTATTTAAAATTGAAGAAATTTAAAATATAGAGCTTTTCATTATTTTAGCTTTTTATTTGAATGTTAATATTTATTCAGAAAATAATGTTTATATCAATTTTATAAAATTATTATGCCATCATTAGAGAGACGAATTTAATTTATTTTTAAAGAAATTTTATTGGTGATATATATTACAAAAAATCTGTTCACTTTGGCATGAAACTCAAGACAAAACTGAAATTAAAATTTCTAGAATTAAATTAAAATTCTAAAAACTTCAATTTCAACAAATTTATAGTCAAACTAAAAGTCTAAATGAGACGAATCAAATGGTACTAAAGGTGATTCAATTTGAGCTCAAATGAATCCAAATCAAATTTGAAGTATGATTGAAAACTTCAAGCATTAATTGAATGATCAAATAATCTCCATATTAGACATCTTATAGGCAAATCACGTGGCGACGAGACGAAACCAACGAGCCCAAAATCACTCAATTTTAACATCATTAAGATACTTGTATGTTGAAAAAAATAATTCATGATCAATGGACTCGATATGGACCTTACATTTGAGGGGATTATGATTAAAATTGTTGAAATGCTTATCCAAAAAAATCTATAAATAGAGCTTATTCTCCACATGAAAAAAAAAAGAAGCTAGAGAGAGCTGTCTTGCACTTTCCATCCATAGTCGCCGATGACCACCACAAGCTATTGTCGCTGACAACCACCATTATCATCGACGATTAACATCAGAAATCATCAACATCTCCAGAATAGTGATAAATTTAACCATGCTATTAGGTATAATTGTTCGTCTATGAACACATGTTTTATACTCACTATTGAATATATAAAGCCCTATTGCTGGGTGAATTATTAAGTCCGGTCACCAGACGTCCGGACATCCAATTCAAACGCACCACATCACCAAAATACACTAGGGTTCGATGTATTTGGGTGACATGGAATGGCTGGATTGGTGTCCGAACGAATCCAGATACCGGACGTAATAATTTGCCCTATTGTTGAGTGTTAATTGTCCCTCTGTGGGCACTTGATTTTTGTAATCTCTCTAAAAAAAATTAGATGTTTAATCCACCTCTTCTTCAACAATTAAGAAAGGAGAATTCTTACATCACTTATTACATTATGAATTTTTCAACTAGGTCAGACGCCATAATTTTTTCCCTACGATGATTTTCCACGTATTTTTTTTTAATCTTACTCATTTTATATATGTATATGTTGAATTATCAATTGGTATTTCTTTGTATACATAAATAAATTGATATATTATTTTATTCTATGAACTTCTATTAGTATTTCATTCTACATAAAATATTTAATAACTTAAAGAGAACATTTTAGTTTTACGAATGTGCTTCATAAATCATACTTGATAAAATTAACATACTATTATATTTAACTTCACTTATTTGAAAGTTTTTATTTTTTAAAAGCATATTTATTTTTTCATGTATTTAGAGTTGCACATTCAAAAAATTTTAAGTCTTCTAAATAATAATCGATTGTCATAAAACTTGGTGAAATATATATAAATCATAGTTTTAATGGTATGCAAAGAAGGATGCATAATTTTGAGTTTACATTGTAAATGGAGGTTAAATTATTTAAATAAAAGGAATAAAATAAAGTTTATTTTTTATTTAATGATTGCTTGATTATTAATATATATTAATTTTGTCGTTGATTGACACAGACATTACGGACGTTGATCATTGTTCGTCTTTCATCACCCATTATCTTTTGATGCTAACAATCATTATTGTTCGACTCATGCAGATAACTATCATTGTCTTTCATTGCCCATTATCAGCCAACAGTAACATTTATGTAAGACTCAAACTCAAGATCACTTAGTTAACAACCAACAGACAAATTAAATTGCATAGGCATTTCATAGTATTCAAACATTATGAATATATTCTATGATAGGCTTTAATTTATGTTCATATTGCATTGCCTAATAGAAAAAACTTAGAGAAAAAAAAAAAAAAAAAACTTGGAAGAAGAACATCTTTCTCATCTGCCTTTTTATTTCAATGATAAATTGTGAGATTGTGTGTATAATGATAGCATATCAAAGTATCAAACATAAAATTTCTACTACACATTTACCTGTCAACAAGTTTACAGCTGCTGCTTATTATCTACTGTTGCCATAATGCTACTGCTGATGCGTTCTTTTTAGCTTCTACACCGCTACTGCAGTGTTGTTACTCGTGTTTGTTGCTATTGAAGTCGATGGAAGCCTCCTGGTTTTTGTAGGACCTGTATCAAGTCATTATTTTCACCCGTCTGCATTCTTTTTGGAATTCAAAAGCTTCATTTCCATCAATAACTAGTGGATATTTAGTACACCAGGAGGACCAAAAAACTATGGGACTCAGAATAATTTGGGAAGAGAAGCAGCTCGATAGGACAAACAGTCATCAGGTATCCCAGAACAGGTGCAGTGAATAAGGTTTTGTTTGTGTCGACTTTCTTATTGCTTCTTAAAGCAACTTTTTAGTATAAAATTTTTATACTAAAAAGCTACTTTAAGAAGCAACAAAAAAGCCGTCCCAAACGAAACCTAAATCCTCTACTGCCCAAAAATCCAAACAATATGAGAAGTGTCTATGTGAAAAAACATACTAGTCGTCCTGATGAGAAATACATAAATAAGAAAGCAGCAAGGAGATGCGAGCACAAATTAACCATCCAAAGAGGACTAAAAATGCCTCCAAAATCATCTCCACTGAAAACAATAAGGCCAGAAAGAAAGGGATTTTCATTGCAGTCCTTAGAGCAAAGTTCCAACAACTTATAGCGTTTTCTGTCTCACAATGATAGTGGTATGGATCAGAATTTGGGAGTGATGATGCCATTATTCCAGATATGTGCAAGGAAAATAATTACTACGAATATTTGGAGTCAATTTTTATGGTCAACAAATATATATGGTCAACAAATATAGTGAGCATTAGATTGAGTTAATATGTTCTAATGGATATCAGCAGTCATAGGTTTAGATGGGTATTGAAATGACTACTAAATAGTTTGTGTCTTAAGAGTTGATACGTCATTAACTTGATCGGGCACGAATCTCGAGGCAAAAATCAAGTTGGAAACTTCAAAAATTAAATCCGGGAGCACCTGAACTCCGATTTCAGCGAACTTATAGTCAAACTGAGCGTCTCGAAAATACGAATCCAACGACACCAAATTCGACCCAATCCGAGTCCAAATGGGTCCGAATCAAGGACCCGAAGCTCTTTTGGAAGGTTCAAACCGCAATTTGAGTTACCAAACGGTCTTCGATTTTGACGAGCTTATACTCGAATCGAACGGCTCGACGAGACGAATCCAACGAGCCCAAGATCGCTGAATTCCGACATCACTAAGGCATTCAAATGTCCAATGAACGGTGCACGATCGAAGGATCGTCCATTCAACCACTCCCTATTCGCCCTTGATCTCACACCTATTTACGGGCCATGCCACTCCAAAAAATCTATAAATAGAGCCCTCATTCTTCATAAGAGATGATCCAAGCAAGAGGTCGAAGCAAGAAGAGAAGGAGGAAGCTCCTCCTCGACGGCCGCCGGACCACCGCAGAAGCACTGCCGGACCTCCGCCGGACCACCACCGAAGCCTCGCCGGACCACCGCCGGAGTTTCATTGCACCACTGCCTTAAGGTCCGACGTTTAGTCCCGACGTCCTGCTGAAGACCCGACGTCCTGCTGAAGACCCGACGTCCTGCTGAAGACCTGACGTCCTGCTGAAGACCCGACGTCCTGCTGAAGACCTGACGTCCTGCTGAAGACCCGACATCCTGCTGAAGACCTGACGTCCTGCTGAAGACCCGACGTCCTGCTGAAGACCTGACGTCCTGCTTAAGACCCGACGTCCTACTCAAGGCCAGACCATCAACATCCGATCTTCCAAGTGACAATGGGACTAACACCTAACTCCTTGTCTCCTACCGCCTACGGTCATTCTGACCTCTGTCGCCTACTATGGTCCTTCCGACCTCCATCAACAGACAACGGTCTTTCTGACCCCGGTCTCCTGCCGACTACGGTCTCCTGCCGACTACGGTCCTTCAGGCCAAACGAACCTGTATATGTAACTCCTACCATGTAATGCAATCTATATGATGTACATTTGCTACATCAATCCAAGGCCTTCTCCTAAGGAAGGGCCTCATTTGTAATCGACTACAAATACTAGTGGATTCATTCAAACTGGGTCAGGCCCCGTGGTTTTTCCCCTTTTTTCAGGGGTTTTCCACGTAAAAACTTTGGTGTCTCTTATGAACATTACACCCTCTCACTTATCTGATTGTGTGCTGGATCTTCGTACAATGCTAAGACATTAAATTATATATTTCTCTACCGCCGCGAATATTCCAGGATGCAACAGTTTGGCGCCGTCTGTGGGAACGTGGTTTCCGACTGGGGGGGCAACTTTTGCTCCAATCTCAAAAGATTACACATAGCATCAATATCATAAGAAGCAGATACGGACTGGGGGGCAACTTTGACTCAAACCATAGTCAAACAGATCCTCTAATACCTTCAACATCAAGTTGATATTTCAGGAATATCCGAGCAAATGTAATGATACTTCAAATCAATTGCAAGCTTTATACAGTCCATTGTTGGACTTCTACTCCTTGGGCAATGTCTTAACATCGACCTCAAAAAGGTAGTAACGGTCTAAAGATAGACCATTCATTATCTTTGATTCGGGATACACGCGGCATTCGCCCCCTCCCAATCAAGGCAAAATCGATCCCAGGGGGATCCGATTTGACCTCTTCCACACAGGTTAACGACGTCGAGCAAATGCTCCGACATACAACATCGGAAAGGTCCTACATCCTTGGTGGATACTCCCGACCTCTTCCACAAAGGTTAACGTCGTCGAGCAAAGGCTCTGACATACAACCTCGGAAAGGTCTCACATCCTTGGTGGATTCTCTCGACCTCTTCCACACAGGTTAACGTCGTCGAGCAAAGGCTCCGACATACAACCTCGGAAAAGGTCTCACATCCTTGGTGGATTCTCTCGACCTCTTCCACACATGTTAACGTCGTCGAGCAAAGGCTCCGACATACAGCCTCGGAAAGGTCCTACATCCTTGGTGGATACTCCCGACCTCTTCCACACAGGTTAACGTCGTCGAGCAGGGCTCCGGCATACAATCTCGGAAAGGTCTCACATCCTTAGTGGATTCTCCCGACCTCTTCCACACAGGTTAACGTCGTCGAGCAAAGGCTCCGACATACAACCTCGGAAAGGTCTCACATCCTTGGTGGATTCTCTCGACCTTTTCCACACAGGTTAACGTCATCGAGCAAAGGCTCCGACATACAACCTCGGAAAGGTCTCACATCCTTAGTGGATTCTCCCGACCTCTTCCACACAGGTTAACGTCGTCGAGTAGGGCTCCGGCATACAACCTCGGAAAGGTCTCACATCCTTAGTGGATTCTCCCGACCTCTTCCACACAGGTTAACGTTGTCGAGCAGGGCTCCGGCATACAACCTCGGAAAGGTCTCACATCCTTAGTGGATTCTCCCGACCTCTTCCACACAGGTTAACTTCGTCGAGCAGGGCTCCGACTTACAACCTCGGAAAAGTCTCACATCCTTGGTTAACGTCGCCAGAATGTCGTCAATAGACTTCTATCTGACTTCTCCATAATGTTAAAGTTCTACCCGATTTTGAATTTCCTACTGCGCTGAACTTTTGCCTTGCAGGACTTTCGACGGACTAATACCCAACGCCGAAATTCTTCCTGTCATCGGACTAATACCCGTCGTCGGACTTCTGCTCGTCGACGAACTTTCGTCGGTCTTCTACCCGACGTCAGACTTCTACTCGTCATCTAACTTCTGCTCGTCGACGAACTTTCATCGGACTTCTGCCCGAGGCCGTACTTCTACAAGATGTCAGACTTCTCCTTGTCGTCGAACTTCTGCTCATCAGCGGACTTCTACTCGTCGTCGGACTTCTGCCCGTCGACGAACTTTCATCGGTCTTCTGTCCAAGGCCGTACTTCTACATGACGTCGGACTTCTCCTTGTCGTCTGACTTCTGCTCGTCGACGAACTTTCATCGGACTTCTGCCCGAGGCAGTACTTCTACACGATGTCGGACTTCTCCTTGTCGTCGAACTTCTGCTCATCAGCGGACTTCTACTCGTCGTCGGACTTCTGCCCGTCGACAAACTTTCATCGGTCTTCTGCCCGAGGCCGTACTTCTACACGACGTCGGACTTCTCCTTGTCGTCTGACATCTGCTCGTCGAAGAAACTTTCATCGGACTTCTGCCCGAGGCAGTACTTCTACACGATGTCGGACTTCTCCTTGTCGTCGAACTTCTGCTCATCAGCAGACTTCTACTCGTCGTCGGACATCTGCCCGTCGACGAACTTTCATCGGTCTTCTGCCCGAGGCCGTACTTCTACACGACGTCGGACTTCTCCTTGTCGTCGAACTTCTGCTCGTCAGCAGACTTCTACTCGTCGTTGACTTCTGCTCGTCGACGAACTTTCATCGGACTTCTGCCCGAGGCCGTACTTCTACACGACGTCGGACTTCTCCTTGTCGTCGAACTTCTGCTCATCAGCAGACTTCTACTCGTCGTCGGACTTCTGCTCGTCGACGTACTTTCATCGATCTTCTGCCCGAGGCCGTACTTCTACACGACGTCGGACTTCTCCCTGTTGTCGAACTTCTACTCGTCGTCGGACTTCTGCCCGTCGACAAACCTTTGTCGGTCTTCTACCCGAAGCTGTACCTCTACCCAACTTCGTACTTCTATCGGGTGTCGGACTTCTACCAGTTAATAGACTTTCGTCGGTCTTCTGCCCGATGCTGTATGACTACCCGACGTTGAATTCCTACCTGTCATCATACCTCTCCCCGACGCTGGAAGTATGCTCGTCATTTCAACCTCCCTCCTTACAACGGTCTCTCCGACCTCCATCTCCAACCAACTGATTAACATCAGACCTCCGTAGGATCTCTCGAAGAAGAAGGGGGAATCTCCGGACTTCCTTGCAGAGAGAGGGGCCTTGGAAGACCAAGGAAATACCTCAATTGTAAGGACAGAGGGAGAAGAGAAGAAGGGGAAATCTCCGGACTTCCTCACCAAGAGAGGGGCCTCGAAAAATCGAGGGAAGGCCTCAATAACAAGGACAGAGGGAGAAGAGAAGAAGGGGAAATCTCCGGACTTCCTCGCCAAGAGAGGGGCCTCGAAAAATCGAGGGAATGCCTCAATAGCAAGGACAGAGGGAGAAGAAATGAAGGGGGAATCTCCGGACTTCCTTGCCAAGAGAGGGGCCTCGAAAAATCGAGGGAATGCCTCAATAGTAAGGACAGAGGGAGAGGAGAAGAAGAAGAGAAGAAGAAAAGAAAAGAGGAGAAGAAGAGGAGAGGGGCAATTTTTCTAAAGGCCTAGGGGGCTTATTTATAGCTTTTGTAAGTGAAGAGGGGAAGTTTCTAGAGTTTTCTAGAATTCTTAAAAAATTTGAATTTTTTCAGAATTTTTTGGATTTTTCTGGGAATTTTTTGGATTTTTTAAATCCATGTGGGGCCCACTTTAATTAAAAAAAAGAGAAAAAAACTGCCTAATTCGGTTTAACAGAGGCGGTGAGAAAAAAAAAATCATCACAAAGGCGATAAGAAAAAGAAAAAAAAAAAGGTTAACCGCCTCACAAGGGGCGCCTCACGCGCCCCTCCAACCCGCGCTGACGCGCGGGCTCTCGCCGGCGGCGGCGCCGCCAGCAGCCGGCGGCCGGTCGGTTTGGCCGCCAACGCATGTCCGGGCCCGATTTTCGGCCCGGACAGTCCGATTCGGACGTTTTTGGGGTCCCTGGACACGTTTTTCGACGTTCCGGACTCAATTTTGACACTTTCAGAACTCAACGGGGCCTCGACGATCAAGTTTGAGCAAGCATTTAATTTTTGGGATGCAATTTTTTGCGTTTCGTCTAAAACAAATTGTCGACGTATATATTTTCGGATTCCTGAAGCTTCGACATCCGAAAATAGGGGGTAACTGATACATCATTAACTTGATCGGGCACGAATCTCGAGGCAAAAATCAAGTTGGAAACTTCAAAAATTAAATCCGGGAGCACCTGAACTCCGATTTCAGCGAACTTACAGTCAAACTGAGCGTCTCGAAAATATGAATCCAACGACACCAAATTTGACCCAATCCGAGTCCAAATGGGTCCGAATCAAGGACCCGAAGCTCTTTTGGAAGGTTCAAACCGCAATTTGAGTTACCAAACGGTCTTCGATTTTGACGAGCTTATACTCGAATCGAACGGCTCGACGAGACGAATCCAACGAGCCCAAGATCGCTGAATTCCGACATCACTAAGGCATTCAAATGTCCAATGAACGGTGCACGATCGAAGGATTCAATATCAGCCGTCCATTCAACCACTCCCTATTCGCCCTTGATCTCACACCTATTTACGGGCCATGCCACTCCAAAAAATCTATAAATAGAGCCCTCATTCTTCATAAGAGAGGATCCAAGCAAGAGGCCGAAGCAAGAAGAGAAGGAGGAAGCTCCTCCTCGACGGCCGCCTGACCACCGCCGGACCACCGCAGAAGCACTGCCGGACCTCCGTCGGACCGCTGCAGGAACCTCGCCGACCACCACCGAAGCCTCGCCGGACCACCGCCGGAGTTTCATTGCACCACTGCCTTAAGGTCCGACGTTTAGTCCCGACGTCCTGCTGAAGACCTGACGTCCTGCTGAAGACCCGACGTTCTGCTGAAGACCCGACGTTCTGCTGAAGACCTGACGTCCTGCTTAAGACCCGACGTCCTACTCAATGCCAGACCATCAACATCCGATTTTCCAAGTGACACTGGGACTAACACCTAACTCCTTGTCTCCTACCGCCTACGGTCCTTCTGACCTCTGTCGCCTACTATAGTCCTTCCGACCTCCATCAACAGACAACGGTCTTTCTGACCCCGGTCTCCTGCCGACTACGGTCCTTCAGGCCAAACGAACCTGTATATGTAACTCCTACCATGTAATGCAATCTATATGATGTACATTTGCTACATCAATCCAAGGCCTTCTCCTAAGGAAGGGCCTCATTTGTAATCGACTACAAATACTAGTGGATTCATTCAAACTGGGCCAGACCTTGTGGTTTTTCCCCTTTTTCAGGGGTTTTCCACGTAAAAACTTTGGTGTCTCTTATGAACATTACACCCTCTCACTTATCTGATTGTGTGCTGGATCTTCGTACGAATATTTCTCTACCGCCGCGAATATTCCAGGATGCAACAAGAGTATTTGTAAGATATTAATACGCATATTTAGGAGCATTAGGGTATAAAAAAATGAAATGAGAAATCCCTCTTCCTGAGTTCTTCCTCATCCCCCTTCAATCAATCCCACATTTTCATGGAGTTATTTGTGAACTACAATAGTTGTTTATCCCCCTAAATCCTTCGAGATCGTATCATCAATCTACAGTAACGCTTCTATTCCTTCTCAACAATTGAAAAACAAAATATTGTTTTAATTGTTGCAAGAAAAAAGATGCATTTCCTTTACAAAAAAGTAGCTCAAAATATACTGAGAGACTGTTTAGATTGCTAAAAAAGGAATGCATACATATTAAAATAACTGCAGTGTATTTGAAATATTTAAATTGTTTAGTTGGGTGAAAAAGAAATACAAGAGACTATTTTTTTTAGGTTTAATTTACAGTAAAATGAACTTAATGTAAAGCTCTATGGTAGTGGTAGCCAATCAGTGACGACGACTAGTGGCAACGGTCAGCGATGGCAGTGGCCGCCCACTGGAAGTGATGGCAGGCGGCATCTGACGGTGATGGTGGTGGTTAGCGACGGTGGGCGGGTGGTGGCGGCGGCGATTGGTGATTGATTGACATTAGCTGGCAACAAATAGTGATGGACGTCAGCTTATTTGTTGCATTTGGAAATAGGTCAAATCAGTGAAGTTTGAAATTCACCAAAATTGGAGTAAAGAGATGAGTTTCAAATACATTAAAATTTTTACTTTGCATTAATTTCCCATCTAATCAAAAGGGATTTTTTTTGAAAAATCCTACAAAAAGAATGCAACACACCCAAAATACAACAAGCCAAACAACCCCTGAATCAATTGCCCTCTTGCTCAGAAGGATAAAAAATAACATAGTTGAAAGTTGAGCTTGAACTCATCAAAGGTTAAGTTCTAGACTAACATACACGTTAATCACATCATATGACCCAAGTCCAGCATTGAGCAAAACAACTAATTTGAAATATCATTACAATGGATCTCTGCCAAATTTGCAGTCAAATTTAGTTCATGTAGAACAATTGATCAAACCTAGAAAGCCTTCAGTATAACATCTTACGCCCAAGCGTGACTAAGGATATACTCTCCAGATGTTGTTAATTCATAATAGACATTTTATATGACGATCTTTGGAGGTAGAGAATTATGTGCAATAGAAGCCCTTGATGTAATTATTTGTTTATATTTAGTGAATATTTGAGGATACTTGTGCTGATATCTATGGCAGAATAAATATTTGAGGATGAGAGAGGCAAAAAGGTTTATCTTAAAATTATAGGGGCAAAGGCTTTCAAATTATACATAGCTACAAGATTTATGAATAAAATTTTTATACTATGCATAACTAGGAACACGTTTATCCAAATTTAAAGGGGCAGGAATCACCCCCTTGATTTTCAAACTTGGTTACCGACTTGATCATTGAAAGATTGTCTAGGAATTGTATTTCAGGGTGGCCTACAGAACTTCTGCTCAAACTTGCTTTAGAGTCGAAGGATTTTCCAAGAATAAAATTACAGGATGGCCTACTAACATATTGTTTATACAACTTGTGCGTAGGAGACACTATTGACTTTAAGAAAATCGTCCCTCCCACCCTCCTGCTCAAAATTACTTGAGAGTTGAAGCCTGAAGGATTTTCCAATAATAAAATTACAGGATGGCCTACTAACCTACTGTTTAAACAACTTGTGTGTAGGACACACTATTGGCTTTAAGAAAATTGTCCCCCCCCCTCTCTCTCTCTCTCTCTCTCTCTCTCTCTCTCTCAAGTCAACAACGACTATTGTATGCCCACAGATGCTAGCATAGGTAACTTGCACTAAGCCCGAGCTCGATCAAAAGATGCACTTGCCTAAAATGAGTCTCGCCCCAAGGAGCACTAGCTGGAGCAAGATTAAATATAGGAAGGTACTCGCCCCAATAAAGCTCACGTTATAGGTGAAAAACATTGGTACCCATAAGTTTGAACTACTAAGACAAAATAAAATTCTAGCTTTAGTCCCACATTGGGTACATGAAAAATATTTGTATCCATACGTTTGAACTTTTGGGTGAAAATAGGTTTGAATGTTGGTGTGTCTAGCCCAACTTTGATCCCCTCTCATTACATGCTACATTAATATATACTCAAATATATTTAATTTTAATCACCCAACATTAACTCTAAAAATTATATCACCATTTATATTTTCATTCTTCCATAGATTTGAGATACTTAAACCTATCACACTTAGAAAGGTCAATGACACCTATTGTATGCCAATACATGCCAGTATAGGTAGCTTGTGGGTACCAAGCAGGTGCATCATGAAGAGCTTGATCAAAATATGCACTCGCCCAAAATGAGCTTTTCCCCACGGAGCACTTGTGATGCCCCAAAATCTAATTTGAAAGAATTATTCATTTATCTTTTACAAATTGTGATTTCGAGTTATATTGACTCCAGAAAAAAAATTATTTACTTGGGTCAAAATACGAATTATTACAATCTACACACCTTAAGAAAATGTCATTCCTGACATTTCCCTTAAGGATTCGGGCATAAAATCAATATAAACTAAATTTGTACAATCAAAACTCAAATCAAATAAAAATCAACTCAAAACTCATAAAAAATCATACAATCATGCAGTTCATTCTATTGCATGTCATTCAATTACGTATGCAAAGCAATGCACCTTAAGCAATCCATTCTACCCGATACACAATCAATTCCTACAGCTCTAGTAAAAATTAGTTTTTCTAACAACTATGCTCTAATACCAATTGTGATGCCCCATAATTTAATTTGGAAGAATTCTTCATTTATCTTTTAATAAACAACACTATGGAGAGGACGATTTGCAATTTGGAGTTTTATTGACTCCAGAAAAAATATTATTTACCTGTGTCAAAATACGGGTTATTAAAGCACTAGCTGGAGTAAGATTAGAGATAGGCATATACTCGCCCCAATGAAGCTCATGTTATAAGAGCTTGTCTCCGAGGAACTTGATCAAGGAAGCATATATTCCAATCGAGTTCAACTAAAAAACTCCCCTCAATAAGCCTTCACTAAAAAAAGTACTCGTCTCATGAAGACTCGACTTTTTCATTGGTTCTCTCCAGTCAAGTCATCCCACTTTCACAAACATCTCCATCCAAGCTATAGAAGACACGTACCTGCAAAGCTCACTCGATCAACTATGGTTATCCCCTGCTCACAACCACTCACATGGAATCCTCACGTAAAAGACTTATTGCTCATGTTGAGAGACTCGCCACTTGTCTAGGGTGTTCACCTTTGTGGACTCACCCAGGATATTTATCCTAAAAAACTCGTCCAAGTCACTAGCTTACAAGAACTTGCCAAAGCACTCGCCTTCGAGGACTCTCAACCCACCCATGGTACTCGCCATAGACATTTAGAGCAGCGTGTGTACATGTCATATTAGTCTATATGCCTACACAAGTCTATATTTTTCAAATCTTATATTATTTCTCTATTTTTTTTAAATGTAGCACTTCCTATAGCCTAATGTTATTTCTTACTTTGTCAAATCAAATATTGTTTCTTACTTTCAAGGAATAAGAAATTAAGAGGCATATTTTAGACTTGATGTCATTTATTACTATTCATGAAGATTATTTGACCTCTAAGCTGCTCTCTATACCCACTTACTCTCCCTTGTATCTCTTGTTTTACCTAGCAAGACTTTGCAAGTAGGGTCAAAGTGTCCCCACAAACAATTTTAGAACAAACATCCAGAAGGGTGTGGAGAGTGTGGATTGATACTAGTGATCAGAAGATAAACATTGCATGAATAACAACGAAACTAGGGGTTTTTTGTGGATATGGAGAATCAAAGTTTCGCAACCAACTGTAATTTAATGGATATGAAAGAGAGACATACAAGAATTATTCAAGAGTTGGGTCGAGTTCACTCTTGAGGGATCCTCTGAACTGCAATTTGCAGTTCGTAGAAGACGACTTGACACCAAGGCGCTAACTTTAACACTTGCTATTGATCGGAGCTATAGTCACAATAGAGATGAAGAATACACTCCACCTAAGTGAGTGAAGAGAAGAGCGCCAGAGCTAACTAATGCATTTTTCATAAAGATATCAAAAGTGAAACACCAGCCAAGTTCAAAATACTCCACCTAGAGTCATACCGTAGAATGTTGTATACTTTGAGTTGTCAAACTCGATGAATCATCGATGCGTTGACATACCAATTATTTTTTACCAGCTTCAAAGAATCTGCCCTTTGATGAATTTCAAGTTTGTCGTTAGTTGCCCACAAGACGATATCACCCGCAACATTGCGGACATGATAGAAGCCATTCGAGGGCCCACCGAAAGGAGAAAATGCATCACATGTAGTAAGACCGACATCACCATAACCAACAAGGAGCGCCCTCATTGGCAAGACTGCTTAGGAAGATGGACTTGCTTGCCCTGTGAATTGAAGTTCCATGCACAACTCGTTAGCATAGAGATGAGGGGAGCATCTTATTCCTCAATACCCAATCGTCACTCCCCTGTGTGTATCCATGATTGAGTTTATGGAGACCATTTAAAATAAGGAATATTTTAAGCGCCCAACATTAATGGAAGCAGGGACCCACGACAGAGGCACTACCAAGTTTTGCATGTTCCACAAGAATCATGGGCAAGATGCAAAGACATATATGACCAATAGTGTTAAGAACTGAAGTCTTTTGGAAAACAAAAGATTAGATTTCAAAATTGAAGAGATGCATCCCTTCATGCTATCTATTTGGCCCCACTGTAAGCAATTGATCGTCAAAAAAGATACAACGCTTGATTACTGTAATCGCTTCTCAGTAATCTAGTCAATAAAAAGGAGAAGAAATTGAATAAAAGGGGATTCACACTTATTTTTTTAGAAAAAAATTCTTACCAATCTACTTTCTGCCTCTTCTCTCGTGAAACTCCACACGAGAATAATTCTCTCTTTCAACTGCTTAGTCCGACACTCCAAACTCCACACACAGCTAAAATCCTTCCCGTCAAAGCGCAGTCCGCCTTTACCTTCTCTCTTTTGCCATCTCTTTTGCCATTCATCGTCGTTCGTTCAAACACAGAAGCCTGAGACTGTGTCGTTCTGCTCTGTCCGTGCCTCCTATACCCGATTACTTAACAGTTTTTTTTATTTGTTGTTCAGCATTTGATTTCTTCCTCAATTTAAATATCTATTTCTCACATGAAGCCTAAAACAATATGCTGCAGCTAACGACCTTCCTTCAATGCAATAAATCTGCTTACGAAGTGACTATTTAATTATATAAATTTATTTCAGTAATTTTGCAAAGTAATGATATTTGTTTAGTAAATATTCCGTCACTTGTAGAAAATCATTAAGAAGTTGAATTTTATAACTTTAACTCTACATTAAATAATATTATTTGTCAAATCAGGGCCAAATAATGAACGTTTGTCATATGTTAAAAGATGTTACTTCATTAAATTACAAAGTAAAACATATTAAAAGTTTAAATCAGTTTTTTAAATCAGATTTTTTTTTAATCCGATTTCAAATCAGATTTTTTTTTTTAAATATTGGTATCTCTATCTAAAATCAGATTTTTTTTTTATAAATCTGATTTCATTTTTGAAATCTGATTTTTTTTTCTTTTCTAAAAAAAAAATCAGATTTTCTTTATAAATTTGAGTTCAACTCAAATTTTTATAAAATAAATCAAATTTCAAATCAGATTTTTATAAAGCAAAATTAAAAAAAAAAAAATCAAAAGAAGACCTCGCACCGTCGACTTTAAGTCCGGTCGGGATGATTTCAAATTCACGACCTCGCACCGTCGACTTTAAGTCCGGTCGGGATGGTTTCAAATTCAAGGCCTCGTGTTGTTGACATTAGGTCCGGCCGAGAAGAAAATATCGGCAAGTGCCATCCCGACTTCCCCGTGAAGAGAGGGCACGCCGGAATGCTGCCGAAATTTCCTCAAAAAATTATGTACTTAAGCGGATTTTCGAAAACACGAATCTCTAAAAAATAAAAATAAATCTATCTGATCTTGTTTTCTTTAAATCAGATTTTTATAAATTATATTTCTAAATCAGATTTTTATAATATGGATGAGCAATGTCAATCTAATCTCTAATCTAAATATGGATAAGCAATGTCAATTCAATGTAAATGAATTTAAACATTGCATGAAGGGGAAAACTCTTCCACATTTAGAACAACTCCCCTTCCTCAAGTCTTTGAAAGCTTTCTTGCATGTCTAAAGTAAAATGACTTGAAAATAGAGCTAAATTACGGCCTAAAGTTGAAAGAGTTGCTCTCTTTGCCTTTTAAACTAAAGAGCTTGAAGTTAGCTACAATAATATATATATATATATATATATATATATATATATATATATATATATATATAAGAATTATTGGAAGCATGAACCCACATTTTATGATAAAATCTCTTTGCAATTTCATATTAAACTCAAGCAAATTCTCTAAACACCAACTCCAACTCAAATAACAAACAACTCAAACTCAAATTCAACTCAACATACACAAACTCTCTACGACATGTTTCAGTGATACTAGAGGGATATAATCCCAATAGGACAGCGAGGCAGTTTGGACTTGTTCAGGCCACACCATTAGTCGTTGCTGGGATAGTTGACACACGTCAACTGGGCTCTCTTCCGTTGTCAGTACGTTTGGAGTCGGCTTCCATGACTTGGGCTTTTCTACTTCTACTTGGGACATGTTCTTGATTATATATTCTCCATTTGAATGCTCCGACAGGCATTTCACACCTACGGTTGGCTTTGGTTCAGCTTTAGAGCATTATTGAGCATTGGGACAATGCCACAAATACTTGTTGGGTTGGACCCAATGAGACGACGATTACACTCTAGGATTTATGTATCATTTCTGGCTTACCGATTTTAGGAGTTCTATATGAAGAGTGTATTCCTATTGATTATGATTTATTTAGCCGCCGACCAGTAGGGCAGGAGAGGAGAGGTGAGTTTGTTTACTCAGTTGGACTTCACCAGAGTGTTGACATCTTAGAAGTATAACAGCCGAATTGACAAAGGCAAAAAAGTTGAGAAATTTTTTATAACATGCCCAAACCAGTGAGCAAAGAAAGCGCCTATAGAAAACTAAGGGTTCAAGCCAATTCTCACTCACGCTATCCACATTGACCGGAGATGGAGTTGAGCCCTCTTGATGAACAAGTCTTAATCAACTCCGATTGAGAGAAGTTAACTCAACAATTGTGCCCAGAGCTACTGTAGTTAAGTTGCTCTAGTTACCTTCACTAAGTGGATGCGATGAGTCCCCTACAAAGATGTTGCGGTGGTCACTGTGTTGATTGCCAATTATTAGATCGGTAGCATTCTAATTGATACAATTAACTTTGTTAACATTATTTTTAAATCTATTTTAAAAAAATGAATCTACTAGTTTTTCAGCTCATCTCCACTGTAGGTCGACTCTATGTTTTCTCAGGAGTACAACTACAAATCAAGGGGATGATCGCCTTGCCCGTAACATGGTATGAGCATGAGCGGATAATATACGATGATTGCCAACTTCATAAAGTTGGACGCACCAACCACATACATTACAATCTTCAAGCAACCATTTGTGAATACTTTCAGAGCAGTCATTTTGATATATCATGTAGTAGTCAAATTCCCAGTTAGAGCTCAAGAATTTACAATTAAAGGCGACTTATCTTGCCACGAGCTTGTTATTTGAAGGATTTAGGGAAAGTGATGAGTTTGCTAGAGAAGGTATTGCAGCTTAAAGTAGAAAGAGGATCGAGGTTGTGATGTGGGAACATCTTTACACTCTCTGTTTATGATGCAGGAATAGTATATCCAAGACCTGCTATCCATCACTTTATGCTTTTATCTCTGCTATCCATCACTTTATGCTTTTATCTCCACTTCTTATATAACCGAATATAGTACTATAGTACACTAGGCAGTTAGCCATTTGATTGGCTTCTTTTAGCTAGTTTACCGTCCCATATAGGGACTGGAGATGGACTTGGCAGTTCAGTTTTTGACATACACAAATTATACTACCAAAAGGTTTACTTACTGTTCTATTGCTCTTGTTCCTGTGTTTCCCTGTTTTGCTTGCTTCCACAGCAGGTTGGAGACCATTGAGATGGTTAAAGAAGCTCTCATGGTAGAAGGCAACCCTGGAACAGACCCTTTAGGTAAGTTCGTCTTTCAGTGAGGATCATCGTGATGATCCCGTCCAAGCTCTGGAGGAGTATGCCTACATTTTTGCTTGGACTACGACCGAGATGCCCAGGTTGGACATTGACATCATCTGTCACAAGCTGAATGTCAAAAAATGATGTCAGGACCATTAAATAGAAAATAAGAAAGATTACAACCATTTTGGCCAAGCCCATAAAGCAAGAAGTCTGGAATTCCGAGGCAATGAATTCATTTGGGAGATACAATAATTAAACTGGATCTCTAATGTAGTAATGATGCAGTGTGCGAATTGGAAGTAGAGAATGTGTGTAGATTTCACCGACTTAAACTCTGCATTGCCCAAATGATGGATAACACCTCCCAAGAATCAACTCACTGGTTACTCGGTAATTAAATTTCGGGTCATAAGCTTTCTTGATGCGTTATTCTTCTACCACCAAATAAAGATACACCCCAAAGACTGCAAGAAGGCATTATTTATCACTAGGGAAGGCTTATACTGTTACAAAATAATGTCGTTCAACTTGAAGGATAAAGGGACAACATGCCAACAAATAATGGATCGAGTCTTCAAGTATCAAATGGGAATGTCGAGATATTTGTACATAACATATTGAAAAGAGAAAATTGTCGGCGCAGTACAAAAAGGGTGGGAGAAGACAATAGCTTATCCGCTATGTGAGTATAATGTTGAGGGGCATTTAATTGAGATATCCAATTGTGGAAAAGATAGAGTGGTCATTTATAATCTCTACTCAGCAACTCCGACACTACTTTTAGACCCCTTCGATTTAAGTCATCAATGATCATCGCATCAAGAACATACTCACCAAACCGAACTACTCTGGCAGGTAGTTCAAGTGGGTGGTCAAGCTAAACAAGTTCCAAACATCCCACACTTGGTGAATGATCATCAAAGTTCAAACACTCGTCGACTTCCTTGCAGACTTTAATTGCTATGATGTGGAGAAAGAGGTGACAAGTGATGAGAATAAAGTGTGGACTCTATATGTGGATGGAGCATTAGGCAACCACGGAGTAAGAATAATTCTTATCTTAAAAAGCCAGACATAGATCATATGACGCCCCAAGATCTAAATGAAAAGGATTGTATCTTTTATATCTTCTTAGTTATTATCGGAGCTACTAATTATCCATTAATTTTTATAATTTCAGCTAAAGTCATTACAAATCAATTTCGTCAAAACATATTTTTATATTCATTCGTTCAAAATTCAATTTACAAGAGTAAAGAGATCCTTCAATACAATTATCTTTCTTTCAACTCCTTACTAGAATGAAAGAAAATACATAAAATAATAAAACCTAAAAAATTTAGACTCTGATCAACCTCATAGCACTAAATCATTGCTCGGACTTGAAAAATCATTAAATCCACATAATGAGCTATAACACTCAGTTGGTAACTAAAACCTACAACTGCACTCAAAGCACGAAAAGAAAACTAGGGGTGTCAATTTCGGGTCACGGGTCGGGTTCGGGTCGAACCCGGAACTGACCCGGGTTCAAACGGGTCGACCCTAACCCGACCCGGGAAGGCAAACGGGTCGGAAATCCGAACCCGAACCCGACCCAGCGGGTTGCCGGGTTGACCCGACCCGACCCGGTTCGGGTCGAACCCGCTGCTGGCGGACGGCGACGCGGCGGGCGAGAGCGGGCTGCAGCGCGGTGGCGCGCGGAGGGCGCGCGGCGGGCGCGCGGCGGGCGCGCGGCGGGCGCGCGGCACGAGCTGGGCAGCGCAGGCAGGCGCGGGCTGCGCGGCGGGCAGCTCGGGCAGGCGCGGGAAATGCAAAAATTTAAATTTTTTTGAATTAAACGGGTTCGCGGGTTGACCCGGCAACCCGCCGGGTCAACCCGAACCCGACCCGTTTTTTAAACGGGTCGAATTTGTGAACCCGAACCCGACCCGTTTATCAAACGGGTCGGGTCCAACCCGGATTTTCCGGGTCGGGTCTGGGTGGGGTTTTTGGGTCGTGTCAAAAGTTGACACCCCTAAAGAAAACAACATGCATGTAATAATCCAAATCATAACAACAACATTCAGTATGATCATAAATCAATGCAAAAATTTAAATATGAAAATCATAAAGCATATAAAAAAATAGTGCACAGATACTAAAATGGTAAAGTTGAAAAATCATAAAATCATTCATGAAACAACACTGCATTCTATATTATCAAATTAGTAAGAGAATCATATCAATAAGTAAAACAACATATCATATAAAATCTACCTATGCAGTTGGACTTCATCAGTAATATCATATCAGTAGTTTGAATCATATGAATATCTTAATCTTAAATACATCTAAATCTTAAAATCAATATCGTATCAATAACAGTGCATATATGTTGCCCAACCTCCTCCAACATAGGATCATGTTCACTTGACAGCTCCACTCGAGAACAACAACAACAACGACAACAACAAGCCTTCATCCCACTATGTGGAGTCAGCTACATGAATCTTTTTTCTCTATTGTGACATGTTAAGGGTCAAATTCTCATCTAAATCTAATAAAGAAAAGCTATTTCTAATATTTTCTAACCAAGTCTTTTTAGGTCTACCTCTACCTTTCTTAATATAAGTCAAATCTAATGCATCTACTTTCTAAACCGGGTCATCGGAAGGCCACCCTTTTATGCGACCAAACCATCTAAGGCGACTCTCTCTAATCTTATCTTATTTTCTAACCAAGTCTTTCACGAATGTTATTGGGAAGTTTCTCCAAATAATCGAATTTAGAAGTACGAAGCTACATAGATTGTCAATAATGATGATGCTTTTGAAGTGCTAAGCACAATGAGATGTATAAGCGTCCTTTTTGCTTAAATGCATACACCGAAGCGGTGCTTCTATGAATTTGAGTATTCATGACTTGCAAAAGTGTAGAGGATATCTCAATCGCCCATAGAATATGGTACTTTATTACTAGTTAGGTAGCAAATAATGTTATTAACTACAAATTAAAAAGTGCGAGTGCATGCAAATTTTTAAACTATTTAAATAGTCTTTCACGTATGTTACTTGGAAGTTTTTCCAAATAATCTAATGTAAAAGTCAGGAGCCACAATGACCCTAAGTAAAAAAAGCCAATTTATAAAACAAATGCTAAAGGTAGATTGACTAAGCAACCATCTTGAATTTCATTTTGTAATCTTTGGCATGATAAAAGCCAGGATAACTAAATTCTAGTTACTGATGTGAAAACCTGAAGGAAAACGTTACATGCAAATACTTTTTCCTGATAAACTATCAGAGAGAAATACAGAATAGACCAAGTCCAATAAAATGGGACTAAAAATGGAAGAAAAAAATATCAGACTTACTTATGGACTTATCAAAGTTAATGTAGATGTAGTGCCTTCGTATAAGAAATCACCCGGAAGACAACTGTTTCTGCACATCCACATCCAGCAGACCAAAAGAGATGGAACAGTCAATGCGGCTATAAACTTGACCTGAAAATTTCTCCACTAATCAATAAAAGAAAGAAAATGAAGCAGATCACTAAACCAAATTTATGAATAAAAGTCAATGACCTTGCAAAGCAGCATGCGTTGATTGTACCTATGGTCACTGCCGTTCAGCTTTATCCACAATTCATGGCCCCAGGAAACCTCTGGCGAGAGAATGTGAAGTTCTCCTCCTGCACTTGGTCGTGTTTCTTCTGCTGGTTCTCAAAGGAGTCAAATAAAAGCGTAGAAGACCATTGTCAAGATTCCGAGGAGAGGAGTACCGAACACTATTGCTTCGACTGAGCTTGAATTCTCTCATCTTCTGCAAGTCAGGCTTCTGACCCTTTCTATTAACATTTGCAGTAGCAATATCGCCATTCAAACTGCGATGTACACGACCGTCGCTCATAGGAGTCCCATTACGGTGAACTTCAATACCTGGGTGAAAATTTTTTGAATTGTTAGCCCTATGGTTGTCCCGCCAGGACTCTGACAGGGATCTCTCCAAAACATGACCATTTCTCTTTGCAAAATCCCTAAAAGGGCTGGTTATGCTCCAATCCCACACTCTGCTCCACTGATTTGACTTTTTTCTGCAAACATCTGAAACAGCAATATCTTGACAGGGTTGCTCACCTCGCAACCCTTCATGAAGATCCCCAAAATTGCCATCGGTATGAAAAGAGTTATGATCAGCCAAAATCCCACTATTAGCATTACCCAGATCAGTTGCTACAGAAGATCTTTGAAGATCAGAAGTTGCAGCTTCATCAGGTAAAGTTCCCTTAGTCTTGCTTGAACTGTCTCGTTGCTCTTCAAGACAAGAAAATGAGCACGCCAATGCCTTGCTCATCATTGAACCATCCCATGAATGTCTAGGCTTTTCCCAATTAACCTTGCTTGGATCACGAGAATCCATCCGATTGCGAGAAGTCTGAAGGTTAGGGTTGTCCTCCAAATAAGTGCTTTCAATTCCAGTGCTCAAGCAACTCTCCTGCATTTGGCCTTTCTTGGAAGTGCTTATACTCCGCCATTTCAATCCTTTCATTGGAAGCTTTGAGTGTAACCAAAAAGATGTTCTACGATCCTTCATACTTTCACCTCCTAAGGGCTCAGATTTCTCACCATCAACACTAGTGGACCTTGACGAACAAGCAAATCCAGAAGCTCGAGCTCTGTCATCCAAACCCTTTCTCTCTTGCTCAAAAAGGGCCTCAAGCTGAGCAATCTCCGAAGAATCACCATAACCCACTTTATGACTAGCTGAAGCATGCCCCATCGTCTCCAATTCCTTAAGATCATCCAATTCAAAAAGAGACAACAAGGTCTTCCGCACCCTCACACCACGACTCTTCCTCTCTGAATCAGGAATCGACTCAGATATCTCAAAATTTTCATTTCTAACACCGCCAGAGGGGTTCCTGGTGCTTTCAACAGCAGCAACATTGGACAACCTCTCAACCAAGCAGGTTGAGCAGAAACCTGTGAAAAATTGAGATGGGTGCTTCGCGCACCTAGCAAAGCTCCCAGTTTCCGGATCCATGTAAACAAAACCTTACATCTACCGTTCACGAGCACCGTAGTAACATACAATTTGCAGTCACCAAAAGAAATGAAACCACGGCCAAAAGGATCTTATAACTCACAAGAGATCAATTTATAAAAGCAAATAAACTAGTTGCGCGGGCGCTGCTTTGCACTCATAAGAAAGAATCTTATTTTCAGCAATCCGAGAAAAAATCTATCCTAAAACTGGAAACCAATCAAGCTTCGAGAACGAGAACCGAGCAGAAATGGCGAGCGAAGAAATACACCATACTCAGAGTGAAGAAGCACGAATGGCACCTGACAATCTACAAATATTCGTTTCCAAAATAATGCCTATGCTGAGCACTCACGAACCCTAGAAATTTCTCCGTAATCCTGTAAAGTGAGATTTGCTTGTCAATAACAGGAAAATCCCTGGTTAAATCTCTCACCACCTAGATTTTAGGGAGTCGGTGAAATAAACCTGATAAAGTCAAAAATCGCGAATGGAGACGTCGACCTAACGCCAAGCTGCAGTTATTATTCTATCGAGAGAAATTAGACCGTTGAGTGGGAGAGATTATTATGCGTCGATGCTGCATACATAAGATGAATGATAAGACATCGTATCATGTAATGAACTATGCATTAGGAGATGCGGTGCCTTTTCATTCACCTCCTGATGTTTCCGGCTTCGGTGCGTAATAATTTTTTCATTGGGTGGAGGGCAAATAAATTTTGTTGGTACATTTAGATCAATTAAGATAAATTTATACTAATAGTTTAAATGAGTCAAATCGAGCTCGAGTTATACTTAAGTCAAGCTCGGCTCATCGACTAAGTCGCTAGCTGGAGCATGACTCGAACTCAAATGGCATGCTCGAGATCGGATCGTGGAAAGGCACAAGCCATCTCATGAGGCATAAGTTCTACCTTCTGTGATTTCACATCCATGCTTCCTTCTTCCGCAATTCCACCCTCTGCTTCCGCACCCATAATTACACCTCTTTTGAGGTTTCGCCTTCGGCATTCGATTCGCTCAACGAGTCAAGCAGCGTATCAATCAAACTCGAGCTTGATTATCCAATGAACCCATAAATCTACTCAAGATTAGGGCTGCAAGCGAACCAAACGTTCGACGAACTACTCGTTGTTCGGTTCGATTAAAGCTCGTTCATGATCGTTTAATTAACTAACAAACAAACTTGAACAATATTTTAAATACTCGATTCTTAAATAAACAAGCTTGAACACTAATGTCACGACCCGACCCGAGACGAGACGGATCCCGCCCGCGCCGGATCGCGACGGAGAATAGCTAACCAGGATCTGGCTTTGGATTAGGTTACTGAACTGATCTTCCAAATTCTTAACTCAACAGAAGCACACAGAACAACAGAGCTACTAAAAACATCAAATGCAGCGGAACAAAACATCTATCTTTTCATTTCCTCAAAATAATCATCTACAGAACAGTACATGGCTTTCAACAGAAAGAAAGACAGAACAGGAAAGCCATGACTGTACAAAAATCAAAAGTACAAAAGTACCTAATCTGATCAGACTCCGAAATCTAATCCTGGACCTCCTTGCCCTTCCCAGAACCTGAAAACCACCAGAAAGCAAGGGTGAGCTCAACAGCTCAGCAAAGCAACAAACCACCAATCTAAATCCTCAGAAAACAAAACCAAACTTATCAGACAGAAATCAGATCAGAAGTCGGAACAGAATCGGAAATCAAAACTTACGGACAGATATCAAATCACATCAGAGTCGTACAGATCGTATCAGAACAGAACAAATCAACAGAGTCAGAAACAGAAATCAGAATCGTACGGATCATATCATGTCATAATCACAATTTCGTACAGAACAGAACAGATACAGAAAATAGTACAGATACAGATAGCTAAATGCCCTGACACTGACGGAATCTCTACGGATTCCGGCCCCTTATGCCTCCCTTCCCAGACACTGACTGAATCTCATAGGATCCAGGCCCCTTATGTCTCCCTTTGTGCTCACGGCACCAAAACAGATGTGCTTATAGCACCAAAACAGAATTCATCGGATCCGGAACAAAACAGATATCAGATTTCAGATTGAGCTCATTTCAGATTTCCCGTTTCACTAACTGAATCTCATAGGATCCAGGCCCCTTATAACTCCCTTTGTATAGCTTATACACATAGCATTTCAATTCAGAATAAATACGGACAATTCAGAAATTACCCAAAAATCGGGCAGCACAACGGCAGTATACGGAATTTACACAAAAATTCCTGCAAAGAAAATTTACCGAATTCGCACAGAATACAGATATCAACATTTCAGAATCTTTATTCTACTGCACAGATAAATTCCAATTTCACAGAAAAATCCGGTCGACTAAAAACACAGTCGAATCAAAAATACCCGGACGAAAATCTTCAGAAAATAACCAAAATGTGCACACTCGGCACGTCAACAATATACAGAAAGTTACGCGGTAAAAACTGAACCGATCAAAAGATACGGACGAAAATCGCTAACGGAAACAAAATCCGGACAGAATATACCGCCAAACACGACGGAACTGAAAATTGAGAAAGGTAGAATGTGCCTTACCTCGTGCACAGCAATTTCCTCAACAGTCTCCTCGGACGAAAACAGCTCGGCGTCGCCCGAAAATCCGCTTTTCCACTTTTTCCTTCGTTTTTCTCTCTCCTCAGCTTTTTCTCTCTCTTCAAAATATCTCATTTCTATATAAATCCAGACTGATCGTCCCGGACGATCGAGCTTCGTACCGGACGATCCATGAAGAGAGGAATTTCGTCCAGACGACAAATCACATATCGTCCCTGGCGAAGGGTTCACGGGAGAATTTTCGTCCAGACGATCCAATTTTCGTCCCGACGAATTATACAACCAAAACTGATTTTCTGCACAACCTGTACCGATCGTCCCGGACGATCCAACTTCGTCCCGGACGAACCTGGAGCAAAAACTGATATTACAATCTCCCCAACTCAGAAAAATGTCGTCCTCGACATTATCCAGTCCAAACGCAGTCAAAACAAGTACGGGTACGACCGTCTCATATCAGACTCCTTCTCCCAAGTTGCTTCCCGTGCAGTCCGGTGCTTCCACTGGACTTTAACCATCGGAATCTCTTTATTTCTTAACTTTCGGACGTCGTACGCCAAAATAAGCTCTGGCTCTTCCTTGTACGCCAGATTCTCCTGAATCTCCACTTCATCAGCAGACAACTTCTTCCCAGAGTCTGAAACCCACTTCCTCAGAGTGGATACGTGAAACACATTATGCACATCCGGCATAGATTCAGAAAGCAATAACTTGTAAGCAGCTTTTCCAATTCTTTCCAAAACTTCAAAAGGTCCAACATACCTTGGACTAAGCTTGCTTACCTGACCAAATCTGCTCACACCTTTCATCGGGCTGACTTTGACGTACACAAAGTCACCGACCTGAAACTCAACAAATCTGTGCTTCTGATTGTAATACTTCTGCTGACGATCTTGAGCGGCTTTCAATCTTTCTCTTATCAAAATGATCTTCTGAGCAGTTTCATCAGCAAAAGTAGCCCCCAAAGCCTGTCTATCTCCGAAGGAGGTCGGAGTCAAAGGAGTACGACACTTCCTGCCATACAAAGCCTCGTACGGTGCCATACCGATACTGGACTGAAAACTGTTGTTATAGGCAAACTCAATCAGCGGAATATGATCTTCCCAGCTTCCGCTAAAGTCCAGAACACAAAGCCTCAACAGATCTTCCAGTACCTGAATCGTCCTCTCAGACTGTCCGTCGGTCTGAGGATGAAAGGCTGTACTGAAATGCAGTTTCGTACCCAAGCCTTGCTGAATGCCTTTCCAAAGTCTGGAAGTAAAACGTCCATCTCGATCAGATACGATCACACGAGGCACACCGTGCAATCTGACTATTTCCTTCACATAAATCTGTGCCAAGCGATCAACTGAATCCGTCTGTCTGATCGGAAGAAAATGGGCTGACTTGGTCAATCGATCTACAACCACCCAAATGGCATCATGTCCTTGTCTAGATCGAGGAAAACCCATCGCAAAATCCATCGTTACCTCCTCCCATTTCCACTCAGGGATAGGCAACGACTGCAACAGTCCACCTGGTCGCTGATGCTCTGCCTTCACCAACTGACAGGCTTCGCATCTCGACACAAACTCTGCCACATCCTTCTTCATCCCAGGCCACCAAAACAAAAGCTTCATGTCAGCATACATCTTACCACTGCCTGGATGAACAGTGTAGCCAGAATGATGAGATTCACACAGAATCTCCTGCCTCAAGTCTCCAGACACAGGTACCCAAAACCTGTTCTTACAGAAAATAACACCAGAATCAGAAATTCGAAGTTCAGGAGTCTTACCAGATCCAATCTGAGCTATCAACTTCGAATAATCAGAATCTGACTTCTGGGCTTCTTGAATCCGTGCTTCCAAAGAAGACTGAATACTCATCTGAGCCAACTCCAAATCACTGGAGGAAACCACCTCCAACTGCAATCTCTCCAAATCACGAATCAGAAAGTCATCACAGGTAAGCTGAATACCTGAGAATCCAGAAGACTTCCTGCTCAGAGCGTCCGCTACCACATTCGCCTTCCCAGGCTGATACTGAATAGTCAAATCGTAGTCCTTGATCAACTCGAGCCACCTCCTCTGTCTCAGATTCAGATCCTTCTGAGTAAAAATGTACTTCAGGCTCTTATGATCAGTAAAGATCTCACATCTGACGCCATACAGGTAATGACGCCAAATCTTCAAAGCAAAAACAACTGCAGCTAACTCCAGATCATGCGTCGGGTAATTCTTCTCATGTGGCTTTAACTGTCTCGAAGCATAAGCAATTACCTGACCATGCTGCATCAGAACACAACCCAATCCTTTCAGTGAAGCATCACTGAACACCTGAAAACCCTCCGTACCTGACGGAAGTGCCAACACTGGAGCTGAAGTCAAACACTCCTTCAATCTCTGAAAACTAGCTTCACACTCCGGTGTCCAAACAAAAGGTACTGACTTCTGAGTCAGTCTCGTCAGAGGAGTCGAAATCTGTGAAAATCCTTTCACAAACTTCCTATAATACCCGGCCATGCCCAAGAAACTACGTACCTCAAATACCGTAGTCGGCCTTGGCCAATCAGCAACAGCCTGAATCTTCTGGGGATCTACAGAAATGCCTTCTCCGCTAACCACATGCCCCAGAAAAGAAATGCTCTTCAGCCAGAACTCACACTTAGAGAACTTGGCATACAGCTGATGCCTCCTCAAAGTCTCCAACACAATCCTCAAATGTCTGGCATGATCATCCTCAGATGCAGAATATACCAGAATATCGTCAATGAAGACGATCACAAACTGATCCAAATATTCCCTGAATACTCGGTTCATCAGATCCATGAAAATCGCAGGCGCATTGGTTACCCCAAAAGGCATAACCAAAAACTCGTAGTGCCCGTACCGAGTACTGAAAGCAGTCTTCACCACATCAGCTTCCTTCACCTTCACCTGATAGTATCCGGATCTCAAATCAATCTTCGAAAATACCGAAGATCCGGAAAGCTGATCAAACAAGTCGTCAATCCGAGGCAAAGGGTACTTATTCTTGATCGTGACCTTGTTCAAATCTCTGTAATCAATACACATACGGAGTGTACCGTCCTTCTTCTTCACAAATAATACAGGTGCTCCCCAGGGCGAAACACTAGGACGTACAAAACCTCTGTCAACCAACTCCTGAAGCTGAACTTTCAACTCAGAAAGTTCTTTCGGTGCCATCCTGTACGGAGCTTTCGATATCGGAGCGGTACCCGGAAAAACATCGATAGAGAACTCCACATCTCTATCCGGAGGTAAACCAACCAACTCCTCAGGAAAAACATCAGCAAACTCCCGTACCACAGGGATCTCAGAAACAGAACCAACCTCCAGGTTCAGATCCCGCACCGAAGCCAATAATACCGGACATCCTTTCTTCCACATTCTGCTTACCTCCAACACAGAAACCAGACTGGAGAGAACACCTCGTAATCCCTGAAATACAACTCTCTCTCCAGCCATAAGCAAACTCACTTGCTTCTTCAGACAGTCTATCTGGGCCTCATACTGACTCAGCCAATCCATGCCCAGAATCACATCATACGACGAAATCGGCAATCGAATCAAACTCGATTTCCACTTCTTGCCAGAAATCTCGATCTCACACAAACAAAACTGTCGAGCAATCAATGGATTCCCAGCCGGTAAAATCACAGACAAAGAAACCGGTAAAACCATTGAATCCAAATGTAAAATCTCAAAACAATGCTCGGACAGAAAAGAATGACTCGCTCCAGAGTCAAACAAAACACGACAGGGCTGATCAGAAATGTAAACCGTACCTGTCACAACATCCGGAGCATCACGAGCCTCCTGCTGACTCAGACTGTAAACTCGTGGCTGAACTGGAACAGGAGCTGAAGCGACAGAACTACTCTGCTCCCTCTGAATCGTAGGTGGTCTCCGTGGTGCAGAACTAGAACCACCACCTCTACCAGCAAATCCCTCAGGGCGTGGAGGAACAGTCCTCGGTCTTCCTGCTGCTGAACCAACAGGTCTGACAAAGCCCTCAGATCGCTGCTCAGAACGCTGATCAAATCCCATCTGCGGACATTCTGCAATCCTATGTCCCGGCTGACCACATCGAAAGCACAGACCAGCCATCCTGTAGCACTGGCCATGGTGTCGCCGTCCACAACTCTGGCACACAGGTGCCGTACTGACAGATCCAGAACTAGTCGTACTGGTAGCAGTACCAGACGATCCTCCGCTCTTCCTGGAATCTCCAGATCCAGATCCAGGAACAAATCTCCTCTTCCCAGAGGAACCACTGCCAGATGTCTCTCCTCCAAACCTCTTCCTACTCGCAGTCCACCGCTGCTGAGTAGCCGTCATGTCATTCTCAATCAGACGAGCTCGCTCCACAAGCTCAGAGAAATCGGTGATCCGAAACGGTATCAGGGGCTGCCTCAAAGTATCTCGCAATCCCCTCAGAAATCTGTAGCACCTCTCAGCAGACGTGCTAACCAGCTGCGGAGCGTACCTGGCTAATGCAGTAAACTCAGCCTCGTACTGCATCACCGTCTTGCTCCCCTGAACAAGTCTCAGAAAACTCTCCTGCATCTGCTGTCGTGCAGAAGGGGGAACAAACCAGTCTCGAAATACTTCGGTGAACTCCTCCCAAGTAATCAAAGAGTTCAGTCTGCCCTGAAATCTGGCTGCTTGCTGGCCATCCCACCAGTGCTCAGCCTCTCCGTCCAACAGAAAAACAGCTAACGGAACTTTCCTGTCTGCAGGACACTGCATCCCGTCAAAAGTCTTCTCCAATCTCCTCAGCCACTCCTCGGCTGCTCTGGGCTCAACAGCGCCCTCAAACCTCGGGGGTTTCAACCTCAGAAATAACTGCAGGTGTCGATCAATGTCCTCAGATCTAACAGTCGAAGCTCTGCTCTGAGTCTCGCTCATCATCTGAGCAACAAGTGAAGCAAACTGTGAAAGCGTATCAGCACCGACCACTGGGGCTGTACTCCCCACTGGTGCTGCCTGATCGTCACTCTGACCGTCTGTCATGTCTGGGTCTGGCTGATCCATACAGAAAAATCCAGAAAATCCGGAAAACTATCACAAAACAACACAAAATAACACAATAAAAAGCCAAACGACCCAAAACTACCTCCCAGACAGACGCACTGATCACTTCCTAGAGCTCTGTTTTACAATCCAACCTGTTTCCAAAACCAGTGCTCTGATACCAAAAAAAAAAGCTTGTCACGACCCGACCCGAGACGAGACGGATCCCGCCCGCGCCGGATCGCGACGGAGAATAGCTAACCAGGATCTGGCTTTGGATTAGGTTACTGAACTGATCTTCCAAATTCTTAACTCAACAGAAGCACACAGAACAACAGAGCTACTAAAAACATCAAATGCAGCGGAACAAAACATCTATCTTTTCATTTCCTCAAAATAATCATCTACAGAACAGTACATGGCTTTCAACAGAAAGAAAGACAGAATAGGAAAGCCATGACTGTACAAAAATCAAAAGTACAAAAGTACCTAATCTGATCAGACTCCGAAATCTAATCCTGGACCTCCTTGCCCTTCCCAGAACCTGAAAACCACCAGAAAGCAAGGGTGAGCTCAACAGCTCAGCAAAGCAACAAACCACCAATCTAAATCCTCAGAAAACAAAACCAAACTTATCAGACAGAAATCAGATCAGAAGTCGGAACAGAATCGGAAATCAAAACTTACGGACAGATATCAAATCACATCAGAGTCGTACAGATCGTATCAGAACAGAACAAATCAACAGAGTCAGAAACAGAAATCAGAATCGTACGGATCATATCATGTCATAATCACAATTTCGTACAGAACAGAACAGATACAGAAAATAGTACAGATACAGATAGCTAAATGCCCTGACACTGACGGAATCTCTACGGATTCCGGCCCCTTATGCCTCCCTTCCCAGACACTGACTGAATCTCATAGGATCCAGGCCCCTTATGTCTCCCTTTGTGCTCACGGCACCAAAACAGATGTGCTTATAGCACCAAAACAGAATTCATCGGATCCGGAACAAAACAGATATCAGATTTCAGATTGAGCTCATTTCAGATTTCCCGTTTCACTAACTGAATCTCATAGGATCCAGGCCCCTTATAACTCCCTTTGTATAGCTTATACACATAGCATTTCAATTCAGAATAAATACGGACAATTCAGAAATTACCCAAAAATCGGGCAGCACAACGGCAGTATACGGAATTTACACAAAAATTCCTGCAAAGAAAATTTACCGAATTCGCACAGAATACAGATATCAACATTTCAGAATCTTTATTCTACTGCACAGATAAATTCCAATTTCACAGAAAAATCCGGTCGACTAAAAACACAGTCGAATCAAAAATACCCGGACGAAAATCTTCAGAAAATAACCAAAATGTGCACACTCGGCACGTCAACAATATACAGAAAGTTACGCGGTAAAAACTGAACCGATCAAAAGATACGGACGAAAATCGCTAACGGAAACAAAATCCGGACAGAATATACCGCCAAACACGACGGAACTGAAAATTGAGAAAGGTAGAATGTGCCTTACCTCGTGCACAGCAATTTCCTCAACAGTCTCCTCGGACGAAAACAGCTCGGCGTCGCCCGAAAATCCGCTTTTCCACTTTTTCCTTCGTTTTTCTCTCTCCTCAGCTTTTTCTCTCTCTTCAAAATATCTCATTTCTATATAAATCCAGACTGATCGTCCCGGACGATCGAGCTTCGTACCGGACGATCCATGAAGAGAGGAATTTCGTCCAGACGACAAATCACATATCGTCCCTGGCGAAGGGTTCACGGGAGAATTTTCGTCCAGACGATCCAATTTTCGTCCCGACGAATTATACAACCAAAACTGATTTTCTGCACAACCTGTACCGATCGTCCCGGACGATCCAACTTCGTCCCGGACGAACCTGGAGCAAAAACTGATATTACAACTAATGCGTTCAGCTCGTTTATGTTCGCGAACAACATCAGTTGATGTTCATGAACAAGCTCGATAAAAAGCTCGATTCGAGTTCGATTAAATATAAAAACTTTAATTATACCATAATATAATATAATTATTTTTTATTAATAAATTTTAAAGTAATAAAATATTATAACATATGTTCATATAAATTAATCATATTTTCATTTTAAATATACAACTGCTTTTATTTTAGAAATTTCATTTCATGAACAAGAAATATTTCATATTTGTCCATGTTTGTTAGATTGTTTGTTTAGAATGTTCATGAACAAATTTAATGTTTGCTTGTTCAATAGATTATTTGCGAGATATGTTCACGAACATAGCTCGTTTAAAGCTCGATAAGCACTAAACAAACGAAGATGAACCAAACATGAACCAAATATGAACACCCTTAAATTAAACGAACCAAACATGAACACAAATAATAAAGCTCGAAACAAACACGAACCAAACATGAACGAGCTAATGTTAAACAAACACAAACATGAACACTCACATACTCGGCTCGGCTCGGCTCGTTTGCAGCCCTACTCAAGATTGAGCTCGAAACTCCTTAAGCTCAGCTCGTGAGCTCGTTATCGAGTCGAGCACGAGCAGGCTAGTGAGTCGGCTGGACTCACTTGCACCCCTACACATATCATATAAGCAAGACTTGAACCCAAATTCTATTGATTTATAACCAAAGCTCAAAATCAATAGATATGGGAAGATGAGCCGGGTGGGCAATAAATTAAATCAGAATAATATTATGAAGGGAAATCACATTACTTGAGATCAACCTGGTAGGCTTCTGGTGGCCACATCACATGTCCATTGATAGAGGAATCTTCCATGGAGACGTTAAAAAGGCCTACCACTGTCGGGCAACTGTGGTTGGTTAGATTGCTTATATTAGGTCGCATTAATAATTTATTTGTCATGCTTCTCTTTTTCTCATTAATAAATGTATAAAAAAATTCAATTTAATAATTTTGTTTTCAAAAGATAGATAATATAATAACATTGAAAGGGGACCATTTCTTATTTAACAATCAATTCTTGTTTATTTATGGAAACCTCAAAATATTTCAATTTATTCATCAAATTAACATTCAAATATGTAATTCACAATAAAATTGTTAAGGCTTATTTTTTTTTTCTTATTTTTAATGAATTTTCATAATTTTGATTTTGCACCTTTAAATTTGAGAATTAAGAAGTTTTTTTTTTTTAATTTGAAGAAAATATTACATTTATGCCTCCAAAAAAAATCAGGAGATAACACCATATTAATTTCGATTTTAGCAAATGCATATTTGAATTGAACATATCGATAAGGTGAATAGAGATGAATATATTAACACTACAAAATGATACGATCTGAGCATAAATCAAGCACTTGAAGTTTATTTGTAATTTTTTATACTTAAATTGAAAGTCCAATTAAGGAAAAATTATTATGTGCGGATATCAGATGTTGTCGGGAGGTAAATTAGAGCACGTCACGTCACTCATTTGATATGTACCCGATGTGTACTGAGTGACGTGTCCCGCTCTGATTCGCCTCCAGACGGTCCACACAGAATAATTTCTCCCAATTAAGGGGCGGAGTCAGAAATATTTATAAGTGAAAGCACAAATTGATGATTTCTAAAATACTTTATTTTTTTAAGTGGTTTTTTTCTCTTTTATATATATAGAAATTATAAAAAAAGTTTATAAATTTATTAATAATTGAAATTTAAAAAATAAAAAGCTTATGAGTAAATTACTTTGTGATCTATTGGATAAGGTTGTTTGACGGAGCCAAAAGTGTTATGTTCGATATCTAATAGTTAATTTGCATTGTTTTTTTTTTTAAATTTAAAATCAACTATTAGGTAGGTTTAAGGTGCCGTGTGATGAGTATAATGGGTTATTTTGTAATTTTTAGCTTTTAAAATAAATTTTTATGTAATTAATAATTATTATGTGATGGGGTAATGGAGGATCGTGCACCCAAGGCCCCCGCCATTGCTCCGCTCCTGGGTTCAAATAAGATTTAAATATTGCATGCTTATAGTTAAATAAAGAAGCTTCTTATATGTCAAGTTAGGATGAAATTATTACGTGCGGTCATCGGACGCCGTCCAGATGCGAATCAGGATGCACAACATCATCTTTTTGTGTACCGGGATGATGTGACGTGTCTTGATTTATCTCTGAACGGTACGGTGACCGCACGTAATAATTTCTCCAATGATTATTTTTAATTTTATTAACCTGTTTTTAATAATTATTTTTTTGATTAGATCCTATTTTTCTTGTAATATTTATAGGAGCATATATATCTCTTTCAATAAAATTGTCTTTTGAAAAATCTTGGAACTTTTAGTTTTTGCAGAAAAATCTCCGCACTTTTCAAAAAGAGAAGTAGACAATTAATGAGCACACGAGGAGCACATAAGTCAATATCCTCCAGATTTGTTCAATCCGCGAAGATACGGACAAGCACAGACGTGCGCGATTCAATCACGCAATGCTGCATATATATATATATATATATATATATATATATATATATATATATATATATATATATATATATATATATATATCTTTTTTGAAGAATTAGGTGCAGAGCCAAATTCCATTAACTATAATATATAATTGCAAAAAATTAGAAGATAAAAACAACCTAAAATATACGAGAATATCTTAAGCCTTTCAATTACAATGAAGGTTGATATATCATCAAAAAATTATCTTGATGGTATTAGCCATACACATGTGGCAGTCAGTGACTGGTCCACTCATTCTGTATTAGCCAGAACATTTTGTATTTCACTTATAAATACTGTAACTGTTACAAGAAATCTTTAATGAAAATTAGTCTTTACTTTCATCTTCCTTCTTCCTCTCTGTTCCCGTTTATCCATATGGTATCAGAAGTCCGGCATTGATCCTCCAGTCATGCCAAACTCAACGGCGGCCTCCTCCTCCGCCGATCAGACCGTTTCTCCCCTCACAACAGCTGAGTTCTTCAATCCTCAAATTCCCTCATCTCTTAAATTTCTCATGAGCAATGTCAAACATGTCATTGCTCAACCCCTTACGGCGGACAACCATGCTCTGTGGAGGGCTCAAATTCTCAAACTCTTCCGTGCAAATGGCTACGAAGGTTTCTTGACCGGTCTCACCAAATGCCCGGCTCAAGAATCTTCCATCAGCTCCTCGCCGGCGACGCAGCAATCCCCACATAACACCTGGATCTTGATTGATCAAAACCTTGCTGCTGCGTTATATTCTGTTATCTCGCCTGCAATCCTACCCTACGTGCTCTCGGCGGAACACTGCAGTGAAATCTGGGCGATTCTGGATCACCGTCTTCAATCCTCCACTAGATCTAGGATCAGTCAGATCAAGAACGAACTGTATGTTCTGTCCATGAAAGATAAAACTATGAGCCAGTATCTTCTTGACGTAAAATCCAAAGTTGATGCCCTTGCCGCTGCCGGATCCCATCTAGATGCGGAAGAAGTGATTCATTACACTCTTAATGGACTACCCAGCACATACCAAGCTTTCAAGACTGCTATCTGCACAAAATCTCCGACCCGTTACCTTAGACGAACTCTATACACTTCTCTGCAGCGAAGTGCTAAATCTGGCTCACGAAACCGCCAAAGAACTACAATCTTTACAACTATCAGGTCACTCTACAGCCCTTACAGCCACTAGGGGGCTAGGCCGATGGAGCACGAATCACTAGGAAAAATCAAGCCGAAAATTTCAAAAATTAAATCCGGGATCACCTGAACTCAGAATTCAGCAAACTTACAGTCAAACTGAGCATCTCGGAAATAAGAACCTAACAACATCAAATTCGACTCAATTCGAGCCAAAATGAGTTCAAATCAAGGACCCGAAGTGATGTTGAAAATTTTGAACCAGAATTTGAGTTACCAAACGGTTTTTAAACATAACGTGCTTATAGTCGAATTGAGAGGCTCGACGAGACGAATCCATCGAGCCTAAGATCGCTGAATTCCGAAATCATTAAGATCTTCAAATGTCCGATGAACGGTACACGATCAAGGGATTCAATATCAACCATCCATCCAACCACTCTCTATTTACCCATGATCTCTCATCTATTTATGAGTCATGCCACTACATAAATATATAAATAGACCCCTCATTTCTCTTGAGAAGCGACCTCGGAAGCAAGAAGAAGAGAAGAAACTCCTCCTCGACCATCGCCGCTAGAATTCTGCCGAAGCAACGTCGGAATTCTGCTCAAGCGACGCCAGAATTCTTCATGATATTCAAGTGACGTTGAAACTCCGCCCAATTTTCAAGTGACACCAGAATTATAAATGACTATGAATTCAACTCGAATACATAACTTGTCACGACCCGGCCCGATTAGCTCGCAAGTGCGAGGCGGAAACGGAGATCGGACGGATAAGAGACCAATCAACAAAACATTACATAGAATTTTCCATAAAGAATTTAGCAAAACTAAGCACATCTCCAATACATGTATGAAAGAGCCACTATGAATTCAAGTAAAAAAAAAAGATTTCTTTTCTATTACATTGACTTTCCAAAAGAGAGGTTTACACAAGAGTTCTTTCTATAACCTGAATCTCTAATCACCATATAACTCTTCAAAAATCTATACATACCTCTATCTCTCTACAAAAATAACAAAATAACAAAAGAACCTGCCGCCCGTCGTCTCCCTACGACGGTAAGTGCGCGGAGGTTGGTCAGCCATCTAATCCTTTCTAGTTCTTCCTGAAAAGTATTCCCATAACGAGGGTGAGTCTTAAACTCAATAGGCAAATGCTTTACCAAATAAAATTTAGAGAAAACAATGTGAATGAGATAAACATGAATGAAAATACTATAGGTAAAAAGAACATTGAACCAATCATAAATTTAAATAGTATGCCTCAATGTGACCCATTAAACCTTTTCCTTAAATGAGCTTATGATCCATCACTTATCATAACGCATGAAATGCTTTTCTTGAATCATGAAATTTTGCATATGCATAAAGTAACATATATCTATAATCACCCGTCTCAGAGGTATCCTTTTTGTACTGATCAGGTACAACATTATTGGCCATTCCTTTTCCATTTGGTTCATAAGAACCACCTTTACCAATGCTCATAGGAGCATCCCTTTACCAATGCTCAGAAGAGCATCCCTTTACCAAAGATACCTCCGCATCAACAAGCACATACATTCATTCTTTAATTACTCATAAGGAGATTCTTATTCATGCATATGGTCAACTATCTCCTAATGTGCTATATGGTTTCATGATAGCAAGAAGAAAGAAAAGAGTCAAAAGCAACCATGATTCATCACTTTAGAAAGAACGAATGCATTAAATACTTTTACATAAAAGATGAACTTGCAATGTGAGTTAGCGCATGAGTAAAGGCTTATGTGTGGTAACAAGTATAAGCTCAAATGTCTCTAAACCATTTCCAAAGGAGTTCTTAACAATTAAGCAATCATGGAAACATAAACATGATACTTAAAGCATAAAAGAATATATAAGCAATGTGATTGGAAGAACGCTAGAGCTTGCATAATAATGTAAAACATGCTTTGGAGGAAAATAAATGCATTTTCTTCTAATTTTTAAAGGCATTACATTTACCTACCTCAAAGGAACGTGATTCGCCAAGAATCCTTACAAACTTCTCTTCCCCAATTGTCCAACACCTAAAAGAAACATACACATCAACCCCTACACGCATTACACGTTCCAAATAAACCTTAGACAAAGCATGTAGTTAAATTAACACATCAAGCATTGGTTTTTCTATAAAGCCCCTCACATTCTCTCTCAATTAAAGTTTAGTCAACATTCCTAAGATCTTTAAGCATGCAACACCTTTCCTACTCTCACATTGTAAATAAAATATATGTAATTTTCGGAATTTAATAAATCCAAAATTAGAAAATCTTGTATTTCAAACAAAATCCATAAGGTGGCCTCTAAAATCCTCCCAAACCCTAATAAAAACCATAAGGATCAAAAATTCCTTCATTAGAGAGAAACCCTAAACTCCTAAACTCAAAATTTTTGCTTAAACCCTATAATATCTTCACATAAGAACTTCCCCATACCCTTAAAAAGATCTTTTGTGAAGGCATTTTCCAAGAAGATAAATTTTAAGCAAAACCCTAATTTTAAAAATCCATATTTTCAAGAAATCAACTAGCATTAAGGTTTAGAAACATCCTCTCAACCTTCCCTAAACTTTTCTCAAAGGAATCCTAAAGAAAACTCAAGTTTCCCTAAAACCCTAATTTCATTCTTTTAGAGAAAACTCAAGGAAGAGGAAAGGAAACACTAGTAAACTACTTACCTTAGCCTTCCCTACAAGTTCCCTTCAATTTCTCTCGAGAATCGTCGCCGGAAACCACCCCTAGGAAAGTCGGCGTCGCCTCCTTCCCGCGACCTCCCCCTCTCCTCTCGTGTTCGGTCCGCAAGCGTGAATGGGGGACCGAAATATTTCGGTCCCCTATTTAGAGTGGAGGTCTCATACTAAAAAGCCCAAAGTCCTAATTACCCTCACTTAAACATCCTCTCTACTCAAAAGGCATGAGGGGTAAAGTTGTCATTAAAAACTTTCCGGAAATTTTAACTCCTAAAATACTTAAAATCTGATATGGGTTCTATACATCAAAACGATCAGAATTTTACGCTTTAATTTATAAAATTATTCCCGTCGAAATCCGACAACTTCGAATTTTCTACTTAAAACTCGTCGCGACGCTTTGAAAAGCGTGCGAGGTTTAAAACGACGTTTTCGGGTTTTCACAATCTTCCCTCCTAATAAAAATTTCGTCCTCGAAATTTAAGACAAGCTTAAGAAATCGTACCTTAGTCAAATAGCTGAGGGTAGCTTTCCCTCATCTCTGATTCCTTCTCCCAAGTATCATCTTTCTCAGTTCCATGCTTCCACATGACTTTAACATAAGGAATCTCTCTACTACGAAGCTTCTTAACATCATAATCTATGATCTTTTCAGGCTCCTCTACAAAAGTCAGATCTGGTTGGATATCTATAGCTTCAGTACTGATCTTCTGAGCTTCATCTGCAATGTATTTCCTCAAAGAAGATATGTGGAATACATTATGTACTCCACTCAAATGGGATGGCAAAATCAATCTGTAAGCTACACTGCCAATTCTCTCTGAAATTTCAAATGGACCAACATACCTTGGACTTAGTTTCCCAACTTTGCCAAATCTCTTCACACCTTTCATAGGACTTACCTTGAGGAAAACAAACTCTCCAACATTGAACTCCACAGATCTATGTTTGGCATCATAATACTTCTTCTGTCTGTCCTGTACAGTCTTCAATCTATCACGAATCAGCCTTATCTTTTCAGTAGCATCATCTACTAAATCAGCTCCAATGATCTTTCTTTCTCCTGCCTCGGCCCAACATAAAGGAGTTCTACACCTCCTTCCATACAAAGCTTCATAGGGTGCCATACCTATACTTGCTTGGAAGCTATTGTTGTAAGCAAATTCAATCAGTGGAATGTGTGTCTCCCATTTGCCACCAAAATCAAGAACACATAATCTGAGTAGATCTTCTAAGGTCTGAATAGTTCTCTCTGACTGACCATCTGTTTGAGGGTGAAAGGCTGTACTGAAAGTGAGTCTGGTGCCCATTGTCTCCTGAACTTTCCTCCACAATCTAGAGGTGAATCTCCCATCTCTATCTGAAACTATTGATCTAGGTACACCATGAAGTCTAACAATCTCATTAACATAAATACTTGCCAATTTCTCCACAGCATCAGATTGCTTGATAGGCAAGAAGTGTGCTGACTTGGTCAATCTATCAATGATCACCCATAAAGCATCATGACCAGTTCTGGATCTAGGCAATCCAACCACAAAATCCATGGCTATGTCTTCCCACTTCCATTCTGGTATAGGTAAAGGCTGCAATAAACCTCCTGGCTTTTGATGTTCCACCTTTACCATCTGACAAATTGTACATCTAGCCACAAATTCTGCTACACCTCTTTTCATTCCTGGCCACCAAAAGTATTCCTTCAAATCTTGATACATCTTGTTACTTCCTGGGTGAATTGTATAACTTGAACAATGTGCTTCCTGAAGAATGTCCTTCCTCAAATCTCCAACATCAGGGATGCAAATTCTGCCTTTATACCGTAGTAACTCCTCTTCATCAAGCTCAAATTCCTCTACATGACCAACCTTCACCAAATTCAAGACTTTCTCAAATTCTGCATCTTGAGGCAATGATTCCCTTATCCTATTCTTCAAGGTGGACTGAATGATCATCTGATTCAAAGCAACAAACTCTGCATCATTGGACTGAACTACAGAAATCTCTAACTTCTCCAAGTCTCTAATCAATTCAAGCTGTTGTGTAATCATCCAACTGGCACTGGAAGTCTTCCTGCTTAAAGCATCTGCTACAACATTTGCCTTGCCTGGATGATACTGGATATCCAAATCGTAGTCCTTGATAAGCTCCAACCATCTCCTTTGCCTCAAATTCAACTCTTTCTGAGTGAAGATGTATTTCAAACTTTGATGATCAGTGAATACTTCACACTTCACCCCATACAAATAATGTCTCCATATCTTCAGGGCAAAAACCACTGCCGCTAACTCCAAATCATGGGTTGGATAGTTTCTTTCATGGTTCTTCAGTTGCCTTGAAGCATAGGCAATGACCCTTCCGCTTTGCATCAATACACAACCCAACCCTTTGTGAGAGGCATCACTATAAAGCTGAAAACCATCCGTCCCTGACGGAATGGTAAGCACTGGAGCAGTCACCAAACATTGCTTCAACCTTTGAAAAGCCTCATCACGTTGATCTGACCATACAAACTTCACTGCCTTCTGGGTCAATCTAGACAAGGGCATAGCTATACGAGAAAACCCCTCAACAAACCTTCTGTAATAACCAGCTAAACCCAAAAAGCTCCTGATCTCCGTCACAGTAGTGGGTCGTGGCCAATCTGCTATAGCTCGCACCTTGTGCTGATCCACAGAGATCTCTCCATTGCTAATCACATGACCCAAAAAGTGTACACTCTTCAACCAAAATTCACATTTGGAGAACTTAGCATACAATTCATTTCCCTTCAATGCATTTAACACCATTCTCAAGTGATTTGCATGAAGCTCTTCATTTGGGGAGTACACTAGAATGTCATCAATGAATACTATAACAAATAGATCCATAAAGGGTTTGAAGATTCTGTTCATAAGATCCATAAACACTGCAGGGGCATTTGTAAGTCCAAATGGCATCACCACAAATTCATAATGCCCATATCTAGTGTTGAATGCTGTCTTTGCTATGTCCTCTTCTCTGATCTTAAGCTGATAGTATCCTGATCTCAAATCTATCTTAGAGAACACAGAGGCACCCTCCAACTGATCAAACAAATCATCTATTCTTGGAAGAGGATATTTATTCTTTATAGTCAACTTGTTCAACTCTCTGTAGTCTATGCAAAGCCTTAGACTTCCGTCCTTCTTTTTCACAAAGAGCACAGGAGCACCCCAAGGCGAAGTGCTAGGCCTGATAAATCCTTTACTAAGCAATTCCTCCAATTGATCTTTCAGTTCCTTCAGTTCTTTTATGGCCATCCTATAAGGGGCTTTAGCAACAGGATCTGCTCCACTAACCAGTTCAATAGTAAAATCAATCTCCCTGCTTGGAGGTAAGACAGGTAAATCATCAGCAAACACTTCTGGATACTCTTGCACAACAGGTATCTCTTCTAACCTCCTCTCTTCTTTCTTTTCCTCCTTAACATAAGCTAGAAAGCCTTCATTACCCTTCCTCAATAATTTGTAAGCCACCAACGAAGAGACTATCATGGAAGTTAGGCCTCTTTCCCCTACAAACTTGAATTCTTTCTCCCCTGGCATACCGAATTTAAGTTCTTTCTTATTACAGTCTATGGTCACAAAGTGACTAGACAACCAATCCATCCCTAGGATCATATCAAACTCCGTTAAGGGCAATAACATAGGGTCTGCACCAAGACTTCTATCACACACAATCAACTCCACATGACACCCTTTGTTGGTTTCCAGCTGACTCCCATTAGGCATCAAAACTGATAAGGGTTTGGGCATACTTGAAGAAGACAAACCAACAGATTTAACAAATCCCTCAGAAATAAAAGAACATGATGCTCCCGTATCAAACAACACCTTAACAGGCTTGTTACAAACAAATATTGTTCCTAAATACCATGCATATAACATAACATAAAGCTCGTTTTACTCAAAAAGCATAAAGGAATTCATTGACATTAAATAAAGTCCATACCTGTGATAACATCAGGAGAGTCCTTTGCTTCTTGTTGTGACATTCCATAAACTCTTGGTTGAACTGGTGGACGAGCTTGGCCTTGTGATGGGGTAGATCCAGTAGACTCTACAGTTCTTGGCCTGCCAGCTGTCCTCTGAGGAAGAGTGTTTCCTGTTCTGGCCTCAGTAGTAGGTCTTTGTCCTAAAAGAGGACAAGACTTTGCCATATGCCCTGGTTGGTGACACCAGAAGCATGTATTAGTGCCAGAAAGGCACTCTCCCTTATGAGTTCTCCCACACTTATTGCATACAGCTGTAGAAGCACTACTCTCTGAAAAGTTAGATTTAAACCTCTTCCAATTGGGCCTTCCAGAGTGAAAAGACTGGGCAGGTCTTGATCTATCTTCATTCTTCCTCTTCTGGAAGTCTCTCTTCCTCTGAACACTCTGATAATCAAGCTCAACCTTCCGTGCTTTATCAACTAATTTAGAGTAATCTTCAATCTCCAAAGCAACCAATGACTGTCTAATGCTATCCCTCAAGCCACAAAGGAAACGGTGGCATTTCTCTTCTGCATTAGGAATCAGATGAGAGGCATACCTAGATAACATCGTGAATTCAGCCTCATACTCTGCAACAGTCTTATCTCCCTGTACCAATCTATTAAATTTATCTTGCATTGATCTCCTGGCAGTCATTGGTACATACCAATCTCTAAATACTTTGACAAATTCCTCCCATGTGATTTGACTGCTAGATCTCCCAGTAAAAGTTTCTTCCAATTGTCTTCTCCACCATCTGTTTGCCTCCCCCTTGAAGGCATAAGTAGCTAAGGCTACCCTCCTATCCTGAGGGCATAGCATCCCCTCCAAAATCTTCTCAACTTCCATTAACCAGTCCTCTGCTTCTATAGCTCCACCTCCCACAAATGGTGGTGGCTTCATGTCCTGGAATAACTTTAAATACTTGTCAATTGGAGCACTTCCACTACTTCCAGCTTGAGTCTGTGTACTCTTTATCATCCCCGTCATAGCCGCCATCATTTGGGTAAAAGAGTCCAAAGTAGCATTAATGCTACTTCCTTGAGGCTCTACTACAGATGGTAATTCCCTCCTGACTTCCCCTGTGTTGCCATCAGTGGCATCAGGTTCAGGTTCCTCAACCCTGAGACACAAATCAACAAAGCAATCTAAGCATTAAATAACACAAGCACCTTATACCTACCCTAACCTATAAGATCATCCTATTGGCTCTTTCATGAAAATCAATATCCTCAATTCCTCGCTCTGATACCACTCTTGTCACGACCCGGCCCGATTAGCTCGCAAGTGCGAGGCGGAAACGGAGATCGGACGGATAAGAGACCAATCAACAAAACATTACATAGAATTTTCCATAAAGAATTTAGCAAAACTAAGCACATCTCCAATACATGTATGAAAGAGCCACTATGAATTCAAGTAAAAAAAAAGATTTCTTTTCTATTACATTGACTTTCCAAAAGAGAGGTTTACACAAGAGTTCTTTCTATAACCTGAATCTCTAATCACCATATAACTCTTCAAAAATCTATACATACCTCTATCTCTCTACAAAAATAACAAAATAACAAAAGAACCTGCCGCCCGTCGTCTCCCTACGACGGTAAGTGCGCGGAGGTTGGTCAGCCATCTAATCCTTTCTAGTTCTTCCTGAAAAGTATTCCCATAACGAGGGTGAGTCTTAAACTCAATAGGCAAATGCTTTACCAAATAAAATTTAGAGAAAACAATGTGAATGAGATAAACATGAATGAAAATACTATAGGTAAAAAGAACATTGAACCAATCATAAATTTAAATAGTATGCCTCAATGTGACCCATTAAACCTTTTCCTTAAATGAGCTTATGATCCATCACTTATCATAACGCATGAAATGCTTTTCTTGAATCATGAAATTTTGCATATGCATAAAGTAACATATATCTATAATCACCCGTCTCAGAGGTATCCTTTTTGTACTGATCAGGTACAACATTATTGGCCATTCCTTTTCCATTTGGTTCATAAGAACCACCTTTACCAATGCTCATAGGAGCATCCCTTTACCAATGCTCAGAAGAGCATCCCTTTACCAAAGATACCTCCGCATCAACAAGCACATACATTCATTCTTTAATTACTCATAAGGAGATTCTTATTCATGCATATGGTCAACTATCTCCTAATGTGCTATATGGTTTCATGATAGCAAGAAGAAAGAAAAGAGTCAAAAGCAACCATGATTCATCACTTTAGAAAGAACGAATGCATTAAATACTTTTACATAAAAGATGAACTTGCAATGTGAGTTAGCGCATGAGTAAAGGCTTATGTGTGGTAACAAGTATAAGCTCAAATGTCTCTAAACCATTTCCAAAGGAGTTCTTAACAATTAAGCAATCATGGAAACATAAACATGATACTTAAAGCATAAAAGAATATATAAGCAATGTGATTGGAAGAACGCTAGAGCTTGCATAATAATGTAAAACATGCTTTGGAGGAAAATAAATGCATTTTCTTCTAATTTTTAAAGGCATTACATTTACCTACCTCAAAGGAACGTGATTCGCCAAGAATTCTTACAAACTTCTCTTCCCCAATTGTCCAACACCTAAAAGAAACATACACATCAACCCCTACACGCATTACACGTTCCAAATAAACCTTAGACAAAGCATGTAGTTAAATTAACACATCAAGCATTGGTTTTTCTATAAAGCCCCTCACATTCTCTCTCAATTAAAGTTTAGTCAACATTCCTAAGATCTTTAAGCATGCAACACCTTTCCTACTCTCACATTGTAAATAAAATATATGTAATTTTCGGAATTTAATAAATCCAAAATTAGAAAATCTTGTATTTCAAACAAAATCCATAAGGTGGCCTCTAAAATCCTCCCAAACCCTAATAAAAACCATAAGGATCAAAAATTCCTTCATTAGAGAGAAACCCTAAACTCCTAAACTCAAAATTTTTGCTTAAACCCTATAATATCTTCACATAAAAACTTCCCCATACCCTTAAAAAGATCTTTTGTGAAGGCATTTTCCAAGAAGATAAATTTTAAGCAAAACCCTAATTTTAAAAATCCATATTTTCAAGAAATCAACTAGCATTAAGGTTTAGAAACATCCTCTCAACCTTCCCTAAACTTTTCTCAAAGGAATCCTAAAGAAAACTCAAGTTTCCCTAAAACCCTAATTTCATTCTTTTAGAGAAAACTCAAGGAAGAGGAAAGGAAACACTAGTAAACTACTTACCTTAGCCTTCCCTACAAGTTCCCTTCAATTTCTCTCGAGAATCGTCGCCGGAAACCACCCCTAGGAAAGTCGGCGTCGCCTCCTTCCCGCGACCTCCCCCTCTCCTCTCGTGTTCGGTCCGCAAGCGTGAATGGGGGACCGAAATATTTCGGTCCCCTATTTAGAGTGGAGGTCTCATACTAAAAAGCCCAAAGTCCTAATTACCCTCACTTAAACATCCTCTCTACTCAAAAGGCATGAGGGGTAAAGTTGTCATTAAAAACTTTCCGAAAATTTTAACTCCTAAAATACTTAAAATCTGATATGGGTTCTATACATCAAAACGATCAGAATTTTACGCTTTAATTTATAAAATTATTCCCGTCGAAATCCGACAACTTCGAATTTTCTACTTAAAACTCGTCGCGACGCTTTGAAAAGCGTGCGAGGTTTAAAACGACGTTTTCGGGTTTTCACAATCTTCCCTCCTAATAAAAATTTCGTCCTCGAAATTTAAGACAAGCTTAAGAAATCGTACCTTAGTCAAATAGCTGAGGGTAGTTTCCCTCATCTCTGATTCCTTCTCCCAAGTAGCATCTTTCTCAGTTCCATGCTTCCACATGACTTTAACATAAGGAATCTCTCTGCTACGAAGCTTCTTAACATCATAATCTATGATCTTTTCAGGCTCCTCTACAAAAGTCAGATCTGGTTGGATATCTATAGCTTCAGTACTGATCTTCTGAGCTTCATCTGCAATGTATTTCCTCAAAGAAGATATGTGGAATACATTATGTACTCCACTCAAATGGGATGGCAAAATCAATCTGTAAGCTACACTGCCAATTCTCTCTGAAATTTCAAATGGACCAACATACCTTGGACTTAGTTTCCCAACTTTGCCAAATCTCTTCACACCTTTCATAGGACTTACCTTGAGGAAAACAAACTCTCCAACATTGAACTCCACAGATCTATGTTTGGCATCATAATACTTCTTCTGTCTGTCCTGTACAGTCTTCAATCTATCACGAATCAGCCTTATCTTTTCAGTAGCATCATCTACTAAATCAGCTCCAATGATCTTTCTTTCTCCTGCCTCGGCCCAACATAAAGGAGTTCTACACCTCCTTCCATACAAAGCTTCATAGGGTGCCATACCTATACTTGCTTGGAAGCTATTGTTGTAAGCAAATTCAATCAGTGGAATGTGTGTCTCCCATTTGCCACCAAAATCAAGAACACATAATCTGAGTAGATCTTCTAAGGTCTGAATAGTTCTCTCTGACTGACCATCTGTTTGAGGGTGAAAGGCTGTACTGAAAGTGAGTCTGGTGCCCATTGCCTCCTGAACTTTCCTCCACAATCTAGAGGTGAATCTCCCATCTCTATCTGAAACTATTGATCTAGGTACACCATGAAGTCTAACAATCTCATTAACATAAATACTTGCCAATTTCTCCACAGCATCAGATTGCTTGATAGGCAAGAAGTGTGCTGACTTGGTCAATCTATCAATGATCACCCATAAAGCATCATGACCAGTTCTGGATCTAGGCAATCCAACCACAAAATCCATGGCTATGTCTTCCCACTTCCATTCTGGTATAGGTAAAGGCTGCAATAAACCTCCTGGCTTTTGATGTTCCACCTTTACCATCTGACAAATTGTACATCTAGCCACAAATTCTGCTACACTCTTTTCATTCCTGGCCACCAAAAGTATTCCTTCAAATCTTGATACATCTTGTTACTTCCTGGGTGAATTGTATAACTTGAACAATGTGCTTCCTGAAGAATGTCCTTCCTCAAATCTCCAACATCAGGGATGCAAATTCTGCCTTTATACCGTAGTAACTCCTCTTCATCAAGCTCAAACTCCTCTACATGACCAACCTTCACCAAATTCAAGACTTTCTCAAATTCTGCATCTTGAGGCAATGATTCCCTTATCCTATTCTTCAAGGTGGACTGAATGATCATCTGATTCAAAGCAACAAACTCTGCATCATTGGACTGAACTACAGAAATCTCTAACTTCTCCAAGTCTCTAATCAATTCAAGCTGTTGTGTAATCATCCAACTGGCACTGGAAGTCTTCCTGCTTAAAGCATCTGCTACAACATTTGCCTTGCCTGGATGATACTGGATATCCAAATCGTAGTCCTTGATAAGCTCCAACCATCTCCTTTGCCTCAAATTCAACTCTTTCTGAGTGAAGATGTATTTCAAACTTTGATGATCAGTGAATACTTCACACTTCACCCCATACAAATAATGTCTCCATATCTTCAGGGCAAAAACCACTGCTGCTAACTCCAAATCATGGGTTGGATAGTTTCTTTCATGGTTCTTCAGTTGCCTTGAAGCATAGGCAATGACCCTTCCGCTTTGCATCAATACACAACCCAACCCTTTGTGAGAGGCATCACTATAAAGCTGAAAACCATCCGTCCCTGACGGAATGGTAAGCACTGGAGCAGTCACCAAACATTGCTTCAACCTTTGAAAAGCCTCATCACATTGATCTGACCATACAAACTTCACTGCCTTCTGGGTCAATCTAGACAAGGGCATAGCTATACGAGAAAACCCCTCAACAAACCTTCTGTAATAACCAGCTAAACCCAAAAAGCTCCTGATCTCCGTCACAGTAGTGGGTCGTGGCCAATCTGCTATAGCTCGCACCTTGTGCTGATCCACAGAGATCTCTCCATTGCTAATCACATGACCCAAAAAGTGTACACTCTTCAACCAAAATTCACATTTGGAGAACTTAGCATACAATTCATTTCCCTTCAATGCATTTAACACCATTCTCAAGTGATTTGCATGAAGCTCTTCATTTGGGGAGTACACTAGAATGTCATCAATGAATACTATAACAAATAGATCCATAAAGGGTTTGAAGATTCTGTTCATAAGATCCATAAACACTGCAGGGGCATTTGTAAGTCCAAATGGCATCACCACAAATTCATAATGCCCATATCTAGTGTTGAATGCTGTCTTTGCTATGTCCTCTTCTCTGATCTTAAGCTGATAGTATCCTGATCTCAAATCTATCTTAGAGAACACAGAGGCACCCTCCAACTGATCAAACAAATCATCTATTCTTGGAAGAGGATATTTATTCTTTATAGTCAACTTGTTCAACTCTCTGTAGTCTATGCAAAGCCTTAGACTTCCGTCCTTCTTTTTCACAAAGAGCACAGGAGCACCCCAAGGCGAAGTGCTAGGCCTGATAAATCCTTTACTAAGCAATTCCTCCAATTGATCTTTCAGTTCCTTCAGTTCTTTTATGGCCATCCTATAAGGGGCTTTAGCAACAGGATCTGCTCCACTAACCAGTTCAATAGTAAAATCAATCTCCCTGCTTGGAGGTAAGCCAGGTAAATCATCAGCAAACACTTCTGGATACTCTTGCACAACAGGTATCTCTTCTAACCTCCTCTCTTCTTTCTTTTCCTCCTTAACATAAGCTAGAAAGCCTTCATTACCCTTCCTCAATAATTTGTAAGCCACCAACGAAGAGACTATCATGGAAGTTAGGCCTCTTTCCCCTACAAACTTGAATTCTTTCTCCCCTGGCATACCGAATTTAAGTTCTTTCTTATTACAGTCTATGGTCACAAAGTGACTAGACAACCAATCCATCCCTAGGATCATATCAAACTCCGTTAAGGGCAATAACATAGGGTCTGCACCAAGACTTCTATCACACACAATCAACTCCACATGACACCCTTTGTTGGTTTCCAGCTGACTCCCATTAGGCATCAAAACTGATAAGGGTTTGGGCATACTTGAAGGAGACAAACCAACAGATTTAACAAATCCCTCAGAAATAAAAGAACATGATGCTCCCGTATCAAACAACACCTTAACAGGCTTGTTACAAACAAAGATTGTTCCTAAATACCATGCATATAACATAACATAAAGCTCGTTTTACTCAAAAAGCATAAAGGAATTCATTGACATTAAATAAAGTCCATACCTGTGATAACATCAGGAGAGTCCTTTGCTTCTTGTTGTGACATTCCATAAACTCTTGGTTGAACTGGTGGACGAGCTTGGCCTTGTGATGGGGTAGATCCAGTAGACTCTACAGTTCTTGGCCTGCCAGCTGTCCTCTGAGGAAGAGTGTTTCCTGTTCTGGCCTCAGTAGTAGGTCTTTGTCCTAAAAGAGGACAAGACTTTGCCATATGCCCTGGTTGGTGACACCAGAAGCATGTATTAGTGCCAGAAAGGCACTCTCCCTTATGAGTTCTCCCACACTTATTGCATACAGCTGTAGAAGCACTACTCTCTGAAAAGTTAGATTTAAACCTCTTCCAATTGGGCCTTCCAGAGTGAAAAGACTGGGCAGGTCTTGATCTATCTTCATTCTTCCTCTTCTGGAAGTCTCTCTTCCTCTGAACACTCTGATAATCAAGCTCAACCTTCCGTGCTTTATCAACTAATTTAGAGTAATCTTCAATCTCCAAAGCAACCAATGACTGTCTAATGCTATCCCTCAAGCCACAAAGGAAACGGTGGCATTTCTCTTCTGCATTAGGAATCAGATGAGAGGCATACCTAGATAACATCGTGAATTCAGCCTCATACTCTGCAACAGTCTTATCTCCCTGTACCAATCTATTAAATTTATCTTGCATTGATCTCCTGGCAGTCATTGGTACATACCAATCTCTAAATACTTTGACAAATTCCTCCCATGTGATTTGACTGCTAGATCTCCCAGTAAAAGTTTCTTCCAATTGTCTTCTCCACCATCTGTTTGCCTCCCCCTTGAAGGCATAAGTAGCTAAGGCTACCCTCCTATCCTGAGGGCATAGCATCCCCTCCAAAATCTTCTCAACTTCCATTAACCAGTCCTCTGCTTCTATAGCTCCACCTCCCACAAATGGTGGTGGCTTCATGTCCTGGAATAACTTTAAATACTTGTCAATTGGAGCACTTCCACTATTTCCAGCTTGAGTCTGTGTACTCTTTATCATCCCCGTCATAGCCGCCATCATTTGGGTAAAAGAGTCCAAAGTAGCATTAATGCTACTTCCTTGAGGCTCTACTACAGATGGTAATTCCCTCCTGACTTCCCCTGTGTTGCCATCAGTGGCATCAGGTTCAGGTTCCTCAACCCTGAGACACAAATCAACAAAGCAATCTAAGCATTAAATAACACAAGCACCTTATACCTACCCTAACCTATAAGATCATCCTATTGGCTCTTTCATGAAAATCAATATCCTCAATTCCTCGCTCTGATACCACTCTTGTCACGACCCGGCCCGATTAGCTCGCAAGTGCGAGGCGGAAACGGAGATCGGACGGATAAGAGACCAATCAACAAAACATTACATAGAATTTTCCATAAAGAATTTAGCAAAACTAAGCACATCTCCAATACATGTATGAAAGAGCCACTATGAATTCAAGTAAAAAAAAGATTTCTTTTCTATTACATTGACTTTCCAAAAGAGAGGTTTACACAAGAGTTCTTTCTATAACCTGAATCTCTAATCACCATATAACTCTTCAAAAATCTATACATACCTCTATCTCTCTACAAAAATAACAAAATAACAAAAGAACCTGCCGCCCGTCGTCTCCCTACGACGGTAAGTGCGCGGAGGTTGGTCAGCCATCTAATCCTTTCTAGTTCTTCCTGAAAAGTATTCCCATAACGAGGGTGAGTCTTAAACTCAATAGGCAAATGCTTTACCAAATAAAATTTAGAGAAAACAATGTGAATGAGATAAACATGAATGAAAATACTATAGGTAAAAAGAACATTGAACCAATCATAAATTTAAATAGTATGCCTCAATGTGACCCATTAAACCTTTTCCTTAAATGAGCTTATGATCCATCACTTATCATAACGCATGAAATGCTTTTCTTGAATCATGAAATTTTGCATATGCATAAAGTAACATATATCTATAATCACCCGTCTCAGAGGTATCCTTTTTGTACTGATCAGGTACAACATTATTGGCCATTCCTTTTCCATTTGGTTCATAAGAACCACCTTTACCAATGCTCATAGGAGCATCCCTTTACCAATGCTCAGAAGAGCATCCCTTTACCAAAGATACCTCCGCATCAACAAGCACATACATTCATTCTTTAATTACTCATAAGGAGATTCTTATTCATGCATATGGTCAACTATCTCCTAATGTGCTATATGGTTTCATGATAGCAAGAAGAAAGAAAAGAGTCAAAAGCAACCATGATTCATCACTTTAGAAAGAACGAATGCATTAAATACTTTTACATAAAAGATGAACTTGCAATGTGAGTTAGCGCATGAGTAAAGGCTTATGTGTGGTAACAAGTATAAGCTCAAATGTCTCTAAACCATTTCCAAAGGAGTTCTTAACAATTAAGCAATCATGGAAACATAAACATGATACTTAAAGCATAAAAGAATATATAAGCAATGTGATTGGAAGAACGCTAGAGCTTGCATAATAATGTAAAACATGCTTTGGAGGAAAATAAATGCATTTTCTTCTAATTTTTAAAGGCATTACATTTACCTACCTCAAAGGAACGTGATTCGCCAAGAATCCTTACAAACTTCTCTTCCCCAATTGTCCAACACCTAAAAGAAACATACACATCAACCCCTACACGCATTACACGTTCCAAATAAACCTTAGACAAAGCATGTAGTTAAATTAACACATCAAGCATTGGTTTTTCTATAAAGCCCCTCACATTCTCTCTCAATTAAAGTTTAGTCAACATTCCTAAGATCTTTAAGCATGCAACACCTTTCCTACTCTCACATTGTAAATAAAATATATGTAATTTTCGGAATTTAATAAATCCAAAATTAGAAAATCTTGTATTTCAAACAAAATCCATAAGGTGGCCTCTAAAATCCTCCCAAACCCTAATAAAAACCATAAGGATCAAAAATTCCTTCATTAGAGAGAAACCCTAAACTCCTAAACTCAAAATTTTTGCTTAAACCCTATAATATCTTCACATAAAAACTTCCCCATACCCTTAAAAAGATCTTTTGTGAAGGCATTTTCCAAGAAGATAAATTTTAAGCAAAACCCTAATTTTAAAAATCCATATTTTCAAGAAATCAACTAGCATTAAGGTTTAGAAACATCCTCTCAACCTTCCCTAAACTTTTCTCAAAGGAATCCTAAAGAAAACTCAAGTTTCCCTAAAACCCTAATTTCATTCTTTTAGAGAAAACTCAAGGAAGAGGAAAGGAAACACTAGTAAACTACTTACCTTAGCCTTCCCTACAAGTTCCCTTCAATTTCTCTCGAGAATCGTCGCCGGAAACCACCCCTAGGAAAGTCGGCGTCGCCTCCTTCCCGCGACCTCCCCCTCTCCTCTCGTGTTCGGTCCGCAAGCGTGAATGGGGGACCGAAATATTTCGGTCCCCTATTTAGAGTGGAGGTCTCATACTAAAAAGCCCAAAGTCCTAATTACCCTCACTTAAACATCCTCTCTACTCAAAAGGCATGAGGGGTAAAGTTCTCATTAAAAACTTTTCGGAAATTTTAACTCCTAAAATACTTAAAATCTGATATGGGTTCTATACATCAAAACGATCAGAATTTTACGCTTTAATTTATAAAATTATTCCCGTCGAAATCCGACAACTTCGAATTTTCTACTTAAAACTCGTCGCGACGCTTTGAAAAGCGTGCGAGGTTTAAAACGACGTTTTCGGGTTTTCACATAACTTGTGTGTAATTGTACTTCAATCCGGAAGTAAATCATTGTAATCTAATCATCCTAAATTCTAAGGACGAGTCAATCTCTTGTATCTCAAGCAAATACTAATGGAACTTTTTCAACTAGGCGTGGCCCTGTGATATTTTCCCTTTTCAGGGTTTTCCACGTAAAAATTCGAGTGTCTTTATTTCTCTCTTGTTTGTGTGTTAGATATACGTACAACGCTGAGATGGAAACTTTCTAACTTTTATCGCCGCGTACTTTCTAGTCCGCAACAATGGTTAACATAGACTATATAGTATTATAATGTACTTGCTTTTGGCAAATAAATTAATTTTATAATATAATGAAAATGAAATATAAATATGGTATTATTTTAGGCTTTTTAGCCTTTCAATTACAAAGGTTCTTTTTGAATTTGAAATTAAATTAAAGTATTTATAGTGTGGAAATTTTTTTGTGATTAGTTGATTGTTAGAGGGACATAATGACTAGGGCTGCAAATAAGCTGAGCCGAGCCAAGTACTAAGTGTTCATGTTTGAGTTCATTTATTATCAGCTTGTTCAAGTTTGGCCTATGTTTGATTTGTGCTTCATTATTTGTGTTCATATTTGGTTAGTTTAAATTAATGAGTGTTCATGTTTGGTTCATGTTCGATTCGTTTAGTGCTTATTGAGCTTTAAATAAACAAGTCTTAATAGAGCTTTTACTAATGACAAAGGTATAGAAAAATTGAGGATTAATATTACAGAAAAAGATAACTCCAATGATAGATAAGATTGGAGAGAGTTGTCTTCGATGGTTTGGTAGTTGGGGTGTCAGTAAGTTAAGCCGCATCATAAGTCGGTTTCACCTCGGCTCAATAAATGGCTCATGAGTCGAGTTCGATGAGCCTAGCTAGCTTGAGTCAGCCCTAACTAAACTCGTTATCTCGCATTCTTTCAAGATTAGGATTAAATGAATAAAGATATAAAAATTTGATGGAACATGTAACGGTCCTTATTGATGAAATGAAATAAGTTATTATATTTTTACTGGATTCATTATGAAATTAATACAAGCTTATCTAAAAATAATAAATAGGTTTAATAATAAAGATATATTATTATAATAAATATCATAATATTATATATATATATGATACTCTTTTGAATATAATAACTCTCGTAACTGTAATGATAGAGCGGGTCCTCATTTAATAAGAGGACAATTTTCGATGTAATGATGAAAAAGAGTGATGGTTACTAGAGAACATTGAGCGGCTCTTCCAATCACCAATAGTTGATCTCTTTCTCTTTGGACTGGATACTAACGCACAGTATATGTGATATATTTACTCAATCATTATCAAAAAAATAGCTATCACAATTTACATATTTCTATCCACATTGAGATAATTTGAGTTTGATTTGCTGAGATCAAATAAATAATGTCATTCTAAAAAAATTATAAATATTAAGAGCTAGTTTATTTACGATGGTAGAATAATATATTTTTTCATCTTAACAATGCACGAGTATCTGACACACAAATAGACAGTTGAAGAGAGACAACAAAGAAATACAATTTTTTAACTTGGAAACTCCAAAAAGAGAAAAAGCACGAGGCCTTATTCATGTGAGAAGATTCCGTTATATTTGAACGTATTAGAAATGTTGACCTTTCCTTAACTTAGAGATAGTGAAATTACAATAATTTGGAGAGCTGATTGAACTTCGTATGGATACCAGGGAGTTTGTAAAGACTGTGGAAGGATGACATAGGTCTGAAGCTGTTGGTAGCGGTCGGGAGAAGGTCCAAAATAGTTTAAAAATTAGGCGAAAGTCCAATAGCGATTTGGCGAAGATCAGTGGTCGGGCGGAGGTTCGATAGTGGTCTTGCAGCAATTGGTGGAGATTGGCAGCCGGATGAATGTATGATAAAGGTCGACGGCTGGGCAGAGGTTTAATGATGATCACTGGTATGGCGACTATTGGCGGCTCGATAAAGGTCCTATATTGATCTGTGGTTTGGTGATGGTCTGGCAACAATCAACGACCTGATGGAGGTTTAACGGTGGTAGGCGGTCCAACGGTATTCTGGCGGGTGTTGATGGCCAAGCAGACCTTTGACGTTAATCGGAGAACGACGACAATCGAGTGAAGGCTCTGTGACGGTCGGAGGCGGGTGGAGGTCAGATGGTGGTTGATGGTGATTAATGAAATAATTAATTAAGATTTATAGTTTAATTTTTTAATCTTGAATTACTCAATGTATATTTTAAGTAGAAGACAGTGCTTTATTCGAACACACAATGTAATGCAGTGTAGTCTTTATTTTTTCAACAAAATTAATTTTATATTATAGTAAAGAAAAATAAAACTTATAATATTATTCAGCCTCTTGATGACTAAAGTTTTTTTTTTTTTTTTTTTGAATGTGAAATTAAAATATTTGTAGGGGTGAAAGCTGTGTTGATGAGTTGATTGTTAGAGTGGAAGAATTATGAAACTATTGTGTGTAGCATTGTACGAGTATTCTATGTAGCACTACAATTTTTAACTTTTTATTGCGTAACATTTTATGTAGTTCTTATAAACCTATATAAATAGAAGAAGATGAAGAACAGCAATTTGAGAAACTTTTGGGACTTATATAGTGGTACAGGGCTGTCAAAACCGGATCACGGGTCGGGTTCGAGTCCAACCCGAAATTGACCCGACACTATTCAACCCGACCTGAACCCGAACCCGCCCGCTTCGGGTCCAAGTCAACCCGAACCCGACCCGATTCGGGTATATTTTATTAATTTTTTTATTTAATTCAATTTATTTAAATCTAAATCAAATTAAAGTAAGATTTACTTCAATTAATTTAAAATAAATCAAGATTAATTTAATGTGGGCAATAATGCTTATAATTTTTTGAAATATCATTTACTTATTTCATAAAAATCCATTAAAACCCTTCTAAATTAATTAAAAACAGGTCAAATCGGGTTGATTTCGGGTCAACCCGAACCCGATCCGGTTTTACAAATGGGTCGAAATCCCTAACCCGAACCCGAAATTTTTGGGTCGGGTTCGGGTCAGGTTTTCGGGTCGGATCAAATATTGACAGGTCTAATAGTGGATACTTTGCCAATTTTGAGACTCATAGTTTATTGTGTATTTTATAGCTTTCCTTTATAGTCTCTCTCTCTCTCTCTCCATTTTCAGATAATTTTCCAGGTCACTTGCACACTTTGCATTTCTACCAGCTTAGGTGTCTTTCACGAACAAAATTGATTTCAATAAGAATCAAATGAGGTGCATTTGAAATATTATGCACAATCAAATTTAACCCAACAAGTTAAATAAATTAACTAGAGATTGCTGACAATCATAAGCCGAGCTACACTAGTCATCGATTATCAAAAGAGTGAATTATTATAATTGATGTAATATTAAATTTTTATATAAATAAAATTTGAAAGTATATAAATCTTCTATTAAATATACTACCGAAAGCATGAGATGCTGAAATTTTCATTATGCTAAGCTTTCACTTTAGTCCCACATTGCTGAATTGTTTTTAATGTTGTCATATATAGACCAGACATTTGCTATGAACAGTTGCCGAGCTTTGTAACGTGAGCTTGTAACCTATGTGGGGGCATTTGGGTGCTCTGAATGATTCATCTGGGTTGGTTGGGCTATAAATAATAGCCCGCCCGATCCAAAGTTACGGAGGTTACCTAACGACTTTCAAGCCCTGAATTAGTTGTGTTCCAAATTAGAGGTGAACTCGTAGGGGCTGTGGCATAACAGAGCACTTCCTGAGCTCTCGTCGGTGGATGGATAACCGGCCGGTTGTCCGGGCAAGCCAAGTAGCTTTGGGCCTGGTGAACCAAACGGGCACCCTTTTAATGTTTTGTTGAAGAAAATCACAAAAAAACTGATAAAATCACAGTATATGATTATTTCGAAATTAAGCTAAAAGGCTAAACAAAATTTATTATTATCTTTGATCATTCTTCATTGGGGAGAGGATGTTAGAAATCAACATAATTTACGAGCTAATTTAAAATTAATTCATTTCATTTTTCTTAACTTTTTTTATTTAATGGTATAATTTTCTTATTTTTTATAAACTAATTTAAATTTTATAAATGAACATATTATTGGGACTAATTTTCAAGTTGATAGTAGGATGGGTTATGATTTTTATTAAACTATCAGAGTTTATGTTGACCCAAATCGGGAATGTGTTGGATTTGAGTTATCCTCCAACTTGAAATTGACTTATTTATTTATTTTTCTTAATTTTCTTATTTTTGATATATTAATCTATTCATAAACTAATAAAATATTTTTTTTCCCATTTAAAATGAGTCATTGGGCTAGATTTAGATTCCTAGCGGGTTAGGTCTGGTTTCCAACGGGTCAAGTTTAAGTTCAGTATTTTGACATGTTTATTAAGTGACCATAATTCGAGTTGACCCAAATCAAATTAGGCTGATAAGTGCTCGGATCATATATAAAGATGTTTGTGGTTGTCTTTGTGGGTGCTTTAGTGTAGGAGGGGTTAAAACTTATGTTACAATTGGTTAGTCCCACTTGTTGTAAAATGGTTTCAGCATATGAGGATTGAGAAAGGAGAAGTTGATTTGGACGGTGAGATATTTGAATGACGATAAAGTTGGTAGGTGATCCAAGATTTTTTATGGAGAAAATATTACTTAATATTTTAAAATAATTTATTTAATTATTCAAATAATTCAAAAATTGAATAAGCTAGTTTAACAGTTTGCCTAACCTTATTTCTCTCCAAGAATGTGTTCATGGGAAAATTATTACGTCTCGTGTCTGGATTCGTCCGGACACCAATCCAGACACGCCACGTCACCCAAATAACCCAAGGCCCATTATTTTCGAATGACGTGGCGCGTCTGGATTGGTGTCCGGACGGTCCTATCACCGGACGTAATAATTCGCCGTGTTCATGAGATCTTCATAAGCCTGCAAGCATCAACAAATAAAGCGAATTTAAATACTGCAAGTAATCGTAGTCACGTTCAATACCTTCAATCCATCACATTTTAAAGAAATTAATTCAAACTGAAACCCAAATCAAAGGAAAAGAAAGCTTATAAAAACAAAATCTCACTTGGAGGAAAAACAGGTGATCCTTCTCAAGCCGCCGATCATCCTGCCGTATTCTCGTCGTCCTTCTTACAACTACTAGAGAAATAAAACAATCAAGAGCTAAACAACCACTCTTGCAGTTTATAAGATGAAATCGGGAAAGCAGAAAAATGAAAAGCCACGCTTACATTGGAGAGGCGGTGTGAGATGCGCGAGGGAGAAGAACTCGTAGAATGCATAGAGCCTCGGGCACGCTCCGCTAATCTCCGCCTCCACCTCAACCGTCGCGTCCTTCTCACATGCGCAATGGCCTCGTCCCCGTCGTATTCCTCTGTTCCACATTTAACAAAGCGTCACTTTCTTATTTCGCGCGAAAGAATTTCTAACCCGCTCAATTTGAGCAGGTTTCAATGTCGCACGAACGACCTCATGTAATACATTGTTGATGCTTTGGAGGATTTACGTATGTTCCGCTCAAAATTAACCAAACGACCTAATTTAAGTAATACGCGTAACTACATTATTTTACCCTCCTAATTTTGCATACCAAACAACCCCTAAATATATCATGAATTTGAAAGCTCATTGATCAATTGCCCCGAATTCTATTATCATATACAAAATTATCACAAGAAGTCATTGAAAAATCGAAATCTTATTATGTAAAAGCAAACAAAAAAGCATTCTCTGCAAAATATGCACGTTAAAATTATGGTTTTCACTAAAAAAATACGATCTTTTTTTGCCGAAAGCTTCAGACGTTGGAATTTTTATTATGTTAAGCTTTCACTATCGTTTTTTTAGTCCCACATTGCTGAAGCTTTTTCAATGTTGTCAGATATAAATCGTTCATTTGCTCGAGCTAGTCCAGTTAGTTGCCTTGAATGATTCATCAGATAGCCTTCGTGTAAGTAGAGATGTCAATAAATTATTTAATTCGATTCAAACTTGAAAATTTAGATTCAAGTTGACCAATTGAGTTTAGTTTGAGTTGACCAATCAAATTAAATTAATTGTTTTTTCTTAATTTCTTTTATTTATTTGTATGATTCTCTTCTTTTTGAAAAATTGACTTAAAATTTATGATTGATAAGCTAATAAATAAATATATATAATATATTTAATTAAAACAAGTTATTGGGCCTAATTCAAGTTGCTAGCAAGCTGGGTTGGGTTTCTAATGGGTCAAGTTCGTGTTCAATTTTTTGACATGTTTATTAAATGAGCAGTGTTTGAGTTGACCCAAATCAACAATTGGTCACGTTTGAGTTCACCCGTCGGGTTGACCCGCCAACTTGAAATTGACTCATTTATTTATTTTCTTAATTTCTTTTATTTGTTGATATAAATTGTTTTATTTTTTTTATAAATTAATCATTTCATACGACAGTATTGCTCATAACGACAGAAGATAAAGTCAGGAGGCCATAGTGTTGATGTCAATACCATAAATTGATTTAATAGTAATGGCATGTCACAATGTTGATATTGATGACATGTGTCAAAATTGGGTTGATGGGTCAACTCAAACCCAACACATTTAATAAAAGTTAAAATTCTTAAATAATTCAAAAATTCAATAGGCCAATTCAACAGTTTGTCGGTTGAACTGATGGTTTTGGTTGGTTCTAGCATGTTTGATGTAGAAACAGCTTTTAGGATAAACCAAATCGGGCAAAAGACCGGTTCACGGTTGAATAAAGGGGTAATTTTGGAAAAATGTGAGTGCACTAATTACATGAGTCTTATGATTAGTAAGTATTTATTTAGACACCAACAAATGTGCAAAATTTGATGAAAAAAATATTAAAATGTTTTTTAAGTTAAATAGTAGACAAATTTATATATTTTAAAAAGATCAAAATAAGTATTATTCTTAGTAAATTCTTTTAAATTTGATATAATACTCAACAATTCCTCTTTCTTAAATCATATTTTGAATTTCAATAAAGAAGAAAGCCAACAACTAAGTCCGCTGAATTGTCGAATTAAATTAACAAAATTTTAGGACTCATTAGATATGCCTCATCTAAATGCACATTTATGATAGAATAAGATTATATTGGAAGTCGAAGGAGAACTCAGCTGAAAGGACCAAAAGGCGTCACTCACCCAGGCTTTCTTGGGAGTTCACCCTATATGAACAAATTCAGGATTCATCCATAGAGTTGGTAACTCGACACTCACCATATATTTCTCTATCGCCGCGAATATTCTAGGACGCAACAACCCTAGCTACACCAATCATCGATTATCAAAAGAGTGAATTGTTATAATTGATATGTATATAAAATTCTATATAAATAAAATGTGAAAGTATATCAATCTTCTATTAAATATATTCTGAATTTGAAAGCTCATTGATCAAATTGCCCCAAATTCTATTATCGTATACAAAATTATCACAAGAAGTCATTGGAAATCTTATTATGTAAAAGCAAAAAAAAAAAGTATTCTCTGCAAAATATGCACGTTAAAATTATGGTTTTCACTAAAAACTACGATCTCTTTTTGCCCAAAGCTTGAGCCTTGAGACGTTGGAATTTTTATTAAGTTAAGCTTTCACTATCGTTTTTTTAGTCCCACATTGCTGAAGCTTTTTGAATGTTGTCAGATATAAATCGTTCATTTGCTGAATTAGAATGCTGAGCTCAGCAACGAGAGCTTGTTACCCATGTGGGGGCAGTCGGGTGCTTTGAATGATTCATCTGAACCATTGGTTGGTTTGTATTGGGCCGAAGGTTGGCCCGCCCGATCCAAGATGGGTAGTTGATTGCTACTGGTTTAGGCGTAGGCTTAAATTAGTTGTGTTCTAAATTAGAGGGGAAAGCGTGAGGCTGGTTTAACAGAGCAGCGATTACCTCTAGCTCTCATCGGTGGATGGAAAACGGGCCGGTGGTCCGGGCAAACCAAGTAGCCGTTGGGCCTGGTGAACCAAACGGGCACTCTTTTTATTGCTATAAAAAAAAAATGAGAGAAATGTTTTTCTATCAAAATGATTTCATTAATGGCGTAGACGCTAATGATGCTAAAATTTGATAAAATAAAATTTATTATTGTCTTTGATCGTTCTGATTTTGGGTGAGAATGCTAGAAATCAAGATAATTCTGGCTAAATATTAGCCTTCATGTAAGTAGAGGTGTCAAATAAATTGTCCAACTCGGGTTTAAAATTAGTTATTTTATTTTCTTAATTTTTTTATTAATTTGTATTATTTTTTTAAATTTTTTATAAATTATTTTAAAATGATGGATATGCTAATATATATATGTATATATAATTCAAGGTGCTAGTTGGCTGGGTTGTATTTCTAACGAGTCAAGTTTGGATTCAATTTTTTGATATGTTTGTTAAATGATCGTGTGTTCCGATTGATCCAAATCAACTGGTTGGGTTTGGGTTGACCGTCACCTTGAAATTGACTCATTTATTTTTTTTTTCTTAATTTCTTTTTTTATTGATATACTTTTCTTATTTTTGATAAATTAACCCATTCATAGGTTGGTTCCACCCATAGGTTGGTTTTGAATTAAATCGGGCGGATATCTTCTTCGCCCGATCCTACTAGCAAGCAGTCTGATTGCTGGTACAACAATTGTCTAGTCTTAAACCCACACCTTAGGCCAAGAGATGAACAAAAGAAGAATTTTTATTTTGCACCGGGTCAATTCAAAGATTAATCAGAATGTGTCACATCATATTTTTTTGCTCGGGATACTGCTGTATACCGATTGATGTCCGCTGTCCACATAAAATAATTTTCCATTTGCGTTAAACTTTTATAATTTATTTAATATTATCAATTAAAAATAAATATTATTTAAATAAGTAAAAATTATTTTAAAATAGATAGTCTATCTTATGAACACAAGAGTTCAACGCAAATGGAAAACTCTCTCTTGGTATGAGTTAGAATTGAGTAATATCTCACATTAGTAATAAAGTCTTGGAAAATTTTAATTTAAAATTAAGCATTTCAAATTTTAAATTAATTTACAAATATTACTAAATATATTATTTAATCTTTCAAATAATTCAAAATTTAAATAGGCCGGTTCAATAGATTGGTGATCGGTTCAACAGTTTGCTAGTTGGACCGGTGGTTCTGGTTAGTTCTAGACGATTTGATATAGAAACAATTTTAGGATAAACCGGATCGGCAATAAGATCGGTTCACGGTTGAACTGGTAAGATCGGCCAGTTAGTTCTTATTTTTAAAACCTTGAAAAATACTATTGAACAAAGGTGTAATTTTAAAAAATGTTAGTGCACTAATTACATGAGTCTTATGATCAATAAGTATTTATTTTAGACACCAACCAATATGCAAAGTTTGATGAAGAAAATATTAAAAAGTTTTTTTTTAAAGTTAAATAGCAGACAAATTTGTATATTTAAAAAAGATAAAAATAAGTATTATTCTTAGTAAATTCTTTTAAATTTGATATAAAGACAAATGTAGGAGATATATTATTGAAATCTATTTTTTTTAATAGATTGAAGGCATTAAAATTAGAAATTTCTTATGTTATGATATATATCTAGTCTTAAGCTCTCTTATTGTATAATTCAGTTATTTTAAGATAAGTTAAAAATAAATTTTTAATGACTTATTGTTTAGTGTTTAAAAGACTAAAAAAAATTGGAATATGAAAAAAGATATAAAGTACAAATAAGATTATGCATCAACACTAGCGATGATATTGGGTGAAAGTCAACAGGCGTCGATTTTGTTGTTGATAACATGTCTTGGCCTTATAATAGATGATGTCATGCATTGACAACGAGTTTCTATATTATTGTTGATAGTGTATATCAGCTTTATAAAAAATGACGTGTATTGGCGTTGATAATGACATCTATAAAAAGGAGAAAATGTGGCTAAGCGACAATATTTCGGTGATAGAGATTTAATCAAGATGGTGGTCAAGTGATTACAATGTGACTACAAGGGCCTGAAATTAGCCAATTGAGGAAGGAGATGTCAAGGTCCAAGTATCGATAAAGACATACATTGACATTGATGAAATCAACTATAAAAAGGAGAAATGCGGCTAAGCTACATTTTTTCAATGGTTGAGATTTGATCATGATGGTAGTCAAGAGATGATAATTTGACTACAGAGGCCTAAAATTAGCCAATTAAAGATGCAGATGTTCAGGTCCAAGTTCCAGCTCTCAATGCCCTTTCTTGTGTTAGGAGTTTATCTTTAATATTCTGAGAGTGACATTTTTATAAATTTCATCAAAATTCCAAAAATATAATTCTTTAGATGGCACAATATTCCCCTTAATTATAGACTATTTTTTAGTATTTTGATTGCATGAATATATATATTTAATTTGTCTCATCGACATATGGACATATGGACATATGGACTTTAACTATATTTTTGCTAAAATCAATGTTTATATAATCCCAAATATAATTAATTTTTTTTTTTCATTCAAATGTTTACAAAAAAGATATTCATATTTAATTGGATGAATTTTTATAATCACAAGTACAAAATGAATTGAAATATACTCATTTCTCTATTAATTTTATGGCGATATAATGTTCTAAATTTAGGTGAATAAAACAACGTTTAATACGGTTCTTCTTCTAAAGAAAGTAAACGATAAAGAATTTTTTATTATGCTAAGCTTCCACATTTGCCTGTGCATTAATCCCACATCGCTAAATTACTCGGGAATATTATCCAATATAGACTTCTGATTTGAATCGAGAAGTCACCGAGCTTAGTAACGTGAGCTTGTAACCCAAGTGGGGGTATGAAGGTAGTTTGGATGATTGATCTGGTTAAATAGCTGATTGGTCATCGGGCCCGAAGTCTATCCGGTCCAATAGAAGTTTGCAGTTATAAAATTATATACTGCGTGTATGTATAGTTGAAAGCTAACCTCTCGAGAGATAGAGAGAGTGCTCCCGGTCGTTTGGGTAAGGGTTGTGGGATTTCTGGTGAAATTAGCTTTGGGCAGTTTGATTCAAACGAGTACTTTCTTAATTTTTGGCCTTAATATTTAACTTTATTTTCTTCTTATGTCCGTTGAAATTTTAGTTGAGAAAATGCTATTGATAAATATACAGTACATTATTCTCGTAATTATATAAAATTAATAATTTTTCCCCTCAACCTCATTATCCTTTTTTTTTTTCATTGATTTCCATGAATAAATCATACCTTTTTTTAATTAAATTTTTATATCTAAAATTTACTTGCTAATTTTTATATCTAAAATTTACTTGCTTATAATTTTAACATATGATAAATTTTTAACTATGCAAAATTTGCAAACAGAGACTTTGATGGAGGGTTTAGTGGATTACGACAATTACTTTTAAAAATTTCAACACAAATGTAAAAGCTGATGTGTAGGGGCGTCAAAATTGGGTTTCGGGTCTGGTTCGGGTCGAACTCGGAACTAACATGGGTTCAAATGGGTCGACCCTAACCTGACTCGGGTATGTAAACTAGTCGGAAATGTGAATCCGGACCCGACCCGGCGGGTTGTCCCGATCTGACACGCGTTGCGGTTCTGGCGGCTGCAAGATAGCGAAACGGCGGGTTGTAGCCGGCGTGGCGCGGATTTGGCGTGTGGGCACTGGGCAGGTGCGTGGGTGGGAAGGTGCGCAGACGTTCGCAGGAAGGTGCGCGGGCAACCTCGGATGCGTGGGCTGCCGCTGGCAGGCCGGGCAACCTCAGCGAGCATGTGGGTAGGGTGTGGGCACAATGCGGACAGCCATAGGTAGGTGTGCGGGTAGTCAAGACAGGTGCGAACAGCCGTGGGCAGGGCGTGCAGCTCATTTCAAATGGGTTTCCTGGTTGACCCGGCAACCTGTTGGGTCAACCCGAACCCACGCCCTCAAGTGGTGGTTTGGCGGAGCATCGACGTCAGGCGGTTGTCCGACGAAGCTCATGCCCTCAAGTGGTGGTCTGGTGGAACTCCGACGTCAGACTGTGGTTCAGCGGAGCTCGGGCACTAAAGTGGTGGTCCAATAGAGGTGAGGGCCTCAAGTGGTATGACCGGTAAATAGGTGAGAGATCAAGGTTAAATGGGGAGTGGTTGGATGGGCACCGATATTGAATCCCTTGATCATGTACTGTTTGATGGACATTTGAATGTATGTCTTAGTGATGTCGGAGTTCAGTGATCTTGAGCTCGTTAGATTTGTCTCGTCGAGCCGCTTGATTTGTCTATAAGTACATTATGTTTGGAAACCGTTTGGTAATCCAAATTGTGGTTCGAACCTTCCAACAATGCTTCTAACCATCGATTTGGACCCGTTTGGGTTCAGATTGGGATGATTTGGTGTCGTTGGGTTCGTATTCTTGAGACACTCAGTTCGACTTTAAGTTTGCTGATGTCAGAGTTCGGATGGTCCCAATTTTAATTTCGAGAGCTTCCAACTCGATTTTGCCTCGAGATTCTTTGCCGATCAAGATAATTTTTTGATGGCGAATCAAATGTGATTATATATATAAATATATCCAAATAAATTATGAAAGCATACCAATTTTCTATTAAATATATTTTGAATAAGAAACCCCATTGATTGGTTCCCCCAATTCTATGCTATATACAAAATGATCAGAAGAAGTCATTGGAATATCAATCTGCGCTAATTAATACGCTCTTTTTAAAAATACGGGCCTTCTTCTATAGAAAGCAAGCGATGAAGGAATTTTTATTATGTTAAGCTTTCACCTTCGCATGCTTATTTGTCCCGTGTCGCTGAATTGTTTATAAATGTTATGGGATATATACCTCTCAGTTGCAATGTCCAATCACCGGGCTCATTGACGCGAGCTTATAACTCAAGTGAGCGTAATAAGATGCTTGGGATGGTTCACAACGCTGCATTTGTTTGTTGGCCCTTGGACGTCACAAGGGCAGGCCTACGGGCAATGGCCAGCTAATGGAAGGAACAATTATTACGTCTTCTGATCGGACGCAGAGCAACGTCTGGTCGGAGGTCAAATCCCGCCAAAAAATGAGTTGTACCGAACAAATACCGAGGAATACCATCATTTGAAGACCCAATACCGAGTTAAACTGAGCTAAATCGAGAAATACCAAGTTATACAAAAGTTGTACCGAGTTTTTCTAGGAAAAACTCGGTACAACTCGTTATTTCTCAGTACAGCTTGGTATAACTCGGTATTGGTCTTCAAAGAGCAGTATTTCTCGTTATTATCAAATAATACCTAGTTGTACCAAGCAAATACCAAGTTTTTTGGCGGGATTTTGCCTCCAACCGGACGTTCCTCTACGTCCTTACACCGGACGTAATAGGCTAAGGGTAACTATAGGCCCTGGTGAACCAAACAAGCATCTTTTTTTTGGTATTTTTTTGAAACATTACAAGCACCTTCTTGATTGAACTTTTAGTTAGCAAAGTGTGAACTCATTATTCTACAATATTTAATAATAATATATTTTTTTTATTCAAGTGATTTGTTATACAGTAGTTTACATAGTGGAAGTTGTAGGAGAACTCAACTGAAGGGACCAAAAGGTGTCACTTGAGAACACGGCAGCTCAATACTCAAGAAGAAGAAGAAGAACATAAGAGACCGAGAAACTGCAGGAAGGAATCATGAAAGAAGAAATATATGTTATTCACCTCTTACCGATAGTACAGACTAGTTATAAATAGAATGCATGGGAGAACTGATACAATGTAGTAAGACACAACTTAACATAAACTATTCCTACAATACAAATATATGATAACAGATATACTAACATCACTCACCCAGTATTTCTTGGGAGCTCACCCAACATGAGCAAATCAAGGATTCCTCTCTAGAGTTGGTAACTCGGCACTCACTATATTTTTGGACTATATCTCAGTTACCCCCCCCCCCCCCCCCCCCCCCCCCCCCCCTCTCTCTCTCTCTCTCTCTCCTAGGAAGATAATTTTCACCAAACTCAGCTGGATGAAAGTGTGTAACATTGTACAAGTATTCCATGCATGCAGTGGTGTACTTTTTAACTTTTACTTGTGTAATATTTCATATATCCCTTAGAATCCTATCAATAGAGATCGAATGATGAAGAATAATTCAAAAAATTTTTGGGGTTGATATAGTGGATACTTTGCCAATTTTGAAACTCATAGTTTCTTGAGTATTCTACAACTTTCCTTTATACTCTCTCTCTCTCTCTCTCTCTCTCTCTTCATTTTTTCCAAAGACAAGTTTGAATCCAATAAGGATCAAATGAAGGGTATTTGAAATATAATGCATATCAAATTTAACTTAAAAAATTCAAATCAAATTTAACCTATATAACAAGTTAAATAAATTAACAAGAGATTATTGACAGTCATGAGCCTAGCTACACCAATCATCATCGATTATCGAAAGAGTGAATTGTTATAATTGATGTGTATATAATTTTTTAAATAAATAAATTGTGAAAGTATGTCAATCTTTTATTAAATATATTCTGAATTTGAGACCTCAATGATCAATTGCACCAAATTATATTATCATATGGAAAATTATCACAAGTTAAAATTTATACAAGCAGAAATATAATAAGACTAATCTTCTAATCATGCCATAGCTGTATATTAGAATCTTCTTCAATTGGGAAACTCTCAGGTTTCGCTTGGAACGACTTTATTATTATTATTTTACTTTAAAAAATAAAAAAAAATCATCCTAAATGAAACCTCAGTCCTTCTACCAACTCCAATATAAACAAAGGCTAGCAAATTATCAATACACAATACATTATATCCAAATGATATAAAAACTGACCATTTATTATTGTCAGCAGTGTTATTCTTTTTATAGCCTTTCATTCTGGACAACGATTATCTCGAACTCAAACTATACATAAACTATTGCAAAAAAATCAATTTATAAAAAAGATCATTTTTTATGTTTAAATTAGCTTAAGGAGTATACTTATGAAAAAATTTTAAAAGAACAAATACGGAATTTAATTATCCGATTGAAACCGGAACTTCATAAAACATTTTCTACTTTGATCAGAAACTAAATTTTAACTCTCTGGTTTCTATAAATTCTTAAATTTTTTATTCACTCCTTTGGGTTTTATAATTTTTATTTTATTTTATGTTATTTTGTTATTTGAAAAGAATCAGCAATATGAAATTCCGGTATCTTAAGAAATCGGATTTTATCTTCAGATCTCTTAAGAAACCGAAATAATTTTTTTATTAATTGGCTTTTTTGAATGGCAAGCAATTTAGCCTCTTTGATTTAAAATTGAGAATTAAAAATTAACGAATAAATTTTGATTATTTTTTTTTGGATCCGCTGCTATATGTTCAACTTCTTGTTAATAAAATGTGGTCTTGATGGGGCAAGAAAATCCAAACAAGAGCCAGACTCATGAGTAACTATTTTAAAGTATTCTAACATTCAAGATGACACGACAAATAGAACTAATTTAATTTAGCCGACCCCAACCCAATAGAATTTTTGGCTCCACCACTTGGTTCAACGTGTCAAGCTGGCTTGTAAGCTAACTCAAGCTAGATTTAGTAATAGGCTCGATGAGTGGAGTTTATCGAGCTCGAGAGTCGAGCTCGAACGTGATTTCGAGCTCAAACAGACGTCTGCTTGACTCCTCATCCCGTCGAGCGGTTCACAGAGGTGACTGGGCGGGAAAGGAAAATCTCAATCAAGTGCGAGAGGGAAGACACAACAATTCAAAGGTCGGGCGGGAAAACCAAATTGATGGAGCACGGGACAATAACGGACAAGCTCGGGACGACGAATCTCGACGGCGGACTTGATGACGAGCTCGGGACGATGGATCTCGATGGCGGAGCCTCAGGACGATGATGAATGAGCTCGGGATGATCAATCTCGACGACAGACACGATGACGAGCTCGGGATGATCAATCTCAACGTCGGACGCGACGACAAGAGGACACAACGATGACAAACCTCAGGACGACGTCAACGAACACGATGATGAGACCACTTGGGATGGAGCTTGAAAGCTGAGCTCGGGATGGAGCTTGACATGATACTAGTTGAGCTCAAGCTTAGTATTTGGCATGCGAGCTCGACTGGAACAACACCGTGGCTCGAGCTTGCCTCGACTTGTTTGCACACCTAATCACTAGTACAAAATGAATTGAAATATACTCAATTACTCATTATAACATATTGTATAATCTTGAAAATTATACATTAACAATATCTTTTATCCTTAAATCCAAAAAAAAAATTGATTTTAAAAGTTGCCAAAAAAAAATTGTTCGTGATAGTAACTATATCATAATATCTACGGATCAAAATAAATAATTTGATACCAAAATTTGATCAATGTGCCCATTCAAGTGAATAGGATCAAGTGAGGTGTATTTGAATTATTGCATGCAATTAAGTAAATTAATTATAGATAATTGACATTCTGTGCTAAATATGCAATGTTTAATACGGTTCTTCTTCTACAGCAAGTGAGCGATAAAAGATATTTTATTATGCTAAGTTTGCACCTTTGCCTGCATATTAATCCCACATCGCTGAATTATTTGTAAATATTATAGGATATAGACTTCTCATTTGAGTTGAACAGTCGCTGAGCTCGGTAACGTGAGCTTGTAACCCAGGTGGGAGTATTAAGGTACTCCGGAAGGTTGATCCGGTGGGCCCACCGGCTAATTTTCATTGGGCTGAAGTGCCCGACCCGATACAAGTTTGCAGCTAAGTGCTGCGGGTTTGCAGTTAAGTACTGCGTTGATAGGCGAAAAGCCTGGGTTTACCGGCGGACGTGAGAGAGAGAGAGTTCTCCCCGTCGTTGGGTTAATGATATGGGTGATGGGTAGCTGGGCCTTTGGTTTGGTGAAATTAGCCTTGGTCGTTTAATTCAGACGGGTACCTTTTTTGTTTTTTTTACCTTAATATTAACTTTATTCTTTTCTTCTGCCATTTCAAATTTTAATTCAGAAAATGCTATTGTTATTATTTTTTCACCCGTAATTCTATTTTTTTCCATTGATTTCCAAGAAAAAGTCATACCTTCTTTTTATTAAATTGTTATAGCTAAAATTTACTTGCTTAAATTTTTAACATGTGACAAATTTTTGCTATGCGGCCTAAAAAAATTATGGAAGAAAGATAGTGCTTAATATCTTGATTTTATAACAAAATCTAATACACATTAACACATATATGCGCATAATGCAAAAAAGGTTGTTAGAGAAAATAATTTGAATCAACATTATAGGCGATGAAATTTGTTAACGTTATTTATAATGGCCAACAAAAAATTTAATGTGTCGACATAATAGCCAATTATGTTGGTAGAGCGACTTTGGTCGAGCAATGATAGTCTAATGGCGGTAGTTGTATGACATTGATCCAACGAAGATACTAGGAACAATAACGACGATTTGATCATGATGGTCAAACAGTAGTTGAGCGATGGTTATATGATGATAGTTATTGTGCAGGAATACCTCCATTATAGTCATTATTAAGAGAACATCAACCAAGGATTCCGTTCGGATAAGCCGTTTTTCTCAGGATGCGAGGGCAACTTAGTTGTTGAGTGATACCTGATTCTTGCAGATAAAATTTAAAGGCGTTGCTAATAAATTCGCCACCGCCATCTAAGCGTAAAATTTTGGGGTTGCAGTGGTGTTGATTTTTAACAAGATTACAAAATGATTTAAATTTTGTGAGAGCTTCTTGTTTGGAATGCATGAGGTAAAGCAATGAAAAACGAGTAAAGTTGGCGATAAAAACAATGTAGTATCGGTATTCGTCTAATGAATTTAACGGAGCTAGACCCCAGATGACATATGTGAATGAGATCAAATGGGGATGAAATAACAGAGAGACTTTTATTAAAATATTGCTTGTGACTCTTGGCCATGTTACAAGAAATGCAAACGAAATAATGAGAAACATTTGAGATATCAGGTATGTTGTTAGCTAGGATCGGGAGGAGACGAGTGCTCAGATGACCAAGGTGGGCGTGCCAAAGTTGAGAAGATGTGGTACTAGCAATAAGAGCCGAGGGTGAGTTGTCGGGTGACATACGAATCTGATAAAGACCGTTATGAAGATGCCATTGAAGAACCAGTCATTGGTCCTGAAGATCCTTATTTTCAAATATATTAGCATCAAAGCAAATTGAGAAGGAATAATCTGAGGTTAGTTTAGAAACATATAAAAGATTGTGTGTGAGCGATGGTACATGAAGAAGGTTACAAAGACGAAGCTTACGAGGGGTGATGGGAAGAGGAAGGAGGCATCGACCGGAATTTTGAATGGAGAGAGAGGATCCTTTGGCAATTGACACAATATCGGGTCCATGATAGGCAGTAGGTGAGTGAAGATAGGTGTCGTCCGGTGTGAGATGGGTTCACGCACCAGAGTCAAGAACCCAATCTTGAGTGGATGGGGCAGACAGTTGAGCAAGGAGGGCGCATGACGATCTTGAAACTGTGGGAGTGAACTTGAAGTTACAATGATGCCAACAGTTGAGGGCTATGTGACCGGTCTTGCCATAGATTTTGGCAGATGGGCATCGCGGACTGAGTTGTTTGGTTCGGCGGGTTGCTGGAGAATGTCGGAGGATTCTTGCTTTTAAATAATCGTTTATGGGGTCGTCCGCAGGATTGGTTGGAGGAAGAGGCATAGAGAGCTGTAGCTGGTGAACTAGTTGTTTGATCTTTGAGGTGTTCTTGATGGAGACTAATCTCCTCCCTGTATAGAAGAGAGTAGAAGGTGTCGAGATCTATAGGTAGAAGTGAGGTACAAATGGCGGTCTTGAAGGAGTTGTAGGTGGATGGGAGACTATTAAGCATATAAAGGATGATGTCTTCCGAATTAATTTTTGATCTGGAGGCAGCAATGTTGTCGACAATAGATTTTATCTGAGCTAGGTGCTGTTGCATGGTAAGATATTTCAGTTGAACGTGATGAAGTTCGTTCTTTAGTTGGATGACGTGAGATCGACAAGTGGGTTGGAGACGCCGTTCAAGAACCGACCAAGCTTCATGTGTGGTGGTGGAGGAAAGAATGTATGGTAGAATAGATTGAGAAATCGTGGAAAAGAGGGTGGATAGAAGGTTGCTGTCCGCGAGCCGCCAGCGAGCATAATTAGTGGAATCGACATCGGCGGGTGAAGTAGTGGTGTCGGTTAGACGGCCGGCTATCCATTGGTTGTGATTTGCTAAAGAATTTGCGTCTGCCATATAGCGTATTTATCCGCCGTGAGGTGATGCGGAGCGAGGTTCTTGATGTTAGAGACTAAGAACTTGAGGGTAATCGGAGCAATCTCAACATGTTTTTCCTGAATGTGATCTCTAATAAAATAATGATCTATTTCTATATGCTTTGTGCGAGCATGAAAAACAAGATTGTTGATGAGTGCAATTGCTGACATATTGTTGCAAAAAATGGTAGTGGTCTTTTGTTGTGGTATGTTGAAGTCATTTAGTAGCTGTCGTAGCCAAAGAACATCAGCAGTGGCGGCTACCAGCGCGCAGTATTCAGCTTTCGTAGACGAACGAGCCATAGTGTGTTGCTTTTTCACGCTCCACGAGACTAGTATTTCCCATAAATGAACAATAGACTGTTGTGGATCGGCGAGAATGTGTGTCACTAACCCAGTTGGCATCCGAGAATGCTGTGAGGTGCCCCTGAGGGAGATGGGAATGTCGTAGGAGGAAGTGTCGTGGATGTACCTAAGAATACGTTTGAGTTTATGATAGCGTGTAGGTTGTGGGTTGTGTATGGATTAACACAAGAGGTTGACTGAGTATGCTATGTCGGGTCAAGTGATGATTAGGTATTGAAGTGTTCCAGTGAGTTGGCGGTAGATGTATGGATCAGAGAGAATTTGATCATTGAAGTTAGTGAGAGTTTGTTTAGTAGAAGTGGGGTTGGAAAGTGGATTGCAACGATGAAGGCCAGCCTGCTGGAGAATCGACTTGTTTTCACCCCTAATCACAAGTACAAAATTAATTTAAATATACTCATTATAACATATCATATAATCTTGAAAAATATACATTAACAATATCTTTTATCCTTTAACTCCAAAAATATTTAATTTTAAAAGTTGGCAAAAAAAAAATTCTTCTTTATAGTAACTATATCATTATTCCTACGGATCAAAATAAATAATTTGATACCAAAATTTGATCAATGTGCCCATTCAAGTGAATAGGATCAAGTGAGGTAGATTTGAATTATTGCATGCAATGGAATTTAAACTAACAAATTAAGTAAATTAATTATAGATAATTGACATTCTGTGCTAATATGCACCGTTTAATACGGCTCTTCTTCTACAGAAAGTAACCGATGAAGAATTTGTTATTATGCTGAGCTTCCACCTTTGCCTGCATATTAATCCCACATCGCTGAATTAGTGTTGAATATTATGCAATATAGACTTCTGATTTGAGTTGAACAGTCGCTGAGCTCGGTGGCGTGAGCTTGTAACCCAAGTGGGAGTATTAAGGTACTCCGGATGGTTGATCCGGTTCAATGGCTGGTTTGCATGGCTAGTTATCATTAGACCAAAGTCTTCCCGGCCCGATAAGTTTGCAGCTAAATGCTGCTGGTTTGCAGTTAAATACTGCGTGTATAGGCGAAAGCCTGAGCTAACCTCTCAGTAGAGAGAGAGTGTCTCCTCTCAAGAGCAAGAGAGAGAGAGCGAGCTACCTGTCGTTGGGGGTTCTGGTATACGGGCCGGTGGTCTGGTGAAATTAGCCTTGGGTCGTTTTGAATCAAACAGAGTACCTTTTTATATTTGGCCTTGGAATTTTAGTTGAGTAATTGCTATCGATAATTATACAGTACATTATTCTTGTAATTATAATAAATTCTCCCCTCAACCTCATTATAATTCTTTTATTTTATTCTATTTTTTACCTCATTATAACTCTTGTTTTCTGTGATTTCAATGAATAAATTATACCTTTTTTTTAATTAAATTTATAGCTAAAATTTACTTAAATTTTTTGCTTTGCGTCCTAAAAAATTTATGGAAGAAAGATAGTGTTTAATCTCTTGATTTTATAAGAAAATCTAATACACATAACATATTGCAAGAAAGGTTGTTAGAGAAAATAATTTGAATCAACTTTATAGGCGATAACATGTATAGTAAATAATTTGTTAGAGAGCTTGGTCTTCTTGGATGAGAGGGAAAGATGGAGAGGGGGAATGCACATCAATTGGAGTGAAAAGGAGAAATAAAATGTTTATTCAATTTCCTGATCATACAAACTAGTCCAACCAATTCTATTTAGACTAAGACAGCCTAAGGGTAATACAACAAAACTTAAATGACATTGGTCTGATGAGATTAGTCCGACGATGATAGTAGGAACGAGAGTGGTGGACTGACCATGATGGTCAAACAATGGTTGGGCAATGGTGACATGATGATGGTGATCGTGCAACAATGCCTCCACAACAATGACCATTAATTTAAAATATGGAATAACTTTTATTATTATGAATGATTCTATTACAATGTATACAAATATTTAACAAAGTATTTCACGGGTTTCATATGAGTATTAAGTATTTTCAAAGGGTGTAAATTTTTTCGGTTTAAAGATGGTTTGGAGTTCATAAGAGTATAAACTATTAATTTAGTGTAAATCATTTTAGCTTATTTTTGAGATAAATCAAATTCGCCCAAGTTTGAGCGAGAATAATCTATACTACAAGCAGAAGTCCGACGTTGGTTAGAAATCCGACGAAAGTCTGGCTACGGGCAAAAGTCCGACGTTGGGTAGAAGTCCGACGATGGACGAAAGTTCGGTTTCAAGTAGAAGTCCGGCGACAGGCGAAAGTCCGACGAAGGATAGAAGTCCGATGAAAGTCCGGCTAAGGGCAGAAGTCCGACGTCAGTTAGAAATCCGGCGTCAGGTATGAATCTGGCGACAGGCAGAAGTCCGACGGTTGTAGAGGAGTCCGGTGGCAAGAGAGCTCTCTTCCTTGTCTTCTTTCTCTTCTTGTTTTGTATAAATTCGAATATAATAAACTCTTAATCTCTCTACCCCGACATATGTTCTTGCACAAACAATAGGAAATAATATAATCCTTGAGGTATTACTAATGTTTTATATAGATAAATTGTGGAAGTATATTAATTTTCGTTTAAATATATTCTGAGTTTGAAACCTCTTTGATAGGTTGCTCCAATACTAATAAATTTAAAAATTATCACAAGATGTATTGGAAAATCTTATTATGTAAAAGCAGAAAAAAGAAAGTTATTCTGTATTAAATTTGCACTTATTAAATACCAATGATTAAAGTAGGAATTGCCAAAAAAAAATGATTTTCGCTAAAAAAATTACGTTCCTTCTTCTATAGAAAGTTAGCGATAAAAGAATTTTAATTATGTTCTTCCATCTTTGCCTGCGTTAGTTGTTTTATTAATCCCACATGGCTACTGTAGAAGATATATTTTAGAATATATCTTTGCCAATTGTGAAGACTGTTGACCGAGCTGCCGCGTCCTTAGAGCACGCTTGTAACCAAGTGGGGTCCTAATGTGATTCGAATGGTTTTTTCTGGCTCATTGGCAGGGTTGCCGACTGCTAGCCCGCCCCATCCACGATGTGGATCCTTGGCAACCCTCCCATCTGTGGATGGGATAACGGGTTGGTAGTTTAAGAAGCCTTTGAGTTCAATCAAACGGTCACTACAATTTTTACTTGCCCAGTTTTTTTAGCAAAATACGATCCTTTTTAGCCCAAAGCACGCTAAGATTTCTCCATCGTTTTTTAAGTCCCACATTGCTGAATTCATACTGAATATTGTTAGATATAGGTCTCTCATGAACTACAAATTGCTAACAAAATTTAATTTTTTTCTTAAATTTTATTATTTATTGATATAATTTTCTTATTTTTTTGATAAATTAATCCTTTCATACGACATTATTGCTCGTAACAACATACGATAAAGTCAGGAGGCTTTAGTGTTAATGCCAACACCATGAATTGATCTAATGGTGATAGCATGTGACAATGTTGATAGCGATGACATGTGTCAAAGTTGGCTTGATGGGTTAACTCGAATGCAACCCATTTAAAAAAGTTGACGAATCCAGATTAAATCAACGGTAAGGGAACGATGCTCTACTGCTGTCGATACTCTAGCGACAATCAGGGGTGGATCCAGTTTTTTTTTTCTTGGGGGGAGGGGGGGGGGGCAAACTCAATATATAAAAAAGTAAATACCCTCATTTCATTAGCAAAATTCTAAGTAATACATTGAATTTCATTATAGTTTATGAAATAAAAAAGAAAATTACAAACTTTGCTTTTTTTTTATATAATGTTGCATAATGATTTCATTTGGATTAGAATCAAATACTTCTTTTTCAATGTATGACACTAGACAGTTATTGAGTCAAGTATCACCCATTTTGCTATGCAACCGATACATAATAATCTTCATTACAAAAAATGCTCTCTCTACCGTAGTAGTAACAACTAGTAAAGTCAGTGCCAAAATAATAAGTCTATAAACTAGGGGATACACATTATTCTTTTTGGCCTTTACAAGCTATTTTGTAAGAGCGGCTATACTAGTCAAAGATGTGAACTCATCACTTGTATGCATATCAATAATGTAAGTAGAAAGTTGATGATCAAGATACACAAGATCAACCATAGAGAAATATGTCGGACATAACTAGACGAATTAACTTTTTCTTATCATAAGCAAAGAACATATTACTCAGATTTAGACATGTTACATAAAGAAGTAATTCGGTACTAGATTTAGAGAAACGATTATTAAGTTTTCGAAGTTGCATATCTATAACAGTGTAGAATAAATCAACTCGATAATGATAAAAGTTTGTTATTTCTGACCTTTTCGTACTGACCGTCCATTTTCTCTTAATATCTGCAATCGTTACTTGACCACTTGTACCAATTTCATTGCATTTATAATATCTTGGTCATTTCTTTATAAGGCTTGTGATAATTCATTTGTAATCCCTAAAATATCAATCAATAAATGCAGTGCAAAGATAAAGTCAGATGATTCTATAGCATGTATTAAAACACCTGCTTCAACTGAATGTTGATCATGTATCCCCTCATCCTTGATAATTTCAAGTACTTCGATCATAGAGGCATACATTTTTCATAGACTGATTAATGTTTGAAAATGTGAACTCCAACGAGTGTTACCAGCACGATGCAAATTAGTTTCTTGGTTTAAATCTCGACTAGTAATTAACTCTCCATTGGTTAAATGAAAAACTATTTTATCATGCTGAATATATTTTAGGGTATCATTTCTCTTATAAGAAGCTCCAATTATATTGACAATTCTTGAAGTGATCTTAAATAAATGCTTTACTTGTCAATAATTTTTTGCAACAGACACCAAACATAATTGAAGATGATGAGCAAAACAATGAATATAGAATGCCTGAGGATTATCTTTCTGAATTAGTGCTTTCAAATCATTAAACTCATCCCACATATTAGATGCTCCATCATAACCTTATTCACGTATTCTATGTATACTTAATGAATGTTTTGCAAGAATCTCTTCAACTAATGCCTTGAGTGCTAATGCATTTGTTGAAGATTATACCAATAAACCTCTCAATTATCTGACCTAATTTGTCTACGAATTTCATTACAATAGCTAACTGTTCTTTTGTAGAAACATCACGAAACTCATCATCTAGAATTGTGAAGTAAGAATCACCAATATCTTTCATGATTACAACCAGGATCTCAGTAACCATAGAACTACAAATCTCTTTTTGCACTTTTGGTGCAATCAACTTTAACTTAGCACTTGCATTTTTAAATGTCACATTTTTAATCTCTTTATTATGATCGACGCAAAATTGAAATAGTTCTATGTAATTTCCTTGATTATTCAAGCAAGATGACTCGTCATGCCCACAAAACGATAGCCTTTGGCGAATGAGAAATCGTACACAATTAACAGCTGCAGTTAACATAATGTGATATTCTTTTTTATTCTTGTATTCCTTGCTCAACCATAAATTGGGAATACTCTTTTCTTGAAGCTTCATTAAAGGCTCATATTTATGTCTTGCCTTATTGTGTGCACTGTTGTGTTCTTTGACATGACCCAATAGCTTCTCTTTATGCTTCCAATTCTTAAACCCCTCACCAACAAATGTGTCTCTGCCTCCTTTGCTAGTATTAACTTGCTCTTGACGCTTAAACAAGTAACAATAAAGACAAAATATTGATGATTTTTTGGTTGATGCGGTCCCTTCAATAAATAAGCTCTTCGAATTTTATCACGATCATTTACATCATAACTCCAGATGGATGGTCGAAGACTAGGATCAGCAGGTAGATTGTCAATATCAATCTTGACACGTTCTTTTCGCTTCAAGAATCGTTCCATTTCTCAAAAAGCTAACAATGATCAATCCAAATTAGCTAACATTGTTATTCTAATAAAAAAAGACAATACAAAATTATTGTAGAAATGCTAATTGAATGATAATATTTGAAGTAATTGAAGCTTTCACATTTTGATAATATTTTAAGCTTTCACATTTTGATAGATGATTTTAAGGTTCTTTTCCTAGCAAGTAGCTACTGAACCATGAAGAAAGGAAATTCTATTGATGTGAAACCAAAACCTAGGAAATAAAGTGTTGATCTCAGACCATAGATCAATTTTATTTTAGGTATTCCGCTTCCTTGATGATTACCTACCTGCTTCCTAGGCTAATCGAAGGGACAGACAGTCCTTTTTCCTTATGCTAGGCAAAATCAAGAAGAAGAAGGAAAGTTTAGTTTATACTAAAAGAATCAAGCATACATAAAGATAATTAATACCGTGTTTCTATGTTTATAATAGAAGAATCGAAGGGACCAACAATCATTTTTCCTCCTTCTAGGCCTTGTGCGTGTGATCTGGGTGGATCGAATGCTTTGGTTTCTACTTTATATGTTTTTAAGCAAAACAATGAATACTGTGTTTCTATGTTTAATGGCAACAAAGAATTTTTGCTAATCAAAACTATTGTCATTTGTAGAAAACCTGCTGTAAGCATTTCATATTGAAAAAATCTTGAAAAATCGAAATTGTTCTTGTAAGTAAAACCTGTCATCTTGAATCATATTGAAAAAATCTTGAAAAACTGAAATTGTTATTGTAAGTAAAACCTGTCATCTTGAAAGTAAAAACAATGAGGAAACTAGGTAAGTAAAACCTGCTGTAATTAAACAACTTAAGTAAAAACTATTTTGATAGATGTAAGTAAAAACTATTGTCATCTTCAAAACAATGATAATGGAAAGCTTTGATTAGATTTGTTGCCATTTTATTCTTAAAAACCTGCTGTAAGCACGGTGAAGGCAACAAATCTAAGCCCTTATCATAAGCATTTCATATTGTCATTTGTCAAACTGAAATTTTTCAAGAATAAAACTTACCTTTAAAACGGTGATGGCAGATGCGAACTAGGAGGAAATAGCTGCGGCGAGCCGGCAACCTCTTCACGAAGACACGATGATGAAGGCTACGGGCACTCGGCCAGCGTCTGCGAACGGGAGTGCTCCGCCCATATTGCGACCTCTGCAATCTTCACAAAGATAGCTGCGGGCACGTGTAAGAAAACTGCAAACAAGAAGGGCACGGGGCAAAGTCGGTCACGATGGGATGATTTAGGGCAAAAGAAAATTTTTTAGGGGGGGGGGGCAAAATTCTGAAATTGCCCCTCCGTTACAGCAATTTTTTTTATTTAGGATGGGCATTTGCCCACCCTTAAGAGAGCGTGGATCCGCCGTTGGTGACAATAGACTTTTTCTTGACATACCAGGTGATGAGAGCTTGACCCAATAAAATGCAATAACCAGTTGTAGATTTGTGGTCAATGGAATCACCTACCCAGTCTGAATTTGAGAAGGCTATGAGATGCAAAGTTGTCTTTGGCAGAAAAAGACCATAGTCAAATGTACCTTGTAGATAGCAAAGTATCCTTTTGAGGAGGTGATAATATAGGAGAAGGGATTGATGCATTTGTTGGCAAAGTTTATTTACTGCGAATGTAATGTCTGGTCAAGTGGACGAGAGATATTGTAACAAACCTATAAGATGGCGGAATAGTACAGGTTGAGCAAACGAGATTTGTAGAGAGGGATCGTGTGGGTAATTTAGCTGGAAGAGGAGTGTGTAAGGATTTGCAATTGGACATGGCTGCATGAAGGCGGGAGGCTGTAGAGAAGCTCATACGGGGATTTAGTAGGGTTGTTTGACAAGGGAAGGCGGCTACTGAGATAGGTAGCTGTGTGTAGAGCTTCGGTTCAAAAGTTAGGGGGTAAATGGGTATCAATAAGCAAGGTGCGAGCCATATCTACTAGGTGGTGATGCTTGTGTTCAACCATGCCATTTGGCTGAGGAGTGTGTGGCAAGTGAACTGGTGGGTGATGCAATTATGAGAGAAGAATGGTTTTAGAGTATGGTTGAGGAATTCACCTCCTCCATCACTACGAAAAGTCCAAATAGGTAAATTTAATTGTTTTTCAATGAGGTTTTTAAACTGTATAATGGTTTGAGTAACTTCAGATTTTTGTTTAAGAACAAATGTCAAGGAGTAGTGCGTATAATCATCAATCACAAGTAAGTAAAAACGAAAACCATCGTATAAAAAAAATATGAAAGGTCCCCAAACGTCAGCATGCATTAAATCTAAAAGAAACTGAAGTACATGATGAGAAGGAGAGAATGAGAGCATGTGACTTTTAGCTAGTTCACAGGATTTACATATTCTAAATATTTCTTCCATGCAATTTCCTAGATACACAAAAAAACTTGGTAATTAATATTGGTTTAAATTTTCAACAGTTTCTTCTTCACGAATCTACGTGAGACCAGAAAAAAGAGCGTAAGCCTCAAACTCCCGTAAGTCCGACCTACTCAATCAAAGCAATAGAAAATGAGAAAATGGTGGATTCATCCCCAAATAATAAGCAGGAAAAGAAAGTAGATGAGGCAGATTTCAAACCTTTTTTTCGACGAGGATGACAGGTTGGCGGTAGGATTTAGGCGGGGGGGGGGGGGGGGGGGGAGTAATTATTTTTTTTTTTTGTAACTTATCAACAGTGAAAACGCCCAATTTATTTAATGGAGTTTAAATATTTTATGGTAAGTGATGAATGATAGAATTTAAAGAGTCAAGTATGAATGTTGTAGATTAATTTAAAATTTATAGATGAACGGTCAAGATTTGCTATGAGTGGAATCCGAAGTCATTTTTATATATAAGTATAGATATATAAATAAATTGTGAAAGCATATCAATTTTCCATTGGAATATCATAAGATGTAAAACCCAAAGAACCATTATGTGTTAATTATTAATATGAGCTGTTCAAAAAATACGATCATTCTTCTAGAGAAAGTAAGCGATGAAGGAATTTTTATTATGTTAGGCTTCCACCTTCGCCTTCTTTTTAGTCCAATATCCCTGAATTTTTTAGAAATATTATGCAATATATACCTCTCGTTTGCCCTTTGCTTTACTATTGCAACCGGCGTGCTCGTTGACGGGAGCTCGAAACTCAAGATGGGTCATTAAGGTGTTTTTGATTTAGATAGTTCCACCGATCGGTCGGTTTTGAATTAATCGGGCCGACGTATTGCTCGCCTGATCTTTTAGTAGCAAGCAATCTGATTCTGCTGCTGCTGATATAGGCCAATTGCCTGAATTCGCTGCAGCCATTATCTTTTTTATTTAGGATAAAATTAATTTAAAATAGATAGTGTATCTTATAAACTTATTAGTTAAGAAGAATATTAACTTTTTTAATCCCACATTACTTGGAATTTTTTTTATTGCCTTTTGAGTTAGAGTGGATAATATTTCACATAAAATGATGAAGCTTTCGAATTTTTTAATTTAATAAAATTAAACTTTTTCAAGTTTTAAGTTAAATTACAAATATTACTTAATATTTTAAAATAAATTATTTAATTATTCAAATAATTCAAAAATTGAATAGGCCGATTCAAGAGAATTGTGATTATTTAGCACTTAGCCGATTCAATCAATGGTTTTGACATATTTGATGTATAAATGATTTTTAGGATAAATCAGACTGACCATAAGATTCGTTCGGTACACAAAAGGGTAATTTTGAAAAAAATGTGATTGCACTAATTGCATGAGTCTAATGATCAATAAGTATTTATTTTAGACACCAACCAATGGGCAAAGTGATGAAGAAAATTGTTGCGTCCTGGAATATTCGCGGCGGTAGAGAAATATATGGTTTAACGTCTTAGCATTGTACGAAGATCCAGCACACAAGCAGATAAGTGAGAGGGTGTAACATTCATGAGAGACACCAGAGTTTTTACGTGGAAAACCCCTAAAAAGGGAAAAAAACCACGGGGCCTGGCCCAGTTTGAATGAATCCACTAGTATTTGTAGTTGATTACAAATGAGGCACTTCCTTGGGAGAAGGCCTTGGATTGATGTAGCAAAGGTACATCATATAGATTGCATTACATTGTAGGAGTTACATATACATGGTTGTTTGGTCAAAAGGATCGTAGTCGATAGGAGACCGGGGTCAGAAAGACCGTTGTCTGGTGATGGAGGTCGGAGTGACCATAGTAGGCGACAGAGGTCGGGAGGACCATAGTCGGCAGGAGATTGGAGTCTGAAAGACCGTTGTCTGGTGATGGAGGTCGGACGGACCGTAATAGGCGACAGAGGTCAGAAGGACCGTAGGTCGTAGGAGACAAGGAGTCAAGTGTTAGACCCAGTGTGTAATATCAAGATCTGCTCCAGTATCGTCCAGGACGATCTGGGATCGTCCTGGGACGATCAGTGGAATTCAGCTCCAGTTTTAGCCCAGTTTTGCTCCAGGTGATTTTCTGCATGCATCGTCCAGGCCGATTGGAGACATCGGCCAGGCCGATCGGCACTGTAGAAAATATCGTCCATGCAATAGCCCTGAATGGAGACCAGGCCGATCCTTTTGGTCGGATCGTCCCGGGACGATGCTGCGATCGGCCGGGCCGATCTGTGTATTATAAAGCTGATTTCAAGTCATTTTGAGGAGAGAGAAAATCATTAAAAACGAAAATATCAGCCGAGGAGAGAGAAAGTCGTGGACTTTTGTGCAAAAGTGGATTTTCGGACGACGCGGAGCCGTTTTCGATCGAAGTGACTGTTGAGGAAATTGCTGTGCTCGAGGTAAGGCACATTCTACCTTTCTCAATTTTCAGTTCCGTCGTGTTTGGCGGTATATTCTGTCCGGATTTCGTTTTCGTTAATGATTTTTGTCCGTATCTGTTGATTGGCTCAGTTTTTACCGCGTAACTTTCTGTATATTGTTGACGTGCCGAGTGTGCACATTTTGGTTATTTTCTGAAGATTTTCGTCCGGGTATTTTTGATTCGACTGTGTTTTTAGTCGACCGGATTTTTCTGTGAAATTGGAATTTATCTGTGCAGTAGAATAAAGGTTCTGAAATGTTGATATCTGTATTCTGTGCGAATTCGGTAAATTTTCTTTGCAGGAATTTTTGTGTAAATTCCGTATACTGCCGTTGTGCTGCCCGATTTTTGGGTAATTTCTGATTTGTCCGAATTTTCTCTGAAATGAAATGCTATGTGTATAAGCTATAAAAAGGGGCCTGAATCCTATGAGATTCAGTTAGTGAAACGGGAAATCTGAAATGAGCTCAATCTGAAATCTGATATCTGTTCTGTTCCGGACCCGATGAATTCTGTTTTGGTGCTATAAGCACATCTGTTTTGGTGCCGTGAGCACAAAGGGAGACATAAGGGGCCTGGATCCTATGAGATTCAGTCAGTGTCTGGGAAGGGAGGCATAAGGGGCCGGAATCCGTAGAGATTCCGTCAGTGTCAGGGCATTTAGCTATATGTATCTGTACCACTTTCTGTATCTGTTCTGTTCTGTACGAAATTGTGATTATGATATGATATGATCCGTACGATTCTGATTTCTGTTTCTGACTCTGTTGATTTGTTCTGTTCTGATACGATCTGTACGAATCTGATTCTGTTGATCTAATATGTCTGATCTGTTCTGTTTCTGATTTGATACGACTTCTGTTTCCGTACAGTTCTGTTTGATTTGATATCTGTCCGATTCCGTTCTGATTTCTGTACGGATTTGTCTGCTGTGTTGGTTTTGAGTTTCTGAGGATTTAGATTGGTGGTTTGTTGCTTTGCTGAGCTGTTGAGCTCACCCTTGCTTTCTGGTGGTTTTCAGGTTCTGGGAAGGGCAAGGAAGTTCAGGGCTAGGTTTCAGAGTCTGATCAGATTAGGTACTTTTGTACTTTTGATTTTTGTACAGTCATGACTTTCCTGTTCTGTCTTTCTTTCTGTTGAAAGCCATGTACTGTTCTGTAGATGATTATTCTGAGGAAATGAATTAAGATAGATGTTTTATTCCGCTGCATTTGATGTTTTTAGTAGCTCTGTTGTTCTGTGTGCTTCTGTTGAGTTAAGAATTTGGAAGATCAGTTCAGTAACCTAATCCAAAGCCAGATCCTGGTTAGCTATTCTCCGTCGCGATCCGGCGCGGGCGGGATCCGTCTCGTCTCGGGTCGGGTCGTGACAAGCTTTTTTGGTATCAGAGCACTGGTTTTGGAAACAGGTTGGATTGTAAAACAGAGCTCTAGGAAGTGATCAGTGAGTCTGTCTGGGAGGTAGTTTTGGGTCGTTTGGCTTTTTATTGTGTTATTTTGTGTTGTTTTGTGATAGTTTTCCGGATTTTTCTGGATTTTCTGTATGGATCAGCCAGACCCAGACATGACAGACGGTCAGAGTGACGATCAGGCAGCACCAGTGGGGAGTACAGCCCCAGTGGTCGGTGCTGATACACTTTCACAGTTTGCTTCACTTGTTGCTCAGATGATGAGCGAGACTCAGAGCAGAGCTTCGACTGTTAGATCTGAGGACATTGATCGACACCTGCAGTTATTTTTGAGGTTGAAGCCTCCGAGGTTTGAGGGCGCTGTTGAGCCCAGAGCTGCTGAGGAGTGGCTGAGGAGATTGGAGAAGACTTTTGACGGGATGCAGTGTCCTGCAGACAGGAAAGTTCCGTTAGCTGTTTTTCTGTTGGACGGAGAGGCTGAGCACTGGTGGGATGGCCAGCAAGCAGCCAGATTTCAGGGCAGATTGAACTCTTTGATCACTTGGGAAGAGTTCACTGAAGTATTTCGGGACTGGTTTGTTCCCCCTTCTGCACGACAGCAGATGCAGGAGAGTTTTCTGAGACTTGTTCAGGGGAGCAAGACGGTGATGCAGTACGAGGCTGAGTTTACTGCATTAGCCAGGTACGCTCCGCAGCTGGTTAGCACGTCTGTTGAGAGGTGCTACAGATTTCTGAGAGGCTTACGAGACACTTTGAGGCAGCCTCTGATACCGTTCCGGATTACTGATTTCTCTGAGCTTGTGGAGCGAGCTCGTCTGATTGAGAACGACTTGACGGCTACTCAGCAGCGGTGGACTGCGAGTAGGAAGAGGTTTGGAGGAGAGACATCTGGCAGTGGTTCCTCTGGGAAGAGGAGATTTGTTCCTGGATCTGGATCTGGAGATTCCAGGAAGAGCGGAGGATCGTCTGGTACTGCTACCAGTACGACTAGTTCTGGATCTGTCAGTTCGGCACCTGTGTGCCAGAGTTGTGGACGGCGACACCATGGCCAGTGCTACAGGATAGCTGGTCTTTGTTTCAGATGTGGTCAGCCGGGACATCGGATTGCAGAATGTCCACAGATGGGATATGAGCAGCGATCTGAGGGCTTTGTCAGACCTGTTGGTTCAGCAGCAGGAAGACCGAGGACTGTTCCTCCTCGCCCTGAGGGATTTGCTGGTAGAGGCGGTGGTTCTAGTTCTGCACCACGGAGACCACCTACGATTCAGAGGGAGCAGAGTAGTTCTGTTGCTTCAGCTCCTGTTCCAGTTCAGCCACGAGTTTACAGTCTGAGTCAGCAGGAGGCTCGTGATGCTCCGGATGTTGTGACAGGTACGGTTTACATTTCTGATCAGCCCTGTCATGTTTTGTTTGACTCTGGAGCGAGTCATTCTTTTCTGTCCGAGCATTGTTTTGAGATTTTACATTTGGATTCGATGGTTTTACCGGTTTCTTTGTCTGTGATTTTACCGGCTGGGAATCCATTGATTGCTCGACAGTTTTGTTTGTGTGAGATCGAGATTTCTGGCAAGAAGTGGAAATCGAGTTTGATTCGATTGCCGATTTCTTCGTATGATGTGATTCTGGGCATGGATTGGCTGAGTCAGTATGAGGCTCAGATTGACTGTCTGAAGAAGCAAGTGAGTTTGCTTGTGGCTGGAGAGAGAGTTGTATTTCAGGGATTACGAGGTGTTCTCTCCAGTCTGGTTTCTGCGTTGGAGGTGAGCAGGATGTGGAAGAAAGGATGTCCGGTATTTTTGGCTTCGGTGCGGGATCTGAACCTGGAGGTTGGTTCTGTTTCTGAGATCCCTGTGGTACGGGAGTTTGCCGATGTTTTTCCTGAAGAGTTGGTTGGTTTACCTCCGGATAGAGATGTGGAGTTCTCTATCGATGTTTTTCCGGGTACCGCTCCGATATCGAAAGCTCCGTACAGGATGGCACCGAAAGAACTTTCTGAGTTGAAAGTTCAGCTCCAGGAGTTGGTTGACAGAGGTTTTGTACGTCCTAGTGTTTCGCCCTGGGGAGCACCTGTTCTGTTTGTGAAGAAGAAGGACGGTACACTCCGTATGTGTATTGATTACAGAGATTTGAACAAGGTCACGATCAAGAACAAGTATCCTTTGCCTCGGATAGACGACTTGTTTGATCAGCTTTCCGGATCTTCGGTATTTTCGAAGATTGATTTGAGATCCGGATATTATCAGGTGAAGGTGAAGGAAACTGATGTGGTGAAGACTGCTTTCAGTACTCGGTACGGGCACTACGAGTTTTTGGTTATGCCTTTTGGGGTAACCAATGCGCCTGCGATTTTTATGGATCTGATGAACCGAGTATTCAGGGAGTATTTGGATCAGTTTGTGATCGTCTTCATTGACGATATTCTGGTATATTCTGTATCTGAGGATGAGCATGCCAGACATTTGAGGATTGTGTTGGAGACTTTGAGGAGGCATCAGCTGTATGCCAAGTTCTCCAAGTGTGAATTCTGGCTGAAGAGCATTTCATTTTTGGGGCACGTGGTTAGCGGAGAAGGCATTTCTGTAGATCCCCAGAAGATTCAGGCTGTTGCTGATTGGCCAAGGCCGACTACGGTATTTGAGGTACGTAGTTTCTTGGGCATGGCCGGGTATTATAGGAAGTTTGTGAAAGGATTTTCACAGATTTCGACTCCTCTGACGAGACTGACTCAGAAGTCAGTACCTTTTGTTTGGACACCGGAGTGTGAAGCTAGTTTTCAGAGATTGAAGGAGTGTTTGACTTCAGCTCCAGTGTTGGCACTTCCGTCAGGTACGGAGGGTTTTCAGGTGTTCAGTGATGCTTCACTGAAAGGATTGGGTTGTGTTCTGATGCAGCATGGTCAGGTAATTGCTTATGCTTCGAGACAGTTAAAACCACATGAGAAGAATTACCCGACGCATGATCTGGAGTTAGCTGCAGTTGTTTTTGCTTTGAAGATTTGGCGTCATTACCTGTATGGCGTCAGATGTGAGATCTTTACTGATCATAAGAGCCTGAAGTACATTTTTACTCAGAAGGATCTGAATCTGAGACAGAGGAGGTGGCTCGAGTTGATCAAGGACTACGATTTGACTATTCAGTATCAGCCTGGGAAGGCGAATGTGGTAGCGGACGCTCTGAGCAGGAAGTCTTCTGGATTCTCAGATATTCAGCTTACCTGTGATGACTTTCTGATTCGTGATTTGGAGAGATTGCAGTTGGAGGTGGTTTCCTCCAGTGATTTGGAGTTGGCTCAGATGAGTATTCAGTCTTCTTTGGAAGCACGGATTCAAGAAGCCCAGAAGTCAGATTCTGATTATTCGAAGTTGATAGCTCAGATTGGATCTGGTAAGACTCCTGAACTTCGAATTTCTGATTCTGGTGTTATTTTCTGTAAGAACAGGTTGTGGGTACCTGTGTTTGGAGACTTGAGGCAGGAGATTCTGTACGAATCTCATCTTTCTGGCTACACTGTTCATCCAGGCAGTGGTAAGATGTACGCTGATATGAAGCTTTTGTTTTGGTGGCCTGGGATGAAGAAGGATGTAGCAGAGTTTGTGTCGAGATGCGAAGCCTGTCAGTTGGTGAAGGCAGAGCATCAGCGACCAGGTGGACTGTTGCAGTCGTTGCCTATCCCTGAGTGGAAATGGGAGGAGGTAACGATGGATTTTGCGATGGGTTTTCCTCAATCTAGACAAGGACATGATGCCATTTGGGTGGTTGTAGATCGATTGACCAAGTCAGCCCATTTTCTTCCGATCAGACAGACGGATTCAGTTGATCGCTTGGCACAGATTTATGTGAAGGAAATAGTCAGATTGCACGGTGTGCTTCGTGTGATCGTATCTGATCGAGATGGACGCTTTACTTCCAGACTTTGGAAAGGCATTCAGCAAGGCTTGGGTACGAAACTGCATTTCAGTACAGCCTTTCATCCTCAGACCGACGGACAGTCTGAGAGGACGATTCAGGTACTGGAAGATCTGTTGAGGCTTTGTGTTCTGGACTTTAGCGGAAGTTGGGAGGATCATATTCCGCTGATTGAGTTTGCTTATAACAACAGTTTTCAGTCCAGTATCGGTATGGCACCGTACGAGGCTCTGTATGGCAGGAAGTGTCGTACTCCTTTGACTCTGACGGAGGTCGGAGATAGACAGGCTTTGGGGGCCACTTTTGCTGATGAAACTACTCAGAAGATCAATTTGATAAGAGAAAGATTGAAAGCCGCTCAAGATCGTCAGCAGAAGTATTACAATCAGAAGCACAGATTTGTTGAGTTTCAGGTTGGTGACTTTGTGTATGTCAAAGTCAGCCCGATGAAAGGTGTGAGCAGATTTGGTCAGGTAAGCAAGCTTAGTCCAAGGTATGTTGGACCATTTGAGATTTTGGAAAGAATTGGAAAATCTGCTTATCGCCTATTGCTTTCTGATTCTATGCCGGATGTGCATAATGTGTTTCACGTATCCACTCTGAGGAAGTGGGTTTCAGACTCTGGGAAGAAGTTGTCAGCTGATGAGGTGGAGATTCAGGAGAATCTGGCGTACAAGGAAGAGCCAGAGCTTATTTTGGCGTACGACGTCCGAAAGTTAAGAAATAAAGAGATTCCGATGGTTAAAGTCCAGTGGAAGCACCGGACTGCACGGGAAGCAACTTGGGAGAAGGAGTCTGATATGAGACGGTCGTACCCGTACTTGTTTTGACTGAGTTTGGACTGGATAATGTCGAGGACGACATTTTTCTGAGTTGGGGAGATTGTAATATCAAGATCTGCTCCAGTATCGTCCAGGACGATCTGGGATCGTCCTGGGACGATCAGTGGAATTCAGCTCCAGTTTTAGCCCAGTTTTGCTCCAGGTGATTTTCTGCATGCATCGTCCAGGCCGATTGGAGACATCGGCCAGGCCGATCGGCACTGTAGAAAATATCGTCCATGCAATAGCCCTGAATGGAGACCAGGCCGATCCTTTTGGTCGGATCGTCCCGGGACGATGCTGCGATCGGCCGGGCCGATCTGTGTATTATAAAGCTGATTTCAAGTCATTTTGAGGAGAGAGAAAATCATTAAAAATGAAAATATCAGCCGAGGAGAGAGAAAGTCGTGGACTTTTGTGCAAAAGTGGATTTTCGGACGACGCGGAGCCGTTTTCGATCGAAGTGACTGTTGAGGAAATTGCTGTGCTCGAGGTAAGGCACATTCTACCTTTCTCAATTTTCAGTTCCGTCGTGTTTGGCGGTATATTCTGTCCGGATTTCGTTTTCGTTAATGATTTTTGTCCGTATCTGTTGATTGGCTCAGTTTTTACCGCGTAACTTTCTGTATATTATTGACGTGCCGAGTGTGCACATTTTGGTTATTTTCTGAAGATTTTCGTCCGGGTATTTTTGATTCGACTGTGTTTTTAGTCGACCGGATTTTTCTGTGAAATTGGAATTTATCTGTGCAGTAGAATAAAGGTTCTGAAATGTTGATATCTGTATTCTGTGCGAATTCGGTAAATTTTCTTTGCAGGAATTTTTGTGTAAATTCCGTATACTGCCGTTGTGCTGCCCGATTTTTGGGTAATTTCTGATTTGTCCGGATTTTCTCTGAAATGAAATGCTATGTGTATAAGCTATAAAAAGGGGCCTGAATCCTATGAGATTCAGTTAGTGAAACGGGAAATCTGAAATGAGCTCAATCTGAAATCTGATATCTGTTCTGTTCCGGACCCGATGAATTCTGTTTTGGTGCTATAAGCACATCTGTTTTGGTGCCGTGAGCACAAAGGGAGACATAAGGGGCCTGGATCCTATGAGATTCAGTCAGTGTCTGGGAAGGGAGGCATAAGGGGCTGGAATCCGTAGAGATTCCGTCAGTGTCAGGGCATTTAGCTATATGTATCTGTACCACTTTCTGTATCTGTTCTGTACGAAATTGTGATTATGATATGATATGATCCGTACGATTCTGATTTCTGTTTCTGACTCTGTTGATTTGTTCTGTTCTGATACGATCTGTACGAATCTGATTCTGTTGATCTAATATGTCTGATCTGTTCTGTTTCTGATTTGATACGACTTCTGTTTCCGTACAGTTCTGTTTGATTTGATATCTGTCCGATTCCGTTCTGATTTCTGTACGGATTTGTCTGCTGTGTTGGTTTTGAGTTTCTGAGGATTTAGATTGGTGGTTTGTTGCTTTGCTGAGCTGTTGAGCTCACCCTTGCTTTCTGGTGGTTTTCAGGTTCTGGGAAGGGCAAGGAAGTTCAGGGCTAGGTTTCAGAGTCTGATCAGATTAGGTACTTTTGTACTTTTGATTTTTGTACAGTCATGGCTTTCCTGTTCTGTCTTTCTTTCTGTTGAAAGCCATGTACTGTTCTGTAGATGATTATTCTGAGGAAATGAATTAAGATAGATGTTTTGTTCCGCTGCATTTGATGTTTTTAGTAGCTCTGTTGTTCTGTGTGCTTCTGTTGAGTTAAGAATTTGGAAGATCAGTTCAGTAACCTAATCCAAAGCCAGATCCTGGTTAGCTATTCTCCGTCGCGATCCGGCGCGGGCGGGATCCGTCTCGTCTCGGGTCGGGTCGTGACACAGTGTCACTTGGAAGATCGGGTGTTGATGGTTTGGCCTTGAGTAGGACGTCGGGTCTGAACATCGGGCCTTAAGCAAGATGTCGGGTCTTCAGCGGGACGTAGGGACTGAACATCGGGCCTTAAGCGAGACGTCGAGTCTTCAGCAGGACGTAGGGACTGAACGTCGGGCCTTAAGCAGGACGTCGGGTCTTCAACAGGACGTAGGGATTGAACGTTGGACCTTAAGGAAGTGGTGCAATGAAACTCTGGCGATGCTTCGGTGGTGGTCCGGCGAGGTTCCTGCGGTGGTCCGGCGAGGTTCCTGCGGTGGTTCGGCGGTGGTTCGGCGGCCGTCGAGGAGGAGCTTCCTCCTTCTCTTCCTCCTTCTCTTCTTGCTTCTCTTGCTTGGATCCCCTCTCATGAGAAATGAGGGCTCTATTTATAGATTTTCTGGAGTGGCATGGCTTGTAAATAGGTGTGAGATCAAGGGCGAATAAGGAGTGGTCGAATGGACGGCCGATGTTGAATCCTACGATCGTGCACCGTTCGTTGGTCATTTGAATGTCTTAGTGATGTCGGAATTTAGTGATCTTGGGCTCGTTGGATTCGTCTCATCGAGCCGTTCGATTCGAGTATAAGCTCGTCAAAATCAGAGTCCGTTTGGTAACTCAAATTGTGGTTTGAACCTTCCAACAGCGCTTCGGGTTCATGATTTGGACCCCTTTGGGCTCGGATTGGGTCGAACTTGGTGTCGTTGGGTTCGTATTTCCGAGACGCTCAGTTCGACAGTAAGCTCGCTGAAATCAGAGTTCGGGTGCTCCCAGAATTAATTTTTGAAGTTTCCCACTAGCTTTTGCCTCGAGATTCGTGCCCGATCAAGCTAATTTTTTGATGCCGTATCAAAAATATTAAAAAAATTTAAGTTAAATAGCAAAAAAATTTGTATATTTTAAAAAGATCATATAAGTATTATTCTCAGTAAATTCTTTTAAATTTGATATAAAGACAAATGGAGGAGATATATTATTGAAATCTATTTTTTTAATATATTGAAGGCATTAAAATTAGAAATTTCTTATCTTATGAAATATATCTAGTCTTAAGCTCTCTTCTTGTATAATTCAATCATTTTAAGATTAGGTAAAAATAAATTTTTAATGAGCTTATTGTTTAGTGTTTAAGAGATTAAAAAAAATGGAATAAGAAAAAGATAGAAAGTACAAAAAAAATTATGCATCGACATTAGCGTCTTAGCGCGATGATATTGGGTGAAAGTCAACGGGCGTCGATTTTGTTGTCGATAACAGGTCTTGGCCTTATAATAGATGATGACATGCATTGACAACAAATTTCTATATTATTGTTGATTGTGTATATCACTTTTATAAAAAAATGACGTGCATTGTCATTGATGATGACAACTATAAAAAAGAGAAAATGTGGCTGAGCGACAATATTTTAGTGATAGAGATTTGATTATGATGGTGATCGGGTAATGACAATGTGACTACAGAGGCCTGAAATTAGCCAATTGAGGAAGGAATGGTTTTTCCAGTCTCATAGGCAGGATTGTGGATTATGATGTGGGTCCCTTAAGCAACCACCCATTATGAATGGATAACGCGTCGGTAATTCGAAAAATTATTGCGTCCTCCCACCTGACGCAGAGATGCGTCCTCCCACCGCCAAAAAACTCGGTTTTTGCTCGGTATTGCTAGGTATTATTTGGTAATAACGAGGAATATCATCATGTGAAGACCAATACCGAGTTATACCGAGTTATACCGAGCAATACTACCGAGTTTTCTCTAGGAAAAACTAGGTATTTTTTTGTATTGCTCGGTATTGCTCGGTATAGCTCGGTATAACACGGTATTGGTCTTCAAATGACACTACAGGAAAACCCCATATTACCGGCGGACGAAATCCGCCGGAAGATCTAGATATTCCGACGGAACTATAATTTTTCGGTGCACGTTTCGGCGGAAATTCATACGCCGGTTTTGGTCGCGTCGATAAATTATTTCCGGCGCAAATGTTACGCCGGAAATGTCTCCGGCGCAGTTTCTGACGAATTACCGGCGAAAAAACGGATTGTTATCGATGTTAAAAGATGTCTTAATTCTGGGGCCATATGCACCGGTAATTAGCGTCGCATTATGCGCCGGCCATTACCGGCGGATAAAACGCCGCAAGGTGTGCGTAGAAACCCCACGAACTCGCTTGCGACGCAACGTATATGCCGGTAATTACCGGCGGACTGTACGCCGGTACATGCGCCGGTAAGTTCCGATAGAACAAAGACGACGGTACATACGATACGATTCGTTGTATCGTCTTTCCGGCGAACTTCCGGCGCACAATCTGCCAGAAACCTGTAGCATTGACAAAAAAAAATTTTCTTTCCAGCCAACAATCAAATTTCCACACCTGCAAACCTATACAAATATCAATTCTACAACATTTCAATTGTAACATTACAACATATCAATAATTTCAACACAGTTTCACAACAGTTTATAACATTAAAAGAAACAGTTCAGTACTAACAATCAACTAAAAACATCACATTAAAAGAAACTGTTCAATAAAACATGTTCACAGAAATAAACAAGTTCATATAAACTAAATTAAACTACTCTGACTCCGTGGACTCCTCCTCAGGTGGAGCTACGTCTTTTCCACTCAGCTGCTCCCTCATCTTGCGCATTTCATCCAACAACTGATTATGTTGCTGAATACTTATTTGAACCTATGCTTACAGCTGAGCTTGAACCCGTGCTTGCAGCTGAGCTTGTCAATCAGCTTGTGATTTCCTTACTTGTTCTAGCTCAGCTTGAAGGGAACTTATTTGTTGAGCTTGTAAGGACTCATGCGAACTGGATGCGAAGCTGGATTCAGTAGAGGATGCCATCCCCTCGTATGCCTGAGCTTGCGCACCTAAGCCATATACTCTACCATGCTGTATTCCTCCGACGGCCTGCGACCAAATGCGATACTCAGAATACTCCACAGAGCCGCCAGAAGAGCCCTCACCTGATACAGCATGAGTCTCTCGAAGCCGTGTATAATCCTCCTGTGAAAGTATAATATAAATATATATAGTTAAACTAAAACTTAGAAAATATTAAACATATATAAAAATATACTTACATAGGCTTTTCTTGATCGCTCATCAATCCACTGTTGATCCTCCTATCGCTTATGAGTGCGACTATGCAATTCAACAGGAGTTGGTTCTCTACCAAGCATCGTTTTCTGTTTGAATTAAGAGAATTTTATTAATATAGATTAAAGAACAATTTTAAAAAATATTTAAAATTCATTACCAAATGACGCCTGTGGTCAGTATGTGGAACAATATATATATCTAATTAGTAGATCCAAGATATTTAAAACGTGTTACACTTATTAATGACTTGATCGCTCAAAGTCACAATCCCTTCACTAGGTCTACTAACCACTAAAGCAAAAAGATATGGAGTAATGTTGATCTCCATAATCTAAGTTTACCTTCAACTCCCTCTCTAGTCTTATCAACAAGAACAATATCATCAACAAAAAGCATGCACCAAGGTACATCCTCTAGCAAATGTCTAGTGCTAACAACCATGACTAAAGCACAAAAAAATAGACTAATGTTGATCTCCATAATCAAATTTTACCTTCAACTCCCTCTCTAGTCTTATCAACAAGAACAATATCATCAACAAAAACCATGCACCAAGGTACATCCTCTAGCAAATGTCTAGTGCTAACAACCATGACTAAAGCACAAAAAAATAGACTAATGTTGATCTCCATAATCCAAATTTACCTTCAACTCCCTCTCTAGTCTTATCAACAAGAACAATATCATCAACAAAAAGCATGCACCAAGGTACATCATCTAGCAAATGTCTAGTGCTAACAACCATGACTAAAGCAAAAAGATATGGACTAATGTTGATCTCCATAATCAAAGTTTACCTTCAAATCCCTCTCTAGTCTTATCACCAATAACAATATCATCAACAAAAAGCATGCACCAAAGTACATCCTTGTTGATTGTATAAAAGATTTAGAACAAAAAAAAATTCAAAAACAACCGACATACCTCTGAGCCGGCCCCACACTAGGCAGTTAACGTCGAAATGAAGCCTCGCTTCGCATAAGAACCGCCATCGGACAATCCAAAACAATAAAAAGGAATTGATACGAAGAAAAAAAAAACTTACGCTTCCTCTGAGTCCTTCGTTGCCGCTCGACTTCGCTTCTTCGGTTTGCCCGTCGCTGTTCGTCTTCATTCCTTCGTAGGGAGTGCAGAGATCGTACAAGTCACTTCTTCAAGCCCTTGTCATCGTCCGACTTCCACTCCTTGTTGTTTGGATTCGATTCACAGGAGGGTAGAGATTGCATCGTCGTTTCTTCGGCTCCTTCATTGCAGTCCGACTTCGCTCCTCCGATTGAACCCGCCGACCGACCCCAGCAGACCGAACCCAGTCGCCCGACGCCAAACCCGCCTAAGCCGTCTCCGCCGCCGCCTGTCGACGCCGAGCCTGTGCGTGACTTCCGCCTCCGGCTCTACCCGATCGGGCTTCAACCCGTGTCTCTCCCTCTTTTTATTATTTTATATATATTATAATATATAGTATAATATGTATTATAATATACAATTATATAATAATACATATATATATATATATTATATTATATTGTATAATATTATAAAAAAAAAAAGAAAGACAAAGTGAGATGGAGAGAAATAAAAGAAATTTCATACAGGTGGAAGGCCCCGGCCGTCGTACCTTAGGTCCGACCGGGATGGTTTTAAAATTTTGCAGACCCCGGGCCGTCGCATCTTAGATCCGGCCGGGATGGTTCCAAATTGAAGACCTCACACAGTCGATCTTAGATCCTGGTGAGATGGTTTAAATTCGAAGCCCCTACGCCGTCGACCTTAGGTCCGGGTAGGAAGAATTACGGCAGTGCCGTCCCGATTTCTCCCTCGGTGGGGAGGAGACGCCGGGAGGCTGCCGAAATTATCTCGAAATTCAAAGAGAAATTCAATTTGAATATCAAATTAACTAAAAATATCAAAATTGATTTTTAAGTATTAATTAACTAATTCAGTTAATTAATATTTAATAAAATTAATCTAATTAAGATTAATCAAAATATTTGATTATTTAAGATCTTCAAAGTCTCCTATATCATTGAATGTGTGGAAGCGAAGAACCAACGATTACTCATTATCTTCTTATTCCTCTAATTCAAATATTTCTTTTAAGAGCATTTGAAATTTAAAAGTTTCAAAATTCAAGAATTTTCTATACGACTGTGAGTTTTAAAATTCAAGGGTGACTCAAAAGAAAATAGTAATTTTAAAATAAAAATAATAATAACTTCGAAATCCGAGAGTTTTAAAATTCAAGAGTTGTTTTTTTAATTTAAGATAAAAAAATATACTTTTGGTTAATTAAATTAATTAATCAAAATTAAGTTCTTTGTTAAAATGAAATAAAATAAAAATGCAATGAATCAAAATGGAGGAGGGGAAGGAAGAATGTTGTCCACTATTTGACATATACAGGCTCTCAAACTCTCCAAATCCTCACCAATTCTCCAACTTACAAGCTCTCACAAACTCTTAAAACTCTCTAAAAAAAACTCTCAAACAGAACTCCTATGCAAGTTCTCCAAAGTCCCTTTCGTACGAATTCTTGCAACTATCTTTGGGCTCTACCCTCTGCAATTACGAGCTCTGACTACTGCAACTACTAACTACAAACACCTACGAGCAAACAAATCAAGAGTCAGTACCACATAAATAAAGTGAATGAATGCTAAGAAATATAAGCTACGACATTTAGAATGAAATACTGGAAAAGCAAGAAAGCCAAGTACGAAAAACTAGTAAAGCACAAGTGCTAAAAACAGGTAGAGTGGTGGACTATTATAGTGGAAAAAAAAACTACAAGCACAGAACAAATAAATAAAACACTAACACAAGTGTAAAACCTCTCAAAACAAGACATTAGTGTCAAACTCAACAAACAAACAAACCAAATCCCTAGGCTACTTTCTAAGAAAGTCGTAAGTCCCATTTCAAAATTAAATCCTTGGGTTACTTCTAAACGAAGTTATAAATCCCAAACTAAATAAATATCTGGGCAGCCTTGTTTATAAGGACTTGGTTGTAAGACTCATTATCTGGCAACTTTCGTAAGAAAGCAGTAAGCCCGACCTTAGGGGGGAAATTTTAGGCAAAAAAAATTGACCTAACTCCTAACCCCCAATTAAAACCCCGGCCACTTCTAATAGAAGCCGTAAGTCCGACATCTAAGGGAAGTGTTTAGGTGATAATACAAACCTAGACCCCTCATGTGAGCATCCTAATCTATAGGATTAGGTTGTAAGACCCGCTTTTGGGCAACTTCTTACTGAAGTCGTAAGCCCCAACCTTTTAGAAAAATTGTTAAATAAATAGCAATGACCCTAAATTTCAAACAATCAAATTTAAACCTAAGGGCATCTTAGTATAAACGATTAAGTTGTAAAACCCACTTTTCAGGCTACTTCCTAAAGGAAGCCATAAGTCCTACCCAAACAATTAAAATTCTCGGGCCGCTTAGCTTACAGGGCTAGGTCGTAAGACCCACCGTTAGGCAACTTCTAAGGAAGCCATAAGACCTATCCAACTGAAATTCTCCGGGCAACTCCTAATTGGAGTCATAAGCCCCAAACTAAACATACTATTCGGGCAACTCCTAATTGGAGCCATAAGCCCCAAACTAAATCAAGCTATTCGGGCAACTCCTAATTGGAGCCGTAAGCCCCAAACTAAATCAAGCTATCCGGGCAACTCCTAATTGGAGCCGTAAGCCCCAAACTAAACAAACTACCCGGGCAACTTCTAATGGAGCCGTAAGCCTCAAACTAAACAAATTAACGGGCAACTTCTAAGGAAGCCATAAGCCCCAACCTAAATTAAATCAAATTAAAATCAACACCTAACCACTTCAGTCTATTCGGGATCCCTGAGAGGAGGTAACCCATGGCTGCTAATCAGATTCCCTGGACACTACGGTCAACGATTGTTAGTGTTGGTAGACTGAAATCTACGGTATACCCGGGACGACGGAACCATGGGATCTTGATCGGGTTTACCTTCATCTTCCCCACAATTGAGACTAAAAAAATATATAAAATTTATTCATCCTTAATCGAGAGTTCTCTCTTACATAGTAAGAGGGGTAATTAACTATGAGCGCTTGCGCTCATAGGAAGTAAGAACCCCAGATCTATAAACCCTGATACTACCCTCAGGGGAAATCTGGTTAACTTCAATCTGACTTAAGGGAAATGGAATCCTACAGCTGCAAAGCGGGATTCACACACTCATGCCATTTTTCTTGAGCCAACAGATTTCTGGCGACTCCGCTGGGGATTACTTTTCTCTCCATCTTTGGATGAAAAGACAATTTATATTTAGTCTCAAATAATGAAACATCTATAAATAAATGTAGATGTTAGCAATTCTGTATTTTCTTTTCCAACAGAATTCAGGTTGACTCTAATCCCTGTAAGTTCTGTTGACAGGTTGATAACATGACGCCTACAAAGTCCTTCATGATTGTGAAACTGGGTGAGGGAGCCAGAGTGCAGTTCCCTCAAGCTGTTCTGAACACAGGCTATGCTGGAGCAACTATTCAATTCGGAACTATTTCCGAAGTCATGCAGTTCGAACAGTTCCTTCCTGAGAATCCTGTTAGCGTACCTACTGCCAAAGGTGTCGCTAAGAAGCATACTTCTGAAGCTGCTGATGAGAAGGCTCCTAAGAGAGCCTCTGTATTTTCAAGGCTCTCTATGACACCTACTACTGCTCCAGTAATTCAAAAGAAAGTTTCTGATCCCAAGTTACAATCTGTTGGCGTGAATACAGCCAGTCAGAATATAATCTAGGATGAAGTGCCTGAAGAGTACAATGATGAAATTCCTGACGCAAGTGTTAAGCTTTCCAGGAAAACCAGAAGAAAGGCTAATGCTCGCTTACGAGCTAATGGCTGGGTGCCTGAAACCCTTCAAGAATCATCACCGCAGTTTGAGGCGAATATACCAGTTAATAACGGCTTTGAGCCGTTAAAATGGGTAAAAAGGAATGATGATAAGGGTCACTTGAAGAAGTCTTTCTGGGAGACTTCACGTCAACAGCCACAACCACCCAAGAAGGAAGAATCTGCCTCTTCCAAGATATACAAAATACTGAAGGCTGTCAAAAATAAAAATCTACAACGAAGACTGAGAAAATCTGTTACTGAGGTTATTTCTTCAAAAACTACTCATTCTCAGAATAACAATTTCTCAGCAAGATCTTATAGAGAGGAGTTTAAAAGTCCTCCATATTACCGACAGCCATAAGAATTATGTCCTAATATGGGTCAATATCCATATTATGGAAGAAGACCGTCGGGGGAGCCTTCTGATAGTCTACATTTAAAAGGCTATAATCGAAGATATGATGAACGAAGGTCCCGACAATGGTATCATGAATCTGGCCATTCAAAAGTACATTCTGATATTGCTGGTCATCGTTATGTGGATCCAAGGAAGCATCAAGTTTGGGTTCCAAAAAGACCCAGATATCCTCGAGCTCAGAAAGATGATCTTGATCAACAAATCTATAAAGGGCGACTTAAATCTCATGTCCAGAAGTTATCCCCTAATAAGGAGGCTTCTGTTGATGTGAGTATGCCAAAAGAGGAAAGCTGTCATATCTATAAAGAATCCCCCGACTCTCCAGTCATACATTGGAAGCGGCGGTCCCAACTTGGAGAAGATCATGAGTTGGATGAAGATGATAATGAATATGATAATGATGAAGAAATAGAAGAGGGTATTACTCCCATGGACATTGAAGTTGTCCGAATGGTTGATCATATACCTGATCGAGCTAATCAACGATATACTCGTAGAAGTGCTGCACTGAATTTACAAAATGAAGAACAACTACGAGATGATCAAGAACAAGCAGCAGCTGTGAATAGAGCTCCACAACTAGAAGAAGTTGAGGAAGAAGAAGCTGAAGAAATCGTAAAGAGGTTGCAAGCAGAAATGCTGCCTATGCAACAGAAGAAAGATCAGGAAATCCATCATTTAAATGCCCGTCTTGATGAGATGAGTAATATGATGAAACAATTGTTTGGACAACTTGGCATGATGGCTACAACTAATCAACCACCTATAGCAAATTCTCAAGGGAATGTCCAAACTATTCCTGATGCATTAGCACCTCCTGACAGAAGACCAGAAGAGTTATAGGAGCTAACTTTGATAGCTTCTAAGGAAGACGAAATGGTCAGCAAATCTCAAATTGAGAATCTCATCAGTCAAAAGGTTAAAGCAGCTATTTCTTCTGAAGCTGTTGAAGCCTTGGTCGGAAAAGGTCGTCCATATCCGACAGAATATGACCAAGAGAAATATCCAAAGGGGTACATAGTGCCAAAGTTCAATTTATTTAACGGCACTGCAAATCCTCGCCAACATCTAGCACAATTCAAAGCTACATGTGGAAATACAGGAGGCAATGATGCTTTATTACTACGTCAATTTGTCAGTAGTTTAACAGGTACAGCTTTTGAGTGGTATGCTGAGTTACCCAACGACTCAGTGAGAACATTCGCCGAATTAGAGATGATGTTCATCAAAAGATTTGCCAGTGCAACAAATAAGGTGACTATCGCTGACCTCGCTCTTGAGAAAAGGAAAAGAGAGGAATCAGTCACCAAGTACATTACCAGGTGGAGAAATCTCAGTATGAAATGCGAGCAACAACTCACTGAGAAACATGCTGTTGAGTTATTACTGGGAAACATAGATGATTATATGGCTCCATATCTGACGATGGCTACAATCAATACATTTCAGGAGTTATTTGATTGTGTAGCCAAATTTGAAAGGTTACCCAGACCTAGGAGTACTGGCTTCAATTATAATAATAATCCACCAGGAAAAGGAAAACAAATCAAGATCTATGATCCAAAGAGGGGTGAAGTAAATGCAACATTCCCGTCTTCCTTGGAAAAGAAAGAAAAAGAAGATTCAATAAATCCATCGAAGATGTTGAAACAAATGAGAGAAAGGCAAAAGCCTCCTACCTTGCAGGAGAAAATCAATAAGACATATTCCTTCAAAAAAGAATGTACAGGAAAGATTTTTAGGCAAGCTCTAAAAATCGGTCTTCAATTGCTAGAATCTCGCCGACCAGAACAGGCTGGCATGACAGATGATCTAACTTTTTGTCCATATCATAGGATCATAAGTCACCCAATCGAAGATTGTTTCATATTCAAAGATTGGGTCGAAAGGAATTATCAGAATGGTGAACTTACACTTTCTAATAGTGTTCTTGTCAATCCTAAGAGGGAGAAAATCAATGTTATATCCTCTACTCCTTGTCAAAATACGGAGAATGAGAAAGGGAAAGCACCCCAGGAAGATGAAGGTGGTTGGGAGACCTTTATCTCAAAGAAAACTAAACATATGATGAATGTTCTGTTGGCCATTGAAGGCATTCGTCGTAAAAGTGCTTTAGAATTGGAAGTTGATCCAAAACTTCTTTCTTCGAAAAACCCAGTGATAGGAGAGCCCAGTTCAAGCAAGAAGAAACCTTTGAAATATTTCAAAGATCAAAAAGAAAAAAATAAGCCTAGATCAAAATCTCAGAAAGAAAAGAAGAAGAAATTAACAAAGCAGAATACTGTAATACAAAAATATATCGACTCCATTGATGAATATCAGCAACCTCTAAGGCGTCCTGTCAAGTTAGAGGAGTATATGGCTGATTTATTTCTTGACTCGGAGTCAGAAAAAGAAGAGAGTATTCCAATTGAGACTTGCCGAGTCATAAATCAACGAGGTGGAAGGGCTGCAAGAGGACGCAATGCACCTCTTGCTATCTATAAAGCTAACACGAAAATTCCTTCTAAGGAAGTACATCGTACACCAGCACCTTTCACCGACTCAGATGAAGACTTATATTTTCCCGATGAAGAAAGTGATCATAAGGGAAAGAACATGCCTAAAGAAAAATGTCCAAAACTCGGAAGCAGCTCAGACTCCGAGGAGGTTGATGATTTGAAAATCTCAAAGAATTCTCAAGCTGAAGCTAGATCATCTTCAGAGGTGACACAAATTCAATTGAGAAGCGGAAAGCAGGTTCCTCCACCACAAAAGAAAACAAAGGATAAGGAGAAGAACATCCAACTCAATGAAGCTGTTATTCCATAAGAGCCTCCTAAGCCCAAGGTGGCTAGTTCAAATGTGGATTACAACATATTATCTCATCTCCGCAAACTACCTGCATTGTTGAGTGTCTACGACGCCCTTCTGATGTCTAAGAACCTTCGGGAAACACTCATTAAAGCTTTGCAAAATCCTGAGCAATATGAGGCATTCTTTGCTGAGCAAAATTTGAAAGAAGCTTTGCATACCCAGAGTACTGCTACAATCACATTCTGTGATGGTGATATGCTCCTAGGAACTGCAGATCATAATCGACCATTATATGTTACGGCGGAGAGTAACAATATTCAAATAAATAGAATTTTGATTGATCCAGGTTCCTCTGTTAATCTAATGAGCCTCAAAACACTCAAAGGATTGGCTTTGGATGTCCAGTATTTGAATAGAAGCACAGTGTTTCTACAAGGATTCAATGAACAAGGACAAAGAACCCTAGGATCTTTAGTTTTGCCTTTGAACTTTGGGGAACTTAATACAGAGGCAACATTTCATATCATTGATGCCAACACATCATACAAAGCACTTCTTGGAAGACCATGGCTCTATGAGTATGGTAAAGTGCCTTCAACACTTCATCAATGTATGAAATACATTTGAGATAATGAAGAATATCGCATTGATGGTGATGAACAACCATTCTTAGTGCATGAAGTCAAAATCTACGATGACGCCAAGTACTTTATAGCTCAAAAGTCAAAAGGCAATGAACTTCCAAAAATTCAGTCTCTTACACTAGACAAGAAAAAGCTAAAAGATAAAAACAAGAATCAATCGAAACAAATTTGCACAGTGCCTCATCTCGGTAGTGATTCCGAAGAGGATGATATCTCTACAACTTTCAAACCCTTGATCATAGGGAAAAGAAAGAATGAACTATCAACTGTCCCTTTTGATTACGAAACTAATCATGCAAATAAGGTACGGTGTTCAAGTAAACCGACCATTAAAGGAGAAGAAGAATTTGTCTATCAGCCCAAGAGCACTACAGAATCTCAGGAGGAAGGGGACCCAGGACCCAATTCCATATCTAAGAAATTGCAGAAAGTATCAATTTCAATGATAAGGGTATCTGAAGAACAAATATCTACAGATATCATCAAAATAGTGCCTATGCCAACGGCACATTCTAAAACATTGACTACCTCGCCAAATACAAACATAAAAATGTTAAAAACTTTTTATGTCCCTCCCAAAAGAGGTCTCAATGAGCGTGGATCCATTTTCTATGAATCAAGAGTAATACCGCAACATATTACTCATGAAATAGAAAATGAAGATGAATGGGACGATGAAGATATGTGGATAATCATTCCTCAATATCCTTCACCCATTATGAGAAAGCTGATAGAAAGAAGAATATTTTTGGTACAAACACGCAAGCGAGCTCGTTATTTTAGAGAGCTCTGGCATAATGAGCATGCACAAAAACCTGTTGGTCAGGGTTTGTCAACAACATGGGGTCTTGGATATGCTCGACATTCACATCTTACACGAGCATCATCCTATCATTATCTAGAGTGCCCTCAACATCCACGTCTTACATATGCAACCTCCTACAATGTTACAGACAAGGAGGAGAGATTATCGGAGTCTAAAAATCAAATTGAAGATCTAATAGTAGATCTAAAAGAAGCTCCAAAAGAATTCGAAGAAGGTGGCCAAGCTACTGTGGATGAGCTCAAAGAAATAAACTTGGGTACTGAAGAAGACCCAAAACCTACATTCATCAGCTCTGATCTTGCGCAAGACAAGGCAGAGGAGCTAAGAATGTTACTTCTCGAATATAAAGACTGTTTCGCATGGAACTACACTGAAATGCCTGGTTTATCATCGGAGGTGGCAGTGCATAAACTCTCCATTGATATAAAAATACCGCCTGTTAAGCAAGCACCCAGGCGAATGCGACTTGAAATTGAAGAACAAGTCATTGCTGAAACCAAGAAGCTTATTGAAGCTGGTTTTATTCGAGAAGAGAAGTATGCTAACTGGATCGCTAATATCGTTCCAGTGAAGAAGAAGAATGGTCAAATTCGTGTCTGTATAGACTACTGGGATTTGAACAAAGCATGCCCAAAAGATGATTTTCCACTGCCCAACGCAGAACTTATGGTCGATAACACATCGAATCATGACATGTTCTTATTCATGGATGGATCATCAGGCTATAATCAAATCAAAATGGATCCGGAGGATGAAAAACATACCTCATTTAGAACTCCCATTGGCATATATTGCTACAAAGTAATGCCATTCGGTTTGAAGAATGCTGGAGTTACTTACTAAAGAGCGATGACTCGAATCTTTGATGATCTTATTCATAAGCATGTAGAATGTTATATGGATGATTTGGTTGTAAAAAGCAAAAATCAACATGAACATGTAAATGATCTCAAAATTGTATTCGAAAGAATTCGCAAATTCAATTTGAAAATGAATCCGCTTAAATGCGCTTTTGGTGTGTCATCCGGTAAATTTCTCGGATTTATTGTACGCCATAGAGGGATTGAAATTGATCCTGATAAAATTCAAGTAATAGTGGAAATGCCACCTCCAAAAACTCTAAGACAACTTCGTTCTTTACAAGGAAGATTGGCATATATCCGAAGATTTATATCTAATCTCTCGGGTAGATGTCAACCCTTTTCACGATTGATGAAGAAAGATACTCCTTTCGTGTGGGACGATGCTTGTCAAGAGGCATTTAATAGTATAAAACAGTATCTATTGAATCCTCCAATCCTTGCTGCCCCAATCCCAGGGAAACCCCTAATCCTATATACAGCTGCTCTTGAAGAATCACTCGGAGCATTGCTAGCACAAACAAATGAAGATGGCAAAGAAAATGCCCTTTATTATATCAGTTGACGATTGATAGGAGCAGAATCTAAATATTCACCAATTGAAAAGCAATGCCTAGCATTGATCTTTGCCACTCAAAAACTACGGCATTATATGTTATCCCATAAAATCACTTTAATATCTAAAGTGGATCCATTAAAATTTCTAATGACTAGACCCACTCTCACTGGTCGTCTAGCTAAATGGGCTGTCTTGCTAATGCAATTTGACATAACATATATGCCACAAAAAGCGATGAAAGGACAGGCTCTAGCTGATTTTCTAGCAGCCCATCCTCTACTTGCAGGTTCTCCACTCAACGATGAATTGCCAGATGAGCAAACACTTGAAGTAGAAGAAAAAAAAAATCTGCAAGAATGGGAGCTCTATTTCGATGGAGCTTCATCATTAAAACCATCCAAGCCACCTAAATTTCCAACAGTCCAAGTAGGCATCGGCCTTATATTTATTACACCGCAAAAAGGAATACTCCGATATTCCTATAGCTTAACAGAGCCTCGCACTAATAATGAGGCTGAATATCAAGACTTAATTGCGGGCCTTGAGTTGGCAATTAATATGAAAATTGAGAAGATTCATATATATGGAGATTCTCAACTCATAATCAAACAAATAATAGGCGATTTCAAAATCAATAAGCCTGAATTAATCTCTTATCATGAGTATGCTCTAAAATTCCTACGACAAATTCCTGAGGTAACTCTCACAAGAATTACACGTAGTGAGAATGGTAAAGCCGATGCGCTAGCAAAGCTAGCTAAAGAACTAGCAAATCCACATAAGGATCCAATTCTCATAACTATCCAAAACAGGCATGCATTAACTCCAGTTATCATACAAGATGATGAAGGAAAAGAAATGCAAGAAAGCCTAGTCATATCTGATGAAAATGATTGGAGAGATCCATTCATCAGATATTTCAAAGAAGGAAGATTACCCGAAAATAAATTCGTGGCTTCACAAATATCACGAAGAGCATTAAGATATGCTTTCGTAAATAATACATTATATCGTAGATCATTTGATCAAATGTGGCTATGATGTTTGGGTCCCGATGAATCCCAAAAAGTTATAAGTGAAGTTCATGAAGGATTGTGTGGTGCACACCAATCTGGACCCAAAATGAAAATCAAAATCAAACGTATGGCATACTATTGGCCAAGTATGGTTCAAGATTGCATCGACCATGCTAAAAAGTGCCATCAATGTCAAGTGCATGGAGATATCATGCATCGACCTCCAAATTCGCTACACCCTACAGTAGCATCATGGCCATTTGAAAGCTGGGGTACTGATATAATAGGTCCTATAGAACCACCATCCTCTTTAGGACATCGGTTCATCCTAGCAGCCACGGACTATTTCTCAAAATGGGCTGAAGCAATTCCCTTACGAGAAGTTAAAGCGGACAATGTGATGAAATTCTTTCGTGATAACATTGTCTATCGATTTGGAGTGCCACGTCGAATTATATCAGACAATGGTACCGCCTTCAAAAGTATCAAAATTTATCGATTTATAGAACGTCATAAGATAGACTGGCGTTATTCATCGATATACAACTCAAGAGCAAATGGTTTGGCCGAAGCATTTAACAAGACTTTGGTTAAACTGCTCAAGAAAATTCTCTCTAAAAATAAGAGAGACTGGCATGATAAATTGACAGAAGCTCTCTGGGCATATCGTACCACTTATAAAACTGCAACGCAGGCCACCCCATACTCATTGGTTTTCGGAACCGAGGCAATATTACCTCTTGAGGTTGAGCTACCTTCTCTTCGTATTGCTGTTCAATACAAATTAACTAAAGAAGAAAATGATCTTCTACGACTTGAAGAACTTGAAGCCCTTGACGAAGTTCGACTCCAGGCTCAGCAAAGTCTAGAATCCTATAAAACAAGAATGACTAGGGCCCATGATAGAATGGTTCGTCCTAGAAGCTTCAAAGAAGGGGAACTTGTTCTAGTTCGTCGAAGACCTATAATCCCTCACCGTCGCCTTGGCGGTAAATTTGATCCAATATGGGAAGGACCCTTCATCATTGAAATAGTGTATGAAGGAGGTGCCTATCAACTCATAGACCTAAATGGCCAAAGGCCCATGCCACCAATAAATGGCCAATATCTAAAAAAATATCATACATAAAAGAATGTTATGTATGAAAATCTAATTATCAGATAAAAGCTTTTTAAATTCCCTCCTGAAAGACAGGAGGCAATTTTTATATTTCCCCTATGAGAAGAAAAATGAAATATAATTCCCTCCTGAAAGACAGGAGGCAATTTTATATTCTCCTGCAATGCAGGAAATAAATTCAATCACCTCCTGAAAGATAGGAGGCAATTTTATATTCTCCTGCAATGCAGGAAATAAATTCAATCCCCTACTGAAAAATCGGGAGATAATTTTATCCCCTCTAACAAATAAAAATAAGGAACTTTGCAAATCTTCTATGCTCATAAACCTAAAGGTCGAGCTAAATTCCCAAAGTTCAATAAGCCTAAGTGCCAAACTTTAAAATCTTTTATGCTCATAAACCTCAGGGTCGAGCTAAATCTATAAAATTCAACAAGCCTAAGGGCCGAACTTTAAAATATTATTTGCTCATAAACCTAAGGGTCGAGCTAAATCCACAAAGTTCAAGAAGCCTGAGGGCTGAACTTTAAAATCTTCTAAGCTCGTAAACTTAAGGGTCGAGCTAAATCCCCAAAGTTCAACAAGCCTAAGGGCCGAACTTTGCAAATCTTATAAGCTCATAAACCTAAGGGTCGAGCTAAAACCCACAAAGTTCAACAAGCCTAAGGGCCGAACTTTAAAATCTTTTATGCTCATAAACCTCAGGGTCGAGCTAAATCTATAAAGTTCAACAAGCCTAAGGGCCGAACTTTAAAATATTATTTGCTCATAAACCTAAGGGTCGAGCTAAATCCACAAAGTTCAACAAGCCTAAGGGCTGAACTTAAAAATTTTCTATGCTCATAAACCTCATGGTTGAGCTAAATCTACAAAGTTCAACAAGCCTAAGGGCCGAACTTTAAAATATTATTTGCTCATAAACCTAAGGGTCGAGCTAAAACACATTGGTTCAATAAGCCTAAGGGCCGAACCTTTAAATCTTCTAAGCTCATAAACCTAAGGGTCGAGCTAAAACACATTGGTTCGATAAGCCTAAGGGTCGAACCTTCAAAATCTTTTATGCTCATAAACCTAAGGGTCGAGCTAAACCCATGAGGTTCAATAAGCCTAAAGGCCGAACCTTGAAATCTTATATGCTCGTAAACCTAAAGATCGAGCAATTTTTCATCAACATATTTAAAGGATTGAAATCACATGATCAAAGTTTGCAACGAATTCATTGTGTGAATGTCACACAACAAATTCGTTGGGAGGCAATTTGTTGATTGTATAAAAGATTTAGAACAAAAAAAAATTCAAAAACAACCGACATACCTCTGAGCCGGCCCCACACTAGGCAGTTAACGTCGAAATGAAGCCTCGCTTCGCATAAGAACCGCCATCGGACAATCCAAAACAATAAAAAGGAATTGATACGAAGAAAAAAAAAACTTACGCTTCCTCTGAGTCCTTCGTTGCCGCTCGACTTCGCTTCTTCGGTTTGCCCGTCGCTGTTCGTCTTCATTCCTTCGTAGGGAGTGCAGAGATCGTACAAGTCACTTCTTCAAGCCCTTGTCATCGTCCGACTTCCACTCCTTGTTGTTTGGATTCGATTCACAGGAGGGTAGAGATTGCATCGTCGTTTCTTCGGCTCCTTCATTGCAGTCCGACTTCGCTCCTCCGATTGAACCCGCCGACCGACCCCAGCAGACCGAACCCAGTCGCCCGACGCCAAACCCGCCTAAGCCATCTCCGCCGCCGCCTGTCGACGCCGAGCCTATGCGTGACTTCCGCCTCCGGCTCTACCCGATCGGGCTTCAACCCGTGTCTCTCCCTCTTTTTATTATTTTATATATATTATAATATATAGTATAATATGTATTATAATATACAATTATATAATAATACATATATATATATATATATATTATATTATATTGTATAATATTATAAAAAAAAAAGAAAGACAAAGTGAGATGGAGAGAAATAAAAGAAATTTCATACAGGTGGAAGGCCCCGGCCGTCGTACCTTAGGTCCGACCGGGATGGTTTTAAAATTTTGCAGACCCCGGGCCGTCGCATCTTAGATCCGGCCGGGATGGTTCCAAATTGAAGACCTCACACAGTCGATCTTAGATCCTGGTGAGATGGTTTAAATTCGAAGCCCCTACGCCGTCGACCTTAGGTCCGGGTAGGAAGAATTACGGCAGTGCCGTCCCGATTTCTCCCTCGGTGGGGAGGAGACGCCGGGAGGCTGCCGAAATTTTCTCGAAATTCAAAGAGAAATTCAATTTGAATATCAAATTAACTAAAAATATCAAAATTGATTTTTAAGTATTAATTAACTAATTCAGTTAATTAATATTTAATAAAATTAATCTAATTAAGATTAATCAAAATATTTGATTATTTAAGATCTTCAAAGTCTCCTATATCATTGAATGTGTGGAAGCGAAGAACCAACGATTACTCATTATCTTCTTATTCCTCTAATTCAAATATTTCTTTTAAGAGCATTTGAGATTTAAAAGTTTCAAAATTCAAGAATTTTCTATACGACTGTGAGTTTTAAAATTCAAGGGTGACTCAAAAGAAAATAGTAATTTTAAAATAAAAATAATAATAACTTCGAAATCCGAGAGTTTTAAAATTCAAGAGTTGTTTTTTTAATTTAAGATAAAAAAAAATACTTTTGGTTAATTAAATTAATTAATCAAAATTAAGTTCTTTGTTAAAATGAAATAAAATAAAAATGCAATGAATCAAAATGGAGGAGGGGAAGGAAGAATGTTGTCCACTATTTGACATATACAGGCTCTCAAACTCTCCAAATCCTCACCAATTCTCCAACTTACAAGCTCTCACAAACTCTTAAAACTCTCTAAAAAAAACTCTCAAACAGAACTCCTATGCAAGTTCTCCAAAGTCCCTTTTGTACGAGTTCTTGCAACTATCTTTGGACTCTACCCTCTGCAATTACGAGCTCTGACTACTGCAACTACTAACTACAAACACCTACGAGCAAACAAATCAAGAGTCAGTACCACATAAATAAAGTGAATGAATGCTAAGAAATATAAGCTACGACATTTAGAATGAAATACTGGAAAAGCAAGAAAGCCAAGTACGAAAAACTAGTAAAGCACAAGTGCTAAAAACAGGTAGAGTGGTGGACTATTATAGTGGAAAAAAAAAAACTACAAGCACAGAACAAATAAATAAAACACTAACACAAGTGTAAAACCTCTCAAAACAAGACATTAGTGTCAAACTCAACAAACAAACAAACCAAATCCCTAGGCTACTTTCTAAGAAAGTCGTAAGTCCCATTTCAAAATTAAATCCTTGGGTTACTTCTAAACGAAGTTATAAATCCCAAACTAAATAAATATCTGGGCAGCCTTGTTTATAAGGACTTGGTTGTAAGACTCATTATCTGGCAACTTTCGTAAGAAAGCAGTAAGCCCGACCTTAGGGGGGAAATTTTAGGCAAAAAAAATTGACCTAACTCCTAACCCCCAATTAAAACCCCGGCCACTTCTAATAGAAGCCGTAAGTCCGACATCTAAGGGAAGTGTTTAGGTGATAATACAAACCTAGACCCCTCATGTGAGCATCCTAATCTATAGGATTAGGTTGTAAGACCCGCTTTCGGGCAACTTCTTACTGAAGTCGTAAGCCCCAACCTTTTAGAAAAATTGTTAAATAAATAGCAATGACCCTAAATTTCAAACAATCAAATTTAAACCTAAGGGCATCTTAGTATAAACGATTAAGTTGTAAAACCCACTTTTCAGGCTACTTCCTAAAGGAAGCCATAAGTCCTACCCAAACAATTAAAATTCTCGGGCCGCTTAGCTTACAGGGCTAGGTCGTAAGACCCACCGTTAGACAACTTCTAAGGAAGCCATAAGACCTATCCAACTGAAATTCTCCGGGCAACTCCTAATTGGAGTCATAAGCCCCAAACTAAACATACTATTCGGGCAACTCCTAATTGGAGCCATAAGCCCCAAACTAAATCAAGCTATTCAGGCAACTCCTAATTGGAGCCGTAAGCCCCAAACTAAATCAAGCTATCCGGGCAACTCCTAATTGGAGCCGTAAGCCCCAAACTAAACAAACTACCCGGGCAACTTCTAATGGAGCCGTAAGCCCCAAACTAAACAAATTAACGGGCAACTTCTAAGGAAGCCATAAGCCCCAACCTAAATTAAATCAAATTAAAATCAACACCTAACCACTTCAGTCTATTCGGGATCCCTGAGAGGAGGCAACCCATGGCTGCTAATCAGATTCCCTGGACACTACGGTCAACGATTGTTAGTGTTGGTAGACTGAAATCTACGGTATACCCGGGACGACGGAACCATGGGATCTTGATCGGGTTTACCTTCATCTTCCCCACAATTGAGACTAAAAAAATATCTAAAATTTATTCATCCTTAATCGAGAGTTCTCTCTTACATAGTAAGAGGGGTAATTAACTATGAGCGCTTGCGCTCATAGGAAGTAAGAACCCCAGATCTATAAACCCTGATACTACCCTCAGGGGAAATCTGGTTAACTTCAATCTGACTTAAGGGAAATGGAATCCTACAGCTGCAAAGCGGGATTCACACACTCATGCCATTTTTCTTGAGCCAACAATCCTCTAGCAAATGTCTAGTGATAACAACCATGACTATAGCAAAAAGATATGGACTTAAGGCTAATCATATATGTAATCCAACCGAAATAGGAAAAAAAAATGAAAACAAATACCTTCGGTACCCTCCTCGGCGGCGTGCGACTAGGAAGGAGAGAGGCGGCGCGCGACTAGGAATGAGGCTCGGCGAAGTCTGGTGACCGTCGACGGCGAAGTCCGGTGACCGTCGGCGACGTCTAACCACGGCGAGCGACTAACGGCGATGGAGGGCGATCGGCGAAGCAGTCGAAGTGAGAGAATGGAAGGAAACGAATGACGGCCAGAGGGGTTCGGTTTCGGGAAATAGGGCTTTTACCGGCGGAAGTTCCGCCGGTTTCTACGCTAGTGACGTCAGTATAATTTCTGACGTCTCATCCGTAGGTTATATTTCGTTGAGTTTAAATACGCCGGCGCAATGTCCGCCGGTAACGTACGCCGGAATTGTTCCGCCGTAACGTGCGACAGAAATGGTTCAGACATCCCTATATCGTCGGATTGGCCGGCGGAACTGGCGTCGGTGACTTTACGGCGTATTTTGCGCCGGAAATGTTGACGCAAAATTTTCGTCGAACAATTCCGCCGGTGCCTGCGCCGTGTATTACCGGCCACAATTTTCCGCCTGAAAATCCGACGGTAATCGTGTGTTTTCCCGTAGTGTGATGATATTCCTCGTTATTATTTAGTATTGCTCGGTATTTGCTTGGTTTTTCTCGTTTTTTAGTGTGATTTTAGCTCTGGGAGGACGCATCTCTACGTCAGGTAAGAGGACGCAATAATTTTTCCGGTAATTCAGGGGGAGCACTTGGATCTGATAATTCAAACGAGAACATTTTTTTTTTTCCAAATCGATCCGACATGTATGATTAGGCATTTGGTGGGTAAAGACTAAATAAGCCTTAAATGAGTAAAGTTCTGCTCATTATTATGAGCTATTTGATTTTGGTGATTATATAATAATAAAAAATCTTTTCAGCAGCCTCACTATAATTCATGTATTTGTATTCATTCATTTCTGCTTGAATAAATTGAAGTCTTTTTTTAAAAAAATTGCTAATTATCTTGGTGGCAACATCAGACATTGGCATTTGCGTTGACGGTGTGTTTCAATATTATTTGTGATGGTGTATATTCAGTGGCGGAGCCAGAAATTTTGTTCAGGGGGGCCTAAATTATAATAGTTATGTTCGCCATTTTATTTGGAATGTTAGAATATATTAAAATAGTTCCGTTTGTCGGCTCATTATCGGAGCCAAAAAGAGCTGTACGATCAAAATTAAGAATGCAAATAACATTGTCCTTAGAGCTTAGAAGAAATAAACATCTGCCATTGATGTTTTTTCATGTATCCAGAAAAAAATTTTGGTGGCTTCTCTGGATTAGTAAATAACTTTAAAAGGAAGAATTATAAAAATTAGAGCAGGTTTTTTGGTTCGAGAACTTGTTGCTCTATTAAGCCACAAACAATCAGTTTTAAGCCCTTTAGGCTTTCAGTTTTAGCTTTAACCAAATTATTTAGAGGAGACTCGTACTAAGTAATGAGTGCGCAGCCGCAGCATTTCCACTATGCAAAAAGAGAAAAAAAGTAAAATGTATCATTCACAATAATTAATTAGATCATTAGCAGTGCAAATTAAATTAATTTATTAGGTGATAATTTAATATTTAATAATAATTATTAGATAATGAATAGTTAGTTAAACATAAAAGTTTCAATAAAATCATATTTAAATAGTTAAATATTTTAAATAATATATAATTAAATATTACTACAACTCTACAAATTTCAACTATACCTCAAAATCTGCTTTCATCTTTCCATCAAACGTCCGCAATAGAAAAGGTAAGTGGATTGACCACAAAGTCTTTAATAAATAAAATGTAAGCTGATATAGCATTGTACAAATTTTTTTTTGGGGGGGGGGGGGGGGGGAGGACCTGCCCTCCCTCCGCCCAAGCGTATATTGACAATGTTTGTGATAGCAGATGACAAAGTTAGCGAGCATCAATGTTATTATCGAGGGCTTGCATCGGCCCTTTGTGCAATGGCTTGCGATGATTTTGGTGGTGACAACATTCGATGGAGTTAGTAGACATCAGTGTTGGTGTCGATGATATGCATTAGGGGTGTCAATTTTGGGCCAGGGTCGGGTTCGAATCGTACCCGGAAAAAACTCGGGTTCAAACGGGTCGACCCTGTCACGACCCGACCCGAGACGAGACGGATCCCGCCCGCGCCGGATCGCGACGGAGAATAGCTAACCAGGATCTGGCTTTGGATTAGGTTACTGAACTGATCTTCCAAATTCTTAACTCAACAGAAACACACAGAACAACAGAGCTACTAAAAACATCAAATGCAGCGGAACAAAACATCTATCTTTTCATTTCCTCAAAATAATCATCTACAGAACAGTACATGGCTTTCAACAGAAAGAAAGACAGAACAGGAAAGCCATGACTGTACAAAAATCAAAAGTACAAAAGTACCTAATCTGATCAGACTCTGAAATCTAATCCTGGACCTCCTTGCCCTTCCCAGAACCTGAAAACCACCAGAAAGCAAGGGTGAGCTCAACAGCTCAGCAAAGCAACAAACCACCAATCTAAATCCTCAGAAAACAAAACCAAACTTATCAGACAGAAATCAGATCAGAAGTCGGAACAGAATCGGAAATCAAAACTTACGGACAGATATCAAATCGCATCAGAGTCGTACAGATCGTATCAGAACAGAACAAATCAACAGAGTCAGAAACAGAAATCAGAATCGTACGGATCATATCATGTCATAATCACAATTTCGTACAGAACAGAACAGATACAGAAAATAGTACAGATACAGATAGCTAAATGCCCTGACACTGACGGAATCTCTACGGATTCCGGCCCCTTATGCCTCCCTTCCCAGACACTGACTGAATCTCATAGGATTCAGGCCCCTTATGTCTCCCTTTGTGCTCACGGCACCAAAACAGATGTGCTTATAGCACCAAAACAGAATTCATCGGATCCGGAACAGAACAGATATCAGATTTCAGATTGAGCTCATTTCAGATTTCCCGTTTCACTAACTGAATCTCATAGGATCCAGGCCCCTTATAACTCCCTTTTTATAGCTTATACACATAGCATTTCAATTCAGAAGAAATCCGGACAATTCAGAAATTACCCAAAAATCGGGCAGCACAACGGCAGTATACGGAATTTACACAAAAATTCCTGCAAAGAAAATTTACCGAATTCGCACAGAATACAGATATCAACATTTCAGAACCTTTATTCTACTGCACAGATAAATTCCAATTTCACAGAAAAATCCGGTCGACTAAAAACACAGTCGAATCAAAAATACCCGGACGAAAATCTTCAGAAAATAACCAAAATGTGCACACTCGGCACGTCAACAATATACAGAAAGTTACGCGGTAAAAACTGAACCGATCAAAAGATACGGACGAAAATCGCTAACGGAAACAAAACCCGGACAGAATATACCGCCAAACACGACGGAACTGAAAATTGAGAAAGGTAGAATGTGCCTTACCTCGAGCACAGCAAATTCCTCAACAGTCACTTCGATCGAAAACGGCTCCGCGTCGTCCGAAAATCCACTTTTCTCCAAAATCCCACGACTTTCTCTCTCCTCAGATATTTATTTTTTAATTTTCTGATTTTTTCTCTCTCTTCAAAACGACTGAAATCAGCCTTATAATACACAGATCGGCCTGGCCGATCGCAGCATCGTCCCGGGACGATCTGACCAAAAGGATCGGCCTGGTCTCCCTTCAGGGCTATTGCAGGGACGATATTTTCTACAGTGCCGATCGGCCTGGCCGATGTCTCCAATCGGCCTGGACGATGCATGCAGAAAATCACCTGGAGCAAAACTGGAGCTGATTTTCCACTGATCGTCCCAGGACGATCCCAGATCGTCCTGGACGATACTGGAGCAGATATTGATATTACAGACCCTAACCCAACCCGGGTAGGTAAACGGGTCGGAAACTCGAACACGGACCCGACCCAGCGGGTTGCCGGGCTGACCGACCTGACATGGGAAGGCAGGCTGCGGCAGCGCGGGGCGAGGGGCTGGTGCGCGGACGCGAGCGAGTGAGCAGCGGACGTGGCAGCTTAGGGCAGGTGCACGAGCAAGGACGAGTGCGGGCGCGGTTCGTGGGCAGCTAAACAAGCGCGCGAGCAGCGGGCAGGTCCGCGGGCAGCTGCGCGGGCGCGCGAGCAGAAGTGTGAGCGCGCTCGTGGGGCGGGCGGGCAGCTGCGTTGGCAAGCAGGGAACCTGCGCGGGCAGGGCGCGAGCAGGGCAGGTCCTCTGGCAGCCGGGCAATAATCTCAATCGGGTTTCCGGGTTGATTCGGCAACCCATCGGGTCATCCCGAACTCGACACGTTTTGGAAACCGACCGAGTTTAACTCGAATATTCTGGGTTAGGTTCGGGTCAGGTTTTCGTGTCGTGTCAAATATTGACACCAATAATATGCATAACCTAAAAACAATAACTTTCAAGAAAGTTGTGGTGACGTCAGTGGACAAAATCAAGTGTCGGTGTTATCGACGAGTAATTATTAGGTACGTTCACTGGATGTAGAGGAAGGTTCGGTTTTAGGAAAAAAAGGCCTGTACCGAGTTTTTTTCAAAAAACTAGGTATTTTTTAAAAAACTCGGTACAAGCACTTTTTTTGCCTAAAACCGAACCTTCCTCTACGTCCAGTGAACGTACCAAATAAAAGTTCGTTATCGACGTTAAATGTGGGGAGAAAACATGAAAATAATAATATTCAAGGTTTTGGAAAATTGTTGGGAGATCAATATATTCAGAGCATTATTCAATATTTTTGAAATTATAACATGCTTGTCTACATGAAAATAATAATAAAAGTAAAATAAAAGATTTCATAATAAAGATATATTATAATAATAAATATCATAATATTATATATAATAATATTGATATGATCCATTTTTAAATATAATTAATTTGGTAATTCTAATGATAATGTAGGTCTTTCTCATTTAATAAGAGGAAAAAGATTAAAATATCATGAGAGTGATAGTGATGAAATAATGCTAAGTGGATCTCCTAATCAAAGCATCTTTTTTGAAAACTATAGAAAACAACTTCATATTATATAAAATTATTGAAAGCAATGAAAAACAGTGATCAAATAAAAATAATGATTGCGATTTGAAAAATAAAACTGCAAGAAGGCTATCCCTAATGAAGCTATAGTCATTTAGCACACTTGACACTACTGGAAGTGCCCATAAGCAACTCCTCAAAGCCTTCCAATAGCAGCCTCCTTCGATGAAGCATGAGATAATACTTGTTTAGAGTAGTGTGTAACATTGTACAAATATTCTATGCAGCGTTGTACTTTTTTACTTTTTCTTGTGTAGCATTTCATATAGCACTTAGAAACCTATAAATAGGAGATGATGAAGAATAATTCAAGAAACTTTTGGGATTGATATAGTGAATACTTTGCCAATTTTAAAAGTCATAGTTTTTTTTAGTATTCTATAATTTTCCTTTATACTCTCGAGGTGTATTTGAAATATTATGCATATCGAATTTAGCCTGACAAGTTAAATAAATTAACTAGAGATAGCTGACATTCATAAGCCGAGTTACACTAGTCATCGATTATCAAAAGAGTGAATTATTATAATTGATGTGTATATAAACTTTTATATAAATAAATTGTGAAAGTATGTAAATCTTCTATTAAATATATTCTGAATTTGAAACCTCATTGATCAATTGCACAAAATTATATTATCATATGGAAAATTATCACAAGAAGCTATTGGAATATCTTATTATGTAAAAGGAAAAAAAAAAAAATCTGTGCTAACAATGCACCGTTAAAATCCCGATGAATGAACTAAAAATTGCTAATGTGATATGGTTTTTCAGTTAAAAATAGGATCCTTTTGGGCCAAACCATGAGACGTTGGAATTTTTATTATGTTAAGATTTCACTCTCGCTTTTTTAGTCCCACATTGCTAAATCATAATATATATTGTCATATATAGAACTCTTATTTGCCTAAAGCAATTGCTGAGCTCAGCAACGCGAGCTTGTAACCCGTGTGGGGGCGATTGGGTGCTTTGAATGATCTATCTGATCCAATAGCTGGTTTGTATATCTGGGCTGAATATTGGCCCGCCCGATCCAAGATGGGAGTTTAATTGCAACTGGGTTAGGCGAAGGCCTCAATCAGTTGTGTTCTAAATTAGAGGGGAACGCGTGAGGCTGGTTTAACAGAGCAGCGATTACCTCTAGCTCTCATCGGTGGATGGAAAACGGGCCGGTTGTCCGGTCAAATCAAGTAGCAGTTGGGCCTGCTATAAACCAAACGGGCATTCTTTTTGTTTGCAAAAGAAAAAAAAGTATAAATTGGTCTAATGGTGATAGCATCTGGCAGTCTTTTTGTTTGCAAAAGAAAAAAGTTTAGGGTTGGTCTAATGGTGATAGCATCTGACAATGTTGATAGCGATGACATGTGTCAAAGTTATCTTGATAGGTACATAAGCAATTTAAAAAATGTTAAAATTCTTAACTCAAACTTGTCCTATTTATTAAAATAGTCATCCCAAACCAAGATTTTTCTTAATCAGATCCTTTATTGACTTCCTTTCATACAACGATATTGCTAATGGTGATATCTTGTGACATTGTGATGGTGATCGAAAAAGTTGGCGGGTATCAGCTCAAATAGATGTCTGTTCTAGGAACTTTTATTTAGTCCGGTGAACGTACGCTCCTCTACGTTCGGCCACCAATATTTTAGCGCCACATAGCATGAAGAAAAAGTAGCCGACCCGATCCGCTGTTTTTGGGTTCTCGCCCGTGCGTTTTTTTAAATCCTGGACGAGCCGAACAACATCTCATCACCTTTTGGATATATTTCAAATACCTAGCAAATACTGAGTTGTACCTAGTTTTTTCTAGCAATACCGAGCAAATACCTAACAATATCGAGCAAATCCCTAACAATAACGAGCAAATACTGAGTTGTACCGAGTTGTACCTAGTTTTTTCTAGCAATATCGAGCAAATTCCTAGCAATACCGAGCAAATCCTGAGCAAATACTGAGTTGTACCTAGTTTTTTCTAACAATACCGAGCAAATACCTAGCAATACCGAGCAAATCCCTAGCAATACCGAGCAAATCTTGAGCAAATACTGAGTTGTACCGAGTTTTTTCTAGCAATACCGAGCAAATACCTAGCAATACCGAGCAAATCCCTAGCAATACCGAGCAAATCCTGAGCAAATACTGAGTTGTACCGAGTTTTTTCTAGCAATACCGAACAAATATCTAGCAATACCGAGCAAATCCCTAGCAATACCGAGCAAATCCTGAGCAAATACCGAGTTGTAGAAAAACTCGGTACAACTCGGTATTTGTATAGTTTTGGTCTTCACAGAGCGGTATTTCTCGTTTTTTCAAAGCAATACCGAGAAAATCGCGAACATAGCATTCCCGGGTTCCGCTCCGGGTCAAGTCGTCAGGCCGCGTGGTAAAGAGTAAGAGCACGTGGCGACATGTTATTGGCGGCCGAACGTACCTCTACGTCAGGTCAGAGGATGTAATAATTGTTCTGTTCTAGAGGTGTCAATTCGGGTCAATGGGTGGGTTTCAGGTCCAATCCAACTTGAACCGGGTGAGAATGTCCAACCTTGACTTGACCCGCGCGGGTTGTCGGGTTGACCCGACCTGACTCGCGAACCTGAAATAGGATTTAGGTTACATCCAGTTTAATCAGTAGCTGTTGCGGTTTCGTCTACGTCTGGCCGGTCTGAGGTCGAGCGCGAGTGTCGAGTGCCATCCGGCCTGTCTGAGATCGAGCGCGAGTCGACGGTTGAAACTAGCGGCTTGGGCTAGGCCCACGTGTGGCATGGCAAGCCAGGCGAGGCAGTAGGGACATCGACAGACAGCGTTGGGCGTGTGCGGAAGTGGCCGACTCCGCGTGACGTTGTGACCGCGTGATAGTGAGTCAATTTGGCGAGTCAATTTAGGTCAAACCCGGGTTGTTGGGTTGACCCAAACCCGATCCGAACTACAAATGAGTCCAAAAAAAGAATTAGAACTCGACCCGTTTCCTTGTCGGGTCGACCCGAACCTGGCTTTTTTGGGTCGAGTTTTTTGGTCGTGTCAAATATTGACACCCTTGTCCGCACAACTCATTAACTCATCGAGTGGCTTGCGGAGGTGACTGGGCAGGAAAAGGAAATCTCAATCGAGCGGGCAGACATGAAGATTTAAAGGTCGGGTAGGAAAACAAAATTGACGGAGCACGGGACGACGACAGACGAGCTCGGGACGACGAATCTCGACGGTGGACGTGACGATGAGCCCGGGATGATGGATATCATTGGCGAAGCCTCGTGATGATGACGAATGAGCCCGAGACCTCTGATATCGAAGGCGAATGCGATAATGAGCTTGGGATGATGGATCTCGATGCGGAGCCTCGGGACAACGACGAACAAGCTCGAGACGACCGATCTCGACGGCTGACGCGATGACAACATACCTTGGGACGACAGCAGACACGACGACGATACTACTAGGGATAGAGCTCGAAAGCGGAGTTCAGGGCTAAGCTCGACGAGCTATTCAACAAAGAGATAAGTCGAGCTCGAGCTCGGATTTTGAGCTTAACTTGAGTTCGAGCTGGAGCTCGAGCACAGTATTTGACATGTGAGCTAACTCAAACACCCCATGGCTCGAGCTCAACTTGACTCGTTTGCACCTCTAATCACAAATACAAAATGAGTTGAAATATACTCATTATAACATATTGTATAATCTTGAAAATTATACATTAACAATATCTTTTATCCTTAAATCCAAAAAATATTTAATTTTAAAAGTTGGCAAAAAAATTTCTTCTTTATAGTAACTATATCATAATTCCTTCGGATCAAAATAAATAATTTGACACCAAAATTTGATCAATGTGCCCATTCAAGTGAATAGAATCAAGTCAGGTGTATTTGAATTATTGCATGAAATGGAATTTAAACTAACAAATTAAGCAAATTAATTTTAGATAATTGACATTCTGTGCTAAATATGCACCGTTTAATACGTTATTCTTCTACAGAAAGTAAGCGATAAAGGATTTTTTATTATGCTAAGCTTCCACCTTTGCGTATATATTAATCCCACATCGCTGAATAAGTGTTGAGCATTATTCAATATAGACTTCTCAATTGAATTGCAAAGTTGCTGAGCTTGGTGACGTGAGCTTGTAACCCAAGTGGGGGTATTAAGGTACTCCGGATGATTTATCCGGTTCAATGACTGATTTGCATTTGGCCGAAGTGCCCGACCCAATACTAGTTGGCAGCTAAATGCTGCGTGTTTGCAGTTAAAAACTGCGTGTATGCAGGCCAAATGCCTGAGTTTGCCTCTCAAGTAGAGAGAGAGTGAGAGTTTAACGTCGTTGGGGTTATGGTATGGGTAGCTGGGCCTTCTGGCTGATCAAATTAGCCTTCGTCGCTTGAATCAAACCGAGTACCTTTTTTGTTTCTACCTTAATATTTAATTTTATTCTTTTCTTCTTCTGCCATTTACGTTCAAATTTTAGTTCAGAAAATGCTATTGATAATTATTTTTTTTCCCTCAACCTCATTCTATTTTTTTTTTCATTGATTTCCATGAATAAATCATACCTTTTTTATTAAATTGTTATAGCTAAAATTTACTTGCTTTGATTTTTAACATGTGATAAATTTTTGCTATGCCTCCTAAAAAAATTATGGAAGAAAGATGGTGCTTATTATCTTGATTTTATAAGAAAATCTAATGCACAGATATGAACATATTGCAAGAAAGGTTGTTTGAGAGAATAATTTGAATCAACATTATTGACAATGACATGCGTTAACGTTATTTGCAACAGCCAACAACAAATCTAAGATGTGTACATAGTGAATGATGTTGGTTGAGAGACTTTGGTCGAGCAATGGTAGTCTAATGGTGGTAGTTATATGACATTGGTCCAACAATGATAGTAGGAACAATAACAGCGGACTGAACATGATGGTCATATAGTAGTTGAGCAATGAATGTATGATGATGGTGATTGTGTTGGAATACCTCCATCATAGTCATTATTAATTTTAAATGTGGTACAACTTTCATTGTTATGAATGATTCTATTACAATGCATAGAAATATTTAAGAAAGTATTTCACGGGTTTCATATGGGTTTTAAGTATTTTCAAAAGATGTAAGTTATTTCGGTTTAAAGATAGTTTGGAGTTCATAAGAGTTTAAATAAAATTGGCACAATTTCTAGCAAGAATGATTTATATCACAAGCAAATTTGCTTGACCACCTCGAGCCACCTCCATCAGTCACTATCAGTTTCAAACTTTACACTACATTCATCTTACTTCATAGAAAAAAATAATTCATTCACCAGAATTTACTTTACAATCATCAAAAGAATTCTAAAATATTTCTTTTACACTACATTCATTTTTTAACCAACCCAACATACCCCCAATCTATATGGCCACTCACTACCAACTAAATCTTAAGTTTACTGAGTCTGATTCTCTTTAAACTAATGCTTTACCCACATAAGTTTTCAACATCATATTAATTAGGGCTGCAAGCGAACCAAACGTTCGACGAACTACTCGTTGTTCGGTTCGATTAAAGCTCGTTCGTGATCGTTTAATTAACTAACAAACAAACTTGAACAACATTTTAAATACTCGATTCTTAAATAAACAAGCTTGAACACTAATGCGTTTAGCTCGTTTATGTTCGCGAACAACATCAGTTGATGTTCATGAACAAGCTCGATAAAAAGCTCGATTCGAGTTCGATTAAATATAAAAACTTTAATTATACCATAATATAATATAATTATTTTTTATTAATAAATTTTAAAGTAATAAAATACTATAACATATGTTCATATAAATTAATCATATTTTCATTTTAAATATACAACTGCTTTTATTTTAGAAATTTCATTTCATGAACAAGAAATATTTCATATTTGTCCATGTTTGTTAGATTGTTTGTTTAGAATATTCATGAACAAATTTAATGTTTGCTTGTTCAATAGATTGTTTGCGAGATATGTTCACGAACATAGCTCGTTTAAAGCTCGATAAGCACTAAACAAACGAACATGAACCAAACATGAACCAAACATGAACACCCTTAAATTAAACGAACCAAACATGAACACAAATAATAAAGCTCGAATCAAACACGAACCAAACATGAACAAGCTAATGTTAAACAAACACAAACATGAACACTCACATACTCGACTCGGCTCGGTTCGTTTGCAGCCCTAATATTAATTCATAAATGTGTAAGACATTGGAATGCCTGAAATGTCAAGTGATTTGACTCTTAGACTTTATTTGGTTATTCATTATTCGGTACCTTTTCTAAAAGGTGATTTTAAAATTGTTGTTTGAAAGAATGGAGTTTTTCAACAAAGAAATTAATGTCATAAAGCTTTTGAAAACAGTACAAAAATACAAAAGTGGCACATACAGACACAAAAAAAAATCTATCATTTCGAAACTAAAAAGATAAAATTAAGCTATCTCAAACGAGGTTTTAATATGAAATCAGCACTTTTTTGAAAAGAGAGGCTTTGATGGTATTTCAACACAAACATAAAAGCTGATGTTTGCATATATGAATAGAAAACCATTAAAAAAAACATTCTCTGATAATTCTGACTGTACTAATATAATAAAATGTATATAATAAGACTAATCATCTAATCATGCCATAGCTGTATCTTACAATCTTCTTCACTTAGCAAACTCTCAGTCCCTCCAACTCCATTATAAACAAAGGCCAGCAAATTATTATCAATATACAGTACATTATATCCAAATGATATAAAAACTGACCATTTATTTATTGGCAGTAGTGTTATTCTTTTTACAGCCTTCAATTCTGCTTACAATACACTTGTTTAGCTGAACGCTGCACGCTGCAGCTTTTACTCGCTTCATTTTTTGATTTGGAATAAAGATGGTGAGGTTCCATTCTGCCATTAGAGGAAGCATTTCTCCATTGTGAAGGCACAGAGGGAGGCTCTGAATTGAAGAGCTCTCTATAATACTTGCGAATTCTCCACAAGATTTCTGCACATCTCCGCATGCTGGGCCGATTCTGTCGAGTTGGTGCCATGCACTGCAATGCTAACTCAAGGATTTTTTCCAGGGCAAAATTTGTGGAAGGGCTCGCTGGGAGATTTGGGTCGAGTGTTTCCTTTGCATTTCCCTCTGAGAAATTTTTGATAACCTGCATGGTGTTTATGTAGAAATATAGAAAGCTAAATTGCAGACCGAGTGAAGAAGAAGAAGAATATCATATTATTTTCCCTTACTCTGTTATACAACACAGCTCTATATTTATAGCTATTACATTAGGCATGTAAAACATATAAGAGCTGAAGTTAACAATAATTACAATAATACTTAAACAGTTAAATACTTTAGACAATTATCCTTGACATTCCCCCTCAAACTGATTATTGCAGCCAATGGTCAGTTTGGAGCGAAGGATTTTATATCTAGGTGTGGCCAATAGCTTGGTGAGAATGTCCGCGATCTGATCGACCGTGCTGATAGGTAGTAGCCGAATGACATTGTGCTGTATATGATCTCGAACAAACCTCTGGTCAATCTCGATATGTTTTGTTCTTGCATGAAAGAGAGGGTTATTAGCTAGTGCAATAGTAGAGATATTATCGCAATAGACATCAACTGGTTGAGAATGCTGAATGCAGAAATCCTCGAGAAGCCTCTTTATCCAGATAGTATCGGCGGTGGCAGCTGCTAACGCCCTGTATTCTGACTCAGTAGAGGATCGGGATACAGTGGTTTGTTTCTTTACAGTCCATGACACTAGAGTATCGCCGAGAAATGTACAGTAGCCAGACGTGGATTTGCGAGTGATTGGATCCGAGGCCCAATCGGCGTCCGAGAAGGTCCGAAGAATCATATTGGAACGAGTAATTGGAAGGCCAAATTCGGTAGAGCCTTTGATGTACCTGATGAGTTTGTTTAACATTTTGGTATGCGAGACGGACGGGTTGTGCATGTGCTGAGATAGAGCATTGACGGCATATGCAATATCTGGTCTTGTTAAGGTGAGGTATTGCAACGACCCAATAATCCGGCGATAACTGATTGCATCGAAGAGCGGCTGGCCTGCATCCGTCAGGTCTGTGGGTTTTGTAAATGATGGATTAGCGACCGAGTTGCATTTTTGTAACTCGGCCATTTGAACAATAGAGTTGGCGTATAAACTTTGAGATAGAAAGTACTTATCTGGATAGGATTCTATCTTAATGCCGAGAAACTGATGTGCTGGACCCAAATCTTTCATAGCGAATTTTGATTTGAGTTGAACCACTAGATCAGTCATGGCCTTAATATTGTTGCCGGTGAGAAGTATGTCGTCGACATACACAAGTAGATAAAGTTGGACGTGCTCACGGTGAAGAGTTAATAGTGATGGATCGGCCCTGCTGTGATTAAAACCAATTTGAAGTAAGTAAGATGTGAAAGTAGTGTACCATTGTCGTGGAGCTTGTCGGAGGCCGTAGATGGCTTTCTTAAGATAACAGACGTGGTTCGGTTTGGAAGGATCTTCAAACCCTTTAGGTTGTTTCATGTAAACTGTGTCCTGAATCTCGCCGTGCAAGAATGCGTTTGCAACGTCGAGTTGATGAACCGGCCATTTGTGAAACAGTGCAATTGTAAATAAAATTCGAATTGTAGGAAGTTTTGCGACCGGGCTAAAAGTGTCTTGATAATCAAGACCATGTTCCTGTTGATTTCCTTGAGCTACGAGACGAGCTTTGAATCGCGCCACTGCACCATCCGACGTATATTTTGTTCGGTAAGTTCATTTGGAACCCAATATTTGTCCGTTTGCAGGAGGCGGTACCAATGTCCATGTACCCTGTTTTTGCAAGGCTAAAAATTCTTCGGCCATTGCTCGTCTCCATTCAATCTTTTTGCATGCTTCGGCGTATGACGTTGGATCGGATTGCAGTTGGGTGTGATGAAGTAGATTAAGTTTTTGGACAGGTTTAAGAGAGCCTGTTTTTGATCTGGTTGTCATGTGGTGAGCAGGAGGTAGTTCTTGAAAACTTGGCAGCGGACCAACTGCATCCGAAGCTGGTGTGGGAGCAGTAGTTGCTGGATTAATAGCGGTGGATACATCGGGTTGGTCCGGAATTGCAGGCCTTGGTGTATAGATAGTATGAGTTTGGTGTTGAATTGTTGATGGAATAAGCAACGCAGGCGGCACGTCTTGTGTAGAGTTAGTAGCCGGATCCACTTTGTGCCTGAATGGAAAAGAAGTTTCATTAAATTTGACATTGCGCGAGATGATTAATTTGTTTGTTACCGGATTCCAACATTTGTAGCCTTTTGAGTTTTCAAAGTAACCAAGAAAGACACATGCCGGTGACGTGGGACTTAATTTGGTGCGATGAACCGACGGTAGAAGAGGATGACATTCACATCCAAAAACCCGCAAATGGTCATAGGAAGGAATGATATTAAACATTCTTTGTAACGGTGAGATGTTCTCGGTCGTAGGAGAAGGAAGTCGATTTATAATGTACGTAGCGGTAAATGCAGCTTCCATCCAATAGTTCATTGGTAAGGCGGCAGTATGAAGAAGCGTTCTTGTCATAGTTATGATATGACGATGCTTACGTTCAGCTATACCATTTTGTTCAGGAGTGTATGGACACGAAATTTGGTGCCGTATACCGTGTTTTGCTGTAAATTCCTGAAATTTGCGATTGACGAATTCGCCACCGCCATCAGTTCTAACAGTTTTTACCTTGTGACTAGTTTGTCTTTCAATAAAGGTAATAAAGTGTATAAAAGTATTAGTAACCTCAGATTTATGTAAGAGAGGAAACAACCAACTAAAGCGAGAAAAATCATCTATAAAAACCACATAATACTTGAATCCCTGATGTGATGAAACCGGTGAGGGACCCCATACATCAGAGTGAATTAATTCAAGTGGAGCAAGACTTTTACTAATGGATTTTTCGAATGATAGTTTGTAACCTTTACAGGAAAAGCAAGGTGTACATGCAGAATTAAAAGACTTAATATGTAAAAATGGATTGTTCTTGGAGATTTGCTGAAGAACCCGCTGATGGGGGTGTCCGAGACGGCAATGCCAGTCCACCGAAGTTGCAGCGGTTGCAGTGAAAGCAGTAGGAGTATGTTGCGGAGATTGGCTTGCGATTTTGTACAGGCCATTGCTACACGGTCCTGTGAGAATGACTTTGTTGGTCGTCCGATCCTTAAAAGCAAAACCATTTTCATCAAAGATTATAGAAATTGGGTTATCCTTAACCAAGTTAGATATAGATAAAAGATTATACGATATATTAGGAATATGAAGTAATCGAGATAAATTGAGCTTACTGGCCGGGGTGGGAAGGAGTCCCGAGCCCGTGTGAGCTATGGGAACGGACCTTCCGTCCCCAATCGTTACCGAATCATTGCCTTTGTAAGCGTTGTAGACGTCCAAATTGTCAATGGTATTTGTCATGTGTGCAGAAGCTCCCGAATCAAGGTATCAATCAACCGCTGAATTGCTGTCGTTGGTAGCCACCAATGCCGAGTTCTGTTTTGAAGAAGCGTTTGTAGAATTCGGTACATAGTTGATGTTTAACCGGTGCCAACACGCGTCAGCGAGATGCCCTTTCTTTTTACAAATTTGATAGATAATGCCCGAATTCTGGGAAGATTTGCTTGGCGGAGGCTGCTCGTGACCCGATCGTCCTCGACCACGGCAACCACGACCTCTGAACGTGTAGAGAGCCGACTGTGTGTCCGGTGGTTTAGGATACTTGAGTGCAGCTGTCTTGAGATGAATTTCTTCACTCATAAGAAGCGCATACAGAGTATCTAGGGACAATGGACCTTGCATAGTGCGTATACTCGTTGTGAACGGCAGATACTCGGGAGGAAGACCGTTCAAGATGTATATGATTACATCTTCCGGATCGACGGACGACTCTGCGGACGAAATCTGATCCACGATCTTCTTTATGTCAGTGAGATACTGAGTCATGGATGAATTTTGCATCGAAACATTGTGTAACTCATGTTTGAGCTGAATCACTTTGGATCGATTTGACGACTGAAATCTTGTATGAAGAGTCGTCCAGATTTCGCTCGTAGATTCGAGATGGATGACGTACGGTAGAACCGCCGGCGAAATGGTAGAACACATTGCCGTTGCAAGATTTTGATCGGTGATGCGGCTTATTTGAGGATCTTGATTCGGATCGGCATTTTCTTGCGCGAGTGAGGAATCAAGAAAGCTCGCAAATCCGTTCGCCTTGAACAACTTAGCTATTTGCGTACTCCAAATCGGAAAATTATCCGGCGTAAGAGCGTGAGGAACAAGAAGTTTAAGATTCGAAATTACAAACTTGAGGGCTGGCGGAATGAGCGACGGCATTGAAACGGAGTTCGTAGGGACTCCGATGGAGGAGGCGGCGGAATCTTGATGCGCCATTGGATCAGTCCGTGCAGGAGAAGAAGACTCTTGATACCATGTAGAAATATAGAAAGCTAAATTGCAGACCGAGTGAAGAAGAAGAAGAATATCATATTATTTTCCCTTACTCTGTTATACAACACAGCTCTATATTTATAGCTATTACATTAGGCATGTAAAACATATAAGAGCTGAAGTTAACAATAATTACAATAATACTTAAACAGTTAAATACTTTAGACAATTATCCTTGACAGTTTAACCAACCCAAATTAATGAATTAATCTGCCATTAAAAATATGCTGTTATACATATTAGAGAAAGAGTTCTTAGAAACTAGTAATGGTACATGTTAGGGGATGTGTTTAATGGCTTGTTTTGAGCTGATGGAGGAATGTGTTTGAATGAAATGAATTAGCCCATTTCTTCTGCTATTCCTCCACCAGTTTCCACCGTCTTCCTCCCATTTTTTGAGGTTGCTTGTAATCTCAAATTGCCAACAACAACAACAATAAGTCTTCATCCTACTATGTGGGGTCAGCTATATGAGTCATTTTTCTCCATTATCTTATTAAATAGCACAGCTTGGTACTGATCGGTACTGCGGCTCGATACCGCTCGATACCTAGCTCGGTAATGCTGACGTTGCACATTCTGGTTGGTCTCCAGACGGTGAACTACGTTCAGCGTTCGCACAGAATAATCTCTCCTAATTAAGAGTCAAATTCTCATCTAACTCTAATAAAGAAAGATCATTTCTAATATTTTATAACCAGTTTTTTTAAGTATACATCTACCTTTCTTAACATAAGTCAAATCTAATACATTTGCTTTCCTAACCAGATCATCAGAAGGAACTTACGGACTTTGCTCTTTGAGCAAGTGGCTTGTCTCCATATTGAACATGTTCCTTGGAATCAACCTTACATAGATATTGTATAAAGAACTTCTATAAAACCAAAGTGACAAACGAAATAAAATATAAGGTACCCATTTTGCTGTTATTGTCTCCTTACGATCCCTTTTTGGTTCTATAGGACGCCTCCCAGAAATTAGTTCCACTAACAGCACACCGAAGGAGAAAACATCACTCTTTTCTGTGAGCTGATAGGTTTTGAGGTATTCTGGGTCCAAGTAACCTGCAGTCCCTTTAACCTGGGTGGTAATATAGGAAGCTTCACTTTCATTCATACCAAAGCGAGCAAATCCAAAATCTGTAACCTTAGCACGTAGTGTTTCTGTAAGAAGAACATTGGATGATTTAATATCTCTGTGGATAATAGGATGATCTGCACAGAGAAAGATTCACTGTTCTTTATTGAATGTTCTTAAGAGAATAAAAGAGTCATAATAGAGAATAATAAGAACTGTCTAAATATAGCAATAACTGAGGAAAAAATAAATCAAATCAAAACTTCACTACTTATGTTCAAGAGATTTTAACTAGGCAGTTTGTGAAGATGCAAGTTCATCATTCATGTCCGAATGTTCGCTGGGTCATGTTGATCAAGTCACACAACCAATGATCAAGATGTATTCTACTCCAAACACCAACAAATGTGTAAAGTTTGACGAAGAAAATGCTAAGCAGTTCCTAAGCTAAATAGCAGATAAATTCATAGATTCTAAAAAGGTCGAAACAAATGTTATTCTCAGTAAACTCGTTTCAATTTGATATAAAGATAAATGGAGCATAAGGATGTATAGTTTTGAAATTCAATCTTGTTACTAGATTGAGGGCATTAAAATTAGAATTTTCTTGAGGCATTCTTGTTTGCCTAATCTTAATCTCTTCTTGTACAATTCAATAATTTTAAGATAAGCTAAAAACAAACTTTTAATTAGATTGGAATAAGAAAAGATAGAAAGTATAAGTAAGATTACGATTTCCAAATCTATACCGTTGGTTCTCATTTTTCTTATTTTCCCATCTTGTGTGAAAAACATTTTGTCTTGAACATTGTTTTAGACATGGAAGATTAAAAAAACCAATTCTACATTTTAATGGATTGGAGTATGTTTCTAATAATTTCTTCTTGATAATTTGACATGATAACAGGGTGGTGCGGTTGATTTAATTTTCATCTTCAACTGTTTTTGACATTTTCATTTTCTTTCTTAAACTGTTTCCTGTCCGCCGTCGTCACCCCCTCCCTCTCTACAAGTAATACCCACAACATTAATCTAATTAGAAACTAAGAATGCATAGTTTTAATCCAACTAATTAAGGGAAAAATAAAATTAACATCCTCTTATGAAACAACTAACACATTTGACAGTCATTTTTGTGAAAAATTTGCTGTCTGAAAAGCTGATTTAGAATTTCACTATAGAACACTGTTAGCACCATCCAATAAGCCTTCTACACGTGTCTTGTCTGTTACATTTCTTGTATTAGCTTTTCTATTTATAGCACTCCTGTACCTCACATTATGACATCAATAACATAATATTTCCTCTTCTCTGTTTTCTTCCAAGATCGTTCTGTCTCCGCTCTGCCTCTTCTTTCTTTCTTCTCAAACACAAACTAAAATATTGAAATTATATTTAAGAAATCATCACCTGCATACATGTGGAGGTAAGTAACAGCATGAGCAATGTCAATTGCAATATCCAGACGTGCAGCAAAATCAAGAGGCTTTCCTTGTAAGCCTACATAACCAAGAGCATTTCATTCATGAAATTTGATGGGCTCAGAATAGGCAAAGCAACTTCAGGATATGAGGTTTCCATAGAACTCACAATCGAGATGCTCCCTAAGAGTTCCATTAGGTACATATTCAACAACTACTACTTTCTCTCCATCTTGCTCTACATATCCAATGAACCTGACTAGATTGAAATGCTCTACACGAGCCAAGGTTTTTATCTCAGTCTGGAACTCCATATTCCGACAGTTATCGCGGACTCCCTGTGAATAAGATTGCAGTAAAAACAGAAGCTCTTCTTCACAACAAAATAAGGTAAGGATCTCACCAACTCACCATCTTGGCGCGTTTAACTGCGACGACGGTTCCATCATCAAGATTTCCTTTGTAAACTGTCCCAAATCCTCCTTCCCCAATCTTAAGAGAGGAGCAGAAGTTCTCAGTTGCTTTAGAAATCTCCTGTAAAGTAAATTTTTTATTACCAGGTTGTTTTTGGGATGGATTAGATCCTGTGGCATACAATCCTCTACTTGAACTTCTCATCCTGCTTCCTTGGGATCCACCATGGCTGCTTCCCGAAAATGTGGCTAGCAATGATGAATCAAATACAGTTAATCTCAACACCTCTGTGGACTACACTTTATTATATTAATTGATTTCAAAAGATAAATTTGTAGAAATGTTAAAGCAATCACTAGTTTTGTGAATTTAAACAAGACGAACAGAATGCTTAAGTTGGCTTTGATATAAGGCTTACTAGTATAAAACTAATCATAATCAGTAGCCTTATAACTTATATCTAACTAACATTAAGGCTTTCTTTGGGACAGCTTTCGTACTGCTTCTTAAAACAATTTTTTAGAATAAATTTTTGTACTAAAAAGCTGTATTAGAAAACATCAAAAAAAGCTGTCCCAAACGAGCCTAAGGCTTCATTTAGGACAGCTTTTGGCCACTATTTTTTCATTGCTTTCAAAATATTTTTATGCTAGAAAGTTGCTTTAGTCTTCATTTGGGACGACATTAAAACAGCTTTCTATGCTACAAAGCTCAAAGCCGTCCGAAAGGAAGCCTTAGAAAGCAAGAAGAAAGCTGTTACAAACGAAAGCCGCAGGCCAAGAGGGCCGTCCATATTCGTTTCGATGCCACCGGCCGCCTGTTGGAAGGAGATCGGAAGAGAAGAGGGGCTGTTACCAACTGCCGGTTGCTATGGCACGCGCTTAAAAGAAAAATATATATAAATATTAGACCCCAATATAAAAATATAGAGAACATTATAAAAATCATTAATTTATACCAAACTTAAAAAAATCCTGGCTTTGCCCTAATTTAGGTCATAAATATACACTTAGGTTCCCAAAATATTAGTTTTATAATCCCTCTCGGTGGGAGTCTTCTCTTTGCCCTTCAGAAGGAGGAAACTTTTCACAGCAATGAAAATATATAAAAGGCAGAGAAGACAAGAAGAAGGTTACAGGAAGGAGATTTGAAGTTCTTGGCCGGCTCTTCTTTTGTAGATCTCTCAATCTTCAAGCCAAAGCACGCACAAAACACCTTCACGGAGACTGCGACAAGATTCCTGCCGGTCCGCGGCGCCCAGCCGTACGAGGAGCAATAGGTTTGAGCGACCTCGCAGTTTCCGTCGGAACTTCTCCGGCCACCGGAGCTAGGATTCTGCTTCAGCATCTTTGGAAATCCGGACAATCAAGATGAGCTATTTTGGAGTGGACGGATTTGATCTCCAGCTCGCGGAGACGGATTTGATCTCCAGCTCGCGGAATGCGCGGCAATGTTATCCTGCGCTTAGTGGAGCCAAGAAATCGAGACTAAGCAAGCCTTGAATGTTGAGTGGACAAGACCGACAAATCAAGTCAAGCAATCGACAAAGGTGACGACTTTACGGGCTAGTTTGGATGATGAAGGTAGGATTTAACTCATGCAGAATTTAAATCCTCTAAATTTGAATTTATTCTGAGGGTATTAAATCTTAAAAGTTGATTGACATGATAAATAATAAATTTATTTAAGACTTCATTTTGGAGTTTTATTTTCTTACGTTTTTAAAACTATTTTTTAAAACAAAATTTGTTTATTTGTATTAAAAATCATTAAGAAAGCTATCCTTAAATTTGATCAATTATTTAAAAAATTACTTTAAATTTTAAATTTGTGCGCTCAAATAGAATTTAATAATAATTATAAATAATGATATTTTATATCATTATAATGAACAAATCAAAATTATATTTATTATATACTAATATTAAAATAAATATTAATTATTAAATCAATGAAATATTAATTTAATTTATTTTTTTATTAAATATTAATTAACTTTATTACATGTTAATATTCTAATTAATAATTAACTATTGTTATTAAATTTATTAAATACTAGTTATAATTTAAAATATTATTAACCCTAATAAACATGTCAAAATAGTGTGAAATTTATGAAAATGTTAGACTCAAGTGTAACATCAAGTTGGCCTCGGCTTTCTCCTCGAGATGCTCTGTTAGGATTTTGCCCTAGCAGCATCCTCTCCTTCTTTCGCTCCTGGGATTGTTCATGATCTTGCCACTTTGGATTTGATTCCTCATCTTTGTTTTATTTTGGTTTTCTCGGTTATATGTGTCTCATCTGACCGGTTTTGCTAGATGGTCGTAAATCAGCTGATTGATCATGGGTTTCTTGATGGCAAGTCGTCTTCTCGTTCCTTTCTTGAAGCTTTGTCTGGAGCTTCTTCTTCGTCTAGGTTTCCCAACCTCAAACTCGGGACGCACCGTGGCCTCCCATCATTATGGATTTCTAAAGCTAAAATGCTGGTTCTTGCTAAACCCTTCGAGTTTGCATTGGTTGGTAAATTTCCAAATCGCTGACCTCCGTTTGAAGTGATTCATAAGTTTTTCTTTAACCTTAAGCTTAACGGGGATTGCTCTATGACTATCTTGGATCCTAAACTTGTTTTAATCAGATGATGAATGACTTGGATTATAGTAGGGTGTTCTCACATCGTTCTTATTTTGTCTCTAATTGTTGCATGAAATTGTTTAAGTGATCTCCTTTATTTAATATTTTTATGGAGTCTCCGATTATTCCGATTTGGGTGTCTGGTGCAGTAGCTGGATGAGGAGGAGTAAACCTGCAAAGAGAAAAAACAGAGAAGGAATAGAGGAGAAGCAATGGAACAGTGTTCAATACTATTATCTCTATATCCTCCTTTCTTTGTGCTTTCTACATATACTAAAGCTTTTCCTACCGTATCAGGTGAAACAAGTGAAAAGTAAAGATAATTCAAAATACTGAAAATAACTAATTCTAGCAGAATTCGGTTAGAGGAGTAGTGCGGAGCTCCTCGCCACGTGGCCACGTGGCGCCTACACATGTGCGCTGCATCAGGTCTCCCCGGCTTCAAAAGAGCTTGCTTCCAGCGAGCTGCTCGCGACGACAGTGTCATCTGGTGGATGATATGGGAAAATGTCGGTCACATTAAAAGTTGAAGAAGTCTTGAAGTCGAGTGGTAAATCCACAACATAAACATTATCATTAATGCGTCGGAGGATAGGAAAAGGCCTTATCTTTCTCGGATTGAGTTTAGAGTGGCTCCCTGATGGAAAACGGTCTTTACGAAAACGGAGCATAACTAGATCACCTGGCTGGAATACTTGGAGTCTTCGATGTTTATCAGCATGTTGCTTATAGATATCATAAGATGTTTCTAGCTTTGCTTTGACATCCTTTAATAATTCCACACATTGAGATGCCTCTTTAGTTGCCGAACTGCTGTGGCATTTAGGGAGGACTGCAAGGTCAAGAAGATGGTTAGGCATCTTAGTGTAAACAATAGAAAATGGGCAATGACCTGTAGACCGGTTGGGCATCGAATTGTAAGCAAATTCCGCTTGGCCAAGAGATTCTTCCCATCTTTTCGGACTTTGCTAAACTAAGCAACGAAGCATATTGCCTAGTGTGCGGTTGACGACCTCAGTTTGGCCGTCAGTTTGTGGATGGTATGCGGAGGAAAGCCTGATGTCTGTTTTGAACCTCTTCCATAATTCACACCAGAAGTGGCTTATAAACTTCACATCTCTATCAGACGTGAGACTCCTTGGGATGCCATGTAGCCGCACAGTTTCCTTAAAGAAGATTCGAGAGATGTTGAGCGTGTCGAAAGTCTTCTTGCAAGGGACGAAGTGAGCCATTTTTGAAAACCGATCTACAACCACCATGATAGCATCGGAACCATGCTTGGTGCGTGGTAACCCCAAGACAAAATCAAGGCTCAAATCCTCCCATATAGAGTCGGGAATGGGCAAAGGAGAATAAAGTCCAGTATTTTGAGCAGTACCTTTGTAAGTTTGACAAATGTGGTAGCGTTCGATGAAACGGGTGACATCACGACGAAGATGCGGCCAGTAGAATCTGGATTGAATTTGCTGCAATGTTTTGTCCCTTCCGGCGTGTGCTGCCAGCCCTCCTGAGTGCGTCTCTTTGATGAGGTGAGATCTCCATGACGAGTCTGGTACGCACAGCGCGTTACCCTTAAAAAGAAATCCGTGACGGATGTTGTAGTCATCTACTGGATGCCCATTCAAACAACTCTGCCAAGGCGTTTTAAAGTCGCTGTCCTCTGCATAAAGATCTTGTAAACATTGCAGCCCGGTCATCTCGGTTTGGAGCTGCGTGAGGAGTGCCGACCTCCTGCTGAGCGCATCAGCAACCCTGTTTAATTTGCCAGCTTTATGCTTAATTACAAAACTGAATTTTTGCAAAAACACGATCCAACGGGCGTGCAGTCGGTTGATGGTTTTCTTGCTATTAATGTATTGAAGTGCTTGGTTGTCGCTGCAGAGAATGAAGTCCTGGTGTAGCAAGTAATGCTCCCATTGTTTGAGTGCTCTAACAACCGCGTAGAATTCTTGTTCATACTGTTGACTATAACTGCAGCACGTGACTCACGCACGACAAGCCCACCGACATACCCAAACGGTACAACGATTCGCTCACCGCCTCACTCACGATAATAAATCCCTCTCTCATTCGGTTCAAAAAAAAAAGGGGAGAAGTTTTTTTTGAAGCTGACCGGAGAAACGAACGAAGCCCTAGCCTTGCTCGATCTTCGCACGACCTAGTCCGATGCCTGCAATCCGTCGCCGGCCTGTTCCTGCATCTCCAGCCGACCTGCCTCCGGCCGACCTAGCCGCCGACGAGGCCTGACTGCCGCCGACGCCGTAGCCCGTCGATCTCCCGCTCCCGCCAACCCGTGGGTGAGCTGTCGGCGTGCCCTAGCCTCCACCAGTCGGATCCAACCAAGGACCGATCGAACTGCCTGCCGCCGACCAAGGACTCGCCGCCAGACCCGCCTGCCTCCGGCCAGGCCGGCCGCCGTCTCCGTGCGTGCCTCCGATCCTTGCCCGAGCCGCTCGATCGGGCTTCTCCCGATTCCCTTCCTCTCTTGTTTTATATATATATATATATATATATATATATATATAATATATATATATATATATATATATATATATATATATATATAAAATATATTTTTTATATTATATTATATTATATTAAAATAAATTAAAAATAAAATAAAATAAAAAGAAAATGAGATGGAGAGAAATAAAAGAAATTTCATACAGGTGTCGAAGACCCCGACCGTCGTACCTTAGGTCCGATCGGGATGGTTTTAAAATTTTGAAGACCCCGAGCCGTCGCATCTTAGATCCGGTCGGGATGGTTCCAAATTGAAGACCTCACGCAGTCGATCTTAGATCCTGGTGGGATGGTTTAAATTCGAAGCCCCTACGCCGTCGACCTAAGGTCCGGGTAGGAAGAAACTACGGCAGTGCCGTCCCGATTTCTCCCTCGGTGGGGAGGCGACGCCGGGAGGCTGCCGAAATTTTCAGTGAACAACAAAGGACTTGGACAGAAAATTGGAAATTGATTTGATCGAATTCAAATATAAAAATCAACTTAAAATTAAAATTCGATCAAATAATATTGGACTTAAATTTAAACTCGAATCAGACTCAAATTTGAACACGAATCATACTTGCACTCAACATGACCTTAAGAACTTTAACTTCAATGAACCATTTGGAATTGAATTTAAACTAAAATATAAAGAACTTGACTTGAATGACCAAATCAATCATACACATTGAACCATCCTTAAAGACAAAGGATTTGTAATTATAATTTGTTTGCAAGAAACAAAATCTTCTTTTGGGAGTATAATTTGACTACAAAGTCATGGTATGTGAGTTCTTTGGACCTTGATAGATCACTTTCAACATTGAACATGATACACCCCTAAATAAAAATTGAGGAAAAGATTTTGACATTAATCTTTTGTAGACTAGTAGTCCGCAAGCAAGGACAAGGAGTTTATATCAAATAAATTAGTCTACCTATGGGAGAGAATAGGGGAACTTATATCAAGCATGATAATTCCCCTACGAATACTAGCATGATCTCCTAATACCCATCAAACAAGCATTCTTTGTAAATTATGTTGAGTGGGATAATAACAACAAAGTGATATCTTCTATGTGCTATAAAATGAAATATGAACGCCACCGGATCAGCAACATGTTTGCAAGTGGACAGAAGGCGTTCGTAGGTCCTTAAATGAAATTTTGGGCATTTCCTAAACAAAATCACTTCCGCAAATGAATCATATTTAAATATTTTAAAATGCCCCTTATGTATTAAATATGATCCCTTAAACTAAAATCAACCCCTGCATGTGCTCCGACAGACCTATTAAAGTTACAAACACAAATAGTCGAGAATGCTGCGCAGGGTCAAATGCTACAACCTGCATGTGCTCCGATCGTAATATCTAAGTACCAAATCTGACGATTCGAGAATGCTGCGCGGGTCTAATATTCAAGTTTCATCCTCCTCCTTGAAAGGACTGGAGTCGACATAACTTGAATTACAAAATGTCTCCCAAAATTCCACGAAAATACAAATGATTTTAAAATCACCCCGATGATGGCCGCGTTGACTGGAAATCTCAACCGGAGGGGTCAAATCTCAAATCTCAAATCCAATAAAAGTCTAAATCTTTGAAATAAAATCAATCGCCTAAAAAACTTAAAACTAAAAATCATCCACCTCCCGCAAATGTTTGTCGGGGGTGATAAATTTGAAATTAACCTCAGCTCACAAAGAGCGAATGCATGTCGGGTGTATCACTACGATTCATCCTCAAACAGTCTCTTGCCAACAGGGACGTGGCACGTGCCCTCTGGTCGGGTGGTTTTGCCGCGAAATGGCACCATTATATTACGATCACGGCCAAAGCCCGTATGTTCCCTAAAGGCGTCAAACCCTTGAGCGATGGATCATAGGGTATATTCTATAGGCATAAAGCCCTCTGTCAGCTAAGGTGGATTCATATATATCCCCTTAGACGAACACCAACCCAGGTCTACAAGGTTTTCTTGGACGAAGCAACCCATGGCTGCCGACAAGATGCCTTCTGTCAGGTTGGGTCAACTACCTCCTCTAACTAAGTAGACCAGGGAACATGACAGCCCGGGACGACGGAACCATGGGATCTTGATCGGGCTCGTCTTCATTCCCCCCATCACCAGTTTTATGTTTATGGTGATAAACTCTAAATTTCAAAATTCAAACTTCCAAATTCAAAATTTAAACCTTAAAATCATTGCTATTATATGATAGGTTTATAACCTATTCGACGCTTGAACGACTAGCCTTAATCGAAAGTTCTCTCCTGTTATCAGGAGGGTAATTAACTATAGGGGCTTGCGCCTATAGGAAACCAGAACTCAGATCAAAAAGTCCTCACAAAATGAGGGCGAAATCTCTGGGTAGTGTCTTATCTAAAACCCAATCTGCCTTCTGAAAATTCCCCCGGAACCTAATCTCGTTAAAACTCTCTATCATCGTCGTCACACAAATACTTAAAAGAAAAATTGACGGATAGCATGGAGAGGCCGGGATCACACAACAAAATGGAATTTTCGGAGCCCACACATACGAGGACCATTTTTGTCTTGCGGAACTGAGTTTTTCACTAAAGAACTCAATGGGTTTGTCATTTTGAGACAACACGGCGCCTACTCCAGTTGCTGACGCATCGGTGTCAACTTGAAAAGGTTTGGTAAAATCTGGTAACGCAAGGACTGGTGCTGAAGTCAGGGCCAACTTAATCGCGTCAAAGCTGTGTTGCTGGGCTTCCGTCCACACAAATGATTTCGCCTTGAGTGCATCTGTAATGGGAGACATTATGATACTGAATCCCTTAACAAACCTCCGATAAAAATTAGCAAGACCGTGAAAGCTACGTATATCGGAGATGCTTTGGGGGGTTGGCCAATCGGCGATAGCAGAGGTCTTGCAGGGGTCGACATGAACACTTCGACAGACAGGATGAAGCCCAAGAAGTGGACCCGTGATGTTGCAAATTGGCATTTGGCCGCATTAAGGAACAGCTTGCTGTTTCGTAAGCTTTCGAATATCTTCTTGAGATGTTCGACATGGTCAGAAATCGTAGAACTGAAAACAAGTATGTCGTCGAAGTAGACAACACAACACTTGTCTAGAAATGGTTTCAAGACTTCATTCATAAGGCGCATGAACGTAGAGGGAGCGTTGCACAAGCAAAGCGCCAAATGGCATCACTTCCATTCGTGCAAACCTTCCTTGGTTTTGAAAGCTGTCTTCCATTCATCACCTTGCCGCACTCGTATCTGATGGTATCCGCTCCGCAAATCCAATTTAGAAAATATAGACGCACCCGCGAGCTTGTCAAGTAAATCATTGAATCGGGGCATTGGGAAACGGTATTTCACCGTTATTTTGTTTATAGCACGGCTGTCGATGCACATCCGCCACTTGCCATCTTTCTTTGGGACAATAAGAGCCGGGACGGCGCATGGGCTCATACTGGGCTGTATGAGCTGCTTCTGTAATAGTTCATCTACGATCTCCTGGAGGATCGTATGTTCCTTTGGACTCATACGGTAGTGTGGTAAATTCGGCAGTGAAGCACCCGAAATAAATTCAATTTGATGTTGTAATTGACGCAGGGGAGGTAGCCCAATAGGGAGATCAGCTGGCATAACATCTTCATACTCAGTGATTAGCTCGCTGATGGCTATAGGAATTGCGTCCTGTTTGACAGATCCGTCGTCATTAGGTTTGAGGTGCTCAGTCACCAGTACCCGATCAAGACAGCCTTCTCTGCCTTGGTTTGTACTAATGCCGAACCCGGGGTAATATAAACCACAGCCTTGTCACGGTTATTTGTAGGGGTGACGGATGATGATTTATTCGGTAGCAACTTAATCCTTCTATTCTTCCATTCAAAAGAATATACATTAGAACGACAATCGTGAATGGCACCACTATCAAATTGCCACGGCCGTCCCAAAATTAAGTGACAGACATCCATGTCTAATACGTCACATAAGACTTCACAGGAGTAGTGCTTACGGTTCTCAGCACGTTGAGATTTTTTTAAAATCCTGGACGAGCCGAACAACATCTCACAACTTTTGGATATATTTCAAATACCTAAGCAAATATGAGTTGTACTAGTTTTTTCTAGCAATACCGAGCAAATACCTAACAATATCGAGCAAATCCCTACAATACGAGCTAATACTGAGTTGTACCGAGTTTTGTACTAGTTTTCTAGCATATCGAGCAAATTCCTAGCAATACCGAGCAATATCCTGAGCAATACTGAGTTGTACCTAGTTTTTTATAACAATACCGAGCAAATACCTAGCAATACGGGCAATCCCTAGCAATAAGAGCAAATCTTGAGCCATTAACTGAGTGTTACCGAGTTTTTTCTAGCAAATACCGAGCAATACCTAGCAATACCGAGCAAATCCCTAGCAATACCAGAGCAAATCCTGAGCAAATACTGAGTTGTTTGTACCGCAGTTTTTTCTAGCAATACGATCAAATTAGCATTCCGAGCAATAACCTAGCATACCGAGAATCATGAGCAAATACCGAGTTTGTAAAAACTCGGTACAACTCGGTATTTGTTTTAGTTTTGTCTTCACAGAGCGGTATTTTCAGTTTTTTTCCAAGCAATAACGAGAAAATCGGGAACATAGCATTCCCGGGTTCGCTCCGGGTCAAGTCGTCAGGCCGCGCGGTAAAGAGTAAGAGCACGTGGCGACATGTTATTGCGGCCCGAACGTACCTCTACGTCAGGTAAGAGGATGTATAATTGTTCTGTTCCTAGAGGTGTCAATTCGGGTCATGGGTGGGTTTCAGGTCCAATCCAACTTCGACAGGGTGAGAATGTCCAACCTTGACTTGACCGCGCGGGTTGTCGGGTGACGACCTGACTCCGCGAACCAGAAATAGGATTTAGGTTACATACAGTTTATCAGTAGCTGTTGCGGTTTCGTCACGTCTGGGCGGTCTGAGGTCGAGCCGCGAGTGTCGAGTGCCATCCGGCCTGTCTGAGTTCGAGCGCGAGTCGACGGTTGAAACTAGCGGCTGGGCTAGGCCACTTGGCAATGGCAAGCCAGGCGAGGCAGTAGGGACATCGACAGACGCGTTGGCGTGTGCGGGAAGTGGCCGACTCCGCGTGAGTTGTGAACGCGTGATAGTGAGTCAATTTGGCGAGTCAATTTAGGTAAACCCGGGTTGTTGGGTTGACCCAAACCCGATCCGAACTACAAATGAGTCCAAAAAAGAAATTAGAATCGACCCGTTTCCTTGTCGGGTACGCCCGAACTGGCTTTTTTGGGTCGGTTTTTTGTGTCGTGTCAAATATTGACACCCTTGTCGACAAACTCATTAACTCATCGAGTGGCTTGCGGAGTGACTGGGCAGGAAAAGAAAATACTCAATCCGAGGGGCAGACATGAAGATTTAAAGGTCGGGTAGGAAAAACAAATTGACGGAGCACGGGACGACGACAGACGAGCTCGGGACGACGAACTCGACGGTGGACGTGTGACGATGAGCCCGGGATGATGGATATCATTGGCGAAGCCATCGTGATGATGACGAATGAGGCCCGAGACTCTGTTATCAGAAGGCGAATGCGATAATGAGCTGGATGATGGATCTCGATGCGGGCTCGGGACAACGCGAACAAGCTCGAGACGACCGATCTCGACGGTGACGCGATGACAACATACCTTGGGACGACGCAAGCCACGACGTGATACTACTAGGGATAGAGCTCGAAGCGGGATTCAGGGCTAAGCTCGACGAGCTATTCAACAAAGAGATAAGTCGAGCTCGAGCTCGGATTTTGAGCTTAACTTGAGTTCGAGCTGGGCTCGAGCACAGTATTTGACATGTGAGCTAACTCAACACCCCACATGGTCGAGCTCAACTTGACCGTTTGCACCTCTAATCCACAAATACAAAATGAGTTGAAATATATAACTCAATTAAATATTGTATAATCTTGAAAATTATACATTAACATTATTTTATCCTTAAATCCAAAAAATATTTAATTTTAAAAGTTGGCAAAAATTTCTTCTTATTAACTATATCATAATTCCTTCGGATCAAAATAATAATAATTTGACACCAAAATTTGATCAATGTGCCCATTCAAGTGAATAGATCAAGTCAGGTGTATTTGAATTATTGCATGAAATGGAAATTTAAACTAACAATTAAGCAAATTAATTTTAGATAATTGACATTCTGTGCTAAATTTGCACCGTTTAATACGTTTTTTCTACAGAAAGTAAGCGTAAAGAAGATTTTTTTATTATGCTAAGCTTCCCCTTTGCGTATATTAATCCCACCATCGCTGAATAATGTTGAGCATTTTTCAATATAGACTTCTCAATTGAATTGCAATGTTGCTGAGCTGGTGAGTGGCTTGTAACCAAGTGGGGGTATTTAGGTACTCCGGATGATTATCCGGTTCAATGATTGATTTGGCATTTGGCGAAGTGCCCGACCAATATAGTTGGCAGCTAAATGCTGCGGTTGCAGTTAAACTGCGTGTATCAGGCAAATGCCTGAGTTTGCCTTCAAGTAGAGAGAGAGTGAGAGCTTTAACTCGTTGGGGTTATGGTATGGGTAGCTGGCTGGCCTTTGGCTGATCAAATTAGCCTTCGTGCTTGCAAACCGAGTACTTTTTTGTTTTACCTTAATATTTAATTTTTATTCTTTCTTCTTCTGCATTTACGTTCATATTTTTGTTAGAAAATGCTATGATATTATTTTTTTTCCCTCAACCTCATTCTATTTTTTTTTTCATTGATTTCCATGAATAAAATCATACCTTTTTTATTAAATTGTTATAGCTAAAATTCTTGCTTATTTTTAACATGTGATAAATTTTTGCTATGCTCCTAAAAAATTATGGAAGAAAGTGTGTTTATCTTGATTTTATAAGAAAATCTAATGCACAGTATGAACATATTGCAAGAAAAGGTTGTTTGAGAGAATATTTGAATCACATTATTGACAATGCAAGCGTTAACTTATTTGCAACAGCCAACAACAAATTAAGTGTGTACATAGTGAATGATGTTGGTGAGAGGACTTTGGTCGAGCAATGGTAAGTCTAATGGTGGGTAGTTTATGACATTGGTCCACAACAATGATAGTAGGAACAATAACAGAGGACTGAACATGATGGTCAAACAGTAGTTGGAGCAATGAATGTATGATGATGGTTGTTGTTTTGGAATACTCCATCATAGTCATTATTAATTTTAATTGTGGTACAACTTTCATTGTTATGAATGATTCTATTACAATGCATAGAAATATTTAAGAAGTTATTTCACAGGGTTTCTATGGGTTTTAATGTATTTTCAAAAGATGTAATTATTTGGTTTAAAGATAGTTTGGAGTTCATAAGAGTTTAAATAAAATTGGACAATTTTCAGCAGTGATTTATATCACAAAAATTTGCTTGACACCTCGAGCCACCTCCATCAGTCACTATCAGTTTCAAACTTTAACTACTTCATCTTACTTCATAGAAAAAAATTATTCATTCACAGAATTTACTTTAATCATCAAAGAATTCTAAAATATTTCTTTTACACTACATTCATTTTTTAACCAACCCAACATACCCCCAATCTATATGGCCACTCACTACCAACTAATCTTAAGTTTATGAGTCTGTTCTCTTTAAACTAATGCTTTACCCACATAGTTTTCAACATCATATTAATTATAGGGTGCAAGCGAACCAAAAACGTTCGACGAAATACTCGTTGTTGGTTCGATTTAAAGCTCGTTCGTGATGTTAATTAACTATACAAACAAACTTGAAACAACATTTTAAATACTCGTTTCTTAAATAAACAAGCTTGAACAACTAATGCGTTTAGCTCGTTTATGTACGGAACAACATCAGTTGATGTTCATGAACAAGCTCGATAAAAAGTTCGATTCGAGTTCGATTTATTATAAAAACTTAATTATACCATATAATTATAATTATTTTTATGTAATAAATTTTAAAGTAATTATAATATATAACTTATGTTCTATATAATTAATCATATTTTCATTTTAAATATACAACGGTTTTTATTTTAGAATTAATTTCATTTCTGAACAAGAAATATTTCATATTTGTCCATTGTTTGTTAGATTGTTTGTTTAGAATATTCAGAACAAATTTAATGTTTGCTGTTCAATAGATTGTTTGCGAGATATGTTCACGAACATAGCTCGTTTAAAGCTCGATAATGCACCTAACAAACGAACAAATGAACAAACACTGAACCAAACATGAACAACCTTAAATTAAACGAACCAAACATGAACACAAATAATAAAGCTCGAATCAAAACGAACCAAACATGAACAAGCTAATGTTAACAAACACATAAAATGACACTCACATACTCGACTCGGTCGGTTGTTTGCAGCCAATATTAATTCAATAAATGTGTAAGACATTGGAATGCCTGAAAATGTCAAGTGATTTGATCTTAGACATTTATTTGGTTATTCATTATTCGTACCTTTTCTAAAAGGTGATTTTAAAAATTGTTGTTTGAAAGAATGGAGTTTTTTCAACAAAGAAATAATGTCATAAAGCTTTTGAAACAGTACAAAAATACAAAAGTGGCACATACAGACACAAAAAAAATCTATCATTTCGAAACTAAAAAGATAAAATTAAGCTATCTCAAATAACGAGGTTTTAATATGAATTCAGCACTTTTTTGAAAAGAGAGGCTTTGATGGATTTCAACACAACAATAAAAGCTGATGTTTGATTTTATTGAATTAGAAAACAATTAAAAAAAACATTCTCTGATAATTCTGACTGTACTAATATAATAAAATGTATATTAAATAAGATAATCATCTAATCATGCCATAGCTGTATCTTACAATCTTCTTCACTTAGCAAAACTCTCAGTCCCTCCAACTCCATTATAAACAAAGGCAGCAAAATTATTATCAATATACAGTACATTATATCCAATGATATAAAAACTGACCATTTATTTATTGGCAGTAGTGTTATTCTTTTTACAGCTTCAATTCTGCTTACAATACACTTGTTTAGCTGAACGCTGCACGCTGCAGCTTTTACTGCTTCATTTTTTGATTTGGAATAAAGATGGTGAGGTTCCATTTCTGCCATTAGAGGAAGCATTTCTCCATTGTGAAGGCACAGAGGGAGGCTCTGAATTGAAGAGCTCTCTATAATACTTGCGAATTCTCCACAAGATTTCTGCACATCTCCGCATGCGGGCCGATTCTGTCGAGTTGGTGCCATGCAATGCAATGCTAACTCAAGGATTTTTTCCAGGGCAAAATTTGTGGGAAGGGCTCGCTGGGGATTTGGGTCGAGTGTTCCTTTGCATTTCCCTCTGAGAAATTTTTGATACCTGCATGGTGTTTATGTAGAAATATAGAAAGCTAAATTGCAGGACCGAGTGAAAAGAAGATAAGAATATCATATTATTTTTCCTTACTCTGTTATACAACACAGCTCTATATTATAGCTATTACCTTAGGCATGTAAAACATAAAGGCTGAAGTTAACAATAATTACACATAATACTTAAACAGTTAAATTATTTAGACAATTATCCTTGACATTCCCCCTCAAAATGATTATTGCAGCCAATGGTCAGTTTGGAGCGAAAGGATTTTATATCTAGGTGTGGGCCATAGCTTGGTGAGAATGTCCGCGATCTGATCGACCGTGCTGATAGGTAGTAGCCGCAATGACATTGTGCTGTATATTGATCTCGAACAAACCTTGGTCAATCTCGATATGTTTTGTTCTTGCATGAAAGAGAGGGTTATTAGCTAGTGCAATAGTAGAGATATTATCGCAATAGACATCAACTGGTGAGAGAATGCTGAATGCAGAAATCCTCGAGAATGCCTCTTTATCCAGATAGTATCGGTGGTGGCTGAGCTAACGCCCCTGTATTCTGACTCAGTAGTGGATCGGGATACAGTGTTTGTTTCTTTACAGTCCATGACACTAGGTATCGCCGAGAAATGTACAATGTACAGTAGCCAGCGTGGATTTGCGAGTGATTGGATCACGAGGCCCCAATCGCGCCTCGAATGGTCCAAAGTAGAATGGACGAATAATATTGGTAAAGAGTAATTGGCATAAGGCAATGAGTCTAGAGTTTGTGTAATGATGAGTTTGTTTAACATTTTGGTATGCGAGACGGACGGGTTGTGCATGTGCTGAGATTAGAGCATTGACGGCATATGCAATATCTGGTCTTGTTAAGGTGAGGTATTGACAACGACCCAATAATCGGCGATAACTGATTGCTCGAAGAGCGGCTGGCCTGCATCCGTCAGTCTGTGGGTTTTGTTAATGATTGGATTAGGACCGATGTTGCATTTTTGTAACTCGGCACATTTGTACATAGAGTTGGCGTATAAACTTTGAGATAGAAAGTACTTATCTGGATAGGATTCTTTCTTAATGCCGAGAACTGATGTGCTGGACCCAAATTTCATAGCGAATTTTTGATTTGGTTGAACCACTTGATCAGTCATGGCCTTAATATTGTTGCCGGGTGAGAAGTATGCGTCGACATACACAGTAGATAAAGTTGGACGTGCTCACGGTGAAGAGTTATATGTGATGGATCGGCCCTGCTGTGATTAAAACAATTTGAGTAAGTAAGATGTGAAAGTAGTGTACACATTGTCGTGGAGCTTGTCGGAGGCCGTAGTATGGCTTTCTTAAGATAACAGAGTGGTTCGGTTTGGAAGGATCTTCAAACCCTTTAGTTGTTTCATGTTAAACTGTGTCCTGAATTCGCCGTGCAGAATGGTTTGCAACGTCGAGTTGATGAACCGGCCATTTGTGAACAGTGCAATTGTAAATAAAATTCGAATTGTAGGAAGTTTTGCGACCGGGCTAAAGTGTCTTGATAATCAAAGACCATGTTCCTGTTGATTTCCTGAGATACGAGAGGACTTTGAATCGCGCCACTGCACCATTCGACGTTATTTTGTTCGGTAAGTTCATTTGAATCCCAATATTTGTCCGTTTGCAGGAGGCGGTACCAATGTCCAATGACACCCTGTTTTTGCAAGGCTAAAAATTCTTCGCCATTGCTCGTCTCATTCAATCTTTTTGCATGCTTCGGCGTATGACGTTGGAATCGGATTGCAGTTGGTGTGTGATGAAGTAGATTTAAGTTTTTGGACAGGTTTAAGAGAGCCTGTTTTTGATTGGTTGTCATTGTGTGTGAGCGCAGGTAGTTCTTGAAAACTTGGCAGCGGACCAACTGCATCCGAAGCTGGTGTGGGAGCAGTAGTTGCTGGATTAATAGCGCTGGATACATCGGGTTGGTCCGGAATTGCAGGCCTTGGTGTATAGATAGTATGAGTTTGGTGTTGAGATGTTGATGGAATAAGCAACGCAGGCGGCACGTCTTGTGTAGAGTTAGTAGCCGGATCCACTTTGTGCCTGAATGGAAAAAGAAGTTTCATTAAATTTGAAATTGCGCGAGATGTAATATTAATTTGTTTGTTACCGGATTAACATTTGTAGCCTTTGAGTTTTCAGGAGTAACCAAGAAAGACACATGCCGGTGACGTGGGACTTAATTTGGTGCGATGAACAGCGTAGTAGTGGATGACTTCACATCAAAAACCCGCAAATGGTCATAGGAGGAATGATATTAAACATTCTTTGTAACGGTGAGATGTTATCGGTCGTAGGAGAAGGAAGTCGATTTATAATGTACGTAGCGGTAAATGCAGCTTCCATCCAATAGTTCATTGGTTAAGGCGGCAGTATGAAGAGCGTCTTGTCATAGTTTGTATGCGTGATTAGTTCGCTTTTCATTTTGTTAGGAGTGTGGTAAGATTTGAGTACGTGCCGTATTACCGTGTTTGCTGAAAACAATCTGAAATTTGGGATTGCGAATTCGCCAACGCAATCAGTTCTACAGTTTTTACCTTGTGACTAGTTTGTCTTTCAATAAAGGTAATAAAGTGTATAATAAGTATTATTAAACCTCAGATTTATGTAAGAGAGGAAACAACCAACTAAAGCGGAGAAAAATCATCTATAAAAACCACATAAACTTGAATCCCTGATGTGATGAAACGGTGAGGGACCCCAATACATCAGAGTGAATTAATTCAGTGGAGCTAGACTTTTTACTAATGGATTTTTCGAATGATAGTTTGTACCTTTACAGGAAAAAAGCAAGGTGTACATGCAGAATTAAAAGACTTAATATGTAAAAATGGATTGTTCTTGGAGAATTTGCTGAAAACCCGCTGATGGGGGTGTCCGAGAGCGCACTGCCAGTCCACCGAATTGCAGCGGTTGCAGTGATAAAGCAGTTGGAGTATGTTGCGGAGATTGGCTTGCGATTTTGTTCAGGCCATTGTACAGGTCCTGTGAGAATGACTTGTTGGTCGTCCGATCCTTAAAAGCAAACCATTTTCATCAAGATTTATAGAAATTGGGTTATCCTTAACCAAGTTAGATATAGATAAAGTTTTACGATATTTAGGAATAATGAAGTAATCGAGATAAATTGAGCTTATGGCCGGGGTGGGAAGGAGTCCGAGCCCGTGTGAGCTATGGGAACGGACCTTCCGTCCCCAATCGTTACAGATCATTGCCTTTGTAAGCGTTGTAGACGTCCAAATTGTAATGGTATTTGTCATGTGTGCAGAAGCTCCCGAATCAAGGTATCATCAAACCGCTGAATTGTGTCGTTGGTAGCCACATGCCGAGTTCTGTTTTGAAGAAGCGTTTGTATGAATTCGGTACATAGTTGATTGTTTAATCGGTGCCAACACGCGTCAGCGAGATGCCTTTCTTTTTACATTTGATAGATAATTCCCGAATTCTGGGGAGATTTTCTTCGGGAGGCTGTCGTGACCGATGTCCTCGACCACGGCGACCACGACCTCTGAACGTGTAAGAGCCGACTGTGTGTCCGGTGGTTTAGGATACATTGAGTGCAGCTGTCTTGAGATGAATTTCTTCACTCATAAGAAGCGCATACAGAGTATCTAGGGACAATGGACCTGCATAGTGCGTATACTCGTTGTGAACGGAGATACTGGGAGGAAGACCGTTAAGATGTATATGTTTACATTTCCGGATGACGGACGATCTGCGGACGAAATCTGATCCACGATCTTCTTTATGTCAGTGAGATACTGAGTCATGGATGAATTTTGCATCGAACATTGTGTAACTTGTTTTGAGCTGAATCACTTGGATCGTTTGAGAATGAAACTTGTGAAGAGTCGTCCAGATTTTGCTAGGATTCGAGATGGATGACGTACGGTATGAACCGCGGCGAAAATGTAGAACACATTGCCGTTGCAAGATTTTGATCGGGATGGCGGCTTATTTGAGGATCTTGATTCGGATCGGCATTTTCTTGCGCGAGTGGGAATCAAGAAAGCTCGCAAATCCGTTCGCCTTGAACAACTTAGCTATTTGCGTACTCCAAATCGGAAAATTATCCGGGTTAGAGCGTGAGAACAAGAAGTTTAAGATTCGAAATTACAAACTTGAGGGCTGGCGGAATGAGCGACGGCATTGAAACGGAGTTCGTAGGGACTCCGATGGAGGGGCGGCGGAGGAATCTTGATGCGCCTTGGATCAGTCCGTGCAGGAGAAGAGAATTTGATACCATGTAGAAATATAGAAAGCTAATTGCAGAACGAGTGAAGAAGAGAGAAGAATATCTATTATTTTCCCTTACTCTGTTATACAACACAGATCTATATTTATAGCTATTACATTAGGCATGTAAAACATAATTAGAGCTGAAGTTAACAATAATTACAATAATACTTAAACAGTTAATAACTTTAGACATTATCCTTGACAGTTAACCAACCAAATTAATGAATTAATCTGCCATTAAAAATATGCTGTTATACATTTAGAAGAAAGTAGTTCTTAGAAACTAGTAATGGTACATGTTAGGGGATGTGTTTTATGGCTTGTTTTGATGCTGTGGAGGAATGTGTTTGAATGGATGAATTAGCCCATTTCTTTGCTATTTCCTCCACCAGTTTCCCGTCTTCCTCCCATTTTTTGAGGTTGCTTGTAATCTCAAATTGCACAAACAACAAACAATATAGTCTTATCCTACTATGTGGGGTCAGCTATATGAGTCATTTTTCTCCATTATCTTATTAATATAGCCAGCTTGGTACTGATCGGTTATGCGGTCGATACCGCTCGATACCTAGCTCGGTAATGCTGACGTTGCCATTCTGGTGGTCTTCCAGACGGGTGAACTACGTTCAGCGTTCGCACAGAATAATCTCTCCTAATTAAGAGTCAATTCTCATCTAACTCTAATAAAGAAAGATCATTTCTAATTTTTTTAACCAGTTTTTTTAAGTATACATCTTCCTTCTTAACATAGTCAATCTAATACATTTGTTTCCTAACCAGATCATCAGAAGAACTTACGGACTTTGCTCTTTGAGCAAGTGGCTTGTTCCATATTGAACATGTTCCTTGGAATCACCTTACATAGTATTGTATAAAGACTTCTATAAAACAAAGTGACAAAACGAAAAAAATATAAGGTACCCATTTTGCTGTTATTGTCTCTTACGATCCCTTTTGGTTCTATAGGACGCCTCCCGAAATTAGTTCCACTAAAGCAACACGAAGGAGAAAACATCACTCTTTTCTGTGAGCTGATAGGTTTTGAGGTATTCTGGGCCAAGTACCTGCAGTCCCTTTAACCTGGGTGGTAATATAGGAGCTTCACTTTCATTCATACCAAAGCGAGCAATCCAAAATCTGTAACCTTAGCACGTAGTGTTTCTGTAAGAGAACATTGGATGATTTAATATCTCTGTGGATATAGGATGATCTGCACAGAGAAAGATTCACTGTTCTTTATTGAATGTTCTTAAGAGTAAAAGAGTCATAATAGAGAATTAAGAACTGTCTAAATATAGCATAACTGAGGGAAAAAATAATCAAATCAAAACTTCACTACTTTTGTTCAAAGAGTTTTAACTAGGAGTTTGTGAAGATGCAAGTTCATCATTCATGTCCGAATGTTCGTGGGTCATGTTGATCAAGTCACACAACCAATGATCAAGATGTATTCTACTACAACAACAACAAATGTGAAAGTTTGACGAAGAAAAATGCTAAGCAGTTCTAAGCTGTACTACAATGCAGATAAATTCATAGATTCTAAAAAGGTCGAAAAAAATGTATTCTCAGTAAACTCGTTTCAATTTGATATAAAAGATAAATGGAGCATAAGGATGTTATAGTTTTGAAATTCAATCTTGTTACTAGATTGAGGGCATTAAAATTAGAATTTTCTTGAGGCATTCTTGTTTGCCTATATCTTAATCTCTTTTGTACATTCAATAATTTTAAGATAAGCTAAAAAAACAAACTTTTAATTAGATTGGAATAAAAAAGATAGAAAGTATAAGTAAGATTACGTTTCAAATCTATACCGTTGGTTCTCTTTTTCTTATTTTTCCACATCTTGTGTGAAAAACATTTTGTCTGAACATTGTTTTAGACATGGAAGATTAAAAAACCAATTCTACTTTTTATGGTTGGAGTATGTTTTAATAATTCTTCTTGTATAATTTGACATGATAACGGGTGGTGCGGTTGATTTAATTTTCATTTAACTGTTTTTGACATTTTCATTTTCTTTCTTAAACTGTTTCCTGCCGTCGTCACCCCCTCCTCTCTACAAGTAATACACCACACATTAATCTATTAGAAACTAAGTGCATAGTTTAATCCAACTAATGGGAAAAATAATTAATCATCCTTTTGAAACAACTAACACATTTGACAGTCATTTTTGTGAAAAATTTGCTGTCTGAAAAGCTGATTTAGAATTTCACTATAGAACACTGTTAGCACCATCCAATAAGCCTTCTACACTGTCTTGTCTGTTAAATTTCTTGTATTAGCTTTTCTATTTATAGCACTCCTGTAATCACTTATGACATCAATACAATAATATTTCTCTTCTCTGTTTTCTTCCAAGATCGTTCTGTCTCCGCTCTGCCTCTTCTTTCTTTCTTCTCAAACACAAACAAAATATTGAATTATTATTTAAGAAATCATCACCTGCATTCATGTGGAGGTAAGTAACAGCATGAGCAATGTCAATTGCAATATCCAGACGTGCAGCAAAATCAAGAGGCTTTCCTTGTAAGCTACATAACCAAGAGCATTTCATTCATGAAATTTGATGGGTCAGAATTGCAAAGCAACTTCAGGATATGAGGTTTCCATAGAACTCACAATCGAGATGCTCCCTAAGAGTTCCATTAGGTACATATTCAACAATACTTACTACTTTTCCATCTTGCTCTACATATCCAATGAACCTGACTAGATTGAAATGCTCTACACGAGCCAGGTTTTTATCTCAGTCTGGAACTCCATATTCCGACAGTTATCGCGGACTCCTGTGAATAAGATTGCAGTAAAACAGAAGCTCTTCTTCACAACAAAATAAGGTAAGGATCTCACCAACTCACCATCTTGGCGCGTTTAACTGCGACGACGTTCCTCATCAAGATTTCCTTTGTAAACTGTCCAAATCCTCCTTCCCCAATCTTAGAGAGGAGCAGAAGTTCTCAGTTGCTTTAGAAATCTCCTGTAAAGTAAATTTTTTATTACCAGGTTGTTTTTGGGATGGATTAGATCTGTGGATACAATCCTCTACTTGAACTTCTCATCCTGCTTCCTTGGGATCCACAATGGCTTCCCGAAAATGTGGCTAGCATGATGAATCAAATACGTTAATCTCAACACCTCTGTGGACTACACTTTATTATATTAATTGATTTCAAAAGATAAATTTGTAGAAATGTTAAAGCAATCACTAGTTTTGTGAATTTAAACAAGACGACAGAATGCTTAAGTTGGCTTTGTATAAGGCTTACTAGTATAAAACTAATCATAATCAGTAGCCTTATAACTTATATCTAACTAACATTAAGGCTTTCTTTGGGACAGCTTTCGTACTGCTTCTTAAAATAACTTTTTAGAATAACTTTTTGTACTAAAAAGCTGTATTAGAAAACATCAAAAAAAGCTGTCCCAAACGAGCTTGGCTTCATTTAGGACAGCTTTTGGCCACTATTTTTTCATTGCTTTAAAATATTTTTATGCTAGAAAGTTGCTTTAGTTTCATTTGGGACGAATTAAAACAGCTTTTATGCTACAAAGCTCAAAAGCCGTCGAAAGGAAGCCTTAGAAAGCAAGAAGAGCTGTTACAAACGAAAGCCGCAGGCCAAGAGGGCCGTCCATATTCGTTCGATGCCACGGCCGCCTGTTGGAAGGAGATCGGAAGAGAAGAGGGGCTGTTACCAACTGCCGGTTGCTATGGCACGCGCTTAAAAGAAAATATATATAAATATTAGACCCCAATATAAAAATATAGAGAACCTTATAAAAATCATTAATTTATACCAAACTTAAAAAATCCTGGTTTGCCCTAATTTAGGTATATAATATACACTTAGGTTCCACATATTAGTTTTATAATCCCTCTCGGTGGGAGTCTTCTCTTTGCCCTTCAGAAGGAGGAAACTTTTCACAGCAATGAAAAATAATAAAAGGCAGAGAAGCAGAAGAAGGTTACAGGAAGGAGATTTGAAGTTCTTGGCCGGCTCTTCTTTTGTAGATCTCTCAATCTTCAAGCCAAAGCGAAACAAACACTTCACGGAGACTGCGACAAGATTCCTGCGGTCGCGGCGCCCCAGCCGTACGAGGAGCAATAGGTTTGAGCGACCTGCAGTTTCCGTCGGAACTTCTCCGCCACCGGAGCTAGGATTCTGCTTCAGCATCTTTGGAATACCGGAAATCAAGATGAGCTATTTTGGAGTGGATCGGATTGATCTCCAGCTCGCGGAGACGGATTTGATCTCCAGCTGCGGAATGCGCGGCAATGTTATCCTGCGCTTAGTGGAGCCAAGAAATCGAGACTAAGCAAGCCTTGAATGTTGAGTGGACAAGACCGACAAATCAAGTCAAGCAATCGACAAAGGTGACGCTTTACGGGCTAGTTTGGATGATGAAGGTAGGATTTAACTCATGCAGAATTTAAATCCTCTAAATTTGAATTTATTCTGAGGGTATTAAATCTTAAAAGTTGATTGACATGATAAATAATAATTATTTAAGACTTCATTTTGGAGTTTTATTTTTTACGTTTTTAAAACTATTTTTTAAAACAAAATTTGTTATTTGTATTAAAATCATTAAGAAAGCTATCCTAAATTTGATCAATTATTTATAAAAATTTCTTTAAATTTTAAATTTGTGCGCTCAAATAAGAATTTAATAATAATTATAATAATGATATTTTTATATCATTATAATGAACAAAATCAAAATTATATTTATTATATACTAATATTAAATAAATATTAATTATTAAATCAATGAAATATTAATTTAATTTATTTTTATTAATATTAATTAACTTTATTACATGTTAATATTCTAATTAATAATTAACTATTGTTATTAAATTTATTAAATACTAGTTATAATTTAAAATATTATTAACCCTAATAAACATGTCAAAATAGTGTGAAATTTATGAAAATGTTAGACTCAGTGTAACATCAAGTTGGCCTCGGCTTTCTCTCGAGATGCTCTGTTAGGATTTTGCCACTCCTGCAGCATCCTCTCTTCTTTCGCCTGGGTTGTCATGATCTTGCCACTTTGGATTTGATTCCTCATCTTTGTTTTATTTTGGTTTTCTCGGTTTTATGTGTCTCATCTGACCGGTTTTGCTAGATGGTCGTAAATCAGTGATTGATCATGGGTTTTTGATGGCAAGTCGTCTCTCTCGTTCCTTTCTTGAAGCTTTGTCTGGAGCTTCTTCTTCGTCTAGGTTTCCCAACCTCAAACTCGGGGCACCGTGGCCTCCCATCATTATGGATTTCTAAAGCTAAAATGCTGGTTCTTGCTAAACCCTCGAGTTTGCATTGGTTGGTAAATTTCCAAATCGCTGACCTCCGTTTGAAGTGATTCATAAGTTTTTTTTAACCTTAAGCTTAAACGGGGATTGCTCTTGACTATCTTGGATCTAAACATTGTTTTAATCATGATGATGAATGACTTGGATTATAGTAGGGTGTTCTCACATCGTTTCTTATTTGTCTCTAATTGTTGATGAAATTGTTTAAGTGATCTCCTTTATTTAATATTTTTATGGAGTCTCCGATTATTCCGATTTGGGTGTCTGGTGCAGTAGGTGATGAGGAGGAGTAAACCTGCAAAGAGAAAAAACAGAGAAGGGATAGGGAGAAGCAATGGAACAGTGTTCAATACTATTATCTCTCATATCCTCCTTTCTTGTGCTTTCTACATATACTAAAGCTTTTCCTACCGTATAGGTGAAACAAGTGAAAAGTAAAGATAATTCAAATACTGAAAATAACTAATTCTAGCAGAATTCGGTTAGAGGAGTAGTGCGGAGCTCCTAGCACCGTGGCCACGTGGCGCCTACACATGTGCGCTGCATCAGATCCCCTGGCTTAAAAGAGCTTGCTTCAGCGGCTGCTCGCCGACGACAGTGTCATCTGGTGGATGATATATGGAAAATGTCGGTCACATTAAAAGTTGAAGAAGTCTTGAAGTCGAGTGGTAAATCCACAACATAAACATTATCATTTATGCGTCGGAGGGATAGGAAAAGGCCTTATCTTTCTCGGATTGAGTTTAGAGTGGCTCCTGATGGAAAACGGTCTTTACGAAAACGGAGCATAACTAGTCACCTGGCTGGAATACTTGGAGTCTTCGATGTTTATCAGCATGTTGCTTATAGATATCATAAGATGTTTCTAGCTTTGCTTTGACATCCTTTAATAATTCCACACATTGAGATGCCTCTTTAGTTGCCGAACTGCTGTGGCTTTAGGGAGGACTTCAAGGTCAAGAGATGGTTAGGCTTAGTGTAAACAATAGGAAATGGGCAATGACCTGTAGACCGGTTGGGCATCGAATTGTAAGAAATTCCCTTGGCCAAGAGATTCTTCCCATCTTTTCGGACTTTGCTAAACTAAGCAACGAAGCATATTGCCTAAGTGTGCGGTTGACGACCTCAGTTTGGCCGTCAGTTTGTGGATGGTATGCGGAGGAAAGCCTGATGTCTGTTTTGAACCTTCTCTATATTCACACCAGAAGTGGCTTATAAACTTCACATCTCATCAGACGTGAGACTCCTTGGATGCCATGTAGCCGCACAGTTTCCTTAAAGAAGATTCGAGAGATGTTGAGCGTGTCGAAAGTCTTCTTGCAAGGGACGAAAGTGAGCCATTTTTGAAAACGATCTACAACCACCTGATAGCATCGGAACCATGCTTGGTGCGTGGTAAACCCAAGACAAAACAAGGCTCAAATCCTCCCATATAGAGTCGGGATGGGCAAAGGAGAATAAAGTCAGTATTTTGAGCAGTACCTTTGTAAGTTTGACAAATGTGGGCGTTGATGAAACGGGTGACATCACGACGAAGATGCGGCAGTAGAATCTGGATTGAATTTGCTGCAATGTTTTGCCTTCCGGCGTGTGCTGCCAGCCCTCCTGAGTGCGTCTCTTGATGAGGTGAGTCTCCATGACGAGTCTGGTATCGCCAGCGCGTTACCTAAAAAGAAATCCGTGACGGATGTTGTAGTCATCTACTGGATGCCCATTCAAACAACTCTGCCAAGGCGTTTAAAGTCGCTGTCCTCTGCATAAGATCTTGTAAACATTGCAGCCCGGTCATCTCGGTTTGGAGCTGCGTGAGGAGTGCCGACTCCTGCTGAGCGCATCAGCAACCCTGTTTAATTTGCCAGCATTTATGCTTAATTACAAAACTGAATTTTTGCAAAAACACGTCCAACGGGCGTGCAGTCGGTTGATGGTTTTTCTTGTATTAATGTATTGAAGTGCTTGGTTGTCGCTGCAGAGAATGAAGTCTGGTGTAGCAAGTAATGCTCCCATTGTTTGAGTGCTTAACAACCGCGTAGAATTCTTGTTCATACTGTTGACTATAACTGCAGCACGTGACTCACGCACGACAAGCCCACCGACATACCCAAACGGTACAACGATTCGCTCACCGCCTCACTCCGATAATAAATCTCCTCTCTCTTTCGGTTCAAAAAAAAGGGGAGAAGTTTTTTTTAAGCTGACGGAGAAACGAACGAAGCCCTTGCCTTGCTCGATCTTCGCACGACCTAGTCCGATGCCTGCATCCGTCGCCGGCCTGTTCTGCATCTACGACGACCTGCCTCCGGCCGACCTAGCCGCCGACGGGCCTGAATGCGCCGACGCCGTAGCCGTCGATCTCCCGCTCCCGCCAACCCGTGGGTGAGCTGTCGGCGTGCCTAGCCTCCACCAGTCGGATCCAACCAAGGACCGATCGAACTCTGCCGCCGACCAAGGAATCGCCGCCAGACCCGCCTGCCTCCGGCCAGGCCGGCCGCCGTCTCCGTGCGTGCCTCCGATCCTTGCCCGAGCCGCTCGATCGGGCTTCTCCCGATTCCTTCCTCTCTTGTTTTATATATATTTATATATATATATATATTTATATATATATATATATATTATATATATATATATATATATATATATATATTATATAATATATTTTTTAATATGGATATTTTTTATTATATTATATTATAAATAAATTAAAAATAAAATAAAATAAAAAGAAAAATGAGATGGAGGAAATAAAAGAATTTCATACAGGTGTCGAAGACCCCGACCGTCGTACCTTAGGTCGATCGGGATGATTTTAAAATTTTGAAGACCCCGAGCCGTCGCATCTTATGATCCGGTCGGGATGGTTCCAAATTGAAGACTCACGCAGTCGATCTTAGATTGGTGGGAGGTTTAAATTCGAAGGCCCTACGCCGTACCTTAGGTAGGTGGGTAGGAAGAAACTACGGCGTGCCGTCCCGATTTCTCCCTCGGTGGGGAGGCGGCGCCGGGAGGCTGTGAAATTTTCAGTGAACAACAAAGGACTTGGACAGAAAATTGGAAATGATTTGATCGAATTCAAATATAAAAATCAACTTAAAATTAATTCGATCAAATAATATTGGACCTTAAATTTAAACTCGAATCAGACTCAAATTTGAACACGAATCATACTTGCACTCAACATGACCTTAAGAACTTTAACTTCAATGAACCATTTGGAATTGAATTTAAACTAAAATATAAAGAACTTGACTTGAATGACAAATCAATCATACACATTGAACCATCCTTAAGACAAAGGATTTGTAATTATTAATTTGTTTGCAAGAAACAAATCTTCTTTTGGGAGTATAATTTGACTACAAAGTCATGGTATGTGAGTTCTTTGGACCTGATAGATCACTTTCAACATTGAACATGATACACCCCTAAATAAAAATTGAGGGAAAGATTTTGACATTAATCTTTTGTAGACTAGTAGGCCGCAAGAAGGACAAGGAGTTTATATCAAATAAATTAGTCTACCTATGGGAGAGATAGGGAACTTATATCAAGCATGTTTATTCCCTTCGAAATAATAGCTGATCATCATATACCTCAAACAAAAGCATTCTTTGTAAATTATGTTGAGTGGGATTATAACAACAAGTGATCTTTATGTGTATAATGAAATCTGAACGCCACCGGATCAGCAACATGTTTGCAAGCGGACAGAAGGCGTTCGTAGATCCTTAAATGAAATTTTGGGCATTCCTAAACAAAATCACTTCGCAAATGATCATATTTAAATATTTTAAAATGCCCTATGTATTAAATTTATCCCTTAAACTAAAATCAACCCCTGCATGTGCTCCGACAGACCTATTAAGTTACAAACACAAATAGTCGAGAATGCTGCGCAGGGTCAAATGCTACACCTGCATGTGCTCCGTCGTTATATCTAAGTACCAAATCTGACGATTCGAGAATGCTGCGGGGTCTATTATTCAAGTTTATCCTCCTCCTTGAAAGGATGGGTCGACACTTGAATTACAAAAGTCTCCCAAATTCCACGATAATTTTAACTCGAATATTCTGGGTTAGGTTCGGGTCAGGTTTTCGTGTCGTGTCAAATATTGACACCAAATAATATGCATAACCCAAAACAATAACTTTCAAGAAAGTTGTGGTGACGTCAGTGACAAAATCAAGTGTCGGTGTTATCGACGAGTAATTATTAGGTACGTTCACTGGATGTAGAGGAAGGTTCGGTTTTAGGAAAAAAAGGCCTGTACCGAGTTTTTTTTCAAAAAACTAGGTATTTTTTAAAAAACTCGGTACAAGCACTTTTTTTGCCTAAAACCGAACCTTCCTCTACGTCCAGTGAACGTACCAAATAAAAGTTCGTTATCGACGTTAAATGTGGGGAGAAAACATGAAAATAATATATATTCAAGGTTTGGAAATTGTTGGGAGATCAATATATTCAGAGCATTATTCAATATTTTTGAAATTATAACATGCTTGTCTACATGAAAATAATAATAAAAGTAAAATAAAAGATTTCATAATAAAAGATATATTATAATAATAAATATCATAATATTATATATAATAATATTGATATGATCCATTTTTAAATATAATTAATTTGGTAATTCTAATGATAATGTAGGTCTTTTCTCATTTAATAAGAGGAAAAAGATTAAAATATCATGAGAGTGATAGTGATGAAATAATGCTAAGTGGATCTCCTAATCAAAGCATCTTTTTGAAAACTATAGAAAACAACTTCATATTATTAAAATAATTGAAAGCAATGAAAAACAGTGATCAAATAAAAATAATGATTGCGATTTGAAAAATAAAACTGCAAGAAGGCTATCCTAATGAAGCTATAGTCATTTAGCACACTTGACACTACTGGAAGTGCCCATAAGCAACTCCTCAAAGCCTTCCAATAGCAGCCTCCTTCGATGAAGCATGAGATAATACTTGTTTAGAGTTGTGTGTAACATTGTACAAATATTCTATGCAGCGTTGTACTTTTTAACTTTTCCTTGTGTAGCATTTCATATAGCACTTAGAAACCTATAAATAGGAGATGATGAAGAATAATTCAAGAAACTTTTGGGATTGATATAGTGAATACTTTGCCAATTTTAAAAGTCATAGTTTTTTTTAGTATTCTATAATTTTCCTTTATACTCTCGAGGTGTATTTGAAATATTATGCATATCGAATTTAGCATGACAAGTTAAATAAATTAACAAGACATTACTGACATTCAAGAGCCTAGCTACACCAGTCATCGATTATCAAAAGAGTGAATTATTATAATTGATGTGTATATAAACTTTTTATATAAATAAATTGTGAAAGTATGTAAATCTTCTACTAAATATATTCTAATTTGAAACCTCATTGATCAATTGCACAAAATTATATTATCATATGGAAAATTATCACAAGAAGCTATTGGAATATCTTATTATGTAAAAGGAAAAAAAAATTCTGTGCTAACAATACACCGTTAAAATCCCGGATGAATGAACTAAAAATTGCTAATGTAATATGGTTTTTCAGTTAAAAATAGGATCCTTCTTGGTCCAAACCATGAGACGTTGGAATTTTTATTATGTTAAGATTTCACTCTCGCCTTTTTAGTCCCACATTGCTAAATCCAGCTATATATTGTCATATATAGAACTCTTATTTGCCAGAATTCAAGTGCTGAGCTCAGCAACGCGAGCTTGTAACCCGTGTGGGGGCAGTTGGGTGCTCCGAATGATCCTATCTGATCCAATAGCTGGTTTGTATCTGGGCTGAATATTGGCCCGCCCGATCCAAGATGAGAGTTTTTAATTGCAACTGGGTTAGGCGAAGGCCTCAATCAGTTGTGTTCTAAATTAGAGGGGAACGCGTGAGGCTGGTTTAACAGAGCAGCGATTACCTCTAGCTCTCATCGGTGGATGGAAAACGGGCCGGTTGTCCGGTCAAATCAAGTAGCAGTTGGGCCTGCTAAACCAAACGGGCATTCTTTTTGTTTGCAAAAGAAAAAAAAGTATAAATTGGTCTAATGGTGATAGCATCTGGCAGTCTTTTTGTTTGCAAAAGAAAAAAGTTTAGGGTTGGTCTAATGGTGATAGCATCTGACAATGTTGATAGCGATGACATGTGTCAAAGTTATCTTGATAGGTACATAAGCAATTTAAAAAATGTTAAAATTCTTAACTCAAACTTGTCCTATTTATTAAAATAGTCATCCCAAACCAAGATTTTTCTTAATCAGATCCTTTATTGACTTCCTTTCATACAACGATATTGCTAATGGTGATATCTTGTGACATTGTGATGGTGATCGAAAAAGTTGGCGGGTATCAGCTCAAATAGATGTCTGTTCTAGGAACTTTTATTTAGTCCGGTGAACGTACGCTCCTCTACGTTCGGCCACCAATATTTTAGCGCCACGTAGCATGAAGAAAAAGTCGCCGACCCGACCCGCTGTTTTTGGGTTCTCGCGCGTGCGTTTTTTTAAATCCTGGACGAGCCGAACAACATCTCATCACCTTTTGGATATATTTCAAATACCTAGCAAATACTGAGTTGTACCTAGTTTTTTCTAGCAATACCGAGCAAATACCTAACAATATCGAGCAAATCCCTAACAATAACGAGCAAATACTGAGTTGTACCGAGTTGTTTCTAGCAATATCGAGCAAATTCCTAGCAATACCGAGCAAATCCTGAGCAAATACTGAGTTGTACCGAGTTGTACCTAGTTTTTTCTAACAATACCGAGCAAATACCTAGCAATACCGAGCAAATCCCTAGCAATACCGAGCAAATCTTGAGCAAATACTGAGTTGTACCGAGTTTTTTCTAGCAATACCGAGCAAATACCTAGCAATACCGAGCAAATCCCTAGCAATACCGAGCAAATCCTGAGCAAATACTGAGTTGTACCGAGTTGTACCGAGTTTTTTCTAGCAATACCGAGCAAATACCTAGCAATACCGAGCAAATCCTGAGCAAATACCGAGTTGTAGAAAAACTCGGTACAACTCGGTATTTGTATAGTTTTGGTCTTCACAGAGCGGTATTTCTCGTTATTTTTCAAAGCAATACCGAGAAAATCGCGAACATAGCATTCCCGGGTTCCGCTCCGGGTCAAGTCGTCAGGCCGCGCGGTAAAGAGTAAGAGCACGTGGCGACATGTTATTAGCGGCCGAACGTACCTCTACGTCAGGTCAGAGGATGTAATAATTGTTCTGTTCTAGAGGTGTCAATTCGGGTCAATGGGTGGGTTTCAGGTCCAATCCAACTTGAACCGGGTGAGAATGTCCAACCTTGACTTGACCCGCGCGGGTTGTCGGGTTGACCCGACCTGACTCGCGAACCTGAAATAGGATTTAGGTTACATCCAGTTTAATCAGTAGCCGTTGCGGTTTCGTCTACGTCTGGCCGGTCTGAGGTCGAGCGCGAGTGTCGAGTGCCATCCGGCCTGTCTGAGATCGAGCGCGAGTCGACGGTTGAAACTAGCGGCTTGGGCTAGGCCCACGTGTGGCATGGCAAGCCAGACGAGGCAGTAGGGACATCGACAGACAGCGTTGGGCGTGTGCGGAAGTGGCCGACTCCGCGTGACGTTGTGACCGCGTGATAGTGAGTCAATTTGGCGAGTCAATTTAGGTCAAACCCGGGTTGTTGGGTTGACCCAAACCCGATCCGAACTACAAATGAGTCCAAAAAAAGAATTAGAACTCGACCCATTTCCTTGTCGGGTCGACCCGAACCTGGCTTTTTTGGGTCGAGTTTTTTTGTCGTGTCAAATATTGACACCCTTGTCCGCACAACTCATTAACTCATCGAGTGGCTTGCGGAGGTGACTGGGCAGGAAAAGGAAATCTCAATCGAGCGGGCAGACATGAAGATTTAAAGGTCGGGTAGGAAAACAAAATTGACGGAGCACGGGACGACGACAGACGAGCTCGGGACGACGAATCTCGACGGTGGACGTGACGATGAGCCCGGGATGATGGATATCATTGGCGAAGCCTCGTGATGATGACGAATGAGCCCGAGACCTCTAATATCGAAGGCGAATGCGATAATGAGCTTGGGATGATGGATCTCGATGCGGAGCCTCGGGACAACGACGAACAAGCTCGAGACGACCGATCTCGACGGCTGACGCGATGACAACATACCTTGGGACGACAGCAGACACGACGACGATACTACTAGGGATAGAGCTCGAAAGCGGAGTTCAGGGCTAAGCTCGACGAGCTATTCAACAAAGAGATAAGTCGAGCTCGAGCTCGGATTTTGAGCTTAACTTGAGTTCGAGCTGGAGCTCGAGCACAGTATTTGACATGTGAGCTAACTCAAACACCCCATGGCTCGAGCTCAACTTGACTCGTTTGCACCTCTAATCACAAATACAAAATGAGTTGAAATATACTCATTATAACATATTGTATAATCTTGAAAATTATACATTAACAATATCTTTTATCCTTAAATCCAAAAAATATTTAATTTTAAAAGTTGGCGAAAAATTTTCTTCTTTATGGTAACTATATCATAATTCCTTCGGATCAAAATAAATAATTTGGCACCAAAATTTGATCAATGTGCCCATTCAAGTGAATAGAATCAAGTCAGGTGTATTTGAATTATTGCATGAAATGGAATTTAAACTAACAAATTAAGCAAATTAATTTTAGATAATTGACATTCTGTGCTAAATATTCACCGTTTAATACGTTATTCTTCTACAGAAAGTAAGCGATAAAGGATTTTTTATTATGCTAAGCTTCCACCTTTGCGTATATATTAATCCCACATCGCTGAATAAGTGTTGAGCATTATTCAATATAGACTTCTCAATTGAATTGCACAGTTGCTGAGCTTGGTGACGTGAGCTTGTAACCCAAGTGGGGGTATTAAGGTACTCCGGATGATTTATCCGGTTCAATGACTGATTTGCATTTGGCCGAAGTGGTGGCCCGACCCAATACTAGTTGGCAGCTATAAATGCTGCGGGTTTGCAGTTAAATACTGCCTGTATACAGGCCAAATGCCTGAGTTTGCCTCTCAAGTAGAGAGAGAGTGAGAGTTTAACGTCGTTGGGGGTTATGGTATGGGTAGCTGGGCCTTCTGGCTGATCAAATTAGCCTTGGCTGCAAACCGAGTACCTTTCTTGTTTTTACCTTAATATTTAATTTTATTCTTTTCTTCTTCTGCCATTTACGTTCAAATTTTAGTTCAGAAAATGCTATTGATAATTATTTTTTTTCCCTCAACCTCATTCTATTTTTTTTTTTTTCATTGATTTCCATGAATAAATCATACCTTTTTTATTAAATTGTTATAGCTAAAATTTACTTGCTTTAATTTTTAACATGTGATAAATTTTTGCTATGCCTCCTAAAAAAATTATGGAAGAAAGATAGTGCTTATTATCTTGATTTTATAAGAAAATCTAATGCACAGATATGAACATATTGCAAGAAAGGTTGTTTGAGAGAATAATTTGAATCAACATTATTGACAATGACATGCGTTAACGTTATTTGCAACAGCCAACAACAAATCTAAGATGTGTACATAGTGAATGATGTTGGTTGAGAGACTTTGGTCGAGCAATGGTAGTCTAATGGTGGTAGTTATATGACATTGGTCCAACAATGATAGTAGGAACAATAACAGCGGACTGAACATGATGGTCATATAGTAGTTGAGCAATGAATGTATGATGATGGTGATTGTGTTGGAATACCTCCATCATAGTCATTATTAATTTTAAATGTGGTACAACTTTCATTGTTATGAATGATTCTATTACAATGCATAGAAATATTTAAGAAAGTATTTCACGGGTTTCATATGGGTTTTAAGTATTTTCAAAGGATGTAAGTTATTTCGGTTTAAAGATAGTTTGGAGTTCATAAGAGTTTAAATAAAATTGGCACAATTTCTAGCAAGAATGATTTATATCACAAGCAAATTTGCTTGACCACCTCGAGCCACCTCCATCAGTCACTACCAGTTTCAAACTTTACACTACATTCATCTTACTTCATAGAAAAAAATAATTCATTCACCAGAATTTACTTTACAATCATCAAAAGAATTCTAAAATATTTCTTTTACACTACATTCATTTTTTAACCAACCCAACATACCCCCAATCTATATGGCCACTCACTACCAACTAAATCTTAAGTTTACTGAGTCTGATTCTCTTTAAACTAATGCTTTACCCACATAAGTTTTCAACATCATATTAATTAGGGATGCAAGCGAACCAAACGTTCGACGAACTACTCGTTGTTCGGTTCGATTAAAGCTCGTTCGTGATCGTTTAATTAACTAACAAACAAACTTGAACAATATTTTAAATACTCGATTCTTAAATAAACAAGCTTGAACACTAATGCGTTTAGCTCGTTTATGTTCGCGAACAACATCAGTTGATGTTCATGAACAAGCTCGATAAAAAGCTCGATTCGAGTTCGATTAAATATAAAAACTTTAATTATACCATAATATAATATAATTATTTTTTATTAATAAATTTTAAAGTAATAAAATACTATAACATATGTTCATATAAATTAATCATATTTTCATTTTAAATATACAACTGCTTTTATTTTAGAAATTTCATTTCATGAACAAGAAATATTTCATATTTGTCCATGTTTGTTAGATTGTTTGTTTAGAATATTCATGAACAAATTTAATGTTTGCTTGTTCAATAGATTGTTTGCGAGATATGTTCACGAACATAGCTCGTTTAAAGCTCGATAAACACTAAACAAACGAACATGAACCAAACATGAACCAAACATGAACACCCTTAAATTAAACGAACCAAACATGAACACAAATAATAAAGCTCGAATCAAACACGAACCAAACATGAACAAGCTAATGTTAAACAAACACAAACATGAACACTCACATACTCGGCTCGGCTCGGTTCGTTTGCAGCCCTAATATTAATTCATAAATGTGTAAGACATTGGAATGCCTGAAATGTCAAGTGATTTGACTCTTAGACTTTATTTGGTTATTCATTATTCGGTACCTTTTCTAAAAGGTGATTTTAAAATTGTTGTTTGAAAGAATGGAGTTTTTCAACAAAGAAATTAATGTCATAAAGTTTTTGAAAACAGTACAAAAATACAAAAGTGGCACATACAGACACAAAAAAAAATCTATCATTTCGAAACTAAAAAGATAAAATTAAGCTATCTCAAACAAGGTTTTAATATGAAATCAGCACTTTTTTGAAAAGAGAGGCTTTGATGGTATTTCAACACAAACATAAAAGCTGATGTTTGCATATATGAATAGAAAACCATTAAAAAAAACATTCTCTGATAATTCTGACTGTACTAATATAATAAAATGTATATAATAAGACTAATCATCTAATCATGCCATAGCTGTATCTTACAATCTTCTTCACTTAGCAAACTCTCAGTCCCTCCAACTCCATTATAAACAAAGGCCAGCAAATTATTATCAATATACAGTACATTATATCCAAATGATATAAAAACTGACCATTTATTTATTGGCAGTAGTGTTATTCTTTTTACAGCCTTCAATTCTGCTTACAATACACTTGTTTAGCTGAACGCTGCACGCTGTAGCTTTTACTCGCTTCATTTTTTGATTTGGAATAAAGATGGTGAGGTTCCATTCTGCCATTAGAGGAAGCATTTCTCCATTGTGAAGGCACAGAGGGAGGCTCTGAATTGAAGAGCTCTCTATAATACTTGCGAATTCTCCACAAGATTTCTGCACATCTCCGCATGCTGGGCCGATTCTGTCGAGTTGGTGCCATGCACTGCAATGCTAACTCAAGGATTTTTTCCAGGGCAAAATTTGTGGAAGGGCTCGCTGGGAGATTTGGGTCGAGTGTTTCCTTTGCATTTCCCTCTGAGAAATTTTTGATAACCTGCATGGTGTTTATGTAGAAATATAGAAAGCTAAATTGCAGACCGAGTGAAGAAGAAGAAGAATATCATATTATTTTCCCTTACTCTGTTATACAACACAGCTCTATATTTATAGCTATTACATTAGGCATGTAAAACATATAAGAGCTGAAGTTAACAATAATTACAATAATACTTAAACAGTTAAATACTTTAGACAATTATCCTTGACATTCCCCCTCAAACTGATTATTGCAGCCAATGGTCAGTTTGGAGCGAAGGATTTTATATCTAGGTGTGGCCAATAGCTTGGTGAGAATGTCCGCGATCTGATCGACCGTGCTGATAGGTAGTAGCCGAATGACATTGTGCTGTATATGATCTCGAACAAACCTTTGGTCAATCTCGATATGTTTTGTTCTTGCATGAAAGAGAGGGTTATTAGCTAGTGCAATAGTAGAGATATTATCGCAATAGACATCAACTGGTTGAGAATGCTAAATGCAGAAATCCTCGAGAAGCCTCTTTATCCAGATAGTATCGGCGGTGGCAGCTGCTAACGCCCTGTATTCTGACTCAGTAGAGGATCGGGATACAGTGGTTTGTTTCTTTACAGTCCATGACACTAGAGTATCGCCGAGAAATGTACAGTAGCCAGACGTGGATTTGCGAGTGATTGGATCCGAGGCCCAATCGGCGTCCGAGAAGGTCCGAAGAATCATATTGGAACGAGTAATTGGAAGGCCAAATTCGGTAGAGCCTTTGATGTACCTGATGAGTTTGTTTAACATTTTGGTATGCGAGACGGACGGGTTGTGCATGTGCTGAGATAGAGCATTGACGGCATATGCAATATCTGGTCTCGTTAAGGTGAGGTATTGCAACGACCCAATAATCCGGCGATAACTGATTGCATCGAAGAGCGGCTGGCCTGCATCCGTCAGGTCTGTGGGTTTTGTAAATGATGGATTAGCGACCGAGTTGCATTTTTGTAACTCGGCCATTTGAACAATAGAGTTGGCGTATAAACTTTGAGATAGAAAGTACTTATCTGGATAGGATTCTATCTTAATGCCGAGAAACTGATGTGCTGGACCCAAATCTTTCATAGCGAATTTTGATTTGAGTTGAACCACTAGATCAGTCATGGCCTTAATATTGTTGCCGGTGAGAAGTATGTCGTCGACATACACAAGTAGATAAAGTTGGACGTGCTCACGGTGAAGAGTTAATAGTGATGGATCGGCCCTGCTGTGATTAAAACCAATTTGAAGTAAGTAAGATGTGAAAGTAGTGTACCATTGTCGTGGAGCTTGTCGGAGGCCGTAGATGGCTTTCTTAAGATAACAGACGTGGTTCGGTTTGGAAGGATCTTCAAACCCTTTAGGTTGTTTCATGTAAACTGTGTCCTGAATCTCGCCGTGCAAGAATGCGTTTGCAACGTCGAGTTGATGAACCGGCCATTTGTGAAACAGTGCAATTGTAAATAAAATTCGAATTGTAGGAAGTTTTGCGACCGGGCTAAAAGTGTCTTGATAATCAAGACCATGTTCCTGTTGATTTCCTTGAGCTACGAGACGAGCTTTGAATCGCGCCACTGCACCATCCGACGTATATTTTGTTCGGTAAGTTCATTTGGAACCCAATATTTGTCCGTTTGCAGGAGGCGGTACCAATGTCCATGTACCCTGTTTTTGCAAGGCTAAAAATTCTTCGGCCATTGCTCGTCTCCATTCAATCTTTTTGCATGCTTCGGCGTATGACGTTGGATCGGATTGCAGTTGGGTGTGATGAAGTAGATTAAGTTTTTGGACAGGTTTAAGAGAGCCTGTTTTTGATCTGGTTGTCATGTGGTGAGCAGGAGGTAGTTCTTGAAAACTTGGCAGCGGACCAACTGCATCCGAAGCTGGTGTGGGAGCAGTAGTTGCTGGATTAATAGCGGTGGATACATCGGGTTGGTCCGGAATTGCAGGCCTTGGTGTATAGATAGTATGAGTTTGGTGTTGAATTGTTGATGGAATAAGCAACGCAGGCGGCACGTCTTGTGTAGAGTTAGTAGCCGGATCCACTTTGTGCCTGAATGGAAAAGAAGTTTCATTAAATTTGACATTGCGCGAGATGATTAATTTGTTTGTTACCGGATTCCAACATTTGTAGCCTTTTGAGTTTTCAAAGTAACCAAGAAAGACACATGCCGGTGACGTGGGACTTAATTTGGTGCGATGAACCGACGGTAGAAGAGGATGACATTCACATCCAAAAACCCGCAAATGGTCATAGGAAGGAATGATATTAAACATTCTTTGTAACGGTGAGATGTTCTCGGTCGTAGGAGAAGGAAGTCGATTTATAATGTACGTAGCGGTAAATGCAGCTTCCATCCAATAGTTCATTGGTAAGGCGGCAGTATGAAGAAGCGTTCTTGTCATAGTTATGATATGACGATGCTTACGTTCAGCTATACCATTTTGTTCAGGAGTGTATGGACACGAAATTTGGTGCCGTATACCGTGTTTTGCTGTAAATTCCTGAAATTTGCGATTGACGAATTCGCCACCGCCATCAGTTCTAACAGTTTTTACCTTGTGACTAGTTTGTCTTTCAATAAAGGTAATAAAGTGTATAAAAGTATTAGTAACCTCAGATTTATGTAAGAGAGGAAACAACCAACTAAAGCGAGAAAAATCATCTATAAAAACCACATAATACTTGAATCCCTGATGTGATGAAACCGGTGAGGGACCCCATACATCAGAGTGAATTAATTCAAGTGGAGCAAGACTTTTACTAATGGATTTTTCGAATGATAGTTTGTAACCTTTACAGGAAAAGCAAGGTGTACATGCAGAATTAAAAGACTTAATATGTAAAAATGGATTGTTCTTGGAGATTTGCTGAAGAACCCGCTGATGGGGGTGTCCGAGACGGCAATGCCAGTCCACCGAAGTTGCAGCGGTTGCAGTGAAAGCAGTAGGAGTATGTTGCGGAGATTGGCTTGCGATTTTGTACAGGCCATTGCTACACGGTCCTGTGAGAATGACTTTGTTGGTCGTCCGATCCTTAAAAGCAAAACCATTTTCATCAAAGATTATAGAAATTGGGTTATCCTTAACCAAGTTAGATATAGATAAAAGATTATACGATATATTAGGAATATGAAGTAATCGAGATAAATTGAGCTTACTGGCCGGGGTGGGAAGGAGTCCCGAGCCCGTGTGAGCTATGGGAACAGACCTTCCGTCCCCAATCGTTACCGAATCATTGCCTTTGTAAGCGTTGTAGACGTCCAAATTGTCAATGGTATTTGTCATGTGTGCAGAAGCTCCCGAATCAAGGTATCAATCAACCGCTGAATTGCTGTCGTTGGTAGCCACCAATGCCGAGTTCTGTTTTGAAGAAGCGTTTGTAGAATTCGGTACATAGTTGATGTTTAACCGGTGCCAACACGCGTCAGCGAGATGCCCTTTCTTTTTACAAATTTGATAGATAATGCCCGAATTCTGGGAAGATTTGCTTGGCGGAGGCTGCTCGTGACCCGATCGTCCTCGACCACGGCAACCACGACCTCTGAACGTGTAGAGAGCCGACTGTGTGTCCGGTGGTTTAGGATACTTGAGTGCAGCTGTCTTGAGATGAATTTCTTCACTCATAAGAAGCGCATACAGAGTATCTAGGGACAATGGACCTTGCATAGTGCGTATACTCGTTGTGAACGGCAGATACTCGGGAGGAAGACCGTTCAAGATGTATATGATTACATCTTCCGGATCGACGGACGACTCTGCGGACGAAATCTGATCCACGATCTTCTTTATGTCAGTGAGATACTGAGTCATGGATGAATTTTGCATCGAAACATTGTGTAACTCATGTTTGAGCTGAATCACTTTGGATCGATTTGACGACTGAAATCTTGTATGAAGAGTCGTCCAGATTTCGCTCGTAGATTCGAGATGGATGACGTACGGTAGAACCGCCGGCGAAATGGTAGAACACATTGCCGTTGCAAGATTTTGATCGGTGATGCGGCTTATTTGAGGATCTTGATTCGGATCGGCATTTTCTTGCGCGAGTGAGGAATCAAGAAAGCTCGCAAATCCGTTCGCCTTGAACAACTTAGCTATTTGCGTACTCCAAATCGGAAAATTATCCGGCGTAAGAGCGTGAGGAACAAGAAGTTTAAGATTCGAAATTACAAACTTGAGGGCTGGCGGAATGAGCGACGGCATTGAAACGGAGTTCGTAGGGACTCCGATGGAGGAGGCGGCGGAATCTTGATGCGCCATTGGATCAGTCCGTGCAGGAGAAGAAGACTCTTGATACCATGTAGAAATATAGAAAGCTAAATTGCAGACCGAGTGAAGAAGAAGAAGAATAACATATTATTTTCCCTTACTCTGTTATACAACACAGCTCTATATTTATAGCTATTACATTAGGCATGTAAAACATATAAGAGCTGAAGTTAACAATAATTATAATAATACTTAAACAGTTAAATACTTTAGACAATTATCCTTGACAGTTTAACCAACCCAAATTAATGAATTAATCTGCCATTAAAAATATGCTGTTATACATATTAGAGAAAGAGTTCTTAGAAACTAGTAATGGTACATGTTAGGGGATGTGTTTAATGGCTTGTTTTGAGCTGATGGAGGAATGTGTTTGAATGAAATGAATTAGCCCATTTCTTCTGCTATTCCTCCACCAGTTTCCACCGTCTTCCTCCCATTTTTTGAGGTTGCTTGTAATCTCAAATTGCCAACAACAACAACAACAATAAGTCTTCATCCTACTATGTGGGGTCAGCTATATGAGTCATTTTTCTCCATTATCTTATTAAATAGCACAGCTTGGTACTGATCGGTACTGCGGCTCGATACCGCTCGATACCTAGCTCGGTAATGCTGACGTTGCACATTCTGGTTGGTCTCCAGACGGTGAACTACGTTCAGCGTTCGCACAGAATAATCTCTCCTAATTAAGAGTCAAATTCTCATCTAACTCTAATAAAGAAAGATCATTTCTAATATTTTATAACCAGTTTTTTTAAGTATACATCTACCTTTCTTAACATAAGTCAAATCTAATACATTTGCTTTCCTAACCAGATCATCAGAAGGAACTTACGGACTTTGCTCTTTGAGCAAGTGGCTTGTCTCCATATTGAACATGTTCCTTGGAATCAACCTTACATAGATATTGTATAAAGAACTTCTATAAAACCAAAGTGACAAACGAAATAAAATATAAGGTACCCATTTTGCTGTTATTGTCTCCTTACGATCCCTTTTTGGTTCTATAGGACGCCTCCCAGAAATTAGTTCCACTAACAGCACACCGAAGGAGAAAACATCACTCTTTTCTGTGAGCTGATAGGTTTTGAGGTATTCTGGGTCCAAGTAACCTGCAGTCCCTTTAACCTGGGTGGTAATATAGGAAGCTTCACTTTCATTCATACCAAAGCGAGCAAATCCAAAATCTGTAACCTTAGCACGTAGTGTTTCTGTAAGAAGAACATTGGATGATTTAATATCTCTGTGGATAATAGGATGATCTGCACAGAGAAAGATTCACTGTTCTTTATTGAATGTTCTTAAGAGAATAAAAGAGTCATAATAGAGAATAATAAGAACTGTCTAAATATAGCAATAACTGAGGAAAAAATAAATCAAATCAAAACTTCACTACTTATGTTCAAGAGATTTTAACTAGGCAGTTTGTGAAGATGCAAGTTCATCATTCATGTCCGAATGTTCGCTGGGTCATGTTGATCAAGTCACACAACCAATGATCAAGATGTATTCTACTCCAAACACCAACAAATGTGTAAAGTTTGACGAAGAAAATGCTAAGCAGTTCCTAAGCTAAATAGCAGATAAATTCATAGATTCTAAAAAGGTCGAAACAAATGTTATTCTCAGTAAACTCGTTTCAATTTGATATAAAGATAAATGGAGCATAAGGATGTATAGTTTTGAAATTCAATCTTGTTACTAGATTGAGGGCATTAAAATTAGAATTTTCTTGAGGCATTCTTGTTTGCCTAATCTTAATCTCTTCTTGTACAATTCAATAATTTTAAGATAAGCTAAAAACAAACTTTTAATTAGATTGGAATAAGAAAAGATAGAAAGTATAAGTAAGATTACGATTTCCAAATCTATACCGTTGGTTCTCATTTTTCTTATTTTCCCATCTTGTGTGAAAAACATTTTGTCTTGAACATTGTTTTAGACATGGAAGATTAAAAAAACCAATTCTACATTTTAATGGATTGGAGTATGTTTCTAATAATTTCTTCTTGATAATTTGACATGATAACAGGGTGGTGCGGTTGATTTAATTTTCATCTTCAACTGTTTTTGACATTTTCATTTTCTTTCTTAAACTGTTTCCTGTCCGCCGTCGTCACCCCCTCCCTCTCTACAAGTAATACCCACAACATTAATCTAATTAGAAACTAAGAATGCATAGTTTTAATCCAACTAATTAAGGGAAAAATAAAATTAACATCCTCTTATGAAACAACTAACACATTTGACAGTCATTTTTGTGAAAAATTTGCTGTCTGAAAAGCTGATTTAGAATTTCACTATAGAACACTGTTAGCACCATCCAATAAGCCTTCTACACGTGTCTTGTCTGTTACATTTCTTGTATTAGCTTTTCTATTTATAGCACTCCTGTACCTCACATTATGACATCAATAACATAATATTTCCTCTTCTCTGTTTTCTTCCAAGATCGTTCTGTCTCCGCTCTGCCTCTTCTTTCTTTCTTCTCAAACACAAACTAAAATATTGAAATTATATTTAAGAAATCATCACCTGCATACATGTGGAGGTAAGTAACAGCATGAGCAATGTCAATTGCAATATCCAGACGTGCAGCAAAATCAAGAGGCTTTCCTTGTAAGCCTACATAACCAAGAGCATTTCATTCATGAAATTTGATGGGCTCAGAATAGGCAAAGCAACTTCAGGATATGAGGTTTCCATAGAACTCACAATCGAGATGCTCCCTAAGAGTTCCATTAGGTACATATTCAACAACTACTACTTTCTCTCCATCTTGCTCTACATATCCAATGAACCTGACTAGATTGAAATGCTCTACACGAGCCAAGGTTTTTATCTCAGTCTGGAACTCCATATTCCGACAGTTATCGCGGACTCCCTGTGAATAAGATTGCAGTAAAAACAGAAGCTCTTCTTCACAACAAAATAAGGTAAGGATCTCACCAACTCACCATCTTGGCGCGTTTAACTGCGACGACGGTTCCATCATCAAGATTTCCTTTGTAAACTGTCCCAAATCCTCCTTCCCCAATCTTAAGAGAGGAGCAGAAGTTCTCAGTTGCTTTAGAAATCTCCTGTAAAGTAAATTTTTTATTACCAGGTTGTTTTTGGGATGGATTAGATCCTGTGGCATACAATCCTCTACTTGAACTTCTCATCCTGCTTCCTTGGGATCCACCATGGCTGCTTCCCGAAAATGTGGCTAGCAATGATGAATCAAATACAGTTAATCTCAACACCTCTGTGGACTACACTTTATTATATTAATTGATTTCAAAAGATAAATTTGTAGAAATGTTAAAGCAATCACTAGTTTTGTGAATTTAAACAAGACGAACAGAATGCTTAAGTTGGCTTTGATATAAGGCTTACTAGTATAAAACTAATCATAATCAGTAGCCTTATAACTTATATCTAACTAACATTAAGGCTTTCTTTGGGACAGCTTTCGTACTGCTTCTTAAAACAATTTTTTAGAATAAATTTTTGTACTAAAAAGCTGTATTAGAAAACATCAAAAAAAGCTGTCCCAAACGAGCCTAAGGCTTCATTTAGGACAGCTTTTGGCCACTATTTTTTCATTGCTTTCAAAATATTTTTATGCTAGAAAGTTGCTTTAGTCTTCATTTGGGACGACATTAAAACAGCTTTCTATGCTACAAAGCTCAAAGCCGTCCGAAAGGAAGCCTTAGAAAGCAAGAAGAAAGCTGTTACAAACGAAAGCCGCAGGCCAAGAGGGCCGTCCATATTCGTTTCGATGCCACCGGCCGCCTGTTGGAAGGAGATCGGAAGAGAAGAGGGGCTGTTACCAACTGCCGGTTGCTATGGCACGCGCTTAAAAGAAAAATATATATAAATATTAGACCCCAATATAAAAATATAGAGAACATTATAAAAATCATTAATTTATACCAAACTTAAAAAAATCCTGGCTTTGCCCTAATTTAGGTCATAAATATACACTTAGGTTCCCAAAATATTAGTTTTATAATCCCTCTCGGTGGGAGTCTTCTCTTTGCCCTTCAGAAGGAGGAAACTTTTCACAGCAATGAAAATATATAAAAGGCAGAGAAGACAAGAAGAAGGTTACAGGAAGGAGATTTGAAGTTCTTGGCCGGCTCTTCTTTTGTAGATCTCTCAATCTTCAAGCCAAAGCACGCACAAAACACCTTCACGGAGACTGCGACAAGATTCCTGCCGGTCCGCGGCGCCCAGCCGTACGAGGAGCAATAGGTTTGAGCGACCTCGCAGTTTCCGTCGGAACTTCTCCGGCCACCGGAGCTAGGATTCTGCTTCAGCATCTTTGGAAATCCGGACAATCAAGATGAGCTATTTTGGAGTGGACGGATTTGATCTCCAGCTCGCGGAGACGGATTTGATCTCCAGCTCGCGGAATGCGCGGCAATGTTATCCTGCGCTTAGTGGAGCCAAGAAATCGAGACTAAGCAAGCCTTGAATGTTGAGTGGACAAGACCGACAAATCAAGTCAAGCAATCGACAAAGGTGACGACTTTACGGGCTAGTTTGGATGATGAAGGTAGGATTTAACTCATGCAGAATTTAAATCCTCTAAATTTGAATTTATTCTGAGGGTATTAAATCTTAAAAGTTGATTGACATGATAAATAATAAATTTATTTAAGACTTCATTTTGGAGTTTTATTTTCTTACGTTTTTAAAACTATTTTTTAAAACAAAATTTGTTTATTTGTATTAAAAATCATTAAGAAAGCTATCCTTAAATTTGATCAATTATTTAAAAAATTACTTTAAATTTTAAATTTGTGCGCTCAAATAGAATTTAATAATAATTATAAATAATGATATTTTATATCATTATAATGAAACAAATCAAAATTATATTTATTATATACTAATATTAAAATAAATATTAATTATTAAATCAATGAAATATTAATTTAATTTATTTTTTATTAAATATTAATTAACTTTATTACATGTTAATATTCTAATTAATAATTAACTATTGTTATTAAATTTATTAAATACTAGTTATAATTTAAAATATTATTAACCCTAATAAACATGTCAAAATAGTGTGAAATTTATGAAAATGTTAGACTCAAGTGTAACATCAAGTTGGCCTCGGCTTTCTCCTCGAGATGCTCTGTTAGGATTTTGCCCTAGCAGCATCCTCTCCTTCTTTCGCTCCTGGGATTGTTCATGATCTTACCACTTTGGATTTGATTCCTCATCTTTGTTTTATTTTGGTTTTCTCGGTTATATGTGCCTCATCTGACCGGTTTCGCTAGATGGTCGTAAATCAGCTGATTGATCATGGGTTTCTTGATGGCAAGTCGTCTTCTCGTTCCTTTCTTGAAGCTTTGTCTGGAGCTTCTTCTTCGTCTAGGTTTCCCAACCTCAAACTCGGGACGCACCGTGGCCTCCCATCGTTATGGATTTCTAAAGCTAAAATGCTGGTTCTTGGTAAACCCTTCGAGTTTGCATTGGTTGGTAAATTTCCAAATCGCTGACCTCCGTTTGAAGTGATTCATAAGTTTTTCTTTAACCTTAAGCTTAACAGGGATTGCTCTATGACTATCTTGGATCCTAAACTTGTTTTAATCAGATGATGAATGACTTGGATTATAGTAGGGTGTTCTCACATCGTTCTTATTTTGTCTCTAATTGTTGCATGAAATTGTTTAAGTGATCTCCTTTATTTAATATTTTTATGGAGTCTCCGATTATTCCGATTTGGGTGTCTGGTGCAGTAGCTGGATGAGGAGGAGTAAACCTGCAAAGAGAAAAAACAGAGAAGGAATAGAGGAGAAGCAATGGAACAGTGTTCAATACTATTATCTCTATATCCTCCTTTCTTTGTGCTTTCTACATATACTAAAGCTTTTCCTACCGTATCAGGTGAAACAAGTGAAAAGTAAAGATAATTCAAAATACTGAAAATAACTAATTCTAGCAGAATTCGGTTAGAGGAGTAGTGCGGAGCTCCTCGCCACGTGGCCACGTGGCGCCTACACATGTGCGCTGCATCAGGTCTCCCCGGCTTCAAAAGAGCTTGCTTCCAGCGAGCTGCTCGCGACGACAGTGTCATCTGGTGGATGATATGGGAAAATGTCGGTCACATTAAAAGTTGAAGAAGTCTTGAAGTCGAGTGGTAAATCCACAACATAAACATTATCATTAATGCGTCGGAGGATAGGAAAAGGCCTTATCTTTCTCGGATTGAGTTTAGAGTGGCTCCCTGATGGAAAACGGTCTTTACGAAAACGGAGCATAACTAGATCACCTGGCTGGAATACTTGGAGTCTTCGATGTTTATCAGCATGTTGCTTATAGATATCATAAGATGTTTCTAGCTTTGCTTTGACATCCTTTAATAATTCCACACATTGAGATGCCTCTTTAGTTGCCGAACTGCTGTGGCATTTAGGGAGGACTGCAAGGTCAAGAAGATGGTTAGGCATCTTAGTGTAAACAATAGAAAATGGGCAATGACCTGTAGACCGGTTGGGCATCGAATTGTAAGCAAATTCCGCTTGGCCAAGAGATTCTTCCCATCTTTTCGGACTTTGCTAAACTAAGCAACGAAGCATATTGCCTAGTGTGCGGTTGACGACCTCAGTTTGGCCGTCAGTTTGTGGATGGTATGCGGAGGAAAGCCTGATGTCTGTTTTGAACCTCTTCCATAATTCACGCCAGAAGTGGCTTATAAACTTCACATCTCTATCAGACGTGAGACTCCTTGGGATGCCATGTAGCCGCACAATTTCCTTAAAGAAGATTCGAGAGATGTTGAGCGCGTCGAAAGTCTTCTTGCAAGGGACGAAGTGAGCCATTTTTGAAAACCGATCTACAACCACCATGATAGCATCGGAACCATGCTTGGTGCGTGGTAACCCCAAGACAAAATCAAGGCTCAAATCCTCCCATATAGAGTCGGGAATGGGCAAAGGAGAATAAAGTCCAGTATTTTTAGCAATACCTTTGTAAGTTTGACAAATGTGGCAGCGTTCGATGAAACGGGTGACATCACGACGAAGATGCGGCCAGTAGAATCTGGATTGAATTTGCTGCAATGTTTTGTCCCTTCCGGCGTGTGCTGCCAGCCCTCCTGAGTGCGTCTCTTTGATGAGGTGAGATCTCCATGACGAGTCTGGTACGCACAGCGCGTTACCCTTAAAAAGAAATCCGTGACGGATGTTGTAGTCATCTACTGGATGCCCATTCAAACAACTCTGCCAAGGCGTTTTAAAGTCGCTGTCCTCTGCATAAAGATCTTGTAAACATTGCAGCCCGGTCATCTCGGTTTGGAGCTGCGTGAGGAGTGCCGACCTCCTGCTGAGCGCATCAGCAACCCTGTTTAATTTGCCAGCTTTATGCTTAATTACAAAACTGAATTTTTGCAAAAACACGATCCAACGGGCGTGCAGTCGGTTGATGGTTTTCTGGCTATTAATGTATTGAAGTGCTTGGTTGTCGCTGCAGAGAATGAAGTCCTGGTGTAGCAAGTAATGCTCCCATTGTTTGAGTGCTCTAACAACCGCGTAGAATTCTTGTTCATACTGTTGACTATAACTGCAGCACGTGACTCACGCACGACAAGCCCACCGACATACCCAAACGGTACAACGATTCGCTCACCGCCTCACTCACGATAATAAATCCCTCTCTCATTCGGTTCAAAAAAAAAAGGGGAGAAGTTTTTTTTGAAGCTGACCGGAGAAACGAACGAAGCCCTAGCCTTGCTCGATCTTCGCACGACCTAGTCCGATGCCTGCAATCCGTCGCCGGCCTGTTCCTGCATCTCCAGCCGACCTGCCTCCGGCCGACCTAGCCGTCGACGAGGCCTGACTGCCGCCGACGCCGTAGCCCGTCGATCTCCCGCTCCCGCCGACCCGTGGGTGAGCTGTCGGCGTGCCCTAGCCTCCACCAGTCGGATCCAACCAAGGACCGATCGAACTGCCTGCCGCCGACCAAGGACTCGCCGCCAGACCCGCCTGCCTCCGGCCAGGCCGGCCGCCGTCTCCGTGCGTGCCTCCGATCCTTGCCCGAGCCGCTCGATCGGGCTTCTCCCGATTCCCTTCCTCTCTTGTTATATATATATATATATAATAATAATAATAATATAATATAATATATTTTATAATATGATATTTATATTAGATATTATATTATAAAATAAATTAAAAATAAAATAAAATAAAAAAGAAAATGAGATGGAGAGAAATAAAAGAAATTTCATACAGGTGTCGAAGACCCCGACCGTCGTACCTTAGGTCCGATCGGGATGGTTTTAAAATTTTGAAGACCCCGAGCCGTCGCATCTTAGATCCGGTCGGGATGGTTCCAAATTGAAGACCTCACGCAGTCGATCTTAGATCCTGGTGGGATGGTTTAAATTCGAAGCCCCTACGCCGTCGACCTAAGGTCCGGGTAGGAAGAAACTACGGCAGTGCCGTCCCGATTTCTCCCTCGGTGGGGAGGCGACGCCGGGAGGCTGCCGAAATTTTCAGTGAACAACAAAGGACTTGGACAGAAAATTGGAAATTGATTTGATCGAATTCAAATATAAAAATCAACTTAAAATTAAAATTCGATCAAATAATATTGGACTTAAATTTAAACTCGAATCAGACTCAAATTTGAACACGAATCATACTTGCACTCAACATGACCTTAAGAACTTTAACTTCAATGAACCATTTGGAATTGAATTTAAACTAAAATATAAAGAACTTGACTTGAATGACCAAATCAATCATACACATTGAACCATCCTTAAAGACAAAGGATTTGTAATTATAATTTGTTTGCAAGAAACAAAATCTTCTTTTGGGAGTATAATTTGACTACAAAGTCATGGTATGTGAGTTCTTTGGACCTTGATAGATCACTTTCAACATTGAACATGATACACCCCTAAATAAAAATTGAGGAAAAGATTTTGACATTAATCTTTTGTAGACTAGTAGTCCGCAAGCAAGGACAAGGAGTTTATATCAAATAAATTAGTCTACCTATGGGAGAGAATAGGGGAACTTATATCAAGCATGATAATTCCCCTACGAATACTAGCATGATCTCCTAATACCCATCAAACAAGCATTCTTTGTAAATTATGTTGAGTGGGATAATAACAACAAAGTGATATCTTCTATGTGCTATAAAATGAAATATGAACGCCACCGGATCAGCAACATGTTTGCAAGTGGACAGAAGGCGTTCGTAGGTCCTTAAATGAAATTTTGGGCATTTCCTAAACAAAATCACTTCCGCAAATGAATCATATTTAAATATTTTAAAATGCCCCTTATGTATTAAATATGATCCCTTAAACTAAAATCAACCCCTGCATGTGCTCCGACAGACCTATTAAAGTTACAAACACAAATAGTCGAGAATGCTGCGCAGGGTCAAATGCTACAACCTGCATGTGCTCCGATCGTAATATCTAAGTACCAAATCTGACGATTCGAGAATGCTGCGCGGGTCTAATATTCAAGTTTCATCCTCCTCCTTGAAAGGACTGGAGTCGACATAACTTGAATTACAAAATGTCTCCCAAAATTCCACGAAAATACAAATGATTTTAAAATCACCCCGATGATGGCCGCGTTGACTGGAAATCTCAACCGGAGGGGTCAAATCTCAAATCTCAAATCCAATAAAAGTCTAAATCTCTGAAATAAAATCAATCGCCTAAAAAACTTAAAACTAAAAATCATCCACCTCCCGCAACCGTTTGTCGGGGGTGATAAATTTGAAATTAACCTCAGCTCACAAAGAGCGAATGCATGTCGGGTGTATCACTACGATTCATCCTCAAACAGTCTCTTGCCAACAGGGACGTGGCACGTGCCCTCTGGTCGGGTGGTTTTGCCTCGAAATGGCACCATTATATTACGATCACGGCCAAAGCCCGTATGTTCCCTAAAGGCGTCAAACCCTTGAGCGATGGATCATAGGGTATATTCTATAGGCATAAAGCCCTCTGTCAGCTAAGGTGGATTCATATATATCCCCTTAGACGAACACCAACCCAGGTCTACAAGGTTTTCTTGGACGAAGCAACCCATGGCTGCCGACAAGATGCCTTCTGTCAGGTTGGGTCAACTACCTCCTCTAACTAAGTAGACCAGGGAACATGACAGCCCGGGACGACGGAACCATGGGATCTTGATCGGGCTCGTCTTCATTCCCCCCATCACCAGTTTTATGTTTATGGTGATAAACTCTAAATTTCAAAATTCAAACTTCCAAATTCAAAATTTAAACCTTAAAATCATTGCTATTATATGATAGGTTTATAACCTATTCGACGCTTGAACGACTAGCCTTAATCGAAAGTTCTCTCCTGTTATCAGGAGGGGTAATTAACTATAGGGGCTTGCGCCTATAGGAAACCAGAACTCAGATCAAAAAGTCCTCACAAAATGAGGGCGAAATCTCTGGGTAGTGTCTTATCTAAAACCCAATCTGCCTTCTGAAAATTCCCCCGGAACCTAATCTCGTTAAAACTCTCTATCATCGTCGTCACACAAATACTTAAAAGAAAAATTGACGGATAGCATGGAGAGGCCGGGATCACACAACAAAATGGAATTTTCGGAGCCCACACATACGAGGACCATTTTTGTCTTGCGGAACTGAGTTTTTCACTAAAGAACTCAATGGGTTTGTCATTTTGAGACAACACGGCGCCTACTCCAGTTGCTGACGCATCGGTGTCAACTTGAAAAGGTTTGGTAAAATCTGGTAACGCAAGGACTGGTGCTGAAGTCAGGGCCAACTTAATCGCGTCAAAGCTGTGTTGCTGGGCTTCCGTCCACACAAATGATTTCGCCTTGAGTGCATCTGTAATGGGAGACATTATGATACTGAATCCCTTAACAAACCTACGATAAAAATTAGCAAGACCGTGAAAGCTACGTATATCGGAGATGCTTTGGGGGGTTGGCCAATCGGCGATAGCAGAGGTCTTGCGGGGGTCGACATGAACACCTTCGACAGACAGGATGAAGCCCAAGAAGTGGACCCGTGATGTTGCAAATTGGCATTTGGCCGCATTAAGGAACAGCTTGCTGTTTCGTAAGCTTTCGAATATCTTCTTGAGATGTTCGACATGGTCAGAAATCGTAGAACTGAAAACAAGTATGTCGTCGAAGTAGACAACACAACACTTGTCTAGAAATGGTTTCAAGACTTCATTCATAAGGCGCATGAACGTAGAGGGAGCGTTGCACAAGCCAAATGGCATCACCTTCCATTCGTGCAAACCTTCCTTGGTTTTGAAAGCTGTCTTCCATTCATCACCTTGCCGCACTCGTATCTGATGGTATCCGCTCCGCAAATCCAATTTAGAAAATATAGACGCACCCGCGAGCTTGTCAAGTAAATCATTGAATCGGGGCATTGGGAAACGGTATTTCACCGTTATTTTGTTTATAGCACGGCTGTCGATGCACATCCGCCACTTGCCATCTTTCTTTGGGACAATAAGAGCCGGGACGGCGCATGGGCTCATGCTGGGCTGTATGAGCTGCTTCTGTAATAGTTCATCTATAACCTCCTGGAGGATCGTATGTTCCTTTGGACTCATACGGTAGTGTGGTAAATTCGGCAGTGAAGCACCCGGAATAAATTCAATTTGATGTTGTAATTGACGCAGGGGAGGTAGCCCAATAGGGAGATCAGCTGGCATAACATCTTCATACTCAGTGATTAGCTCGCTGATGGCTGTAGGAATTGCGTCCTGTTTGACAGATCCGTCGTCATTAGGTTTGAGGTGCTCAGTCACCAGTAACCCGATCAAGACAGCCTTCTCTGCCTTGGTTTGTACTAATGCCGAACCCGGGGTAATATAAACCACAGCCTTGTCACGGTTATTTGCAGGGGTGACGGATGATTTATTCGGTAGCAACTTAATCCTTCTATTCTTTCATTCAAAAGAATATACATTAGAACGACAATCGTGAATGGCACCACTATCAAATTGCCACGGCCGTCCCAAAATTAAGTGACAGACATCCATGTCTAATACGTCACATAAGACTTCAAAGGAGTAGTGTAATATCAAGATCTGCTCCAGTATCGTCCAGGACGATCTGGGATCGTCCTGGGACGATAAGTGGAATTCAGCTCCAGTTTTAGCCCAGTTTTGCTCCAGGTGATTTTCTGCATGCATCGTCCAGGCCGATTGGAGACATCGGCCAGGCCGATAGGCACTGTAGAAAATATCGTCCATGCAATAGCCCTGAAGGGAGACCAGGCCGATCCTTTTGGTCGGATCGTCCCGGGACGATGCTGCGATCGGCCGGGCCGATCTGTGTATTATAAAGCTGATTTCAAGTCATTTTGAGGAGAGAGAAAATCATTAAAAACGAAAATATCAGCCGAGGAGAGAGAAAGTCGTGGACTTTTGTGCAAAAGTGGATTTTCGGACGACGCGGAGCCGTTTTCGATCGAAGTGACTGTTGAGGAAATTGCTGTGCTCGAGGTAAGGCACATTCCGCCTTTCTAAATTTTCAGTTCCGTCGTGTTTGGCGGTATATTCTGTCCGGATTTCGTTTTCGTTAATGATTTTTGTCCGTATCTTTTGAACGGTTCAGTTTTTACCGCGTAACTTTTTGTATATCGTTGCCGTGCCGGGTGTGCACGTTTTGACTATATTTTGAAGATTTTTGTCCGGATATTTTTGATTCGACTGTGTTTTTAGTCGACCGGATTTTTCTGTGAAATTGGAATTTATCTGTGCAGTAGAATAAATGTTCTGAAATGTTGATATCTGTATTCTGTGCGAATTCGGTAAATTTTCTTTGCAGGAATTTTTGTGTAAATTCCGTATACTGCCGTTGTGCTGCCCGATTTTTGGGTAATTTCTGAATTGTCCGTATTTCTTCTGAATTGAAATGTTATGTGTATAAGCTATAAAAAGGGAGTTATAAGGGGCCTGAATCCTATGAGATTCAGTTAGTGAAACGGGAAATCTGAAATGAGCTCAATCTGAAATCTGATATCTGTTCTGTTCCGGATCCGATGAATTCTGTTTTGGTGCTATAAGCACATCTGTTTTGGTGCCGTGAGCACAAAAGGAGACATAAGGGGCCTGGATCCTATGAGATTCAGTCAGTGTCTGGGAAGGGAGGCATAAGGGGCCGGAATCCGTAGAGATTCCGTCAGTGTCAGGGCATTTAGCTATATGTATCTGTACTACTTTCTGTATCTGTTCTGTTCTGTACGAAATTGTGATTATGATATGATATGATCCGTACGATTCTGATTTCTGTTTCTGACTCTGTTGATTTGTTCTGTTCTGATACGATCTGTACGACTCTGATGTGATTTGATATCTGTTCGTAAGTTTTGATTTCCGATTCTGTTCCGATTTCTGATCTGATTTCTATCCGATGAATTTGGTTTTGTTTTCTGAGAATTTAGATTGGAGGTTTGTTGCTTTGCTGAGCTGTTGAGCTCACCCTTGCTTTCTGGTGGTTTTCAGGTTCTGGGAAGGGCAAGGAAGTTCAGGACTAGGTTTCAGAGTCTGATCAGATTGGGTACTTTTGTACTTTTGATTTTTGTACAGTCATGGCTTTCCTGTTCTGTCTTTCTTTCTGTTGAAAGCCATGTACTGTTCTGTAGATGATTATTTTGAGGAAATGAAAAGATAGATGTTTTGTTCCGCTGCATTTGATGTTTTTAGTAGCTCTGTTGTTCTGTGTGCTTCTGTTGAGTTAAGAATTTGGAAGATCAGTTCAGTAACCTAATCCAAAGCCAGATCCTGGTTAGCTATTCTCCGTCGCGATCCGGCGCGGGCGGGATCCGTCTCGTCTCGGGTCGGGTCGTGACAAGCTTTTTGTGGTATCAGAGCACTGGTTTTGGAAACAGGTTGGATTGTAAAACAGAGCTCTAGGAAGTGATCAGTGAGTCTGTCTGGGAGGTAGTTTTGGGTCGTTTGGCTTTTTATTGTGTTATTTTGTGTTGTTTTGTGATAGTTTTCCGGATTTTCTGGATTTTTCTGTATGGATCAGCCAGACCCAGACATGACAGACGGTCAGAGTGACGATCAGGCAGCACCAGTGGGGAGTACAGCCCCAGTGGTCGGTGCTGATACGCTTTCACAGTTTGCTTCACTTGTTGCTCAGATGATGAGCGAGACTCAGAGCAGAGCTTCGACTGTTAGATCTGAGGACATTGATCGACACCTGCAGTTATTTTTGAGGTTGAAGCCTCCGAGGTTTGAGGGCGCTGTTGAGCCCAGAGCAGCCGAGGAGTGGCTGAGGAGATTGGAAAAGACTTTTGACGGGATGCAGTGTCCTGCAGACAGGAAAGTTCCGTTAGCTGTTTTTCTGTTGGACGGAGAGGCTGAGCACTGGTGGGATGGCCAGCAAGCAGCCAGATTTCAGGGCAGATTGAACTCCTTGATCACTTGGGAGGAGTTCACCGAAGTATTTCGGGACTGGTTTGTTCCCCCTTCTGCACGACAGCAGATGCAGGAGAGTTTTCTGAGACTTGTTCAGGGGAGCAAGACGGTGATGCAGTACGAGGCTGAGTTTACTGCATTAGCCAGGTACGCTCCGCAGCTGGTTAGCACGTCTGCTGAAAGGTGCTACAGATTTCTGAGAGGCTTACGAGATACTTTGAGGCAGCCTCTGATACCGTTCCGGATCACCGATTTCTCTGAGCTTGTGGAGCGAGCTCGTCTGATTGAGAATGACGTGACGGCTACTCAGCAGCGGTGGACTGCGAGTAGGAAGAGGTTTGGAGGAGAGACATCTGGCAGTGGTTCCTCTGGGAAGAGGAGATTCGTTTCTGGATCTGGATCTGGAGATTTCAGGAGGAGCGGAGGATCGTCTGGTACTGCTACCAGTACGACTAGTTCTGGATCAGTCAGTACGGCACCTGTGTGCCAGAGTTGTGGACGACGACACCATGGCCAGTGCTACAGGATAGCTGGTCTTTGTTTCAGATGTGGTCAGTCAGGACATAGGATTGCAGAATGTCCACAGATGGGATATGAGCAGCGATCTGAGGGCTTTGTCAGACCTGTTGGTTCAGCAGCAGGAAGACCGAGGACTGTTCCTCCTCGCCCTGAGGGATTTGCTGGTAGAGGTGGTGGTTCTAGTTCTGCACCACGGAGACCACCTACGATTCAGAGGGAGCAGAGTAGTTCTGTTGCTTCAGCTCCTGCTCCAGTTCAGCCACGAGTTTACAGTCTGAGTCAGCAGGAGGCTCGTGATGCTCCGGATGTTGTGACAGGTACGGTTTACATTTCTGATCAGCCCTGTCGTGTTTTGTTTGACTCTGGAGCGAGTCATTCTTTTCTGTCCGAGCATTGTTTTGAGATTTTACATTTGGATTCGATGGTTTTACCGGTTTCTTTATCTGTGATTTTACCGGCTGGGAATCCATTGATTGCTCGACAGTTTTGTTTGTGTGAGATCGAGATTTCTGGCAAGAAGTGGAAATCGAGTTTGATTCGATTGCCGATTTCGTCGTATGATGTGATTCTGGGCATGGATTGGCTGAGTCAGTATGAGGCCCAGATAGACTGTCTGAAGAAGCAAGTGAGTTTGCTTGTGGCTGGAGAGAGTGTTGTATTTCAGGGATTACGAAGTGTTCTCTCCAGTCTGGTTTCTGCGTTGGAGGTAAGCAGGATGTGGAAGAAAGGATGCCCAGTATTTTTGGCTTCGGTGCGGGATCTGAACCTGGAGGTTGGTTCTGTTTCTGAGATCCCTGTGGTACGGGAGTTTGCTGATGTTTTTCCTGAGGAGTTGGTTGGTTTACCTCCGGATAGAGATGTGGAGTTCTCTATCGATGTTTTTCCGGGTACAGCTCCGATATCGAAAGCTCCGTACAGGATGGCACCGAAAGAACTTTCTGAGTTGAAAGTTCAGCTTCAGGAGTTGGTTGACAGAGGTTTTGTACGTTCTAGTGTTTCGCCCTGGGGAGCACCTGTATTATTTGTGAAGAAGAAGGACGGTACACTCCGTATGTGTATTGATTACAGAGATTTGAACAAGGTCACGATCAAGAATAAGTACCCTTTGCCTCGGATTGACGACTTGTTTGATCAACTTTCCGGATCTTCGGTATTTTCGAAGATTGATTTGAGATCCGGATACTATCAGGTGAAGGTGAAGGAAGCTGATGTGGTGAAGACTGCTTTTAGTACTCGGTACGGGCACTACGAGTTTTTGGTTATGCCTTTTGGGGTAACCAATGCGCCTGCGATTTTCATGGATCTGATGAACCGAGTATTCAGGGAGTATTTGGATCAGTTTGTGATCGTCTTCATTGACGATATTCTGGTATATTCTGCATCTGAGGATGAGCATGCCAGACATTTGAGGATTGTGTTGGAGACTTTGAGGAGGCATCAGCTGTATGCCAAGTTCTCTAAGTGTGAATTCTGGCTGAAGAGCATTTCTTTTCTGGGGCACGTGGTTAGCGGAGAAGGCATTTCTGTAGATCCCCAGAAGATTCAGGCTGTTGCTGATTGGCCAAGGCCGACTACGGTATTTGAGGTACGTAGTTTCTTGGGCATGGCCGGGTATTATAGGAAGTTTGTGAAAGGATTTTCACAGATTTCGACTCCTCTGACGAGACTGACTCAGAAGTCAGTACCTTTTGTTTGGACACCGGAGTGTGAAGCTAGTTTTCAGAGATTGAAGGAGTGTTTGACTTCAGCTCCAGTGTTGGCACTTCCGTCAGGTACGGAGGGTTTCCAGGTGTTCAGTGATGCTTCACTGAAAGGATTGGGTTGTGTTCTGATGCAGCATGGTCAGGTAATTGCTTATGCTTCGAGACAGTTGAAACCACATGAGAAGAATTACCCGACGCATGATCTGGAGTTAGCTGCAGTTGTTTTTGCTTTGAAGATTTGGCGTCATTACCTGTATGGCGTCAGATGTGAGATCTTTACTGATCATAAGAGCCTGAAGTATATTTTTACTCAGAAGGATCTGAATCTGAGACAGAGGAGGTGGCTCGAGTTGATCAAGGACTACGATTTGACTATTCAGTATCAGCCTGGGAAGGCGAACGTGGTAGCGGACGCTCTGAGCAGGAAGTCTTCTGGATTCTCAGGTATTCAGCTTACCTGTGATGACTTTCTGATTCGTGATTTAGAGAGATTGCAGTTGGAGGTGATTTCCTCCAATGATTTGAAGTTGGCTCAGATGAGTATTCAGTCTTCTTTGGAAGCACGGATTCAAGAAGCCCAGAAGTCAGATTTTGATTATTCGAAGTTGATAGCTCAGATTGGATCTGATAAGACTCCTGAACTTCGAATTTCTGATTCTGGTGTTATTTTCTGTAGGAACAGGTTGTGGGTACCTGTGTTTGGAAACTTGAGGCAGGAGATTCTGTGTGAATCTCATCATTCTGGCTACACTGTTCATCCAGGCAGTGGTAAGATGTACGCTGACATGAAGCTTTTGTTTTGGTGGCCTGGGATGAAGAAAGATGTGGCAGAATTTGTGTCGAGATGCGAAGCCTGTCAGTTGGTGAAGGCAGAGCATCAGCGACCAGGTGGGCTGTTGCAGTCGTTGCCTATCCCTGAGTGGAAATGGGAGGAGGTAACGATGGATTTTGCGATGGGTTTTCCTCGATCTAGACAAGGACATGATGCCATTTGGGTGGTTGTAGATCGATTGACGAAGTCAGCCCATTTTCTTCCGATCAGACAGACGGATTCAGTTGATCGCTTGGCACAGATTTATGTGAAAGAAATAGTCAGATTGCACGGTGTGCCTCGTGTGATCGTATCTGATCGAGATGGACGTTTTACTTCCAGACTTTGGAAAGGCATTCAGCAAGGCTTGGGTACGAAACTGCATTTCAGTACAGCCTTTCATCCTCAGACCGACGGACAGTCTGAGAGGACGATTCAGGTACTGGAAGATCTGTTGAGGCTTTGTGTTCTGGACTTTAGCGGAAGTTGGGAGGATCATATTCCGCTGATTGAGTTTGCCTATAACAACAGTTTTCAGTCCAGTATCGGTATGGCACCGTACGAGGCTCTGTATGGCAGGAAGTGCCGTACTCCTTTGACTCTGACGGAGGTCGGAGATAGACAGGCTTTGGGGGCCACTTTTGCTGATGAAACTGCTCAGAAGATCAAATTGATAAGAGAAAGATTGAAAGCCGCTCAAGATCGTCAGCAGAAGTATTACAATCAGAAGCACAGATTTGTTGAATTTCAGGTCGGTGACTTTGTGTATGTCAAAGTCAGCCCGATGAAAGGTGTGAGCAGATTTGGTCAGGTGAGCAAGCTTAGTCCGAGATATGTTGGACCTTTTGAAGTTTTGGAAAGAATTGGAAAAGCTGCTTACAAGTTATTGCTTTCTGAATCTATGCCGGATGTGCATAATGTGTTTCATGTATCCACTCTGAGGAAGTGGGTTTCAGACTCTGGGAAGAAGTTGTCAGCTGATGAGGTGGAGATCCAGGAGAATCTGGCGTACAAGGAAGAGCCAGAGCTTATTTTGACGTACGACGTCCGAAAGTTAAGAAATAAAAAGATTCCGATGGTTAAAGTCCAGTGGAAGCACCGGACTGCACGGGAAGCAACTTGGGAGAAGGAGTCTGATATGAGACGGTCGTACCCGTACTTGTTTTGACTGAGTTTGGACTGGATAATGTCGAGGACGACATTTTTCTGAGTTGGGGAGATTGTAATATCAAGATCTGCTCCAGTATCGTCCAGGACGATCTGGGATCGTCCTGGGACGATAAGTGGAATTCAGCTCCAGTTTTAGCCCAGTTTTGCTCCAGGTGATTTTCTGCATGCATCGTCCAGGCCGATTGGAGACATCGGCCAGGCCGATAGGCACTGTAGAAAATATCGTCCATGCAATAGCCCTGAAGGGAGACCAGGCCGATCCTTTTGGTCGGATCGTCCCGGGACGATGCTGCGATCGGCCGGGCCGATCTGTGTATTATAAAGCTGATTTCAAGTCATTTTGAGGAGAGAGAAAATCATTAAAAACGAAAATATCAGCCGAGGAGAGAGAAAGTCGTGGACTTTTGTGCAAAAGTGGATTTTCGGACGACGCGGAGCCGTTTTCGATCGAAGTGACTGTTGAGGAAATTGCTGTGCTCGAGGTAAGGCACATTCCGCCTTTCTAAATTTTCAGTTCCGTCGTGTTTGGCGGTATATTCTGTCCGGATTTCGTTTTCGTTAATGATTTTTGTCCGTATCTTTTGAACGGTTCAGTTTTTACCGCGTAACTTTTTGTATATCGTTGCCGTGCCGGGTGTGCACGTTTTGACTATATTTTGAAGATTTTTGTCCGGATATTTTTGATTCGACTGTGTTTTTAGTCGACCGGATTTTTCTGTGAAATTGGAATTTATCTGTGCAGTAGAATAAAAGTTCTGAAATGTTGATATCTGTATTCTGTGCGAATTCGGTAAATTTTCTTTGCAGGAATTTTTGTGTAAATTCCGTATACTGCTGTTGTGCTGCCCGATTTTTGGGTAATTTCTGAATTGTCCGTATTTCTTCTGAATTGAAATGCTATGTGTATAAGCTATAAAAAGGGAGTTATAAGGGGCCTGAATCCTATGAGATTCAGTTAGTGAAACGGGAAATCTGAAATGAGCTCAATCTGAAATCTGATATCTGTTCTGTTCCGGATCCGATGAATTCTGTTTTGGTGCTATAAGCACATCTGTTTTGGTGCCGTGAGCACAAAGGGAGACATAAGGGGCCTGGATCCTATGAGATTCAGTCAGTGTCTGGGAAGGGAGGCATAAGGGGCCGGAATCCGTAGAGATTCCGTCAGTGTCAGGGCATTTAGCTATATGTATCTGTACTACTTTCTGTATCTGTTCTGTTCTGTACGAAATTGTGATTATGATATGATATGATCCGTACGATTCTGATTTCTGTTTCTGACTCTGTTGATTTGTTCTGTTCTGATACGATCTGTACGACTCTGATGTGATTTGATATCTGTCCGTAAGTTTTGATTTCCGATTCTGTTCCGATTTCTGATCTGATTTCTATCCGATGAATTTGGTTTTGTTTTCTGAGAATTTAGATTGGAGGTTTGTTGCTTTGCTGAGCTGTTGAGCTCACCCTTGCTTTCTGGTGGTTTTCAGGTTCTGGGAAGGGCAAGGAAGTTCAGGACTAGGTTTCAGAGTCTGATCAGATTGGGTACTTTTGTACTTTTGATTTTTGTACAGTCATGGCTTTCCTGTTCTGTCTTTCTTTCTGTTGAAAGCCATGTACTGTTCTGTAGATGATTATTTTGAGGAAATGAAAAGATAGATGTTTTGTTCCGCTGCATTTGATGTTTTTAGTAGCTCTGTTGTTCTGTGTGCTTCTGTTGAGTTAAGAATTTGGAAGATCAGTTCAGTAACCTAATCCAAAGCCAGATCCTGGTTAGCTATTCTCCGTCGCGATCCGGCGCGGGCGGGATCCGTCTCGTCTCGGGTCGGGTCGTGACAAGCTTTTTGTGGTATCAGAGCACTGGTTTTGGAAACAGGTTGGATTGTAAAACAGAGCTCTAGGAAGTGATCAGTGAGTCTGTCTGGGAGGTAGTTTTGGGTCGTTTGGCTTTTTATTGTGTTATTTTGTGTTGTTTTGTGATAGTTTTCCGGATTTTCTGGATTTTTCTGTATGGATCAGCCAAACCCAGACATGACAGACGGTCAGAGTGACGATCAGGCAGCACCAGTGGGGAGTACAGCCCCAGTGGTCGGTGCTGATACGCTTTCACAGTTTGCTTCACTTGTTGCTCAGATGATGAGCGAGACTCAGAGCAGAGCTTCGACTGTTAGATCTGAGGACATTGATCGACACCTGCAGTTATTTTTGAGGTTGAAGCCTCCGAGGTTTGAGGGCGCTGTTGAGCCCAGAGCAGCCGAGGAGTGGCTGAGGAGATTGGAAAAGACTTTTGACGGGATGCAGTGTCCTGCAGACAGGAAAGTTCCGTTAGCTGTTTTTCTGTTGGACGGAGAGGCTGAGCACTGGTGGGATGGCCAGCAAGCAGCCAGATTTCAGGGCAGATTGAACTCCTTGATCACTTGGGAGGAGTTCACCGAAGTATTTCGGGACTGGTTTGTTCCCCCTTCTGCACGACAGCAGATGCAGGAGAGTTTTCTGAGACTTGTTCAGGGGAGCAAGACGGTGATGCAGTACGAGGCTGAGTTTACTGCATTAGCCAGGTACGCTCCGCAGCTGGTTAGCACGTCTGCTGAAAGGTGCTACAGATTTCTGAGAGGCTTACGAGATACTTTGAGGCAGCCTCTGATACCGTTCCGGATCACCGATTTCTCTGAGCTTGTGGAGCGAGCTCGTCTGATTGAGAATGACGTGACGGCTACTCAGCAGCGGTGGACTGCGAGTAGGAAGAGGTTTGGAGGAGAGACATCTGGCAGTGGTTCCTCTGGGAAGAGGAGATTCGTTTCTGGATCTGGATCTGGAGATTTCAGGAGGAGCGGAGGATCGTCTGGTACTGCTACCAGTACGACTAGTTCTGGATCAGTCAGTACGGCACCTGTGTGCCAGAGTTGTGGACGACGACACCATGGCCAGTGCTACAGGATAGCTGGTCTTTGTTTCAGATGTGGTCAGTCAGGACATAGGATTGCAGAATGTCCACAGATGGGATATGAGCAGCGATCTGAGGGCTTTGTCAGACCTGTTGGTTCAGCAGCAGGAAGACCGAGGACTGTTCCTCCTCGCCCTGAGGGATTTGCTGGTAGAGGTGGTGGTTCTAGTTCTGCACCACGGAGACCACCTACGATTCAGAGGGAGCAGAGTAGTTCTGTTGCTTCAGCTCCTGCTCCAGTTCAGCCACGAGTTTACAGTCTGAGTCAGCAGGAGGCTCGTGATGCTCCGGATGTTGTGACAGGTACGGTTTACATTTCTGATCAGCCCTGTCGTGTTTTGTTTGACTCTGGAGCGAGTCATTCTTTTCTGTCCGAGCATTGTTTTGAGATTTTACATTTGGATTCGATGGTTTTACCGGTTTCTTTATCTGTGATTTTACCGGCTGGGAATCCATTGATTGCTCGACAGTTTTGTTTGTGTGAGATCGAGATTTCTGGCAAGAAGTGGAAATCGAGTTTGATTCGATTGCCGATTTCGTCGTATGATGTGATTCTGGGCATGGATTGGCTGAGTCAGTATGAGGCCCAGATAGACTGTCTGAAGAAGCAAGTGAGTTTGCTTGTGGCTGGAGAGAGTGTTGTATTTCAGGGATTACGAAGTGTTCTCTCCAGTCTGGTTTCTGCGTTGGAGGTAAGCAGGATGTGGAAGAAAGGATGCCCAGTATTTTTGGCTTCGGTGCGGGATCTGAACCTGGAGGTTGGTTCTGTTTCTGAGATCCCTGTGGTACGGGAGTTTGCTGATGTTTTTCCTGAGGAGTTGGTTGGTTTACCTCCGGATAGAGATGTGGAGTTCTCTATCGATGTTTTTCCGGGTACAGCTCCGATATCGAAAGCTCCGTACAGGATGGCACCGAAAGAACTTTCTGAGTTGAAAGTTCAGCTTCAGGAGTTGGTTGACAGAGGTTTTGTACGTTCTAGTGTTTCGCCCTGGGGAGCACCTGTATTATTTGTGAAGAAGAAGGACGGTACACTCCGTATGTGTATTGATTACAGAGATTTGAACAAGGTCACGATCAAGAATAAGTACCCTTTGCCTCGGATTGACGACTTGTTTGATCAACTTTCCGGATCTTCGGTATTTTCGAAGATTGATTTGAGATCCGGATACTATCAGGTGAAGGTGAAGGAAGCTGATGTGGTGAAGACTGCTTTTAGTACTCGGTACGGGCACTACGAGTTTTTGGTTATGCCTTTTGGGGTAACCAATGCGCCTGCGATTTTCATGGATCTGATGAACCGAGTATTCAGGGAGTATTTGGATCAGTTTGTGATCGTCTTCATTGACGATATTCTGGTATATTCTGCATCTGAGGATGAGCATGCCAGACATTTGAGGATTGTGTTGGAGACTTTGAGGAGGCATCAGCTGTATGCCAAGTTCTCTAAGTGTGAATTCTGGCTGAAGAGCATTTCTTTTCTGGGGCACGTGGTTAGCGGAGAAGGCATTTCTGTAGATCCCCAGAAGATTCAGGCTGTTGCTGATTGGCCAAGGCCGACTACGGTATTTGAGGTACGTAGTTTCTTGGGCATGGCCGGGTATTATAGGAAGTTTGTGAAAGGATTTTCACAGATTTCGACTCCTCTGACGAGACTGACTCAGAAGTCAGTACCTTTTGTTTGGACACCGGAGTGTGAAGCTAGTTTTCAGAGATTGAAGGAGTGTTTGACTTCAGCTCCAGTGTTGGCACTTCCGTCAGGTACGGAGGGTTTCCAGGTGTTCAGTGATGCTTCACTGAAAGGATTGGGTTGTGTTCTGATGCAGCATGGTCAGGTAATTGCTTATGCTTCGAGACAGTTGAAACCACATGAGAAGAATTACCCGACGCATGATCTGGAGTTAGCTGCAGTTGTTTTTGCTTTGAAGATTTGGCGTCATTACCTGTATGGCGTCAGATGTGAGATCTTTACTGATCATAAGAGCCTGAAGTATATTTTTACTCAGAAGGATCTGAATCTGAGACAGAGGAGGTGGCTCGAGTTGATCAAGGACTACGATTTGACTATTCAGTATCAGCCTGGGAAGGCGAACGTGGTAGCGGACGCTCTGAGCAGGAAGTCTTCTGGATTCTCAGGTATTCAGCTTACCTGTGATGACTTTCTGATTCGTGATTTAGAGAGATTGCAGTTGGAGGTGATTTCCTCCAATGATTTGAAGTTGGCTCAGATGAGTATTCAGTCTTCTTTGGAAGCACGGATTCAAGAAGCCCAGAAGTCAGATTTTGATTATTCGAAGTTGATAGCTCAGATTGGATCTGATAAGACTCCTGAACTTCGAATTTCTGATTCTGGTGTTATTTTCTGTAGGAACAGGTTGTGGGTACCTGTGTTTGGAAACTTGAGGCAGGAGATTCTGTGTGAATCTCATCATTCTGGCTACACTGTTCATCCAGGCAGTGGTAAGATGTACGCTGACATGAAGCTTTTGTTTTGGTGGCCTGGGATGAAGAAAGATGTGGCAGAATTTGTGTCGAGATGCGAAGCCTGTCAGTTGGTGAAGGCAGAGCATCAGCGACCAGGTGGGCTGTTGCAGTCGTTGCCTATCCCTGAGTGGAAATGGGAGGAGGTAACGATGGATTTTGCGATGGGTTTTCCTCGATCTAGACAAGGACATGATGCCATTTGGGTGGTTGTAGATCGATTGACGAAGTCAGCCCATTTTCTTCCGATCAGACAGACGGATTCAGTTGATCGCTTGGCACAGATTTATGTGAAAGAAATAGTCAGATTGCACGGTGTGCCTCGTGTGATCGTATCTGATCGAGATGGACGTTTTACTTCCAGACTTTGGAAAGGCATTCAGCAAGGCTTGGGTACGAAACTGCATTTCAGTACAGCCTTTCATCCTCAGACCGACGGACAGTCTGAGAGGACGATTCAGGTACTGGAAGATCTGTTGAGGCTTTGTGTTCTGGACTTTAGCGGAAGTTGGGAGGATCATATTCCGCTGATTGAGTTTGCCTATAACAACAGTTTTCAGTCCAGTATCGGTATGGCACCGTACGAGGCTCTGTATGGCAGGAAGTGCCGTACTCCTTTGACTCTGACGGAGGTCGGAGATAGACAGGCTTTGGGGCCACTTTTGCTGATGAAACTGCTCAGAAGATCAAATTGATAAGAGAAAGATTGAAAGCCGCTCAAGATCGTCAGCAGAAGTATTACAATCAGAAGCACAGATTTGTTGAATTTCAGGTCGGTGACTTTGTGTATGTCAAAGTCAGCCCGATGAAAGGTGTGAGCAGATTTGGTCAGGTGAGCAAGCTTAGTCCGAGATATGTTGGACCTTTTGAAGTTTTGGAAAGAATTGGAAAAGCTGCTTACAAGTTATTGCTTTCTGAATCTATGCCGGATGTGCATAATGTGTTTCATGTATCCACTCTGAGGAAGTGGGTTTCAGACTCTGGGAAGAAGTTGTCAGCTGATGAGGTGGAGATCCAGGAGAATCTGGCGTACAAGGAAGAGCCAGAGCTTATTTTGACGTACGACGTCCGAAAGTTAAGAAATAAAGAGATTCCGATGGTTAAAGTCCAGTGGAAGCACCGGACTGCACGGGAAGCAACTTGGGAGAAGGAGTCTGATATGAGACGGTCGTACCCGTACTTGTTTTGACTGAGTTTGGACTGGATAATGTCGAGGACGACATTTTTCTGAGTTGGGGAGATTGTAATATCAAGATCTGCTCCAGTATCGTCCAGGACGATCTGGGATCGTCCTGGGACGATAAGTGGAATTCAGCTCCAGTTTTAGCCCAGTTTTGCTCCAGGTGATTTTCTGCATGCATCGTCCAGGCCGATTGGAGACATCGGCCAGGCCGATAGGCACTGTAGAAAATATCGTCCATGCAATAGCCCTGAAGGGAGACCAGGCCGATCCTTTTGGTCGGATCGTCCCGGGACGATGCTGCGATCGGCCGGGCCGATCTGTGTATTATAAAGCTGATTTCAAGTCATTTTGAGGAGAGAGAAAATCATTAAAAACGAAAATATCAGCCGAGGAGAGAGAAAGTCGTGGACTTTTGTGCAAAAGTGGATTTTCGGACGACGCGGAGCCGTTTTCGATCGAAGTGACTGTTGAGGAAATTGCTGTGCTCGAGGTAAGGCACATTCCGCCTTTCTAAATTTTCAGTTCCGTCGTGTTTGGCGGTATATTCTGTCCGGATTTCGTTTTCGTTAATGATTTTTGTCCGTATCTTTTGAACGGTTCAGTTTTTACCGCGTAACTTTTTGTATATCGTTGCCGTGCCGGGTGTGCACGTTTTGACTATATTTTGAAGATTTTTGTCCGGATATTTTTGATTCGACTGTGTTTTTAGTCGACCGGATTTTTCTGTGAAATTGGAATTTATCTGTGCAGTAGAATAAAAGTTCTGAAATGTTGATATCTGTATTCTGTGCGAATTCGGTAAATTTTCTTTGCAGGAATTTTTGTGTAAATTCCGTATACTGCTGTTGTGCTGCCCGATTTTTGGGTAATTTCTGAATTGTCCGTATTTCTTCTGAATTGAAATGCTATGTGTATAAGCTATAAAAAGGGAGTTATAAGGGGCCTGAATCCTATGAGATTCAGTTAGTGAAACGGGAAATCTGAAATGAGCTCAATCTGAAATCTGATATCTGTTCTGTTCCGGATCCGATGAATTCTGTTTTGGTGCTATAAGCACATCTGTTTTGGTGCCGTGAGCACAAAGGGAGACATAAGGGGCCTGGATCCTATGAGATTCAGTCAGTGTCTGGGAAGGGAGGCATAAGGGGCCGGAATCCGTAGAGATTCCGTCAGTGTCAGGGCATTTAGCTATATGTATCTGTACTACTTTCTGTATCTGTTCTGTTCTGTACGAAATTGTGATTATGATATGATATGATCCGTACGATTCTGATTTCTGTTTCTGACTCTGTTGATTTGTTCTGTTCTGATACGATCTGTACGACTCTGATGTGATTTGATATCTGTCCGTAAGTTTTGATTTCCGATTCTGTTCCGATTTCTGATCTGATTTCTATCCGATGAATTTGGTTTTGTTTTCTGAGAATTTAGATTGGAGGTTTGTTGCTTTGCTGAGCTGTTGAGCTCACCCTTGCTTTCTGGTGGTTTTCAGGTTCTGGGAAGGGCAAGGAAGTTCAGGACTAGGTTTCAGAGTCTGATCAGATTGGGTACTTTTGTACTTTTGATTTTTGTACAGTCATGGCTTTCCTGTTCTGTCTTTCTTTCTGTTGAAAGCCATGTACTGTTCTGTAGATGATTATTTTGAGGAAATGAAAAGATAGATGTTTTGTTCCGCTGCATTTGATGTTTTTAGTAGCTCTGTTGTTCTGTGTGCTTCTGTTGAGTTAAGAATTTGGAAGATCAGTTCAGTAACCTAATCCAAAGCCAGATCCTGGTTAGCTATTCTCCGTCGCGATCCGGCGCGGGCGGGATCCGTCTCGTCTCGGGTCGGGTCGTGACAAGTAGTGCTTACCAATGGTGAAAGTAACGCGGCACATGTCTGAAACAGAGATTTCCATGCCTCTTCGTACCCAACTGATTTTGTAAGGATTTGGGTTCTTCATAGTTTTCAATTGTAAGGCTGCGACTGCGGCGCGGGATATAATGTTCTTAGTACAACCACTGTCTATAAGCAGATCACAAACTTTACCATTGATAGTGCAGCGAGTGCGGAATAGAGCGTTCCGTTGTGACTCAGCTGGAATTCGCAGGGCTATTAACAGTTTTTCCAGGACACAGAGAAGTGGTTCTCCGGTATCTCCCAACAGTTCTTCCTCCTCTTCTGCATTCTCGTCACCAGCTGTGAATTCGGTTTCTTCTTCCCCATCTATCAATTGCAACTGCGGCCTATTGGGACACTCATTGGACTTGTGGCCCAGTTGGAAGCAACGAAAACACTTCAATGAGGTGGGTCTAGCGTACGGGTTCTCGCGCTGATTCGCCTTTTGGGGAAGTGGCGACTTAACAGGTGCTGCCGGATTATTTGTCCCGCCAAGATGAGACGTGCTAGCAATCTGGGACGTCCTTGGAGTGTTAGTATTCGGTTTGTTTACTTCAATTCTGGCTTCAATTGTAGATTTACGTGTGCTGTAGGAATGGGAGTGTCGTTGAATTTGAGACTCAGCCTTGACCGCGAAATTTACTGCCTGGGAGAGAGACCATACGGAATTCAGCTCAAGTTTATCTTGTAGAATTTCTCGTAACCCGCCAATGTATCGAGCTACCAATTGATTCTCAGTCTCATTGAGGTTTTTCCGCGCACTTAGCCGATAGAACTCTTCAGTGTATTCGGCGACAGTTCTGCTTCCCTGGGTGCAATGCTGGTATTGTAGATAAAGCATCTGTTCATAGTCAGTTGGGAGGTAGTGCCCTCTCAACAATTGCTTCATACGGTGCCAATTGCGAACAGCTCCCCTGCCTTCTCGTCGCCGGGTTTGTAAAACCTGCATCCACCAGGCGCTGGCCCCTCCGCGAAGCCGGCACGCCACATACTTAACTTGCTTCTCTGGCGGAATCTCCATATAATCAAAAAATGTCTCCACTGCTCTTTCCCAATCGAGGTAATCTTCGATATATAATTTCCCGTCAAAGAATGGGATGTCTAATTTCACGCGGAAATCAGTTTGTCCACGATGATGATAACCCCGTCGGATCCGAAGGTCATTTGGCCGGACTGGTTCGTCATCTGCTGAATCAGCAACGTCTCAGAGAATAGAGTCGTCCAACTCTTCCTCGGAACCAGAAGATTCTATAAACGCTTGCCTGGCGCGGGGCGGATTCCGGCCGATTCTCACGTTACCTCTTGGTAACTGTGGGTTTGGAATCGCAGGTTGATAATCTGGAATCAACGGTGGCAGCGGTGGGAGTCGGTTGCACATTTCAACTGTGAAACGATGAAACGCCGTGTATAGTTCCTCGAGCTGTTTTGCGGTGCTGTGGTGAGCAGCCCACAAAGCATCAAGACTTCGATCTTCGTCGGAAGCCGGACGCTTACTTCCTTTTGCCATCAATGCCAGACTTGGAATTCTCTGGCTCTGATACCAATTCCTGGTGCAGCAGCTGGATGAGGAGGAGTAAACCTGCAAAGAGAAAAAATAGAGAAGGAATAGAGGAGAAGCAATGGAACAGTGTTCAATACTATTATCTCTATATCCTCCTTTCTTTGTGCTTTCTACATATACTAAAGCTTTTCCTACCGTATCAGGTGAAACAAGTGAAAAGTAAAGATAATTCAAAATACTGAAAATAATTAATTCTAGCAGAATTCGGTTAGAGGAGTAGTGCGGAGCTCCTCGCCACGTGGCCACGTGGCGCCTACACATGTGCGCTGCATCAGTGTCCTTCCCATACCTTTGCACGCATCTCTTTTCTCCTCGCATTCTTCATAGTTTAGGCTATTTATTTGGGCATCCATTAAAAATCTCTTGGTCATTGTAGAAATACATGTCATATTTTGCACCCTCACTTAGATAGGGCTCCTTCGAATGTAAAATCTCATGTCGTATTTTGCACCTTCACTTAGATAGGGCTCAATTAAATAACGACTTTGATGGAGATATTCCTGCACAACCACCATCGTCATACAACCATTGTTCAACTACTGTTTGACCATCATGATCAGTCTGTCGTTATTGTTCCTACTATCATCGTTGGACCAATGTCATACAACTACTGCCATTAGAGTACCATTGCTTGACCAAATTCTCTCGACCAACATCATTGACTATGTACGCACTTTAGATTTGTTGTAGGCTGTTGCAAATTATGTTAATGCTTGTCGTCGTCAATAATGTTGATTCAAATTATTCTCTCCAACAACCTTTCTTACAATATGTTCATATCTGTGCATTAGATTATCTTATAAAATCAAGAGATTAAACACTATCTTTCTTCCATAATTTTTTTAGCACATAGCAAAAATTTATCACATGTTAAAAATTTAGCTATAACAATTTAATAAAAAAGAAGTTTGATTTTTTCATGGAAATCAATGAAAACAAAAGGAATGAGGTTGAGGGGAGAAAATAATAATCAATAGCATTTTCTGAACTAAAATTTCAACGTAAATGGCAGAAGAAAATAATAAAATTAAATATTAAGGTAAAAACAAAAAAGGGGCCAAGGTTAATTTGACCAAACTGAAGGCCCAGCTTTACCCATACCATAAGCTCAACGAGGTGGAGCTCTTCCTCTCTCTTTTAGAGAGGCTAATTCAGGCATTTAACCTGCACGAGCAGTATTTTAGCTGCCAAAATCAGCTTGGGTACTTAAACCCCCAATGGAATTAAACGTTGAACCGGACCAATAATCCAGAGTAACTTAATACCTCCACTTGTGTTATAAGCTGACGCTCAGCCACTGTGCAACTCAATTGAAAAGTCTATATTAGATAATATTCAAGAAAAATTCAGCGATGTGGGATTAATATACAGGCAAAGGTGGAAGCTTAGCATAATAAAAAATCTTTCATCGCTTGCTTTCTGTAGAAGAAGAACGTATTAGACAGTGCATATTTAGCACAGAATGTCAATTATGTAAAATTAATTTATATAACATGTTAGTTTAAATTCCATTTCATGCAATAATTCAAATACACCTCACTTGATCCTATTCACTTGAATGGGCACATTGATCAAATTTTTTGTGTCAAATTATATATTTTGATCCGAAGGAATTATGATATAGTAAGATATTCTTTGCCAACTTTTAAAATCAAATATTTTTTGGATTTAAGGATAAAAGATATTGTTAATGTATACTTTTCAAGATTATACAATATGTTATAATGAGTAATTAAGTATATTTCAATTCATTTTGTACTTGTGATTAGGGGTGCAAATAAGTCGAGGCAAGCTCGAGCCACGGTGTGTTCGAGTTGAGCTCGTATACCAAATACAGACCTCGAGCTCGACTAGTCTCATGTCGAGCTCAGCTTTTGCGCTCCATCCCAAGTACTCTCATCATCGCGTCCACTGTCGTCCCGAGGTTCATAATCGTTGCGTCCTCTTGTCGTCGCATCTACCGTCGAGATCGGTCGTCCTGAGCTTGCTCGCTGTCCCGAGGCTCCACGTCGAGATCCATCGTCCCAAGCTCGCCATCGCGTCCGCCCTGAGATCGTTCGTCTCGAGCTCGTTCGTCACCGTCCTGAGGCTCCGCCATCGAGATCCATCATCCCGGGCTCGTCGTCACATCCGCCGTCGAGATTCGTTGTCCCGAGCTCGTCTGTTGTTGCCCCGTGCTCCATCAATTTGGTTTTCCCGCCCGACCTTTGAATCGTCACGTCCGCCCGCTCACACTCGATTATTGTGATTTTCCTTTCCCGCCCAGTCACCTCTGTCAGCTTCTCGATGAGTTGAGGAGTCAAGCATACGTATTCATAAACAAATAATGTATATCAATTCTATTCTCCTTTGCCTTATTCATAGCTATGGCGCTCTATACCAACCTCACTATAAACGATAGTAAAAATAAGTATCTTTTTTGTACTATGATAACAGAAAGGAATAAGATTGAAGATGGAAAGATGCAAAAAAGGTAAATTAGTCTTGCATATAAAGATGCTCAGGCGTCCCCTGCATCAAAAGAGCTTGATTCCAACTAAATAGGGGTGGTAACAACAGCATTTGGAGAAAAAATGGATATATATCAGATACATTAAAACAGGATGAAGTGTTGTTGTTGGAGGATAGTTACACATTATAAGTGTAATCATTTATTTTCATCAGAATCAGAACTGGTCTGAATTTCTATTTGCTTAGTTTAGAATATGTACCTGGAGCAAAGCGTTCGCGATGGATATGAACTATTAGTAAATCACCCGTGTTAGAAAGCTAAAGTCCGCAGTGTGCATTATATAGCGATTTGTATTTGGAATTGGATTCAATCAGGTGGCGGTCAACCTTCCTCTAGCATTGTGGTGAATTGATTGGAAAGAGCTGATGTATATTTGATTTTGCATTTAGGTAACACAAGCACATCTAGAGTGTGATTTGGAGATTTCGTATAAACAATACTAAATGGGCACATGCTAGTGGAATGGTTAGGCATTGAATTTTAAGCAAATTCGGCATGGCCGAGAAGTTCATCATATGAAGCTTTTGGCTGTTCTTGCAACAAATAGTGGAGCATGTTGTCAAGGGTGCGATTTACAACCTATATTTCGCCGTCAGTTTTGGCCTCCCCTTTCTTTGTTTAGCATATGAAACAATGTTCTACCACACAAGATGACTCACGACGGAGTTGAGGCCAATAGAAACAACTTTGCTGCTATTGTATTGTCTTCTCACACTCGACATGTGTCATCAATCCCCCACAATGCACCTCCTTAATCACCTGGTGATGATATGAAGAATCAAAAATATAAAGCAAAGTCTTTTTTAAAAAGAAAACCATGTTGAATAGAAAAGCTATATGTTGTTTTGTTGTGAAAACAAATGCCTCATATTTTGATGAAATTTGAATCATAGGCATATAGTTCTTTAAACATTGAAGTCCAGTGAGTTCAATTTGTAGTTGAACAAGAAGAAAAGAGTGTTGACTAAGGGCATCAACAACTCTATTTTGTGTGCTTGATTTGTATTTCAAAATAAAAGTTATTTTTTGTAAGAAAAGGGCCCATCTTGCATTTTGTTGGCTTTTTTTTATTATTAACGTGTTATAATGTTTGATGGTGACTACAAAGAATGAAATCCTGATGTAGAAGATAATGCTCTCAATGTTTCAATGCATGGACAATAACATAAAGTTCTTATTCATAAACGGGCCATCTTTGTCTTGTGGCATGCAATTTCTCACTAAAGAATTCAATAGGTTTATTACCCTGTATTAGAACCATACCAATACCCACAGCGGATGCATCAGTGTCAACTTGAAAAGATTTTTCAAAATTAGGAAGAGCTAAAATGGGGGCTGAGGTTAATATTGATTTGATCTAATCAAAGCTTTGTTATTGGGCATCTCTAGACATTAAGGAACAACTTTAATTTTAAACAATTGGTGAGGGGAGTGGTGATTATGTTGAAACCACGAATGAATTGCTGGTAGAAATTAGATAAATCTAAAAATTGCATATTTCAAAAAATCATCATGGCGTGGACTATTAATAATGACTGCAATCTTGCATGATATGCATGTATATCATCACATGAAATAATAAACCCAAGAAATAAACACTAGAAGAGGCAAATTCACATTTGGGAATGTTTAAATAGAGTTTGTGGTACCATAAGGTTTTAAAAAGCTCCATTAAATATTATAGATGTTGCTTGAATGTGGAACTATATACAAATATGTCATCAAAATAAGCAACACATAATTTATCTAAGAATGACTTAGGAACCAAATCCAAGATTCATTACACTCTAACTCAACAATTTTGAATGCTAGTGGGAAAAGATTATTATTTGCATTCATGCCTACTACAGTCAGTAAAGTACCCATGTATTTACCAAGTAGAAATATCCCGTCAAGTATAAGAATAGGGTAACAAAACCTCCACTCATCAATAGAAGGGCCGAAATACCATAAAATTCTTTGAAATCTATGTGCTTGAGGATTGTATCATATACATTACTTCAAGCATTGTTGGTATAATGGCTTTCAAGAATAGATTCATAGTTTGATATGATCCCTCTTAATTGTCAAACATAACCTTAAAATTCTTTCGCCTAGCATCCCAAGCTTTCATGTAAGAAATGATGATATTAAATTTCACTTCAATTCGACCTATAATATATATAGGCTTAAGGTCTATTTATTTTCTTATAGTGGGAAATATAAAGTAGCTAATAAATTGGGAATTACACCGTTGGTGGCCAGCAACAAGAATACGACTGGTATATGTATGCTAATGATTTACAAATGAGATTTTCCAAATACCATATAAGTGTTTGCTTAAACCTTCATCCAAACATCATAAACAAGATTCCACCGAGCTTTCATGATGTTTTGCACAAGCTATTATGTGTTTCTGCTAATTCAATGCAATAAGTATGAACTGGACATTATTTTGGATAGACCATTCTTGTTAAACATGCTGCAAATTTGGTTTTCATGTGAAGAGCATCCTTTGAATCAATTCAGTAGGAATTGAAAATTTTTCATCTACTAGGATGACAGCACTAACATTGTCAAAGGTAATTTCCTCATCCTACTGATAGGTTGTCCTTCATATTACAGCATAGTCATTATTAACAATTATTTCTTGTTCCGTGCCAACAATCCTAGAACAATAATTTCTAATTATATTATAAATCTCATCATAATCATTTAAATTAGGCAGTAACTCATCAACACTCTCACTGCCCTACTCGCTTGATCTACTGCTCATTGTTTTAAAACTTTCATCAACAATAGGAGATGATCATGTCGAAGGGCTTAGAGCTTTCAGTCCACATTGGTTTTTCATATCACTACATCAAAAATGCATATGTTTACTTAAAAACTAATAAAAGAACTAAGAAGCCTAAGCTTATTAATAATGGGTTTAATGGGCAACTTACTAAGCCTATGACTCTTCCATTGGCAATTGCCTTGAACCACCATCATGCATCTCATCCTTTCATCTAGGCTAAATGATTCACGGATTTGGGATGCCAAATTTTCATCAATACTTGTTCTCACCCCCAACTCTTCAACCTCCATATATAAGATAAGAAATTCTCCGGCATCATGACATAACACAACTTCACATACATTATCGTCTTCAACATGCGAAGCAATGAAATTACTCCCGACTGACTGGCCATAGACGAAGTTCACTATATACTTGGACGCATCGTGCTTGAGTATTTTGAACACCCTAAATTTAAGTTGCTCTACATTAGAGTTTACTGATACTTACAAAGATCGATTCCTACCCCCAATATACATTAGTGCAAATTTAGCATCCAAAGTTAATTGGCAGTCATACAGAAGCATAAATGATTCTATTCATCGACTCATTATGAACTCCTAAGCTTCGCTGTTTTGTTTTGTTTTTTTTTTTTTTTTTTTTTTTATTTTAATTTAATACTAAGTTTCGCTGTCGAATTTGAACAAAAGCCCATTAAAAACTTACAAATTTATCTTACTTTGGGGCCATACCATGTGTTGAAAAGACATAATCCAACTTTCATAACATCTAGCAAATAAATTCTAAATTAGTTGGATTGTGCAATTGCAATGATTGAAAGAGACTTAATTATGGACTTCTAGTTTATCTACAATGAAATTGACTCTTAGCTAACCACTTAATTAATTGTACTCTTTCTTGACGATTTGGATAACCTATTCTAAATCAATCTTATTGAATATTCCTACTTTTATCTATGATGCATTATTATAATTTTCATTTTAATCTTAAGTATGCATTAGTGTCAAACTCATTAAATATAATTTACAAATTTATAAAAGATATAAATAATATATATATATATATATACTATTAAAAAAATTATTGTAATATTCACATTATTAAATAATCACGTAATTAAAAATATATATATAGTTTAACATAAAAATCTTTTTAAATAAGATAAATATGTAGGTTACTCTACAAATAACTACATTTTTAATTAATGATAGTTATGTTTATTTTTTTTAAATAACATAAATAAGTTAGTAGCATTACAAATAAATTATTAAGTTATATAATTTATTTGTGCAAACTGTGGATCTATCAACATAGAAGGTTAACTATTGCTTCGTTTGGAATAACTTTCTTACTGCTTCTTAAAATAATTTTGTAGTATAAAATTTTTAATTTTTATAATAAAAAGCTGCTTTAAAAAACAGTAATAAAGCCGTTACAAACAAAGCCTATATTTATTCATATAACTTGCTATACTTTTCATCACTAAGAAAATCGATATAGAAATTTAACTAAAATTAACTTTTTCTAAGTTATTAAAAACCATCTAAAGCTCAACTTAGAACCCTTATCTTGCAAGCTTCTCTACACTAATGAAAACAAGATTTTGATGATTTTGCTAAAATAAGACAACTAAAGTAAAATATTTTGATAAATAATTTATTTTGGTTCAAGAACAAATAAAAATCCGTTAAACGAACAACTATGATCTTTTTTTTTTTCGTTAATGATTTAAATAATATAATTTTAATTAAAGCTAATTTTAAAGTTTTTTTTTACTTATTTTTTTTAATTTAAAAGTTTTTCCTATTGAATCTAGAGTATAGGGATTGGATGTAGGGGTGTCAATTTCGGGTCACGGGTCGGGTTCGGGTTGAACCCAAAACTGACCCGGGTTCAAACGGGTCAGAAATTTGAACACGGACCCAACCCGGGTAGGTAAACGGGTCGGAAATTCGAACCTGGACCTGACCCGGCTGGTTGCCGGGTTGACCCGACCCGACCCGCGCGGTAGAGAAGGAGCTCGGGTTTCGCGAGCGAGTGCGCGGCAGTGGGCGACGGCGAGCGCGGCAGCGGGCGGTGGCGCGAGGCGCGAGCACGGCATAGCGGAAGCATGGCAGCGCGGGTTCGGCAGCAGGCGACGGCGCGGGGCAGCAGCGCAGGGCAGCGAAGCAGCAGCGCAGGGCGCACGGGGCAGCGGGCAGCACGGGCGGTGGCAGCGGGCAGCACGGGCGGTGGCAGCGGGCAGCGGGCGGTGGCAGCGGGCAGCGGGAAATTCAAAATTTTTTTAAAATAAACGAGTTTTCGGGTTGACCCGGCAACCCGCCGGGTCAACCCGAACCCGACGTGTTTTTTCAAATGGGTCGAATCTGCGAATCCGAACCAGACCCGTTTTTCAAATGGGTCGGGTCCAACCCAGATTTTCCGGGTCGGATTTTTGTGTCTTGTCAAATATTAACACCCTAATTGGATGTATTATTTTTCTCATTCTCACTTTGAAAATTTGAATATTCAAACCATTCAATTTTACTATAAGACAGAAAAAAAAAAAAAAAAAAAAAAAAAAAAAAAAAAAAAAAAAAAAAAAAAAAAAAAAAAAAAAAAAAAAAAAAACCTCTCCTACCTAAAGCAGATCTTAGCCTAAATTTTCAGATTGGTCAAACTTTAATGCCCCTTTTGGATTATATCTCATTTTTTTTAATATAATTTTACATAGTATAAATTTAATTTATGCTAAAAAATATTAAAATTGATATTATTATTACTATTATAATATTTGTTAGAGAAACAAGAAAGCATTCTTGACACAACTCTCCTTGGCCTATTGGTTGAGAGCTTAGGCTTTCAACTAAGAGGTTCAAGGTTCGAGTCCATGTGTATGCGTTGTGTGTGTGAGTTTGCCTTAAATGGCCTAGATATCCCAAAAAAAAAAGAAAGCATTCTTGTGCGCTAGAAACTGAAATCTCTTTCTCGCCTCCTTTTCGGCAAAATGTTTTAGGTTTTGTTTAAAATAACTTTTTTTATTGATTTAGGTTTTGTTTGGAATAACTTTCTTAATTAATATTATTTTTAAGAGCAGCTTTCTAGTCCAAAAATTTTTTTTACTGCAAATTTGTTTTAGAAAACCAGAAAAAAGCTTTCTAGTTGAAGCCCTACTCTCCGCAACCTCGAGCAAACTAAAGGGATTCAATACTTGAAATGATGAACTAGTTTTTAATTATCTCATGTCATATTAATGTGTACTTGATGCGTCCTGGAATACTCGTGATAGTAGAGAGAGATAAAGTTTAATGTCTTTGTTTTGTATGAAAATCCAACACAAACATATAAAATATAGGGGGGTGTAGTAATCATAAGAGACGTCGAGATTTTTACGTGGAAACCCTGAAAAGGGAAAAACCACAGTGCATGATCGAGTTTGAATGAATCCACTAATATTGATGGTTGATTACAAATAATACCCCTCATCGGAGGAGGGCGCTAACTCAATGTAGCAAATACACTTTATATAGAGCTCGTTACAGGGTAGTTGTTCTTACAAAAGTGTTGACATGTCTATTTGGTCAGTAGTACTATAGTCGACGAGCGATCGTTTGGAGGGACCGTAGTTGGTGGACGATGGCGGACAGATGGATCATAGTAGTAGTTAGTGGCTGACAGAGGTTAGATGGATAATAGTCAGCATATGATGGTGGTCAGAATGATCATAGTCGGCATGCGACGAAGGTTAAAGGGATCGTAGTCAACGAGTAATAGTAGTCAAAGGAACCATAGTCGACGGGTTATGGTGGTCGGAAGGACTGTAGTCAGCGTGTGACAATCATCAGACGGATCATAATCAACAAGCAGTGGTGGTCGAAGTGGACTGTAGTCGGTGGGCAAAAATGGTCGAAAGGACTGTAATCTGCTAGTGATAGTGATCAGAGGAACTGTACTGTAGTCAACAAGTGATTGTAGTCAGACGACATCAATTTATCCCTTAACTCAAGATCAGTGAGAAGACAATATGTTGAAGAGATTTCCAAACTTCAGTAGATTGGTCCCCTTTCTTTAGATTGAATAATAGAGAAAGTTCTATCAATGTCTGGCGATGTTTGGAGATTCATTATCAATCAGTCGTTGGATAGATGTTTGAAAATGTTTAGTTATTGAAAAAAGATCCAACAATAATTAATGAATGACTAAAATTCACAAATATCAAATATGCAAGACTCAAATCCAAAACCTCTTGATTGATAGCAAAAGCTCTTAACGGCCAACATATCAAGGTGAGCTACATTGTAAGACAACCCGAGAGAGGAAGACGAGCAGAGGAGACGGAGGGAGCTAGAGGTAGCGTTAAAGAAACAGAATGAGGGAATTCTTATTATTACAGTGACCTTGAATACAATGTGTTTATATAGAAGAAGATAAGTAAAGTAGTAAAATACACTTGGGTACAAGTTAGACTTAAGCTAAACCATATGCTTACATGCATAACGTTATCAGTTCAATTTCAAATATTTGTGGCAAGCTTTGTCCTTGTTTAAGTTCTGATTTGAATATTTCCAAGCAACGTAACCAACATGCCCGAAATTCGTATGAAATTATTCATATATTAGCACAAGTATATTTCTGTGTAATTTGCATATTTTTATTGATTTAGGCTTCATTTGGGACGGCTTTCTTACTGCTTCTTAAAGCAGTTTTTTAGTTCAAAATTTAAAATTTTTGAACTAGAAAGCTGCTTTAAGAAGCAGTAAGAAAGCCGTCCCAAATGAAGTCTTATTTATTTATTTTTAAAAGCAGGTCTAATGAGGCGCTAACATCCAGCGGCCATCTGGCTTCAAGTTTTAGCTGGGATATTTAGGTCAATTAAGTCAAGCTCACACACACAACACATACAAGCGCACGACTCGAACTCTCAATACTTCTTAGTTGGTAGTCAAAAACTCTAGGGGTGTCAATATTTGACACAACCCGAAAACTCGACCCGAACCCGACCCGAAAATTTTGAGTTAGGGTCAACTCAAACCGGAAACGGGTCGGGTTCGGGTTAACCCTTTGACCCGAAATTGACCCGAAAGTAACCCGATTTTGACCCGGCAACCCGAGATTGACCCGATTTTGACCCATTTTTTACCCGAAAAGAGGAGATTGAACCGTTTTGACCCGAAAATTAGCCATTTTTTTGTTGAAACGGGTCATTCGGGTCGTGTCGGGTTGACCCGGACCCTAAGCGGGTCGGGTTTGGGTCAGGAAAACTGACCCGTCTTTAAAAACGGGTTGGGTTCGGTTAACCCGAATAGTGCCGGGTCAGTTTCGGGTTCGACTCGAACCCGACCCGTGACCCGAAATTGACACCCCTTAAAAACTCAAACCAACAGACCAAAGAAAGCTGAGCATACGGCTTCATGTTAATAGTTGACAACTTAATATAGAAATTATTTAAAAAATTATATCAAAATATTCTCATATAAGTTATATTAAAATAAATTTAAAAACTACTAAATTTATTTTATTAATTTAAAAATAAGTTCATCTTTATATAATAATGTCTAGTTAGATTTTGAGTCTATTTAGGATGTTTGCCCTATTTTGTAAAAATAGCTGTGAAGCTACTTTGAAAAAAAAAAGTAACTTTTTAAAAGTTGTTGTGGATAATATAACAAATATTCTTTAAACAAAAATCAAACAATTATTTTCTTAAAGATAGCATATATTAGCAACTCTGATAGTAAAAAATTGCTCTCACCACATGATTTTATATAAAGCGATAAAATCATAATCAGAAAATATAGAAACCAAATAAAATTATGATTGAGGCCTTAAAAATAAAGCAATGAGAAAATTGTCGGTAATAAAACTTTTCAAGCTTTTGGTTTCCACTAATTTAAAATTTGGATATGTTTGGAATTGTTTTAGTTTTTTTATAAAGGTGGTTTAAAACTATTATAGAGAAAATAACTTTTTTGAAATTAAGCTATTGTTGTAGAAAACAGCTTATTAATTAGTAACAAAAATCATTGAAAGCATTAAAAAAGTGGTGCCCAAACAAAAACTATGGCTACATTATGAAAGCAAAGCAATGAGAAAGTTGTCTCAAATGAAGCTTAGGTTTCGTTTGGGATGGCTTTTTTAATGCTTCATAAAATAGATTTTTAGCACAAATTTTTTAATTTTTTATTAAAAAACTGCTTTAAGAAGCAGCAAGAAAGCCGTCTCAAACGAAGTCTTAATCTTGCTATATATAAACTTTTTTATTTTTTATTTTATAAATATTTTGATCTAAAGACATAAAATTAATGACAAGAGAAAAATCAAATAATGGAATCAGACAACTCATATAAAAAAAATATCAAATGAACGTGAGCTGGTGCCCCCGCTTGGTATCCATCCATGACATATGTTGCTCACAGACTTTTTTTTTTTAGATTTTATTTGGGATAATTTTTATTATTTTTTAAAATAATTTTTCAGCAAAAAAATTTTTTAATTAAAAAGTTATTTTAAAAAATAATAAAAAAATTATCCCAAACTAAATCTAATTCTCTCTAATTATTATAATATTTGCATGAACGTTTGAAGCCTATATGTGGTGGCCAACTGGCCATCATTGGCATGCATGCATATATTTATATAGTAACGTAAAGATGGAAGAAGTCTCTCTTTCATGCAAATGGAGAACTGTCGATCACGGAATTAGGGGTGTCAATTTTAGGTCATGAGTCAAGTTTGAATCGAACCCGAAATTGACCCGATACTATTCGGGTTCAGGTCGACCTCACCCGTTTTTGTAAACGGGTCAATTTTCCTGCGGACAGGCAATTGACGGCTTGACGCGGAACTGGCCGCGCGATGCGGAACTGGTGCCTGGCGCGTGATGCGAGGAACGCGCGAGGCAAGGGCGAGGGGCCGAGATGCGGGGCGCGCGCGAGGGCGAGGGCGAGGCCGCACAGGGCAAGCGTGAGGGCGCTATCGAGGGCGAGGGCTCGGCCGTGCGGGGCGAGCGCGAGGGCTCGACGTGGGACGCGGGGTGCACTCGAGTGTGCGACGCGGAACCTTACGCTGAACTAATGCAGGGCAGCCGGGGCGGGGTCCTTTAGGCAGACGGTTTATGTGTTTTTCCGGGTCAGTTCGGGTCATTCCCGGGTTTCTAGGTCAATCTGAACCCGACCCGATTTTTCAAACGGGTCAGTTTTCCGGACCCGAACCCGACCCGTTCGGGTCAACCCAAACCCGAAATTTTTGGGTGTGGTTCGGGTCGGGTTTTCGGGTCGGTCCAATATTGACAGGTCTACACGGAAATGGCGCTTTGGAAGTAAATGAAGATAGATTTGAACAATGATTTTTTTATTTTTTTGTCAAGAAAAGTTTTCAACTTATTTTTTTTTGTTTTTGGCTGACTTTAATATATATAATATGCACGACTTAGAGTCGCAGCGCTCATCATATATACCAACGCCAAAGTATTCTATTTCAAAAATTTTATATTTTTCAAGAAAATTTATTTCACATATTTGAGTTATTACATAGGAAGTGAGGGCTTTTAGTGGGCTATAGGGACAGTAAAGTCCAAGCAACAGGTGGTAGGCTGTCGAACATCCAACAAGTGTGACCACGATGAGAGAAACAATGAACAGCACCCATTGTGTAAATAAGATCGGATTAGATCAATGCAAAATTTTTTAAGATGACAAAAAAAAATTAAGAGCGGCAAATTTTCAAAGTTACCCTAGCCTCTTATAAGTAAAACTTGACTAGGATGTCAAAATGGGTTTATTGGTCGGGTTCAAATCCAACCCTGAGATGCTCTCAATGCACCGGACTCTAACCCAACTAATTTATCTAAACGAGTTAAAATCTCAGACCCGAATTCAACCGACCACCAACCTAACCAAAAGTTTATGAGTAATTAGATAAAATCTTCGACCGGAACCCATTTATGAGTAATTAGTGTGGTACTAATTTTAAAGTTAATGTAAAAGTTTTGAGATATACTATAAACAATTTTTTATCAAGTTATAATAATGATATAAAAATTTTCAGTTATATTTTGAATATATTGAATCATATTTCATGATAATTAAAGTTTTGATAATTAAAAAGTAAAATCAAAATAATTGAATTTATTTTAAAATTAACGCAATATATAAGTAATTAATATTACGTTAATTTTAAATGGATTCAAAAAATCTGAGAAATTAATGTTGTGCTCCACTAAATAATTATATGGTATAAATCTTCATCCAATGAACAAGAAATTGAATAAGGTCTTATTTGATTGTTTATATTTAAAAAAATTTAAAAATAATAATTTTATTTTAATTTATATTGAATACAAAAATAAAATACTTAATTAAAAAATTATGAAATTTGTAAAATTTAAATATTTGATAAATTAATTTTAGATAATAATTTATATCTTTAGCCAGCTAAATTATCCCCAAATAGAGATGAAATTATTACGTACGGTCACCGAATGTCGCCCGGAGGCCAATCAGGATACACCGCATCAGTACTTCATTGTGTATTGTCATTGTATACCGTTGTGTATCAGATGATGTAACTCATCTTGATTGACCTCCAGACGATGCTGTGACCGCACTTACTAATTTCTCCAAATGGAAAGGATTTTTCATATTTCTAGACATGTCCAAAATGTTGGATACATTTGGATATTTGAAGGCCCACATATTCTAATATCTGTTAAATTCTTATTGGTCAATAGAGAGAGATTTTCGGACACATAAAGCTATATATGTTTTCTTTTAATTATTGAATGGCTTCATTCAACTAAATTTTCTTATGTGATATGTATGTGAATTTATTTTAATGAATCTAAATGTCCCAAAAATAAATTAATTATCCTCCTTATGAAGATGTTGTCTCACCCATTTTGTTGTGTTTGGTGCTTCTTCTTAACTCTTGGTTATAAATCACATTCAAGATTAGTTAGTAGGGATGTAAATGTATCGATTCGAGTCGAGTATCAACCTAATCAATTTGAGTTTGTGTAGTTCTTACTGAGCTCAACTCAAGCTCAGCCAGTTTAAAAAGTTATAGGCACGAGCTCATTTGGAAAGTTCGTGCATGATTCAATTGCTTTCCAAACAGTTTTAAATCAAAATTTTCATTTTTTATCAAAATTTTCATTTTTTTTTATAATTTTATTTTCAATATATAATTAATTTAAAAAGATTAAAATATAATATATAATGTTAATTTAAATTAATTTTTTACATATATTTTAAGTTCGAGAAGTTTAACGAGCTTACGAGACAAGTCAGGCTGAGCTCTAGCTAAGACATTAAGGCTTAATTTGGGACGTCTTTCTTAATATTTTATAAGATATCTTTTTAGTACAAAAAATTTTAATTTAAAAATTTTTATATTAAAAAACTTCTTTAACAAACTATAAAAAAAGCCGTTCAAAACGAATCTTAAATTATTTGCTCAATCATATAATTTAGTGAAAGTTCAGATCTCTTACTCTAAATTCTCTTTATCTCTTATTCATTCTTGTCAATAAAAATCTAATATTACCGACATATTAATTTGGATCTAACACCGACATCAATTTCTTAGGATCAATTTTGGAAGAGCTAACGAACCCATCAAATTAGGAACAATTATTACGTCCTCCGATCGGACGTAGAGGAACGTCCGGTCGGAGGCTAAATCGTGCCAAAAAACGAGAAATACCGAGTAATACCAAACAATAACGAGGAATACCATCACGTGAAGACCCAATACCGAGTTATACTGAGCTATACCGAGCAATATCAAGTTATACAAAAGTTGTACCGAGTTTTTCCTAGAAAAAACTCGGTACAACTCGGTATTGCTCTGTATAGCTCGGTATAACTCGGTATTGGTCTTTACAGAGCAGTATTCCTCGTTATCATCAAATAATACCTAGCAATACCGAGCAAATACCGAGTTTTTTGGCGGGATTTTGCCTCCGACCGGACGTTCCTCTACGTCCTTACACCGGACGTTCCTCGTTAGTCATTGTTATTTGGTAAGATATTTTAAAATACATAAATCCTAAAAATACAAAATAATTGAAATACATGTAACTTAGGTTTTTTCCTTAGAGACAACTTTCTTATTATTTTTTAAAACAATATTTTAGTACAAAAATTTTTTTAACTTAAAAAATTTGATAGTAAAAAACTGTCACAAACAAAATCTTCAAAATGTGATGGTTAATTTATTTAGTTGAATACAAACCAAATGTGTTGAAATATATTTTTTAATTATTATAATAAAATTCAAATGTATTGAAATGCAAACAAGAAAGAATATGAGTGACGTGTGGGTCAAGCAAGGTCCTGTTGTGGGTGGTGGCGGTGGGCAAGCTAGCTATGCTGGCTTATTACAAATTAAGATAAAGCTAAGCAAATCCAACCTTAGGCTTCGTTTGGAATAGCTTTCTTAATGCTTCTTGAAGTAACTTTTTAATACAAAAATTTAATTTTTTACTAAAAAAATTGATTTAAAAACAGCAAAAAAACCGTCCCAAATAAAGCCTTATTAATTGATAAATACAATCGATCAAAAGAGGTTCCTTAATTTCTGCTGTTCCCGCACCCAACCTTAATTAATTCTAAGCCTGCAAAGGTGTTTATATAGTACGCAATGGCGAGTTGATCGTTGTCTCTATCTATATTTGTCCTTGGAGCATTTACTCTGATAAATTCGGTGTATGAAAGCTGTCTTTTGCAAAGTTCCCATAGTCAAAAAGAGAGGCAATAGCTTCACAATTTATGAGAAGCTCCAAAAGTCTTTCAAAACATTCCATGCATTAATATTTGAATTCGAGATAGGTTTGAACCAATTCCGATCTTGATAAAGGAAATTTATCTTTTTTCATGTTATTTTTGTTAAGAGATAGATCAACTTATGAGAATTTTATGATGAGCACACTTAACTGTTGTTGTGTCCTGGAGTATTCGCGGCGGTAGAGAAATATGAAGTTTAACGTCTTAGCATTGCACAAAGATCCAGCACGCAATTAGATAAGAGAGAGGGTGTAACATTCAAAAGAGAGACCAAATTTTTATGTGAAAACCCCTATAAAGGGGGGAAAACAACGGGGTTTGACCCAATTTGAATGAATCCACTAGAATTTGCAGTCGATTACAAATGAGGCCATTCCTTGGGAGAAGGTCTTGGCTTGATGTCACAAATGTACGTCATATAGAGTAGGGGTGTCAATTTCGGTTCACGGGTCGGGTTTGGGTCGAACCCGAAACTGACCCGTCACTATTCGGGTCAACCCGAACCCGACCCGTTTTTTAAAACGAGTCAGTTTTCCTGACCCAAACCCGACCTGCTTCAGGTCCGGGTCAACCCGACACGACCCGAATGACCCGTTTCCAGCTAGTTTTCAGGCCAAAACGGGTTTATCTCCTCTTTTTCGGGTAAAAAACGGGGTTATATCCTCTTTTTCGGGTCAAAAACGGGTCAAAATCGGGTCAATCTCGGATTGCCGGGTCAATCTCAGATTTTCGAATCAAAATCGGGTCAATTTTAGGTCAAAGGGTTAACCCGAACCCGACCCGATTTTTGAAACGAGTTGAAATGTTGAACCCGAACCCGACCCGTTTCGGGTTCGGGTTCACCCGAACCTGAAATTTTTGGGTCGGGTTTGAGTCGGGTTTTCGGGTCGTATCAAATATTGACACCCCTAATATAGAGCACATTACATGGTGGGGGTTACAATAATCAACATAAACATGTTTGCTTGGTTGACAGGGCCATAGTCGGCACGAGACAGGGGTTCGAAAGATCGTAGTTGGTAGGAGACCGAGAACAGAAAGATCGTGTCTGGTGATGGAGGTCAGAATGACAATAATCAGTAGGAGATAGGGATTCGAAAGACCATAGTAGGTAGGAGACCGAGGTTAGAATGACCGTTATATGGTGATGGAGGTCGGAAGGACCATAGTCGGCAGGAGACATAGGTCCGAAAGATCGTAGTAGAAGGGCGGTACTTTGGGAGAACTCTCGGCATCAAGTGATGGCCCGGCAGAAGTCTGAGTCTCAAGTTGTGGTTCGATAGAATTTCAGGTCTTAGGTGGCAGTCCGGCAAAAGTCTGGGACTCATGTGGAGGAGGTCCGGCAGAACTCCGGGCGTTAGGTGATGTCCTGGTGGAGCTCAGGGCCTCTAGTGGTAGTCCGGTGAAAGTCCAGGCCTCAGGTGGTGGTCTGGTGGTGCATAGGGCCTCAAATGGTGGTCCGGTATAAGTCCGGGCGTTAGGTGGTGGCCTGGTGGAGCACAAGGCCTCATGTGGTGGTCCGAATGAAGTCCGGGCCTCAAGCGGTGGTCCTGCAGAAGTCTGGTCCTTACGTTGTGGTCCAGCAGAAGTTTGGGTGTCAGGTGGTGGTCCGAAAAAAGTTCGGGGCTCAAGTGGTGGTCCAACAGAGCAACGACGTTAGGCGATGGTCAGGCGGAGGTGAGGGCTTCAAGTGGTGGTCCGGTGGAGCAACGATGTCAGGCGGTTGTTCGACGAAGGGAGGGCTTCAAGTGAAGGTCCGGCGGAGCAACAACATCAAGTGGTGGTCCGGCGGAAGTGAGAGCCTCAAGTGGTGGTCTGATGGAGCAACAAAGTTAGATGGTGGTCCGGTGGAGGTGAGGGCCTCAAGTGGTGGTCTAGCAGAGCTTAGGGCCTTATGTGGTGGTCCAGCAGAGCAATAACGTTAGGCAGTGGTCTAGCGGAGGTGAGGGCCTCAAGGGTTTTGGGCTCGTTTGATTTTTCTCGTTGAGCCGCTCGATTTGGGAAACCGTTTGACAATTCAAATTGTGGTTCAAACCCTCCAACAGTGCTTCAGACCCTTGATTTGGACCCATTTAGGCTCAGATTGAGTTGAATTTTGTGTCGTTGGGTTCGTATTTTCGAGACGTTCAGTTCGACTGTAAGTTTGCTAAAATCAGAGTTTGGATGGTCCCAATTTTAATTTTGGAAGTTTCCAACTTAATGTCATGTCGAGATTCGTGCCTGATCATGATAATTTTTTGACGACGTATCAATCTTATATATGTATTTATTTATAAATTTGCATTTAGTTTATATATTTGGATATTTAAATAGTTATGTATTGATAATTCGGGTTTAAAACTGATTTTTGAATTAATGATTTAGCTGAATTTGATAAGCCACTAAGTTTAGTCGAGCTCAACTAACTGATTGCAAATAATTTCACATAATGGACTGTTATTTATTTAGAGTAAAAAAAAGAATTAAAAATTTATTTCAAATATTTTATTAATTAAAAATAAGATGAAAGATAATTATAAATAAATAACTATAACGTTAGTGACGTTGTAGACTATGGGGAAAGAGAAATAGTACCGAAGAAAAACGAAGAGAAAATAGAGTTCACCTCAAAATATAAAATATATGTGTATATACATCATTTTCTATTACAGTTTGTATATATTTGTTATAGACTTTTCTTTGTCTATAAAAGATTATTCAATCAAAAAGGTGCAAAACAAGTAAAAGGGTACTTGTAATAGAAAAGGTAATAAAGTGGTAGAAATAGTGGCTCCATAACTTGTAAAATAGGAAATACATAAATAAGTATGAAATAGGATAAAGCATTAGACCTGGCCTGATGCACCACATTAAGTCTCCCCTGCTTCAGAAGAACCTGGCGAGCAAACTAGAAGTCGTTGCATCTTAATCAGATGAGCGGAATGAAAGGATGTTGGCTATGTTGAAAGTGTAGAATAAGAGAGATGGGCTTCTGGAGAGGCCAGAGAGAGATAGAAAGAAACTTGCGGGTATTTCATTGATCTTGCCCACTAGATACAATATGAATAAACAGACTAATGGAATAAAGAAAGTACAGATTTACTCCTAACGGTAAATCAATTAGCTAATCAAATGAGGTCACGTGTATATGTGGCTAACAGCCCCCCTCAAACTTATGGATGTGTAGTAGCTGTGAGTTTGCTGGAGAGAGATTTAACCTTTGAGTTGGTAAGGCTTTGGTGAAAAGATCGGTTAGTTGATCTGTTGTACATATGTGATGGACGGAGATGCTTTGTTTCTTGATATAGTCCCAGATGAAGTGGCAATCCACTTTGATATGTTTTGTTCAGGCGTGGAATACCGGGTTGTTGGCGAGGGCTATGACGGATGTGTTGTTGCGGTATACTGCAGTAGGTGCTTTTTGGGGTGTATGAAAGTCTTCTAGGAGTCATTTGAGCCATAGTATTTCTGAAGCTTCGGCGACGAGGGCGCGGTACTCTGCCTCTGTGGAGGATCGGGCTATTGTATTTTGTTTCTTGACTTGCCAAGAGATGAGCGAGTTGCCTAGAAAGTTATTGCAGTAGCCGGAGATAGACTTTTGATCTTGGTTGTTGCTAGCCCAATCTTCATCGACGTATCCTCGTATAGTTAAATTATTTTGGTTTAGGGGAATACCTATGGCGATGGATCTGTGGATGTAACAAAGAAGATACTTAAGGGATTCGTTGTGAATGTTGAGCTGAGTTTGCATATGTTGACAAAGTTGTTGGACAACAAATTGGATGTCTGGTCGAGTTAATGTTAGGTATTGTAGTGACCCGATGAGCTGTCTGTATTGATGAGGGTTCACATAAGGTTTGTTGGATTTGGCATTGATAGTGGATTTGCATGAGATTGGGGTGGAGGCTGGTTTGGATTTCCCCATGCATGCTCGTTCGATGATAGTTTTGCATATGATTTTTGATGTAGGAGAATATCATAGTGTGTTTTAGTGGCTTGAATGCCCAGAAATTGGGAGAGGGACCCGAGATTTCACATCTAAAATGTGGAGTGAAGATTAGATAGTAACCTATTGATTTCATTTGGAGAGTTACCTGTAAGGAGGATGTCATCGACGTTGATGAGAATGTACATGCGAGTGTTGCCGGATTTATAGGTGAGGAGAGAGTGGTCGGAAGAACTGATTTGGAACCCGTAGTTGAGCAAGTGATTGGAAAGGGTGGCATACCACTCCTGAGGAGATTGTTTTAGACCATATAGTTCTTTCTTAAGCTTGAAGACGTAGTGGGGATGTAGGGAATCTTGAAACCCCAGTGGTTGCTGCATGTAGATGGTGTCAGACAGAGTGCCGTGGAGGAAGGCATTTGAGACGTCGAGCTGGTGGATGGTCCAGTTGTGGTGTAGGACAATGAGTATGAGGACACGTATTGTTGGCATTTTGGCGACGAGGCTAAACATTTCTATATAATCTAGGACGAGCTCTTGATTGTACCCTTTGGCCACTAGGCGAGCTTTGTGGCGGGCTATGGACCTTTCTGAATTGTATTTAATACAGAGTGTCCATTTGGAGCCAAGGACATTCTAAGAGGAGTTAGGAGGAACCAGTTCTTAGGTGCCTTGAGCTTGAAGGGCTTGGAATTATTGTGACTTAGTCGTACACCATTGTTCGGATTTGACAGCCTGATTGTAAGTGTTTGGTTCGTTGGTTTGAAGGATGTGTGCCAGATCAAAGATTTTCTTGGGATTAGAATGTTCGCTTTTGAGACGAGTGATCATTATATGTGCTGGTGTGGGCTGATGTTGAGTAGAAGACGTGAATTGTTGAGGATTGTGGTTGTAATGCGTGGGGTTCTCTGGTGAGGGGTTTGGGATGTTGGAGCCATGATTAGGTTCGTTGTAGTGAGGAGGTGAGGGATCGATTTCGTATGGGGTGTGTGTGGACTGATTTGTTTTGGGTGTATTGTTGGTTGAAGTGCTTTTCTTGATTATGGAGAGGGGTATGCTTGTTGTGGGAACGAGCAGTAGTGGAGGTATAGAGTGATTTAAGGTGGAATGAGGTGAAGGGTGGGGTTGTTGGGTGGAGTAAGGAAAATGTTTTCGTTAAAGATGATGTGGAAAGATGTGTAGATTTTGTTAGATATATGTTCTAAGCATTTGAAGCCTTTTTGGGAGGTTGCGTAGCCTAAGAACATGCACATATGAGATATGGGAGATAGTTTGTTGGATGTATATGGTTTGAGCAAAGGACAGCATAAGCAGCTGAAGACTCTGAGCTGGCTGTAGTTGGGTTATTTTTCGTAGAGGATTTTGTAAGGCAATTTGTGATGAGTATTCGGAAAGGGTAGATAGTTTATTAGATGATTTGCGGTCAGGAGTTTGTCAACCCAAAGATGTTGAGGTAGAGAAGCTTGAATGAGGAGAGTGCGAGTAGTTTCGATGAGATGCCTACGCTTACGTTCTGCAACTCCATTCTGAGAGGGTGAATGGGGACAAGTGAATTGATGAATGATACCTATGGATTTGTAATGATTTTTTAATGTGTTATTGATGAATTTGCCTTCGTTGTCTGTGCGAAGAATGCAAATCTTTTGGTTAAATTGACGTTCCACAAGCTTTTGAAATTCAAAAAAATGTAGAGAAAACTACAGATTTGTAAACTAGGGGATAAATCCAAGTGAATTTGGAAAAATCATCTATAAAGGACACGTGGTAACAATAGCCTTGAGTTGATACAATTGTGAAAGGACCCCATACGTCCGAATGAACTAAAGAAAAAGGTAAAGTTGTTACATTTTGAGATTTGGTTGTGGGTTGATGATGGCTCTTGGCCATTTTACAAGAGTTACATGTGAGCATTTTTGTTGAGGTGTGAATGTAACTGTGATGTCGGGAGATAGTTGTGAGGATTTGAGTGGAGGGGTGGCCAAGGTGACGATACCACAGATCGGGAACTTGTTGAATTGATAGGAGAGCAAGCTGAGCTACTTGAGGAGTCGGTTGTTGCTTGAAATGAAAGGGATACAGTCCGTTAATAGATGAACCCGTGAAAAGAAGGCGGTGGGTCTTCCAATACTTTACTTCGTAGCCATGCGGGGAAAAGGTAATAATGCAGTTGTTATCAAAAGTTAGTGTGTGTACGGATAAGAGATTGAAATATTGATTAGGGACGAGGTTGAGGTTTGGTAGTTTAAGGCTACCAGTGGGTGTGGGAAGAAGCCCTTTACCCACGGTGTGGATCGGAAGTTGGTAACCATTTCCAAGAACTACTTGACTGAATCTGTTGTAGATTTGTGATTGTTGTAAATGGCTTGGACCGAAGTTAGGTGTGTAGAGGAACTGTTGTCAAGAAACCATTCCGAAGAGGTTGATTGGGACGGTGAGGTAAATAAGGCTGCCGTGAGTTCGGTGTTGTATTATTCGTCATGGTGATGCTAGCACTTGATGGCTGAGTGATCAAATTTGCCACAAATTTGGCAAGTGATGGATTGTCTGTTTGTTTTGCCTCCATGATTTATGGGTGAATTGTTTGGTGTTCGGCCATTAGTTCGACCGCGGGAGTACGACGACCGTCCGTGACCACGTTCACGACCGGCGGTGAGAGCAGTTTGGTTGCCAGCAATGTGGAAGGATTGCTTTTTATTTTTTGTTGTTTCATGAATGAGATTGAGCTATTCACTACATAGAAGGGTGTAGAGTTAATCGAGGCTGACCAATCGTAGATTTGTCCGAATAGCGGCCTTGAAAGCTTGTTATGTGTTGGGTAGACCATTGAGGGTGTAATGTATGACATCTTCTACGTCGACCGGTGTTCCAGCAGCTACGAGTGCATCAACTTTCGATTTGACTTCAAGAAGATATTGGGTCATCGATTTTTCTTTCATAGACAGGAAGTGTATCTCATTCTTTAGTTAGATTATTCTTGATCTTGTCGAAGATTGAAGCCGGCTGTCAAGAGTTTTTCAGATTTCTGTGCAGTGGTCGACGGAGAGAACGTACGGTAGGATAGTTGGGGAAATGACGGAGTAGTGAGCGACATCAAGGTTTTGATCGAGTAAGATCCAGCTAGTGTAGAGCGGATTGGTTGTGTGATGTCCGTCGCTGTTGGAGATGGAGGGAGGTGGACAGGTGGTGGAACTGTTCAAGAACCCTTCAAATCCATTGGAGTGAAAGAGTTTGAGCACTTAAGATCTCCAGAGCGAGTGATTTTCCACTATGAGGGGTTGAGCAATGATTTTCTTGATGTTGCTCATCAAGAATTTAAGGGAAGAAGGGATTTGAGGGGACGGGAAGACACCGTCTAAGGTGGAGGAGTCTGCCTAGTTTAATGAGGAAGTAGTTACCAGGGAATTCATGGCAGGAGGTTGAGTTGGTTGAGGATGAAGAGGATGATTGTGGCTCTGATACCATGTAGAATAAAAGAGAAGGGCTTTCGGAGAGGCCAGAGAGAGACAAAAAGAAACTTGCAGGTATTTCATTGATCTTGCCCACTAGGTACATTATGAATAAATAGACTAATGAAATAAAGAAAGTATAGATTTACTCCTAATGGTGCATCAATTAGCTAATCAAATGAGGCCACATGTATATGTGGCTAATAGAAAGTTGACGAAATATGAATGTGTGATGACAAATTAACGATATATGCATTATTATTATTCAGTTTCACAATGGTGACAGGGGCGAGTTTTCTTGGACTAAGCTTGGAGTACATGCTGATGGGAAAGAATTATGACTAGCACAAGTTCACCTATATTATACATGTTATGCCTCCTGTTCAAATATGCATGCTATTTGTAGCAAGTATTGGATGACTTAGGTTTTGCCTTGACAACTGTGGCTAAAAATTGGTTTAAGGGTATGTGTTTACCTAGGGGTGTCAATACTTGACATGACCCAAAATCCGACTCGAATCTGACCTGAAAATTTTGGGTTAAGATCAACTTGTTTCTCAATCAGGTCGAGTTAGGGTTGACCCAAAATCCAAACTTAACCCAGGTTAGCATGGGAAAAATGCACATGAGTCACATCCACACTGGCATGCTTGGTCACTGCACCGTCCATGCTAACAACTTCTCGTCGAGTGACCGCATCCACCATCCCATATGCTATTGGTGCTAACCTAACCGTGTCGCGCTGAGTCGCTGACGACGTCTCATTGAGTTGTCGCGTCCGCCGTCCCGCCAGCTGCCAACGCCAACTTGACTGTGTCGTGCTCTCGTGCCACTCTGACAATGTCTCATAGAGTGGTAAAATTAACGTATATCATCCAATTTACATTAGCCTTAAAACCATAATGATGTTCAAGCTTTTGATAGTTTATAAAACTAACAATCGGTTCAACTAAAAAATAATCATTAGGGTTTTAACAAGGAGAGAAAAAATATCGGGCTTTATAAGCAAAGAATTAAGTCATAATACATCAAAGATGCTTTTCTTTTAGTTTAACTGGTAATTTTTATTGAAGAACTCTACGTTTATACGTCATCAAAAAATTATTTGATTGGGCACGAATCTCGATGTAAAATCAAGTTGGAAACTTCCGAAATTAAAATTGGGACCATCCAAACTCCGATTTTAGCAAACTTATAGTCGAACTAAACATCTCAAAAATTCGAACCCAACGACACCAAATTCGACTCAATCCGAGCCCAAATGGGTTTAAATCAAGGGTCCAAAGTGCTGTTGGAGGGTTTGAACCACAATTTGGATTACCAAACGGTTTCCAAACATGACTTTCTTATAGTTGAATCGAGCGGCTCGACGAGAAGAATCCAACAAGCCCAAGATCATTGAATTCTGACATCACTAAGACATTCAAATGTCCATGAAAAGGTCCATGATTAAGGGATTCAACGTCGGATGTCCATCCAACCACTCTCCATTTACTCTTCATCTCTCACCTATTTATGGGCCATGCCGCTCCAAAAATCTATAAATACACCTCTCATTTCTCTTGAAAGGGGATCCAATAAGGAAGAGAAGAAGAGAAGAAAAGGAAGAAGCTACTGCTCGACAATGCCTGAGCTCCACCAAACCACCACTTGAGGCCCTCACCTTCGCTGGACCACCACATGAGGCCCTGATCTCCGCTGGACCACCACTTGAGGCCCTCACCTCCGCCGGATCACCGTCTGACATCGTTGCTCCGCCGGACCACCGTCTAACGTCGTTGCTCTGCCGAACCACCACTTGAGGCCCTAAGATCCGTCGAACCACCACTTGAGGCCCTCACCTCTATCGGACCACCGCCTGACATCGTTGCTCCACCAGACTATCACATGAGGCCCTGAGCTCTGCTAGACCATCACTTGAGGCCCTCACCTATGCTGGACCACCACCTAACGTCGTTGCTCCATCGGACCACCGCCTGATGTCGTTTCTCCGCCCGACCACCACTTGAAGCCCTCACCTCTGCTAGACCATCGCCTGACGTTGTTGCTCCGCCGGACCACCACTTGAAGCCCTCACCTCTGCCAGACTATCGCTTGACGTCGTTGCTCCGCTGGACCACCACTTGAGGCCCAGACTTCTTCCGGACCACCACCTGACGCCCAAACTTCTGCCGGACCACAACTTGAGGCCCATACTTTTGTCGAACCACCACTTGAGGACCAGACTTCCTTCAGACCACCACTTAAATCCCTATGCTCCACCAGGCCATTACCTGACACCTAGACTTCTGCCGAACCACCACTTGAGGCCCCGAGCTCCACCAGGACATTACCTGATGCTCAGAGTTCTGTCAGACCTCCACCTGAGTCCCAAACATCTGCCATATTACCACGTGAGGCCCAGAATTCTATCGGACCCCAACCTATGACTCGGACTTCTACCGGGCCACCACTTAATGTCGAGAGTTCTCCCAAAGTATCGCCATTCTACTACAGTCTTTCGAACCCATGTCTCCTGCTGACCATGATCCTTCTGACCTCCATCACCAGATAACAGTCATTCTAACCCTGGTCTCTTGCCTACTACGGTCTTTCGGACCCCTATCTCTGGCCGATTATGGTCCTTCCAACCTCCATCTCCAGACAACGATCTTTCTGACCCCGATCTCCTGCCAACTACGATCTTTCAAACCCCTGTCTCGTGTCGACTATAGCCCTGCCAACCAAATAAACATGTCTATGTTGATTATTGTAACCCCCACCATGTAATGCGATCTATATGACGTACATTTGTGATATTAAGACAAGGCCTTCTCCCAAGAAAGAGCCTCATTTGTAATCGACTACAAATACTAGTGGATTCATTCAAACTGGGCCATGCCCCGTGATTTTTCCCCCATTTTTAGGGGTTTCCACATAAAAAATCTGGTGTCTCTTATGAATGTTACACCCTCTCTTTTATCTAATTATGTGCTGGATCTTTGTGCAATGCTAAGACATTAAACTTCATATTTCTCTACCACCGCAAATACTCCAAGACACAACAGAGATTATATAACATTTTAAAATAAAAATATATATAAATTTTATCAATAGTTAAAATTTGAATTCCACCTATAATTTTAAATATTTTTTATGCTCAATAATCTGTCATAATTGATATAAAATAACAAATTAATCATGATTTGACACAAATCTCAAAGCAAAATCAAGTTGGAAGCTTTCAAAATTAAATTGATACCATCCGAGCTTCAATTTTTGCTAACTTATAATCGAACTAAACATCTCGAAAAGACAAACCTAATGACCCAAATTAAACCCAATTTGGGCCCAAATGAGTCCAAATTGAAGACCCAAAGCACATTCAGAAAGTTTAAACCATAAATTGGATGATTAATCGATTTACAAATGTGACATGCTTATTGTCGAATATGAGCGAATCCACGAGACGAATCTAACGAGCCCAAGATAATTGAATTCTGATATAATTAAGACACTCAAATTCATAATAAACGGTCTACAATCAAGACACTTGATATCGTCTATCCATTCAAAACACTCCTAACCTGCCCTTGATTTTATCCCTATTTACTGGTCATGATACTCATAAAAAAATTATAAATAAACCACTCATTCTTTGGTGAAAGGTGGCTTAAACAAGGAAGAGAAAAGAAGAGGGAGAAATTAGAGTTCTCTTGTCACCACACTCCTCCTCGACTACCGCTAGACCACCATTGGAACAACAATAGTCATAGGATCACAAACTAACGTCAAATCACTGCCGGATCACTAGACATCGCTGAACTTCTACTCGGCCACCAACCAACACCGGACTTCTGCCTGGCTATCAATCCACAACGGACTTTTGCCCAGCTTTCCAAACTATTGCAATTTCACTGTCCTTAGGTCAATCTTTGTAACCTAGTTAAACAATAGTAGGATCATTTCGATTGAGCGTGTCTCCGTGGGTTTTCCCTTTTCCAGAATTTTTCACGTAAAAGTTCTGGTGTTTTTATTATTTCTATTTGTGAGCTGGATACTCATACAATACTAAGTCACGCAATTTTTCCTACTTTGCCGTCACATATATTCCAGCCCGCAACAATAATATTTTTTATATAAACAAATTATTATCATTAAATTTAATTAGGATGAATTTAAAAATCTTTAAATTTATTATGAAATAATTCTAGCTCTATACTATATTTATTTCAATAAAAATTAATATATTTTTAAAATTCATTCTAATTAAATTATGATAAATTTAAAATTCATTAAATTTATTTTGAAATAACTCTATATTTCCTTCTTTTTTATCAAAAAAAATTGTGCTTACTAATATAACATAATATTTTAATTTTCACCAATTAGAATGAAATTTAAAATATTTTAAAATTATTTTCAATAATTTATAATTTTAAATAAATTCAATTTTAAAAAAATAAAATAAAATAAATTAAACTATGATGATAATTTCCTCGCCCAATTTTAAAATTTATTCAATTCGCCTATCCCTTTCAAGCAAAACAAGTATGGAGCGATACACTTTCACCAGAAATATCCAAAGAAAGGGACGTCGGGGTGATAGGGGTGTCTAGGTTCTCTTAACATCCCTTTTTTTTAATAATTTAGAAGCCGGAAAAGCCAATGGAATATCACATTAATTTAATGACACATGTATGAAGCCACACGACAAACCTTGCGTCTTTTTTTCCTTTATTTTTTTTTTGCATGATTTCTTAAGCCACCTTTTCAACATGGGACTTTGTTATCTCCACCCTTTATTTTTTTTTTTTACTTTTTTTTATTTCAGATTTTCATTACTCCTTCAAATTTGGATATTGAAATTTTCTTCGCGGATCGAGCAATATAACTCATTGGTTGACGGACGAAAAGTTCTTTCATTGCCACCGCTCGAATCCCATAACCTGTCCCAAAAAAAATTTCTTTTGTTGAACGATGATAATTACGATACACAACTCTCCTTGGCCTATTGGTTGAGAGCTTAGGCTTCCAACTAAGAGGTCCAGGGTTCGAGTCTATGTGTATGCGTTGTGTGTGTGAGTTTGCCTTTAATGGCCTAAATGTCCCCAAAAAAAATGATAATTACGATGATAATGATGAGATGATGCATATTTTTTTTATTTGTAGTGTTATATATTCTTTATCATTTTCAACAAAAATTTTTGGGTTATTGCTAAGGTAATGATGTAAGATATTATTATCATAGTTAGTTTTATCATAAAAACGATATCATTTTGTTGAGTTGGAATTTTGATGTAAAATACAAATTTAAAATCGTTATTTTGATAGCGAAAATATATCATCCTTGCATCGCTGGTTGTGCATTGGAGTCTGGATACTTAGACATGCCTTTGAGCAACTTGGGATCTAACTTCTTGGTCATTGGTTTCACTTTTATTAGGAGAAAGATCGATCAATTCATCAATGAACTCTCGAAGATAACTATATTACCTCAAGATTTCTCTTACTTTGACCTTTAAAACTAGTGGATAATTAATCACCACTTGGGCTATTGACCTTAATCGCTTGTTGACTGTTGGCTGCCCAATCTCCTCTCTTTTTTTTAAGAGGCACTGCTCCAACCACTTCCATTCACCACTAGTCTTTAATTTATCTAATATTCTATGCTTTTTGATGATAAGTTTTAAGCACCTCGCGATCTAATGTGAAATAACTTTATTGCATTTTCCTCGCCACCATATGAGAGAAAATTCCATACATTAAAGTTCTTTACATTATATCAACATTTTCTCCGCTCTTAAGAGAAAAAACAAACCTTCACAATTTAAGACTACAAAACAAAATTATTTTGATTTCGCTATGAACACCATAATTTTTTTCTTTTTAAATTTTAATAGTCTTTTATATCTCCCATGCATTATAGTTACATTTGTGATTGTGTTCATCATCATTTAAAACCAAATAAATAAATAAATTTTCTCTTTATATACACCAACAAACAATAATTATCATTAATTCTTAAACTTAGTCTGATTGAGCTCTATTTTATTTAGATGAATCAATAAAAATGTAAAAAGTATTTCAGATAATTTTGATCCCCAATATTATTTTTATATAAATTTATTTTGAATTCAAGATTTGCTCATATTAATTTTTGGTCTTTATTCTCAAAAATAAAAAAAAAACTCTCAATAATTCCAAGTCATTTTTTAATTTATTGTGTAATTTTAAATCTCATATTATTATACTAAAAATATACAGCTAATCTTGATCTCTTGATAGATAGGAAGCTTTGATTATCAATTAAAAGATTTTGAATTCATATTAATTGATCTAAATATTTAATAAATAAATAAAAAAATAAATATTATATATCTAATAGATATGGTATCAATTTTAATAGTTTTTAAAGATCATTTGAGCTCACTAAAAACAAAATAGCTAAACCCTCTTTCGAGATTAGTGCATTTAGACCTACCGTACGGACAGTTGATTGTTACTATTATTTTATTTACTTTAAAAAATTATAAAAATAAGTAATTTGGGAGGGGGTGGCAGTGGCCAGTGGGTGGGGCGGGCGGTAATTACAAACCAGTGTAGGTTTGGGAGAATTCGGAGTGAAAATAACAAAGCTTTTTCTTCATCCTTTCGGAACCTTTTTATCTCACATTCATTGTATTTTTCTCTTCAGCTGCGTCTCGTACCCTCCGCTACTGCCTCCTTGGCTTGGCTGTCGCTGCCCACTGGATCAAAGCTCGAAAAGACCAGACTCTTCCACAACCTTCTTATCCATTTGAACGTGGAAATGGAATGCGGTGAAAGGGCGGACAACTGAGGACCAGTTCCTCGATTTTCTCGATCCGAAAGAGACGAGGAAAGAGCGAACCTGCTGGATTGCCTTTGTTTGGATTCTTTTTCTTTTTTTGTTTTGATTAAAATGAGATCGAGCCGACGGTTAGAGAGGGAGGTGTTGGAGAAGTGGATTCACAGGTACTGATTTTCGTCCCCGTGACGGATCTTTAAGGATGTGGGCGATCTGGATTTTGGTAGTACGATCGTTTTGTCTTGAAGGTGTTTGTTCTTGCCAGTTGGTAGTTTTGGGATTAGTTGGTGTCTTTTTACCTGTTCTTAGATCTTAATAATGGGTTTTTGAGCATTTATTGTGTATTTCATGCCGATCCCGATCATTTGGTTTGTAAATGTTTGATATCCAGTGCTGGTTTTAGCGAAGTGTTTCATCTAACTCGCTTTCTTTGCTTAGCTCAATTTTTACGGGCAAGAGATGTTTTTGAAAACGCGATTCTGGAATTTAGAATTGGATAGTTGGTTTTTCGGTCGATGCTACTAATCACGTTAACAGTGGAAGAGCCGGGGCTCATTAACTGTATGATCCTTTTTTTTTTCTTCGTTAAATCTTCTGCTGCTAGGTGTTTTTTTTTTCCCTCTAGTTATTTTTTGCTAAGTATCTTTTTAAATTGGATTTAGGGCTCACGAAGGTGACTTGAAGGCAAGGAGTTAGGTATTTATCTCTTGGAGGAGTCCCTATTGATTTTGGATATTTAGTGGTTATTTTACAGAAATGGATTGAATGAAGTTCCCTCCGATCAAATGTTGAGAGCATTGTGCCATGGCTTGCTGTTTATGTTACTTATGCTTTCTGCTTCGGCCATTGATATTGGATATCCTCGCTGCAATTGTGATATTGACGGTTTCTTGAGCGCTGAAGGCATCCTTCAATGCCAGAAAGTAAGCGACTTCTTGATTGCGGCTGCATACTTTTCCATACCTCTTGAGCTCTTATATTTTGCAACATGCTCGGATCTATTCCCCTTCAAATGGATCGTCTTCCAGTTCGGGGCCTTCATAGTACTTTGCGGACTTACCCACCTGCTCAATGTGTTTACATACGAACCTCACTCATTTCTATTGATGTTGAGCCTCACGATATCCAAGCTCTTCACTGCACTGGTCTCTTTTGCGACTGCAATAACTCTCTTAACTTTGATCCCTCAGCTTTTGAGAGTGAAGGTGAGGGAGAATTTTCTGAGAATAAAAGCCAGGGAACTGGACAGGGAGGTTGTATTGATGAAGAGGCAAGAAGAGGCGAGTTGGCATGTGAGAATGCTAACTCAGGAGATTCGGAAGTCCCTTGATCGGCATACTATCCTCTACACAACTTTGGTTGAGCTTTCAAAAACCTTGGGGCTGCAGAATTGTGCAGTTTGGATGCCTGATGAAGGTATGAAGGTGATGAACTTGACCCATGAGTTGAGACAAAGACGCTATGAGCAATCAATTCCCCTTGATGATCAGGATGTAGTAGAAGTTAATGAATCAAAGGGTGTAAGAATACTTAGACCCGATTCTCTGCTAGCATTGGCAAGCAGTGGGGGAGATCCTGAGCCAGGACCTATTGCTGCAATTAGGATGCCGATGCTGAAGGTGTCCAATTTCAAGGGTGGGACACCAGAGCTAGTCCAAGCCTCTTATGCTATATTGGTCCTAGTTCTCCCTAGAGCTGAATCTAGGATTTGGAGCTGTCATGAGCTAGAGATTATTGAAGTAGTTGCTGATCAAGTTGCTGTTGCTCTTTCACATGCTGCTGTGCTGGAAGAGTCACAGTTAATGAGGGATAAACTTGCTGAACAGAATAGGGATTTGCTGCAAGAGAAGCAGAATGCCTTGATGGCAAGTGAAGCAAGAAATTCTTTCCAAAGGGTCATGAGCCAGGGAATGAGAAGGCCAATACACTCCATTTTGGGACTGTTATCTATGATGCAACAGGAAAAATTGAGTTCTGAGCAAAAACTTATCATCAACACTATCACAAAAACCAGTGGTGTTGTTTCAACTTTGATTACCGATGCAATGGAAATATCTAATATCGACAGTGAGAGGTTGACTTTGGAGATGAAATCTTTTCATTTGCATTCTATGATCAAAGAGGCTGCTAGCGTTGCTAGGTGTCTTTGTGATTGTAGAGGATTTGGTTTTGGTGTTCAGGTTGATAATGCTGTGCCTGATAGAGTTGTTGGTGATGAGAAGAGAATCTTTCATGTTATACTCCATGTGATTGATAAATTGTTAAGTGGTTATGATGATGGATTTGTTAGTTTCCAAGTTCATTCCTCTAGTGAGGCCCAAGACAGTCAAGATCAGGAATGGATCATATGGAAATCAAACTTTCCAGGTGTTTCTGTAAAGTTTGAGATTGGGATCAGAACACCTGACTGTAGTGACTCAAGTACATCTGTTCCACAAGCTTGGAGACTGAATGCTGAAGGCTATGACATGGGCCTGAGTTTCAATATGTGCAAAAAACTTGTGCAGGTAAGCATGTTTAAATCCTAACTTTCTAGATTAAACATCAAAGTCAATGAATTCATTATGCGGACGTGGAACTTTAATTTTCTTCTACTTTAGATAAAATTAATTTTCTTGTAATATTGGTATTAGATATTGCAATAATTTAAAGTTTTAATTCAAGCTATTTTGCATAGGTAAGAATTATCTTATGATAGAGTGTGGCTATAATTTATGTGAAATTTGTTTCTGTAAATTTCATCTAATTTTTAAACTTGATGTAAAGTTCCCCTTAGTAGATTCCAAAGATTTTAAAATTTTTATAAACTTTTCTTAACATATGGTGATATCGGTTTATTGGTAAGATCTATAATAAATATTTAGGTTTTTTTACCCCTCATAAACCCACCAAGTCTCTTGTTGTGTGACATCTTTCCATGTTGATGTAGTGTGCCACATCTTGAAAACTTCAACTATTAAGCAAGCAATTAAAACAAGAAGTTAACACCTTCTCGAAGATAAAAGGCCATTCATCCAAGCCTCCAATTCTAAAATTATAACTAATTTATATAACTTTTCTTAATTTATGGGTTTATGGGTAAGATCTATAATAAATATTTTAATTTTTTGCTTTCATTGGATACAAAATGAGCATAGACGTGAAAAGGTTGGAGTAGCTCCAGTGGAAGATAAGATTAGAGAGAGTTGCCTTAGATGATTTGACTACATTATACGGAGGCCTTCCGATGACCCTGTTAGAAAAGTTGAGGTATTAGATTTGATTTATGTTAAGAAAGATAGAGATAGACCTAAAAAGGCTTGGTTAGAAAATGTTAGAAATGATTTGTCTTTATTAGATTTAAATGAGAAATTGACTTTTAACAGAACACAATGACGAAAAAGGATTCATGTAGCCGACCACACGTAGTGGGACAAAGGTTTGATGTTGTTGTTGTTGTTTCATAAAGCTTCTTTTTGCATGACATCCTTCCATGTTGATGGAGTGTGCCACATCCTTTAAATTTCAACTATTAAACTAATCATTTAAACAAGCAGTTAACACCTTCTTGAAGACAAAAGGCCATTGGCACAAGCCTCCATTTCTAAAATTAATATTGTGCTATTGAGAATTTTTGTTAATCCAATCAAGGGAGTGAATTTTATGAAACCCTTAAAGTTTGGCTTGATGATGGACAGGGCATGGGCTATCTTGGCTATAAGCTCTTCAAAGCTTAAGTATGCAATGAATGGGATTTGTAAGATCAATCGAATAAGTAAAAAAAAAAAATTGACTCCCCAACTTAATAGTTCTAGCGGGGGGAATGATTGATGCGAACTTCGCTCAAATCAATTAGATGAGATGTTGCAATGTGTGCTTCATAATTTAAGCCATGATAAAATATTGATGGGAATACATTGCAAAGTGAGATTTAATGATCCATCCATATTAGGTTTGGAGCTAAAACAAACTTATTCTCAATGAGTTGAGTTGGGTTTAGGGATGTAAACAATTTGAGTGGAGGTTGAGTTATCCTTTGCTTGAGCTTGAGGCTGATTAATTAATCGAATTTGAGCTCGATCTCAAGTTTCATTCTATAAGTTTGAGTCGGCTCATGATGCTACTCATTTATTATGAAAGAGAAAAGTAATTATGGTTTAAGCATTATTATAATAAAAAATTTAAAAAAAAGAGAAATTAAAAGAGAAATAATAAAATCATGGGGTATAAGAAAGCGAGATATAATTTTTAAATATTTTTAACAACTTCATATTTAAACTCCTTAATGCTAATATAGTATAATGTATTTTACATTAATATTTTTTAAACAAGTCACGTAACGAGCTAATGAGACGAGTCTAATTTGGCTCAAGTTTGACTTGTTAGCTCATCAAACTCAATTTACGAGCCATTTATCAAGCTTAAGCTTGAGCTATATTGTTTCATTCACACCCCTTGTTTGGTCGATTTAATTTGATCCTAGCAAAACCCTAGTCCAGGGTTTTTCTTCGTGAATGAGTGTAGGGAAGGGTAGGCAGTAATGACCACCTTACCTTAAGGTTGATGGACCCTTGACTGATGGTGCCACAAAGCCCTTCTAAACTTACCATTAGAAAGAAGGTGGCAAAAATCAAGAGAGCAATAGTTTAGGAAAGGAGAGTATGATGTATGTGTGTAGAAATTTCATAAATGATGAGTGGCAACCTAAGAAAAAATTGTTAACATTGGAGGTTGCTATACCAAGTGAACAAGAAATCAACATTACTGACCCAACACTATAATTGTGGTCTGAGCTCTTAAGTGAGATAGGACATTTATTATAGGGAAGAAACACAACAACTCACCCAAATTTTTATGGTTGGAGGTGGGTTGAATTTTCATTGTTGGAGTTGGGTTGCTAGTCCACCTTGGGATTGTGATAGGAAACACTTGTAGATCTCAAGTATTTCCTATCAATCTTCGGAAAACAGTGAGAATTCTCCACCAAAATCCACACAAAAACAGGAAAACAGTAGATAATTTGTATTATTTGATGAAATAGAAATGGAAAATAGCAAGATAAAATTGATCCTCAATTCGAGAGGAGGATCGATCACTCCCAAATCTCTAGACGCCCTAGAGCCCAAAGGAAAACTTAAATGTAAGAGATCTCAAATTTCAACCAAATTCAAGATGCCCTAACCCTAAGAAAACAGACTATTCAATGCATACAAATCAAAAGGAAATCCCTAAACAGTCCCTACATTTAAATTTCCCTCCCAAAACCCTAAAAAATCCTTCCTAAAATGTTCGGTTGGCTCTTGCGGTCCGAACAGCTACTGAAGTGGCAGAGGATTTTCGCCTCTGTTATGCTAGGCCGGTCCTGCTGGACTGGTCTAACAATGCTCCCCTCCCAAAGATCTACCTTATCCGTAAGGTGGAAAGATGACACCCTCCTCCATTCCTTTTTCATCACAAACGGTAAGAACCTGAAGAGTTCGGTTCTCACACTTGTGCCCCAGAGTATACTTCTTGTCGCATCTGAAACAAAACCCCTTCGTCCTCTTCTCATGTAATTCTGTTTCGTGAGCTTCTTGACATTGTCCCCAGATCTTCCTCATGCAGTCTTTTCCTTTGAAGTTCCCCGAAGAGTATCCAGTGGTCATCTTGTATGAGCCTACTGACATACTACCTCCAGTTTCTCTCTCCAGATGCTTCTGATCCTCCTGCAACTGAGCTAGTTCCATAGCCTTTCCCAAGTTACGAGGCCTCATTACTCTAAACACTTCTCGGATCTCTGGTGTTAGTCCCTTCATGAAATTTTTCTCTTGCACTATCTCAGGAAGGCGGTCCAATCAGCTGGCAAGGTACTCGAATCTCTCTCGGTACTCCATCACTGATCTCTCCTGTGTCAAAACGAAGAATTGCTCGTAAAAGTCTCCTCCCCTGCCAGTTCGGAAATGTTTACCAAACAATTCTTAAACTCTCTCCAACTCCGTATGGGTTGTCGCATGTCCCTCCATTGATACCAAGACAAAGCCTTCCATTCTAAACATTGGCCCGCCGCTGTCAAACTCTCCTTTTCTGTCAGCCATTGACGGCGAAATATCTTTCTACTTTGTAGATCCACCTGTGCGCATCCTTCCCCTCAAAGATTGGCATCTTCAATTTCTTCAACCTCGGGTCACACTCATTTCCCCTAAATCTTCAATTACCTCACATTCCTCGAAGCAGAGGTGCTCCTCAATTGTCACGATCTTCCCTCCGACGATCATACCCAAACCATGCATCAAAATCCTCTCTTCTTCTTTCAAAATCAGCAACCCGGCAATCGAAATCATCCCCTCTCCTTACAAATTTAGCATCCTTTCTTGCGTAGTCAATGCTCATCTGCTCCCTAAAAAGTGGTTCTAGAGTAGTCATTCCGTCTTCTCCCTCCAGGATCTCCACTTCTGAATTTTCCCTTCCCCTAAACGTGTTAGGGTTCCCATCTCTTCCATGACCGCCGGTAGTTTCCTTTGCTTTCGATGTCACCGATTTGGTTTTGGCTTCAAACAATTTCTTTAACATGTTTTCCAACACTGCGAACTTTTCCTCTATCCTTTCATTGACGGATGCAATCTGATTTTGAAAATCAACAATCTTCTCTTCAAAATCTGCTTTGAGTTGTCCAAATTTTCCCTCCAAAACTTTTACTTTCCTTCCGACCATTAGTTCCCCTTCGATCGACGTGATCTGATACCAATTTGATAGGAATCACTTGTAGATCTCGAGTATTTCCTATCAATCTTCGGAAAACAGCGAGAATTCTCTACCAAAATCCACACAAAAATAGGAAAACAATAGATAATTTGTATTATTTGATTAAATAGAAACAGAAAATAGCAAGATACAGTTGATCCTCAATTCGAGAGGAGGATCGATCTCTCCCAATTCTCTAGATGCCGCTAGAGCCCAAAGGAAAATCTAAATCTAAGAGATCTCAAATTTCAACCAAATTCAAGATGTCATAACCCTAGGAAAACAAACTATTTGATGAATACAAATCAAAAGGAAATCCCTAAACAGTCCCTACATTCAAATTTCCCTCCCAAAACCCTCAAAAATCCTTCCTAAAATGTTTGGTTGGCTCTTGCGGTCCGAACGACTATCAAAGAGGTGGAGGGTTTCCGCCTTTATTGCGTTGGGGCAGTCCTATGCGGACCGGCTGAACCAATCCAATGGACCAGCCTAATAGATTGCCAGCTTGTTTATCCCTGCCTATCAAATCTTCTTAAGGAAAAACATCAACAAAAATATTGCCAACAATGATGAATGATGTAATCGAGAGAAGATGAATGGGTTAAGGAAAGAGGCTCGGAAAACATGGGAGAAGGATGATTACTTAGTGCTATTTTAGTTGGGGTGGACTATGTTAGGCCCAATCCAGTGTTGTTTGCCTGACATCGGGTTTATGGGCAATTTGAGACCCATGAAAGGCTTGATATTTCATTTGCTAGGATTTATGTCTATTCTAAGAAGAGATCTTTAGAATTTAGATTTATACTAAGTCATTAATTAGTTATTTTGTCTAATTTTGACTATCGATTACGCTCCCCATACAGATTTGGATGTTCATCAATTCAAATATGTTGCATTTCCTTGATTTACTTGAAACCATACTCTTTAGTTCGTTGGGCATTTTGATCTATCATTGAACTTATGCCATTGATCTATGATTAATTGGATAATCTTTAGGAGGCTTTTGGGAACTTTTAATAAAATTTTGCATGATTTTGCTAAAGATAATCTTTCTAGATAAAGCTTAAATGCTTTTTTTCTTTGATAAATTTGGAATTGGAATTTATATTAGGTTTTTGGGATTTGAGGTGAGCTATATTTTGAGCAAGAGAGGGTGAGTATGATAGAGCACTAAATATATTAGTGGTAGCTATGGAGTGACCAAAGAGTTTTTAATTAATGTAGGATTACATCAAGGATTAGCATTGAGTTTGTATTTTCTTATATGGTTTACAAATGATATTCAAAGTAAAGCATGTTGGTATATGTTGTTTTACAGATAATATAATTTTAAAAAAGTGATATATTTAAATTAAGTAAAAAATTAGATAAATGAGAAATGTTTAGAAGATAGAGAGAATAGTTGAACTAATATGGAATAGAAAGTCAATGACTTGTCAATTGGAATGTGAAAGAGTTTACCAAGATTTGTGAGCTAGAGAGGTATCTAATAATGGTTTGTATGAGCTTTGTAATGTTAGTGGATGAGGGTTTCGTGGCATCCGATTAAGGGCCTTTAATTTTGTTTCTTCTTTAAAGGGACAAACATGGGATTGCTAGTAATTGTGGAGATTCTTTGGCTTGTGTTCTTGAAGTTTTGGTGGGAGGAATTATAATTTTTCTTCATGGCTTTTAATTTTTTTTTTTAAATTACTCCAAATTTGGTGATATCTCTCCATATGCCCTTGTTAGTTTTGAAAATAATCTTAATTAATTTTGTTACTCTCCTCAGTTTTCACTCCTCCATATAATTGATATGTTGTTTGTGTATTCTACCCCATCGATATAGGTTGTTCTTGTTTGAACCACATAAATTCTAATGTTCTCATTTTTATGTTTGTTTATTTACTTATTTATCCTATCTTTGTATATTGTACTAATTTTGTTTCTAATTTCCCTCTTCCAAGCTTTCAAAGTAATATTTTTCACAACTTCATTTTGACAAATTTTTGTTGAACATGTTCATCAAAACTAATGTGAATCTCTTACAAAAAAAGTATTATCACATGGAAGAAAAATAATAATACCCTAAGTGTTTTACTCATCACTCGTCAGTAAAGGTTTGTATTGTTTTTTGTTAGAGATAAGTTCCAAGTAAGAAAAAATTGAGTTAATATCTTTGATCTATTATATAGAAGAACAGAGATATTTATTAGTTTATAACTTTTAGATATAAGGTTGTATGACTAAAATAAATAAGTACTTTAAAATTATTATACGATAAGAGGATATCATGGAATATTAAAAATTAAATTTATAAAATTGTAATTATGCCGGGGATATGCGGATCCTAGTGCTAGATAGTAAAAATTTTATTGATTTCTAAGTTGAGAGTATCAAGAATAAGAATATTTAGATGGGTGCATGAAAAACTTTGGATTTATTAATTGAAGAATGATAATTTTGGGACAATAGTTGGAGTGAAATCTATTGTAGATTAGATAATTGAAAATAAACTTAGTCAGTTTAGACATGTGCTATGAAGGTTAGACAATTCACCGATTAGGCAAGTCCATAAAATTAGTGTTATAACATTGTGAAGGAGGAGTGGACATAAAGCAATATGGGTAAAACTAAATATGACTTGTGAAGAATAGGTTTAATACTATATGCAAAACTTAGAAGGAATGAGTGAAAAATTTGGACTCATAAAATCAAGCAAAAATAGTTAGGATTAGGCTAACGATAATGATGTGTTCAAGGCCATTGAATAAGTTGAGGTATGTGATAAAGATGATCATGGTGAACATAGTTGTAATTTTTTGAGTTCTAACAACTTTCCCAAAATTTGATTGTGTTGGTTGTGTTGCAGTTTTCACAATGGTCAACTAGTGAAATAAACTTCTTTTGGTACTTAATAACAATCTATTTGGATGATTGCAACTTTTATGCTGGGGGATTTTATGCAGATTGAGAAATTAACTTGATCAGTTGATTTACTTATGATAGGAACTTTCAATAGGTTTTTGAATTATATTCTACTTGTTGAAAATTATTTGTTAGATTTTGCGAACTTGCTTAAAAACATAGGTTCCTTGTTACATTGTTTATTAAAGACTTCTTCTTGGTAGTGTTGATGAACGCTTGCTCCTTGGTTTTATCTCATTGAAGATTTAGTCTTATTGTTTGTTGAAGGTGTTAGGAAAAGAAATCGTGCATAGCTTCAATTGCAGAGGAGTTAACCTAGAAGCAAATATGATGGTCCATAAATTATTGCAACAAAAGAACAAACATGCAAAAAATATATTACGATTCACTTGTGTTAGTAATATTTACTTATGTCAACAACCGCATAAAGATTAAAATATTTCACTAAGCATCAAGAGATGTACAGTGATAGGTTGCATTTCATATTGAAGTTAAGGAAGAAGAAAAATCACTTTTCTTCTCTTTTTTAGCTTTTTTCTCTAAGTTGAAAGCCCAACACCTCTACTGCTTTATAAAGAAAAAAAAATCATAACTGTAGCTGATGATGTTCTTATAATAATGAGTGTGCTTAAGGATGAAGGAGAGTCCTTATAATAAAGGACATAACTCCCGACATTTCTCCGTTGCTAAAGTACCTCAATTGTTACAATATTTTGGTTGCTAAATTCCCCCGCTTGATATGTTGCTTTAATTATTATAGTGTTTGAACTTCTTTAGCATGATTTCTCCATCTCCACTGCTATAGATGGAGAGGTTGAAGTTGACTAAGGAGCTTAGTTATTTTCGAAGGACTCCACTAATTTATACATTGGTGTATAAGTAACTACCTACATAAGATCTTATAAAATTCTAAAGAAAGGTATGATCATCATTGTGTCAAGGAAAACTTTCAGGTATGAGATCTTTTATAGTTATTTGAGCTAGGATGATATTAAAGGAGAAGGAAATAAATTGAAACAGTGAGATATGGGTTAGTTGGAGCTATTGCCATACATGAAGATGCATTCGATATTAAATATGAAGAATTTTAAGTTTTCGTAATCTTCTATTTTTTATGGATAGACAAAAGAAATGCTACTTATTATGGATGATCTACTCTTGGAGTAGGAAGCACCTTCAGATTTGGACATCCTGCTTTATTTGCTCCTCTATTGGTTTGTTGTTGTTGTGAATTTATTTGTTACTACAACACTTAACAAAGCAAAAACGATCATTGTTGTTTTGCAGTTGTCACAGTAAATAGAGAAGGGAATCCATCTACAATGAGATAAAAAATTTTAGAAGCTTGGTTCGCAGAGCATACCTTCACCTATTTAGGCTAGGGCTAGTATCTTTCTTAGAGGGGTAGCGTGATGCTTGTTTGTTTTATTATAATGAGTTAGTAACCTTTGAAGTTAAGTCCAACAATTGGTTTCCAACAATTAGGGGCCCAAGATGAGGTCAATTGAATATTGAATGAATCAATAATACCACACATGCATGTTGTTGGACAGTTGAAATCCACACTTCAAAAGGATTAAATATCATCACAATGGTACGAGCTTGCTACAACATTATGTGAGTAGTTATAAATCTATAAGAAGACTGCGTGATAGTCACATGAGGACTAAACAATGACATTAAAGAAGTTGATTGATAACAACTTTGTAAGAAGTGATTGAAAACTATGGATACTTGGGACGAGGCATTTAATCTTTGCACTAGAATGTCCTTTGATATTCATTCCCTGTTATGCATTAATCGATGATATAGGGATGGTTTCTAGCACAAGACTCCATTCTTGTGTGCTTATAACATCCATCTATCCCTCTTAAGTCATAAACTTAAAAATGTGATGTTTTTATGTCTTAAATGTGGCTTGCATGGAAGCAATTAAAATAGATGGATAATACATCCCAATGGTACGAAGCCAGGGAAGGCCTCAATATTTATTATAATAATTAAGCTAGTGATAGAACTCAAATTGCTCGAATACAAGTAAGAGCACTCTGTGAGACTGCTTTGCCTTGGTTGGGGGTTTAGCATGAATAATACTTTGCTCTCAATGCTCTTACTACCGAAGTGCTCACTAGCTGGAATTTGCATGATGGATCAATTCAATGAAAGTTGGCCTTTATAGCCATGGCCATGGGTGTTCTTGGCATGTTGGAGATGTTGATATATTAATTGTGTTTATGCTATTCTTTGACAATTATGCTAAAGAAACCTTTAAGTAATGTAATAATGCGACCTTTAGGCTTTTGGAATATCCTGTAGTCCTCCTTGATCCATTTGATGTAAGTTATGTTTTACCATTTTTTAAAGAGTTGGTTAAAAAGGTCTATGGTCGGGGTATTCCTTTACTCAAATCATCATGATGATGTGTCACATGAACTTCAAGATTCATGTCTTGCTAAAACATTAATGTATGTGATGAAATAATGAGCGAAAGACACAAAGTACGCTATGCTTTAGATCTGAATAACACTATTTTGATGAATTTGATTTTGACCGATTAAGGTCGATACAAGTTGATACTCAATTCAGAGACCCCTTCATCACTAGGGTCTTTGAGCCCTAACCAATGGATTCTGAGGACCATTTTCTTAGTGATGGTAGCTAAGGATGGTTATGATTGGAAGGATCGTCCATTTGATGAGGCTATGGTTGAATGACAGTTGCAATACTAATGTGTCATGAGGCAATTAAGGGTTGTTATCATCGCTATTTTAGTGCCATGTTGGGGGCATCTAATAAGGCCAAGGGCGCAGTTTATCCTATCAATAAATGTTAGTAAAAATATGTACCTCAAATTTTCATTGACAACATTAGGCTTCTTGGAGAATAATTATTGCTGACTGACTAGTTCCCTTTATCAGCTAAGTCATTTTTGGGCTGCATGAATGCTCAGTGCTATTTTATTGGATAGAAGTTCTAGGGCTACAGTGCATGTTCTGCTTGGTGGAGTAGATGGCTCGATGTTGGCTCAAGTCCACCTGGGTTGAACTTAGCTTAGCTCAGCTCAATTAGGTCAAGTATACCAATTATTGGATAGCTCAAGGCACCTCGAGACTACCACAGGCCTGAGCCTTCCTACTTGAGATTTGTGCATCTTTGAATCAGAATCTTTTAGGACATATCACTTTTAAATTCTTTAGCTATCTAAACTACTATGAAATGAAATGTCATTTATATTTGTAGATTTAGTATATGTTAGTTGAGGGGAATAATATGCAACTAATGATAGATAATAATAACAAAATTGCATGAAACTAAAGGGCTGTTTGGCAACAAGTAGGATTTAATTTTAGTGGGATTTATCAAATCCTATAAATCCGGATTTAGTAAATCCTTAGGGTATTAAATCCTAAAAATTGTTTGGTATGTCATATTTAAATCCTGATAATTATATGATTAGTGGTAAGATTAGGAGAAAATTTATTTTGAGATTGTATTTAAATAGCATGTATAATATATATAATTATATAAATTAAATCAAGTGGTCTATGCATGCACTGAGAGTCGAAGATGATCTGCCAAAATGGTGAGGGAGATAATATTGCTCTGAAACAACTAGGAAGGCAACATGAATAGGATTTGTTTGAAAAAAGAACAATTTATGCAAACTAAAATAAACTGAAATTGTAGTTATACATACTATGAAAACCAAAGAATAATTATACCTTGCTCCGGTTATACACAATTTTGCAGATGATGCATGGGGATATCTGGGTGATTCCTAATTCAAATGGTTTTCCCAGAAGTATAAAACTAGTCCTTCAATTCCAACAACAACCCCTCACCCCGATCTCCGAGTTGGGTGGATCATCAGGACACCAGCACAGCCACTCCATACCGAATTTCAAAGGTCTCAGAGTTCTATTAGCAGATGATGATGATGTCAACAGAGCTGTTACAAGAAAGCTTCTTGAGAAGCTTGGTTGCAATGTCACATCTGTTTCTTCTGGAATCCAGTGCATCTCTTCTCTCAGCAACTCTGATACTCTCTACCAGCTTGTGATTCTTGATCTTCACATGCCATTGATGAATGGATTTGAAGTCGCCACGAGGATCCGGAAGCTGAGAAGCCGGTCTTGGCCGGCAATCGTGGCTCTGACGGCGAGTGCGGAGGAACATGTGTGGCAGCGATGCTTGCAGGCCGGTATGAATGGTTTGATCAGGAAACCAATTATGCTGCAACCCATGGGAGATGAGCTATATAGAGTCCTTCACAATACTTAGAACAGGGATGATATACAATTATATCAGATTTTGGTTAATGCACATGTATACAGATTTCTGGTTAGTGATTCATTCATGTTGGCAGATCTCACTTGGAAAGCATTGAATGGGGATAATTATTCCATTTATTAATTAGTTTTGATTATAAATTCTAGTAAGAGTTCATCTGGATCTGGTTGCTTGTAGATAGGAAACATATTTTATAAAATGATGATTTTCTTTTCACCTGTTTTGATTAAAATTCTCTTATTCTTGGGACTTTCAGATGATCTTTGAAGCTCCAAAATTTTCTCAGCTGCTGGTATCCAGTGAGGCTTGTAAGCTCTTGTTGGATTTGCCCCATTTGTGCTTATGACACAATAGAAACAAAATTTAATGGGGGAGATATTGCAAATTTGATAGGATTATGAGGTTGAAGGTTTCATTTGGAAGATTTCATGGTGCCTTTAGATTAGTAGGGTAATCGAGCCAAACCGACTAATTATCAAACTCTTTCTTATATGCAATATATTTCTAATTTTTCTCTTTTTTATCTGTGGTCGTATTTTACCTTCCATTATTTATCTAGTTTTTTATTTTTACTAAATTGAATTGAGCTGGTTCAAATTTATAAAATTATTTCCTCTCTGGGAGGATTTATTATAATTATCTCATTACTGTTGATGCCGGATTTTTTTTTTTTTGAGAGAGAGGCTTAGTAAATATTAGATGAGTATTGATACATCTTCAAAAAATTATCATGATCGGGCATGAATCTCGAGGTAAAATCAGGTTGGAAACTTTTAAAATTAAAATTGGGATCATTTGAACTCCAATTTTAAAGAACTTATAGTCGAATTGAACGTCTCAAAAATACAAACCCATGAACACCAAATTTGACTCAATCTGAGCCCAAATGGGTCCAAACCAAGGGGCTGAAGCAATGTTGGAAGGTTTGAACCACAATTTGTATTGCCAAACAGTTTCTAAACGTTTGGCTCGACGAATCCAATGATCCCAAGATCACTAAATTTCGACATCATTAAGACCTTCAAATGTCTGGTGAACGGTCGTCCATCTAAATCACTCCCTATTTACTCTTGATCTTCCTCATATTTACAGGTCATACCACTCTAGAAAATTTATAAATAGACCCCTCCTTTCTCTTGGAAGGGGACCCCTAAGCCTAAGTAGAAAAAAGAGAGATCAAAGATCACTCTTGCCTCCTCGACAATCACCGATTTTCTGCCAGACCACCACTGACGCCCTGAGTTCCACCGGACCACCACCTGACGCCTTGAGCTCCACTGGACAACAACCTAGCACCCGGAGTTCTGTTGGACCACCACCTAACGCCTTGAGTTCCACTGGGCCGCCACCTGACACCCTAAGTTCCACCGGACCATTACCTGATGCCCAGAGTTCTGCAGGACCACCACCTGATGCTCTAAGTTCTGTCGGACCACCACCTGACGCCCGAAGTTTTGCCGGACCATCACCTGATACCCAGAGTTCTGCTGGACCACTACCTAAGGCTCGGCGTTTTACCGGACCATCACCTCATGCCCAGAGTTCTACTGGACCACTACATAAGGCCTGATGTTTTGCCGGACCACCACTTGACGCCAGGAATTCTATCAGACCACTACCCGACGCCGGAGTTATATTGGACCACTGTCCGACTCCGAAATTTTGTCGGACCACTGTCCGACGTCGAAGTTCTGTCAAACCACCATCAGACTACTGACTAACACGAACTTTCAAGTAACTCCGGACTTCCGACAGACCACCAAGTGAAACCAGATTTGCATCCCCGTTTGTTACTAGATTTCAACCGTACGATTGTCATTTATAATATGATTGCCCTTAAGGACGAGTCAACCAACTATAATTTACTCAAATTTTAGTGTAATCATTTTTAATTGGGCCATGCCCTGTGGTTTTTTTCTTTCCATGATTATCCATGTAAAAAATCTTTTGTTTTTTATGTGTGAGCTGTATATCTGTATAACACTAAGACGTAGGATTATAACTTTATCGCGGCGTATATTCAAGCACACAACAAGTATATATGATGTAATATCAAAATAAACCATTCTTTATAATGAGAAAGATACTCGATGGTGATATTTCATAATGAGTGAAGATGATGAGATTCAATAGAGCAATTGTTGTCAAACAACAACAATGAACGACAACATCAAGCATTTATCCAACTGTGGATCGGCTATATGAATCTTTTTTCTCCATTGTGCCATGTTAAAAATTAAATTCTCATTTAAATATAATAAAGAAAGGTAATTTCTAATATTTTCTAACCAAGTTGTTTTTATGTCTACCTCTAAATTTTTTAACATAAGTCAAATCTAATACATCTACTTTCCTAACAGGGTCATCGGAAGACCGCCGTTTTTTGTGTCCAAATCATCTACGGCAATATCTCTAATCTTATCTAAGGCGACTATCACTAATCTTATTTAAGACGCCATTTTATCAAATTGTCATATCTCAAGTCCTGGATGAGAAAAAACAAAGGATTACGTTAGATAGTATACAACTATCTTAAAATTTATCGAATAACATGACATGTTTCCTTTAATTATTGCCAAGTGATAAAATTTAAAAAAGAAGCTTCTTTTCTTTTTTATTTATATGCTAAAAAAGCTTATATATTTTAAGAAATGTACGGGTCACTAGGAGATTTCTAAACACACTAAAAATCTCTCGGAAATCTGATGTTGATAGTACCTTCAAGAATAATAAATGAATCAACCTAAAAAAAAGGGGGTTTTTACGTGACAAACACTTAAAACTATTCTATTTACTTATTTAACACCCAAACTTTACTATTTACTATTCTACCATCTAAAAACTCTTGCTCACATCAAAACTACCACTCTGTAACCTTCCGTCAAATAACTCACCCCGACCAACCGCGTCAGGGGCATTTCCTCTAGGCGGAGACTGAGTGTGAGGGAAAAAAAAAAACTTTTGAGCAAATGATTCAATCAAGAATCATTCAATTCATAAATTTCCGCACTATCTGTACTCGGCATTGAACCTGGTAGCAGGCCGCGGGTCCCACTTCGCCGGCCATCTCCCCAGCCATCGACCATGGATGCAACCGACATTTTGTCCGAACACGACGACGGGTAAGAGTGAACAAAGTCCTCCTCTGTTTTGCCCCTCGCCTTCTCGCTTGCCGCCGCCGCCGCCACCGCCGCCGCGTAGGGAGACGAAAACAGTGGCGGCAGCGGCGGAAAATCTGGTACCTCCGCCACGTTACAAATGTCTAAATACCTCGCCACCTCCCTCATCGTCGGCCGCATCGCCGCAACCAGCTGAGAGCAAAGCAACCCGATCTTAACTGCCAATTCAGCCTCCTCCACTTCATAGCCACCATGAATGAGCCGTGGATCAACAATCTCCATCCATCTCCCCTGTTCCCAAAGCTCCCAAACCCAATCAACAAGTATAAGCTCCTCCGGCATCGCCTTAGGCTCTATCGGCCTTCCGCCCGCAAACCACCTCAAGAATTAGCGCCCCGTACACGTAGACGTCTGTGCTCGTCGTCGTGCCCGGATTGGCTCCGTGCTCTTGGGGCTTCGCCAGCCCGAAGTCGCCGAGCCGACCGTCCAAGTTCCCGTCGAGAAGCACATTGCTCGCTTTCACGTCGCGATGGATGACGACGTGTTCCCACTCTTCATGTAGGTAGAGTAGCGCGGAGGCAATGCCGTTGGGCATGTAGTCTTAGACTAGAAGAAGGTCTCCATTGCGGCGGCACCAACTTTGGAGCTGGACGAGGTGGCGGTGGTGGAGGCGACTAATACTGCCGATTTCCGCTACGAATTCCCGGATTCCTTGTCTGGAATCATGGGAGATACGTTTCACGACGATTTCGACGCCAGAGGAAGGTAGGACGCCTTTGTAAACTGCCATAGGAAGTTTTTTTTTCCCTCTCGGTCGGGGTGAGTTATTTGACGGAAGGTTACAGAGTGGTAGCCAGAGCTTTTAGATGATAGAATAGTAAATAGTAAAATTTGGGTGTTGAATAAGTAAATATAATAGTTTTAAGTGTTAGGTATGTAATAACCCCCAAAAAAAAAAAAAAAAAAAATCCTGCTGCCAGAGCTACATAGCAAGCCAATGTATTAATGCAGCATTATAGATAAGCGTATCAATCTAATAAATAAAGAAAATTATGTACAGTGATGCACTGCTAAACCATTATTATGTAATATTTTTAATACTTGATGAAAAAGAGAGTAAAATAACAGATAATGCAAGAGGAGAGACAGTGTGTTTAAAATATTTATTGTTATTTGAATACGCGTAAAATAAATATACACTATTATTTTAATTTTATTTTAAAATGAATGTAGCGTAAAATTTAATGATGATGGTGATAGCTAGTGGTCGACAAGTGATAGTGATAGCAATCACCATTTGCAAAAATAGTGGCGGCGCAGCCAGCGAAAGGCAAAAGGGCTAATGACAATATAGGTTGTATCGAGCAACGATCGAGTCCACTTGTGGCCTCTAGTAGTAGTCTATGGATGCACTGCGAGCTTATGATAAAAATGACGCAAAATTTATAATATATTTAAAAATTGATTAAATCTAACAATTTCTAAATATATCAAAATTAAATGAAGTTATTACAGTACTTTAAAATTTTACTCTTTTTTTTTTTTTGCTTTTTAATCGAACACCACATTTTTAAAATCCCTACGATTAAAATATTTTACACCCCTTTTATTTCAAACTAAATTGCCCCTAAATGGAAGCAATTGTTAGTAGGATTGTTATTCACTTGTGCTTGCTTTCTTATCCATAAGAAGGATTAGTAGTTCATAATTTTCAATTTTTACATTAAAAATTTGCTTTAAAGAGTATAAAAAAACTGTCACAAATGAAGCCTAAGTATTCAACATATTTCACATAAAAATTCTGTTATGTAAATAGAGAAATAAATAGAAGAAATACAAGTGAGAAAATGATTAAAAGATTGTTGCTCATTGAGTTATTCAATTGCAGACAAGCATCTGATGAGATAATAAATGAGGAAAAAAGTTGCGATAAATGAAGCCACAATTGCTGCCATATGACGGTTTGATTTGGTCTGAAACACCTGACACAAAATAATAAGCGTAATCAGTTGCGCGAATCATTTTTTTTTTAGGACATTTAGGTCATTTAAGGCAAACTCACGCACACAACACATACACAAAGACTCTGAACTCAAGACCTCTTAGTTGGAAGCATAAGCTCTCAACCAACAAGCCAAGGTGAGCTGTGTAGTTGCGCGAATCATAAAAACTAAAGAACAGAAAAGTATAAGACCAGAGATCTGCTAAAAGTATTAACACATTCACTGCTTCCAATCCTAATAAACCTATGCTATGTTCTATGTTGAATATTGGTGGAGATAATGATCTGTTCTCCTATTTGGGGATTCCTGTTGCTTCCAGACGCTTGAAGATTTCTGATTTTCAGCCTCTTACGGATAAAACTTCCCTTCTCCTTGAGCGTTGGAAGGCCAAGTGTCTATCCCTTGGCAACAGACTTCAATTCATTAAATTTACTATAATAAAAATGTTAGACTGGCCCCTAGTGGACCGGTCCCACTACAACCGGCCCCAGTGGGCTGGTCACGGTTTACTCCAGGAAGGGATGGCAGCAAAGAAAGAGGGAGAGGGTTGGGGTCCACTAAGAGTCAAATTCAAAATCCCTTGGAGGGAAAGAAGGGGGCGGCAAGGGCTAATTAGTAATTTTGGTTTGATTAATTAGTGATATGTTTTAAGTAAGAGGGAATTAGGGCTAGGATTATGCATGATTTGAGTTGTTCTTTTGTAGTCTTTCTTAACGTCTTGGGCTCTAGATCTATCATCTAGAGATTGGGAGAGACGATCCTCCTCTCCAATTGAGGATCAATTGCATCTTTCTTGGTATTTGTTTTGCTTTGATTCTACTATTGCAATCTATCATTTTTGGATTGATTTCATCTAGATTTTTGTGTTATTCTCGCTGTTTTGATCAATTATTGCTAGGGTTGCTTGCGAACTCAAATATTTCCTCTTGGATTACTTATGAACTCAAGTATTTCCTATCAGAAAATCATTGCCTATTAGATTAGGGGTTTCATTTTGCAAAAAATCTGTATTAAATACCTTAATAAAGTATGCTCCTGATTTCTTTATCATGATGATGTTAATGTCAAGAAGCTTCATATGGTGTCATGGAGTAAAAGGAGTAAACCGCTCAAATTTGATGGTTTTGGTGTCCTGCTCTTACTGAACTCCAATTTGTTTTAACACAGAACTCTTGTATTTTGTGTAGCACAACTGCTGAAATCACTTCAAATCTGTTTTTTTTTAATGTAATTTTTCATTTGCCTTATTGAGAAGGATTCTTCCTGCCTTCTCCAGTTTTCTGTTGCACCATAACTTTTGTTAGGCATTTGACTATATAGATGAATGTTTTAGTCACAACTCAGAGGTGGTATATGCGCACAGGCTTGCAATCTCTTATATCATCTATTTTACATGGCAAGAACGAAATGCTAAATTATTCAGGCACTCTTTGGATACAGTTACAGTTTATTATAAGATCTTGAGAGCTTTATATTTGATATTCCGAGGATGGAGAAGTTATATAGAAATCAAAATTTTAATTGGGTAGCATTTTGGGGCTCTGAAATCTTGCTCTTTTTCTGGCTGGATTTTTCTAGATATTTCGGTTTTTGTGGGACAATGATGAAGCTTGGCTCCTCACCAATCCTGGATGGCCACCATACTGCAAAACATTTGTTTTTCTTACAACTCCTGTATGTCTTATTTTCATCCCTTAAGAGTTGTAACTTTTGGCTTCTTTTGTAATTGTTCATTATAATAATTAATAATAAAGTGGGCTAGTCCCTTAATTTTCACAACAACAAAAAAAAAGAGAGAAAAATACAATACTGGACCCAATTATTATATGTCAAATACCTTCTTGAAACGATCCAGGTTTCCATGAAGGGTTCCTCTGGAAGCATCCATGCTGTGGCCCTATATAAAGAAGAAAAAAAATTCACTTAATGAATAATACACTATATATCATTAGTTTTTTTCTTGTTTATTTGCTTTGGGTAGTGAGACTCGTGATTTGTATGATACCTACCATTTTATCCAATAGCTTATTATGAGTCTCCATCTCTTCATGTATGTCCCCAGTAAGCTATCAGAAGTCAAAATTAGCAACAAATCATTGTTAATCAAAACTGGAACATTACAGGAAAGCTGTTGAAATTGAAAGAAAGTAGAAGAGACATGTGGACCAAGTTCAATACACTTTCTAGTTAGGTGAAACCCATATTTCATTTCAAATATTTTCATTTAATCATTGGAAGGAAGGATACGAATTGAGCATATACTTGAAAAGGTTGGAGTAGCTTCAGTGAAAGATAAGATTAGAGAGAGTCATCTTAGATGGTTTGGTCACATTAAACGGAGGCCTTCCGATGACCCAATTAGGAAAGTTGAGATATTAGATTTGACTTATGTTAAGAAAGGTAAAGGTAGACCTAAAAAGACTTGGTTAGAAAATATTAGAAATGATTTTTTTTTAATTAGATTTAAATGAGAATTTGACTTTTAACATGACACAATGACGAAAAAGGATTCATGTAGCTGACCCCACGTAGTGGGACAAAGGCTTGATGTTGTTGTTGTTGTTTGTTGTATTGGAAGGAAGGAAGGACGGAATTAAAGGATTATATAAGGAAAATAGACAAACATATCATTAAAGGTACATTTATGAATCTTCACTTTTTTTTTTTGTTTCTATTAATTCAGCTTATTATTTGAGATACAGCATAAAGCAGTCATACAAGAGGAAACAATAAGAGAAAATGTAGAAATAATGACTTAATTATGCAGAATATAGTGAAAGAGATTTTTCATTATGTTGAGGAGAACAAGAGAACCCCTACTCAATACATTTAAATCTAAATGTTATATGTCCATGTATAGAAGGTTCATTGTGAGCTAGTTTTAATATTAATATCTCCATCGTTATATATAATAGATCCAAAATAAATTAAAAAAGCAATGTTAATTGCATACATAGTTCATAATACTAACTATATCCTCTGTACATTAAACCTTCAAATCTTGATGATTACCGACAAAATTCAAAGATTTTTTTGGAGCCTTTAACATAAATGTGTATGAGTAATGCAAAAAAGAGAAATTTAAAAATGCAAAGTCGAATCAAATTTATAAGTGATAAAATGGTGAACTATTTCAAAATATTGCTAAAGAAATTCCAGAACAAATTAGAAACAAATCAGATAGCAAGGAAAGAGTTTTTTTTTAAGATTAATAAAAAATATATTATTATGCTATACAATAAATATAAGGAAAGTTAAAGTTTTGCATAAAAAGTAGCAAACAAAGCACTAGGAACAAGTATAATAATTTATATGATAGATCACATATTAAGTAAAGGTGAAAGTAGTTAACATAAGTTAGCTAAGATTAAAAATTCTAGATAATTTGATCAATCTAAGTTTATTAAGAGGAGAATAAAAAAGTTCAACCACCTTGAATTAATGAACAAAATAATTGTGATATTGATGATCACTTGTGGAGTAAAATGAACAAGAGCGCTAAGATTGAAACAGAAAAAAATTTATATAAATTTCAGCTACAATAAGACGTGTGGTTGATATCATTGTGAGCTCCGAAAATTCGGCCCCGGCCTCCCCGCCGCGCGATTTCTTTTTTTTTTATTCGGCGAGGGAGTTTTAACTGAATAAGTTCCGAGGTAAATTTTGAAACGCAGATGAGTTTGTAGATAAGACACTACCCAGAGATTTCGCCCTCATTTTGCGAGGACTTTATGATCTGAGTTCTGGTTTCCTATAGGCGCAAGCCCCTATAGTTAATTACCCCTCCCGATCACGAGAGAGAACTTTCGATTAAGGCTAGTCGTCAATCAGATACGTATATAATACGTGTTATCTGGCATATAGTAGCAGCAATGGTTTGGATTTGAAATTTGAAAAGTTGAATTTGGATTTGGGTATTTGGAGAATTTGGAAGATTGAAATATTTGGAGATTTGGAAAATTAATATTTAAAAATAGAAAATTCACCATCGTGCACTTAAAGCGGATGGTGGGGGAATGGATGATAGACCCGATCAAGATCCCATGGTTCCGTCGTCCCGGGCCATCATGGTCCCTGGTCTACTTAGTCAGAGGAGGTAGTCGACCCAACCTGACAGAAGGATCCTTGTCGGCAGCCATGGGTTGCTTCGTCCAAGGGGACCCTATAGACCGGGGTTGAATGTTTGTCTAAGGGGACAAATTTAAATCCACCTTAGCTGACAGAGGGCTTTGTGCCCTATCGATCATATCCTATTGATTCATATCTCAAGGATTTAACGCCATTAAGGAGCGTATTGGCTCTGGCCATAACCGCTATCCGTGGTGCCATTTGGCAGCAAAACCACTCGGTTCAGAGGACCCCGGGTCATAACCGTTTACCTGCAGTGCCATTTGACGGCGAAACTGCCGGTTAGAGGACACGTACCACGTCCTTACTGGCAAGAGATTGTTTGAGAATGGATCCTAGTAATATTTTCGACTAGGCATTTGGCTCTTTGTGAGCTAGAGTTTATTTGAATTTGTCCACCCCGGCAGACTGTTGCGGAGGGTGGATGAGCTTTGCTTTAAGTGATTGATAGTTTATTTCAATTTTAAATATTTTTGAAATTTTGAATGTTTTTGAGATTTTTTGGAATTTGGATCTTGTGGAGCTTTGGATTTTGGGGATTTTTGGATTTTTGTGGATATTTGGGTGGAGCTTTAGAATATTTTGGATGGACTTTTGGGAGACACTTGAAAGTATTTGGAAAGGACCCCTCCGATTGAGATTTGCATTCAACGCGGCCATCACCGGGGTGTTTGGGGTCATTTCTATTTAAATCTTGAACCTTGTCGACTCTGTCTGGCTGTAAACAGAGAATCGGGTCTCGTAGGCTTTATGCCTTTGAGAGTGAATTCTTTTGATTTTAGGCTTTAAAGGCCTAATATGAATGTATCGAAACAAATACACTGGTCGCCACAACCGTGTATTCGTTTAAAGGTTCGAACCCTGTCGACTTCTATTGATCCGTATAGAAGGATCAGGTTCGAACTAGAATTCACTTATGGACCCGCGTAGTATCCCTAGGCGTCACGTGTATACCAATAACACGCTCGCTGGGGCCCATACGGGTTACGATTGAATCTACCCCTTGTGTACTTATGTGTATACAAACTACGGTGCACTTATGTGGGGGTACTTCGAAATATGTTGTAGACGCCTTTTGTCCGCTTGCATAGAAGTTGCGGATCCGGTGGCATGGCGTAGCAGCTTCTGAATAGAGTCGTTCGCTTCTTCGTACAGGTAGACTGTCGTGCACTACTTGTTGCTTTCTGCAGGTGGATCGTAGTGCACTAACAAGTCTCCTGCTTTTTGTTTGTTGATGCTTGCATTCATTGTAGTTCTTTGACATTTGCTTATAGATAATGTACTGTGTGTACAACGAATTTCTCAGAATGACTCGTAGGAGCTTGCATTTGTTGTAGTCTTTGCTCTTGTTGGTAGAGGATCAATGTATTTGTTGTTATCTTATTACAAACTTGTATAAATATCTAAATGCTTGTTGTAGGCTCCTTGTACCCTTCTTGTATGGTAGAACTTCTTCCGCTGCTCGAAGACACTTGCATTCATTTTGTATTATTCACCTTTGCTTGCAGAAGACCAGTGTACCCAGTTGTATGTATGCATATGGTTGGTCGTAGGGAGGATCCGACATTCATTGCATACTGCTTGCTGTATGTTGACTTTCAACATACATAAGTGACCGTATCGTTCATTCGTGACCTCCCTACTATCATCTCTTGAATATTGACATAACATCTACCATTCACATCTTCATAGGTTTTTTTCGCTATTTGTTAATCTCTGTCATTGCTTGGAGGAATTTGACATATTATCTTACGAACTTATATTTGAAGACAAGTTCTCCGTTGTCTTCGAAAGCAATAAAGAGGCAACAACTTTGTTTGTATGATTAGCATATGCATCAATCATCCTTTTCCTTATATGGATTGTATGATATTCATTGAAATTTTCTCGTGTATCTATTTGTGATTTAGATTACACTTCCTTATCAACCAATGATAGCATTCGGATTGTTGTTGCTCATTCAATGCTCAAGCTATCTTCTTCAAGTTATTACCCTTTGTGTGTAATAGGCTCCACGTGATCTTGTAAGGTTCAAGACCAAGTTCAAAATGAGTTCATGTCATGTTCTATGTCCTCTGCAGTCCGAGTCTTTTTCAAGTCCAAGTACAAGTTCTTCGTTGTCTTTCAAGCTCATATCCTTCCTCTTTATTCGAGTTATGGTTCAAGTTCATTTAAGTCCATTTGATTCAAGTCCACAAGTCTCATTCTTCTTCAAGTCCTTATCTGTATTTCAGACAAAAATTCGGCAGCCTCCCGGCGTCTCCCCCGTTTAGGGAAAAAACCAAGAGGCCGCCTACCTACCACGTCAATAAAGACGTGAACGGTTGGTGTTTGTGAGACACCGTGGCGGTTGTATTTTTGTTTTTTCTCCCACCACGCACAATAAAGGCGTGCATGAAGTTTTAAAAAGCATTTTTATTTGAAAAACAATTTTGATTTCCCCCCGCTCGAAGGTACTTATGAGTTACCCCGCTTCGCCGTACGTGCCGGGTCCCATCCCACCACGCGCAATAAAAGAGTGCATGGGGCGGTTCTCCGGTTTGCCACAAACATTGAAGTAGGGTTTTGAGTTTTAGAAAAGTTCATACCTTTGCGGAGTTGTCGAGGTTGACACGTGGATCGAAGGGTCACTCGCTTACCTCGTCGTAGGTGTCGCACCGGGGTCCCATCCCACCACGCGCACTAAAGGCGTGCTTGGGGCGGTTTGCCGATCTGACACGAACACCAAGGAAAGAGAGTGGAGGGGAGGCGACTGTCCGCCTCGTCGTAGGCATCGGACCGGATTCCCTCCTATCACGCTCAATAAAGGCGTGCTTAGGTGGTCTACTGGCCCGTCGTACACACCGAGGACGGGAGCCTGAGTTTAGGGATTATAACTTTGGGGACCCGGAGACCGTCGGTGGAGGGCACGGGAGCCGAGGCGGGTAAAGGTATGAGAGACAAGCACTTACAATCTATTATTACTATTCTTTATTATAATCTATATTAACTATAATAATAATTAAATAATTATTTTTGAGAATTAATTACTAATTAATAATTAATTATAATTAATAAGCTAATTTTAATCATAATTAATTAATGATTATATCAATCAAAAAATTATAATTAATAATTAACTAGTAATTATTAAGTAATTATAATTAGATAATTAATTATTATAATAATTAAATAATTACTAAATATAATTAATAGAAATTATAAATAAAATGAAGTAAATAATATCAATTAAAAAGGAAATCCCTGCAGGTTACGGGATTTGGCCGAGAGAAGTGCTCGAAAGGGAGATTGTCACCTTTACAGCCAACAGAGCTCCTGTTGTTGCTTCCGATTTAAATGTTGCAGCTTCCGATCCGAGAGGAAGGAAGTCGTCCAAGGAGCAACGTCGGACAGCCACTGAAGAGGCTGAAGGAGCGGCGCCAAAGGGGAGAAAGTTAACTTCACGCCAACGAGCTCCTGTTCAAGCTTCCGATCAAAGTGTCGGAACTTCCGATCCTAAAGGAAGGGAATGTCGGAAGAGGGAGCGAAGTCGACCGGGCACGACGGAGCCGGAGAAGTCGTCGAAGGGGGACGCTCGAACAGAGGAGATCGGGCAAGGTAGGGAGGTGGAGGTCGGAGCTTCAGCGGCTCTGGTGTCGGGTTTGGAGTAGCGGCCGGCTCAAGTAAGGGAAGAAACTTCTCCCTCTCCCTCTCTCTCTCTCTTTCTCTCTGTTGGAAGCAACTACGACGGGATGCGATCGTGGAGAGGGGGGAAGAGAGAAGACGGGAGCTCGATCGTGAGTGAGGGAGAGATGTCGTGAACGGGAGAAGAGCCCTCGGCTTCTATTTAACAACGCTTGTGGTTGTTCGATCGAGGCAGATCGCTGGGTACCCGGGATGTTTCGGCGCCGCTTGCAGAGCTATCACGGGATTTCATGCTGGATTTCCGGCAATATTTGTGGATCCGACAGGTTCATTCCCCCTTTTTTTTGTATTGCATGGAGGTCAACAATCATAATGTTAGGATTAACGAGTGAGAAAATTTAAGAGGCCAATAAAGATGATTATATCAAAGAAATGACAAAGTGGCAATATCTTCATGTGGCTTTGGAGATGTACAATGACGGGCCATAGAATTTACGAGAAGCTAGGATGAGTGATAGAGGATCAGAAGAAAAATGACAAGGACAAAAGGAAATAAAAGTATTCAAAACCTCATATAGCCATTTAGCAATAAAAAATAAAAAGATTCCTTGTGCTGACAAAAAATAATTAGAATAAAATTAATTATGAAGTTGACTAAAAATGTGCAATTATTTTACTAACTGTTGTGCATTCAGACCCGTGCAAAACCGGAAGAAATAAATGTAAGCCCGTATCCATAGTAGTAGTCTATTAGGATGGGGCCAAGCATGCCTGCAAGGCCAAACCTATTTTGGAGTTTAGTAGTCAAGCAAAAAGATTGTGTATAAGAATTATGTATTGTTTATTAACATGAAAAGGTCTGGTACTACAACAACAACATCAAACTTTTATCCCATTATGTGCAGTGGGCTACAAGAATCTTTTTTCTCCATTAGGTTCTGTTAAGAGTCGAATTCTTATTTAGATCTAATAAGGAATGTCATTTCTAATTTTTTTAACCAAGGTTTCTTTAGATTTATCTCTATCTTTTTTAACATGAGTCAAATCTAGTACATCTACTTTCCTAACTGGGTCATCAGAAGGCTGTGCTTTATGTGAACAAACCATCGAAGGCGACTCTCTTTTAACCAAGGTCTCTGAATGATTGATTACAAAATTTCTTCTTATCTTCCATTGGAACTACTCCAACCCTTTCACATATATGCTCATTTCGTATCCTGTCTCTAAGAGTAAAGCCACTCATCCACCTGAGCATCCTCATCTCTGCAACACTTAACTTAATATTATGCTTCTCTTGTAATGACCAACATTCTGCAGCATAAAGCATTGCAGGTTTCACCACTATCTTATAGAATTTTTCCTTATGTTTGAGGGGGACTTTTCTATCACATAACAAGCCCGATGCATTCCTCCACTTTAATCATCCAACTTGAAATCTACTAATAATATCCCCGACTATTTCATCATCACTCTAAACAATAGACCCAAGATATCTAAAGCGTGTACTCTTATTAATGACTTGATCGGCTAAAGTCATAATCCCCCCACAAGATCTATTATTACTAAAATTATACTCTATATATTCAATTTTAGATCTTCTCAAACGAAAGAGTTTAGACTCTAAGGTTGACCTCCATAATTCAAGTATACCTTCAACTCCCTATCTAGTCTTATCAAGAAGAAATATATCATCAGCAAAAAGCATACACCAAAGTACAACCTCTTGCAAATGCTAGTTAACATCCATGACTAAAGCAAAAAAGATACGGGCTTAATGTTGATCCTTGATGTAATCCAACTGAAATGAGAAAATACTTGGTCCACTACCCTGTGTTTGAACACAAGTAACAACTCTTGCGTACATATGCTTAATGACTTGAATATAAACATTATTAACCCATTTCTTTTCTTCAGCAAAGTTTGGGCGAAATATAAAAATTCTAATGCAGGACAAGCATGGGATGCAATCTAAACACAGCATCGCCATAAACCAAAACAAGAGATATAATAGGAAAAAAAACATCAGAGATAATATCTACAATTAAAAGGATATATAATAGAATAATGAAAATATTTAATATTTATAAACTTTCAATATGATAACATCTCTAAGATAACATCTACTACCCTTAAGGGGTCGGATGTGTCAATTAAAGTACAGTTAGGCTACAATAAGTCCACAACGTACAATGTTGGAACATGCCCAACAAAAAAAAGGTCAAAATAAAATTTGAAAGAAACTATTCCTAAAATTTGAACATAAAACCGTATTTTATTTTAGGTCTATATATTTTCCAGATAAATTATAGAAGCATAAATTAGCACCAGATATTTTTTGAAAGGAACAGTTGTATTACTTACTGCCTTGAGAATATTAACTCTATCCTGTAGCCCATCAATAGCTATGTTATTGTCATGCTCATCAATATCATGATTATTGTATAAGGCACGTACTCCTCCCTCTTCAATGCCATCAAACAAAGCAGCTCTAATGCTGCGGCGATCTCTGCAATCATTTGTATTGTGATTGATATAACAAAAAGCACAAATATGTACACGAAAGAATAAAAATAAGCAAATGTGAAACATAGCATGCAAATACTAAATTTATGCGAGGTCTAAAATTGCTATAAATTAACCTTTGCAACTGACTAGTTACATGAAATTAACCTTTGCAAAAGGCTAGCTACATCTTAACAATCAAAAAGAATACAAAGGATGATATTACCAGCACAAATTGGGTTGACATCCATCTCTTAATTTGAATTTTAAATAATATGAATGAAATACAAAGCATTCTAGTTTCGATGTTAAATGAGCACTTCTTAAGCATAATTCATGCTCCAAGCATAAAGAATCTAACCTCATGTTAAAAGAACTTATCTTTTTATTTCCATGATATTCTCTGCTAAAATTTGAAACTTTGCATGATGAATGTACTTCACCATCCTTTCTCCTTCAAAAACATGGTTTACACTGATATATATGATTGCAGAATCACAAATTCATATAACAAGATGAAGAGCACATCAAAAAATGGTAGATAATGCACCAAATCTAGTCTTAATATCACTTCAACCATAAAACCAGTTCCTCCATCTCAGCCAATAGACACACATGTGAGTGCCTATCTACTCATGCCACATGTCATGTATAATTTGTGTGGGTCATTATCGATATTGTACTTATAATTTTACCTTTTATTGTCTCACCATAACCTTTCAAGTTCTATAAACAAAGTATGGGGACATCAGTTGGAAAGTCTACCGTCGACGTGGCCGTAGATCAACGGCCATGATTTATCCGATGTACTTTTGATTTTATTATTGTCTACTTATTGATGTATTTTTTTTTTTAGCATTTTTCCCTTTTTACCCTTACTTGAGAGATTGAGTCATGTAGCCCCTTGAGGGTATTTGAGTCCTTTTGTTTTAAGTCATTGTATAGGCTATTTAAAGCCTTCATCTTGTTCTTTTGGAGGTTAATGAATTATTATAAAGAATTTTTCCTGCATTTGTGTTCTTGAAGCTTATGTGAGAGCTTGAGAGAGAGTTTGAGAGCTTGGTGGAGCCTAGGAAAGGCCACCCGTTGTACCCAACAGTCACCACCGGTAGCTCTTGGTTCTCCTCCCTTTCCCCTCCCTTCTCCTAACTTCCACCACCGGCCATCTCCACCTCCGATCTCACTCCATAACCCCATCTCCCCAAGCTCACCGTCAACCTACCCACCACCCGACCCCTTTTTCTCCCCTAGCTCCACTACTCGTCCCGCCCAAGCCAAACCCACCGCCGGCCACCCTTGTTTGCCTTCATGAATGAGGAGTTAATGTCTCCTTAATACTTACCTAAATAGTTTAAATAATTTGGGAAATTATTTTAAATATTTGAAATTCAAATTTTGAATTTCAAATAGTTTCCTAAATTAGAAAGCTATTTTAGGAAAGTATTGACTCTCATTCATGGTTAAGTTCAAAATTTAAATTGTCTGGAAATTTTCTTCTCCTAAATTAAAGAAACCAATTAGGAAGTTGACTTAAATTCCCCCCTCAAAACCTCTCTCCCCCCCTCCTCCATGCCGTCGGCCCCTTGTTTGGGCCCCTCTCCTTTAATGCTCCTTCAAGGCTCTTAATTGCATGAAATTTGAAATCTAAATTCAAATTATTTCCCTCCACTTTTATTCAAAAACTGAACATATTTTCAAATTTGGAGATTAAAACACTTCTACCTTCATTCAACCTAGTTCTTTCCAAACCCTAGCCCTCTCCCCCCCTTACAAGCCGCCGGCCTCCCTCCCCACCGCCATCTCTCTCCCTCTTCTTCTCTATTGTGTTCTCTTCTTCTCTTGTTTATGATGTATGGCCAATCCAGAGCTTGACTCCAGCTTTGCGTATGACGGCTAAGGCTTTGTGGATCTTCTCAATTTGCCGTTCTTCAACTTGATTCCAAACATTGACGGATCCATAGAGAACTCTGTCGACCGCATAATACTCTCTTTGACTGAGGCTATGGAGGGACAACTATTGGATGTCACGTGGTGTATCAAGACGGGTTCTTCTTGAAGGTGATATTCTCCCTTGACTCCTGTACGTTCATACTCTACCTTCTTCATAGAGAAATTGTTCAAGCAAGAGATTGTGTTCCATTATCGCCATCCACTAATAAGCGTAGGATTGTTACTTCGTTGCTCTTAGATCTCTTTGTTAGACCAAGCTTATGTTGAAAACTACTTTGTATGCATTGCTTTGATTTTCCTAAATGTTTTGCTTTTGCTTAGTCCCTTGCGTAGCTTGGCCTAAACGGAAGTTACCGCTTATTAGTTTTATTTTGTTGTTTTAATTGCTAATAACGAAAATTCAAAATTGCTCTTTAATTATTTTGTGCAAGTTTCCTGTTTCGCATTTAGTCCTGCATCACAAAGGGTTAGAAGACAGTTTTGGTTTTTCTTTTTACTCCCCGGATCTTTGGACAATTCATGATCTCTTATTTAATGAGTATACTTTGCACTGCATTTCTCTCTCTCACTCTCCATACTCACCCAAGTCTATCTAGGTTCTCTAAATCTCTTCAAGAAAATTGCTTGCTAGTAAAGTCAGTTGTCATCCATGGACAAATTTGCATACAACAATATTTGCTTTCTTGATTTCATTTTACCTTCTTTCTTTTCTCTTTAGCTTATCATCTTGAATTGCCTGATAACTATGAATTTAAGTTCCAAAATTTTATTTGATTCCCCCTTAGAATCAAAATTACCTTATAAATCTAGCCCTAATATCATGAAAGCCCCTGATAATCCACATAAGGGAAACATATATTAGTCTAAACTAAGAAAATTTTCCAAAATGATTAAAAGGATGTTCGATGTAATGATTTGAACTGCTAATTTGAATGGATAGCCCAAGTGCATATGACAAGTGCCTTCACAAGTATCAGATATGAGTAGCAAAAGATATTCTCATTTAGTGCACTGCGCTGCATATGCTCTAAGTTTCTAACTAAATAAATCATCAAGTATCACAGATGCCAACAGATAAGCAGCTTACATAGCATACTAATAATTAACTAGGTATCATGTGATAATTAAACACATTGTATACAAATATCCTAAGGGTTCATTTAGATAAAATAAAATGTTTTATTAAATGATGATTTTACTTTCAATCATTTTGAGTGTGAAAATAAAATAATTCAAACAAATGATGGAATCTAGAAAATTCATCACTTTTCAAAACATATTTTCTAAATTCAAACAAGCAAATAAGCCTTAAAGTAGATAGCTTCTAAACTTGACAACTATCAAAAACTCATGAATTCAAACATGACAGGGCTTCTTCACTCTCTCATCTATAACCAACATAATTATGCATTCCATGATGTGCAATCAATCAATTGTAATTTTCCATTAATAAATGGCATGATCATCCTATGCCAGAAGAAAATTCAAGAAACCAATAACTATAAGATCATATGATCCCTTGTTATGAATTGTAGATTGAAATAATATATAATCATAACTGAAGGCTGGACTATCTATTAACCCAAAGAAAATGCAACCATTTCATTAAAGTTCTCCACTAAAACAATATGTGCGATATAAATTTCAATTTCCAGTCAAAAGGGAAGTTCTGTTTTTGGGTGAAAAATGATTTGCCCTCAAAGGTTCCATACACCACAAGAAAAGCTATATAACGGTCATAAAAGTCACGCAATTCAAAAAACACAAAAAAAAAACCCAAAATGTTAGTATATATCCAAGTTTTAAACATGGAAATCTAATCATGCAATCAAATCTAAAACCGATGAGAGAACAGAGCAAAAAATAAAATAAACCTTCGTGAATTCATGGTTGATTTGGAATATTGGAGAGGCTTTTCGTGCACATGTCAAATTCCTCGAGCTCTAACGCATTAAGAAGAAGAATGAATACGCTCTCCTGCATATAAAAGATTTACAAAGTTATTCAACAAATAACTCCCGGTAATGCTGCAGTATTCGTAGCATGTAATCCCCGGAAGAAAGTAATGATATAAAACGAAAATTGGCACACAAAAAAATCTCAATTTTCCAAAAAAAAACATATCCAAGTACAAATCAGATGCTTAATTCGGAAATTATTACAAGTCCGGTGCTTTAAACAGAAAATAGTCATCCTGGCATAAGCAATTGAATAAATACACGAAGGACTCAAATTCTTTCGCAGTTCTGATGGACTAATAGAAACGAGAGAGAGAGCGACCTTCTAAAGAGATTTCCTGATTTCGGAAGCTTTTCTGGAGCAGATCGAGATCTAGGTTTAGGTATTTAGCCGACGATTCGAGAGTTTTGAGAGCGGGTAAACTGAAGCTGTAACTCTCCCGCGTGCTGATGACACGGCGGCTCTGCTGGCTTCGGTTTAAAAGGTTTGGAATTTTTTTTTATTTGGTCTGGGAAGTGGGGTCAACTTGATAGATTGAAATATTTTTTAAATTTGGTCTTTTGTTCTAAATTTCAATTTAAAATAAATATTCTAATTTAAAATAAAATAAAATAGTTTAATTTTTTAATTCAAAATAAATTAAATTTTTTATTGTCAATTATCCTATGGTTATAAGAAAAAATTATGTATTGAAGAATTAAATTAAAGTAATCATAATTATAAATTACTTATGCTATACTTTATACATTAATCCTAATAAGGGATTTTTACATACATAAAACTTAAAAATTTCTTATTTACTCATCTAAAGTTATCTATTTACACTTCTACCGCATAAAACCTTTTTGATTTTTTAAATTACCATTCCGTCTTCCTCCGTCAAAATCTCGCCCGATACCGCACGACGCTGGCTGAATCGCTCGACTTGTCCTTTGGCGTCTTCGGCCTCCCATCCGACGATTCATAACTCGTCTCCATAGGCAGCCCTGATGATGCCAAGGCCACGACGCTTTTGGAGAAAGTAAGGAGGAAGCTTGCAATGATAAACACTTGCTAGCACAGAGCTTACAACCAGCTCTTCTATAGCTGTGCAGAGATAATCTCCAGTAATGAGATACAAGAAATGCTGACATGGATGCTCAGTGACTGCTTCCAATTGGATTCTAGGAGACAAGGGTTCCCGTCCTGCAATGATGCAGGGCCGATGATGAAATGCCTTAAGAAACTAGATGATGCAGAGCACAAAGTATTTCTTGAAATCTATCTAGAAACCAATGCCATCTGTCACCAATTACATTTGAGTTTTGATTAATAAAATTCCCCTCTCAGCTTCTTGGATTACCTTGTTTTTAAAAGAATTCGACATGTTTTCTCTCAGAAGCGATTCAACTCCGTCTGGATGATTGCCTAAAATGGAGAAGGTGGGCGGCGTTTCGACGGGAAAGGAGATGAGTTTCGTCGTTTGACGAAATGGAGAAGATGACCAAACACGAAAGGAGAAGAGGAGCTGCTCAAACAGGAGGCAAAGAAATGAGTTTCGCACGCAAACAACCATTATCGTGCAGTATGGGACGGGATTTTGACAGAGGAAAACGGAATGATATTTTAGAAAGTCAAATAGGTTTTAAGTGGTAGGTGTGTAAATAAACAATTTTATATGTTAGATGAGTAAATAAAAAGCTTTTTAAATGTTATATACTCATATGTGTAAAAATTCCTAATAATAATCATAATATTTTAATTAATAAAAAAATATTTTAATAAATTAAAAAAGAATTTAATGAAGTTCATTTGCTATAAAATTATTTTACAAGATGATTTAAAGGGGGAATAAAGTATTGGGAAGCTATTATAAGTTAAATCAAGAGCACATTTGCCTTCATAAAATTTTCAATTGTTTAAAAAAAAGTGTTCTATTAAAGATGCATTATTTAGAAGCTATTTAAAATGATTGCAACATATTATTATGAGAAAAATAATTTAAATATTCTAATTAAAAAAATAAATTTTCACTATAAAAATAAATGAGAAATCAATAAAAAAAATAATAGCCAAATCAAATAATGACTACAACCTAATAAACAAAGCAACAATAAAGCTATTCAAAATAAACTCTAAAGCTTTATTTGGCACAAATTTTTTATAAATTTCTTAAAAATGATTTAATACAAAAATTTCTAATGCCAAAAATTTTTATGCTAAAAATCTACTTTAAAAAATATTTCAAACAAAACCTTAAGTCTTTTTTTAATTTTATATTTTAGTTTTTAGAGTAAGTTTTTCATACATTAGCCACTTAGCCTATACCAACTATATTAAAATAAAATCATTATAGAAGGATTTAAAGAATTTATGAAATTTCAATTTTATTTTTTAATAAAGCAATAAAATGGGATCACCTAAAAAAAATGAACATAATAATATATAATATAACATAGAATATAAAATTTAAATAAAAGAATTACTAAACTTGCTGAATTGCTCAATTTATTATATAAATATCAATATGATCGCATCTAGCACAGCTTAGTTGAAAAAAATTTTATACTAAAAAATTATTTTAAAAAACAGTAAGAAACTTGTCTTAAACAAAACCTTTGGGGAAGTTTTTTGATTGTTTTCTAAAGTAATTTGCTAGTGCAAAATTTCATGAACTAAAAATTTTTATATTAGAAAGAAATAAGAAAATCGTCTCAAACAAAGCCTAAGTTCCAATTCTACAAAATTAAAAGATTGCATTTTTTTTTCTAGACTTTTGAGCCAATTTAAGGCAAACTCACACACAACGCATAGTAAGCTTCAAATCCCAGACCTCAACTAACAGATCAAGATGAGCTCCATAGATTGCATCAACTGCAATTAGTAAGACATAAAGCAAAGTTACCATAATTACAATATAATAGACATTACTGAAGCAATTTATGAAGCATAGTCAAGTCATAATTTAGGTGTTGATGTAACACATCGTCTGGGCCTGGAGAAAGTAAGAATCCTTATATTTTCTGCCACTTCCTATATGTATTCCATTTCGAATCCAATCTTCTCTATGGATCCATGCATCACGACTGAAATCAAGGATGGCAAGTATCTGCCAGAAAAAAGAAGTATAAATAAACATAATGCTTTGAAGGAACACTGATTTCTACACAAAAAAAAATCATGAAGTAAATCAAATTAAAACATTTCTCTTCAGGTAGGAAAATGTTTAAGGAACTGGCACTCTGAAACAGAAGTTAAAATTCAATAGAAATATGTCTAGTAAATTGTGGGAGAGTAAATTCTGTGCGGACACCGGACTTTTTACTGTCCAAAGGCGAATCAGATGCAACCACGTCATCCAGTACCGAGCAGTATCGAGCCGCGGTACCAAGTAGGGGGGTGACATGACGTATTTTCATTGGGCTCTGGACGGCATTCGGCGTCCGCACAGAATAATTCATCAAATTGTGGAGCCTTATTTTTATCCTACAAAGAAAATACGGTACACAAAAATTGATAGGCTATGCTGGAATTATGTAATTTTTTTTTTTTGCTATCAAGCAATCGAACTGACAAAAAAGAATTTTGAAGGTAAGGTATGAGCAACTAATTCATAAGGGAGGCGCTTTACTTACTGTGCCACCTTTCCATGAGACAAATGATGGATCACTTCTTGATTGCAATACCTACACACAATAAAACATTATTTTTAACCTTTTGCATTTTCATACAATCTTAAAAAAGGTAAAAATTAAGGATAGGGATTTGGAAAGATCAAACTATAGTGCCATTCATAGGCTTCATGAAAAGATTTTTCATATAACATTAAAGATTAAGGAAATACCATGAGAAATTATTTTTATGCACATTGCAGGAATAATGTATGACAAAGATAGGTTAAAATTATTAAAGATACATATGATAGAGCATTAACTAGTTTTAAAAAATAATTGTTGAGAAACAAAAAAAAAATCTCTAATAACAGTAAAATTATATTAAGGAATAATTTTTCAAAATTGATTATGGAGACGAGTGGAAATGATATTTATTGAAGCTAATGTGCCTCAGGGTGTGCTATTGGTAGATCTCTTGATTTTAATCAACGAGATATCTATTAGTACAAGTGAAATTTTTTAAATAATAGAAAGGTAGTCATGAAAATAAGTGACTTATGATCAATAAAATGTGTTAGATTTAAAAAATTGAAGAGGGAAAAAACTAAATTTTATTGCACTTATCCCTATTTATAAATCTATACCAAATATCTTAATAAGGAAAAAAATAATTACGAAATAATACATAATTGCCTTAATATAATCCTTCCTATATCAGCCACTCAAATCTAGAAAAAGATGGCCGTGATCCAGGTGAGCCTCCCACGGATCCCCATGTTATCAAGTCCCAAGGGATTAAGGGCCCAAGGGACTGCTAGGATTTAACACTCCCCATCAAGCTGAAAAATACAAATTTGTCATTCGCAAATTGGTAATTAGTCCAAGGAAGTTAAAGTTATCAAGTCCCTTTGTAAGAATGTTTGCAAGCTGATCTTTTGATGAGACATGATAAATACAAAAAGTGCACTATCCAATTTCTCTTTTATGAAATGTCTGCTTACTTCTATGTATTTGATTATGTCATGCTGAACTAGATTGTGAACTATGTTAATTGTTGATTTGTTATCACGATGTAGCTTCATGGGTCATTCTCATTTGATTCTTAGGTCTTCTAGAATCATCATGATCCATAGTAGCTCACAATTCACATATACTTAAGTCCATAGCTCTGAACTCTGCCTGTGCACTAGACCTTGCCATCGCATTTTGTTTCTTGCTCCTTTAAGTAACTAGCTTTCCTCAAAGGAGTGTGTAGTATCCTGAGGTAGATCGTCTATGTACTGATGATTCTACATATGAATCAGTATAAGCTTCTGGGGTTATTTCACATTCTCTTCTGAAGAGAATCCCCTTTCCTGGATTCCCCTTGAGGTAGTGTAGTATACTATCTACTGCTTGCATGTGAGTCTACTTTGGATTCTGCATGAACTGGCTGACCATATTTACAACAAAGGATATATATAGTCTAGTGTGAAAAAGTTAGATGAATTTTCCCACAAGTCTCTAATAAGCTCTCTTATCTATGTCTGGATCCTCTTTAGCTTCTCCCAATTTGAGATTTAGTTCTACTAGTGTAAGTGCCAATTTAAAAGTTAGTTTACATGTATCTTTAAGAAGATCAGTAATATATTTCTATTGTGAAATGAAGATTCATCTGCTGGAGTGGACCACTTCAATTCTTATGAAATATTTCAATCTACCAAGTTTTTTTTATCTCAAATTCCTTGGCAAGACATTTCCTTAAAATAAATTTCTCAATTTCATCATTCTAAGTTAAGATGATATCATCCACATATAGTAACAAAACCGTGACTCCCCCCGAGTATGAGAGCTTGAAGAATAGTGTGTAGTCCCCATTGGCTCAATCGATATCCATTGAGAATCTTCCAAATCAAGTTGTAGGTGATTGCTTTAGCCTATATAGAGCCTTCTTTAACCTACCACTTTGTCACACCCATAATTCTCCTTGAATCCTGGTGGAACCTCTATAAATATTTCTTCTCCAAGTCTCCATCTAGGAATGCATTTTAAACTTCCAGTTGTTCCAAACGCTAGTTATAATTATCTACTAGGGAGAGAGGGATCCTAACGGTGTTCATCTTAGCCACAGATGTAAAAGTTTCCTGGTAGTTAATACCATACGCCTGAGTGTACCCATTTGCTACCATTTCTTCCTTGTACATTTTCAGCGTATCATCGACTTTGTATTTCACAGAGAATATCCATTTATAGTTGACTGGCCTTTTTCCAACTGGTAGGTTGGTGATCTCCCAGGTATTGTTTTTCTCTAGGGCCGACATTTCATCTTTCATGGTACTTTTTCAATTCTCGTCAAATAAAACCTCAGAAATATTAGTAGGAATATGAATATCATTTAGTGTGACCAGAAAATTTGAGTGAAGGTGAGCAATTATTGAAGGATACAAAGTTACTTATGGAATACATGGGAGATTTTTTTGGTAAACTTGTATTTACCTCAAATTCATGAGGCGGCTCAGATTCTTGGATATGTACTCATCAGCATAGTTTGGATTTGTATGCTTGGAATATACTTTTCTAAACCCTATGTTATCCATAATAGTTTTATCCTTAGTTTTCTTGGCTTCGGTTTCAGGCTTAGATGGATCGATTTGAGATGAAGTTGTAAGGTCAAGTGGGGCAAACTCACTTTCATCATTTCCTCAGTTTCAGTCTCCCCCTGAAGACGAGGATTCGTGAAATAAGATTGTAAAGTGATGTTAGCAAATACAAGGGTTTTTCTTGGTAGATGAGTGATAACACTTATAACCTCTCTGGGAGGATGAATATCTGACAAAAATACATTGAGTGGTCTTGAATCTAATTTTCTTCTATTATGGTTGTGAATGTGAACATAGGCAATGCACTCAAAAATTCTGTGTGAGGTTGTTATGGGTTCAAAATTTAGGATAAAAAAAGGACAAGATATATGTTGGTATTTTTAGTTCTAAAGTTTTTGAAGGTAGTCGGTTTATAAGATATGTGGCACTTAGAAAAGGCTTCCCTTCAGTACGATTTGGGTACATTGTGGTGGAATAAAAATGGAAGCATGGAGACAAGAAGGTGGCCATTTTTTCTCTCTGGAACTCCGTTTTGTTATGGGGTGTGAATGCTAGAAGACACATGAATGATACATTCCTTTTGAAAATAGGAGGATAGAGTTTGGTTAAAATAATCTTTGATATTGTCGGAACGAAATTTTCTTATTTGTACCCCGAATTAGCTCTGGATCATGGTATGAAAAATGGGGAGGATAGTGCTACATCGATTTTTTTTTTAAGAAAGATCCAAGAGAATTGAGTACAGACGTCAATGAAGAATACAAATCATCGGGCCCCTAAAATGTTAGGAATTTTTTAGGGTCCTCAGATATCACTATAAATAAGGTAAAACGGAGCATGAAATCTCTTATTTTTGTTTGTAAAAAAAATTCGTTTATGATCGACTAACTCATAGTTTCACAATAAAGGATTCATTTTCTAACTAATAAAAAAGTTTTGGATACATCAAAAGATGGATGTCCTAATCTAAAATGATAAAGTCAAATAGTATATTTTTTAGTAAATAGGAATAATATATAATAGCCATTATTAATCATAGTGGATTTGTTTCAGCAATTCTAAGTAGTACAATCCATCTTTCTCCCTAGCAAGTCCAACTTTCTTCCCTAATCCTTAGTCCTGAAATAAACAAGTATGCTTAAATAGGACTTGGCAATTATGGTCACTGATAAGTTTTTGCATGGAGATTAGGTTTATAGATAATTAAGGTACGTGGAGAATATTTTTTGGAATGAAACAGGGAGATAAGGGGATGGCTCCTTGGCATGCTACTATGGTAAGATAACAATCAATAGTGATGATTTTCTTATCACTCGGGCAAGGGCAATGAGTATAGTTAATGAAGTTGGTAATGGAGTGTGTCATGTGATCTGTGGCTCCTGAGTCAATGATTCATAAACCTTTCAAATGATTTCTAAAGACATTTAATCCGATGAATATAAGAAACTTACTTGAAAGTACAAGAGAAGAAGATGCTGATAATTTTTCAAGGGATACAAGGAGTTGTTTAACTTATCAATATCTTCTTTATTGAGCTATCTGAAGTTGGACGACATTTCTAGGTTGGACTGACTTGTTGTAGTGTTAGCTTGTGATGTCCCATTTTGTCCACTTCTTTGATTCTACTCTTTACTTGGGGACTTTCCATATAACTTCCAACAGGTCTCCTTTGGGTGCCTTGATTTTTTGCAATAGCTGCACCAAAGGGAGTATTTGTCTTTAGGTTTTGAGAAATTATTATCTCTTTCCTTCCATTGTGCCTCTTTGGTTATCACCATTATTGAACCTTCAATAGCCTTTGGTTCTAGCAGTACCCCTCATCGGCTTTCCTCAGCACAAATGAGAAAAATGGACTCATTTAGTGAGGTGTCTCCTCTTTGCCAAGGATCTAAACTTTAACTTGGTCAAACTCCGTATTTAATCCTGCAAGAAAGTTATACTCTATCTTTCTCAATAAATCTTTTCAGGATAGCAGCATCATCTGGACACTTGGTCTTTATACATCTGTAGTGATCAAGTTTGCCACAAGCCTTAAAGAAAAGTGGCATATTCAATCACGATTTTGCTTCCTTGTTATGTGCTTATCACCTTAACCTTAATTTCAAAGACTTAAGCAACATCCCAAGCTTTTGAGAAAGTTTGTTTGGCGTCATCCCATATATCCTTTGCAGTATATATGAACATAAAAGTATCACTAATTTCTCAAGTCATGGAATTCCACAACCATGACATAATCAAGAAGTCTGCTCCATTCGATGCCCAAAAATTAAGATCTCCTTTTTTTTGTCCAACCCCAAGGAGGTGATTCGTCTTTCTTTTTTCGTTCAAGTAGGTCTTCATAAATTGAGACCACTTCAAATAATTCTTCCCATTTAAGTGATAGGAATGTTGCATATTTTGGAGGTCTCCTCTTCCTTGGTGCACCATAGACTCTTCGATTAGGTCAAAGCTTTGGAAGGAATTTGCTTCAAACATTATGACGACAAAGGATAGCAATGAAGATTATATCAAGCAGAGTAACAATGAAGGTTGTGTTGGTTATAGATAGGATAACTACAACAAGGCAATGCCAACAATGAAGGCACGAAAGTAGAAAAAAAAACTCAAAATTCTAGCAACAATAATGAAGCCTCTGATACCATGTCAAATTCAGAGAATTGGAGAGGGAAAATACTTAATTTCATTGCACAAAGTTATCCTTATTTATAGATCTATACAAGATATCTTAATAAAGAAATAAATAATTATGGAAGAAAACATAATTACCCTAATATAAACCTTCCTAAATCAAACACTCAAATCTAGAAGGAGATTGACGTGATCCATGTGAGCCTCCCATGGATCCCCATGCTGGCCATGGGATCAAGGGTCCAAGGGATGGTTGGGATTTAACACGGTGAGCCTCCCACAAATCAACATACTGACCATGGGATCAAGGGTTAAGGAACGGCTAGGATTTAACATAATGAATATAGGTATTCATCAAAAAAAATTTAGAAGTTGATATTATCAAACAATATTTCTATAAAATCAAATGATAGCTTGGATTTTATTATTTAACAAGTATATATAGATGGATAAATAATTTCTAAAGTTAAATTAAGGTGGTTATTGCCTTTAAGTAAAATAACCAATGACTAATCATGTATCTGTTAGACCGGTCCACTGGACCGGATCAGCCAGTCCGCACGGGACCGGCACTTCGCAACTGACGCGGGATCTCTGCCTCTTACGGAGATCGAGCGGCCTGACCGCCCAAGTAGAGCTTTTTAGGAAGTTTTTTTTAGGGTTTTGAGAGGGAAATTTGAATGTAGGGACTATTTAGGGATTTCCTTTTGATTTGTATGCATTAAATAGTTGGTTTTGCTAGGGTTATGCATCTTGAATTTGGCTGAAATTTGATATCTCTTATATTTAGTTTTTCTTTGGGCTCTAGCGGCGTCTAGAGAATTGGGAGAGATCGTGATGGGTACATCAGCTCGTGGAAGGTTTATAAGAGGCGTGGCCGCCGATCTACGGCCACGATCGAGTCTTTGTACTTTTGAGTTATTTTCTTATTTATGTATTTTTCTATTTCAGTGTTGTGTATTTATTTTCCAGTTACACCCTTTCAGTGGGTGATGTCGTATGTAAGCCCGGAGGGCAATTGTGTCTTTTATTTTCATGAGTCTCTTGTACTAGGCTATTTATAGCCCTTTGTTCTATTTTCTAAGTAATGAATGATTGATTACAAAATTTCTTCTTGCATGAGTTCTTGCGAGAGTTTGAGAGTTCTAATGGAGAGAGATCCCTAGGAGAGGGAGAATTGCGCAATACCCACCAACCTAGATAAGTCGGGTTCGTGGTTCTATCCTCTATCTCCTTCCCCTTTAATTTTCTCACCTAGACGCCGGTTTCCCACCTCACCCGAGCCTACCTCCTCCCCTCTCAACCCCACGGCCACACCCCCATATTGAGCTTCCCAAAATTTTCCCCTCAAGTCGTAGGCCACCTTACCCGAAATCCACCAAACCGCCGGCCCTGATTACCCAGCCGCTGGCCTCACCCTTTCCTCTTGCTTCTTGAGTTTCCTAATTTGGGGTGAATGTCATTTGGACTTGATTTGAAATTCAAATTATCTAAATTTGAAATTCAAAATTTATTTCCTAATTTAGTTCGCCTATTTTAGGAAAGCACTTAATTGAAATCAATTTAAATTTTAAATTGATTTATTTCATTACTTTCCTAATTCCTGAAGCCATATCTAGAAGCCTTAAATCCCCCCATTAATTGCTCCATTATTCATGCATACCGCCAGCCCCCTATAGGGAATTTGGGAAATTGATTTCCTAACTTCTCTCTAGCCCTCATTGGAAATATTTCTAAAAGTTCCCCCTCTACCTCCTTAACCGGAATTCCCTCATCCTTTTATTTAATTTGTTTCCAAAGAGAGTCTCTTAAATTTTGGAAGCAATTTAAACCGTCTCCCCCCAACATTGCCGCCGGCCCCTCTCTCCTACCCGCCCCTCTCTCTAATTCCCCCTCCCTCATTAATTCTCCACATGAATACTAAGCCTTAATTCTCCCTCCACTATTTATATTTTCTAAGCGTGAAATCTGAAATTTCTCCCAGATTTTGGACCCAAATCTGAAATTATTTTCAGATTTTGAGAGGAGACTTGGAGTTGCTTCTTCTCCTCAAGTTGAAGAGAACGTCTTGTCTCCTTCCCTTTGATAATCTTCAAGTGCATCATCAATTAGTGAAGAGATTTGGTCCCTGCCCCCATGAATGGCGGATCCAGAAACTGAATATGGTTTAACTTGGGACGAGAACGGTTTCACCGATATTCTTCAATCAACCTTCTTCGACGTCAATCCAAGGATCGATCACATCGTCGAAGACTACCTAGAGCGCATTTTGGACACTCTACTGGAGGCAATCGACAAGCACTTTGAAGGCATCGAGTGGAGGATCTCCACCACTCCTTGACGAAGGTTCTCTTTTCCCCTTTCATTATATTTCTTAAATCTAATTTCTCTTGCAATTGATTACAGTCACGAAGGACAACTCCTACTGCTCATGCTAAGCTTAGTAAACGTAGGGTTTGAGTGTACCTTTATGCTTATTAGCTCTCATTGTTAGATTAGAGATTTTACTTGAAACTACTACTTGGCATAGTGTTGTTTTCCAATTTTATTTTGAAAAGCTTCAAATCTCTTGCTACATGATTTAGCCTAAGCGGGTGTGACCCCTTATTTGTTTTGATTCGTTGTTTGAACTGCTACTAGTCTTGTTCTATGTTATTCTAATCAAAAGTTGTGCAAATTCCTCATGAATTAATTGCATTTCATATTTAGTCCTGCATCAGATCAATCTTCCTCTCGAATAGAGGATCAATTGTATCTTGCTATTTTTCGTTTCCCTTTCATCAAATAATACAAATTATCTAATGTTTTCATGGTTGTGTGCGGACTTTTGTGAAGATTTATCGCTGTTTTCCGAAGATTGATAGGAAAAAGTTGAGATCTACAAGTGTTTCCTATCAAATTGGCATCAGAGCAAGTCTTGGGACCGTTCGTGGGTTGATTTTGGCGAGAAGTTCGGCGACCGATTTTTGGTCGGGAAGGGATAGAATTGCTGTTTTTGTAATCCAAATCCGAAATTTTTGGATTTACAAAAGTTCGGATCGAGATGGCGGCCAAGAAAGTTGATGCGCTAGAAGAAAGGCTTGAAGGGGAGATGAACCAAATCAAGACAACGGTGGAGGAAAGGATTTCCTCCATGGAAGGACAAGTAGCTGATCTCAGGGACATGATGAATAAAATGTTGGAAATCCACAACCAAACGGCACCTTCCGTGACAAAAGGGGAGAAGGGAAAAAACACGAATTCTGAAATTCATAGGGAGGAAGATGAGGTGGACATCATGGAGGGAGAAAGAATAAAATCATATCTGGAGCCTTTCCAGAGGGAGGATAGATGAGGTAGGTACGGGGAAAGGCATGGGTATGGAGGGACAGAGCAAAGGTGTGTTGATTGGGAATGTCGGGAGAGACATTATGGTCCCCAAGATGCTGAGTTTGAAGGAAGAAGAGGGGAATTCGAAGGGGGTTTGGGCTATGGCAAGGTAAAGGAAGACCGGGAGACGTGGGGTGGGCCGAGCACTTGGGAGAGGGAAAGCTATGGAAGAATAAGGGGGAATAGTGGAGATCAAAAGGTGAGGAAGTTGAAGATGCCTCTCTTCGAGGGAGATGATGCGTATGGGTGGATCTATAAGGTGGAGAGGTACTTTGTCGTTAATGAGCTAACATAGGAGGATAAGCTGACAGCAGCAGGCCTATGTTTGGAGGGGAAGGCACCGTCAAGGTACCAATGGAGAGACCATAGGAGACCTATCAGGAACTGGAGGGAATTCAAGGACTGCATAATAGAATGTTTTCAAACCGACCAGGGAAGATATTTCTATGAGCAGTTCTTTGCTCTGGTACAGGAGGGATCAGTAGCAGACTACCGAGAGCAGTTTGAGCACCTAACCAATAGGGTGGAGCGATTATCAGATACGGTATTGGAGGGGAATTTCATGAAGAGGTTGAAGGCAGAGATCCAAGCGACAGTGAAAGTTCTGATGCCTAGTGACTTGGGGGAGGCCATGAAGTTGGCACAACTGGTGGAAAATCAGAAGAATCTAAAGAAGGGAGCCAGGAGCAGCAGCTCAGGAGGCTCTTACAAGACTACGACCACTCTTCTAGTACCCAAGGGGCCTGCCTCAGGCAACATTAATGAGACCATCAAGGAGAAGCCAATAGGAGGGAGTGGGAAAAATTTCAAGAGACTGACAAAGAAGAAAATGCTGGAGAAGAGGGCAAAGGGATTGTGTTTCAGGTGCGAGGAGAAGTATACGTCAGGGCATCGGTGCAAGGACCAAACTCTTCAGGTTCTCACCGTCTACGATGACGAGGAAACTGAGAAGGGAGGTGAGAAGGAGATAGAGGAGGAGATGGAGGAGAAGCTATACTTGGATTTGGCTGAGGTTTCCCTGAACTTAGTGGTAGGATTCACTACGAATCATACCATGAAGGTGAAGGGGGGAGATAGAGGGCAGGGAGGTGGTGGTGCTAATTGACAGTGGGGCTACCCACAATTTCATTTCCACTCAAGTAGTCGACCAATTGGAAGTGAAATTGGTGGATACCGATTTTTATGGAGTGATGATGTGTACAGGGAAGGTGGAGAAAGGCCAGGAAATCTGTAAAGGAGTGGTGTTGACCATCCAGAGAATTCAAGTAAGGGAAGACTTTCTCCCACTAGAGTTAGAAAGCACTGATGTCATCTTGAGGATGAAGTGGTTGCAAACCTTGGGGGAAACCAATGACAATTGGGGAGCACTTACGTGGAAGTAATGGTGGATGGGAGAAAGGTGGTTATAAGGGGAGATGCAGGGCTATCCAAGGCCATGACATCACTTAAGACCATGATTAAGGACATACAAGAGGTGGGGAAAGATTATCTGGTGGGACTACACATGTTGGATGTGATCAGATTTGAGGGAGGGGATGTTTCTCTTTCCGTGCAGCTCTTGGTTCAGCAATACAGTAAGATTTTTCAGTCACCTAAAGGATGGCCACCTCACCGGGAACACGAGCATATTTCCACCTTGAGGATAAGGTGGATCTTTGGGAGGGGAGTATTGTTAGACCAGTCCACTAGACCGGTTCAGCCGGCCCGCACGAGACCAGCACTTCGCAACTGACGCGGGATCTCCGCCTCCTGCAGAGATCCAGCGGCCCAACTACCCAAGTAGAGCTTTTTAGGAAGTTTTTTTTGAGGGTTTTGAGAGGGAAATTTGAATGTAGGGACTGTTTAGGGATTTCCTTTTGATTTGTATGCATTAAATAGTTGGTTTTGCTAGGGTTAGGGCATCTTGAATTTGGCTGAAATTTGAGATCTCTTAGATTTAGTTTTTCTTTAGGCTCTAGCGGCGTCTAGAGAATTGGGAGAGATAGATCCTCCTCTTGAATAGAAGATCAATTGTATCTTGCTATTTTCCGTCTCCCTTTCATCAAATAATACAAATTATCTACTTTTTTCGTGGTTGCGTGCGGACTTTTGTGAAGATTTCTCGTTGTTTTCCGAAGATTGATATAAAAAACTTGAGATCTACAAGTGTTTCCTATCAGTATCATCTGCAGTCAGCCTATATGATCAGATTTTTGGGTTAAGCAATCCATTCCCTTAAACAGTTTCAAATAGTTCTGTGAGATAGATGGGTTAATTCCTCCTAGGTAAAATTCATATCTCGTAGTTCATCGCCACCTTAATTTCCCTATACATTCAAGCCCAACACCCACCCCCATTGTATAAAAGTGATATCAATGCCCCATTCTTCCAAGCTGTCACTCTATCATATGGTTGACCTGACATGGCGTAAGCATGTAGATGAGTGACAATAAGGATAAGGAACAACAATGATGCTGACAGCCACAAAATTACTTCGGCCTCAAATCATGCATGAATTTTGGTCTGATAATAAAACAAATAAAGAAATGAGCTCGGAAAAATAATACTCTTCTTCAGTATCTCAAGCCGAGTAACAAGTTTCTAAACCAGAGCCATATGAAAAGCTACTCAAGAAAACCATGACCAATTGGAGTGATGAATATGGAAACAAAAAAAATACAGTGACAGCAAATGATAAGTATAAAAAATGTTATACCAAAGCAAAATCGTGGAGTACAATTTAGGCTTCATTTGAGATTGTTTTTTTACTATTTTCTAATATAAAAATTTACTGAACTAAAAACTTTTGTACTAGAACACTATTTTAGAAAGCAATAAAAAAACTATCACAAACAAAGCCTTAACTTTGAAAAAGAAACTTCCTGGAAAGCTTCATACAATCATGAAGAGCAAGCATCCACCAATGTTAAGTTTTGGCAATTTTCTAGCGCATATTAGTGGGATGAGGTCCAGAAAACAAGCAATAACCTTAAAGAAGTGAATATAATTTTACTGGTACTAATAAATAGAAAAATACAATTGATGAAGATTGATATTCTAATTATGATACTTCTAGAAGAAGCATAAAATACCAATAAACAGTAGGGAAATTTTAAAAAAAATGTAAATAAACCTCAACAGTATCGATTGCTTCATTTGAAGGAATGGCGTGCAAAACTCTGCATGGATTAAATAAGAAAGATTTAACGGCAAATAAATGAGAATAAGAAAAAATTAAGAAGAAAAATATAGAAATGAAATCTTAGTAATAAGATAAGTACACATTACTAAATTAAAACTACAGGACAATTAGCCAAACATATATTAAATTCACTAAAAAAAATTGCTCAAGCAGGTTTTACTTGGAGATGGTTTCAATAATTAAAAAGAAAGATGGCTTTTAAGCGGTTATTAGATGATTGTCAATAGAAGTAAGGAAATGATGAATAAGGCTTTGCTTGGGATTGTTCAAAATGAAGTTCCCACTACATTAAAAAAAAAAAGAGATGCTCTATAAGTGCATTATTCATGAGCAAGAAACCACATAATGGTACATGCGCAGGGTAGGATTTCCATCATTCCTAAGTGATGGAGAGGGGTAAATAATGCATGCATGGACAAAAAACATATGTATATATTTTAATCATTGCAAGCCCATTCTCTCCTAATTTTTTAAGGTAAACTTTGTTCAAAATGATTAGCAAGGTGAGCTACGGCCTAACTTCCCTATCGCACATCAACATGTTACAAACCAAATAGAGCCTAAGAAAACCTAACAATTCATTCAAATAAATCCCCTCCATTATAAGATAAATATCAAATCAAAGTCATCTATTGGTAAGAGAAGATCTTGCACGATTCGTCTATCGACACCACTATTGACGACTGCTTGGAATCCTTACACATCTTCTTGCTTTGGTTTCCCTTGCTCTACTTCATTGATGTCAATTGACAATTTGATCAGTCACAATAGCCCATTCTAGCCTAGCCAGCTAGACCCTAATCATCGGAGACGCTCATATCATCAAAAAAGGTAAAATCTCCAATAACATGTTCTGTAAGATTAGTGAGACTGCTCCATACAAAGATATCACCCAAAAAGAGGCTAGCACATCGTAATTGGAATCGAAGGGTTGGAAGAGGACGTTGAAGTTCACAGTTAGTTTTGGAGGTGGAATAGAAGTAAGAGAAGAGGAGGTTAAAAGAGTTGAGAGAGAGAGAGAGAGGAGACAAAAGAAGCAACGAAAATTGGGCCGAGGGTATTGTGCAGGAGGAATATTTTTTAAAACGTGAAATGGATGCAACATAATCATAACATTTGGTTAAAATTAAGCCAGACCTTTTGATCATATATCTAAGAGTGAAAAAATAAGGGGGAATATATATATATATATATATACTAGAAAAGATTGAATTTTCATATGCCAACCAAAAGAAGTTGAGTCAAGCAACAACAAAGCAAAATCAAACAAGTTTTCTAGCCTTTTTAGGACCTTTTTAGCCGAATTTCATGTATTTTTATTTAATTTAATTTATTAGGTTGCATAAACTTACTCTAATTTGAATTTAATTTTACTGTAGGATTAGATTTGATTTTAATTTGTTTGATTTTATGCATGTGATTATATTTCTATAACTTCGGATTGATAACTTGTAATTAAACATATTATTGATCAATTAATGGATGAAACTATTTAGCAAGGACAATTGATTGTTATTTAGGTGCCCACTATGTACGTGGATTGCTTCAAGTTGTGTAAGTGGAATTTCACCCACTTCCCCCTCCATCAATTTTGGTATCAAAACCAGATTTGATTTTTCTCCATGAAACTGTTTGACCTCGCAACCCGCCTGCATCCCGCATCATACTCTCATCAGTTCCGCAACACGCCAAAACTAGCAACCAGTCTCACATGCTTTCACACCAAAAGCCAATTGCTCCTTCAAATAATCTCTCCATCGGGCAAGAATATCACACAAGTTCACTCCTTATCCCTCATCTAACTTTGCCCACTCAAACAATTCCAGCAAGCATAATCTGTGCTGACCCTGTGTGTTATGTTATTCTTTGTGACTACTGTTGGCTCAAGAAAAATGGCACGAATGCACGAATCCCGCTTTGCAGCCATAGGATTTCATCTTTCTTAAGTTAGATTGAAATTAACCAGATTTCCCCTGAGGTAGTGTCAGGATTTAAAAATCTGGGGTCCTTGCTTCCTTTGAGCGCAAGCACTCATAGTTAATTACCCCTCTTAACACATAAGAGATAACTCTCGATTAAGGATGAATAAATTTTAGGTAATTTTTAATCTCAATTGTGGGGAAAATGAAGGTAAACCCGATCAAGATCTCATGGTTCTGTCGTCCCAGGTATACCGTGTATTCAGTCTACCAACACTAACAACCATCAATTGTAGTGTCCAGGGAATCTGATTAGCAGCCATGGGTTGCCTCCTCTCAGGGATCCCGAGTAGACTAAAGTGGTTAGATATGGATTTTAGTTTGATTTAATTTGGGTTGGGGCTTATAGCTTCCTTAGAATTTGCCCGTTAATTTGTTTAACTTGGGGCTTACAGCTCCAATTAGGAGTTGCCCTGATAGTGGGACTAACGGGCTCTTTTAGAGGTGGCCCGGGGATTTGATTTGGAATGGGGCTTACTGCCCTATTTATGAGTTACCCAAAGATGAGTCTTACAACCTAGCTCTACAGCGAGGTGTTGACCCTTCCCGTAGCAAAAAAAAAAAAAAAAAAGAGAAATGAAATGTTTAAGTCTTACCTACTCTCTGTCGCCGCACGTCGCAGACACGTCCGCGACATTTCTCCCACGACGCACGACCTCGTGTCGTTAAAGAGCCAAGGAAAAGAGGCTGAAGGCCTCTTTCTCTCATTCCTTCGCTCTCTCTTCCTCGCACGCTCCTCCTCCTTCGTTGCTGTTCGGCTTTAGTGCTCCACAGGAGGTGTAGAGATCGCAGGCATCGCTTCTCCGGCTCCTTCGAGGCTGTTCGACCACGCTCCATCGACGACTTTCCTCCCTGTCCGAGCGGAAGTTACGACATTTTGATCAGAGGCGACGACGGGAGCTCACTGTGACAGGAACTTTCTCCCTTCCGCTTCTTCTCCGGCTCCACCAGGGCTGTTCGACTTTGCTCCTCCGACGTTCCTTCCAGTCGGATCGAAGTTACGGCATTTTATTCGGAAGCGACGGGCGCCCGACGGCTGTGAAGATAACTTTCCTCCGTTCGCACGCCTCTTTGGCCCTTAGTCGTTGCTCGACTTTGCTCTTCCGACGACCTTACCTGCCTAACGGATCAGAGGTTACAACATTTTGATCGGGCGCAAGAACGGAAGCTCACGACTGTGAAGGTAACTTTCCCTTCACGTGCTTCCACGGCCAAAATCCCATAAATCCACTATGCCGAGAGATTTAAAAAAAAATTGATATTTAATTATAAGTATATTTAATTAATGCTAATTAATTATAAATATTATTTTTAATTAATTATAAATATTATAATTAATTATATTTAATTCTAATTAAATTATTATAATTAAGTTAATTAATTATAACTAATTTTAATTAGAGTTAATTTTAATTAATTATAATTTATAAGATTAATTATTATTAATTAATTTCAATTAATTACAATTTATTAAAATTAATTAAGATTAATTAGTTATAATTAATCATAGATTAATTATAATTAATAATCTTAATTAAATTTAATAAACTTTAATTAATTATAATTGATTAAAAATAATTAATTAAAAATAATTTCTTAATTAATTATAATCAATTAATATTAATTATAATTAATTCAAAAAAAAGGAGAGAGAGGGGAAAAGAAAAGAAAAGAAGGCCCCCTTTGCCTCGATCCACGAGCCACCGCCAGAGTCTTCAAGGTATACATTTCTAACTTAAATCACGTCCTCAACGTTTGCAGCGGACCGGAGAACCACCTATACGCGCTCTTGTAGCACGGTAGGAGGGAGCCCGGTGCGAAGCATACGACGAGGCGGGTAAGCCCTATACACGCTCTTGTAGCGTGGTGGGGACGGTCCTCGACCTCGACACCTACACCGCCGACGACACCGCTACGCAAAGGTATGATGTTCCAAAATCCCATTCTCGACGTTTGCGGCGGACCGAGGAACCACCTATACGCGCTCTTGTAGCATGGTAGGAGGGAGCCCGGTGCGACGCATACGACGAGGTGGGAGAGCCCTATACACGCTCTTGTAGCGTGGTGGGGAGTCACTGCTGTTCTGGTACGGGTACTGCTGAAGGCCCCATACACGCTCTTGTAGCGTGGTGGGATGAAAATTACTACGGCCGCGGTGTCTAAGGACACCTACCATACACGCTCTAGTAGCGTGGTGGGAAGGCCCAGCTCCCCTATTTTCCCCCAAACGGGGAATATGCCGGGGTGCTGCCGAAATTTTCACTGAAATGTACAAAGACTTGAACAATTTGAAGACCTTCTTGGGCAACAATATAGAAGACCTGTACTCGAACAAAAATACACAGAAATTAAACTAAATGAGCAGAGGACTCGTACGAACAACAGAGGACTTGTACGAAGAACAAAGGACTTATGGACCTAAATCTGAACAAAAATCTAAATGATTTCTAAAGGTCAAAATCAAATGAAATAAAATCAAACTGAAGCCCAATTCAAATCAATTTGAACATGAAAATGAACTTACAAGAACTCTAGAGGACTTTGAACAAAATGCGAGCATGCAATTAAATTCAAAGGACTGCAGGGGACTTGAACAAGACTGAACATCAAACAAAGACTTTGATTTGGACTGGATCCGGATCCGAATAAAACAGTTGAACTCGCACTTGAACTCGGGCTATACGACATCAAGTGGGGACTTATAAACTTGATGAATTCAAGTCTGAATGAAATTGAATTTGGATCCAAACACATGCAAAGATCAAAATTTGGATCATACACGGGAAACTCAAACTACAAGCTCTTGATGCACGAACTCCTACAACAATCCCTATAAGGTTAATGTACTATGCTTGCAAGTAACAACAGATAGTTGCAAAGCATACGAGCAATCAAAGATCGGTCCCTGCAGCAAATGAAATTATCAACCACCCGAGATTGGTGAAAGGGTGGATATGATGCAGAAGCAATGGGTCTTCTACAAACATTTTTAGGAGGTCGTAGTGGATACAGCGATCCCCTGCAAATGAATACTTGTGGATAACAACAGTGTATTAAAAAAAAACAACGAATCACTGTGGACACAAGTACAGATATCACCTACGACAGTGTTGATCAAAGTGCTGTCAGTATACCGGGTACGAAGACAACCCGATGTACGAAAAAGGACACCCCCTGGCAGAAGAGAGAAAATGTTTGAACAAATTAAAACCAAACTTGATGGTGTTCCAAAGTCTCTTTTTAGTTCTATAATTAAGAAAAGAACAGTTCTGATGCCCACAAACACCGGAAATAACAAGTCCACTACACTGACGACCTCAAAGGAAGTTCTCTTCAAAGCAACAAACTTCAAAGTCCGAAAGAACCTTCCCCAATGAATGAGAAAGGGGGAGTCAATATCAAGTCCAATGCACCGAAGATCTTTAAAGGAGTTCTTTCCAGATCAGCGGTCATTGACCCCAATGTCCAGAAGAATTTCCCCGGTGATTGAGAAGGGGGAGTCAACATCAAAATCTAATGCCACCGGATCTGCAACATTCGTACAAGCAGACAGAAGGCGTCTATTTCAAGAATGCCCCGCACGTGCACAGTAGTTTGTATACACATAGGCACACTAAAAGGGGTAAATGTAATCAAATACTCGCATAGGCCCCGGCGAGCGTGTTATTGGTACACACGTGACGTCTAGGGATGCTGCGCGGGTTGACAAGTGAATTCAGGTTCGAAACCGATCCTTCTATACGGGTCAATAGAAGTCGACAGGGTTCGAACCATTAAGCAAATATAAAGTTGTGGCGACCGGTATATTTGCTTTAAAACATTCATATTAGGCCATCAAGGCCTACAACAATATGAATTCACTAATAAGGACACGAAGTCTACGAAACCTGATCCTCGATTAATAGCTTGATCGAGTTGACAGGGTCAATCAATAAAAAGAAATGACCCCAAACACCCCGATGATGGCCGTGTTGATTGCTTATCTCAACCGGAGGGGTTCCTAAATATTTCTCAAATGCCTCCCAAAAGTCTATTCAAAACCCACAAAAAACCCAAAATCCAAAAATCTACAAATCCCAAAATTAAAAAAAATATTTAAAATTTGAAATCAAACCATCAATCACTAAAAGCAAAATCCATCCACCCTCCGCAACAGTCTGCCGGGGTGGACAAATTCAAATAAACTCTAGCTCGCAAAGAGCCAAATGCCTAGTCGAAAATATCACTAGGATCCATTCTCAAACAATCTCTTGTCAGTAAGGATGTAGTATGTGTCCTCTAACCGGCAGTTTCGCCGCCAAATGGCACTGCAGATAAACGGTTATGACTCGGGGCCCTCTGAACCGAGTAGTTTTGCCGCCAAATGGCGCCACAGATAGCGATTATGGCCAGAGCCAATACGCTCCTTAATGGCATCAAATCCTTGAGATATGAATCAATAAGATATGATCGATAGGGCACAAAGCCCTCTGTTAGCTAAGGTGGATTCAAATTTGTCCCCTTTGACAAATCCAACCCAGGTCTACAAGGTCCCCTTGGACGAAGCAACCCATGGCTGCCGACAAGGATCCTTCTGTCAGGTTGGGTCGACTACCTCCTCTGACTAAGTAGACCAGGGACCACGATGGCCCGGGACGACGGAACCATGGGATCTTGATCGGGCCCATCATCCATTCCCCCACCATCCGCTTTAAGTGAAAGATGGTGAAATGTCTATTTTAAATATCAAACTCTCTAGATTCCCAAATCTAAATCCAGTTCTCAAATACCTAAACCTATGCTGCTACTATATGCCAGATACACGTATTCTCTACGTATCTGATTGACGACTAGCCTTAATCGAAAGTTCTCTCTCGTGATCGGGAGGGGTAATTAACTATAGGGGCTTGCGCATATAGGAAACCAGAACTCAGATCATAAAGTCCTCGCAAAATGAGGACGAAATCTCTGGGTAGTGTCTTATCTACAAACCCATCTGCCTTCCAAAATTTACCCCGGAACTTAGTTCGTTAAAACTCCTTCGCCCAATAAAAAAAGCAAAGCATGCGGGGAGGCCGGGGCCGAATTTTCGGAGCCCACACGAGGCTGCCCGGAGGTTTTAAATTATTTGGGTAGGACTTATGGCTTCCCTTAGGAAGTAGCCTGAAAAACGGGTCTTACAACTTAATCCTTTTTTGGACTAAGATGCCCAAAGGCTTTAACTTTGATTGTTTGGGATTTAAGATTATTGTTATTTATTTAACAATTTTTCTTAAAATGTGAGTCTTACAACTTCACTTAGAAGTAGCCCGTTAATTTGTTTAGTTTGGGGCTTACGGCTTCAATTAGGAGTTGCCCGTTAATTTGTTTAACTTGGGGCTTACGGCTCCAATTAGGAATTGCCCGAAGAATTTTGGTTATGAGTGGTCTTATGGCTTCAATTAGAAGTAGCCCATGACGGGTCTTATGACCTAGCCCTGTAAGCTAAGTGGCTCGAAGGGTGGGTCTTACAACTTAGCCCTTATAGACTAAGATGCCCAAGTGAGGGGTCTAGGGTTGCATTATCACCTAAACATTTGCCTCAGATGTCGGACTTACGACTTCTATTAGAAGTGACGGGTGCCTTAATTGGGTTTAAGGGTTAGGTCAATTTCTACCTAAAACCTTCCCCTAAGGTCGGGCTTACAACTTTCTTTTGAAAGTTGCCGGATAGTGGGTCTTACAACCAAGTTCCTATGAACGAGGCTGCCCAGGAATTTGTGGATTTGAGTTTGGATGTGATTGTATGTTTATTGAGTTGACACTAGTTGTTTGACACTTAGTTTGTGCTTTAGTTGTTTTGTGCTAGTAGTCTTTTTCCTACTACAGTAGTCCACTGCTCTACCTGTCTTCTAGCACTGTTACACTACTAGCTTTTTCGTACTCAATTTTTCTTACTTTTCAGTACTCTGTTTTACTTGCAGTAGTTAGATTCATTCAATTTATTTATAATGCACTGACCGCTCATATGTCTGTTTGTAGGTGCTCGTAGCCAGTGGTTGAAGCAGTTGGGGTTCGCAATTGCAGAGGATAGAGACCTGAGATAGTTGCAGGAACTCGTACAAAAGGGACTTTGAAGAACTTGCAGAGGAGTTCAGTTTGAGTGTGTAGAGAGTTTCAGTTTGTATTATTGAAGAGTTTGAGAGCAATTTGTACAAGGGATTTGGGGAGTTTGAGAGTTTTGGAGAGTTGACAATCAATGTTGTATATGTCATTTAGTGGAAATTTATCTTCCCCACCTCCTTTTATTTATTTCATTTTTTTTGTTTAACAAATAATTCAATTTGATTAGTTAACTTAATTAATCAAAAAGTCTTTAAAAATTTTTTATAATAGCTCTCAGATTTTAAAACTCTCAAACATTTAAAAAATTATTGTATTTGAATTTTTCACTAAAAAATGACATCATATTTTAAAACTTGAATTTTTCTTTAATCAATCAATTAATTTAAATTAACTTTGATTAATTAAAAATTTTAATTGATTAATCAAAATATTTAAATTTAATTGATCTATAATTATTCCAAAAAGTTTTATAATTTTCTCGACATTTCGGCAACCTCCCGGCGTCTAATCCCCACCGAGGGAGAAATCGGGACGGCATCGCCGAAATTTCTTCCTACCCGGACTTAAGGTCAACGGCGTAGGGTCTTTGATTTTAAACCATCTCACCAGAATCTAAGATCGACAGCGTGAGGTCTTCAAATTTTAAAATCATCTGCCCGGATTAAAAATAAACGGCGCAGGTCTTCAATTTCAAACCATCCCGGTCGGACCTAAGGTACGACGGTCGGGGTCTTCGACTCCTGTTTGAAAAATGTTTCTTTTCTCCTTTTTTTTTATCATATATATATATATAACATATCTAATATATTATAATATAATATATAACATTATATTATATATTATTTATAATATAATAGAGAGAAGAAACGAGCATGAAGGAGAGCTCGGTCATGCACGGGCTAGGGTCGGAGGAGCGCGATCGGACAGTCACAAAGAGCCAAGGAAGCGACTTGAGTTTCTCTCCCCTCCCACGAAGAGCGAAGTCGGACAATAAGGATTGAGCCGAAGAAGCAGATCATGCAATCTCTACCCTCTGCAAAGCAACGAAACCAAAAAGCGACGAGGGAGTAGGAGTGACGTCGAACGGCAACAGGGAGCCAGGAGAAGATGGAATCGGCAGCGTCGGGTGCGGGTCGGGCGTGGGAGTCGGAGAAGCGAAGTCGAACAGCAAGGAAGGAGCGGAAGGGGCGACGCGTGCAATCTCTCGGCCTCTTGTGAAGCAACGGAGTCGGGCAACAATGGAGAAGCCGAAAGAAGTGAAGTCGAGCGGCAATGGGGAGGCGAAGTCGGACGAGCGTGTCCTCTTTCCGAATTCCTTCATTCTTTTTATTTGTTTCCTTTGTCGAAGGGCAATTATTAGAACGAAGCAATGTGTCGTTCGGTGATATCCGTCGAGAGGTGGGACCAGAGGAAGCAAGTATGTCGGTTTGCTTTCAAATTCCTCTGTTTCATTTTTTTTAGTCAAAAACTACACAAACCATACTCACACAAAGTCGACACATAACCTACTATCAATCTCATGTGACCTACACGTAATTTGTGCGTAAGTGTTCATTGCATTATAATTTTGTCTTATCTAGGCACATTCATCATAGTCATTATCTAAACCACCAAATCACTTGGCCAAACCAAACACAATAGCCTCAACTCCATCATATTTTCCCTCTTGCTATGATGATGACCTTTATGATACGATGGCGCGCCACTTTCTGATAATGAATTGGCCTTTAATAATTATTATGAGATACTGGTATACAAGTTCATTATTCTTCTTAAGGTTGATTCTAAGATAATCTTAGAGCATAAAGCCGAATCCTGCATCAGATGAAGTGCTTGCAACATAAGACAATTTCTTGCAAATTTTCTTCACTATGTCATTATTTCAAAAGATACATACTAACTTAGATTATCATAATTTGTCTCAGTTGAACCTGCCAAAATTGAATTTATGATGCTGTTGTTACCATCATCACTTCATCCATTGTTGGCCCACATTTTAAATATTGTCTAGGGGTGTGAAATTTGACGTGACCTAACACCCAAGCGTCCAATTTTATGTGTACTCTTTGTATTTCTTCCTCCTATTATTCCTTTTATTGCAAGGATGTTTCTTTCGTTTGAGAATTTAGAGATATCACTTCCTCCTCCATGGCCTCCAACAAACTCTTCAAGAACAGATTTATTTCTTTGCCAATTGGGTGAGTTGATACAGTAAAAATTAACTAGTTTAACTTAGAAAAAATCAAATTGTAGTAAGTCAACCAAAAAGAAATCGAATTGAACTAGAAAGTAACAGAATCAAACTAATTTTCCTGACATTTTAGGCCCACTTCTATTTTTGGCCTAATTTTCATATAATACTTTATTTGATCTATTTTATCAGGTTGGAATTTAATTTTATGATAGTATTATGTTTGAATTTAAAGTATTAGTCTTAGTCTTGTAACCTTAGTTCTATTACTTTTATAAATAGGGACTAATAGCTTGGAATTAAATTGATTATTAATTAATTAATTAATTAAATTATTTTGTGAGGACAATCGAGTACTCCAAAGATCCAAGTTATGTACGCAGAGTTTCTTCCTCTTCATCCATCATATGCAATTGTATATGTGAGCATGTAATGTACAAAAGAGTGATGACTAAGCAATGAAGAGGAGGAATAAAATTTGAGAAATAGATGCTTATAATGTAACAAGAAAATTAACATCAAAAGGGCATCCATAAAAACGCATGGGTACACAAGTATACATACTGATAGAGTTATGACACGTTTGAGGGGTTTCATAACGGCTCTGTTGCTTTGTTGGTATTAATATGGGGGAAGGAATACAAATCAGACTCAAGTATAAGTTCCAATGAAGAGATGATTAGCTAAATTTCAGCATATGGTAAATGGGTAAGAAAGTATTAATATATCTTCTGCATAAAACTGCAATCAACTAACTGTATCAAAGAACTTGGCCAAGCAAGAAAAGAAAAAACAAACCTCTCTTCAACCACGGGAACAAGGCCAGCGGTCAAAGCAACTCCACCAATCTAAAAGAATATGCTAAAATGTGAGATTCAATTTGTATATGAACTTCAACTCATAATACTTGAATGCTCACTATTTGTATGCTGCAAAATAACTTCCTTTGAAGATCTATGCGACCTGCAAATTAAGAAGTGTATACATTAGCTAGATAAATGAAGAATGGGAGACATCAGAACAAGGAACAATGGATTGATTCTAATTCCTAAGCCGCCCAATCACGCACAAAACATGTTGGATCATTCAAGTGTGCATAATAACCCATCATTATAAATGCAAAGCTACTTGTGAATAATCAGCACTCCCTTCTGAATTATTAATACTCAACTTTGTGCTACAAATACCCCCACTCCAAATACGCAACATTATCATTAACAAAATCTCAACTAATGTAACCAATATGCAAACTAAATTTTTTAGTACGATAAGAATAAAGTAATAATTCACTAATATTACAATTCTGATACCACTTATTAATCATCGATAAGCTGCTTGTTAAAATTTTAAGGTTCCATTTAACCTTTACACAAAACCCTGCAAAGTATCTCAGCCTAATCTGTATTTTGCACTGAGCTTCACCAAATCACTCAGATGGCAGGGGTGAATTTATACCATCCCTCACTCCACTGTGGTTCTCAGTTCAGATTCCCCTCAAACACAAATGACACCATGTACCAGACAACTAAGTATAAGTACCTGTTGAAAGAATGCTAGTCGTGATTGCCTCCGCAAGGCCAACCAATTCATCTTTCTTAAGTCTTTTTGGATACACTTGATAAGTATCCCACATGGAAACACCGCCACTAGAACCAAGATAAAGTCCATCAGACATGTCAGGTCTTCTGGTGAAGTCCATTTGCCAAGAATCTTCTAGCATATCTTCATAGTCATGGAACCTGGCAAGAATAAGAAAAATTGGACAACTAAATGAGAAAATGAATCCACAGCAAGAAGGAAAAGGAACCAGGATAATATAAAAGTATCTCACCCTGAGCGTGGTGGTGGTGGGTATTCTTCTGGAACAAAAAGAGTTGGAAGGAACAGGCCCATAGGAGGAACCTAACAAACAAATTAATCAAAATTCAGCCAAGATGCAGATTCTTACCATACAATTCAAGCTCAGTGGATCAAATATGAATCGTGTTAAATGGATTACTCATGAATGGTTCTAAAATGAGTGACAAGGCAAATTGAAGGAAAAGATAATTTCAAGCTGTATGGTGGGGAGTGAATTAGCAAATGTATTCTATTCATCATCATCGTCAATTCCGTATTTTAGGACAATAAAACCCAAGATAGCTCATTAATCATATCATATAACTTCTATTAATCTATTTCAGTAGAACATTTACCGGTAAAAACATCTTTTCTAAAACACTAACCAGATGGATACGACATGACTTGATGGTGGTAAAATAGAGACTTAGGGAGATTTCATAATTATAACTATTTCAAGAAACATTTTACAAAGACATAATATATGTTTCTATATTATACATAATGAATCAAAAACATTGAAACCACTTTTTTTTTTGTGGGGTAGGGGGGATATATATACACACACACACACAAAGCAAGTAAATATATTTATATATCTCTCAGTCCATTCAAATGTTCTTAAACAGGACGTTTACAACTAATATAACGATAAAACCACTTTTCTAAACATCTTTTTGTTAAGGTGCATAGAAGGTAACTCACACAAAGCACATCTCCTTAAACTTACCCCACAAGTAAGCTGAATACAGCACATGAATAGAACTGAGAAATAATAAACAGTTCCCTTTAGAGACCTTAAAATGGAAGGTGCTAGAAGATTAAAATAAAGGCAGTCTCTTAAATTATCTAAGTATTTTCTAAAATGTGCACTAAAGAATCCACAAGGTAGTAAAAATTGATTCTGAGAAGGGACGATTGAAACCTAGGCCAGCAGTTTAACAGGTAGACCAAGGAAAGTGTTATCCAGTATGTAAAATATTATTAAAACAAAATCAATAACTTAATAATACGCAAGTACATTTTTTTATATAGTTTATGGTTAAATAGCCAAAGAGCTCAAACTCACTTCTATTAAAAAAAATGAGCTTTCCATCCAATTTCATTCAGCCAGTGTTAGATTGATTTTCATATTAAAAGAACACTCCAGAAAGTAAAATGAATCATATAAAATGTGTCAGAATGTAACTTAACGAATTTCTGCTAAGAAATATTATCATCAATCGAACAACCACAAACATCATAAAAATTTACTCTACCCATTTTTGTGATGTACTATGTTATTCATTATGTCCAAATGACGTGAAAGAAACAAATTAAAGTGAAAGTAAGATTACATGCTTTAATTAATCCTTTTGAACTTAGTAGCGCACGAGTTCAATTTTCTATTTGATACAAATTCTTAGAGTTTGAAAACACAACATAACCCAAGAAAACAAAGTTTGTGCCATGAGAGCGTTTGGCATGAATATATAATCTTTCATAAAAAGAAAGTAAAATATCCTGAAAATTGATAAATTTCTTCGGGTAACACTTGTCACAACTTGCAAACATGTTTATTGATCTAAACTAACGAAAAATGATATACTCGCAAAGATGGAATTCAAGAAAGACGGGTTACATTGAGGGCAGATAGTCTAGCCTTGTGTGATCCAGCAGGCTTTCCTTCCTCACAAGAGTGTACAATAGCCACAGCATCAAACTCACCCTCCTATACCAAAAAAGGGTTCAGTCAATGGTAATAGTAATGAAAGCCATACAAGACATACATACTTCATAAGGAACATGCGCTTTTCCATCAAATACGTATTATGGCATATTAATCACCAAATATTGTACCTGAAAAGTAACTTGAGAATAAAAGAAACTGCTGAAGCTCATGAGTACATTGAGACCCCTAAAATGTATTAGAATTCATTTAATCCCACTGTTTAAAAATCAAAGTTAACCCATTTCATGCCCATAAGGTCCGATTATTCTTCACTTGCCTTACTGGCCAAATGATATCAGTCACAAAAAAAAATTATATTCTGATAGACCTCCTTTAGCTTGATGTCAGATTTCTGTCTGTGGCCTTACTCTTTTGCAGTGTACGCACTACGTGGATGCTGAACTGAGATGCTCTTCATGAAGTTTTAAAAAAACCAAGCATCAAACAGAAAGATGATGACTTCTTTTTGCTAAATCTCTAGGATCCCTGATTTCTCTTTCTTCAGTTAATTGACTTATTCAAACATTCAGCCCTTGCTTCAATCCTAACATGATAAGAAGAATGACTAGAAGAATGCAGATAGAAAAACTTAGGGAGAGGAGAGGTAGGATCTAGTAAATCAGAGAGGGGGAGACAAAACTAGGCTTTCAGCTATGAGAGACTAGTTAAGGGGTCCATTTTGAAGAGAGGAGGGAGATTTCAGGATTGCAAATAAACTTCAAATCATCATAATTACAAGAGTTTCCATCATCTCCTATTTATAAAAATAGGGTCACAGATACAACCATGAAAATAACCTACAATAAAAATAGAGGATATTTCCTAACTAAGGTACATAGAAAAGAAAATTTGTGATTTGAATGAACCGAATTGGTTTGTGTCTAGAACCATGTCATGTATTAGGCCTAGCAATGTATGGACAAGCTGGTACCAGAACAGAAAGGTATGAAAATCATGGACAGTTGGGTCAAATAAAAATTGATAAGTCAATTAATCTAGTCAGTTAATAAAAGCTATACAAACATTGTAACTTATTAACATGAAAATCTATTAATAGTGCCAAAAGATTGATGGGGCAATTTTAAATCTTTAGTTTGTAGCTACAATTCTTATACACTCAAGTAGGTCTAAGATCTAATGAAATGCAAGTTGTCCTGTCTGCTGCCAAAAGTCAACTCATGCTACCAGGTCGTTGCATATACAAGCTAACTGTATAGCCCTTTTGATGAAGAGAAAAAAATTGTTTTAAGCAGATATTTTCTAAAATTACTAAAGCCCACCACTCACAATTTTTTGAACAGTTGATAAGCAATGAAAAACATAGAGGACAATGCTTTAAAATTCAAGTCTTCAAGGTTATTTGTAGAAAATCTAAAGTTAGAATTAAAGACAAAGCAATCGTACAAGCAACATACAAAGGAAACAGAAAGGTTTTCTCAACAAATACATGTCTTTAAAAACAATAAAAGTTGGTAATAAAATACAAACAAATTTCACGCAAAATAAGAGGGAAAAGAGAAAAATAAGGAAAAAAAAACTTAATTAGGAAGGTAAAAGATAACTCACTCTAATCTGGCAGTAAGACTCTTTTATTTTATTTAGCATGAGCATGTCAATTGACTTCATCACCGGATCTGTGTTTATACTTGGCCATGCCTGATGATAGCGTTGAACCCACAAAAGGCACCTTGAAATGTCCTACAGCATTATTCACTTGAATATTTAGACACAGTAGGTAAGTCATGTAGAGATATCATGACATTTTAAATAAGATTTATGATGAGTTGATCATTGCCCATTTTTTGTTCAAATGATTGATTGCAGAATGCATAATTTAGAAGAGATTATTTGATTCAAAAATTTTAAATTCCTTAAATTGGTTGTTGCTTGACATCCACAATTCTAATTAACTCCTAGAAAATGAATAATACCTATGCATGAGGTTCCTTAAATGATGATCTAGGATAGGAGGATGTATAAAACCGTCACTTGTCTCTCTACTGCATTTATGGAAAGAAACGTAAGCCATAGCATGCTGTAGATACTCTCAAGATATAGGGGGTCTCATTGGAGATAATGTCGTCGCACCACCTAAAGAGAACATTAGTATTGGCCTTTCTTTGAATGTCATATTGCAATCCTTTTTGTGATCCGTGGATCTCGTTGAAGCCCTTCACAACCCCATCATCAAAAAAGAACATTGTCGTCAATCTCAAAACCGCAAGTATATAATATACAGGAACTCACAAAAGCAATATTATGTTTTAAAAAAATCAAGATGAAAATCTTGATAAGAGTGTAAAAGTCCGAGAATGCTCAAAATATTTTTACAAGTTCTCCTAAATTTTTTAATATTTTCCATATTTTTTTGGATTTTTCTTGATTTTCTTTCCTTCTTTTTATTAAAAAATATCACAAAATATTCAGAGGATTTCTCATCTGTTGACTCGCTTAACTATGTGTATACAAAGTGCTCAGAAGATTTGTTTGAACCATAGAATTAGGTTGCATGCTTTTTAAATCAGTTGCATACATTTCAAAGTGAAGCCCATTCAGAAAAAAGTGAACATTTTTGGAGCCATTGTGATTTCAATTTTCAGGTTATCACTACACAGATATTTTATCTAAATACAAGCATTACTGTGCATTTTTGACAAGTTGGGGTGCTTTTGAAGTGCGTACATGCTTTTCAAAGCACATGCATGACTTTTGGTGCTCCTCAAATTCGAATTGAATTTTGTCTTATAAAGCACACTTCATTTAAAACTATTTAGGTTTAATTTTTCACGCATTTGTTAGTTGACATTTTTTCCATGCAAATTTTTGGGGCACACCTACACGTTATTGGAAATGTTCTTATAAGTTCATATTTGTCCACTTGCAAGTTTGTTTGTGAGTTTATTTGTATGCATGCCCACAATGCGAAGTTTTGATGAGTCTTGTAATAATGTGATGCGGGCCGCCGCCGACCGGCAAAGGGAGGGCCGGCGACCCCGGAGCGCTCGGAAGCGGCCGGACAGGAGGGCCGCGTCGGCCGATCCGCCGAAGGATCGCGCGGAGGGACGCGGGCGCGGAGCGTGACGCAGAGCGGAGCGGGGGCTTCGGCTTGAGCGGAACCGGTCCATTTCTGGACCGGTTTGGCTCGGGTCAGCTCAGGCGGTTCATTTTGGGCAGCCCACTAGTGGATTTTGTTGGTCTTTTGGCTTGCTATAAGTAAGGAATAGAGGGAGATTTCTAGGGCATGCAAGATTTGAGTTTTCTCTTAGCCTCCTTAGTTTCTTTCTCTTGTTTTTCTAGGGTTTGTAGTGGGAGACCTTGTCCTTCTCGAAGTGGACAAATTGTATCTTGTTTCTCTTGGATTTTGAATGCAAATGTTCTTGTTCTTCCTCTCATCTCTCTTGTGTTGATTTTTTTCTTGGATTTGGAGGAGAAATTTCATCTTGGAAGGAAAATTAGGGCAAACTCTAATTTGTGAAACCTAAGGCGTATCATAATGTCATCTTATTTCTATTTTGATTGCGTAGAAAGCTGAGCGGGTTCTATAGTGGGAGCATGCATGCCAATAAATGTGGTCGTCTTCCATGCTATTTTGAGTTCATAGTGTTCCAAGAAATAGCAAGGCCGACCTAAAAGTGTCTATTAGCGAGTCTCTAGAGTTCCTTTTTTTCTCATTTTTCGTCACTTTATGTGATTTGTAGTGCATTTCAAGCTTTTGTTTAATTTTGTACTTCTTAATAGCTCTTTTTAGTTGTCATAACTTTTTTTTTCCAAAAAACATTTGTTTAATTGTTTAGGTAGATTTCGTGTGAATTTGGCAATGCTTATATGTCACTCTTGCATATGGGGTACGGAGAAACATGATAGCCCTACCCACTAAGTCAAGTTGATCATTGTTAAAGCTCTATCCCAGTGCATGACGAAAATAAATATATGAATGTTGCATGGAGAACAAGAATGAGTTTTCTTTTAGTCCACCACGCAAGAAAGACATGTGTGAACATTTTGGGGAAATTACCCACATAATGAAAGCACAAAACAATAGGATATAGCTCCTCATCAAGAAAAATAGAAATTCAACGAGGCAAGATCACTACATATGCCTCTACATGATATTGACTACACGTTAGTAAAGAGAATAAGAGATTAGAAAGGGAGAGTGAGAAAGAGAGATGACCAATATTGTGTGTTTGTGAGAGAGAGGATTAGTGTTGGGTGTTGGCGAGATCAAAGCTGAGAGGGAGAAATGAGGGAGGAATTTTTATAAACCTTCTCTCTTTTTATATCATTAAAGAAGGCAGGGTAGGGGAACCAGTGTGTATGAGGGGATGAAAAAGCAAAGTGAGAAATGAGCGAGGATTTTTATAAACCCTTTTTCTCTTTTTATATGGTTAGAGGAGGCTGCAGATGACCCCCAATTAAGGGGCCTAAAATGTCGCATGCAAGCACTAGTTGAACAAACAATTTCTTGGACAATAAAACTACCCCTTCTAATATTTTTCTCAAAGATAAAACAAAACATTTTTAATATTTTTCTTGTTTTTAATGATAAAAAATCTATTATTAATATTAATGTATACATTTCTTATTTTATGTACAAATATATATAATTATTAATAACATATTCCAAAATAAGTGTGTATGTGCAAACACTACCATAAATTTATCATCACTCACATGTTATAAATGTTTTCATCCTCCTTGCACAACAAGTCGAGCGATACAACGAGGCTTCACAAACTTTTTTGGTGATCCAAACATATCGAGGTAGTCCATTTTGTGAAATAGGTGATAGGTGAATAGAATTTTTGTGTGAATGGGATATTTTGAGTCAAATTTTCGCTAAATTGTACCCATCTATCATTATAGTCATTGCATTCAACCAGGTTAACTTGGGGAACACTTGGAGGTCAACAACATGAAAATAGCATACAATGAGAACTTCAAATGGAATTTCAACAATGGTAATATCTAAATTTATAAGCTTATTAGCATTTGTACAAACTTATAAGAAGTCATTCATGATATTTTTTAGATGAAGTTGGTTATCGATAAGTGATATGGATTAAATATCTTATAAATAGAGATATTTATAGCGATGGTAGGCATTATTCATCCTAATACTTCCACTCTAAATCACTAACATCAATACATTGAACTACTTATTTCTTTTACTTGAATTTCCAATTTATTAGTTATATTATATTGATCCTTCTTTTTTTTTTAATATCAAGATTATCCAATCATTTATTAAATATAATAGAAGTTACTTTTCAAACACAAGGAGTTGTATAAAAATAAAGGTATGGAACAATGAAGGGGTTCAGCTTAACTTCTTATTCTTAAACATAAAAGAGTTATTTTTTATTTCCTAAATACTAAATAACTATGGTTCCATACTTAAATTGGCATTCTCTCCTTGTTATGGAGCTATGAAGGACTTCAACGAGACCTGCAAGCCACTAAAGGAATGCAGAGCAACAGTCTATCAGATATTAGCATCCTCATTCCCCTCGGCAATAGAACAATGAAGGTTTAATGTTCCACTTCTCCGTGAAGAGCAATGTCGACTCCCAAGAGAGAACATGCAACGTGTGATGGCTCCATTTCTCTATGGAGATGAGTAAAAAATGTTACACTTTATTATTAAGATTAAGAATAACTTCTGGTATTTTTATAAAAGTGAACGGGTATTTCAGCCATTAGCTAGTGTGCTTTCTAAAAAAATCCAATTGTAGTTTTTTTTTTTGCATCCAAATAGCTATCTTTGACCACATTTCTAGGGTAATTACATTCCATGAAGCATGCAAAAAAAAAAAAAAACTCACTCAAAAACTAGTTAAAAGGACCTATAACTGCTTCTTATAAACCAAATGCAGGAGGAAAGCACAAAAACATAAAACCCAAGTTCATCACATATTAAGTGTGTCGTTTAATTCCAAATTGCTAAACAAATGAAAATAGCATTAGATGGAATTTTTACTTAATCATTTTTTTTTAAGTTTTAATTCTTCAATTATACATGGCTTTATAGGTTCACCTGCTCTGCGACCTAGTTTAATAGACACAATCTATAGTTGAGTTGAACAAGAAAATAAGTTGTGTTAGCAAACCTCTATGACCAAATTAAAATTGCAGTGCAGGGCTCTAGTTAAAATCATAGCATAGGAATTGAATCAAATAATTGGTTGGACAATTTTGCAATACAAAACCTCTAACCCAAAGTATAGACTTTGAATTATCACTCCCTCCCTCCAACCAAATACTTCAATCAAGTTATGGTAACAATAAGAAAAGCAAGAATCTCTCCCAAAAACTCTTCCTTCAATGTATCAATTCGCATCTCATGCTAATGCAACACCATAAGTTAGCCACCGCCAAGCTCATCACAGCTACATTTCCATGGTAGACCAGTGGATCTATCAGTTGAAAGACTACATCTTCTCTGTAATGACAAGCGAAGATCATCAAGCATTAGTTCTTTATCTTCCATCTGGAAGAGCCCATCGCCAAGCTACCTAGTTTTCCTCTTTAACTCAAAGCCCTCACAATTATACCTCAACCAAGCTAGGCCAATGTTGGAATTAAAGAGAGAGAGAGAGAGAAGGATCAAAATAGTCTCTTGACTATTTATGAAAGACAAAAATGATTTCCAACTACATTAAAATATCATTTTAATCCCTCAAGTCTTTAAAAATGAATCAAAATAATCTCATGATGGGACTTTTAGATACACTTTAAAAAGTTGAGAGACCAAAATAGTCCTTTAATATAGTTAGGGACTATTTTGATATTTCATAAAGAGTCAATAGACTATTTTGATCATTTTTCTGTAAAAAAAAAATAATGCTCAGGTTCTCCAATTTTTTTGCCCATTTATTATCAATCCAACGTTTATCTTTTATCATTCATTTTTTTATGTTTTTTACGTAAAAAGTCATTATTAATTATGACAATATTATCACTAATGGTTGAAGGTCAAATGATAAAACTGCACATTGACCATCAGATTGAAGTAGTTCTATTTTTAGTCCGGTTTTAACATCATATATTTAAAGAAAACAATAGGATGTGGCATTTTGGTCTGGTAAATTTTATGATTCTCAGTACAAAGCTTCACATGCATGCCAAAACTCCTTTAATTGCTATAGTAGACATATAACTCATAATCAAAGTTTCAAAATCCTTCTCTAACGCAAATCAATAATATTTTTTATAACGAGAAAATTGACCACAAATACTGGCTATAAAAGCAAGACATCTTCCACCAGAGCAAATTTTGCTCATAGTATAGCAGACATATAAGCAGTCTGATGTCCGAAACCTATTGAAACACATTCAATATTGGCATGCATAGGATTCTAAAATCTAACAAAAATGCATTTCCGCTGTTACATAATATCGTAGAAAAGGTAATGAGAAATAAATGCACCCCGACGCCAAATGATAGCAACTCCAAAATGCCAAAAGAACTGGACGATTTCATGAAAAATACTGAAAAAATGCTTATATCAAGTCAAAAGCATGCATTTGAGGGAGGCCAACAATAGGAGAATAGTTATAGCAGGATGTTGGATAGAAACATAATACAGCTGATTCTCCTGTAGATGAATTTCAAATTGCAACATGTCAACAAGGAAACAATATATCAGAAGTTCTCAGAGATGCTAATAAAAACACATAAAATATAGTTATTTTAATTTATATGCATGGATTGAACAAATGATCTGTTGTATTATTGGTCTTCCATCCTCGAATTAAACGATTAAAAAATAATAGATAATAAGAAACATATAATAAACTAAAGCATATCTTAGATCATCAAAGAAATTAAAAAAATATATACATGATAGCAAGGTTGGGAAAACCGGACCGGACGTTGAACCAGAAAAATGAGAGGTTCAAAATTCAATGATTCGACCGGGGTTGAACTGAATGATATAATAAATATTATAATTATTTTAATAAAATAAATAATATAATAATGATAGAATATTATATAATGATATAAATTTGTGTCTAAAAGTAAATTTAGTTTATATACAAACTTATACAATTAATATAATTTATTACTAATTTATGTTAAATTTAATGTAAATTATTATAAATTACTATTAATTTATATTTTATATTTAGATAAATTTTACAGTCATAAATTATATATTAAATTCACATTATATTTTTACTTCTATAAATCATTCATGTTATATTATTCATAATTAATAAATAGATAAAAATTAAATTTAAATAATGTATATTTAAAAATAAAAAAAAATAGATAAACAATCAAAATATAACTAATCAACAAAATAAATATTATTCTAATTATTAATAAAATAATTAAAATTTTATTTCAACATATATAATGTATGTGTTTTTATCTTTGAAGTAAAAATTTTAAATTTCAACTAAGTTATTTAGTCCCACATCACTTGGGAGTTTTGTTTTATTTTGTATATATAGATTTTTTTTGTTGTCATGTGTTAAAAGCCCACATAGGGTGGTGGGACCATGTGAGCATGTTGCGTTGGTGCTTAGATCGTAAATAATTATTAAAAAAAATTGGCTTATTAAATTAATTTATTTAATTATTTAAGTTAGAGATCAATTGAACCGGCCGATGCTTGAAAATTGGGATCGATTCAACAGTTGGCAGGTTGAACTGCCATCTCAAACCGGTTCACATCGGTTTGATGTTGGGTCAGTTTTTAAGGAGGATCGAACCAAGCATATGACTAGTTCACAGTCGAACTGACCGGTCCGGTACTCCAATCCAATTTTCAAAACCATGCATAATTGTGTTAACAAGCAAATAATGTTTGTTGTTAGGATGGCATTGCGTGGCACTACCAAGGAGAAAAGGGAGTCTTCAACTAGAAGACACTTCCTGAGTCGAGGAAAAATCCCTACAGCATCCCCATTTTTAGAAGTCGAGAAGAAAAAGCAATGTAAAAGAGAAATGATAACAAAGAGCATGCAAAGATGGTAGTATACATAATTCAGCTTTGTATCCTATGTTGACAGTGTAGAGTGGGAGACGATTCACTAAAATAGTAAAAGGTGCAAATTATAAGGAATGAGTAAACTAGCCAATCGAATTGTGCAACTGGGCCAAGGGACCAAGAACCCATTATACATCGAGTTAATATCTCAACTAAGGTTCAAAAAGTCCCCCCTTCCTGGAAAAAAGTAGAGGCAACATATTCAAAAATAGGAGCTGATGGGATGACAACGAAGTATTATAGTGTCAGCCATCACGACCAAAGGTCTAATGGCTTATAGGTGGTTGAGGCCCAAATTAGCATTCTCGTCATGCAAGAATGCAATTGGAAAGTTGTGGTAGTCTTGTTGAACATCATGGATAGGTGTCAACAATGAGGAAGTAGAAAAGTGCATGTATTAAAGCCAACAAGTATGTCCAAACTCAGTGACCTCAGAAGGTAATTGTCAGACTAGGAATTCCGGATACTGTTATGTGACCTCAGTCATAACTAGCAACTCGCTAATGAGCCGACGACCAAGGAGACGTAGGGTGGAATCAAGGAGTTGACAAACTGAAAAGAGGCATCGAAAATGAGCTAACAGGTAAAACCAAAAAGATGGTAAGAGTCAGCTGAAAGGATTGAGGAGACGATAAAGGGGTGGAGGGTAGCTCCAAGGCAACAACAGAAGAGCTGGCAACATAGAGATGTCGAATCCAATGAATGAGTAAGTTCACAGGCTGACAAAGCTAAGTGGATATAATAGAGCCAATTGACCTGTTGGAAGAGCAAAGCAACGAACTGAGTGACCTCATCAAGATATGGATTCTAACGAGAAGCACAAGAGTTGTTAACTCGGAAGATGCTAAGTGAATGAGCCAATAAAACAGGTTAGCAAGAGAGACACCAATCAACAGGGTCGACAGAATTGATCAACAGGAAACCATGGCAAGGAGAATGACAAGCGGTTGGAGACCATGTTGCTAGCTAAAGAAGTGATGGGAGGTAGCAAGTTATTAACAAGCAAACCAAAATACGACATCGTGAGAAACAAGAGACCTGGTGATGGATTGAGAAGGTGACCATGGTACATTAACCGGACAGCACCTTGATGCAACGACATCAAACAATTCATTGACAACCACATGTTCAACCTTGATTTGGTGTGGAAAACTGATTTTTACTAATAGGAAAGCACAGAGTTTAAAACTTGAAAAGAAGTCAAGCATAAAATATTACACAAAGCATAATTTTAGAGTTATAAATAAGATTCAAATAGAAGTCTAAAGCTTTAAAAATCAATAATATTTCATCAAAGTTTATTCAGTTTAGCAAACAAAAACACCCCCAAATGCACTCAATGGAATGCGATGGTAACAAAAAAAAAGAGAAAGTGAGAATCAAAGTTTGCCAACCACCGAGAGGAAGAGTTAGAGAAATGGGCAAAAAGATTGGCAAAGTCTCCATTAACCCCAAGCTTTCAAGTGAGAGAGTTTACATTGTGGTTGAGTCATTGATCAAGAGAGGCATCAACAGGAGAGTGACATTTTATGAATTAATTGTGAGTGCAACAAATATATATATTTAGGGTTAAAGGCTTCCTCCACTCAAGGAGACTATAAAACAAAAACCTAATTTTAAGAAAATAATAATAAACCCTGCCACATTACACGGCTACATGCTCGTGAGTCCTCATTTCCACTATTTGATCATGCCACATGTTGTCCAAATTCAAGAACTGAATGTCAAATGAAGTCCAAAGCCCATGATCCATCGCAAAACAAATAAATAGCATGAAATGCGTTCCTTGGTATCATAACACTTAGAAATGTACACCTCAATCGATCGAGGCATATGTTTTCATTCAAACTAATTGAGTCATAAGCTTCAATTCAAATCTTTATGCTTCAAAATAGAATGACTTCTAAAGCGTAAGTTTTGAAAATGTTTTTTAAAATTATGGTCCAACCACTAAAAGGTTTATTACATCATTTCCTCCGCTTAAGAGAATACAATATACTGACTAATACAGTTTTAGATTTTTGTGTGTTAAGCCAATCTCCAATCTATAGCCAATTGAAACGTGTCATGCAAGACATGTGTTTACCATCACGGCATTGCAAATTAAAAAAAAAACATTGCATCATATTTACGAATTTGAAATTCGACTAAAAACTTAACAACAAATAACATAACAACATCCGAAACAAAAGATAGTGTAAAGAGAATGCAATTGCCAATTCTTTGAATAAAATTAAAAGTAATAGCAATACCCACCTCTCCACCATATGGTTGTGTAATTATTGTTGAAGGTAAAGCAACTCCGTCCTGAAAATGAATCACCATAATAGCAGTAAATGTCATTTGCGAAGCTGTAGATTGTATGTTTTCTGAAAGCCATTAATATGAAACTCAAATCTTTATAACAAGATGAGAGGAGGCAAAAAAAAATTCGCAGAAATAAATATGCAGAAACCAGCAAAAACTGAAACAACGGCTCAAAGTATAGATGAGTTTAGAACTCCTTGCCTCAATACAAATTACAGACGTAACTTGAGCACCAATATTTACCACACAAGCCGTGGATAGCCCATTTCCAAAAGCTGCTGCAAGTCCTTCCTGTTGTATGGATTTATAAATAATAAACAACCATATTACCAAAAAATATATCTAGAATAAATGTCCGAAGTTCAGTAATATATTCATTTACACGAGAAAGAGAACTGTCAGGATGTATTAAGAATAAAGAAAATAATAAATACAATGGATTGCAGCTAAATATCAGGATGCATTCAAAGAATCAGATGTCAATAGCTCCAAGTTTCAATGAAAATAATTATTTCAGATAAAGATTATGTGGCACACCTGATGTACAACGGCTGTACTAAATCTCAAATCCCGCAAGACAATAGATAGCATTTCTTTGATCTCTACACAAGCAGAAACAAAAAATAACATTTTCATATTATCTTTTGGCTTAAACTTGGTGCTCAGAATATCACGATTGTCAATAGCAAAGCAACAATCAGTAAGAATAAACTTCTCAAGATCAAATCAAAATAGCAACATTAAATTGTCATACTTGCACTCAATAAACTTGTACATTCATCAAAAGGTACACAATTTAATGAAACAAACAATTTTAGGAAACATATAGCATTTCCTATGTTGTGCATGAAATTATAAGCCCGAATTACTCAAGTAGCTTTCAAGCAGTTCCCACAAGTAAACGAAAACAAGAAATAGTATTGCCAAACTTTAGAAGGCAGAAAATTAATGAAATCAAGATAAAATTATAAATGACAAAAATGTGAAAAGCACTCATGAATCTCATGCAACTCATAAAATATATTCATGCTTGAAGAAGGGGAAACTATCGGCCAATTACACATCCTATTACATAATTAGTTAATCAATTAATTAGGTTAACTCTACTGATTGATTATTAAATAAGTATTCAATTAATGCTCTTTCAAAAATATGGCCAAAAAGGTAAGACTTTGTAAAGCTGGCACTCAATCCAATAAGCTAAGCCACTACAGAAGCAAACTGATTATTATTAGAAGGCCGGTCCTTTGAGTCATGCACGATGGCCCATCTTGATCTCTTATAAGGCATGAGTAGCAGCCTAAATAGGACCTCACAAATCCCCATAAGTTGAGTGAATAGATATATTGTACACGAAATACAACCTATCATTATATAAAAGAAGGGGATGCACACTCACTGTGTCGTAATTATATAAAAAGGAGGGCAGACACAGTCATCATGTCATACATCCCTTATCATGACCAAACAAAAGGGGGCAGCTTTAGGGAAAAAAGAGAGACAATGCTTCAAAGAATGTTTCCTCCACTACGTGAATGAAAAAATATTGGAAGAAATATGTTGAAATATTCACTGAAAAAATGGATGAAAGTGATACAGCTATGGACCCCACCTCATTTCAAGAGACAAAAGGCTCTTGTTTTGTGAGTCCCGGCGCCTCATTTCAGACCTATAGGAGGAAAAAGTTTAAGGGGACATTCATTGGAGGAAATGTGAGGTGCATTTATAGTGGGATTAGGGCTTATTTTACGGGAGAAAGTTTGATGTGGGAAGGATTATGTGAAGACTTTTTCAGAAATAGTTTTTCTTAGGTGATTTTGGATTCCTAGTTGCTTCTAGGAAATTGGAGGAGAGCCGATTCACCTATTAAACAGAGAATCAATTGTATATTGTGTTTCTTTGATTGAAGATTGTTATTTCAGCTTTATTAGTGCTGTTCCTGCATGTCATTGTTGTTCTCTCTTGATTTTGGTGGTTGTCTTTCGTTGGTTGGTGCAGATTTTGCTCTAGTGATTGTTTTGGGTACTGATTTGATCTCCAAAACATATCAAATTGATATCAGAGCAAGTTTTTGAGACCGATAGCTGGGAAGAGTTGAGGCGTTGGAAGAAAAGTTGGAGGGGAAAGTAGGGCAGCTGCGAACGAATGTGGGATCGTTGAATGAGCGTTTTTCAGCAATGGAAGGAAGGTGTGGGAATCTAGAGGAGATGATGAAGCAGATGTTGGAGTTTCAAACTAAAGCCGCTTCACCGGAAACAAGGGGGAATCAGGGAAATGACATGCCAAGGAGAGACAGAGATGTGAAATTTTTAGGAGAGAATGAGGGAATATCCCACCTTCACCTTGAGGCTCTATTGAGAAGGGGGATGGATAGGGAATATGGAGGTAGGAGGGAATGAGAAAAAGAGAACAGACGGGCTGAATTTGAAGGAAGAGAGGGATATGAAAGGAGAAGGGAGGAGAGGGAACAATGGAGAGACCCCAATGCTCACTTCATGGGAGGCATGGAGGGCTAAAAGGGAAATTGGGGAAGGGAAGATTCGAAGGTCAGGAAGCTAGAAATGTCGGTGCTTGAAGACGAGGATGCGCATGGGTGGATCTATAGAGTAGAGAGATATTTTGTGGTGAATGGGTTGGCAGAAGTGGAGAGGCTTATAGAGGTGGCTCTATGTCTCGAGGGGAAGGCACTAGCATGGTAGTAATGGTACCAATGGAGGGAGATGAGGTACATGATCCCTTTATGGGAGAAGTTCATTGACCATTTATTGGAGCACTTTTGAACCAAGCAGGAGGGGGACTATTATGAGCAGGCCATTGCTTTGACACGTGGGAATGATGGAGTACCAGGAAAGATTTGATCTTATGTCGGAACATTTAGAGAGACTATCAAAGACGGTGTTAGAGAGCAATTTCATGAGGGGACTCAAACCAAAGTTGAGAGCCGCTATGCGGGTGACAAGACCTCGTGACTTGGGAGAGGCTATGGAGTTAGACTAATTGATAGAGAACAAGAATTCACTTGAGAGGAGTATCAAAGGATGTAGTTTTGGAGGTTCTTACCGCACGACGACCACCTTCCTTACATCTAGGATGTTGACTGCAACGGGTCAAAGAGAAACTCCAAAGGAGAAATGTTTGGGAGCTCGGCCGGGAGGGAACTTTAAAAGGCTCACGGATATGGAGTTACAGGAGAAACAAGCTAAGGGGCTATATTTTAGGTGCAACGAGAAGTTTACACCGGGTCATAGGTGTAAAAATCGCAACTTGCAGATCCTTTTTGTTTGTGACGAGAGGATTGGTGGTGGAGTTTTAGGGAATTCACTAGAGTGATCTAATCTTTGGTATGAAGTGGCTACAAACTTTGGGGGAGATCAAGGTGGACTGGAAGGCCTTAGCTATGGAGATTCAGGTGAAGGGGAGAAAGGTGGTGATTAAGGGAGACCCTAGTTAATCCAAAGCAATGGTTTTCTTGAAAACCATGGTGCATGCCATACAGGGTAAAGGATTGGGATTGTTGATGGAGCTTCAGAGTTTAGAGGTAGTAGACGCCCGAGAGGTAAAGGACATTCCAAAAATAGTTCAGCCGCTTCTCCAGCAGTCCAGTGAGGTTTTCCAACCTCCCTAAGGATTGCCTACTCCACGAGAGCACAAGCATGGTATTATTTTAAAGGAAGGAGTCAGTCTCATTAGTGTCGACCATACTGCTATCCACAGGTCTAGAATGATAAGATTGAGAGGCTCATTCGGGAGATGCTTAAAGCCAAGATCATCAAGCCCAGTGTGAGCCCTTTTTTTAGTCCCATGTTGTTGGTGAAAAAGAAGGATGATAGTTGGAGATTTTGTTTAGATTATCGTGCCTTAAACAAGGAAACTCTGTTAAACAAGAAAACTCTGTTGAACAAGTTTCTCATACCGGTCATTGATGAGCTGCTAGATCAGTTGCATGTTCGGTGGTGTTCTCAAAGATCGATTTGAAGTCCGAGTATCACCATATCAGAATGAGACCAGAAGACACTCACAAGAAGGCTTTTAGAACTCATGAGGAATATTATGAGCTCTTGGTGTTGCCTTTTGGCCTCACTAACGCCCCTACCACATTCCAATCACTCATGAATAGGGTGTTCAAGCCTTATCTTCGAAGGTTTGATATGGTATTCTTTGATGACATCCGTATTTATAGCAAGTTGAAGGTGAAGCACTTAGAGCAATTGGGCATGGTGTCGAGAACTTTGAAGAAGCACCAACTATATGCCAACTTGAAGAAGAGTTCTTTTGCATAGCAAAGAGAGGAGTACTTGAGACATATAGTGTCTCAAGTCGGCGTGTCAGCAGATACAACCAAGATAGAGGCAATGGTGGAGTGGCCAGTGCCTAAAAGCCAGGGGCTAAGGGGGCTCATGGGACTCACAGGATATTACAGGAAATTTGCGAAGGGATACAGCTCTATAGTCTGGCCTTTGACAGAGCAGCTGAAGAAGAATAATTTCAAATGGGGGGAGGCAGCCACTCAGGTATTTGAGCAGTTGAACAAAGTCATGACTAGTGTCCCTGTGTTAGCACTACCAAATTTCAACCAACCATTTGTAGTAGAAACTGATGCATCAGGATATGTGTTGGGAGCAGTTCTCATACAAAGGCAACAACCTGTAGCTTATTTCAACCAAGTATTGATTGTTAGGGCTAAACGAAAATCAATATATGAAAGGAAACTGATTGCAATTGCGCTAGCAATTAAGAAGTGGCGACCTTACCTATTGGGGCGGCACTTCATAGTCAGGACCGATCAGAGAAGTTTGAAGTTACTGTTGGAGCAGAGAAAGGTGACAAAAGAGCATCAGCGGTGGCTTTTCAAGTTATTGGGGTATGACTTTGAGATCCAATTCAAGCCCGAATTGCAAAATAAAGCGGCAGATGCTCTCTCCAGACGTAGTGAAGATCCCCAAGTTATGGCTCTATCAGTCCTCGTAGTGGTGGATTGGGAGGACTTGAAGCAAGAGAGCGAGCAGAATGAAAAGCTGAGTAAAATCAAAGGAGATTTACTGCAAAACAAGGATTGTTCATCCTGGTTATTCCTTGGGGGGTCAGAAGTTGCTATACCAGGGACAGTTTGTGCGATTAAGGACATCACCACACATTCCTCACTTATTGCAGGAGTTTCATGACACAACTATGGGGGGGGCATTCAAGAATCAAAAGACATATCATCGAGTGGCAGCGAAACAATACTAGGTGGGAATGCAGAAAGATGTGGAGAAGATGGTGGCCAGTTGTGATGTATGTCATAGACAAATACCAGGCTATGGCTCTAGGTGGTCTTTTACAACCTTTTGTTTTACACGAGAAGGTGTGAGAAGAGGTGACTATGGACTTAATTGAGGGATTGCTTAAGTTAGAGGATTCATCGGGATTCTTGTGGTGGTGGACTGATTGGGCAAATATGCTCATTTTATTTCCCTACACCACCCATACATTGCGGTTTGAGTGGCAGCCGCATTCATTAGAGAGGTAGTCCATTTGCATGGCATACCCAAGTCCATAGTGTCTAATAGGGACAATGCCTTTTTGAGCCATTTTTGGAGGGATCTATTTAAGATTCAAGGGACTACCATAACGCGAAGTACTGCTTATCACCCTCAAATAGATGCCAGATAAAGGTGATAAATCGCAATGTAGAGACTTATCTTCATTGCTTTGTCTAGGATAACCCAAAGATGTTGACCAAATGGCTAGCCTGGGCAGAGTACTGGTATAACACTTCATATCATATAGCAGCCCAGACAACACCATTTAAAATTCTATATGAGAGAAATCCCCCTCATCTGCTACATTGTGGACATGGCAACACATTAGTATCGTCAGTGGAGCAATAATTGAGAGAAAGGCAGATGGATTGAAGAGACATCTACTGCGAGCACAACAAATTATGAAGAAGGCGAATGGAAAAAAGGATGGATGAGCAGTTTGAGATTGGAGATAGAGTTTATCTGAAGATCCAACCTTACAGATAGAGGACTCTAGCTAGACGAAAGAATGAGAAGCTTTCCCCTCGATACTTTGGGTCATATGAGGTCGTAGAGCGAATTGAGACGAGCCATTGGAGACCATACACCCTTGCCCGCACTACCAGCTACACTATCAAAAAATATGGAGGTAATATTAGAACCACTGGAGATGCAAGGGGTGCACCAAGGAGTAAAGGGGATCATGGAAGTGTTAAAGAAGTGGAAAAATTTACCAAAATATAAAGCGACATGGGAAGCCTACAGCACAACTCATCTAGTAGATCATCGATCACCAGAATGGAAAACTTATCCGGCATAGTCTCCTTATTCAAGGCATGGCCACACAAAATATCCAGCTCCCATCCTACTTTTTGACCAGCAAGACTGGGCTAAAAAAAGAACTCACGCTCAGTCTAATGATCCCCGCCTCCAACATCTCTTAGATCAGATTTTCAATCTCATCCTTTTGAATCAAAGGTTAGCAGTAAGGTCGGACATTAATCGATGATACCCCCTCTCTCAAGGTGATGGCTTTCACATGCTCCCATGGTGGCAGTAAGCTTTGAGGTGGCTGAAATATCTCCCTGAACTGTTGTTTAAGTGATTGTACTGAAAGCAGAATGTCCCCCTTCTTCCATTCTAATCCCCTCTAAACTTTGCAGCTCTACCAAAAATCCTCCACCCATCTCTTGTATGACCCTCGCCATGGTTTTGAGAGACACCATGGCTTCAGATAGTCCTGCATCTCCCCTGATCACCACCCTTCTCCCCTCCACCACCAACTCCATCGTTAGTGCTCCCCAATTTACCTTGGTATCCCCTAAGATTTATAGCCACTTCGTCCCCAGGATAACATCAATGCTCCTTAACTCCAATGGAAGGAAATCCTCCCTCATCTGGAACCACTATATAGTCAGTACCACTCCCCTACACACTCCTCTACCCGTCTCCATTTTCCTAGTGCCCATCATCACCCCATAACACCTGGTGTCCATCAATTTCACCCCCAATTGATCTAAGACCTGGTTGAAGATAAAATTGTGGATAGACCCACTATCTATCAGTACCACCACCTCTTTGTTTGTTATTACTCTCTTCACTTTCATGGTGTGATTCAGAGTAAATCCCACCACTGAGTTCAAGGAGACTTCCGTCATATCAAGATGCAGCTCTTCCTCCCCTTCTTCCAAAGCCACACTCCAACCTCCCTCCTCAACTTCATCATCATCGCAGACGATGGAACATGAAGAGTTCAGTCCTTACACTTGTGCCACGTGTATACTTCTCATCACATCTAAAGCACACCCAATTAGCCCTCTTCTCCTGCAGCTCCTTCGCAATGAGCTTCTTGAAATTTTCCCTGATTCTCTCTTCTACAGGCTTCTCCTTTGAGGCCTCTAGCAGACCACCAAGTGTCATTCCCTTTGTGCTAAAAATGTGGTGGTCATCCTATACGAGTTTCCCGAGCTGCTGCCCCTGGCCCCACTTTCCAGATGTTTTTGGTCCTCCACCAACTATGCTAGCTCTATAGCCTCTCCCAAGTCACGAGGCACCATCATTCTAACCGCTGCCCGGAACTCTAGTTTAAGCCCCTTCATGAAGTTCCCCTCTAACACAGTCTCAGAAAGCCAGTCCATTCGGGTAGCAACCAAGGTGTGCAAACCTCTCACAGTACTCTACCACAGATCTCTCCTATGTCAGGGCGAAAAACTGCTCATAGAAGTCTCATCTCCTGCTAGTTCGGAAACGTTCCAACAAGCAGTCCATGAACTCCCTCCAGCTCCGTATGGGTCGTCTCATGTCTCTCCACTAGTACCAAGCCAAAGCCTTCCCTTCCAGACATAACCAGCTGTCGTCAGCTTCTCCTCCTCTGTCAATCCATTGACGGCAAAATACCTCTCTACCTTGTATATCCACCCGTGTGCATCCTCTCCCTCAAAGATGAGCATCTTAAGCTTCCTCACCTTTGGATCGCCTCTATATCCCCTAAATCCTCCATAACCTCCCTTTAAGTCTATTTTGGCTGAAAACTACAGGGCTGACACAACAGTTCAAAAAGGGAAAATAATGATTGACTTGTTGCTTTCAAGGCAAAAAGAGAAGGAAAAAAAAAACAAAAGAAGGTTCGTCTGCGGATCAATCCAGCAATTATCAAAAATCCTCAGTCCCGGAAGAGGCAACCATAAATTGTGAAAAAGGTCATTCCTAAACCCTCAAAATTTATCAAGAAAACTCATAATTTTATGAGTAATAGGGGGTATACAAGGCACCAAAAGGGCACAACATAATACAATGCATCTTATTAGTTAGATAGGCATTTCTAGATGCATTTATTACTTGAATCCAGTAAGTCATAACTTTATTTGATTTGGCATTTCTAGATGCATTCATTACTTGAATCCAGTAAGTCATAACTTTATTTGATTGTGGCTTATTTAACAGAACTTAATCTTACTGGTTAGACAAATAAATGAAGATTTCCACACGTATATTGTGTAAGATATATGGGTTATAAATAGATGCAGAGAGGACAGTCAAGATACACCTACCGTACACTGCAGATCACTGAATCTTAAAAATCAAATACTGTTTACAATGGTTGAACCATTCTTTGGAGAAACTTTTAAGATAAAACATTTCAAAAAAATCGAAAGACTCAACAATAAAAAAAAGCAGTTGAAAAGTCAACTTCAGAAAGATAAGAGGCGTCAGACTTGAAGATTGAAATTAAAGGGCCCAAGGCAAAAAGGAAAAAATCACCTCGGCTATCAAATGACTCAGGCAAAACAAGTACAGCTGAATAGAAGCTTCTATCAACTGGAAGTATATGCAACTTATCCACCAATATCCAATCCCAAATCACATATAGATCGGTAATCACCTGCAATAAATAAGAAGCCATACGTGTTATAGAAAAGAAACATTCAATTTGATCAGAAGATAAACTACATATGCTGACTACTATCTGATAGTAAAACAATCGTTTAATGCATCAAGACCTGCTGTAAAGGGTAATCCTGAGAAATGTTAAAATGGCCACGACGAATAGGACGACTTAAGCAGTATGGTTCGCACGGTGAAATTCTTAGGGCTTCATCTCCAAAAATAGACTCCTTCAATTTATATTCATCAGAATCAGAGTCTCCACCATCAAAAGATTTAGATGCTTCTGAGAAATGCAAGTTAGTAGCCTTGCCATCTAAACAATTTTGAAGAATATATCAGCAGTTTCAAGATCATTACATGAAGAAAAAGTAGAAAGACTATATTTTTGGATAAAGAACTAAAGCCAACAACATAAAAATAGATAGCATATATCATGGTCATTGGCATGTTGTTACTTGATAATAATCATGCTTTGTTAAGGGTGAAAAAAATATCCAAATCTATGAATGACTAATAACCTTAAAAAATTAAAAGTATATATAAACAAGACGAATAACATGTAATGAAAGTAGGTACTAGAAGAGTTAAAAAAAGTACAAAAAGAAGGTTTCAATAAGATCCCTACCATTCATATTATGCATTATTTGACTAATACATGATTTGGTCTGATAAATTCTAGCGCAGCTAATGAGGAGCTTATGGCCTACATATTCAATAGAAAATCAACGAATATGAAAACAGGAAATGCCTTAAACTTGCTTTCTTACGTCATTTTCCTTTTCTTACGTCATTTTCCTTTGTTTTTTAAGAAGGGGGTGGGGGGTATTGTGGTGATTTTATACTAGAATGCTACAGATCAAAATTCTGAAGATTTAAATTCAGCGGTTCAGTCTCATCAAAATTCATTAATTCTCTTTGGACGGAGGTAACCATGTTGCAATTACCTCTGAGTAGTCAAATTTCCTGTGAATTTTGACAGTTCATTTGCCTAATTACCAACAAAAATGTTCTTACAAGCATAATAACAATAGGGAATAATCTGGTGATCTTATGCACCGTCTCAAATCAACTAAAAGTTTTTTTATGATCAGATATTTCCCCAAGTTCATAATAATTCTTAATTAGAAATGGCATGAGAAAAGTGTACTCAAGTCATTGAAACAATGAAAAGAATTTTTAGTTCCCATAGCATCGTATCTTTCGGCAGCTTGGTTATGGTATAGTTCTTAAAAGAACATCATAAGGCTATCGAACAAAGGCTACACTCCAAAAAACTGGCATTTCTCACTACACTATAAAATTTTATTTTGGACAAAAAACAACAACAAAATTAAGTCTTTATCCCACTATGTGCTACATAAATTTATTTCTACATTGTGTCCTATTAAGAGTTAAATTCTCATTTAAATATAATAAAGAAAGATCATTTCTAACCTTTTCTAACCAAGTCTTTTTAGGTTTATCTCTACCTTTTTTAACATAAGTCAAATCTAATACATCTACTTTCCTAATCAGATCATCAGAAGCCGCCGTTTTATGTGACCAAACCATCTAAGGCAACTCTCTCTAATCTTATCTTCCACTAGAGCTACTCCAACCCTTTACGTATATGCTCATTTTGTATCATGTCTCTAAGACTAAAGCCACTCATCAACCTGAGCATCCTCATCTCTGCAACACTTAACTTAATATTATGCTTCTCTTTTAATGGCCAACATTCTGCACCATAAAACATTGCAAGTCCAACCACCATCTTATAGAATTTTCTCTTAAGTTTGAGGATGACTTTTCTATCACACAACAAACCCAATGCATTCCTCTACTTCAACCATCCAACTTGAATTTTAGTAATAATATCTTCATCTATTTCCACTCTGAAAAATAGACCCAAGATATCGAAAATGTGTACTCTTATTAATGAGTTGATCACCCAAAGTCACAATCCCCCACTAGATCTATTATTACTAAAATTACACTCCATATATTTAATTTTAGATCTACTCAAATGAGAACCTTTAGACTCTAAGGTTGACCTCCATAATTCAAGTTTACCTTCAACTCCCTCTCTAGTCTTATCAACAAGAAGAATATCATCACCAAAAAGCATACATCAAGGTACAACAAATAAAAGTTTTATTTTGGAAATCATAAAAACTAACAATTTGCAAGCATTCAACATATAGATTAAAATACAAATGGGATATTAGCTCGAGAAATACCCTTCATAGCGAATGAGTTGGACTTCTTGTCCATAACTTTTGTCCAGATGATAGGAGAATCATTTCGGTATTGATGTGGTGCACATCCATCTACACGTCCCACCTGCAGGATATTTCATGCAAAAAAAAAAAAAACTTTAATGACTAACAAATTCCTAAGTGTATCTGCTTGAGTGACTTTCATATTTGGTTATTGCTGAAAGCGCACGAGGAGACCAACCGCACACAATACTGTGTGCTATAACATAGGAAGATATGTGATGACTAGGATGGCACAACATTATTTTCATAAACTTCTACTAATCAAGGAATTTTCTGAATTTTTTTTTTTTCTGTTCCTCAATCTCACTATTAAAAAGTAATCAACATATCACACTAAAACAGTAGCCTACCATTACTTCCTTAAAAGACAAAATATGAAAAGGCTTCCAGAGAAAGGAACCAAGTTAAGTTTGAATTAAAGCTGTTCTTTCAAGGAATTCTAAAAATCTAAAATTCTATACAAATTTAATGCTTGATCCATGGGTTTCAAAAGGCGTATTTAAAGAGGACAACCAATAATATGGTGATCAAACTAACAATTCTTTGAAATGAAGAAATTTACTTAATAAACTTAATGGTTCGAACTAAAAATAACCATATGGTGTTAAATATTTGATACAAGGGAACCACATTTTCTCTAAGAAAAGCTGAGGCGTCTACACAACAACTCATTTCTCTTTCTAAAATGCAGTTTCTAGAAACTAAATTCAAATAAACTTCACTATTTCCTAAGACCTTATTTTCAGCTATATGATATTTTCAGCCATAAGTTAAGTTTAAATAGGTAGGTATACAATCATTTTTATTTTCTGCAAATTCTCTATCAAACTTGAAGAAATTGTTTAGAGGAAAATTCAAATTTTATTCTATTCCTTAGAATCATTACATATATATTGTAGGAGAATAAACAAAAAAAGAAAAGACATTTAATCTAATTAATTATAATAATCATATCCCACAGATTTCCAACTGCAGCCCTCCGATTACTACCCACAGATCTCCAACTGCAACCCTCAAATTGCTGCCCATGGATATCCAACTGTAGCCCTCGGATTGCTGCCCATGGATCTCCAACTGCAACCCTCATATTGTTGCCCACGAATTGCTAGCGTGGCCTCCCCTTAGCTGCGTGATTCAACACTCTCCCTCAAGTTGGGTTGTATAGGTTGAACAATCCTAACTTGTAAACAAACTTATCAAGTAGAGGGCCTGGTAGTGCCTTTGTTAGAACATCGATAAGTTGTTCATGAGTTGGGGCATATACTACTTCAATCTCTAAGTTCTCTATTTTCTCATATATAAAGTGTCTATCAATAATAACATGTTTTGTTATGTCGTGATGTACTGGATCTTTGACAATACTGATTGCGGCTTGATTGTCACATGTCAACTTTATCGTGACTTCAATCTTTATTTCTAGTTCAATCAATACTCGTCTAATTCAAATAACTCCACAAATAGTAATCGCTAATGCTCTCAGTTCAGATTCTGCACTACTTCTGGGAACAACAAATTGTTCCTTGCTCCTCCATGGTTCCATGTCATTAGGTTCCCCCAGAGAAATGAATAATATCATGTGGTCGATTGATTGTTAACCTGGCTTCCTACCCAATCTACATAGAATAAAGGATCAATTTTCTATCTTCATTTTTCTAGAATAATAGCCCCTTTCAATGAGTGTTCTTAAGATATCTTAAAATTTGATATACTACCTCCATGTGCTCCTTCATAGGATTATGATAGAAAACAGCCCAAGCTAATGAAAAATACTGTAAACAACAATTTTTGCCAAAACAATAAGAAAATCAGGGAGAAAACACTTGAAATATCAATAGTAAAAGGAAAAGAAACAACCAGATACAATGAATCTTCAATTCGAGAGGAAGATTCAACTCTCCAAATCTCTAGCCAAAGACTAGAGCCCAAAACCAAAACCAAGATCCCAAATTCAGATTCAAATTCAAGATGAAAACCTAACCCTAGCAAGAAGGAGATTATTTAAGAAAAATGACAATTCATTAATCTCTAAACAGCGCCTAATTTGAATTTTCCCTCCTAATCCAAGCCTTCATTATTGTGTGGGTCCCACTCATGCTGCCGCCCAAGCCAAGCTCCCCCCCCCCCCCCATTTCCGCATTATGTAGACCTGAACTGATCCAAGGAGGACCAGTTCAGCTAACCTAAGGGCCGATCTAACAGATTACTCATATATTGGCTTACCATACTCATAGCTAACCCAATATATGGACGAGTGTTGGAGAGGTATATAAGCTTTCCTACAAAACATTAATATATTCCTTTATCTACTGGAACTCCTTCCATTTCTATCCCAAGTTTCTTCTTAGGATCCATAGGTGTAGTGGCTGGTCTGCATCCCAGCATGCCGGTCTCCTTCAATAGGTCTAAGGTATACTTGCATTGGGAAATAAATATAACTTTGCTTGATCGAGCTACCTCCATACCAAGGAAGTATCTAGGTGATCCTAGATCTAGAACTTCAAACTCCTTAGACAAAGTCTATTTGATCTTCATTATTTTCTCTATATTATTTCCAGTAAGGATAATGTCATCCACATATACAATCAATAATGCTAACTTGTCTATTTCTTACAACTTCACAAATAAGGTATGATCTGTCTGCATTGTTTAAAACCATGGCCTTTTACATACTTTGAGAATCTTCCAAACCATGATCTTGGAGACTGATTTAATTCATACAAGGATTTCAACAATTTACATACTTTCTCAGTTCCAAAAGACTTCTGAATCCCCATTGCAATCTCCATGTAGACTTCTTCTTTCAGGTTCTCATTCAAGAATGCATTCTTGATATCTAGTTGATATAGGGGTCACTCTAAAATTATTGCTAAGAAAAAAATAATCCTGATGATGTTGAGCTTTGCAACAGAAGCAAAAGTTTTTAAATAGTCTATTCCATAAGACTGAGTGAATCCTCCTGCAATCAGTCTAGCTTTCAGCCTCTCAACACTACCATCCACCTTATGCTTTACAGTGAACACCCATTTGTAAGTCATAACTTTCTTTCCAGGTGGGAGATTCATAATCGCTCATGTTTGATTTTTTTCCAAGGCTATAATTTCTTTTTTAACAGTTTGTTTCCATCCTGGGTGATTCAAAGCTTCCTAAATATTGGTCAGAATCTGTACATCATTCAACTTGGAAAGGAGGACTTCATAAAGGTCTGATAATCTGCTATAGAAGAGAAAATATTTGATGATGCATGATTCTTTCTGGCCATTTGATCACTCTATCTCTTTTTGAACTTCCTCATTTTTTCTCCTCTGTATGAATTTCTACAGTTGTTAGATCCATTGAAGTAGAGTTGACAGGTGCAAGATGTGTCTCATTGCTCGGCAAATGCTGATTTTTCTTTATTTTTCTTGAGTATATATATTGTTGTTCCTTAATTGCTTCTCTTTGTAGGGACTAATTGGGACTTATGAGTGGAGGTAATAGGTCTCAAGGTAGACTTTGAGATATAGGAGATATACCTTGGGAAATACTTGTGGTTTGAATTTCTTGTTATATTTATTGATTTTGACTGAACTCCATTTGATTGTATAATAAGGAATTCCACTCCCGAGTTTGAAATTCTCCTTCACTCTCCCCTTGATTTCAAAACTAGTGAAGTATGGGTTGTTTTCAAAGAAGGTAACATCTATGGTTTCAAATACTTCCCTAGAAATAGGGCAAAAGCATTTATAACATCTTTTTGTGTGGAATAGCCAATAAAGACACTTTTTTTATCTTGGTCAAGCTTGCTTCTATCTTGTGGATAGATATGAACAAAGCCAGAGCACCCAAAAACTTTAGGTGGAAGGTTCGATGATATGAACCGAGCATCAAAATAGGCTTTGAGTAGAGTTTGTCTAGGTGTTTCAAATTTAAGTATCTGAGTAGGTAACCTATTTTTTAGGGTATGCAACAGTAAGAATGGCTCCCCCCCCCAACAAATAGTTATTTTGGTACTTTTATGAATAGCATAATAGATCTGGCGACTTCCAGGAGTTGCCTATTTTTTTCTCTCAGCTACCTCTTTTTTTTTAGGCGTATACGCACATGAACTCACTTGAATTATGCATTGGCTTGATAGGTATTCTCTCATGATAGAATGAAAGTATACTCTCCCATTGTCTGATTTTAAGATTTGAATTTTTGTATCAAACTGGTTTTGAATCATCAGTTGAAATGATTTGAATATCCTTTCAACTTCAAATTTTTTCTTCATTAAATAAACCCAAGTGAGTCTAGTATGATCATTAACAAATATCACAAACCACCTTGCTCCACTTATATTTTTAACCCTTAAGCGTCCCAAAATATCACTATAGATCAAGGCAAAGGGTTTAAAAGATTGATAAGGAACAATTGGGTAAGACGAACTGGTATGTTTAGCCAATTGGGAAGTTTCACATTTGAACAAACTTGAATTTTTATTAATAAATCAACAGGGAGCAAGCTTTTCAAGATACATGAAATTTGGATGACCTAACCTATAATACCACATGAGAATCTCTCTATCTTGACTGACTCTAGAATGACTCTCAACAAACTGACTTACAATAGGATGATTCTTAGTAGGAAAATTCTTAGGAGCAGCAATCAAGGTTTGTATGGATTTGGGTGTCATGATGTAATATAACCCAAAACACATCTCAGCACTACTAATCTTCTTCTCTGTAATCCAGTTCCTGAAAAATAAATACATTATTGAAAAAATTTGTTAAGCAATTACTATCACAAGTCAATTTACTAATGAAAATTAGATTGCACTCAAGATTTGGCACATAAAACACTAATTTAAAGGTGATAGCTTCTGTGACAAAAGCATAACCAGTCCCCAAAACTTTGGATGTTGAGCCATCAACAATCTTAACTACTCGATTTAAATGATAAGGTTGATAGTCATGAATGACAGAATGAGTGTAATATCTCCTATCATATGATCTGATGCTCCTGAGTCAATAACCCAAAATTTTGATTGTTTTATACCTGAGCGAGCGTGTAGGCTGAAAGCAAGTTCTAGAGACTATTGGTTTGTGATGTTGTTAAGCAACAACTTCAACGTCTCTAAATGCTCCTTGGCGAAAGGAATAGCTTCAGCTTTAATGGATTGATCGTGCGAGGTGTTGACAGAGTTCGCCTTGCTTTCTTCTATTGATTTGTTTGCCTTCCAATCAGCTGGTTTTCCATGAATCTTCCAACATGTCTCCTATGTATGTCCTGGTTTGGCACAGTGATCACACCATGGTCTAAAAAGAAGAGAAGAGTTCTCTACAGATCCAGAGTTTCTGGTGTTCAAACAGGTATTGGGTAGGAGGATGAGATCTCGCTATCCATGAACATGCTTGGGTTTCCTTGATCGAAAGAGAAGATGGTTTTTTTGCAAGGACTACCGATGCTTGAAGAGAGACTATTGGCAGAACAATGGAGAGTTACAGTCGGTTGAGGGTTTGGAAGAAAGGAAGGAAGGTTTGCAGTCGGCACTCAAAGAGGGCTTAGAATTTCCTAGGCACTGATACCATGAATAAATTGTTAGAGGAAAATTCAAATTCTATTCTATTCCATAGAATCATTACATATATATACATTCTAGGAGAATAAATAGTAAAAGGAAAAACATTTAATCTAATTAATTATAATAATTATATCCCACAGATCTCCAATTGTAGCCCTCGGATTACTACTTATAGATCTCCAACTACAGCCCTAGAATTGCTGCCTACGAATCTCCAACTGTAGCCCTTAGATTGCTGCCCACAGATCTCCAACTATAGCCCTCAGATTGTTGCCCACGGATCTCCAACTGCAACACTCGGATTGCTGACGTGGCCTCCCCTTAGTTGCGTGATTCAACAAAAATAACCCACTTAAGGTTTCTAATAGATCTTATTTGGTTAAAACAACCATTAAATAGCAAGTATGAAGAATAATTCACCTGAATGAAGCTTAGCCAAGAGTATTTCTATTTTGATGAAGATTGCAATGAAATAGTTAACTGGGTTGAGCAAAAGTTCATATTTAACAGAATTATATATATTCATAATTGAAAATTTTATGCTCAGAGCTTATTTTACATTGTCCAAGTCGAAACAGCTATGATAAGACTAATGCCTTGAAGCCATTTTTTTAAACCAGTCTGATTTCCTTAAGATTCTAGAATAAGTTTAACAATCTTACTAGTTACCAGTTAGGATACGCCTCATGTTCTAACTCAAGTGGTGAAATATAATTTTCCTGATGCGTGAAAGAATTGCTAGGTTAAAGGCCTCTAGCAGGTTTTAACATAAAAGGCAGTAATCAGAGAAGGAATAAGTCGATCAAGAGAGAATATTCGTAAGCATCATCTTAAATAGTGACTAGTAAGACAAACCTTACGGGGGAAAGAGTTGTTTGTAGCTTCTTCATGGAGAAATGGTATCTTCAGCGAAGATGCAATCTGAAATTCAAGGTTCACAGTAATAGCTTGAAGAAAACAGGTACCCCACCCCCCCCCCCCCCCCCCCCAAAAAAAAAAAGTACCAGCAAGTGTATACAAAGTATAAATTGCCCTTATATACCATATCATAAGCCTTCTCACGTTCCATATTTTGGGCAGGAGTTGCTTGTGTGTTCAGCATCTGAAACAAAAAACAAAAAAACAATTTGGAGGCAAGACAACCAGAATTTCACACTCATGAACAAGTAATATATATTTCAGTCACGACGTGAAATTTCAACATTCATACCTGATCCTGAACTTTTTTTGGGGGGGCAGACTTCACACGTCTTGCAATACAGTGTGGTATATTATAGGGCACATTTTGATGAGCAAAGCCGATTCTAACATTGGCAGATCCTTTAAAAAGTAGAAAACAGAAATAAACTCTAGAGGCATGTATAGCAGTGGAGAAAGCTCCCAACAAATCTACAATCGTCCAAAATATCTCCTAGAAGGTATAAATTTCTGTCTTTGCTGCTTCTATATGGTTCCAAGGGTTTTAAACTAGGTTATGGGTTTGATACCTGGATTGATGACTACCAGATTGGAACCGCGCTCTGCAATGAGCTGAGAAGGAACGACGCTCTTGAGGTAATCCTTCATAGAAAGAAGAAGACAGATAGGTTATCTATTCAGCACATTGAGTGGAAACAATGGATGGAAAAAAAAAAGAGGTTTTTGGAATGTCCGGAAAGAGAAAGAAGAACGGGAGGTAACAGAGAGGTTGCGATTCACCATTGCTTTGGTGGAACGAAGCGCGAGAAAGCTGGTGGGCGATCGCGAAAACCTCTGCCGCTCCCAAGCTTGGCGCGTCTCGGCCTTCTGGATCGTTTTTAATTGTCATCCCAATAAACTTTTAAGGGGCGGTTTGGTATGGGATTTGATTTAATTTTAATGCTATCTAATAAATCCTGTAAATTCGGATTTAATAAATTTAATAAATTTTGAATGAATCAAATACAACAACAACAACAACAACATCAAGCCTTTATCCCACTACGTGGGGTCGGCTACATGAATCCTTTTTCTCCATTGTGTCCTATTAAAAGTCAAATTCTCGTTTAAATCTAATAAAGAAAGGTCATTCCTAATATTTTCTAACCAAGTCTTTTTAGGTCTACCCCTACCTTTCTTAACATAAGTCAAATCTAATACCTCTACTCTCCTAACCGGGTCATCGGGAGGCCGTCGTTTTATGTGACCAAACCATCTAAGGCGACTCTCTCTAATCTTATCTTCTACTGGAGCTACTCCAACCTTTTCACGTATATGCTCATTTCGTATCCTATCTCTAAGGGCAAAGCCACTCATCCACCTGAGCATCCTCATCTCTGCCACACTTAACTTAGTATTATGCTTCTCTTTTAATGGCCAACATTCGGCACCATAAAGCATTGCAGGCCTCACTACCATCTTATAGAATTTTCCCTTAAGTTTGAGGGATACATTTCTATCACATAACAAGCCCGATGCATTCCTCCACTTCAACCATCCAACTTGAATTCTGCTAATAATATCCCCATCTATTTCACCATCACTCTGAACAATAGATCCAAGATATCTAAAACGTGTACTCTTATTAATGACTTGATCGCCCAAAGTCACAATCCCCTCACTAAGTCTATTACTACTAAAATTACACTCCATATATTCCATTTTAGATCTACTCAAGCGAAAACCTTTAGACTCTAAGGTTGACCTCCATAATTCAAGTTTACCTTCAACTCCCTCTCTAGTCTTATCAACAAGAAGAATATCATCAGCAAAAAGCATACACCAAGGTACATCCTTTTGCAAATGTCTAGTGAGAACATCCATGACTAAAGCAAAAAGATATGGGCTTAAGGCTGATCCTTTGTAATATCAGTTTTGCTCCAGGTTCGTCTGGACGAAGTTGGATCGTCCGGGACGATCGGTACAGGTTGTACAGAAAAAAACCTTGTTTGGCTGATTGGTTCGTCTGGACGAAGTGTGGATCGTCTGGACGAAAATTCTCCCGTGAACCTATCGCCAGGGACGATACGTAATTTTCGTCTGGACGGAATTCTTCTCTTCATGGATCGTCTGGTACGAAGATCGATCGTCCAGGACGATCAATCTGGATATATATAGAAATGAGATATTTTGAAGAGAGAGAAAAAGCTGAGGAGAGAGAAAAACGAAGGAAAAAGTGGAAAAGCGGATTTTCGGGCGACGCCGAGCTGTTTTCGTCCGAGGAGACTGTTGAGGAAATTGCTGTGCACGAGGTAAGGCACAATCCGACTTTCTAAATTTTCAGAACCGTCGTGTTTGGCGGTATTTTCTGTCCGGATTTTGTTTCCGTTAGCGATTTTCGTCCGTATCTTTTGAACGGTTCAGTTTTTACCGCGTAACTTTTCGTATATCGTTGCCGTGCCGGGTGTGCACGTTTTGACCATATTTTGAAGATTTTTGTCCGGATATTTTTGATTCGACTGTGTTTTTAGTCGACTGGATTTTTCTGTGAACTTGGAAATTCTCTGTGCGGTAGAATAAATGTTCTGGAATGTTGATATCTATATTCTGTGCGAATTTGGTGAATTTTGATTTTCAGGAAAATTGTGTAAATTCTGTATACTGCCGTTGTGCTGCCCGATTTTTGAGTAATTCTTGATTTGTCCGGATTTTCTCTGAATTGATATGCTATCTGTATATGCTATGGAAAGGGAGTTATAAGGGGCCTGGATCCTATGAGATTCAGTTAGTGTCTGGGAATTCTGAAATTAGCTCAGTATGAAATCTGATATTTGTTCTGTTCCGGATCCGAGGAAAATCTGTTTAGGTGCTATATGCACTATTTATATATTCTAGTGCTGGAAGCACATCTGATCTGTTCTGGTGCTATAAGCACATTTGTTCTGGTGCCGGGGGCACACTTAGCTATTAATTACTCAGCTATTATTCTGGTGCCGGGGGCACACTTAGCTATTAATTAAATATCTGATATCTGATATATGCTGAGTTTATTCTGTTCTGATATGATCTGTACGAATCTGATTCTGTTGATCTGATATGTCTGATCTGTTCTGTTTCTGATTTGATACGACTTCTGTTTCCGTACAGTTCTGTTGATTTGATATCTGTCCGATTCCGTTCTGATTTCTGTACGGATTTGTCTGCTGTATTGGTTTTGTGTTTCTGAGGATTTTGATTGGAGGTTTGTTGCTTTGCTGAGCTGTTGAGCTCACCCTTGCTTTCTAGTGGTTTTCAGGTTCTGGGAAGGGCAAGGAAGTCCAGGATTAGATTTCAGAGTCTGATCAGATTAGGTACTTTTGTACTTTTGATTCTTGTACAGTCATGGCTTTTCTGTTCTGTCTTTCTTTCTGTTAAAGGCCATGTACTGTTCTGTAGATGATTATTTTGAGGAAATGAATTCAGATAGATGTTTTGTTCCGCTGCATTTGATGTTTTTAGTAGCTCTGTGTTTGTTTGTCTGTTTGAATTAATTATTTGGAAGATTCAGTTCCGAACCAAATTCCAAAGCTAGATCCTGGTTAGCTATTCTCCGTCGCGATCCGGCGCGGGCGGGATCCGTCTCGTCTCGGGTCGGGTCGTGACAAGTTTTTTTTTGGTATCAGAGCATGGTTTTGGAATTTGGAAATTTTGTGAAACAGAGCTGTAGGAAGTGATCAGTGAGTCTGTCTGGGAGGTAGTTTTGGTTTGTTCGGCTTTTTATTGTGTTGTTTTTGTGATAGTTTTCCGGATTTTTCTGGATTTTCTGTATGGATCAGCTAGACCCAGACATGACAGAAGGTCAGAGTGCCGATCAGGCAGCACCAGTGGGGAGTACAGCCCCAGTGGTCGGTGCTGATACGCTTTCACAGTTTGCTTCGCTTGTTGCTCAGATGATGAGCGAGACTCAGAGTAGAGCTTCTACTATCAGATCTGATGACTTGGACAGACATTTGCAGTTATTTCTGAGGTTGAAACCTCCGAGGTTTGAGGGCGCTGTTGAGCCCAGAGCTACCGAGGAGTGGCTGAGGAGAGTAGAGAAGACTTTTGACGGGATGCAGTGTCCATCAGACAGGAAGGTACCATTGGCAGTTTTTCTGTTGGACGGAGAGGCTGAGCACTGGTGGGACGGCCAGCAGGCAGCCAGATTTCAAGGCAGACTGAACTCTTTGATTACTTGGGAAGAGTTCACTGAGGTATTCAGAGATTGGTTTGTTCCCCCTTCTGCACGACAGCAGATGCAGGAGAATTTTCTGAGGCTTGTTCAGGGGAGCAAGACGGTGATGCAGTACGAGGCTGAGTTTACTGCATTAGCCAGGTACGCTCCGCAGCTAGTGAGCACTTCTGCTGAGAGGTGTTACAGATTTCTGAGGGGATTGCGAGATACTTTGAGGCAGCCCCTGATACCATTCCGGATCACCGATTTCTCTGAGCTTGTGGAACGAGCTCGTCTGATAGAGAACGACTTGATGGCTACTCAGCAGCGGTGGACTGCGAGTAGGAAGAGGTTTGGAGGAGATACATCTGGCAGTGGTTCCTCTGGGAAGAGGAGATTCGTTTCTGGATCTGGATCTGGAGATTTCAGGAGGAGCGGAGGGTCGTCTGGTACTGTTACCAGTACGACGAGTTCTGGATCAGTCAGTTCGGCACCTGTGTGCCAGAACTGTGGACGACGACACTTTGGCCAGTGCTACAGGATGGCTGGTCTGTGCTTTCGATGTGGTCAGTCAGGACATCGGATTGCAGAATGTCCGCAGATGGGATTTGATCAGCGTTCTGAGTTCCGATCTGAGGGCTTTGTCAGACCTGCCGGTTCAGCAGCAGGAAGACCGAGGACTGTTCCTCCTCGCCCTGAGGGATTTGCTGGTAGAGGTGGTGGTTCTAGTTCTGCACCGCGGAGACCACCTACTGTTCAGAGGGAGCAGAGTAGTTCTGTTGCTTCAGCTCCTGTTCCAGTTCAGCCCCGAGTTTATAGTTTGAGTCAGCAGGAGGCTCGAGATGCTCCCGATGTTGTGACAGGTATGATTTACATTTCTGATCAGCCCTGTCGTGTTTTGTTTGACTCTGGAGCGAGTCATTCTTTTCTGTCCGAGCACTGTTTTGAGGCTTTACGTTTGGATTCTCTTTTACTTCCGGTTTCTTTATCTGTGATTTTACCGGCTGGGAATCCTTTGATTGCTCGACAGTTTTGTTTGTGTGAAATCGAGATTTCTGGCAAGAAGTGGAAGTCTAGTTTGATTCGATTGCCGATTTCGTCGTATGATGTGATTCTGGGCATGGATTGGCTGAGTCAGTATGAGGCCCAGATAGACTGTCTGAAGAAATAAGTAAGTTTGCTTATGGCTGGAGAGAGAGTTGTATTTCAGGGATTACGAGGTGTTCTCTCCAGTTTGGTTTCTGTGTTGGAGGTAAGCAGGATGTGGAAGAAGGGATGTCCGGTATTTTTAGCTTCGGTGCGGGATCTGAACCTAGAGGTTGGTTCTGTTTCTGAGATCCCTGTGGTACGGGAGTTTGCTGATGTTTTTCCTGAGGAGTTGGTTGGTTTACCTCCGGATAGAGATGTGGAGTTCTCTATCGATGTTTTTCCGGGTACCACTCCGATATCGAAAGCTCCGTACAGGATGGCACCAAAAGAACTTTCTGAGTTGAAAGTTCAGCTTCAGGAGTTGGTTGACAGAGGTTTTGTACGTCCTAGTGTTTCGCCCTGGGGAGCACCTGTATTATTTGTGAAGAAGAAGGACGGTACACTCCGTATGTGTATTGATTACAGAGATTTGAACAAGGTCACGATCAAGAACAAGTACCCTTTGCCTCGGATTGACGACCTGTTTGATCAACTTTCCGGATCTTCGGTATTTTCGAAGATTGATTTGCGATCCGGATACTATCAGGTGAAGGTGAAGGAAACTGATGTGGTGAAGACTGCTTTCAGTACTCGGTACGGGCACTACGAGTTTTTGGTTATGCCTTTTGGGGTAACCAATGCGCCTGCGATTTTTATGGATCTGATGAACCGAGTATTCAGGGAGTATTTGGATCAGTTTGTGATCGTCTTCATTGACGATATTCTGGTATATTCTGCATCTGAGGATGATCATGCCAGACATTTGGGGATTGTGTTGGAGACTTTGAGGAGGCATCGGCTGTATGCCAAGTTCTCCAAGTGTGAGTTCTGGTTGAAGAGCATTTCTTTTCTGGGGCATGTGATTAGCGGAGAAGGCATTTCTGTAGATCCCCAGAAGATTCAGGCTGTTGCTGATTGGCCAAGGCCGACTACGGTATTTGAGGTACGTAGTTTCTTGGGTATGGCCGGATATTACAGAAAATTTGTGAAGGGTTTTTCACAGATTTCGACGTCTCTGACGAGACTGACTCAGAAGTCAGTTCCTTTTGTTTGGACACCGGAGTGTGAGACGAGTTTTCAGAGATTGAAGGATTGTCTGACTTCAGCTCCGATACTAGCACTTCCGTCAGGTACTGAAGGTTTTCAGGTGTTCAGTGATGCTTCACTGAAAGGACTGGGATGTGTCCTGATGCAGCATGGTCAGGTAATTGCTTATGCTTCGAGACAGTTAAAGCCACATGAGAAGAATTACCCGACACATGATTTGGAGTTAGCTGCAGTAGTTTTTGCTTTGAAGATTTGGCGTCATTACTTGTATGGCGTCAGGTGTGAGATCTTTACTGATCATAAGAGCCTGAAGTATATTTTTACTCAGAAGGATCTGAATCTGAGACAGAGGAGGTGGCTCGAGTTGATCAAGGACTACGATTTGACTATTCAGTATCAGCCAGGGAAGGCGAACGTGGTAGCAGATGCTTTGAGCAGAAAGTCTTTTGGATTATCAGGTATTCAGCTTACCTGTGATGACTTTCTGGTTCGTGATTTGGAGAGATTGCAGTTGGAGGTGATTTCCTCCAGTGATTTGGAGTTGGCTCAGATGAATATTCAGTCTTCTTTGGAAGCACGGATTCAAGAAGCCCAGGAATCAGATTCGGACTATTCGAAGTTGATTGCACAGATTGGATCTGGTAAGACTCCTGAACTTCGAATTTCTGATTCTGGTGTTATTTTCTGTAAGAATAGGTTGTGGGTACCGGTGTTTGGAAACTTGAGGCAGGAGATTCTGTGTGAATCTCATCATTCAGGCTACACTGTACATCCAGGCAGTGGTAAGATGTATGCTGACATGAAGCTTTTGTTTTGGTGGCCTGGGATGAAGAAAGATGTAGCAGAGTTTGTGTCGAGATGCGAAGCCTGTCAGTTGGTGAAGGCAGAGCATCAGCGACCAAGTGGACTGTTGCAGTCGTTGCCAATCCCTGAGTGGAAATGGGAGGAGGTAACAATGGACTTTGCGATGGGTTTTCCTCGATCACGACAAGGACATGATGCCATTTGGGTGGTTGTAGATCGATTGACCAAGTCAGCCCATTTTCTTCCGATCAGACAGACGGATTCAGTTGATCGCTTGGCACAGATTTATGTGAAGGAGATAGTCAGATTGCACGGTGTGCCTCGTGTGATCGTATCTGATCGAGATGGACGTTTTACTTCCAGACTTTGGAAAGGCATTCAGCAAGGCTTGGGTACGAAACTGCATTTCAGTACAGCCTTTCATCCTCAGACCGACGGACAGTCTGAGAGGACTATTCAGGTACTGGAAGATCTGTTGAGGCTTTGTGTTCTGGACTTTAGCGGAAGCTGGGAAGATCATATTCCGTTGATTGAGTTTGCTTATAACAACAGCTTCCAGTCTAGTATCGGTATGGCACCGTACGAGGCTTTGTATGGCAGGAAGTGCCGTACTCTTTTGACTCTGACGGAAGTCGGAGATAGACAGGCTTTGGGGGCCACTTTTGCGGATGAAACTGCTCAGAAGATCATTTTGATAAGAGAAAGATTGAAAGCTGCTCAAGATCGACAGCAGAAGTATTACAATCAGAAGCACAGATTTGTTGAGTTTCAGGTTGGTGACTTTGTGTATGTCAAAGTCAGTCCGATGAAGGGTGTGAGCAGATTTGGTCATGTGAGTAAGCTTAGTCCGAGATATGTTGGACCTTTTGAAGTTTTGGAAAGAATTGGAAAAGCTGCTTACAAGTTATTACTTTCTGAATCTATGCCGGATGTGCATAATGTGTTTCACGTATCCACTCTGAGGAAGTGGGTATCCGACTCTGGGAAGAAGGTGTCTGCTGATGAAGTTGAGATTCAGGAGAATCTGGTGTACAAGGAAGAGCCAGAGTTGATTTTGGCATACGACATCAGAAAACTAAGAAGTAAACAGATTCCTATGGTTAAAGTCCAGTGGAAGCACCGTACTGCACGGGAAGCCACTTGGGAGAAGGAGTCTGACATGAGACGGTTGTACCCGTACTTGTTTTGACTGAGGTTGGAGTGGATAATGTCGAGGACGACATTTTTTTTAAGTTGGGGAGATTGTAATATCAGTTTTGCTCCAGGTTCGTCTGGACGAAGTTGGATCGTCCGGGACGATCGGTACAGGTTGTACAGAAAAAAACCTTGTTTGGCTGATTGGTTCGTCTGGACGAAGTGTGGATCGTCTGGACGAAAATTCTCCCGTGAACCTATCGCCAGGGATGATACGTAATTTTCGTCTGGACGGAATTCTTCTCTTCATGGATCGTCTGGTACGAAGATCGATCGTCCAGGACGATCAATCTGGATATATATAGAAATGAGATATTTTGAAGAGAGAGAAAAAGCTGAGGAGAGAGAAAAACGAAGGAAAAAGTGGAAAAGCGGATTTTCGGGCGACGCCGAGCTGTTTTCGTCCGAGGAGACTGTTGAGGAAATTGCTGTGCACGAGGTAAGGCACAATCCGACTTTCTAAATTTTCAGAACCGTCGTGTTTGGCGGTATTTTCTGTCCGGATTTTGTTTCCGTTAGCGATTTTCGTCCGTATCTTTTGAACGGTTCAGTTTTTACCGCGTAACTTTTCGTATATCGTTGCCGTGCCGGGTGTGCACGTTTTGACCATATTTTGAAGATTTTTGTCCGGATATTTTTGATTCGACTGTGTTTTTAGTCGACTGGATTTTTCTGTGAACTTGGAAATTCTCTGTGCGGTAGAATAAATGTTCTGGAATGTTGATATCTATATTCTGTGCGAATTTGGTGAATTTTGATTTTCAGGAAAATTGTGTAAATTCTGTATACTGCCGTTGTGCTGCCCGATTTTTGAGTAATTCTTGATTTGTCCGGATTTTCTCTGAATTGATATGCTATCTGTATATGATATGGAAAGGGAGTTATAAGGGGCCTGGATCCTATGAGATTCAGTTAGTGTCTGGGAATTCTGAAATGAGCTCAGTATGAAATCTGATATTTGTTCTGTTCCGGATCCGAGGAAAATCTGTTTAGGTGCTATATGCACTATTTATATATTCTGGTGCTGGAAGCACATCTGATCTGTTCTGGTGCTATAAGCACATTTGTTCTGGTGCCGGGGGCACACTTATCTATTAATTACTCAGCTATTATTCTGGTGCCGGGGGCACACTTAGCTATTAATTAAATATCTGATATCTGATATATGCTGAGTTTATTCTGTTCTGATATGATCTGTACGAATCTGATTCTGTTGATCTGATATGTCTGATCTGTTCTGTTTCTGATTTGATACGACTTCTGTTTCCGTACAGTTCTGTTGATTTGATATCTGTCCGATTCCGTTCTGATTTCTGTACGGATTTGTCTGCTGTATTGGTTTTGTGTTTCTGAGGATTTTGATTGGAGGTTTGTTGCTTTGCTGAGCTGTTGAGCTCACCCTTGCTTTCTGGTGGTTTTCAGGTTCTGGGAAGGGCAAGGAAGTCCAGGATTAGATTTCAGAGTCTGATCAGATTAGGTACTTTTGTACTTTTGATTCTTGTACAGTCATGGCTTTTCTGTTCTGTCTTTCTTTCTGTTAAAGGCCATGTACTGTTCTGTAGATGATTATTTTGAGGAAATGAATTCAGATAGATGTTTTGTTCCGCTGCATTTGATGTTTTTAGTAGCTCTGTGTTTGTTTGTCTGTTTGAATTAATTATTTGGAAGATTCAGTTCCGAACCAAATTCCAAAGCTAGATCCTGGTTAGCTATTCTCCGTCGCGATCCGGCGCGGGCGGGATCCGTCTCGTCTCGGGTCGGGTCGTGACATCCTTGATGTAACCCAACCGAAATAGGGAAATACTTGGTCAATCCACCTTGTGTTTGAACACAAGTAATAGCTCCTGCATACATATCTTTAATGATTTGAATACAAGCATTATTGACTCCTTTCTTTTCAAGGACTCTCCATAGCACTTCTCTTGGAACTTTATCATATGCTTTTTCTAAATCAATAAATATCATATGTAGATCGTCCTTATTTTCTCTATATTTCTCCATCAAACCTCTTAATAAATGTATGGCTTCCATAGTTGACCTACCCGGCATGAATCCAAATTGATTATGAGAAACATTAGTATCACGCCGCAACCTATGCTCCATAACTCGCTCCCAAAGTTTTAAAGTATGACACATTAACTTAATACCTCTATAATTTGTACAATCTTGTGCATCACCTTTATTCTTAAAAATAGGAATTAACACGCTCATTCTCCACTCATTTGGCATCTTTTTAGTCTTCAAAATAGTATTAAAAAGTTTAGTAAGCCATGAAATTCCTTCATCTCCTAAGCGTTTTCACACCTCTATTGGAATATCATCAGGTCTAACAGCTTTTCCACCCTTCATTTTCTTTAAAGCCTCTCTAACTTCAGTTTTACTAATACGCCGATAAAAACAGAGATCTTTATTTTCATTTAGGGTGCTAAGGTCATTATAGTCAATCTTATATTCACAATCTTCATTAAAAAGTTTAGCAAAATATCTCATCCATCTTTGTTAAATATCATCTTCTAAGAAAAGTATTTTTTAATCTTCATCTTTAATACACTTCACTTGAACTAAATCCTTACTACTTCTATCTCTTTGTTTGGCTAACTTATACATATATCTTTCTCCCTCTTTAGTATCTAATCTATTATATAAATCACTAAAAGCTAATGTCTTTGCATCGCATATTGCTTTCTTAGCATCCTTACGAGTCACTTTATATATTTCCCAATTATCAGAATTTTTAAAATTAAACCAATTTTTATAACATAGCTTCTTATTTTTAATCTTTTCTTGCACATTTGGATTCCACCACCAACTACTTTTACTATTAGGAGCTTTTCCCTTTGATACTCCAAGGATATCTTTTGCAATATTCTTAATATCACTAGCTACTTTTTCCCACATAATATTAACATCCTCATGCACAGACAAAATCTTAAGATCTAAGATCTTATTTCCAAAAATATTTTTGTTAATATTCTTTAAATGCCCCCATCTAATCCTAGAAAATCATTTTACTTTATTTTTTTATTTTATGCCCTTTTATCTTAAAGTCCAAAACTAATAATCGATGTTGGGTACATAAATTTTCACTCGGAATAACTTTACAATCTTTGCAATCTAAACGATTTAGTTTTCTAAGAAGAAAATAGTCAATTTGTGTTATACTATATCCATTTTTATAAGTGATGAGATGCTCATTTCTTTTCTTAAATAAGGTATTAGCAATTGAAAAATCATAAGCTAAACAAAAATCCAATATGGTCTTGCCACCTTCATTCGTCGTTCCAAATCCATGACCACCATGAATGCTTTTAAAATCATCTACCTCTCTACCAACATGTCCATTTAAATCTCCTCCAATCAAAACTCTTTCTTCAAGAGGTATCTTTTGTAATATCAGTTTTGCTCCAGGTTCGTCCAGGACGAAGTTGGATCGTCCCGGGACGATCGATACAGGTTTGGTCAGAATTGTGAAAATTGAGCAGTTCGTCTGGACGAAATGTTGGATCGTCTGGATGAAAATTTTCCAGAGGACCCGCCGCCGGGGACGATAATTAAATCTCGTCTGGACGACATTTGTCCAGAGCCAGATCGTACCGGGACGAAGTGCGATCATCCAGGACGATCAGTCTGGATATATATGGAAATGAGATATTTTGAAGAAAGAGAAAAGCCGAGGAGAGAGAAAAACGAAGGAAAAAGTGAAAAAGTTGATTTTTGGACGACGCCGGACCGTTTTCGTCCGTTGAGACTGTTGAAGATATTGCTGTACGCAAGGTAAGGCACAATCCGACTTTCTCAATTTTCAGAACCGTCGCTGTTGACGGTATTTTCTGTTCGGATTTCGTTTTTTGTTAGCGATTTTCGTCCGTATTTTCCGACTGGTTTAGTTTTTATCGCGTAACTTTCTGTATATCGTTGACGTGCCGGGTGTGCACATTTTGAATATATTTTGGAGATTTTTGTCCGGACCGTTTTGATTTGGCGGCGTTTTATTCCGTCTGTATTTTTCTGTGTGAATATTAAATGCTGTGGCAGTAGAATAAATGTTCTGAAATGTTATTATCTACATTCTATGCGAATTTGGTATTTTGTAATTTTTCAGGAAAATTGTGTAAATTCCGTATACTGCCGTTGTGCTGCCCGATTTTTGTCTGATTTCTGATTTGTCCGGATTTCTTCTGATTTGATACGCTATCTGTATATGCTATAAAAAGAGAGTTATAAGGGGCCTGGATCCTATGAGATTCAGTTAGTGTCTGGGGAAATCTTAGATGAGCTCAAGTTGGGGAAATATCTGTTATGTTCCGAATCCGATGAAATCTATTCTGTTCTGGTGCTGTAAGCACATTTAGCTATTAATTACTCAGAGAATTTTTGGTGCCGTGAGCACAAGGGAGACATAAGGGTCAGAATCCGTAGTGATTCTGTTTAGTTTAGTTTAGCTATTAATTATATATCTGATATCTGATATCTGAATTGAGACGACTTCTGTTTCCGTATGGTTCTGTTTGATCTGTTCTGTTCCGATTTCTGATCTGTTCCGTTCTGATTCATTTCTGTAAGAAATTCTGATTTGATATATGTCTGTATCTGTTCTGATTTGATCTGTTTTGTTATGAACTGTCCGATTCTGATTTCTGTACGAAGATTCCGATATCTGTCCAATTCTGTTCTGATTTTCGTTCTGGAATTGGTCTGATGTGTTTGGTTTTGGATTCTGAGAATTTTGATTGGAGGTTTGTCGCTTTGCTGAGCTGTTGAGCTCACTCTTGCTTTCTGGTGATTTTCAGGTTCTGGGAAAGGGAAGGAGGTCCAGGAATAGATTTCAGAGTTTGATCAGTATAGGTATTGTTTTGTACCTTTTGATTTTTGTACAGTCATAGCTTTTCTGTTCTGTCTTTCTTTCTGTCTAAAAGCCATGTACTGTATTTGTAGATGATTGTTTTAAGGAAATGAAAATATAGATGTTTTGTTCCGCTGCGTTTGACGATTCATAGTAGCTCTGTGTCTGTGTGTTTGTTTGAGTTGATATATTTGGAAGATTCAGTTCAGTAAGCAAATTCCAAAGCCAGATCCTGGTTAGTCTGTTTGGCTGGTCGCTGCCCGGTGCGGGCGGGATCCGTCTCGGGTCGGGTCGTGACATCTTTTGTATTAACTCTTCTAAGTCATTCCAAAAATTTAATTTAGAACTCATATCCAAACCTACTTGAGGAGCATAAGTACTTATAATATTAACAATCTTATCATCAACAACAATCTTTAAAGCTATAATTCTATCTCCAATCCTATTAATTTTTATAACATTATTCTTTAAACTCTTATCTATAATAACACATACAACATTTCTAGTACGACAACTACCCGAATGCCAAAGTTTAAATCCTAAACTATCAATTTCCTTCGCCTTCTCACCAATCCATTTACTTTCCTGAATGCACAAAATATTTAACTTCCTATGAATCATAATATCTATTTCCTTCGCATTGTGCTTGTCACGACCCGACCCGAGACGAGACGGATCCCGCCCGCGCCGGATCGCGACGGAGAATAGCTAACCAGGATCTGGCTTTGGATTAGGTTACTGAACTGATCTTCCAAATTCTTAACTCAACAGAAGCACACAGAACAACAGAGCTACTAAAAACATCAAATGCAGCGGAACAAAACATCTATCTGAATTCATTTCCTCAAAATAATCATCTACAGAACAGTACATGGCCTTCAACAGAAAGAAAGACAGAACAGAAAAGCCATGACTGTACATGAATCAAAAGTACAAAAGTACCTAATCTGATCAGACTCTGAAATCTAATCCTGGACTTCCTTGCCCTTCCCAGAACCTGAAAACCACCAGAAAGCAAGGGTGAGCTCAACAGCTCAGCAAAGCAACAAACCTCCAATCTAAATCCTCAGAAACTCAAAACCAATACAGCAGACAAATCCGTACAGAAATCAGAACGGAATCGGACAAATATCAAATCAACAGAACTGTACGGAAACAGAAGTCGTATCAAATCAGAAACAGAACAGATCAGACATATCAGATCAACAGAATCAGAATCGTACAGATCATATCAGAACAGAATAAACTCAACATATATCAGATATCAGATATTTAATTAATAGCTAAATGTGCCCCCGGCACCAGAATAATAGCTGAGTAATTAATAGCTAAGTGTGCTCACGGCACCAGAAATTCTCTGAGTAATTAATAGCTAAATGTGCTCACGGCACCAGAAATTCTCTGAATAATTAATAGCTAAATGTGCCCCCGGCACCAGAAATAATAGCTGAGTAATTAATAGCTAAGTGTGCTCACGGCACCAGAAATTCTCTGAGTAATTAATAGCTAAATGTGCTCACGGCACCAGAAATTCTCTGAATAATTAATAGCTAAATGTGCCCCCGGCACCAGAAATAATAGCTGAGTAATTAATAGCTAAGTGTGCTCACGGCACCAGAACAGATGTGCTTATAGCACCAAAACAGAATTCATCGGATCCGGAACAGAACAGATATCAGATTTCAGATTGAGCTCATTTCAGATTTCCCTGACACTTACTGAATCTCATAGGATCCAGGCCCCTTATAACTCCCTTTTTATAGCTTATACACATAGCATTTCAATTCAGAAGAAATCCGGACAATTCAGAAATTACACAAAAATCGGGCAGCACAACGGCAGTATACGGAATTTACACAAAAATTCCTGCAAAGAAAATTTACCGAATTCGCACAGAATACAGATAATCACATTTCAGAACTTTTATTCTACTGCACAGATAAATTCCAATTTCACAGAAAAATCCGGTCGACTAAAAACACAGTCGAATCAAAAATACCCGGACGAAAATCTTCAAAATATAGTCAAAACGTGCACACCCGGCACAGCAACGATATGCAAAAAGTTACGCGGTAAAAACCGAACCGTTCAAAAGATACGGACGAAAATCGCTAACGGAAACAAAATCCGGACAGAAAATACCGCCAAACACGACGGTTCTGAAAATTTAGAAAGGCAGAATGTGCCTTACCTCGAGCACAGCAATTTCCTCAACAGTCACTTCGATCGAAAACGGCTCCGCGTCGTCCGAAAATCCACTTTTGCACAAAAGTCCACGACTTTCTCTCTCCTCGGCTGATATTTTCGTTTTTAATGATTTTCTCTCTCCTCAAAATGACTTGAAATCAGCTTTATAATACACAGATCGGCCCGGCCGATCGCAGCATCGTCCCGGGACGATCCGACCAAAAGGATCGGCCTGGTCTCCCTTCAGGGCTATTGCATGGACGATATTTTCTACAGTGCCAATCGGCCTGGCCGATGTCTCCAATCGGCCTGGACGATGCATGCAGAAAATCACCTGGAGCAAAACTGGGCTAAAACTGGAGCTGAATTCCACTGATCGTCCCAGGACGATCCCAGATCGTCCTGGACGATACTGGAGCAGATCTTGATATTACAATCTCCCCAACTCAGAAAAATGTCGTCCTTGACATTATCCAGTCCAAACTCAGTCAAAACAAGTACGGGTACGACCGTCTCATATCAGACTCCTTCTCCCAAGTTGCTTCCCGTGCAGTCCGGTGCTTCCACTGGACTTTAACCATCGGAATCTCTTTATTTCTTAACTTTCGGACGTCGTACGCCAAAATAAGCTCTGGCTCTTCCTTGTACGCCAGATTCTCCTGAATCTCCACCTCATCAGCTAACAACTTCTTCCCAGAGTCTGAAACCCACTTCCTCAGAGTGGATACGTGAAACACATTATGCACATCCGGCATAGAATCAGAAAGCAATAGGCGATAAGCAGATTTTCCAATTCTTTCCAAAATCTCAAATGGTGTTAGGTATGTTGGACCTTGAACTAAACTTGCTCACCCTTCCAAAGAAGACTGAATACTCATCTGAGCCAACTCCAAATCATTGGAGGAAACCACCTCCAACTGCAATCTCTCCAAATCACGAATCAGAAAGTCATCACAGGTAAGCTGAATACCTGAGAATCCAGAAGACTTTCTGCTCAGAGCGTCCGCTACCACGTTCGCCTTCCCAGGCTGATACTGAATAGTCAAATCGTAGTCCTTGATCAACTCGAGTCGAGAAGGTGGCTCAGGTTCAGATCCTTCTGAGTAAAAATATACTTCAGGCTCTTATGATCAGTAAAGATCTCACATCTGACGCCATACAGGTAATGACGCCAAATCTTCAAAGCAAAAACAACTGCAGCTAACTCCAAATCATGTGTCGGGTAATTCTTCTCATGTGGTTTCAACTGTCTCGAAGCATAAGCAATTACCTGACCATGCTGCATCAGAACACAACCCAATCCTTTCAGTGAAGCATCACTGAACACCTGAAAACCCTCCGTGCCTGACGGAAGTGCCAACACTGGAGCTGAAGTCAAACACTTCTTCAATCTCTGAAAACTAGCTTCACACTCCGGTGTCCAAACAAAAGGTACTGACTTCTGAGTCAGTCTCGTCAGAGGAGTCGAAATCTGCGAAAATCCTTTCACAAACTTCCTATAATACCCGGCCATGCCCAAGAAACTACGTACCTCAAATACCGTAGTCGGCCTTGGCCAATCAGCAACAGCCTGAATCTTCTGGGGATCTACAGAAATGCCTTCTCCGCTAACCACATGCCCCAGAAATGAAATGTTCTTCAGCCAGAATTCACACTTAGAGAACTTGGCATACAGCTGATGCCTCCTCAAAGTCTCCAACACAATCCTCAAATGTCTGGCATGCTCATCCTCAGATGCAGAATATACCAGAATATCGTCAATGAAGACGATCACAAACTGATCCAAATACTCCCTGAATACTCGGTTCATTAGATCCATGAAAATCGCAGGCGCATTGGTTACCCCAAAAGGCATAACCAAAAACTCGTAGTGCCCGTACCGAGTACTGAAAGCAGTCTTCACCACATCAGTTTCCTTCACCTTCACCTGATAATATCCGGATCTCAAATCAATCTTCGAAAATACCGAAGATCCGGAAAGCTGATCAAACAGGTCGTCTATCCGAGGCAAAGGGTACTTGTTCTTGATCGTGACCTTGTTCAAATCTCTGTAATCAATACACATACGGAGTGTACCGTCCTTCTTCTTCACAAATAATACAGGTGCTCCCCAGGGCGAAACACTAGGACGTACAAAACCTCTGTCAACCAACTCCTGAAGCTGAACTTTCAACTCAGAAAGTTCTTTCGGTGCCATCCTGTACGGAGCTTTCGATATCGGAGCTGTACCCGGAAAAACATCGATAGAGAACTCCACATCTCTATCCGGAGGTAAACCAACCAACTCCTCAGGAAAAACATCAGCAAACTCCCGTACCACAGGGATCTCAGAAACAGAACCAACCTCTAGGTTCAGATCCCGCACCGAAGCCAAAAATACCGGACATCCTTTCTTCCACATCCTGCTTACCTCCAACACAGAAACCAGACTGGAGAGAACACCTCGTAATCCCTGAAATACAACTCTCTCTCCAGCCACAAGCAAACTCACTTGCTTCTTCAGACAGTCTATCTGGGCTTCATACTGACTCAGCCAATCCATGCCCAGAATCACATCATACGAAGAAATCGGTAATCGAATCAAACTAGACTTCCACTTCTTGCCAGAAATCTCGATTTCACACAAACAAAACTGTCGAGCAATCAAAGGATTCCCAGCCGGTAAAATCACAGATAAAGAAACCGGTAAAACCATCGAATCCAAATGTAAAATCTCGAAACAATGCTCGGACAGAAAAGAATGACTCGCTCCAGAGTCAAACAAAACACGATAGGGCTGATCAGAAATGTAAACCGTACCTGTCACAACATCCGGAGCATCACGAGCCTCCTGCTGACTCAGACTGTAAACTCGTGGCTGAACTGGAGCAGGAGCTGAAGCAACAGAACTACTCTGCTCCCTCTGAATCGTAGGTGGTCTCCGTGGTGCAGAACTAGAACCACCACCTCTACCAGCAAATCCCTCAGGGCGTGGAGGAACAGTCCTCGGTCTTCCTGCTGCTGAACCAACAGGTCTGACAAAGCCCTCAGATCGCTGCTCATATCCCATCTGTGGACATTCTGCAATCCTATGTCCCGGCTGACCACATCTGAAACAAAGACCAGCTATCCTGTAGCACTGGCCATGGTGTCGTCGTCCACAACTCTGGCACACAGGTGCCGTACTGACTGATCCAGAACTAGTCGTACTGGTAGCAGTACCAGACGATCCTCCGCTCTTCCTGGAATCTCCAGATCCAGATCCAGAAACGAATCTCCTCTTCCCAGAGGAACCACTGCCAGATGTCTCTCCTCCAAACCTCTTCCTACTCGCAGTCCACCGCTGCTGAGTAGCCGTCATATCATTCTCAATCAGACGAGCTCGCTCCACAAGCTCAGAGAAATCGGTAATCCGGAACGGTATCAGAGGCTGCCTCAAAGTGTCTCGTAAGCCTCTCAGAAATCTGTAGCACCTCTCAGCAGACGTGCTAACCAGCTGCGGAGCGTACCTGGCTAATGCAGTAAACTCAGCCTCGTACTGCATCACCGTCTTGCTCCCCTGAACAAGTCTCAGAAAACTCTCCTGCATCTGCTGTCGTGCAGAAGGGGGAACAAACCAGTCCCGAAATACTTCAGTGAACTCTTCCCAAGTAATCAAAGAGTTCAGTCTGCCTTGAAATCTGGCTGCTTGCTGGCCATCCCACCAGTGCTCAGCCTCTCCGTCCAACAGAAAAACAGCTAATGGAACTTTCCTGTCTGCAGGACACTGCATCCCGTCAAAAGTCTTCTCCAATCTCCTCAGCCACTCCTCGGCTGCTCTGGGCTCAACAGCGCCCTCAAACCTCCGAGGCTTCAACCTCAAAAATAACTGCAGGTGTCGATCAATGTCCTCAGATCTAACAGTCGAAGCTCTGCTCTGAGTCTCGCTCATCATCTGAGCAACAAGTGAAGCAAACTGTGAAAGCGTATCAGCACCGACCACTGGGGCTGTACTCCCCACTGGTTCTGCCTGATCGTCACTCTGACCGTCTGTCATGTCTGGGTCTGGCTGATCCATACAGAAAAATCCAGAAAATCCGGAAAACTATCACAAAACAACACAATAAAAAGCCAAACGACCCAAAACTACCTCCCAGACAGACTCACTGATCACTTCCTAGAGCTCTGTTTTACAATCCAACCTGTTTCCAAAACCAATGCTCTGATACCACAAAAAAGCTTGTCACGACCCGACCCGAGACGAGACGGATCCCGCCCGCGCCGGATCGCGACGGAGAATAGCTAACCAGGATCTGGCTTTGGATTAGGTTACTGAACTGATCTTCCAAATTCTTAACTCAACAGAAGCACACAGAACAACAGAGCTACTAAAAACATCAAATGCAGCGGAACAAAACATCTATCTGAATTCATTTCCTCAAAATAATCATCTACAGAACAGTACATGACCTTCAACAGAAAGAAAGACAGAACAGAAAAGCCATGACTGTACATGAATCAAAAGTACAAAAGTACCTAATCTGATCAGACTCTGAAATCTAATCCTGGACTTCCTTGCCCTTCCCAGAACCTGAAAACCACCAGAAAGCAAGGGTGAGCTCAACAGCTCAGCAAAGCAACAAACCTCCAATCTAAATCCTCAGAAACTCAAAACCAATACAGCAGACAAATCCGTACAGAAATCAGAACGGAATCGGACAAATATCAAATCAACAGAACTGTACGGAAACAGAAGTCGTATCAAATCAGAAACAGAACAGATCAGACATATCAGATCAACAGAATCAGAATCGTACAGATCATATCAGAACAGAATAAACTCAACATATATCAGATATCAGATATTTAATTAATAGCTAAATGTGCCCCCGGCACCAGAATAATAGCTGAGTAATTAATAGCTAAGTGTGCTCACGGCACCAGAAATTCTCTGAGTAATTAATAGCTAAATGTGCTCACGGCACCAGAAATTCTCTGAATAATTAATAGCTAAATGTGCCCCCGGCACCAGAAATAATAGCTGAGTAATTAATAGCTAAGTGTGCTCACGGCACCAGAAATTCTCTGAGTAATTAATAGCTAAATGTGCTCACGGCACCAGAAATTCTCTGAATAATTAATAGCTAAATGTGCCCCCGGCACCAGAAATAATAGCTGAGTAATTAATAGCTAAGTGTGCTCACGGCACCAGAACAGATGTGCTTATAGCACCAAAACAGAATTCATCGGATCCGGAACAGAACAGATATCAGATTTCAGATTGAGCTCATTTCAGATTTCCCTGACACTTACTGAATCTCATAGGATCCAGGCCCCTTATAACTCCCTTTTTATAGCTTATACACATAGCATTTCAATTCAGAAGAAATCCGGACAATTCAGAAATTACACAAAAATCGGGCAGCACAACGGCAGTATACGGAATTTACACAAAAATTCCTGCAAAGAAAATTTACCGAATTCGCACAGAATACAGATAATCACATTTCAGAACTTTTATTCTACTGCACAGATAAATTCCAATTTCACAGAAAAATCCGGTCGACTAAAAACACAGTCGAATCAAAAATACCCGGACGAAAATCTTCAAAATATAGTCAAAACGTGCACACCCGGCACAGCAACGATATGCAAAAAGTTACGCGGTAAAAACCGAACCGTTCAAAAGATACGGACGAAAATCGCTAACGGAAACAAAATCCGGACAGAAAATACCGCCAAACACGACGGTTCTGAAAATTTAGAAAGGCAGAATGTGCCTTACCTCGAGCACAGCAATTTCCTCAACAGTCACTTCGATCGAAAACGGCTCGGCGTCGTCCGAAAATCCACTTTTGCACAAAAGTCCACGACTTTCTCTCTCCTCGGCTGATATTTTCGTTTTTAATGATTTTCTCTCTCCTCAAAATGACTTGAAATCAGCTTTATAATACACAGATCGGCCCGGCCGATCGCAGCATCGTCCCGGGACGATCCGACCAAAAGGATCGGCCTGGTCTCCCTTCAGGGCTATTGCATGGACGATATTTTCTACAGTGCCAATCGGCCTGGCCGATGTCTCCAATCGGCCTGGACGATGCATGCAGAAAATCACCTGGAGCAAAACTGGGCTAAAACTGGAGCTGAATTCCACTGATCGTCCCAGGACGATCCCAGATCGTCCTGGACGATACTGGAGCAGATCTTGATATTACAATCTCCCCAACTCAGAAAAATGTCGTCCTCGACATTATCCAGTCCAAACTCAGTCAAAACAAGTACGGGTACGACCGTCTCATATCAGACTCCTTCTCCCAAGTTGCTTCCCGTGCAGTCCGGTGCTTCCACTGGACTTTAACCATCGGAATCTCTTTATTTCTTAACTTTCGGACGTCGTACGCCAAAATAAGCTCTGGCTCTTCCTTGTACGCCAGATTCTCCTGAATCTCCACCTCATCAGCTAACAACTTCTTCCCAGAGTCTGAAACCCACTTCCTCAGAGTGGATACGTGAAACACATTATGCACATCCGGCATAGAATCAGAAAGCAATAGGCGATAAGCAGATTTTCCAATTCTTTCCAAAATCTCAAATGGTGTTAGGTATGTTGGACCTTGAACTAAACTTGCTCACCCTTCCAAAGAAGACTGAATACTCATCTGAGCCAACTCCAAATCATTGGAGGAAACCACCTCCAACTGCAATCTCTCCAAATCACGAATCAGAAAGTCATCACAGGTAAGCTGAATACCTGAGAATCCAGAAGACTTTCTGCTCAGAGCGTCCGCTACCACGTTCGCCTTCCCAGGCTGATACTGAATAGTCAAATCGTAGTCCTTGATCAACTCGAGTCGAGAAGGTGGCTCAGGTTCAGATCCTTCTGAGTAAAAATATACTTCAGGCTCTTATGATCAGTAAAGATCTCACATCTGACGCCATACAGGTAATGACGCCAAATCTTCAAAGCAAAAACAACTGCAGCTAACTCCAAATCATGTGTCGGGTAATTCTTCTCATGTGGTTTCAACTGTCTCGAAGCATAAGCAATTACCTGACCATGCTGCATCAGAACACAACCCAATCCTTTCAGTGAAGCATCACTGAACACCTGAAAACCCTCCGTGCCTGACGGAAGTGCCAACACTGGAGCTGAAGTCAAACACTTCTTCAATCTCTGAAAACTAGCTTCACACTCCGGTGTCCAAACAAAAGGTACTGACTTCTGAGTCAGTCTCGTCAGAGGAGTCGAAATCTGCGAAAATCCTTTCACAAACTTCCTATAATACCCGGCCATGCCCAAGAAACTACGTACCTCAAATACCGTAGTCGGCCTTGGCCAATCAGCAACAGCCTGAATCTTCTGGGGATCTACAGAAATGCCTTCTCCGCTAACCACATGCCCCAGAAATGAAATGTTCTTCAGCCAGAATTCACACTTAGAGAACTTGGCATACAGCTGATGCCTCCTCAAAGTCTCCAACACAATCCTCAAATGTCTGGCATGCTCATCCTCAGATGCAGAATATACCAGAATATCGTCAATGAAGACGATCACAAACTGATCCAAATACTCCCTGAATACTCGGTTCATTAGATCCATGAAAATCGCAGGCGCATTGGTTACCCCAAAAGGCATAACCAAAAACTCGTAGTGCCCGTACCGAGTACTGAAAGCAGTCTTCACCACATCAGTTTCCTTCACCTTCACCTGATAATATCCGGATCTCAAATCAATCTTCGAAAATACCGAAGATCCGGAAAGCTGATCAAACAGGTCGTCTATCCGAGGCAAAGGGTACTTGTTCTTGATCGTGACCTTGTTCAAATCTCTGTAATCAATACACATACGGAGTGTACCGTCCTTCTTCTTCACAAATAATACAGGTGCTCCCCAGGGCGAAACACTAGGACGTATAAAACCTCTGTCAACCAACTCCTGAAGCTGAACTTTCAACTCAGAAAGTTCTTTCGGTGCCATCCTGTACGGAGCTTTCGATATCGGAGCTGTACCCGGAAAAACATCGATAGAGAACTCCACATCTCTATCCGGAGGTAAACCAACCAACTCCTCAGGAAAAACATCAGCAAACTCCCGTACCACAGGGATCTCAGAAACAGAACCAACCTCTAGGTTCAGATCCCGCACCGAAGCCAAAAATACCGGACATCCTTTCTTCCACATCCTGCTTACCTCCAACACAGAAACCAGACTGGAGAGAACACCTCGTAATCCCTGAAATACAACTCTCTCTCCAGCCACAAGCAAACTCACTTGCTTCTTCAGACAGTCTATCTGGGCTTCATACTGACTCAGCCAATCCATGCCCAGAATCACATCATACGAAGAAATCGGTAATCGAATCAAACTAGACTTCCACTTCTTGCCAGAAATCTCGATTTCACACAAACAAAACTGTCGAGCAATCAAAGGATTCCCAGCCGGTAAAATCACAGATAAAGAAACCGGTAAAACCATCGAATCCAAATGTAAAATCTCGAAACAATGCTCGGACAGAAAAGAATGACTCGCTCCAGAGTCAAACAAAACACGATAGGGCTGATCAGAAATGTAAACCGTACCTGTCACAACATCCGGAGCATCACGAGCCTCCTGCTGACTCAGACTGTAAACTCGTGGCTGAACTGGAGCAGGAGCTGAAGCAACAGAACTACTCTGCTCCCTCTGAATCGTAGGTGGTCTCCGTGGTGCAGAACTAGAACCACCACCTCTACCAGCAAATCCCTCAGGGCGTGGAGGAACAGTCCTCGGTCTTCCTGCTGCTGAACCAACAGGTCTGACAAAGCCCTCAGATCGCTGCTCATATCCCATCTGTGGACATTCTGCAATCCTATGTCCCGGCTGACCACATCTGAAACAAAGACCAGCTATCCTGTAGCACTGGCCATGGTGTCGTCGTCCACAACTCTGGCACACAGGTGCCGTACTGACTGATCCAGAACTAGTCGTACTGGTAGCAGTACCAGACGATCCTCCGCTCTTCCTGGAATCTCCAGATCCAGATCCAGAAACGAATCTCCTCTTCCCAGAGGAACCACTGCCAGATGTCTCTCCTCCAAACCTCTTCCTACTCGCAGTCCACCGCTGCTGAGTAGCCGTCATATCATTCTCAATCAGACGAGCTCGCTCCACAAGCTCAGAGAAATCGGTAATCCGGAACGGTATCAGAGGCTGCCTCAAAGTGTCTCGTAAGCCTCTCAGAAATCTGTAGCACCTCTCAGCAGACGTGCTAACCAGCTGCGGAGCGTACCTGGCTAATGCAGTAAACTCAGCCTCGTACTGCATCACCGTCTTGCTCCCCTGAACAAGTCTCAGAAAACTCTCCTGCATCTGCTGTCGTGCAGAAGGGGGAACAAACCAGTCCCGAAATACTTCAGTGAACTCTTCCCAAGTAATCAAAGAGTTCAGTCTGCCTTGAAATCTGGCTGCTTGCTGGCCATCCCACCAGTGCTCAGCCTCTCCGTCCAACAGAAAAACAGCTAATGGAACTTTCCTGTCTGCAGGACACTGCATCCCGTCAAAAGTCTTCTCCAATCTCCTCAGCCACTCCTCGGCTGCTCTGGGCTCAACAGCGCCCTCAAACCTCCGAGGCTTCAACCTCAAAAATAACTGCAGGTGTCGATCAATGTCCTCAGATCTAACAGTCGAAGCTCTGCTCTGAGTCTCGCTCATCATCTGAGCAACAAGTGAAGCAAACTGTGAAAGCGTATCAGCACCGACCACTGGGGCTGTACTCCCCACTGGTGCTGCCTGATCGTCACTCTGACCGTCTGTCATGTCTGGGTCTGGCTGATCCATACAGAAAAATCCAGAAAATCCGGAAAACTATCACAAAACAACACAAAATAACACAATAAAAAGCCAAACGACCCAAAACTACCTCCCAGACAGACTCACTGATCACTTCCTAGAGCTCTGTTTTACAATCCAACCTGTTTCCAAAACCAATGCTCTGATACCACAAAAAGCTTGTCACGACCCGACCCGAGACGAGACGGATCCCGCCCGCGCCGGATCGCGACGGAGAATAGCTAACCAGGATCTGGCTTTGGATTAGGTTACTGAACTGATCTTCCAAATTCTTAACTCAACAGAAGCACACAGAACAACAGAGCTACTAAAAACATCAAATGCAGCGGAACAAAACATCTATCTGAATTCATTTCCTCAAAATAATCATCTACAGAACAGTACATGGCCTTCAACAGAAAGAAAGACAGAACAGAAAAGCCATGACTGTACATGAATCAAAAGTACAAAAGTACCTAATCTGATCAGACTCTGAAATCTAATCCTGGACTTCCTTGCCCTTCCCAGAACCTGAAAACCACCAGAAAGCAAGGGTGAGCTCAACAGCTCAGCAAAGCAACAAACCTCCAATCTAAATCCTCAGAAACTCAAAACCAATACAGCAGACAAATCCGTACAGAAATCAGAACGGAATCGGACAAATATCAAATCAACAGAACTGTACGGAAACAGAAGTCGTATCAAATCAGAAACAGAACAGATCAGACATATCAGATCAACAGAATCAGAATCGTACAGATCATATCAGAACAGAATAAACTCAACATATATCAGATATCAGATATTTAATTAATAGCTAAATGTGCCCCCGGCACCAGAATAATAGCTGAGTAATTAATAGCTAAGTGTGCTCACGGCACCAGAAATTCTCTGAGTAATTAATAGCTAAATGTGCTCACGGCACCAGAAATTCTCTGAATAATTAATAGCTAAATGTGCCCCCGGCACCAGAAATAATAGCTGAGTAATTAATAGCTAAGTGTGCTCACGGCACCAGAAATTCTCTGAGTAATTAATAGCTAAATGTGCTCACGGCACCAGAAATTCTCTGAATAATTAATAGCTAAATGTGCCCCCGGCACCAGAAATAATAGCTGAGTAATTAATAGCTAAGTGTGCTCACGGCACCAGAACAGATGTGCTTATAGCACCAAAACAGAATTCATCGGATCCGGAACAGAACAGATATCAGATTTCAGATTGAGCTCATTTCAGATTTCCCTGACACTTACTGAATCTCATAGGATCCAGGCCCCTTATAACTCCCTTTTTATAGCTTATACACATAGCATTTCAATTCAGAAGAAATCCGGACAATTCAGAAATTACACAAAAATCGGGCAGCACAACGGCAGTATACGGAATTTACACAAAAATTCCTGCAAAGAAAATTTACCGAATTCGCACAGAATACAGATAATCACATTTCAGAACTTTTATTCTACTGCACAGATAAATTCCAATTTCACAGAAAAATCCGGTCGACTAAAAACACAGTCGAATCAAAAATACCCGGACGAAAATCTTCAAAATATAGTCAAAACGTGCACACCCGGCACAGCAACGATATGCAAAAAGTTACGCGGTAAAAACCGAACCGTTCAAAAGATACGGACGAAAATCGCTAACGGAAACAAAATCCGGACAGAAAATACCGCCAAACACGACGGTTCTGAAAATTTAGAAAGGCAGAATGTGCCTTACCTCGAGCACAGCAATTTCCTCAACAGTCACTTCGATCGAAAACGGCTCCGCGTCGTCCGAAAATCCACTTTTGCACAAAAGTCCACGACTTTCTCTCTCCTCGGCTGATATTTTCGTTTTTAATGATTTTCTCTCTCCTCAAAATGACTTGAAATCAGCTTTATAATACACAGATCGGCCCGGCCGATCGCAGCATCGTCCCGGGACGATCCGACCAAAAGGATCGGCCTGGTCTCCCTTCAGGGCTATTGCATGGACGATATTTTCTACAGTGCCAATCGGCCTGGCCGATGTCTCCAATCGGCCTGGACGATGCATGCAGAAAATCACCTGGAGCAAAATTGGGCTAAAACTGGAGCTGAATTCCACTGATCGTCCCAGGACGATCCCAGATCGTCCTGGACGATACTGGAGCAGATCTTGATATTACAATCTCCCCAACTCAGAAAAATGTCGTCCTCGACATTATCCAGTCCAAACTCAGTCAAAACAAGTACGGGTACGACCGTCTCATATCAGACTCCTTCTCCCAAGTTGCTTCCCGTGCAGTCCGGTGCTTCCACTGGACTTTAACCATCGGAATCTCTTTATTTCTTAACTTTCGGACGTCGTACGCCAAAATAAGCTCTGGCTCTTCCTTGTACGCCAGATTCTCCTGAATCTCCACCTCATCAGCTAACAACTTCTTCCCAGAGTCTGAAACCCACTTCCTCAGAGTGGATACGTGAAACACATTATGCACATCCGGCATAGAATCAGAAAGCAATAGGCGATAAGCAGATTTTCCAATTCTTTCCAAAATCTCAAATGGTGTTAGGTATGTTGGACCTTGAACTAAACTTGCTCACCCTTCCAAAGAAGACTGAATACTCATCTGAGCCAACTCCAAATCATTGGAGGAAACCACCTCCAACTGCAATCTCTCCAAATCACGAATCAGAAAGTCATCACAGGTAAGCTGAATACCTGAGAATCCAGAAGACTTTCTGCTCAGAGCGTCCGCTACCACGTTCGCCTTCCCAGGCTGATACTGAATAGTCAAATCGTAGTCCTTGATCAACTCGAGTCGAGAAGGTGGCTCAGGTTCAGATCCTTCTGAGTAAAAATATACTTCAGGCTCTTATGATCAGTAAAGATCTCACATCTGACGCCATACAGGTAATGACGCCAAATCTTCAAAGCAAAAACAACTGCAGCTAACTCCAAATCATGTGTCGGGTAATTCTTCTCATGTGGTTTCAACTGTCTCGAAGCATAAGCAATTACCTGACCATGCTGCATCAGAACACAACCCAATCCTTTCAGTGAAGCATCACTGAACACCTGAAAACCCTCCGTGCCTGACGGAAGTGCCAACACTGGAGCTGAAGTCAAACACTTCTTCAATCTCTGAAAACTAGCTTCACACTCCGGTGTCCAAACAAAAGGTACTGACTTCTGAGTCAGTCTCGTCAGAGGAGTCGAAATCTGCGAAAATCCTTTCACAAACTTCCTATAATACCCGGCCATGCCCAAGAAACTACGTACCTCAAATACCGTAGTCGGCCTTGGCCAATCAGCAACAGCCTGAATCTTCTGGGGATCTACAGAAATGCCTTCTCCGCTAACCACATGCCCCAGAAATGAAATGTTCTTCAGCCAGAATTCACACTTAGAGAACTTGGCATACAGCTGATGCCTCCTCAAAGTCTCCAACACAATCCTCAAATGTCTGGCATGCTCATCCTCAGATGCAGAATATACCAGAATATCGTCAATGAAGACGATCACAAACTGATCCAAATACTCCCTGAATACTCGGTTCATTAGATCCATGAAAATCGCAGGCGCATTGGTTACCCCAAAAGGCATAACCAAAAACTCGTAGTGCCCGTACCGAGTACTGAAAGCAGTCTTCACCACATCAGTTTCCTTCACCTTCACCTGATAATATCCGGATCTCAAATCAATCTTCGAAAATACCGAAGATCCGGAAAGCTGATCAAACAGGTCGTCTATCCGAGGCAAAGGGTACTTGTTCTTGATCGTGACCTTGTTCAAATCTCTGTAATCAATACACATACGGAGTGTACCGTCCTTCTTCTTCACAAATAATACAGGTGCTCCCCAGGGCGAAACACTAGGACGTACAAAACCTCTGTCAACCAACTCCTGAAGCTGAACTTTCAACTCAGAAAGTTCTTTCGGTGCCATCCTGTACGGAGCTTTCGATATCGGAGCTGTACCCGGAAAAACATCGATAGAGAACTCCACATCTCTATCCGGAGGTAAACCAACCAACTCCTCAGGAAAAACATCAGCAAACTCCCGTACCACAGGGATCTCAGAAACAGAACCAACCTCTAGGTTCAGATCCCGCACCGAAGCCAAAAATACCGGACATCCTTTCTTCCACATCCTGCTTACCTCCAACACAGAAACCAGACTGGAGAGAACACCTCGTAATCCCTGAAATACAACTCTCTCTCCAGCCACAAGCAAACTCACTTGCTTCTTCAGACAGTCTATCTGGGCTTCATACTGACTCAGCCAATCCATGCCCAGAATCACATCATACGAAGAAATCGGTAATCGAATCAAACTAGACTTCCACTTCTTGCCAGAAATCTCGATTTCACACAAACAAAACTGTCGAGCAATCAAAGGATTCCCAGCCGGTAAAATCACAGATAAAGAAACCGGTAAAACCATCGAATCCAAATGTAAAATCTCGAAACAATGCTCGGACAGAAAAGAATGACTCGCTCCAGAGTCAAACAAAACACGATAGGGCTGATCAGAAATGTAAACCGTACCTGTCACAACATCCGGAGCATCACGAGCCTCCTGCTGACTCAGACTGTAAACTCGTGGCTGAACTGGAGCAGGAGCTGAAGCAACAGAACTACTCTGCTCCCTCTGAATCGTAGGTGGTCTCCGTGGTGCAGAACTAGAACCACCACCTCTACCAGCAAATCCCTCAGGGCGTGGAGGAACAGTCCTCGGTCTTCCTGCTGCTGAACCAACAGGTCTGACAAAGCCCTCAGATCGCTGCTCATATCCCATCTGTGGATATTCTGCAATCCTATGTCCCGGCTGACCACATCTGAAACAAAGACCAGCTATCCTGTAGCACTGGCCATGGTGTCGTCGTCCACAACTCTGGCACACAGGTGCCGTACTGACTGATCCAGAACTAGTCGTACTGGTAGCAGTACCAGACGATCCTCCGCTCTTCCTGGAATCTCCAGATCCAGATCCAGAAACGAATCTCCTCTTCCCAGAGGAACCACTGCCAGATGTCTCTCCTCCAAACCTCTTCCTACTCGCAGTCCACCGCTGCTGAGTAGCCGTCATATCATTCTCAATCAGACGAGCTCGCTCCACAAGCTCAGAGAAATCGGTAATCCGGAACGGTATCAGAGGCTGCCTCAAAGTGTCTCGTAAGCCTCTCAGAAATCTGTAGCACCTCTCAGCAGACGTGCTAACCAGCTGCGGAGCGTACCTGGCTAATGCAGTAAACTCAGCCTCGTACTGCATCACCGTCTTGCTCCCCTGAACAAGTCTCAGAAAACTCTCCTGCATCTGCTGTCGTGCAGAAGGGGGAACAAACCAGTCCCGAAATACTTCAGTGAACTCTTCCCAAGTAATCAAAGAGTTCAGTCTGCCTTGAAATCTGGCTGCTTGCTGGCCATCCCACCAGTGCTCAGCCTCTCCGTCCAACAGAAAAACAGCTAATGGAACTTTCCTGTCTGCAGGACACTGCATCCCGTCAAAAGTCTTCTCCAATCTCCTCAGCCACTCCTCGGCTGCTCTGGGCTCAACAGCGCCCTCAAACCTCCGAGGCTTCAACCTCAAAAATAACTGCAGGTGTCGATCAATGTCCTCAGATCTAACAGTCGAAGCTCTGCTCTGAGTCTCGCTCATCATCTGAGCAACAAGTGAAGCAAACTGTGAAAGCGTATCAGCACCGACCACTGGGGCTGTACTCCCCACTGGTTCTGCCTGATCGTCACTCTGACCGTCTGTCATGTCTGGGTCTGGCTGATCCATACAGAAAAATCCAGAAAATCCGGAAAACTATCACAAAACAACACAATAAAAAGCCAAACGACCCAAAACTACCTCCCAGACAGACTCACTGATCACTTCCTAGAGCTCTGTTTTACAATCCAACCTGTTTCCAAAACCAATGCTCTGATACCACAAAAAAGCTTGTCACGACCCGACCCGAGACGAGACGGATCCCGCCCGCGCCGGATCGCGACGGAGAATAGCTAACCAGGATCTGGCTTTGGATTAGGTTACTGAACTGATCTTCCAAATTCTTAACTCAACAGAAGCACACAGAACAACAGAGCTACTAAAAACATCAAATGCAGCGGAACAAAACATCTATCTGAATTCATTTCCTCAAAATAATCATCTACAGAACAGTACATGACCTTCAACAGAAAGAAAGACAGAACAGAAAAGCCATGACTGTACATGAATCAAAAGTACAAAAGTACCTAATCTGATCAGACTCTGAAATCTAATCCTGGACTTCCTTGCCCTTCCCAGAACCTGAAAACCACCAGAAAGCAAGGGTGAGCTCAACAGCTCAGCAAAGCAACAAACCTCCAATCTAAATCCTCAGAAACTCAAAACCAATACAGCAGACAAATCCGTACAGAAATCAGAACGGAATCGGACAAATATCAAATCAACAGAACTGTACGGAAACAGAAGTCGTATCAAATCAGAAACAGAACAGATCAGACATATCAGATCAACAGAATCAGAATCGTACAGATCATATCAGAACAGAATAAACTCAACATATATCAGATATCAGATATTTAATTAATAGCTAAATGTGCCCCCGGCACCAGAATAATAGCTGAGTAATTAATAGCTAAGTGTGCTCACGGCACCAGAAATTCTCTGAGTAATTAATAGCTAAATGTGCTCACGGCACCAGAAATTCTCTGAATAATTAATAGCTAAATGTGCCCCCGGCACCAGAAATAATAGCTGAGTAATTAATAGCTAAGTGTGCTCACGGCACCAGAAATTCTCTGAGTAATTAATAGCTAAATGTGCTCACGGCACCAGAAATTCTCTGAATAATTAATAGCTAAATGTGCCCCCGGCACCAGAAATAATAGCTGAGTAATTAATAGCTAAGTGTGCTCACGGCACCAGAACAGATGTGCTTATAGCACCAAAACAGAATTCATCGGATCCGGAACAGAACAGATATCAGATTTCAGATTGAGCTCATTTCAGATTTCCCTGACACTTACTGAATCTCATAGGATCCAGGCCCCTTATAACTCCCTTTTTATAGCTTATACACATAGCATTTCAATTCAGAAGAAATCCGGACAATTCAGAAATTACACAAAAATCGGGCAGCACAACGGCAGTATACGGAATTTACACAAAAATTCCTGCAAAGAAAATTTACCGAATTCGCACAGAATACAGATAATCACATTTCAGAACTTTTATTCTACTGCACAGATAAATTCCAATTTCACAGAAAAATCCGGTCGACTAAAAACACAGTCGAATCAAAAATACCCGGACGAAAATCTTCAAAATATAGTCAAAACGTGCACACCCGGCACAGCAACGATATACAAAAAGTTACGCGGTAAAAACCGAACCGTTCAAAAGATACGGACGAAAATCGCTAACGGAAACAAAATCCGGACAGAAAATACCGCCAAACACGACGGTTCTGAAAATTTAGAAAGGCGGAATGTGCCTTACCTCGAGCACAGCAATTTCCTCAACAGTCACTTCGATCGAAAACGGCTCCGCGTCGTCCGAAAATCCACTTTTGCACAAAAGTCCACGACTTTCTCTCTCCTCGGCTGATATTTTCGTTTTTAATGATTTTCTCTCTCCTCAAAATGACTTGAAATCAGCTTTATAATACACAGATCGGCCCGGCCGATCGCAGCATCGTCCCGGGACGATCCGACCAAAAGGATCGGCCTGGTCTCCCTTCAGGGCTATTGCATGGACGATATTTTCTACAGTGCCAATCGGCCTGGCCGATGTCTCCAATCGGCCTGGACGATGCATGCAGAAAATCACCTGGAGCAAAACTGGGCTAAAACTGGAGCTGAATTCCACTGATCGTCCCAGGACGATCCCAGATCGTCCTGGACGATACTGGAGCAGATCTTGATATTACAGTGGTGCTAGTTCAAGATCTTAAATTTCAAAGCTATAACACTACAGTGTCACTATTTGGCGTCTAATATTGTAACAACACTGAGACGCTCAAACACCCAACATTAGATGCTTAAATAATGACATATTTTAGATTTTGTCAAAATTCACTCAAGACCTTCGGAACTCATTCTAGAATTCATACAATCATTTTTTTTTTGGCATAAAAAAGCTCTCAAATATATGATAATGAGTTCAAAACTCCATCTTTCAAATAATTATCTTTTTCTGTTGAGACAGCTGGTTTGAACTGAACTCTAATCTTGGAGATCTCACACCCCTCATTAAGAGGCGCCTAAGATTCTCTCTCTCTCTCCATATATATATATATATATATATATATATATATATATATATATATATATATATATATATATATATATATATATATATAATTTCTTTTTTTATAATAATTATAAACTTTTTATTATTTTTCCTCTCCCCTCTTCAAGTGTAAGTACCCACCCACAAGGAGAAGAAATGTATCTCTCCTTTTCTTGCAAGCTTCATTTTTTTTCTCTTAAGAGAGGCTTTTTATTGTCTTATATAGGCGGTGCATAAATCCTCCAGTGCAGGCTCTAATAAAATATTATTATGCATAAGTGGTGTGTATCTCCCTTGCAAGCTCAAGTACTCCTCCACCAAGAGTACTGAATCATCCTTCAAATACAAAGCTATAAAGAAATAGATACCTATCAATTTCTTTTTATAGATTTTGGTTTTGTCTCCTATAAGTGGGTCAATGTTTTTAAGTATTGATAAAGTATTCTCCCTTTATAAGCACTAATAGTTTCTTTATCATGTATACCAAACCATCCTATGGGTGAAATTGTAAATGATATGCAAAGTTTTTAATCTTTGTGGTGGAGCTCTGATCTTCCTTTTGAAAGGAGTTTGAATGCCAATTTGGAAAGGTTGTATTCCAAAAGGAGTTTTCACCCCCATTTTAAAGCTTTAATTTTCTCTCTTAGAGGGAGTTAATTATTATCAAAATTTGATACAACTCATGCCAGAGTTTATAGTTGATGCAATAATGATAATGTGATGATGATGTCGAAGAAAGTATTATTATTCATGGAGTTTGAACTTCAGCTTCCTATCAATGTTTGGTGTTAAAATCGATGTTGCCACATATCAATGTTGACATTAAAGCTATATAAATCACATATTGCAAATGAAATAAAATTGTATCTCCTTGCTTCACATTTTAAGAGGAAAGGGACAAGAGTTTGAAAATTAATATGTTGTAGGAGATTATATGTTGGCATCATGTAAATCTAGTTATTGTATTTAGCTTTAAAATGTATATATTTTCGTGTACAAACTTAATTAATTTTCATAATCAATTTGTTGACATGATAAATTATATTTATCTTCATAAGAGTAATTTATATTTATGAGAACTCGTCCTCCAAATGAAATTGAGTTTTTTGGGAAATTGAGTTTTTTGGTTGTCTTTGAAATGTAGTTAAATTTTTTAAATTTTATTAGAATATATGGCCCCTAGTTGAAACACAATAATCTTGTTCTCTTAGTTGATAAAGATCTTCTAAGGCTTATTCATTCTGAGATTTTTTGTTTGATGACCACAATATATTATAGCTTCTTAAACTTTTTAGTCTTCTATTTTTTTTTTTGGAAAATTGAAGAAACGTATATCTTTAAAGGCTTTTAGCATTTTGAGATTTTTGAAGAACCTAAGAGTCTTATACCTTCTCAGGCTCGTAGCCTTCTAAGATATTTTAAGTATCAGAGAATATGTGCCTTTTGAACTTTTACACTTTTAAAATCTTATGACATTTGGAGAAACATATATTTTCCGAATCTTTTAGGCATTTGAGATTTTTTTATGTATATTTATCTTTTTAGACTTACGTTTTTTGAGAGTTTTGGATGATATTACACTTTCTTAGGCTTATGACTTCTAAGCTTATTGGTGTATTTATAATTTTTGAGTCTTATGTCTTTCGAATGTTTTAGATGATACTATATCTTATGAGCTTTTACCTTATGAGTTTTTTTGGATAATTGAAAACTCTGTCAATCACTTAGTTTCATGGAGTCTTTGTTTTGAGTACTCTACTCACTGCTAGCTTTCTATCGAGGTTGCCTCATGGGCGTGCCTTCCATGGATTGTTAGTGGTGACCCCGTCTACCACTTGTCGTAATGGAGGCTTTAATTTCTTATAAAGGCCACTTTATGGACATGCCTGTTGAAAGTTTTTGTTATGTGCAATATTATTTATAGAAAGAAGATTTTATTGATTAAAGAGAAACTTTTATATAAATATCGAACAAAGTTTAAGATATAACTTGTTTTAGAAATTTTAAGGAGTTTAACCTTTTTGAGTTGTTTGAGTCATATAATATTTCAGAGTGAAGGCACTTCTATTTAATATTCTAAGAATTTTCCCGTTATGACTCTTCTGATCTTCTTTATTTTGAGGTTGGCGATTACATGCTATATTTATAAATAATAATCCAAATGTACTTGATGAGTTAGATGTTCAATATGTTCATTTATTTTTGTTGAATGTCAACTAGAACAATAAAAATCATAACATTAAAATTGATGTCCATCATTCAAAATATTTAAAGATTTTAGCCATTTTACATGCATCATAATTTAGGATCTCCATCAAGATTTTAATCCTAGGTGTATTTAAAGTGGTGACCTAGGATCATTTAGTAAGAAGGGAAGCTTTTGTTTCTTCATTGCTTATGCTTTTTTTTTTTTGCACCATAAGTTAATTAATTTCTTATTGTGAATTATTATGTTGTCTCAAGAATCATTCAATGTTTTCTAATATGCATAAATGGCCTCATTAGTTGTTATTTGGCATTCTACTCAAATAATAAGATTAATGCATGAGTAGATTATCTCGCACATCAACTATGAACAAAAAAGTTTAAGGCAATGAACAATGGGAGGAGTCTCTGATAATTCTTTAACGAACAATAAACTGCTTGACAAAGAGTCTGATTAGAGTAACAAATATATGAATAATTCTACCATAGAGAATATAATCATAAGCAAGCTTATTCATTAAGTGTTGTAAAGAAGACTTGGTAAAAGAATGCATTAAAGACATGTTGATTCTATATCGATCAATTTATTCATAAGGATTAGAAGTCCCTTCATATGGATTAGTTATATGCAACTTAAAATTATTAGAAATGGGGCGCTTGAGAATTACATTAATGGTGAAAGTTCACAAAAACTAAGATGAGGGATGAGTTTATTTTTTCCCAAAAGAATTCCTCCTGCTTCAACAAAGTGATTTTGATTTCATTCTTTCATAGATAGTGAAAGATTATAGATTTATACATCAACATAGGAAGGATAGGTTAAATAGGCATTAATATCTAAGAGAATTTTGCTGATTTCATGCCCCAAGATATAATCATGGGAGAATTTTATATTATATCCTTTTTTTTAATCTACCAAAGTTACAAAATTCATTTATTTAATAAATTTAGTGAAAATAATCATATATATCAAAAAATTTCACTATATTCATTTTTTATGAAAATTTTAATTATATTGACATTTTTCTAATCGAAGTGGGAGAGTGAAATTGATAGCATAGATGCCTAATATGAAAATAGGATTAAGCAATAATTTTGGCAATATTTTGTGATTTTTATCACATTCCTTTAAAAGTGTAATGTAAAGTACAAGCATGATGGTGGACAATAATGGCGGTGGCGGCGGCCGACTACCAACAGAAACATCATGTGGATGCCATGGTGGCTGGCGGGTGGCGAATAATAACAGTGGCAACAATTCGGCGAATAATAACAGTGGCAATAATGATAGAGAATTTTCAATATATTAAATGTTTTACTCCCCTTTACTTGAAGCCAAAACTAAAGAGCCTCAAGTGATCAATAAGGTTTTGTTCGGAACGACTTTCTTATTGCTTTTTAAAATAGTTTTTTATTATAAAATTTTAAAATTTTATAGTAGAAAGCTATTTTAAAAAACAGTCAAAAATTCATCCCAAATGAAGCCTAAAATAAACTAAAAGCAATCAAATTAAGTTCTTTTTACATTATCTCAATATAATCGGCCCAAATACCATAAAAAACACACAATTGAACCAAACATTATAGATATTTGAAGAATTACAAATAAATCTTATATATACACAAAGGCTTCATTTGAGACGGCTTTCTCACAATTTTCTAAAGCATCTTTTTAGTGCAAAAATTTATAAAACTAAAAAAATTTGTACTAAAAAACTATTTTAAAAAACAGTAAGCTTAAATATTATAATTATTTGAATACAATTAAACCAAACAACTCATAAATATTAAGCATTCCATAACTTTATTATAATCTCCACATTATCACATACATAAATCACAAATCTAATAATTGATCATAGCCTAAAATTGTCCAATGCAGATTTACCATTAAGTCCTTTTGAGTTATAAAGAGTGACATATTCTCTTACAGTAATATCTTTGTATTTAGGAAGATTTGTATCTGATAACAGCTTCTTTATTGGACCATAACGCCTTTCCAATGGATAGAAGACTGTGGTGAAGAAACAGGCAACAGAAACTCTTGGACCAATCTTGCTCGTTTGTACTCTATGCTCAACACTCTTGAATTTATCATTAGTGATAAGCTATATTATCAAAAATGAATTATATTATTAAGGAAATAAATGAACTATGAAGTATTATTTTATTTAATCAAAAAATTCAGAAAATAAATAAATACAAATTTCAGTAACTGAAGCATTTATTGGATGATTGTGGTCTTATTTTGGCCAGTTTTTTTTTTTTTTTTTTGCTTTTATTAGAGAGCTATTATGTTTGTGCTTAAATTTTTATAAAAATTTTCAAAAATCTTTGTTATGAGAAATAATTTTTTTACAACAAAATTAATAGGAAATATTTTGCCTAATTGTAAAAAATTAAAATTTTCATGCATCTATTTTTATAAACATATTTAGCAGACCAAAATGATAGGTAATATATTGTAAATGACTAAATATAGTCATAAAATTATTACAGAGAAAATAGATTTCAAAAAAATTGTTACATGCTTGTTTTAAAAGGATATATATTGACTTTCTTATCACTATCAGACTCTGTTATATTTAACTTAAAAATAAAAGTATTTTTACAACAATTTTTTTTAAATAATAAAAATTAATATTTAAGTATAAATGTGAATATTTTTACTGTGACCAACCAGAATGTGCTAAGTCAACAATACCGAGCCACGGTAATGAGCGGTAACGAGCATTACCAAGCTTTTGTATTAAACAAGGAGGTGACTTGGCGCATTTTGATTGATCTCCGGACAATATTCTACGTCCACACAGAATAATTAATCACAAAAATGAGCTAAGTGCCTCAAGTCCTACCCATAAAAAAAAAAAAAAGAAAAAGAAAGAAAAGCTTGCCTGTAAGAGATCACCAATGTTAACAACAAAAGCTCCAGAAATGGGAGGGACATCAATCCACTGATTTTGATGAAGAACTTGTAAGCCACCAATGGTATCTTGAAGAAGAATAGTTAGGAAGTCTGGATCTGCATGTTTGCTTGTGCCAAGAGCGAGCTCTGGCTCAGGACAAGGTGGATAATAATGGCTCAAATGAGCCAATCCTTTGCCACATTCCAGATCATTTAAATACTGAGCATCCAGGCCAAGTCCCTCTGCTAGTAGCTCAAATAGAAGACGCCCTAATCTCTGGATCTGTCTAGTGTATTCCATAATTATCTCTCTACATGTATAAAATTATTTTGTTGGTCAAAGATTGATTATTTAAGCACCACCATGCAAAAAAGATTTGGAATGAACTAAAATTAATTTGAATGTTGATTACCTGCAAGCTTCCGGCAGGTCCTCCGGCTTAGCGGCCGGCTCCGGCGCCATCACGCAGAAAAGGGTATCCCTCCAATTCGCCACCGGAGATTCGTACAAATCGAAGTTACAATTAAAAAGCACAGTTTTACTCTGATCGCGTGTGTAATATCGCATCTTCACCTTCAAATCCTGCTCGTTAAACCTCCTCACGCCTTTCAGCATCTCGTCCATGACAGCCTGAGGAACCCCATGATTCAACACCTGGAAGAAACCAAAAGTCTCTGATGCCTGTCTCACGAGCTCCACCACCCTCTCCCGCCCCGCCGTGTCTTGTAGATCAATGACCGGAATCTCGGGCCGGGGAACAGAGGTCGGATCTGGCCCATCCTTAGCGTCGGGCAGGTGGTGGAAGAACCGAGGGATTTCGGTAACTCCGGCGTCTACGAGGCCTTTAACGCCGGCTTTTGTGTCGTCGAAGGCCTTTATCTCGCTTTTCCTGTCGTAGGTGGCCATGGCTTCCACCGAGGCGGAGAGATAGGGAAGAAAGGTTTCTTTGCGAAATTTCGTCGAGCAGTTAGTGGTTGGTAACGTGTCACTTAGCTCGCTGCGTGGCCTTGAAACGAGTGACTACTGATCGAGGGCAAGCAAGGTAATTATCAGTTTGAAAATCTTATCAATATTGGGATTCATGTAAAACATTTGGATTAAAAGCACTAATTCTTCCATTGCCTTCCAAGTTTTTGACCACTAATTATTTTTTATAGGAGTTTATTAGTTTAAATTTGATGAAATTTAATTTTTTATGCCTCATATAATATATATATAGAGAGATTATTTTGAATGTAATTATCTCCATAAGGGATGATCTTTTATATTCATAAAATGTTTCTTGAAGTTGAAGTCCTTAGAAATTGGTTCAAATTAGTTCAAATATGAACTTTTATCTATCTTCTCTAATCAACAGAAAAAATATGAATTCTCTCTCTAAAGTTGGAGAAATTATTTGGTGCGGAGTCCGAACATAGCGCTACATGTAAACTCAAATCCAAAGGTGACACGTATTTTTTTTAATATATTATGTGCAGTCGCGTGACTTCTTTTACTAATGAGCGACTTAACGACTCGGCCCGACTATTTTAGTTGGTGCTCCTTAAAAAAAAATTGCGACTAGTTCGCAAAGTTTAGGGATTTCAACAAATAAAACTCTTCTCCAAGATTAGTCTCCAAAATTTTTAGCGAAGAACCAACATAAGAAGAAAATGGAGCCTACTTTTGATGACGTTCAAATCTCACAGATATATTAAGAGATAGCTGATAAGAATAATCTTTTTGTGAAGAGAGAGCTTGCACTAAACAGAGAACATTTCAAAAGCAAACCTCTAAAAATTTTGCCCTTCGGCTCCTTTTTTTCAAAATATTTACCTCATGATCTAGCTAAGCTGGGTCGTCGGGTCGCGCATTAGCCAAAAAATTCACATAGCTACAACTAATATATTAACGAAAAAATACATGCCGCCTTTGGATTGGAGTCTGGACATAACTTTACGTCCGGACTTTGCATTAAATAATTTCTCCTAAAGTTGAGGGCTCTAGCCTCCATTCACATACGCTAAAAGTATAAGTAGAAGTGGCAAAGCTAAAACTTCTTTTTATCAAGAATACAAATTAGTTATTTCAAAAATATTCTTAACTTTTTTTATTCAAGCTTAGAAATGATATTGACAATTTAAAAAATTGTTAAGTTTTATTAACATAAAATGATAAATATATCATGAGTAAAAAACTTACAATTGATAATGCTCATACTTCATATTCACAACTTTATTATAATCTCCACATGATCACATACATAACATAAGTCACAAATCTAATAATCGATCATAGTCTAAAATTTTCCAATGCAGATTTACCATCAAGTCCTTTCGAGTAATAAAAAGTGACAAATTCTCTTACAGTAACATCTTTGTATTTAGGAGGATTTTTCTCTGATAACAGCTTCTGTATCGGACCATAGCGCCTCTCCAATGGATGCAAGCGGGTGAAGAAGAAACAGGCAACGGAAACTCTTGGCCCATTCTTACTTGCCAGTACTCTATGCTCGACACTCTTAAATTTATCATTACTGATAAGCTACATCAACAAAAATAAATTTAGCCAAATTTTACTCATTTTGATAGGTTGGTTGGAAGCTTAGGGCAACTCCAACCGAAAATCTCATTTTTCACTCCAAAATACAGTTTAACAAAAAAATGGTGTGATTCATCTCCAATCGAAATCCATTTTGCGCCCAGGTAATCGTCTTTCTCTTTCGCGCGTTTCCTCGACAAATCCGGTAGAGACAGAAAAATAACGCGGGTGAGCAGTGCGACATCAATAGGTAAACAATGAAACGCCAATATTGACGTCGCACTGTTCACTCGCGACCAAAAACCGGAAGTTTTGCCGTTCGGCTAGAGCTCGCGAGTTTTTGGAGTTCGGTTGGAGAAGGCCTTAGTCTACTGATAAAAGTAAAAGACTTGCCTGTAAAAGATCACCAATGTTGATTATAAAAGCTCCAGGAATCGGGGGAACATCAATCCACTGATTCTGATGAAGAACTTGTAAGCCTCCAATGGTATCTTGAAGAAGAACATTTAGAAAGGCTGAATCTGCATGTTTGCTTGTGCCAATGGCGAGTTCTGGCTCAGGGCATGGTGGATAGTAGTGGCTCAAATGAGACAAGCCTTTGCCACATTCCAGATCGTTTAAATATTGAGAATCTAGGCCAAGTCCCTCTGATAGTAGTTCAAATAGGAGACGCCCTAACCTTTGGATGTGGCTTGTGTACTCCATAATTATATCTCTGCATGTAATATAAACACCACTGCATGAAGAAGATTGTACAATCCAAGAAGTATAAGCTGCATATTTGTAAATCTAATGAAATTTTGGTGGATCTCTGGTCATCTTATTAATCCTTTGTGGCACTTATTAAATCAAAACGTTGATTTGTGTTATAATCCCCCATTTAATGTTGTTGAGAGGAATCCAAAAGGGTGTCTTAACAGTATGAACACTTTTGTTCTCTAACAAAAGAATGATATTTATTCATCCATAAGCTAGGAGAATTGCAGCAATCAAATTTTTATTTAACTATGGATGCCCTTAGAGAAATTATTATGTGCGGATACCGGACGGAGAGAACGATCCGATTTTCTCTCTATCTATATTAAAAGCGCAGTCAAAGCGCAGATGTTACAGTAGTTGCGCTTTGACTGCACTTTTACTGTTAACAGAAAGAAATCCGGATGATTCTCTCTATTCCGTGTCAGCACCTAATAATTTGCCCTATGAGAGACGTGTGGTAGATCCATCAGTGCAATTGTGTGCGCATTGAGGAAATACTCTATTAGGGCATCTCCAACCGAAAACTCCATTTTTCACTCTAAAATGACGGAAAACTTCAAAATGCCGCAATTCATCTCTAATGTAACTCTATTTTTCTTCTTTCCCGTGTTAAAAACATCTCTCTTGTTTCGTGCCTTTTCTGCGAAGCTAAAAAATATAACAATTTTTTGCCGTAGCTGAACAGTCTAACGCCATTGGCGTATTTTTTTTGTTATCCATTAGAGCAAAAAGCCACTCACACCCGAATGCAATTCGGCTGGAGAAGCTCTTAATCTTAGATCATGACCGATTATTGGAGATATATATGATGACTACAATTATTCATTAAGGAAGGATGATCACCGCCGTTCTATGATGATAAGAAAGTAGTAAGAAGCCTCCTTCGTAAGCTTAGAGATCAATGGATGTTAGATTTATTTTAAGAGTATGCTACATAGAAAAATCAATCAAAATTAAAATTAGTTTCATTCTAAAATAAGATTTTGAGAATCATTCTCACCTAAAAATTAAAATAAGTCCAATTTTCAAATTTTAAAAAAGTACCTGCAAGCTTCCGGCAGGTCCTCCGGCTTAGCGGCCGGCTCCGGCGCCATTCCGCAGTAAAGGGTATCCCTCCAATTCGCCACCGGAGATTCGTACAAATCGAAATTAGAATTAAAAATCACAGTCTTACTCCGATCGCGTGTGTAGTATCGCATCTTCACCTTCAAATCCTGCTCGTTAAACCTCCTCACGCCTTCCAGCATCCCGTCCATCACAGCCTGAGGAACCCCATGATTCAACACCTGGAAGAAACCAAACGTCTCTGATGCCCGTCTCACGAGCTCCACCACGCTCTCCCGCCCCGCCGTGTCTCCGAGATCGATGACCGGAATCTCGGGCCGGGGAACAGAGGTCGGATCTGGCCCATCCTTAGCGTCTGGCGGGTGGTGGAAGAACCGAGGGATTCTGGTAACGCCGGCGTCTACGAGGCCTTTAACGCCGGCTTTTGTGTCGTCGAAGGCCTTTATCTCGCTTCTCCTGTCGTAGGTGGCCATGGCTTCCACCGATGTTGAGAGATGAGGAAGAAAGGTCTCTTTGAGTAATTTCGTTGAGCAGTTGGTGGATGGCTTCACCGTGGTATTGGTGTATGGGTAACTGGTCACTTAGCTCGCTGCGTGGCCTTAAAACGAGTGGCTACGGACTGAGGGGAACAAGCAAGGTAATGATTAGTTTGGAAATCTTATGAAATTTGGGATTCAAGTCAAGCATTAGTTTCTTAAAGTAAATTTTTATTAAAAAAATATTAGAAAGGTGTTTTAATAAGTAATACAAAAATTATCCCAATTAAAATCTTAAACACACTAACTCTTCTTGTGTTATCCAAGTTTTTGACCACTAATTATTTTTTATAGAAGTTTATTAGTTTAAATTTTATGAAATTTAATTTTATATGCCTCATTAGGGGTGTCAATATTTGACTTGGCCCAAAAAAAATTCGACCTAAACCCGATCCGAAAATTTCGGGTTAAGGCCTACCCGTTTTACAAACGAGTCAGGTTTGTGTTGACCTGGAAACCTGACAATGATCGAGGCTGACCCAGAAATTCGCGTCATGTCAGGTGACTCAAGTCGCGTCGTCGTCTCAGGTCACCACGTCAAGCCGCGTGTATCCCGAATCAAATGTGAAAAATGATCTATATTTAGATCATTATTGACTTTTTTAAGTCGAGATTAAGATATTGTCCAATGAGTAGAAATTCATCTATGGACTGTATAAAAATTAAAATTTATTGAGAGCATCATTGCATTTGTTAGAAGTTTTATGATCCCAAAATATCATATTGGATATTGAAAGAGTTTGAGGAATCTTCTTGACCACGGCTATAGACAAGGTTGCCCCCCAGTCCACATTTAATTCTCATGAAATTGATGCAACAATAGTTGATGCCAGGACGTTGACACTAACATCCTTTTGTAGTTGGAGCAAAATTTTTCCCCCAGTCGAGAACCATGTTCCCATAAACGGCGTCAAACTGTTGTCCTGGAATATTCGCACCTGCAGATAAATATATATTTTAACTTCTTAACTTTATACGAAGATCCATTACTCAATCAGATAAGAGAGTGATGATGCAATATTCATAAGAGATACTAGAGTTTTTACGTGGAAACTCCTGAAAAGAGGGAAAAACTACGTGGCATGGCCCAATTTGAATGAATTCACTAGTGTTTACATTCATGTTCATTTAGCCAGCGGGATCATAGTTGGTGGGCAAGAAAGGTTGGAAGGACCATAGTTTGCAGGCAACAGAGGCCGGGAAGATCATTTTCTGGCAAAGGGAGTCGAAAGGACCATAGTCGGTGGGCGATGAAGGTCGGAAGGATCATAGTCGGCGGGTGACGGAGGTCGGGAAGATCATTGTCTGCCAACGAAGGTCAGAAGAACTGTAATCAGCGGGCGATAGAGGTTGGAAAGACTGTTGTATGGCAATGGAGGTCGAAAGGACCGTAGTTGGTCGGAAGGACTGTAATCGACAAGTGATGAAGGTTGGAAGGATCATAGTCGATAGATGACAAAGGTCAGAAAGATCATTGTCTGGCGACGGAGGTAAGAAAGACCATAGTCGACAGGCGATGAAGGTCGGAAGGATCGAAGTCTAACAAAGAGGGTTGGAAGGACCATATACGGCGGGCGATGAAGGTTAGAAGGACTATAGTCGGAGGGCGATGGAGGTCAAGAAGACCATTATCAAGCGATGGAGGTCAGAAGGATCGTAGTCGGTGAGCGACAAAGGTCAGAAAGACCATTGTCTAGCTATAGAGGTCAGAATGACCGTAATCGGCGGGCGAAGGAGGTCGAAAAGACTGTTGTCTAGCTATAAAGGCCAGAAGGACCGTAGTCGGCAAGCGATAAAGGTCAAAAGGACTGTAGCCAACGAGCAACAGAGGTCAGTAAAACCATTGTCTAGCGATGAAGGTCTGAGGGACCATTATCCAGCAATAGAGGTCGAAAGGATCATAATCGGCAGACGACGGAGGTTGAAAAGACCATTGCATAGCGATGAAGGTCATAAGGATCATAGTCGACGAGCAACGAAGGTCATAAGGACTGTAACCAACAGGTGACGAAGGTCGGAAAGATCATTTTCTGACGGCGAATGTCGGAGGGACTGTACTTGGTAGCCCGATAGAGGACCAACAATGGTTGGTCATAAGAGGAGGCCCAACGGAGGTCGACGATTGGGAGGAAGTTTGGTGGCGGTTGACGACTGGGTGGAAGTTTGATGACAGTGGACAGAAGTTCAGCAGTGAAAGATGGCCGAGCGGCGGTCGGACAGCAGTCGTGGGTTTGTCAACGATGGTGCTAGAGCTGTTGAAGCATCAGATCTCTCTCTTGTATCTAGCAAAATGTCCCCTTCATGTAGAAAGTGGGGATATATTTATAGATTTTCACAAGTGACACACCCCATATATATAAAGAAGATATGAGGCAGGTTCGGAGTGTTTTATCGGACAGCTCATATTGATTCCTCCGATCAAAGAGAGTTTTTCAACTATTTAAGTGCCTTAACGATGTCGGAATTCAGCAATCTTGGGCTCATTGTATTCGTCTCATCAAGCCACTCGATTTGATTATAAGCATGACATACTTGGATTTCATGTTTTGATCCATATAATACTTTGAACCTTTTAATGTGGTTCGGGCCCCCGATTTCGACCCATTTGGGCTCGGGTCAGACTAATTTGTATTGTTAGGTTCGTCTCTTTGAGTTTGCTAAAAGTGAAATTCAAATGACTATAAGTTTGCTAAAAGTGAAATTCAAATGATCGTAAATTTAAATTTGAAAGTTTCCAACTTGAATACGGCTCGAGATTCATGCATGATTAAGATGATTTTTGATGACTTATTAATTATAATATGTGAAATTTGGAAATCATTTGGTCATCCAATTAATGTTTGAAGTTTTCAATTATGCTCAAGTATTTGATTTGATCTCTTAGATTTGGATTGAGCCGCTTTAGATATCTTTGGTTTCATCTTGTTGAGATGTTTAATTAATGCAATGAGAGTTTAATTTGTCCTGATTTTAATATCAAAAAATTTCTGGAGATTCATACAAATCATATGATTTTTTTTTGGAGTCATATATGCTCGTGATGTTACTACAGTATTCTAGATAGAGGAAAAGAGAGATCTTTTAGAGGCTTTAGAATTGATTTCTATTGTAGAAAATAACATGTTTATAAACAAAAATTGCAAGAATTAATTTAAATTTTACACCAACTTTTTCTAAATTAACTCATTCAAATAAAGAACAACCCGTCTTCAGCCACTTCATAAACCAACTCCACAAAATAAGAAAACTCTTATTTAAATGTAAAATAAGGTAAAAATTTAAAAATCATATTTAACCTGAGGCACTTATCAGCATCCAATTAACAGTCTAAAATTCTCACCTTTTGACTTAAATTTCGTTTGGATGCTTTTTTATTGCTTTCAAAATAATTTTTTGGTATTCAAAATTTTAATTTTAATTTTCTTTTATCATTTTCTGTAGTAACTTTTCTATACAAAACTTTTAATTAAAACAAATTTTACTAAAAAAACAACTTTAAAAAGTAATTAAAAAAAACTATCCAAATAGAAAATTTAAAAAGTTACTACAGAAATTAGCTCATAGCAACAATGTCTTCAAATTAACTGAAAAAATTGGACAATTTGCATATGGAATAGATATACAGAGTGTTTGGAGGTCATAAATAGCATCATTTGGAACATATTAATTTGTCCTTTTGATTTGGTGCAATTAAAAAAAAAAACAATGATAGTATAATATTAAAAATAAATTTGAGCAAATTAAATAACAAACTCACCCACAATACAAATAAAAATTTTAAGTCGGATATCACTTGTTAGAAGCTTAAGTTCTCAACCAACGTGTTAAAATAGATTGCATAGAAACAGAAAGATAGAATTAGGGGTGTAAGTGAGCCGAGCCGGCTCTCGAGCCTGCTCGAGCTCGATTCGTTTATGGGCTTGCAAGCTGAGCTATCGAGCTCACGAGTCGAATTCGAGCAAAATTTCAAGCTTGATTTGTTAACGAACTCGAGTTTGATCATGTTATTGTGCGGCTAGATGGCTCGCGAGCCGGTCGATTAGAGCAAGAGCATGTGTCGTGAATGCAGGCCGAATTTGAGCATGAACTCACGAAATGGCATGCATGTGATCCTCAATCCCTCACCCATCTGTCGTTTCATTCGAGTCCATTTTCCACTTCAATCCCCGGTTCTTCCCCATCGAACACATGCAAGCTAGAAATTGGGCGGGAAATCCATTGGTTCGATGAACAACAAGCGGGAAAACAAACGGCGGGAAAATTCGAGCTGCTTGATGAGCCCGTTTCAATGTCACAAGTCAAGCTTGAGCTCAACTTTCGAGCTCGACTTGAGTTTGAGCTAAGTTTTTGACTTGCGAGTCGAGCTCGAACACCCCTTGACTCAAGCTTGGCTCGACTCGTTTACACCCCTAAATAGAATCACGGATTCTCACAAGAAAAATGCTCCCTATAATTTTTTACAAATAACAATATAACCCTTAATTTTGTTATCAATAGAAATATAGGCAGCAAATTCAGTTATTGTCATTCTCATAATCCAGCAGCCAGCTCCTCTCTATACTTCAACCACTATATTGAGTATAACTGTCCTTTGTATATATATTATATACAGCTACATTACATCCATGTTTTGAATATATATATTCAAGTTATATGAAATTGACAAAGGGTTACAGTCTCCATCAGAAGAGAAATGCAAAGTAGATAATGGAACATCAACTGGACACACAGATCCCTATATGCTCTTGTCGAAGCCACTACAGCACTAATTCCAAATGCAAACTGGCTTCGTCTCAATCGGCCGATGGATTTCAATATCTTACTATTACCAAGCTAATAGGAAACTCTGGTAGATCTCAAGCAATCTTAGAAGAAATGAATTTCAACGAGACTTCACCACAAATCTCCAATCAAACTCAGGGAAAACACAGTAGGCTTGCGCCTGCTGTAAATAAAAAGGTCGGCCCAAGTATTGGGCCGGCTAGACCGATCAATAAATACCCCGCTCCGAAAGAATCACCTTGTCCTCAAGGTGAAAAGATGGAACTGATGCTCCCATGTAACGTCATAATCAGGAAGGTCCCTCCATTTAATCAACACTTCTTTGATCCCTCCTCCCTAGCGCACCCACTGTAGCTCTAGTGGTTCTAAAACCACTTCCAACTCCTCAGTCAGCATGGCCGGCAACTCTGAATATGTTGTGGAATCCCATATAGCTCTTCTAAGCTAAGATACATGGAACACCGGATGTATGGTAGTAGTGGAGGGTAACCTCACGCGATAAGCAACTGCTCCAATCTTCTCTGATATCTCATAATGTCCAAAATATCGCGAAGCCAGTTTCTCGCTCCTTTTGATATCTTATGCCCTCTGCCTGTAAGGGCGAAGCTTCAAGAATACCTTATCCCCCAACTTCAAAGTTCAAACAGGATGTCCCTCCTATGCCCATCCGCCCATTTCTTCATAATCTATTGAGCTCTCACTAGATGCCTTCTCAACTTTTCTAACACCCTGTCCCTCCCCTCCAAGTATTCTTCTACTGAAGAAAATGTGGTGCTATTCTGCCCAAAATGCAACAAGTGAGGTGGGTCTTGTCTGAACAACACCTTGAATGAGATCATCTGGGAAGCGGAATGATATGAAGTGTTATACCAGTAGTTCGCCCATGCTATCCACTTGGCTTAAAGCCGAGGTGCCTCGGACACAAAACAATGTAGGTATGTCTCCAAGCTCCTGTTGACCAGTTCCGTCTGCCCATACGTCTAAGGGTGATAAGCTGTACTCCTCTTCAGTACTATCCCCTGCAAAGTGCAACCTAAACAACTCCCTCCAGAAATGGCTGAGGAACACCTTGTCCATGCCGAATACTCTAGACTCTGGCACCCCATGCAGTCGAACCACCTCTCTTATGAAAGTTGTTGCCACTGTCATTACCATGTAAGGATGTCATATGAGGATGAAGTGAGCATACTTGCTTGGCCTGTCCACTACCAACGGAATCGTTGTAAACCCCATAGATCGGGTAGCACGTCAAAAAAATCCATGGAGACCTCCTCCCACACCCGATCAGGTAGAGATAAGGGTTGAAGTAGTCTTCGTGGAGCCATAACCATATATTTATTCGTCTGACATACCTCACAAGTGGCTATTAACTCCACATCTTTGTGCATCCCTTTCCAATACAATTCTTCGGCCAGTCTCATGTAAGTCTTATGCACTCCAAGTGACCCCAACCGCACTCCCATGGCACTCTTGCAGTATGTGTGGAATATGAACGGATGTCCTCGAAATAATGAATCTCCCCTCGTACAATAATCTCTCCCTTTCTATAGAATAACTAGGGTAGCTATTCCTATCCTCCAGTAAATCTGCCGTAATCCTCCCCGACTCCTCATCTCGTGCACTTTCCTCAATGGCCCTCCAATCTAATATTAACGTATCGATATTGACATCTCCAGGAGCTCCCAAGATTTATGGACAAGGCATCCGCGACCTTTTTATCTATTCCTGGCCTATATTGAATTTCAAAGTCATACTCCAATAACTTTGACATACACCTCTAGTGCTCCTCTATTACCATTCTCTGCTCCAACATGTACTTCAGGCTTGGCTGGACCATCCTGACAATAAAATGTCGACCCAACAAGTAAGGTAGTCAGTTCTGGATGTCTAGTACAATGATCATCAACTCCATCTCGTAGCTTAACTTTAGCCTAGCTTTAGCTATCAACACCTGGCTAAAGTAAGCAATGGGTCTGTGGCTCTGCATGAGTACTGCTCCCAATCCATACTCTGATGCGCCCGTCTCCACTAAAAACTGACTGAAATCTGGTAGGGTCAAGACCGATATGGTGATCATGACCTTCTTTAACCTCTCAAAAGCTATTGTGGCCGCCTCCCCCCATAAGAAATTATCCTTCTTCAGGTGTTTTGTCTGTGTCCAGGCGATGGTGTTGTAGCCCCTCACGAACCTCCTGTAGTATCTTGTCAACCCTAAAAATTCCCTCAGCTCCCTCAAATTCTTGGGCAGTGGCCATCTCAGCATTGCCTCAATCCTAGCCTAGTCTGTGGCCACACCCTCCTGAGATACTACATGTCCCAAATACTCCACAATAGCCTGTGCAAAACAGCATTTCTTCAAATTTTCCCTTAGATGTTGCTCCTACAACACCTCTAGGATCATCCTCAAGTGCTCCCAATGTGCCTCATCTGACCTGCTATATACCATAATATCATCAAAGAAAACCAACACAAATCTACTGATGTAGAGCCTGAACACCCTGTTCATTAGGGATTAGCAGGTAGTTGGGGCATTAATGAGGCCAAAAGGAGTCACCAGAAACTCATAATTTCCCTTATGTGTTCTGAAAGCAGTCTTTAGCATGTCCTTTTTTATACGAATCTGATGGTACCCGGGCATCAGATCTATCTTGGTGAATATAACTGCTCCACTAAGCTCATCCAATAGCTCATCTATCACTGGGATAAGAAACTTGTCTGGCACAGTTTCCTTATAAAAAACCCTATAGTTTACACAGAACCTCTAACTCTCATCCTTTTTCTTAACTAATAACATTGGACTAGAAAAAGAGCTCACACTAGGCCGGATAATCCTTGCCTCCAGCATCTCTCTAATCAATTTCTCAATTTTATCCTTCTAAAATTGAGGGTCATAGTATAGCCTGACACTGATGGGTGACAACCCCTCCCTCAGAGTGATAGCATGCCCCTGCTCAATTGCTGGTGGCAATCCTTGAGGTGGCTAAAAGATCTCGTTGAATTGTTGTATCAGCAGTTGTATTGAAGGAATGTCTCCTCCCTCCTCCAATCTAATCCCCTCTAATCTCTATAGCTCCACCAGGAATCCTCCCCCCGACCTCCTGTATACTCCTCCTCATCATGATTTTGAGGGATACCATGGCTTTGGATAGCTCAGTATCTCCATGATCACCACTCTTCTCCCCTCCACTACCAGCTCCATGGTCAATGCCCCCCCCCCCACTTAACCTTGGTATTCCCAAGGTCTGCAGCCATTTCATTCCCAAGATGACATCAATGATGCATATCTCCAATGGGATAAAATCATTCCTCACTTGAATACCCTGTATGATCAACACTACTCTACTGCATGTGTCCTTACCCGTCTCCATCTTCCCCATGCCCATCATCACTCCATAGTTCCCTATATCCACCAAGGTCACCTTGACCCACAATTGGTCCATGACTTAGTTGGAAATGAAATTATGGGTGGCCCCACTGTTAATCAACACCATCACCTCTCGGTCTACTACTTCATCCTTCACCTTCATGATATGGCTATGAGTAAATCCTACCACCGAGTTCAGAGAGACCTCTGCCACATCCAGATACAGCTTGTCCTACTCCTCTACCCTAGTCTCACTCTCAAATACAACAAAAATAATTGTTCGGACAAGGGAAACAATTGCAGGAATCAGACCAAACAGCCCCAAAACAGCTCCGGAAAGTGGCCACTAATATCAAATTGATAGGAAACCCTTGCAGATCTCAAGCAATTTTACAAGAAATCTGAATTTCAATGAGACTTCACAATAAATCTCCAATCAAACTCAGGAAAAACAACAAATAGGTGGCAGGAATTAATGAGAAACATGAAGAAAATAACATGATATAATTGATCCTCTATTCGATAGGAGGAAATTTTTCTCTCCCAATTCTCTTGACGTCGCTAGAGCCCAAGAATACCAAGGAAAACCCAGAATTTCAACAAACAATCAAGATAGCCCTAACCCTAATTCCAACCTCCTATATAAAACACACAAAATAACTCCCCAAAAATACTAAACAACCCTCCTAATTCAAATTTTCCCATCCTAATCTCTCTTCCCCGCTCTCTCTACTTATGCACTGGGCCCCACATGAGGGGGGTGAACCCCCTAGGGCCAAACCACAGCAGGTTAGATCGGTCCCTCCTGGACCAGTATGTCACAAGCCTGATTTATCTTTTTTTTGCTGTGAACAAACTTTGTAAGAACAAGCATAAACATTTCAATGCCATCTAAAGCTCCTCAAACATATTCTTCAGTACATCAATGGAACTCTTCATCATGACCTATCTATTCAAAGAGGAGATCTCAAACTCCATGCCTATTCTAATTTCGATTGAGCAAGCAATTCTACCAATCAGAAGTCCACAACCGATTATTGTATGTATATTGCAACACTCATATTTCTTGGAGTGCAATAACAAAATCAACAATTGCTTGCTACTCCACCTAAGAAAAACATGTGCTTTAGCTACCATTGATATTGATACTTATCTCATTAGGCTTCTCTGTCTTTGTCGAGAGTTTGTTATTCCCCTAGAGTCAAGATAGTTGCTACCAATATTTCATGCTCATATAAAGTACATAGAAATTGATCAACGTCATTAGGCAATGTGTTCTTTTGATCGAAGTCCACAACCAATTCTCATAGGTATCTTGGCAACACTCCTATTTCTTAGAATTAAAAAACAACAACAACAACAATTGATCATTCTTGTCCAGTAGCAGAATATCTAGCTTTAGCTATTGTTACTATTGATCTCATTTGGCTTCGTTGTCTTTATCAAGAGTTTGCTATTTCCCCACATACTACTCCATTATACTGTGACAATATATCAGTCATGAAAATTGCTAACAATCAAATATTTTATGCTCGCACATAGTACATAGAGATTGATCATCACTTCCTTACATAATGCATTTTTTTCATACAAATCAAGGCAGCTAAATCAAATCCAATTACTCTCATAATCCAGCAGCCAACTGCTGTGTATGTTCATCTCCCTGACTATTTGCTGATGCTATGATAGCTACGGCCTCATCTTCACCATTCCCTTATGACCACCTCTACGATAACAAACATTTGTGAAAAGCTAAAGTTGTTTGTGAAAAGGTTACATTTGTGAAAAGCTAAACCTCTCTGATACAATCATTTTTATGAATTTGTCTTAATGGCTCAAATATCTCAAAAAAATAAAATATAAAACAAAGCTAAAGCTGAAGTACCGAACAACCGTAGAGATACATATCAATCTAACAGTCAAGATAGTCTTATTCAAATTACTGCTGGAGAACCAGCACAAGCCCAAAGTCACGAAGGTGGAGAAGAAGTTAGTGGGCCCATAATTAATAACATAGTCAGATCATTAAATGTTAATCTCCTCCGAGTGATTTAATAATTGTCTTAATAGAATTTTTAGCTATTTTTGTATTATTTTTTCTGAAAATTGGATGGTTGGAGATGTTTTGTGTCAAAATTCAGCCCCTAATCTCAGGTTCTATGTTGGACTTTCCAAGAACCGAAAAACCCCTTCACTCCAACCACCCAGCCCTCTCTCTCAAGACCGCTCAGAATTCAAAATTCTGCAAACAATAGAATTCAGAAATTCTGTAAACAACGTAATTCAGAATTCTGTAAATTTCTGTTCTTCAATCTAATCCTTCTTCCTCCATTTCTGCCGCCAGAACCAGGTCAACCGCACCAATCAGGGTAAATTCAGTTCATATTTAAGCAGGATTCTCTGCTTAAACCTAAACGACTTGTAAGATCGTATCACGGAGGGTATAAAGCCTTTATATAAATATAACTACATCTATGTATTGAATATATATTCTAGTTCTATCCAGTATTCTGTGTAAAGTTTGAATAAATTAACAAAGGTTTGCACTCTCACTATTCTTCTTCATTTCTTTCTTATGCTCTGATATCTTCTTCTTCATTTTGATTTTCCTCAAATTGTATACAGTTACAACAATCTGAAAGAAAGCTTCACATAAAGAAAATTAAGATATACAACCTTCCTTAGCTGCTTCAAATCCTACATGAGGTCTTAGATTTGAGGCCTTGCACATACAATTTTGTGTGAATTTGCAATTCAATTCACTAAAAGTCCTTAAAAAAGTGTGTGATAGAGAGATAATGAGAGAGGAGAATGGAACTTTGAGAAGAAAAAAAAAAAACAGAAAACAACAGCATTTCATGTTCTGAAGCATGGGGAAAACCCAAAATAGTCTTCAACTCCTTGTATGTAGGCAATTTAATCACAAAGTATCATATTTCTCTAATAATATCCCTCACTTATACAAAATTGTTCCTAAACAATCTCTTAAGGTATAAATTGACATAAATTTAGTCAAAATTGATCCTAAATGATCCCCCTCAAGGACTAAATTTGTATCAACTTTGTATAGGTGATGAAAAAAATTAGAGAAATGTGATACTCTGAGACTAATTTAATCACATGCAAAAAATTGGGGAATTATTTTAATGTTGTATAAGAACAGCAACAAGACAAACACAAAGCTCAGCAAAAACACAAACAAATTCAAAATTTATGTTCTCCAACAACTTTAAGTAGCAATTCCTGATAATAAGAAAAGACAGAATATGGATAAATCTAATAACCTTGCTGATAAACCTGAGCTTCTTAGAAATCCAAGCAACAATTCAAATCTCTAAGGCTCAACAGTAGTCACCTGTTGCCATTCCCCATCAACAGCTTCCTTCCACAAAGTAACATTATTATTACCATCAGCTACAGCCAATATATTCCCAGTCAGCGACCATGTCGCCCTCCAAACAGGCGTCTTAAAATCATACAAAACTTTCCCCTGCCATTGATCACCTTCCTTCCCAACTGTCCATATGACCACTGTCCCATCCTGTGAAGCACTAGCAATTGTTGATTTAGGAAGACCGAGATTTGGAGCCCAAGCCACATCCCTCACCCAGTCTCCATGCATCTGAAGAGCAGGAAAACAATCCATCTTCCAGTTCCCATTGTACAGTTTCCAAACCTTGACAGTATTGTCACAACCACCTGAAGCTAGTTTTTGTACAGGATCAAGAGGCCCTGCACCAACTAAGGCCCCAGGAGCCAATGCTGGAGCCCATGAAACAGATGTCACGCCAACAGGATGAGCCTGATCTATCTTAGCACCATCCCAACCTCCGTCTGCTCGAGCTGTGAAGACTGAAATGTTACCGTCGGAAGAACCGCAGGCCAAACAAAGACCAAGCTCGTGAGGCGCCCAAGCAATGGAATTAACTGAAGATTTGTGCTCGGTGAAAACATGTGACTGAGTCCACTCATCAGGTTTGCTGCCTTCCTTCCATATGATGACACGACTGTCGTAACTGCAGGAGGCAAGCATTGATCCAAACTTGGGGTGAGCCCATGCAACTTGCCAGACAGGCCCCTGGTGGCCGCTTAAGGTTGCTAGGTGCTGATGCGAAGAGCCGCTGACGCCAATGATCTTGATGGTTGTGTCTGAGGAAGCTGTGGCCATCCGTTTGCCATAATAGTCCATGGCCACATCATGTACCACATCTTGGTGTCCAGTTTCTATCTTCTGAGAAGGCATCGCTGAAATTCAGAATAAAAAGTTTTGCTTTCCTTTCCACTAAATGATACCTGCAAATGCAATGGATTTCAGTATGAAAATATTCTTTAAGAAAGAAAAAAACAGTATAGCAGTATGATATTAGATATCAAATAACATAGCCTTCACTAGGACAACTAATAGGGGGTTCGTAAATTGCAAAATTAACCATATCAGGCAAACTAATCATCATCATCATTTTTCCAACTGTATGAATTGGCTTTAGGAATCCCTCTTAACCATTCATTTGTTCTAAGAGCATAATGAAAGCATGGAGATGAATACATTCATGCTATTTTCTCGAAAAATAAAATAAAATAAAAGCCCAAACAAATCAAAAATAGATACAAAAATGGCAAAAGCATGTGGAACCTTTCTCATTATACATTTATTTTAGATCTCCAAGAGGCATAGTCTCACATATTTATAGATATAGAAAGTCCAAAATAATCCCCCAACTATTAGTAAGTGGCTAATTTAATAAGTGCCAATTTTAATAGTCGAGGGATCAAATTGAGACATTGCAATATTATGGAAATAAATTCGTCACTTGCTAATAAATAATCAAGGGACTCTCTTGAGCTTTTTCTGTTCATATATATGCAAACTATAGTGAGTTCGGTAAACCTTCAATGAATGTTAAACTCTCTCTTCCTTTTTAATTTATTGTGGGCCCACCTTTTGCTAATCCACATGATTGTTGACCTCTTACCTATCTTCCTCTTGATGAGCTCCTGTTCAAGATAGGTAGATAAGAGGCCAACAACTATGCACATTAGCAGGAGATGGCCGCCAATATGTTTAAAAAAAAAAATAGTTGATCATATAGTGAAGGTACCCTAAACCCACTCATGTTTACATGCATAAATATGTATGAAAACCTATGCATCTCAGGTATCTAAAATAAAGTGGATGAAGAGAAAGGCTCTATATGTCTTTGCCATCTACTTTAAGTTCATTAGGCTTTTTGGTTTATATTTGAGTTCATTAGGCTTTTGGTTTATACCCGAGCCGACCATATCTTTTTCAATCAAATATAAGAACAAGAACCTGCCCATTATCAAATAAGCTAAGCAGATTAACAAGCAAATGCCAGAAGTTATATGCATTATATGATGAATTTTACAATGCATCGGACTAAAAGAAAGTTCTAAAATGAGGAAACAAATATAGCATCAATTCAGATGTCTTCTTGTCAAATTTCAAAAGTCCAAACATTATAGATCTTCTAATAAGAAAAACGTTGGTTCTTTCTCAATGAACAAACGAAGAGGTGCAACTGCATCATGATCATTCCTCTCAACATGTATTATTTCCAATTAAACATAACTGATCTTCATATATTATATGTTCATTCTTGAATAGGTCACTCTTCTTATTCTAAATCTATCTTTCAGGGTTTCAATTTTCACATAGAACGGCCAATTCCAATGGAAATCCAAGATCACTTCTATCATGTAAGGATCACTTCTATCATCTATACTTGAACAAACACGTGATTTTAGAAGCACAAAAATGGATGTTTCTTTGCTTGATGTATTGATATGTTTAGTAAAAGAAGTATAAGAGAAGGGAGAAAGTAATATCTATGTGAAACTAGCACTAAAAACCTGATTCTATAAATTTTAAAACAATGGTAACAATAGAGTTACACCGTCATGCAAAATGCAACATTATTGGGTCTGCTCGCACTTAACACATCTCTAAACCTACTATGATGTGAAAATGAAATTTTAAAATCATGGTGTGTTTGTTTGTTGACTTAAGTTCTACTAATACAAATAATAAAAAAATTTCACATTCTGCAATGTGATATTAAATTTTACCCATAATAATTGAAATATAATTCGCCTCAAGCACTAGTAGGATTAAACCAACAAGCAAGCAAATGTTTGGATAATCAATTTGATTTAGTATCAGACAAAATCCCCTGAAGGAACAAGTTATGAGCTAAAACAAATAATAACAAAAATATAGAGAGGAAATACCTTCAAATTATTTATATTAAGTATTAACCTTAAGAGTCTTTATAATCAACTATTAAGAGGGAAAAAAGGCGTGTCAAATTTCCGTTAAAGTTATTAATATTATAAATGATATGGCAATATCTAATATTAGAAGAAGATATGGAGTGACCAAAGAACTCCTAAATGTAGTATATTACATCAATGATCAAATTAAGTTTGTATCCTTTGTATTGGTAATATATATTTTTATAGAGTTTATTCAATGTGAGGCCTATTGATTTATCATTTTCCTAGATGACATAATTCAAATTGGTTAGGCATAAACTAAAATAATTGGAAAGATTAAATAGTGGGGTAAAAACTAGGAGATAAAGGATTTAAGGTTGGAAGAATAAAAATTGATTATATAGTATGCAATTTCAATGGTTCAGATATAACAAACAATATTATAAAAAGAAAAAATGGAATATATATATATATGAAAAAATAATTTTTAAAATTAAAATTGAGTGATTTAAATGGAAATAGAAGTGTCAACAATATTATGCAATAAGAGAATATTATAAACTTAAATTAAATATTATAAATTGTAATTACGCCAATTATGTTTTATAGATTGGAGTTTTGAGTGGTTGAGAAAGATGTTGATAACCCAATTAAACACGATAAAATGAGAATTTATTATGAATATGTGAAAAAATTAGGAAAGATAGATTAAGGAATAACTATATTAAAGGGGCACTAGGTGTGGCGTATACTTAAGATAAAGTAGTGGTGAATAAACCTATGTAGTAGACATATACCACAAAGGTAGAAAATATAAGCATAAGATGAGTAAATACATTTAGTTGAAGGGTTAGAAAGATGAAGAGATAAAAACCAATGTAACATAAATCAAAGTATGCAAAAAAGAATTGCACAACATAATTGTAACAACACACCATGTAGCACTCAATATAAATGAACAAGGAATCAGGATTAATGCAGACATCAACGGTTGAGGCAAAGCTAATGATGCCAAGTCAATTAATGCTAAAATATCTTGCAGCAGGAAACACTAGTTCAATCTTATTTAGGTTAGATATAAACAGTTACATATTCAAAATGCACAGACAAAACCTTAGATACAATTTTTCTAGATTCCACAGAAGTGCGACAAGAAACATTCAAAAACTTAAACATAAAAATCAAATGGTTTTCTGAACAACAGAAAATTTATAGAGGATCAATTTGATGCACAACAAGAAAAACAACATTAATAATGTGCAATACGCAATAGTAAAATCATTATGTATGATGTAATACATGAAAATAACAAGAACAAAATATTCTTTACACAACAAAGATTTCAAATTCTGAAATTTAATGTAATCAAGGTGAGCTAAAAACACTATATTATAGCGCAACATATTTTTTAACAAATTCACCAAAAAAAACCACATGGTTCATCTATTTTACAAAATTTACTAATTTAGGCCCAATTCTGCATTGCATACAAATGTATGAACCAACAGAGAACGAAGAGGTTTGAATAGAGAGATAAAACATCCAGATCTAGGTTTGAGATGGAATAGAAGTAAGGGGCGGATGGAAGCGAGTTTCTAGGCCCGTCGCCCTACTAGAAGATAAAGGAATAAAATCAATCGTAGTCCAATCGCCATGATAAACTCATCCGAAAGTTAGTGAAACAATGAAAGGTGTAAAACCGCCGAACGAGAAGAAGAGAACATGCAGGGCAGGCTAACCTAGATCTAGGTTTTTAAGGTAACGCAAATCTTATCTCAATCAGTTGAGATAAGTTTGATGATGATAAATAAGTTTGTTATGGTTCTCGATCTAGATGAAGGAAAGTGGAGAGTACCTCGCCGATCCTTCGATTCAACGGCGGCTCCGATGTGCCTCGACTGAGAAGAGAAGATGGAAATCTCGAGAAGATGAGGGCGACAGAAAAAAATGGGATCAGAAGACTGCGGTGATCAGGAAGGAATTTTTCTATACCTAGCTATAATCGATTCTTAGGGGCTGTTTGGATGCAGGATTTAGGCCGGATTTGAAGAGGATTTGAGCTAAATCCAGCCAAAGGGCCAAAAATGCAAAACCAAATCTCACGGTAAATCAAAGCCGCGGTTGGCGGAAAACCCCCTCTTTTCGTGGTAAATCCCGGATTTACGAAATCCTTTGTTCGGCGGATTTATGGGTTTTGGCAGAAGAAGCGCGCGAAAGGAAGAAAGTTACCTTCAGATCAAGCGAGCTCCCGTTGTTGCTTCAGATCAAAAAAATGTCGTAACTTCCGATCCAACAGGAAGGGAACGTCGTCGAAGGAGCAAAGTCGAACAGCGACGAAGAGAACTCCAGAAAAACGCTACGCTCATGCGAAAGGAACAAAGCCGAATTTAATTGTTGATTAATTTAATTAATATAATTTAAAATATTAATAATTAAGTGACATTAATTAAATAATAATTAAATAATTAATTAATTTATTTATAAATTAAGTTTTTTTAGAGCGTGCTCCCCCGACGGAAACCCTATTTTTTCCTCCCCGCCGTTGCACAAGCTCTCGGGTTCTTCCTCTCCCCCCCTCAGATGGCTCTAGATCCGAAGGATTTCCTCTCCCTTCCTAGCCATTCGCTTCTTGGGCAGGCCCCCACTTCCAACCTAGGCCAATTCTATGCTGATATCACTGCTTCTCCCCCTTCTAACCCAGAACCCTTCCCGATGGCTTTCATCCCTCCACTTCTCAAACTCTCCTTTGCTGTTGGAGATCTCTTTGAAGGTTCTACGCTCTGGATTCTCTCTGGTCGGATACTCGATTGGCCAACGCTCGTATTATGAGCGACTTCTCACCGCTATGAAAAATGTTTGGCCGTTAAAAGGTGCGATCACTCTCCTTTCGCTCGCTGATGGATTTTTTCTCATCAAGTTTACTTCGCAAGAAGATTACGATGCAATTTGGTTGGGTGGACTTTGGTTTCTCCTTGGGAAACCATTCATCTTACAGAAATGGTCTCCTAAATTTAAGCCTAAAAGAGATAAGAATGCTTCCATTCCCATTTGGATTAAGATTGTGAACCTTCCCCTAGCTCTTTGGACCCCCCATGGCATCTTCAAGATAGCCAGCTACATCGGCAATCCTCTGTCAGTTAACTCCCTAACCGCCAAACAAATGTAGGCTAACGTTTACTCGTGTCTATGTTCAAATCTCTAAGGATTCTCCTCTTCCCGATGAGATTCCTCTGGAGATAGATGGTGAAAACATGTCCCTTAAGGTGGTGTATGACTGGAAACCCTCTTGCTGTGAAGATTGCCGTTCTCTTATTCACCCATTCTCCCTTTGCCCTTCTAACCCTAATCCCACAAATGTAGCCAACATCCCCCCTTGACCGCGGGGCAGAAGTTCCAGCCAACCTCCTCAGCCAATTCTCAGAACAGCTTCCTGTAAACCCCCTTCCCCCCCTCCTGAACCCTCTATCCCCATTCCACCCCCTCTTCTGACCCTCTTGGTATGTGTGTTGAATCTGCTTCTTCATCGTCTCCCATCATCTCCCGTCCAGAGAAGACTCCTCTTATCCCCAACTTAAACTCTCCGAATGAAGATTCCTCTAATGAATCTTCTTTTTCTTCGGATGTGCCCATTCTTCCTATCAATTTAATTCCCACTACACACCCTCCTCCGAACCTCCCCACCTCCAACCAGTTCATGGCTCTAGTAGTGGATGATCCTCCTTCTAATGATGATAGCAATCCCCCTGTTAGCGATAATCCCCTGCTTTCACCCAATGACATTAACACCTCTGTCACCGAATTTAATTGTTGATTAATTTAATTAATATAATTTAAAATATTAATAATTAAGTGACATTAATTAAATAATATTTAAATTATTTATTTATTTATTTATTAGTTAAGTTTTTTTAGAGCATGCTCCCCCGACGGAAACCCTAGTTTTTTCCTCCCCGTCGTCACGCAAGCTCTCGGCAACGAAAGAGGTTCTTCCTCTCCCCCCTTTGGATGGCTCTGGATCTGAAGGATTTCCCCTCCCTTCCTAGCCATTCGCTTCTTGGGCAGGCCCCCCCTTCCAACCCAGGCAAATCCTATGCTGATACCATTGCTTCTCCCCCTTCTAACCCATAACCCTTCTCGATGGCTTTCATCCTTCCTCTTCTCAAACTCTCCTTTGCTGCTGAAGATCTCTCTAAAGGTTCTACGCTCTAGACTCTCTCTCTGGTTGGATACTCAATTGGCCAACGCCCGTATTATGAGCGACTTCTCGCCGCTATGAAAAAGGTTTGGCCGTTAAAAGGCGTGATCACTCTCCTTTCGCTCGCTGATGGATTTTTTCTCATCAATTTTACTTCGCAAGAATATTACGATGCAATTTGGTCGGTGAACCTTGGTTTCTCCTTGGGAAACCATTCATCTTATAGAAATAGTCTCCTAAATTTAAACCTAAAAGAGATAAGAATGCTTCCATTCCCATTTGGATTAAGATTGTGGACCTTCCCCTAGCTCTTTGGACTCCCCATGACATCTTCAAGATAGCCAGCTACATCAGCATTCCTCTGTCAGTTAACTCCCTAACCGCCAAACAATCAAGGCTAACTTTTACTCGTGTATATGTTCAAATCTCTAAGGATTCTCCTCTTCCCGTTGAGATTCCTCTGGAGATAGATGGTGAAGACATGTCCCTTAAGGTGGTGTATGACTGAAAACCCTCTTGTTGTGAAGGTTGACGTTCTCTTATTCACCCCTTCTCCCTTTGCCCTTTTAACCCCAATCCCACACATGTAGCCATCATCCCCCCTCGACCGCGAGGTAGAAGTTCCAACCAACCTCCTCGGCCGATTCTCAGAACAGCTTCCTCTAAACCCCCTTCCCCCCCTCCTGAACCCTCTATCCCCATTCCACCCCCTCTTCTGACCTTCTTGGTACGTGTGTTGAATCTGCTTCTTCACCGTCTCTCATCATCTCCCGTCCAGAGAAGACTCCTCTTATCCCCAACTTAAACTCTCCGAATGAATATTCCTCTAATGAATCTTCTTTTTCTTCGGATGTGCCCATTCTTCATCCCAATTTAATTCCCACTACACACCCTCCTCCGAACCTTCCCACCTCTATCCAGTTCAAGGCTCTAATAGTGGATGATCCTCCTTCTAATGATGATATCAATCCCCCTGTTGGCGGCAATACCCTTCTTTCACCCAATGACATTAACACCTCTGTCACCGAATTTAATTGTTGATTAATTTAATTAATATAATTTAAATATTAATAATTAAGTGACATTAATTAAATACTATTTAAATAATTTATTTATTTATTTATTAGTTAAGTTTTTTTAGAGCGTGCTCCCCCGACGGAAACCCTAGTTTTTTCCTCCCCGCCGTCGCGCAAGCTCTCGGCAATGGAAGAGGTTCTTCCTCTCCCCCCTTCAGATGGCTCTGGATACAAAGGATTTCCCCTCCCTTCCTGGCCATTCGCTTATTGGGCAGGCCCCCACTTCCAACCCAGGCCAATCTTATGATGATACCACTGCTTCTCCCCCTTCTAACCCAGAACCCTTTCCGATGGCTTTCATCCCTTCACTTCTAAAACTCTCCTTTGCTGCTGGAGATCTCTCTGAAGGTTCTACTCTCTGGACTCTCTCTCTGGTCGGATACTCGATTGGCCAACGCCCGTATTATGAGCAACTTCTTGCCGCTATGAAAAAGGTTTGGATGTTAAAAGGTGTGATCACACTCCTTTCACTCGTTGATGATTTTTTTCTCATCAAGTTTACTTCGCAAGAAGATTATGATGCAATTTGGTCGGGTGGACCTTGGTTTCTCCTTGGGAAATCATTCATCTTACATAAATGGTCTCCTAAATTTAAACCTAAAATAGATAAGAATGCTTCCATCCCCATTTGAATTAAGATTGTGGACCTTCCCCTAGCTCTTTGGACTCCCCATGGCATCTTCAAGATAGCCAGCTACATCGGCATTCCTCTGTTAGTTAACTCCCTAACCGACAAACAATCTAGGCTAACTTTTACTTGTGGCTAACTTTTACTCGTGTCTATGTTCAAATCTCTAAGGATTCTCCTCTTCCCGATGAGATTCCTCTGGAGATAGATGGTGAAGACATGTCCCTTAAGGTGGTGTATGATTGGAAACCCTCTTGCCATGAAGGTTGTCGTTCTCTTATTCACCCCTTCTCCCTTTGCCCTTCTAACCCCAATCCCACAAATGTAGCCATCATCCCCCCTCGACCGAGGGGTAGAAGTTCCAGCCAACCTCCTCGGCCGATTCTCAGAACAGCTTCCTCTAAACCCCCTTTCCCCCTCCTGAACCCTCTATCCCCATTCCACCCCCTCTTCTGACCCTCTTGGTATGTGTGTTGAATCTGCTTCTTCATCGTCTCCCATCATCTCCAGTCCAGAGAAGACTCCTCTTATCCCTAACTTAAACTCTCCGAATGAAGATTCCTTTAATGAATCTTCTTTTTCTTTGGATGTGCCCATTCTTCCTCCCAATTTAATTCCCACTACACACCCTCCTCCGAAACTCCCCACCTCTAACCAATTCACGGCTCTAGTAGTGGATGATCCTCCTTCTAATGATGATAACAATCCCCCTGTTGACGACAATCCCCTGCTTTCACCCAATGACATTAACACCTCTGTAAATGTTTGCTCCCCCCCTCCCCTCAAAAGCCCAATCCTCTCCTCTCTCTAAGCATACTAGAGGGAAATAAGCTAAAAGGCCAAGCCATCTAAATCCAAATCCTAATGCCTTATCCCAATCTTGCGAGTTGGAATACAAGGGGGTTCAACAGACCCAACAAGGTAATTGCGTGCAAGGACCTAGTTCGTTCACACAATCTGAAGTTGTTATGTCTCCTGGAAGCTAAGATTAAACCCTCATCAGTTGAGGACGATTGGTTTTTAAATGCTTATCGTGTCTTTGAGAATGAGCATCATTGTCACAATTTCAATTTTTCAAATCCCTGTAGGATTTGGATTAAATAAGATCCTTCCCACATCTCCTTCTCTCCCACGTTCATCTCTTCTCAACTAATACACAACATCATCTCAGTGGGCTACTTACCACCTTTTCACTTGTGGGTTATTTATGCTGCCAATTCCTTCTAGTAAAGGAAATCTCTCTGGGAAAACATCAGAGAGCTAATACCCGCTTCCCTCCTCCCTTGGATGGTTATGGGAGACCTTAATTGCATCAGATTTGACAATGAGTAGGCTGGTGGGTCTCATATACCTGCTAATAGATTATTTGAGCTCAATGGGGTCATTTTTTACTGTGGTCTTCATGACCTTGCTTATGTTGGTCTTTTTTTACACTTGGTACAACCAGAGGGCTGATCAACCTATTCACATCAAATTTGACAGAGTGTTGGTTAACTCTCTTTTCTTAGACCATTTCCCTAATTCCCATTACATGGTCTCCCAACCAATGTGCTTCGACCACTCCCCCCTTATTACCTCTACATCAACTCCTCATAGCCTTCCTAACTATTTCCTCTTCAAGAACTACTGGACCTTCATGGATGGTTTATGGGATGACGTTTTATCTTCATTCTCCCAACCTTCTACTAGAAGTCCCATATGCCACCTCCAACATTGTTTGCAAGTTCTTAAATGGGCCCTGAAGAGAAGGATTTGGTTTACTTCCAACTACATTTCCAACTCCATTCTAGAGCAGAAAAATAAGCCACATATTTGCCTCGAGAATATTCAAACCTCACCTTTGGATATTCATTTAAACACTTCTCTAAAAGAGATCAATGTTCATCTTGCTAGTTTCCAAGCCTCTTGGGCTTCCTGGATTTCTCAAAGGGCTAAAGAAAGATGGTTGACTCAAGGGGAAGATGATCTTGATTTTTTATATGCCAAAATTCATGCCAGAAGAAACCAAAATATTTTTTATGAAATTTTTGATGCCAATGGTTCTCTTTCTTCTCATCAAGACATTGATGATGCCTTCATTCAACATTTTAAAGGTCATTTCAACTCTCCTAAACCAATTAATGCTTCTAATTTTTCTATCCACGTTGGTAATTGCATTCCCCCGGATATGGCTTCCTCCTTGGTAGTTCCTTTCTCCTGTGATGAAATTAAAAAAGTGGTTTTTAAAGGGAATGATTCCTCTACTCCAGGTCCGGATGGGTTTTCTTTTGCCTTCTATAAGAGAACTTGACAAATTACTGGCCCTCAACATTTACAAAGCGGTGATGGATTTTTATTCTTTTGGTTATTTACCTAGAGGTGTTAAGGCCACTGCAATCACTTTAATCCCTAAAGGGGCTCATATATCTTCCATTTCAGTCTATAGGCCAATCTCTATGTGCAACATGTTATATAAGATTTTGGCTAAATAGATTGCTAATATGTTGAAAGTTGTGCTCCCCCTCATTATTCATGAAAGCCATGCTGGGTTTATTAGAAATCGGTGCTCTACTGATAATATACTTTTCTCCTCTAAGATTCTCAAAGAGTTCAACTCTTATAGCAATACTTTATGTGCCAAGTTGTATATTCTCAAGGCCTTTGATTCTGTGTCTCATGATTTTCTATTTCTTAGGCTGAGACACAAGGGTTTTCCGGAGAAATTTATTAAATGCGTGAAAGGCTGCATCTCCAATGTATTTTTCTCTATTTGTATCAACGGTTCCCTCAATGGTTTCTTCAACTCATCCTCGGAACTGCGTCAAGGATGTCCTTTATCCCCGCTACTTTTCTGCATTGTCATGGACAGATTTTCTTGTTGTTTGCTGGATGCAAACATGCTTTTTATTGGCCCTCAGATCAATAGTTGCTCTATTAACCATCTCCTCTATGCGGATGATGTCTTGGTCTTTGGAAATGCATCTCCTGATAATGCATCTTGCCTAGCCAATACTATTTCCTATTTTGCTAATACTTCAGGACTTTTCATCAATCCTTCCAAGAGCTCTATATTTTTATCAAAAAATGTCTTATGCCAGGATTACATTTGTGATACTTTGGGCATTTCTCATATGAGCTCCTTTCTCAAATATTTGGGCATTCCTATCGCCCTCGCCCGCCTCAATTCTACTCACTTCCAACCACTTTTGAGAAATTTTTTTTACTTTACTTGATAGTTGGAAAGTAAAATTTATCTCTTTTGTAGGTAGGGTGCAATTCTTAAAATTCACTATTGCTAACACCATTGCTTACTGGATCAGAGGTTCTATCATACCCAAGTCCTGTTGTAAAACTATCTCGAGGCTTTGTTCTAGATTCTTATTCCATGGTTGGATAGCTGATAAGAAATTACATTTAATTTCTTGGGTCAATACTGCCTTGCCTAGATGTTTGGGGGGGTCTTGATATACCTTCTATTGATGCATTTTATCATGCCAGCTTTTGCACTTTCTTGTGGAGGGTTTTTACTAGGGAAAGTCTGGCTATCTCTTGGTTTAAAGCAAAGTATTTATCCCCTTGGAAGCCTCTACCTTATACTGCTTCTAAATTCTGGAAGAAATTTTGTGCTGCAGCTCACAAGGTTAAAAGCTTAATTTCCTTGAAAGTTTCTCCCAACTGCAACTTTTCGATGGAATGGGATCACTGGTGCAACGGGAAGTCACTACATGATATTTTACCTTCCTTTAGGTTTGAGTGGTTTTTTGTTAATTGCTACATTAACAACAATCTTTGAGCCCTTCTCGCTTCTGTCCCAGATCTGCTGCTTTCTAGGCTCTCGAGTATTATTATTTGTGAGCAACCAGCTGCGTCTTGGGATGGCTTACAAATCCTACTTTCTCTGCCTTTTATTCTAATTATTTTGTTCATTTTGGAGAGGATGGATGGTATAGTTTTATCTGGCATAAACAACATTCTCTTCGGTATTCCTCTTATGCCTGGATGGCGGTATTAGGCAGGTTGAAAACGGTTGACTTACTTCTTATAAGGGGCACTGATGTTTATTCAAGTTCTTTTTGTGATGGTGGTACTAAAAATCATTACCACTTGTTCTTTTGCTGTGACTTCTCGTTTGCTATTATTTCCAGTCTTTTGCCAGTTTTGGATGCTTTCCTCCTCATGTCAAACCTGATGCAAACCTTTAACTTCTTTGATGGTTCTCATGAATTTTCTAGTTGGGAAAAATATTTCTGCTATCTTGTCATATACAACTAGATATATTTTTTATGGAAAGAAAGGAATTATATGAGATTTGATAATGTTTGGAACATTCCTTCTAGGATCCGTTTCATTATTCGCCAAGTTATTCTTCCTAGAGTTAGGAGATGGAAACATTTTGATGATCTTACAGGCCGTTTTGCGATACTCAATTGATTTCTTCTTGGTGTTGTTTGTTTTTGGGGGTTTTTGTGGGCGATGATGTTAGTAATGCAATTTTCTGCGCCCTCGAATGGCAGTGGTTTCATGCCAGGTGCCTAACCTGATCTCTTCATGATTCTTCCTCTACAACCCGGGGGTGTCCGTTTTCTTGTGGTAATACCATGAGCCCAGTTTTGGCTCTCCCCACCTTGTTTTTCCTGTTCAGTTGATCCTGTAATTTTTCCCTAATTTTCTAGTTGGGAAAAGTATTTCTGCTATCTTGTCATATACAGCTCGATATATTTTTTATGGAAAGAAAGGAATTCTAAGAGATTTGATTATGTTTGGAACATTCCTTCTAGGATCTGTTTCATTATTCGCCAAGTTATCCTTCCTAGAGTTAGGAGATGGAAACATTTTGATGATCTTACAGGCCGTTTTGCGATGCTCAATTGATTTCTTCTTGGTGCTGTTTGTTTTTGGGGGTTTTTGTGGGCGATGATGTTAATATTGCAATTTTCTGCCCGCTCGGATGGCAGTGATTTCATGCTGAGTGTCTAACCTGATCTCTTCATGATTCTTCCTCTACAACCCGTGGGTGTCCGTTTTCTCGTGGCAATACCATGAGCCCAGTTTTGGCTCTCCCCACCTTGTTTTTCCTGTTCAGTTGATCATGTAATTTTTCCTTTATCTTCCGTTTTGGAAGATTTTATTTTTTTTCTTACAGGTTTTATTTTCCTCACATGTAACTATTTTTTATCTATAAAATTTTGTGCTATATGCTCTCTAATTTTTCAAAAAAAAAAAAAAAGTTAAATACTTAGTTATTTCAAAATAATTAATAGGAATAAATATGATTTTGAATTAAAAAAATCATTATAAAATATTATAAATAATAATTAAATAATTAATTAGTATTAGAATATTAATTAATAGTAATAAATCTTTGCTATATTTCATTTAAACTTCTCTTGTCATACTTTAATTATCTTAACAATGCATATCAACTCTTTTGACCATAAATATTATCAAATATTTTTAAGGATTTAACCCCTTAGGATTTTGTAAATCCGATTTTGAAGGATTTAAGAAATCCTACTTAAATGAAATCTTGAGTGCTACCAAACAGGCCCTTAGGTTTTCCATGTAACAAAGGTGAGATGGATCGGAGCCAGGAATGGGTTGAAGCGCCGGTTCAATTTGATTTAGGAATTTTTATTTGGTCCGGTCACAAGACGTAGCTCTATGTTCTGCCGCCAGTAGAATCGCGCCACGAGTTTTCATTATTTCCCACGCGCCCCGACAACCCGACCCGGAACGAACCCAAGATTGCTCGGTATTGCTAGGTTTTGGTCGATTTTGCTCGGCAATAACCAATACCGAGCAAATACCGAGTTGTACCGAGTTTTTTCTAGCAATACCGAGCAAATCCCTAACAATACAGAGCAAATCCCGAGCAAATACCGAGTTGTAGAAAAACTCGGTACAACTCGGTATTTGCATGGTATTGGTCTTTACAGAGCGGTATTTCTCGTTTTTGCAAAGCAATACCGAGCAAATACCGAGAAAATCGCGAACTTAGCATTCCCGGGTTCCGATCTGGGTCAAGTCGTCGGGCCGCACGGTAAAGAGTAAGAGCACGTGGCGACATGTTATTGGCGGTTGAATGTAGCTCTACGTCCGGTCAGAGGACATAATAATTGTTCCTGATTTAGGTGCTGTTTGGCAACAGGATTTATGCAGGATTTGAGCGCCCGTAATAAATCTCACAGTGGAATAAATCTAAGGTGAGGTGGATTCACTAAATCCTGTAGTTCGGCGGATTTACAGGATTTGGCCGAGCAAGCACGCGAAAGGGAAGATGGTTACCTTTGCAGCGAGTCTGCTCCCGTCTTGACTTTTGATCAGACGTTGTCGAGCGAGGCGAAGAAGCTTCACACTATCTCAAACCTTCACTCAGGCGAAGCACGCGAGGCTGAAGCATGCACGAAAAAATGGCGAGGAGGATAGAGTTAAATGGAGAAGAAGATGAAAAGCAAGCCCTAGATTACTGAACTGAATTAAAAATTAAAGTTAAAATAAATGTTTAATTAATATAATTTCAAATTAAAATAATTATTATATAACACAATAAAAATAATTAAATAACTTAGTAAAAAATAATTAAATAATTAATTGGTATTAAAATATTTAAATGATTAATGAGATAATTAAAAATATAATTGATAATTAAAACTAATTAAACATTACTTTAAATTTAATTAAATCATTAGTAAAAGTATTAGTTAAATAAATAGTTATTTTTTAAAAATAACTAATTAATTAGATAATTATTAATATACTTATATATCAAATACTTATTAAATTAACATCTAAATAAATAATGCTATAATTTGTAATTAAATTATTTAATAATTAAGATATTTTCTAATTATATTATTTATCATTATAATTTATTGATTATAATTATAATTAAAACTAACATGCAATTAAATTCAATGGGGGAAATTGTCCCCCCTCAAAAATTTTTAAAAAATTTGTTTATATGATTTTTTTAGGTAATTTATCTCTTTTCATTCAATTTTTAGTCTTTATTATAAGGGTTTTTAGGCAATTCTCTAAAATTTTTAAAATACTATAATATTTAGTTAATTGTCCCCAACAGGTCGAACCTCGCCAGAGGTCACTGCCCCCTTGGATCCCCGACATATATGTCTTATAAGTTTGCCCTCCCTGAAAATTTGGGCTGGTTCCGCCCCTGATACGAATCCACATGAACTTTATTTACTAGCAATCCCAATGGCCGAATTTAATATGTTAAACCATTTTGATTTAAAAAAATCATAACTTATTAACGATAAAGTTTAAGATAAGATGCTTGATCAAATAAATTTATATATCCACAAGTTAAAAAAAAATTATTTTTATGTAAAAAATGAGTTCATGAGTCAACTCGAATTTTACCTATTTAAAAAATCGGTAAGACAATTCAACCAAAACCTGAATTCTTAAGTCTGATTCGGGTTGAATTTGCAAGTCAGATCATTTATTGATATTACTAAACTTAAGAAGAAAAACAAATTATATTATCTAATTTTAACTATACTTTTACTAATTTATTTGGGTTGGTAAATTTTCATCAAATAAATTGATTATTAACATATAACTGTGATATTTTTTATGATAATTATGATTTCATTAGTGTAATTATAATTGATAAAGGCCAAATAAATAAAATAAGATCTAAAAATTATATAAAATTTTAAAATTTTGAAGTAAGTTGCTAAATAGTTTATTGAAATTTATGATTCAACGCATATTATAACAAATATTTTTTCAAGACTTAACTATCATAAGATTTATTAAACATGAATTTATTAGATCCTATCTAGCATGACGAAAGATGTAACGAGAAAGAGCAAGAAGAAGAAGAAGAAGAGTTAAGAGCTATCCGATAGCAGTTACACGAGATTTATATTGAATTAAAATAAAATGTTTCCGAACATCATAATCTTAAATCTAATTTCATCTTAGTTGACTGGCGGAGATTGGAGAAATTATTACGTTCAGAGTTTGGACATGTTTCACGTGGTTTGTACACAATGTGTTTTGCGTATAAGCTACGTGGCTTGATTTCATTGGAGTCTGGATGCGAGCTGAATCTGGACTCTACATGTAATAATTTCTTTAAATTATGAGGGTATGATATAAGTTTGTTGATGTGTAGGGAAAGTGTAGAGGCTTGGAGATGACTTGGAAGTGATATGGTTTGTCATTGAAGGATAAACCTAAGAGGCCAGGATTAGGGTTTTAATGTGGAAGGAGGGGATTGGAGATGATGGGAGGATTCCGGAGTTTATGAGATCTAATATTATATTTAAAAATTTCAGACTTAATTTCAGCAAATAATCCATTTAAAAAATGTGCAATTAAAATGAGCTTATAATGAACAAAAACAACTCAAAAATTTTAAAACAAACACAAAAAGTTTTTAAAATAGAAGAACTCAGCACGATATCGATACATATGAATATGCAGTAAAAGCACATAAATAGGCGCATCAAATTATTGCACTTGTTTGAATGTGATTAATAACTTTTGCAGTGACTGAAATGCCGAAGAAATACAGTGAAGCGTCTGGATTATTGAACGTGAGAGCAAGTGAGTATTAAAATGCCGAGATGAAAAGTAAGATGACTTAATTTAGGTCATCTCCAACCAAACGCCAAACGAGCGTATGCCGTCCGTCGGTCGCTCCAACCGAACGCAAAAATTTCTGCCATTTACTTGCAGGTGAACAGTGCGACGCCAATATTGACGTCGCATTGTTCACCCACGCCATTTTACTCTCTCAACCAGTAAAATGCGCGAAAGGGAGAAGATGGTTACCTTCCGAAAAACACCTAAAATGACGTTCAATTGGAGCAGCACCACGCCATTTTGAAGTTCTGCGTTATTTTGCCGTAAAATTTGGAGTTCTCCGTTGGAGATATCCTCAGAGCTTTTGAACTCCTGCAAATTCAAATTTTTTATCTTGGTATTGAATCTGATCGATTGGGCTAACAAGGCATAGATAAATAAAAAAAAAAGACAATTGAATATGTCCACTATGAATGTCAAAATTTAACCCGCATAGAATAACTGCTGCGGGGCTGTTTGGTATCGGATTTACAGCAGGATTTAAGAGGGATTTGCGCTAAATCCTGCCAAATGGTTTTTGAGCGCACCTCAAATCCCGGCGCTCGGTAAATTCCGGATTTACGGCATGAATCCGAGATTTGCTAAATCCCTCGGTTCGGCGGATTTACGAATTCACAGGCAACCGGATTCGCGCGCAAGCTCCCGTCGTGAAGCATTTACGAGCTTGCCGCTTGTCCTCGCTGGCGGATCTCCCTAGTCGTAAAGTCTCTTTGCGGCCTGATCTCCCTTTCTGTTGCATCTCGTCGCTTCCGGGCTTACATAGTTGTCGCTTCTCCTTCACCTCGCTGCGGTTTCTCCTCGCGGCGGCTTCTTCCGCTGCTTCTCGTTGCCCCCAAAAGTCACTCTCTCCCACATATTCCCACAACCGAAAAGCAATACATTAGTTTTCTGAAGTTCTCTTCTCCCATCTGGAATCCGCCTTTCCTCTCGGGTAATTTATAACCTTGCGTCTCTCTCTCTCTCTCTCTCTCTCTCTCTCTCTCTCTCTCTCTCTCTCTCTCTCTCTCTCTCTCGACACAATATTATCTCCTGAATTCTCTGGAACAAACATCAGAGAACATTCTTTAATGATCATTGCCTTATACTTGAAGCAGTGCTCACTGTTTGGCTGATTACAGCAATCTTTGGCTCATTAGAGGGGAAGTGAAATGATAGGGTAAGCTCTAATCTCTCTTTGTTTGGAATGAATTCGATGATATTGATCTGGATAATTGTTTTCGTTATGCTTTTCTCTGGGATTGTGTGCGGGGAATTCCGAACTAGGAGTATTTAATGAATATACGGGTTATCTTGGATGAAGATGTTGGAGAACTGAAGCTTTAGTGGAAGCACGGCAGAGCTAGACCTACTCTTGAAGTCATTCTGATTTAATAATTAGTAAATAATTAGTAGTATGATTAAATAATTTAATTTAATTGAATTGAATATTTAGTAGTATAATTATCATTAAATTAGTTTAATTAATGTTTATAATTTATTGGTTATTATAGCTATTATTAGTATAATTGTCATTAGATTAGTTTAACCTTTAACTAATTAATTAAATCATTAGTATGAGTATTAGAGAAATAATTTATATTTTCAAAAAATAATTAACTAATCAATATTAATTTGTCATGTGCTATTTATTGATTTTTCAATTATATTATATGAATTCAAGCAATATTTATTTGTTGTATGCATTTATCTTGAATTTATAATTATCTTCTTAACATTTAAATTCCTAACAGCCAAAATTCCTGAAATATGTAATCAAATAGTTTCTTAGGATTTAACGGGATTTAACATTTGTCATACCGAACAGTTTTCAGGATTTAACAAGATTTAACATTTGTCATAACAAACAATTTTTAGGATTTAACACCCTTAGGATTTACAAGATTTACTAAATCCCACTAAAGTTAAATCCGTCTTGTTGAGCCCCTGCGGCTGAGGAAACCCTCATCGAATTGCATCGAGCAATCCAAGGTTTCTCCTATCTTGCATACAAGTTTAGCTATGTATTAATCTTCTCACTCTCCTAAGAGACATATTTGCGGTGCCCGTGCCGTGCAAGCTACTCTTGCACAAGCTCGGCGGCAATGGGCGTGGGCTGTCTCCATGCGAACTATGCTTCGTCGACAACTTGAATATCAAGTTTTGATTACAATCAATACTCTTGATGAGTTCATTAATTTCTTTTTTGTTTTGGTACATTGGCTTGTGAAGGATCGAACCGATCGTTTCTAGTGAGTGATTTTTTTCCACTCCTTTACATGCTACACGGGTGATAATATATTTTTTTAATCCGTTTTTATGGTTTTTTTTGCTAATTTGATTTTTCATTTATGCGCATGTTTTGATAAATGAGTTCGCGAATCATTCACTTATTTTGTTGAATTGTGTCTAATATTTGAAATGCGTGTTATTCGAAAAATTTATGTGTGTTAATTTTTCTCCCTCTGTATTAATTATTGGGAAAGAACATTGGGTCCAGTAACTGAACATTTTTAGACCACCAATGTGTTCTTCTCATATGGTGATTCCTTAATGTCGTCACGATAATCAATATCATTGAATCTTTGCTCAACTAATCGTAAGCGGATTTATAAGTCCTCCATTCATTTTTGTTGAGTATTGCATTTGGTGATAATTTTAGTTTTTGTAGGTCTTTATTAACCATTTTGAGCCAAGTTTTTATCATCCTGTCCTTTCTTTCCTATACGTGTGAGTTTGATTCTATCTTCCCACCTACAATTTTTTCCAAAAGTATACTTCTATGAACATATCGATAGGCTTCACTTTGGTGTGCCTTATGTTCTTGGTACTCACTTTTTTTTCTCAATAGATGCTACTCCAAGAACACTTTAACTGTTGAATCCAAAATTGTTTGTGGATCATACGAAATACGAAATTTTATTGAGAGTATTTAGTGAAAATAGAGCAATGAAATAAAGAGAGAATTTTAGAGTGAGAAGCTTTGAGATGTCATTGAAATAGACTCTAACACAAAAAAAAAAATTGCATAAATTGATATCCCCCATTGATCCCCTGTTTATAGATTTGAGTTAGCGCATAAATGGCTATACAAAATATAAAAAATAGAAGAGTTGTGTATTCTAATTTCCCATAATGAAATATGACTGCCAAGTCGCAAGAATATTTGGCTTGAGGAAGTCTTATGTCTAGCTAGTAGGAAGTCCCTTGGCATGCATGAGTAGATTGATTAAAGTTTCCCAAATGAAAAAAGTTTGTTCATACGAAGAATCGCTAGGGCTGACTTGATAGGTCATACTTACTTGCTTGGGACAAATTCATAGGTCATAGTCGTCCGCTTGGGAAAATTTATTTATAAACTTGGCAAATTGCTTTTGATATGAGATTGAGTTGACTTAACTTGAACCAATCAAACTTGATTCAAATTTGATTTTTTAGATAATTGGTGTACATTTGATTTTTGTTTTTATTGACGTATAAGTAAAACCGAAGTTGGAGAGGCTTTGAAGAAAATGAAGTGTGGAAAAGCTATTGGACCTGATGATATTCCAATAGAGATGTGGAAATGCTTAGGAGATGAAGGAATTTCTTGGCTTACTAAACTTTTTAATACTATTTTGAAGACTAAAAAGATGTCAGATCAGTGGAGAATGAGTGTGTTAATTCCTATTTTTAAGAATAAAGGTGATGCACAAAAGTGTGCGAATTATAGAGGAATTAAGTTAATGTGTCATACTTTAAAACTATGGGAGCGAGTTATGGAGCGTAGGTTGCGGTGTGATACTAATGTTTTTCAAAATCAAATTAGATTCATGCCGGGTAGGTCTACTATGGAAGCCATACATTTATTGAGAGGTTTGATGGAGAAATATAGAGAGAATAAGGAGGATCTACATATGATATGTACTGATTTAGAGAAAGCATATGATAAAGTTTCATGAGAAGTGCTATGGAGAGTTCTTGAAAAGAAAGGAGTTAATAATGCTTACATTCAAATTATTAAAGATATGTATGCAGGAGCTATTCCTTGTGTTCAAGCACAAGGTGGTTTGACCAAGTATTTCCTATTTCAGTTGGATTACATCAAGGATTAGCCTTAAGTCCATATTTTTTTGCTTTAGTCATGGATATTAATTCTCACTAGACATTTGCAAGAGGATGTACCTTGGTGTATGCTTTTTGCTGATGATATTCTTCTTGTTGATAAGACTAGAGAGGGAGTTGAAAGTAAACTTGAATTATGGAGGTGATAAATTTTAGAGTCTAAAAGTTTTCGCTTGAGTAGATCTAAAATTGAATATATGGAGTGTAATTTTAGTAGCAATAGACCTAGTGTGGGGATTGTGACTTTGGGCGACCAAGTCATTAATAAGAGTACACGTTTTAGATATCTTGGATCTATTGTTCAGAGTGATGGTGAAATTGATGGGGATATTATCAACAAAATTCAAGTTGGATGGTTGAAGTGGAGGATTGCATCGGGTTTATTGTGCGATAGAAAAGTCCCCCTCAAACTTAAGGGAAAATTCTATAAGATGGTGGTGAGACTTGCAATGCTTTATGGTGCCGAATGTTGGCCATTAAAAGAGAAGCATAATACTAAGTTAAGCGTTGCAGAGAAGAGGATGCTTAGGTGGATGAGTGGCTTGACCCTTATAGATAGGATACGAAATGAACATATACGTGAAAAGGTTGGAGTAGCTCCAGTGGAAGATAAGATTAGAGAGAGTCGCCTTAGATGGTTTGGTCACATTAAACGAAGGCCTTCTGATGACCCGGTTAGGAAAGTTGAGGTATTAGATTTGACTTTTGTTAAGAAAGGTAGAGGTAGACCTAAAAAGACTTGGTTCGAAAATATTAGAAATGATCTTTCTTTATTAGATTTAAATGAGAATTTAACTTTTAACCAGACACAATGGTGAAAAAGGATCGTGTAGCCGACCCCACTTAGTGGGACAAAGGCTTGTTGTTGTTGTACATTTGATTTTTTGATTCTTTTATATATTTTAAGGCTTATTACGAAAAGGATAAAAGAATATAAAAATATTTTTTGCTAATTGATCATAAAACTTCATAAATTTTAATTTAAAGTTGAATATTGGCCAATTAATTTGATTTTGGCTTCTTCATTGTCCTTTTATCCATGTCAGCTAATACTTAGCTTATAAATATGAGATTGATATTTTTATTTGAAAGCTCTTTCTTTAATTTTTGCTTCACTTCTTAGCTTTGCAACTTCTCTTCCTTATAAAGAATGGAGGTTCCAAAGGATAAAATCAATATCTCAAAAGATGATTTCATAGTGAGGTTATTTTGAAATGCAAGGAAGAAACTTCTTTTGAAAGAAGAATGTGAAGAAGAGAGTCAATCGAATATATGAAAATAAAGGGCGAGATTTGAGAAATCGCTACTTCATCTAAACTATTGGATAATTAGTATTACTTTTTAGCTCTAGCGATAAAAACTGAAAAAGAAGGTAAAGTTGTATTTTATGAAATATTATTATTATATATAGTTCTCTTTGTACGAATTTAAGTGAGGGATTTTGAACTTTGATGGGGGCTTTGCCTAAGCATTCTTCCTAGAAAACCCACCCATTTGTCAACTATGACTTTGTCTTCTCAGCCCATCTTTCTTCTTGACAAAAGTTGAAGTTGATTCCTCATTGACAAGATAATAAGTCTCATCAGCTGGTGGAGTAGAAGTCAATGCTCTGGTTCCAGAAAGTCTTCTTCTCCACCCAACAAAAGCAAAAGTTCTTGTTGGCAGCTCCACTCGATTGGATCTTTGGATTCATTCCTATGAATCATTTTTGCCATCCTCTATTCAAAATTTGCAAGTTGTTTCATGGCAATGAATTCCGTATTGTTCTCCTTGTTCATTGATTCTTCTTTATCTTTTTGTTGTAGCTCTGTGTCATGATGGACCCCTCTTCTGATTTATGGCATGTCCACGATCTCCTTATCTTTTATGATGTTGAATTCAAAATTGTCTGTGAATCACATTAAACTTTATTAAGTACTGAGATTTTATTGAAATTGGTTTGAGTACAAAAAATTGTGTAAATCGAGCTTAGGGTTGGGGCTTAAGCATTATATAATTGGCTACTTAAATGGCTATAAAAAAAAGAAAAAATACCATAATTGTGTAAATCTAATTTCTTATAATGAAATATGACTGTCAAGTTGCTAGGATATTCAACTTGAAGAAGTCGGCTGCCTAGCTAATAGGAAGTTGCTGATTTGACATGCATAAATAAATGAATAGTTGATTACTTGTTTCCCATATGAAGAAAGTTGTGCATATGAATAATCACCAGGGCCAATTTGATAGGTCTTACTCACTTGCTTGGGAAGAATCATTTGTAGATTTTGTGAATTCCTTTTGATTTGAGACATAGTTGACTTAACTTGAACCTAGTTGACTTGGCTTAAATTGGGCCGACTTGGCTTGAACCAGATATGTTCCGTCTAATTGGTTTTTCATGAATAAAATTATTTACATTTGATCCTCTCAACCTTTATCTCAAATCCATTTTTTGCCTTAGAACATATTCTATACTTAGTTGTGACTTATTTTTTTGTGGTTGAATGCATCTACCCGTACAATATAGTTGATCTTATTGTTAATTTGTAAAACTTTTTGTTAAGTTTCCATGATCTCTTTTTATTAAGCTTCATGATATTCATTTATCATATGGTGGCCTTGCAATTCTTCTCTATTGCATGACACTCATTGAGTTCTTAGTGATATTTCTTCGTTTTCTTTAATTTTTAGTGTTTTGTAAATATGAATTAAATTATTTTAAATAATATTTTGCTTGTATTGAACTTTATTTTATTGCATCCCTAATACTCTGTGTATGAATTTGCAGAAGTATTTCATTTTTTGTCATAATGGCCCATAATAATTCCAAAAATTGTTCACCCAATTAGTTAGCATTGTCATAACACTTCACATGACAATCTTGTCTTTAGTTTTTGCCAAACAACCTTCAGCTTTGCTCATCAACATATCTTACAATAGTTTTAGCCGTAGTTGCTTTAAACCACAATAGTTTCCTCGCAATAGCGCCACCAAATACTTAGTGCTTCTGTTTCAAACTGCCATGAGAAGAGGCTTTGTACCCTCTCAGCTATCCAAACTTAAATTCTCCAAATCCTTCTCGAGAAATGTCATATTTCCTTTCCACTCAAACCAATCAACCCCAAGCACTCACCTCAAATATTTTACACATGCAAAATTCCATTTTTTTGTCACCCAAAATCCTAGACATGTCCATTACCAACCATGCCTTTTCCACCGAGCTATCCAAACAACTCCTGCCCACTTTTCTCATATAATATCACCTCAGAGCCAACAACCTGATCTTGAAGAAGCCCTCGACTTTTCCAACAACACTGAGGAGCTTTTGATTGCCTTCAAAGCATTGGAGGCCACTCTTAGTGAAAATGATCAGAGGCTTGGCTTAACTTGTCTGAAGGTGGGAGAGATTTTGCTCTCAAAAGGGTTCAAAGAGTTAGAGAAGGCCCTGAGCTTTGTCATTAGGGCTTTGGAGATACTGGGAAGAAATGATCGGGGAGGATCTATTCCATTGGTGAAAGCTTTGCGCCTTGTTGGCTCAATAAGCTGCAAGATGAAGAGATTTGATGAGAGCTTGGAGTCTTTGGAAACTGCATGCCAAATTCTGGATAGCTTGGAAGAAGAAGGATTTAGTGGTAAAGAGTTTGATTCTGAGAAAATTTCCATTCAACTTGAGCTTGCAAACACGAAGAATGCAATGGGTCGGAGGTGGGAGGCTTTGATTAATCTCCGAAGGTCTTTGCAGATGCGCCTGTTGATTCTAGAGCCTGATAGTCTATTGTTAGCTTCAGCCTGTAAAGATGTGGCTGAGGCATATACTGGGGTTTTGGAGTTTGGTGAGGCACGACCGTTGTGCTTGAAGGCATTGGGGATCTTTGAGGCAAAAATAGGCAAGAATTGTGAGGAAGTTGTTAAGATTAGGCAGCTTCTGGGGGCCATTCATGTTGGGCTCGAGGAAAATGAAGAAGCTTTGGTGCAGAATGAGCTGTGTCAACGGATCTTGTTGAGTTTGAATCTGGAAACTGAGCTTCTCAACATGGAGATTGAAGCAGCTAACATAAAGGTTAACCTTGGCAGATTAGGTGAGGCAATGAGTACTCTCAAGGGGGTGATTCAAAAGGTGGGAAAAGAGAGTGAGACCAGAGCTTTTGCTTTTGTATCTATGGCAAAAGCTTTGTTCTTTCAAGAGAGGTTTGGAGACTCAAAAGGTTGTTTGGATATGTCTTGTGATATCCTGAATAAGGTGGATTCAACATCTGAAAAAGTTGCTGAGGCATTATTGGAGATTTCTATGTTGTATGAGATGATGAATGAGTTTGAGACTGCTTTATCTCTAATGAAGAGAACACTTGCATTGCTTGAAAAATTTCCACAAGAGCAATACATGATGGGGAGCATTTTTGCAAGGATAGGTTGGCTGCTTCTCTTGACAGGTAGAGTCCAGCATGCTGTACCATCTTTGGAGAGTGCGATAACCAAGCTGAAGAATAGCTTTGGGCCAAAGCATTTTGGCTTGGGATTTGCTTATAAACATTTAGGGCAGGCATATTTGGAGACGGACAAGGTTCAGTCAGGCATACAGATGCTTTTACTGGCTAAGGACATCTTGGAAGCCTCTTTTGGACCACAGCATGAGGATTCCATCGATACGTGTCAGTACATTGCTAATGCATATGGAGTTTCACGAAGGTATATCTTCTTTTATCAAGTTTTTTAACTGCTTATTTTAGTTTTTATGGGTAAATCATATATTATATTCTTGGTTTGAATGCTTGGGGTTACCAGCATAGTGATAGTTAAGATGGTAATCTATAATGATGTGATTTTTAAAGTTTACTCACACCAAACCAAGATAACAACATTTCACAACCTTGTTGAATGTGGATAATTTTAATGATACTCTTTTAAGTTTAATGAAACGTTTGTCAATGCTCATCTATTTATTTATGCATTCATTTTAAATGAATGAACATCCCATGATGCATGAACATAAGTTTGATGATACTCTTTCAAGTTAAATGAAGAGTTCAACAATGCTTTATATCTTCATTTATGCATTAATTTTAAATCAATGAACATCCTATGATACCCATTGCCTTATACCAGTTAAATACGTTTTGAGTGTTTTCCATATTTTTGTCGACTCAAGGAATGCTGATAGGAAACACTTGAGTTCGCAAGTAACCCTAAGGTAATACTTGAGTTCGCAAGCAAACCTAACCCAAATCGGTGAATAAATAGCAGCCAAATGGCTGTCCACAGCAGGTAAACAGCAGAAAAACAGCACAAACAGTGGAAATCTGAGAAGAAACTTGTAGGAAATCAAAGCAAACACTTGTATTCCAATAAGAAATGAAAAGCACTTGCAAGATACAATTTTCCTTCAATTCGAGAGGAAGGAAAAACTCTCCAACGACCTCCGGCAAAGCCAAGAGCCCAAGAACACCAAACCCTAGATCTCCAAGTAATTCCAATTCAAGATAATCCCCCCTTTTCCTCCTAACCTCCTAATTAACCATAAAGGAGTTTTACAAAATGTCTAAACAGCCCATCGCATTCAAAATTTCCCTCCCAAAATTCCTCCGTGGCCCCTCGTTGGTTCCGCTCGTCCGCTCGGTTCCGCCCCTCCCGTGCGATTCCGTCTCGAGTAGGTGAGGACCGGTCCAACCGGCCCCTCCTGGGCCAGCCTAACAGTACTCCCCTCCCAAAAACTCACCTTGTCCTCAAGGTGAAAGGAGGGGAATTACTCTTTCACTCTTTCAAATGGCTCCCAGGTCGCCTCGAAATCAGGAAGGTCCTTCCATTGAATCAACACTTGTTTCCTTCTTGATCTGATCTTACCCCCATAAGCTCCAGGGCTTCTAACATCACTTCCCAATCCTCAGTCATTGTTGCTGGTAGCTCGGCGCTAACTGCATGCTCCCCCAAAGCTCTCATTAGCTTTGACACATGGAACACTGGGTGTATAGTAGCGAGGAGGGTAACTGCAGACGATACGCTACTGCTCCAATCTTCCCCAAGATCTCATAGGGTGCCAAAGTATCTTGGGGCCAGTTTCTCGTTCCTCCTGCTAGCCACTGATTTCTGTCTGTAGGGCCTCACCTTCAAGAACACTTTCTCCCCCACCTCATATTGTATGTCTCTTCTGTGTGTATCTGCTCGCTTCTTCATTATTTGTTGTGCCCTCTCCAGATGTTTCTTTAACTCTTCCAACACTCGGTCCCTCTCCTCTAAGAACTGTTCGACCAAAAAGATGTGTGTTTCCCTTCCCATAATGTACTAAGTGTGGGGGGTCTCTTCCATAGAGCACCTTGAAAAGAGTCATCTGGGATGCTGAATGGTACGAAGTGTTATACCAATACTCCGCCCAAGGCAACCATTTAGCCCATCTCCGTGGTTTTTCAGAAGCAAAACACCTCAAATATGTCTCCATGCTCCGATAGTCCGGTTAACCACTTCTGTCTGCCCTTCTATCTGTGGGTGGTATGCGGTGCTCCTCTTGAGAATTGTGCCCTGCATTCTGAAAAGTTCTCTCCAAAACTGGCTGAGGAACACCTTGTCTCTATCCGATACAATTGATTCTGGAATCCCGTGTAATCGAACCACTTCTCTGATAAATGCTGCCGCCATTGATACTGCGGTGTAAGGGTGTCGTAGGAGGATAAAATGTGCATACTTACTGAGTCGATCCACCACGACTAAGATGACGGTGAATCCTTCTGAGCGGGGTAGGCCGTCGATGAAGTCCATAGACACTTCCTCCCACACTCTGTTCGGAAGTGCTAAGGGTTGGAGTAATCCTCCTGGCGCCATTGCCATGTACTTATTCCTCTGGCACACCTCACATTTTGCCACTATCTCCTCAACATCCTTAAACATCCCCTTCCAGTACAGCTCCGATGCCAACCTCCTATATGTCTTATGTACTCCTGAATGACCCCTTACTGCACTGTCGTGGAATTTCTGTAATATGTGAGGAATGTGTACAGATGTTCGTGGCATCACAAACCTTCCTTGGTATAGCAGCCTCTCTCCCTCCATGTAGTACCCTGACTTGCTGCTACTGTCCTTCTTTAATTCAACTCTTCGTTCTGCATGCTCTCTTCCTTGATTGCCCCCCAATCAACCATCAGGGGTACTGAAACTGCCACCTCATGGAGTTCCCCCACACACCTAGATAAGGCGTCAGCTGCCTTATTTTCCACCCCAGGTCGATACCGGATCCCAAAATCATATCCTAGCAGGTTTGACAACCACCTCTAATGCTCCTCAGTCACCATCCTTTGCTCTAACAGGTATTTCAGACTCCTCTGATCTATACGAACAATGAAATGCCGGCCTAAAAGATAGGGGCGCCACTTCTGAATGGCCAAGACTATGGCCATCAGCTCTCTCTCGTATACCGACTTCAATCGTGCTATGGTTGATAGCACCTGGCTGAAATAAGCTATAGGCCTTATGATTTTGAATCAACACTGCTCCCAAACCATACCCTGAAGCATCGGTCTCCACCACGAATACCTGGCTGAAATCTGGGAGCGCTAGAACTGGAACAGTGGTCATAGCTTTCTTCAACCTTTCAAAGGCCTGGGTCGCTGCATCACCCCAGGAGAAATTGTCTTTTTTCAGCTGTTCCGTCAATGACCAAGCGATGGAACTGTACCCCTTCACAAACCTCCTATAGTATCCCGTCAGTCCCAAGAAACCCCTCAACCCCCTGATATTCTTGGGCATGGGCCATTTCTACATTGCTTCAATTTTTGACTGGTTAGCTGCCACTCCCTCTTGAGACACTACATGTCCCAAATATTCCACCCTTGATTTGGCAAAACTGCACTTTTTTAAGTTAGCTCTCAGCTGATGCGTTTGTAGGATCCCCAAAACCTCCTTTAGATGCTCTAAATGTTCCTTCTCGGTCTGGCTGTACACCAAAATATCATCAAAGAAGACTAGCACAAACTTCCTCAAGTGTTGCATGAACACCTTGTTCATCAAGGACTGAAAGGTAGTGGGGGCGTTAGTGAGCCCAAATGGCATCACTAAGAACTCATAGTGCCCCTCGTGTGTTCTGAACACAGTCTTCTGAATGTCCCCTTCCTTCATTCAGATTGGTGGTAGCCCGACTTAAGGTACATTTTTGAAAACACCACTGCTCCCTGCAGCTCATCTAATAACTCATCGATCACTGGAATGGGGAATTTGTCCGGTACTGTCTCCTTGTTCAGGGCTCTGTAATCCACGCAAAACCTCAAGCTCCCATCTTTCTTTTTGACCAGTAAGACTGGATTGGAGAAAGGACTCACACTGGGTCTGACGATCCCTGCTTCCAACATCTCCTTGATAAGCTTCTCAATTTCATCTTTCTGAATCTGGGGGTAGCGATATGGTTGAACATTGATCGGTGACACTCTTTCAGAAGAATGGCGTGCTCCTGCTCTCTAGGGGGTGGCAATCCCTGGGGTGGTTGGAACACCTCCCTGTACTGCTGTATAAGCGGTCGCACCACCTGTGAAATGTCTCCTTCTTCCCCCACATTGACCCTCTCAAAACGTTGCAGCTCCACCAAAAATCCTCCTCCCACCTCCTATATGGATCTAATCATGGATTTGAGAGATACGACTGCCCTTGTCAGCCCTGCATCCCCCTGAATCACCTTCCTCTGCCCTTCTATCATTAGTTCCATCCTCAGAGCACCCTAGTTGACCTTGGTCTTCCCCAAAGTCTGTAGCCATTTCATCCCCAGGATGACATCTGTACTTCCCAATTCTAAGGGGAGAAAATCCTCCCTTACCTGTAGCCCTTGGATGGTCAAGACCACTCCCCTGCAAACTCCTCTCCCCATCTCCACCTTCCCCGTGCTCATCATCACCCCATAGCCTCCTGTGTCGACTGGCTCCATCCCTAACTGATCCACGATCTGAGCAGAAATGAAATTGTGGGTTGCACCACTATCGATCAGCACCAACACTTCGCGGTCAGCTATCTCTCCTCTTACTTTCATAGTGTGACTCAGAGTGAATCCCACTACTGAGTTCAGAGAGACTTCTGCCACATCCAGATACAGCTTCTCTTCCTCTTCCACTTCAGACCTGCTCCCACCTTCCTCCTCGTCTTCCTCGTTATCACAAACAAGGAGAACCTGAAGAGTTCGGTCCCTGCACTTATGCCCTGGCATATACTTCTCATCACATCGGAAGCATAACCCCTTTGCTCTCTTTTCCTGCATCTCCTTCTCACTCAGCCTTTTGAACAGTCCCCCATTTCCCCCTCCACTAGATCGCTCCTTGGGCACCTCCCTCTGGTTCCCTGGGGCTACCCCTTTGGAGGGTAATACAGCAGTAGTTATCTTGTACGATCCCCCTGAGTAGTTGCCTCGAGCTACTCTTTCTGATCTCTTCTGATCTTCCACCAATTGTGCAAGCTCCATGGCCTTGCCTAAGTTCCTTGGCTCTAACACTCTCACTGCTATTTGGATCTCCGGTTTAAGCCCCTTCATGAAGTTTCCTTCTAGGACAGACTCAGAAATGTGATCCAATCTGCTTGCCAGGTACTCAAATCTGTCCCGGTAATCGGCCACAGTCCCCTCCTGCGTCAAAGCAAAGAATTGTTCATAGAAGTCTCCTCCCCCATCGGCTCAGAAACGCTCTAATAAACAATCCTTGAACTCTCTCCAGCTTCGAATAGGCTCCCTCCTGTCTCGCCACTGATACCATGCCAACGCTTTCCCTTCTAGACACAATCCTGCCGTCGTCAGCTTCTCGTCATCTGTCAACCCGTTGACAGCGAAGTAACGCTCCACCTTATAGATCCACCCATGGCCATCTTCACCCTCAAAGATGGGCATCTTCAGCTTCCTCACCTTCGGATCCCTTCCGTTACCCCGGTACTCTCCATAACCCCCCATTCCTCGAAGAGGAGGTGCTCCCCAAGTGTCCCGGTCCTCCCTCCGGCGATGGTATCTGAATCCGTCGTCATATTCCCCTCTTCCCCTTTCAAAATCAGCACATCGACTCTGAAATTCAGCACCTCGACGCTGAAATTCTTCTCTTCTTCTGCCAATATCTGCACTTTCGTCATATTCCCCTCTTCTACTTTCAAAATCAGCACCTCGACGCTGAAATTCAGCACCTCGACACTGAAATTCCCCTCTTCTTCCGCAAAAATCAGCACCTCTTCGATCATTTCCCATGCTCATCTCCTCCCTAGAAAGTGGCTCTAGAGGTGGCATGTCATCTTCTCCCTCAAGGATCTCTACATCCGGATTCCTCCTCCCCCTAAGCGGGTTCGGATTTCCTCCTACGCCGTGGTCTCCAGTAGTCTCTCTTGCTTCCGACGTCGTCGGATTAATCTTCATCTCAAGTAATTTCTTCATCATTTCTTCCATGGCCATGAATTTTCCCTCCAACCTTTCATTGTTGGTGGTGATTTGATTTTGAAAATAAAAAAATCTTTCCTCCAAATCAGTTTTCAATTGACCGACTTCGCCTTCCAAGACGTCCACCTTCTTTCCGGCCATCGTTCTTCTAACTGATCCCAAAAAATCTTCTTCCGGAAACGATAAACTTGCTGAAATTTCAGAATTTCAGCCGCCGGTGGTCCCAAATCGATGCTCTGATACCAATTTGATAGGAAATACTTGAGTTCGCAAGTAACCCTAAGGTAATACTTGAGTTTGCAAGCAAACCTAGCCCAAATCGGTGAATAAATAGCAGCCAAATGGCTGTCCACAGCAGGTAAACAGCAGAAAAACAGCACAAACAGTGGAAATCTGAGAAGAAACTTGTATGAAATCAAAGCAAACACTTGTATTCTAATAAGAAATGAAAAACACTTGCAAGATACAATTTTCCTTCAATTCGAGAGGAAGGAAAAACTCTCCAACGATCTCTGGCAAAGCCAAGAGCCCAAGAACACCAAACCCTAGATCTCCAAGTAATTCCAATTCAAGATAATCCCCCATTTTCCTCCTAACTTCCTAATTAACCATAAAGGAGTTTTACAAAATGTCTAAACAGCCCCTCGCATTCAAAATTTCCCTCCCAAAATTCCTCCGTGGTTCCCCGTTGGTTCCGCTCGTCCGCTCGGTTCCACCCCTCCCGTGCGATTCCGTCTCGAGTAGGTGAGGACCGGTCCGGGTTGGACCAGTCCAGCCGGCCCCTCCTGGGCCGGCCTAACAAATGCTTAACAGCTAAACTTGTTATGCTTGTATTATCTATACATGAGCTCAATTTCATGTATGCTCACAAATTAATGTCAACATAAAGAATCGTTCTTGCTTATTGAACAATTTTGCAATGCATTGATCAATTATTTTTTTTATATTAGCTCTCCTACTTTTTTGTAGGCTCTTCTTGAAAGCCATGCATCAATTAGCCTTTTATCGCCCCTCCCTCAAATGCTCATTTTACCAATTTTTATTTAAGTTTCATTTCCTACTTAGAAGTACTAAGGCAAGCATTATTAGAAGGCTTTTCCATTAGCTTGTATTTTACCTCTTATGATGTTTCATACGTCAAGATTTCGTGTTTTCAATAGAAAGGCACCTCAAGGACATGGACAATGCGTTGGCCTAGTTCTTGGCAATTTGTCAGTGACACGTTTCTTGATGCAGGCTTTTTACCACTCAAGTCTAGATTTTAGACACTCAAACCTTATACTCCAGTTAGCGTATCATATGTTAATCATGGTTATCCTTGGGTTCCTCCTTCCTTTAGTTTTTTGTGTACTAACCATGAGATTCTAAAAGGTCATGATTTCTCATCGGCAGCAATTTCTAAGTAGAAGATAAGCTGATGGTTGATTGAGCGAAGAAAATTGATGGAAGGAATATACAAGGAAATGTTACTTGCCAAGAAAATTGATGTAGGGAATATAGAATAAGAAAATATTACTTACTTGCCAAGCTCAAGAGAAGAAAAGTCACTTGAGGCCAGTAAAATTGATGTAAGGAATATACAAGGAAATTTTACTTGCCAAGCTCAAGAGAAGGAAAGTGATTGAGGCCAGTAAAACGTCTTGGGAACTTACCCATCCCAAGGGTAGAAAACTGAAGATAAAGGCAGGGACATCCATTGTCTGAGGTTACAAACAAGTTTGAAACTAGTAATTTTGGTGAATTGTCATATGTTTGTGATAGGTTGAGTTTGTTTAAGCAGTGATGGCTTGCTTATGCATTTCTTTCTTTGGGCTTTTTTTGTTACTTCCCTTCTTTCATGAATCCTTTGAAGATCCATTAATTTTTTTGTTCTTATTATACTTCGTTTATATTTTTTCTGCTCTTTCTTTAGCCATATCTCTTTGCCCCTACTTTGCTCTTTTAAAGGGTTTATAGGATGCTTTTGATCTTTTAAAAGAAAGGTTAAATAATCACAGGAAGACAAAAGCGGGGACTTGAAGTGGAGGGAGGCCACATCGGGACCAAAACTATTTACATGGGAGGGCTAATTGTCGGCCAATATGAGAATGCGGTAGATAATATAACATTTGTTACTCGAATTAATAATTATCATTCTGCTAAATAGTTCCACACGCTTCTTCCTTCAACCTTGTTGGATGAGAAATTGACAAGGAATGAAGGGGCATAGAGCTTTAGAAGGGGAGGAAAAACGGAGAGTGGGCTCTGTTGGAGAAAGGAAAGAAAATAGCTGCTTATCATTGAAGGTATTGATAACTGTGGTGATGATGATTGTTGAAATCAAATATGTTGCCCTAGTGTTTCTTCATTCATAATTTGCAGCATTTATAAAAGCCTAATCCCAGCCCAGGTTCTCGGGACTTGAACTTTTCAAATAAAATAACCTATTGAAATAGAAATGTTTATATTGATCTAGAAATAGTATTGATAAATTCACGCATGAATATGCTTTTAATGTTGTTTTTTTTTTAATTTACTCTTTACATGTGCTAGGCTTGAATGTGCTGTTCCAAGAGTGTTCAATCATTGTTATACTGAATCTAGGTTTCCTTTTTTTATGTTTATGATCTTCTTTCAAACCTATAGCATCCTTTCATGTCTACTTAGTATGGGCCTGGCAGTTGATCTGACTGCACACTGATCACATCTAGCAGCAATGGAAGATGATAATTCTTGGGTGGGACTTGTATGAGTTGTTTTTGTCCTTTCGATCGATTTATTCAACTACTGGCATACTCCTGAGCCTAAGAAAGCATATTGAAATGGTTTTGGACACTGTGGAGGTTCTGTATGTCTTTTAGCTATAATTAGTGGACTACACTGTTAACGAAAATTCACCTCAACGTCACAATGTGCAAAATTCTAAAGCACACTGCAATCTATACTCGGCTGAATTGCCAATGTGTCATTGCTATGTTTGCATTGCTTTCTATCTTCCAGAGAAATGTTGGTGGCTTACTTGCCTCGGTAGAAAGATCAGCACTGGCTTTATTACTCATCTTGCTTTGCTTTAAAAGAATGTTTTTTTATTTTTTATTTTTCAGAAGTCTTTTGGAGAGCTAGCATTTTCTTACTCATGTATGATCTTTGATGCAAAAGTCCATTTCTTTTCTAGACTCGGGAGTTGGGATCTAAAGTGGTGATTCTTATCTCTAGCGTCAATGATCATAGGTGATCAGAAGATGACTAGTTCGTTTATTCTAATTATGACATGCTACGTTTCTTTGGCAGTTTCATGCTAAATTGTCATCATATAGATTGAACAGACTAGGATGGTCATGTGTTTTGATTGCTAAAGAGGAGGAGGAGATGATGTGATTGTGGTGTCTGACAGTTGAAAGATAACAAGATGATTAAAGTGCCTCGTCTGAACTCTGGAATTTATAGTCATGGTAAGAGAGTACAAATAACTTTTAATATTATCAAAGCAGCAGAACTGTGTTGTTAAAGAAATGTTTGCTCTGTTGCTTATTGGTCATGCAATATACTCTCCATGACTTTTGTCTGTTCCATGTTTTCACATGGCAATGACAGCCATATACATTAATATATATACTTGCTCTTTGTGGTAATATTATCATTCTTGATTTTGGTTAGCTAACTGAGCAATACAGCTGCAAATTTATTCTGTTGATGCGGTTGTCAAGTATACCATAGTTCCTGGAGGTTTTTATGTTTTCTTTTGGATTATTCACAGTCTAATGCTCATCGTTGCCTTTCCATGTTAACATGGATGATGTAAATGATATAACTAATATTTTGTTATGTGGAGTGCAGTTATGGGCTTGCAATGGAGTTCCAACAAGAAGTTATAAATAGGTGGGAAGCACAGGGGCCTGATGCTAAAAATGAGTTGAGAGAAGCATCCCGGCTTCTTCAACAGCTGAAGAAAAAGGCTGAGGGTTCACTTTCAGCTGTATTTCCTGCTAATAACTTGCCACAACACCTACAAAAGTCACGTTTTTAGTTCCTATCAACAAAACTTGATTTGAAAGGTATGATAGTAGCTTTTGAAAACATGATCCAACTTGATAGTGTACCATATTGTTGTTTTTTTTAACTCGTAGTACTGCACTGCTTGACCTTTTCATATTTCTTGTTTATCAAATATGTCTAAATTAATCTTTTGAGAACTCAGTTGTGCCACTTTTTAATTTTCTTTAAAAATGTTTTTTTAAATGGGCAGTAGTATGTTAGACCGGTCAAGCCAGTCTAGGCGGGACCGGTTCACGGGCGAAATTGCAACCTGGGCGGAAGCCGCGCGAGACGCGCGCCTTGCGGGACGGTTTCGGGAAGGAAATTTGAGGGAGTTTAGGAGGGAAATTGATTGCAGGGACTGTTTAGGGAATTCCTTTTGAATTGTATGTATTAAATAGTGGATTTTCCTAGGGTTTGGACATCTTGAATTTGGCTGAAATTTGAGATCTCTTAGATTTAGGTTTTCTTTGGGCTCTAGCGGCGTCTAGAGATTTGGGAGAGATCGATCCTCCTCTCGAATTGAGGATCAATTGTATCTTTGCTGTTTTATTCATCTACTAGTGGAATACAAGAGTTTTTCTTCGCTTTCTCTCAGATTTCTCACGAATATCTCTTGTTTTCCTCTGTTTTTGGGTTATTTCCTGCTGTGGACAGCAATAAAACTGAAGCAGTTCACTGATTTTGGCTAGGAACACTTGTAAATACAAGTGTTTCCTATCAAATTGGTATCAGAGCATCGTTTTTGGGACAGTTGGCGGCTAAAATCCTGAAATTTCAGCGGGAGTTTCGTTTCCGGAGAAAGATCTTCGTGAATCTTGAGAAGAATGATGGCCGGAAAGAAGGTTGACATCTTGGAAGGCGAAGTCGGCCAATTGAAAGCCGATTTGGAGGAAAGATTCTTCAACCTTCAAAATCAAATCACCTCCAACAATGAAAGGTTGGAGGGGAAGTTCACCGCAATGGAGGAAATATTGAAGAAACTACTTGAGATGAAAACCAATCTAGCGACATCAGAAGTAAGAGAGACTGCCGACGGCCATGGCATGGGAGGAAATCCGAACCCCTTGCGGGGGAGGAGAAATTCGGAGGTGGAGATCCTAGAGGAAGAGAACGACATGCCTCATCTAGAGCCTCTTTCGAGGGAAGAGATGAGTACGGGATATGACAGAAGGGGGGCTGATTTTGGTGGGATGAGAGAGGGATCTCATCGCCGAGGTGCTGAATTCGAAAGAATTCAGCGTCGAGGGGGGGATTTTGAAGGAAGAAGGGAGGAACGTCATCGTCGAGGTACTGAATTTGAAGGTATTCAGCGTCAAGGTGATGATGTTGAAGGGAGGAGAGGTGAGTATGAAGAGGGGTTAGAGTATATTCGTCGGAGGGACGATCGGGACAATTGGGGAACGCCTCCTTTGAGGGGAATGGGAGGCTATGGAGGATACCGGGGAGATCCCAAGGTGAGGAAATTGAAGATGCCCATTTTCGAGGGGGAAGACGGCCATGGCTGGATCTACAAGGTGGAGCGTTACTTTGCTGTCAATGGGTTGACAGATGATGAGAAACTGACGGCGGCAGGATTGTGTCTGGAAGGAAAGGCTTTGTCATGGTATCAGTGGCGTGAAAGGAGGGAGCCTATCAGGAACTGGAGGGAATTCAAAAACTGCATAATAGAACGTTTCCAAACCGACCAGGGAGGAGATTTCTATGAGCAATTCTTTGCTCTGGTGCAGGAGGGATCAGTAGCAGACTACCGTGAGCGGTTCGAGCACCTGGCTAGTAGGGTGGAGCGATTATCAAATAGCGTATTGGAGGGAAACTTCATGAAGGGGTTGAAGGCAGAGATCCGAGCGGCAGTTAAAGTTCTGATGCCTAGTGATTTGGAGGAGGCAATGAAGTTGACACAACTGGTAGAAAATCAGAATAATCTGGAGAAAGGAGCCAGGAGCAGCAGCTTAGGAGGCTCTTACAAGACTACGACACTCTTTTAGCACCAAAGGGGCCTGCATCAGTCAACAATAATGAGATCACGAGGGAGAAGCCAGCAGGAGGAGGGAGTGGGGATAACTTCAAGAAGCTCACTGAGACAGAATTACAGGAGAAGAGGGCAAAAGGGCTTTGTTTCAGATGTGACGAGAGGTATACGCCGGGGCATAGGTGTAAGGACCGAACTCTTCAAGTTCTTACTGTTTGTGATGAAGAAGGAATGGAGGGTGTCGTCTTTCCACCTTGCGGACAAGGTGGATCTTTGGGAGGGGAGTATTGTTAGACCGGTCCACTGGGCCGGTCCAGGCGGGACCGGTTCACGGGCGAAATAGCAACCTGGGCGGAAGCCGCGCGAGACACGCGCCCTGCGGGACGGTTTCGGGAAGGAAATTTGAGGGAGTTTAGGAGGGAAATTGATTGCAGGGACTGTTTAGGGAATTCCTTTTGAATTGTATGCATTAAATAGTGAATTTTCCTAGGGTTTGGGCATCTTGAATTTGGCTGAAATTTGAGATCTCTTAGATTTAGGTTTTCTTTGGGCTCTAGCGGCGTCTAGAGATTTGGGAGAGATAGATCCTCCTCTCGAATTGAGGATCAATTGTATCTTTGCTGTTTCATTCATCTACTAGTGGAATACAAGAGTTTTTCTTCGCTTTCTCTCAGATTTCTCGCGAATATCTCCTGTTTTCCTCTGTTTTTGGGCTATTTCCTGCTGTGGACAGCAATAAAACTGCAGCAGTTTACTGATTTTGGCTAGGAACACTTGTGAATACAAGTGTTTCCTATCATAGTATAGTTGATTGTCATGAACAATTAGTTCAAGGCAATATCTTAATACCTTATAGCATCGTGAAAAGTTTAGTATCGGCTAGTCTTTAGAGTCCTGTTCTATAGTTCTACTGTTAGCCAGTTGGATGAAGTTTGGTTCAAGTAGGAAGAAATCTTGCAAAATCTTCTGCCTAGGGGCTTGAGATTGTGCTTTTATACAACTTTTATTGTGGCATAATGTTGATTTCTTATGTGGAGTCTACAGTAAACATTGTGGTAGGCCAAATAGTAAAATTGGAAAAATGAAATTTGATAGAATATAGTGTTACTTGTTCATTTTTAACCATGACTAATAGAAATAATTTCTCAGGATTGATTCGAACCACTGACAATTCAAACTTACATCATATGGTTATGGGTCATTTTCGTTGTTGAGTTCAAATCCAATTTGACTCACTCAAATTTTGATTAGTGATGTTTATCTTATGAATATATTATTTACCTCCAAGTAATTGTAGTTTGGTGTTCAGGAGGTCTTGTTTGGTGATTATGAGGGGCTGAGGGCTCTGTTAGACCGGTCCAAGGAGGACCGGTCCAGCCGGCCCAGCCCCTTGGGCCGGCTTTGATCGTATACGCCAGGAGGGCCGGCGGACACAAGAAGAAGGGAGAGGGGTGGGGTCCACTTGAAGTTTGAATTGTTTCTTGGAGCCAAAAGGAGGGGAAGCAAGGGTAATTAGGTCCTTTTATTTTAGATTTGAATTGTATGCATTAAGTAGGGGAGAAAAGGGGGGATTAGGGTTATGAGATATTTTGTGAAAGTTTTTCTTGTTCTTCTTTGGTGGCTAGGTCTCTAGATTGAATTCTAGAGATTGGGAGAGTGCGATCCTCCTCTCGAATAGAGGATCCTTGTATCTTTGCTATTTTCCTTTCATCTTCTAGTAAAATACAAGTTCTTACTTCGTGTTTCTATCGTTTTTCTCGCAATTTCCCACTGTTTTGGCTGATTTCCTGCTGTGGACAGCAGTTTGCTGTGAGATATTTGGCTAAAGTGATTAGGAAATACTTGGAATCAAGTATTTCCTATCAAATTGGTATCAGAGCATCGATTCGGGACCACCGGCGGCTGAAATTCTGAAATTTCAGCAAGATCTTCGTCTCCGGAAGAAGATTTTTGTGGATCCGATAGAAGAAAAATGGCCGGAAAGAAGGTGGAAGTTTTAGAAGGCGAGTTCGGTCAACTGAAGACAGATCTGGAGGGAAAGTTCCTGGAAATCTCCACCAACAATGATAGGTTGGAAGGGAGGTTCGCGGCTATGGAAGAAATGATAAAGAAACTATTGGAGATGAAGACCAATCCGGGTACATCGGAAGTGAGAGAGACTACTGACGGCCATGCGTAGGAAGAAATCCAAACCCAACCCGGGGGAGGAGGAATCCGGAGGTGGAGATTCTTGAAGGGGATGACGACATGCCACCTCTAGAGCCACTCTCTAGAGAGGAGATGAGCATGGGGAATGACCGCCGAGGTGCTGATTTTCAACGTCGAGGTGCTGATTTTCAGCGCCGAGGTGCTGATTTTTAGCGTCGAGGTGTTGATTTTGGAGGCAGGCGGGGAGAATATGAAGGTAGTGCAGATTTTGGAGAAAGGAGAGAAGAATATCAGCGTCGAGGTGCTGAATTTCAGCGTTGAGGTGCTGATTTTGAAAGGGGAAGAGGGGATTATGACGAAGGATTTGATTACCAACGTCGGAGGGAGGATCGGGACACCTGGGGAGCACCTCCTCTTCGAGGAACGGGAGGTTACGGAGAATTCCGGGGTAACGGGAGGGATCCGAAGGTGAGGAAGTTGAAGATGCCCATCTTTGAGGGTGAAGATGGCCACGGCTGGATATACAAGGTGGAGCGTTATTTCGCTGTCAACGGGTTGATAGATGACGAAAAACTGACGGCAGCAGGTTTGTGTCTGGAAGGGAAGGCGCTGGCATGGTATCAGTGGAGAGACAGAAGAGAGCCTATCAGGACTTGGCGAGAGTTCAAGGATTGTTTATTAGAGCGTTTCCGAGCCGACGGGGGAGGAGACTTCTATGAACAGTTCTTTGCCCTGACTCAGGAGGGGACCGTGGCCGACTACCGGGACAGATTCGAATACTTGGCTAGCCGTCTGGATCATATCTCCGAATCGGCCCTGGAAGGAAATTTCATGAAAGGGCTCAAACCGGAGATAAGAACAGCTGTTCGGGTGCTGGAGCCAAGGAACTTAGGCAAGGCTATGGAGCTTGCGCAATTGGTGGAAGATCAGAAGAAATCGGAAAGAGGGGCTCGAGGCAACTACTCGGGGGGATCGTACAAGATGACTACCGCTGTACCACCCTCAAAAGGGGTAGCCCCAGGGAACCAGAGGGAGGTGCCCAAGGAGAGATCTGGTGGGGGAGGTATTGGGGGACAGTTCAAGAGGCTGTCTGAGAAGGAGGTACAGGAGAAGAGAGCAAAGGGGCTATGTTTTCGATGTGACGAGAAGTATATGCCAGGGCATAAGTGCAGAGACAGAACTCTTCAGGTTCTCCTCGTTTGTGATAACGAGGAAGACGAGGAGGAAGATGGGAGCAAGTCTGAAGTGGAGGAGGAAGAGAAGATGCATCTGGATGTGGCAGAAGTCTCTCTCAACTCTGTAGTGGGATTCACTCCGAGTCACACTATGAAGGTGAAGGGAGAGATAGCTGACCGTGGGGTCGTGGTGTTGATTGATAGTGGGGCAACCCACAATTTCATTTCCACCCAACTTGTGGAGCTATTGGGGATGAAGTTAGTGGATACGGGAGGCTATGGAGTGATGATGGGCACGGGAAAGGTGGAGATGGGGAGAGGAGTTTGTAAAGGAGTGGTTCTAAAAATTCAAGGCATACAAGTGAAGGAAGACTTCCTTCCCCTGGAACTGGGGAGTACGGATGTCATCCTAGGGATGAAGTGGTTACAAACTTTGGGGGAAACCAAAATCAATTGGGGCACACTGCGAATGGAGTTGGAAAAAGGGGGAAAGAAAAAGGTGATCCAAGGGGATGCCGGGCTGACCAAAGCAGGGGTTTCTCTAAAATCCCTAATCAAAACAATTCAGGAAGAAGGGGGAGGCTACTTGGTGGAATTACACAGCTTAGAGGGAGCGAGTGGGGAGGAAGGGGGAGACATACCCCTCTCGGTGCAACCTTTGATCCAGGATTTCGAGGAGGTTTTTCAACCCCCTCTAGGGTTACCACCACCCAGGGAGCAGGAGCACGCCATCACATTAAGGGAGGGAGTGTCGCCGGTCAGCGTGCGACCTTATCGATACCCTCAGTTTCAAAAGGATGAAATAGAAAGGTTGATCAGAGAAATGCTGGAAGCAGGGATCATCAAGCCCAGCACCAGCCCGTTCTCTAGTCCTGTTCTATTGGTGAAGAAGAAGGATGGCAGCTGGCGGTTTTGTGTAGACTATCGTGCACTCAACAAGGAAACGGTACCTGATAAGTTTTCCATACCAGTGATTGACGAATTGTTGGATGAATTGAGTGGAACGGTGATTTTCAGCAAGATCGACCTGAAATCTGGATATCATCAGATCCGAATGAAGAAAGAAGATGTGCCCAAGACCGCTTTCAGAACTCATGAGGGTCACTATGAGTTCCTGGTGATGCCATTTGGCCTCACCAATGCCCCAGCCACTTTCCAGGCACTCATGAATATGATCTTCAAACCATATCTGAGGCGATTTGTTTTGGTATTCTTCGATGACATCTTAGTATATAGTAGAACGGAGGAAGAACACTGGGGGCACTTAAAGAAAGTGTTAGAGGTTCTCCAGGAGCACCAACTGAGAGCTAACTTGAAGAAGTGCTGCTTCGCACAAACCAGTGTGGAGTACCTGGGTCATGTGGTATCCAAGGAAGGGGTAGCAGCAGATCAGTCCAAGATTGAAGCCATGCTTAAGTGGCCTTTGCCCAAAAATCTAAGGGAGCTGAGGGGGTTCCTAGGGCTTACAGGATACTATAGAAGATTTGTAAAGGGATACAACACTATAGCCTGGCCACTCACTGAGCAGTTGAAGAAAGATGGATTCTTATGGGGGGAGGCAGCTACTACGGCATTCGAGCAGTTGAAGAAAGCTATGACCACAGTCCCGGTCTTAGCTTTACCGGATTTTACTCAGGCCTTTATTGTGGAGACCGATGCCTCAGGATACGGGCTGGGAGCAGTACTGATGCAGAGCCACAAGCCCATTGCTTATTACAGCCAAGTGTTGACTGCCAGAGCCCGTCTGAAATCTGTATATGAGAGGGAATTGATGGCAATTGTTTTGGCCATTCAAAAGTGGCGTCCCTACCTACTTGGAAGGCATTTCATCGTCCGGACTGATCAGCGGAGCCTGAAATATTTGTTGGAGCAACGCATGGTGACCGAGGAGCATCATAGGTGGCTATCAAAACTGCTCGGGTATGATTTTGAAATTCAGTACAGACCTGGGGTAGAAAATAAGGCAGCAGACGCTTTGTCCAGGTGCATGGGCGAGTTGCAGACAGTAGCTGTGTCAATCCCAATGATGCTAGATTGGGAAGCCATAAAGAAGGAGAGTGCTAAAGATGGGGAATTAAGCAAGATCAGAGCTGAGCTAGTGAAAGAAGAAGGGAGCCATCCAGGGTACTCACTGGAGGGGGAGAGATTGTTGTATTAAGGGAGATTTGTGTTGCCCAGAACGTCAGTACACATTCCACAATTGCTCCAGGAGTTCCATGGAACTGCAGTGGGAGGTCATTCAGGAGTGCTAAAGACCTATAGGAGGCTAGCAGCTGAGCTTTACTGGAAAGGTATGCACAGAGATGTGGAAGAGATGGTATCCAGGTGCGAGATCTGCCAAAGAAATAAGTATATGGCCATGTCACCAGGAGGGTTACTGCAGCCTTTGGCATTACCAGGACGAGTCTGGGAGGAGATATCCATGGACTTCATTGATGGGCTACCCCGTTCTGAGGGATTCACGGTGATTCTAGTAGTAGTGGATAGATTGAGCAAATATGCTCATTTTATTCCTCTCCGCCATCCATACACCGCAGTGACTGTGGCATCAGTTTTCATCAGGGAAATAGTCAGACTACACGGAGTACCAGAAGTGATAGTATCAGACAGAGATAAAGTATTCCTCAGCCATTTCTGGAAGGAGTTGTTCAGACTACAAGGGACAGTACTAAAGAGAAGTACGGCGTACCACCCACAGACGGATGGACAAACAGAAGTAGTCAACAGAAGATTGGAAACGTATCTGAGATGCTTCGTATCAGAAACACCCAAGCTATGGGCAAAATGGATATCATGGGCCGAGTACTGGTACAACACTTCTTTTCACTCAGCCTCTCAGATGACTCCATTTAAGGTATTGTATGGAAGGGACCCGCCCCACTTGGTGCATTTTGGGAGTAGCAGTACACCCGTGTCGTCCGTTGAGGAGTATTTGGAGGAGAGGGATAAGATACTTGAAGAGTTAAAGAGACATCTGTTGAGGGCTCAACAGATTATGAAGAAACAGGCTGATGGACATCGGAGGGATATTCAGTTTGAGGTGGGTGAGAAGGTATTTTTGAAACTCCGCCCATATCGACAGAAAACGATCGCCAACCGGAGAAATGAGAAACTTGCTCCAAGGTACTTTGGTCCTTACGAAGTGTTGGAAAAAATTGGAGCAGTGGCCTATCGTCTGCAGCTACCACCGACGTCGACAATACACCCCGTTTTCCATGTATCCCAGTTGAGGAGCGCCATCGGGAATCATGCTACCAGTACGGAGCTGCCAGGAACATTAACGGAAGAGATGGAGATGATACTGGAACCTCTGGAGCTCATGGAGGTTCGTCAGAAAAAGGATGGAGCAACTGAAGTCTTGATCAAATGGAAGAACCTCCCTGACTACGAGGCCACGTGGGAGCCTTACGAGCGGATGCAGCAACAGTTTTCTGACTTCCACCTTGAGGACAAGGTGGTTCTTTGGGAGGGCGGTAATGTTAGACCGGTCCAGCCGGCCCAGCCCCTTGGGCCGGCTTTGATCGTATACGCCAGGAGGGCCGGCGGACACAAGAAGAAGGGAGAGGGGTGGGGTCGACTTGAAGTTTGAATTGTTTCTTGGAGCCAAAAGGAGGGGAAGCAAGGGTAATTAGGTCCTTTTGTTTTAGATTTGAATTGTATGCATTAAGTAGGGGAGAAAAGGGGGGATTAGGGTTATGAGATATTTTGTGAAAGTTTTTCTTGTTCTTCTTTGGTGGCTAGGTCTCTAGATTGAATTCTAGAGATTGGGAGAGTGCGATCCTCCTCTCGAATAGAGGATCCTTGTATCTTTGCTATTTTCCTTTCATCTTCTAGTAAAATACAAGTTCTTACTTCGTGTTTCTATCATTTTTCTCGCAATTTCCCACTGTTTTGGCTGATTTCCTGCTGTGGACAGCAGTTTGCTGTGAGATCTTTGGCTAAAGTGATTAGGAAATACTTGGAATCAAGTATTTCCTATCAGGCTCATATCTTCCGCATTACTGTTTTTGTTTCTTTTGTTTGGTCCTAAATCTGATTCAACTCATTTTTGTTTCCTAGTTTTCTTTTTGGTTTGACTCCGTAGTCATGAAGTACTTTTCATGACTGAAGCATCGTAACATGAATGATAAGCTTGAGACCACCATCAATGAGGATTTGCAAGTCTGTAATGGGTGTGCTACTAATAACAGTGTGAAAGCCTTCTCCTTTGAGGCTTCCATCCTCTCATTTCTCGAGCAATTCACGGCCTCTAGCCAAACAATAATTAGTTCCTATACTAGGTCGTCTTTTCTACTTTCTTTGCTTCTATTTTTATATGTAGAATTGTAGATAGTGGTTTTTTGTTATTTGTAAACTATTGCAATTTGCAATTATTCATATTAGATGATAAATATCTTTAAGTTTTTTTGTATATATTATTTATCGTTATTGTGGTTAATGTTTAAGTCTTGAATTCCAATGTGGGAAATTGATAACTTTAAAATATTTACATGCATATTTACATGGGACAATTTTCTAGCTCGACATTTGTGTTAGGAGCTTAGCACCCTAAATAAAAATAAAGAATTTTGTTTTTATTGACGTATTAGTAAAATAGAAGTTATGTGGAAAAGCTGTTGGACATGATGATATTTCAATAGAGGTGTGGAAATGCTTAGGAGATGGAGGAATTAAATTTTGAAGGAGATTAAGAATTGATTTATATTTGGATTTGTTTAAGATAGTAAATGGCCCACTTTCGGTGCATAAATTTACGAGAATATCATGTCTCAACTGTTAGGCTTATCATTATTATTACTAGCTCAATTAATTGTTAAGTTTATTCTTGTTATATACGTGAACATCTTAAAAATAATAAATCCTAATTTAGGATGGGCTCTTGAATATAGTAAATCTTGGGAGAAATCCCCAAATATATCTACCAAGAATTATATGCATATCGTGCTCTTTATAAGCTGATGAAACCAAGTTAATTTTGAATTGGTAGATCATTATTGATTTTGATCATATTATCGTAGATGCATATCTTACCTTTCATTTTTTTGCATTGGTTTATATGATTGTCAGTTCCATTTGATCATATCGTGGATCATTAAATAATTTTAGATGTTTTTTCTTGCATGTTTGAATTTAACCTTTTGAGTTACTTGTATTGATAAGTTTAGAACTGCCTATTGACTTGTTGAGTTTAGTGCTCACCCAATGATAGCTTTTTGTGCAAATGTTGAAGGATTAAGGTAGCTTTTGAGGATATAGTGCCTTTTTCATGGTAAGCAAAAAAAATTTGCATATTTTGAGATTTAAGTTGTTTTTGCAATGAATGGAATGTATGTAATTTTCAAATACTTATTTTGTTTTGATGGATTAACTATATGATTGTTTTGAATTAGTAGTTCTATTGTATGAATTTGGGATATATAATTTATATGTAATTGTATATGTGATTGTGAATTTAGGGGTGTCAACTTTTGACCCGACCCGAAAACCCGACCCGGAAAATCCGGGTTGGACCCGACCCGTTTGATAAACGGGTCGGGTTCGGGTTCGCAGATCTGACCCGTTTGAAAAAAACGGGTCGGGTTCAGGTTGACCCGGCGGGTTGCCCGGTCAACCCGAAAACCCGTTTAATTTTAAAAATTTTGAATTCCCGAATCCCAAACTAGCTGCCGCGTGCCGAGCTCAAACCCGCGTGCGCGCCAGCCTGGCCGCCTGCTCTGCGCGTGCCCGCGTCGCTCCGCCGTGCCGAGCGCGAACCCGCGTGCCTGCGTCGCTCCGTCGTGCCGAGCGCGAACCCGCGTGCTCGACCGTGCCCGCTGCCCTCGTCGCTCCGCCGTGCCGAGCGCGAACTCGCCGTGCCGAACCCAGCGTGCGCGCCCGCCGTCGCTCCGCAATCGCTGCCGCAAGCGCTCCAGCTGCCGGGTCGCGGATCGTGTCGGGTCAACCCGGCCAGGTCGGGTCCGGGTTGAAATGTCCGACCCGTTTGCAAAAACGGGTCGGGTTCGGGTTGACCTGTTTAGATCAGGGTCGGGTCGGGTTCGACCCGAATCCGACGGGTTGACCCGAATTGACACCCCTTATTGTGATATATATTGAATTATAATTATGTAGAAATCTCTATATTTGGCCGTTATGCTGTCGAAATTTTGGGTTGAATTGGGGTTATTCACGCATATAAAAAGATTTTAAATTGAGGATACCTAATTTTTGCGAGTATGGGAGTCCATTATTTTGTTGTGGACTCTGATTATTTTTATTAGGTGACTTGTAATGTGTTGCACTTTTCATACTGAGAATATAAGGAAGCTTTTTCTTTCTCTCTTTTTTTCTTTTGAAATTTTAATCTTTTAAAGCTTCATTTGGGACAACTATTTTACCGCTTTATAAAATAATTTTTTAGTACAAAAATTAAAAATTTTATACTAAAAAGATTTGTAAAAAGTAGTAAGAAAGCCGTCCCAAACTAAACCTTAATTCTGGCCTAATAAGTATGCAAGACGGGAATAAAATAAATTATAGATTTTGAAGGATCCGCACCGTTGCAGGGGTGGTAGCTTTCTACAGAGTACAGACACTATGCATGGCTTCAGAATAGGTTAAGCCTTCGTTTGAGATAATTTTTTTTTTATTTTTTAAAGAAAATTTTTAGTATAAAAATTTCTAGTTAAAATAGTTATACTAAAAAATTGTTTTAAAAGCAATAAGAAAGTTGTTCCAAACGAAACCTAGGTTTGTTTCATTGTGAGGGGATGCTCGGCTGCTGGTAGAGTTTAGCAAATTATATTGAAAATTATTTGACATGATGGAGGTTATTTCCTTTTAAATCTTGATGAATTATTTTAGCTCAAATAAAATTTTAATGTTATTTATTGAAGATGAAATATAATAATTAAATCACCTAATATTTATGACTTATTAAGGTTAATTTATTTGTATTTGGTTTATTTGATTGAGTATTATTATCTCTAATAAAAAATTTTTATCAGCCCTAACTAGATTAATTAATTCATATTCATTATATATATTAATATTTTAATTAAATATTAGTTTGTAAAGTAGTAAACTAAAGAAACACAACAAAATTTATTAAATAAAACTAAATCACAAAGAATGTCAATTGATTTAAGTTAATATTTTTTAATGAGTTAATATTGGTTTATTAAAATCTAGATTTTAAGTTTCAAGTAAATGTAATCAATTAAATTATAAACTAATAATATTAAATTATATAACTAAACTGTTATTTAGCTTTTCTATACTTTTTACCTGAATTCCCGAAACCCTCCTTACCCCCACACATATTGTAGCTTAGCTAGCTAGCAAGACGCATCCACATGATTAGTGACGCAGATATTTTTTTAAGAAGATGAGCTAACGGGTCAAATTTGAGCTGACTCGACTTGTTAGTTTGTGAGTTAGTCCGTTTAAAAAAAAAATTCTTATAAAATGTATTTAAAATATATTAACATTCATAATTTTAAGTATAAAATTATAAAAAAAAAATTCCACTCATATTTTTATATTAAGTGATTATTTATTATTTTTCTTTTAGTTTTTCATTCCTTTTATCATTTTATTATAATAAGTCTATGAATCATAATTATTATATCTCTTTCGTAATAAACAAGCTGGCGCTTGAACATGCTTGAACTCATAGAATAAAGATCGAGCTCCAACTTGATTAATTAATCAAGTTAAAGTGTAAATCAAGGATGACTCAAGCTCAACTCGACTAGCTTACACCCATTATTGAAGAGACTTTCATTCTTCACTCTAAATCTTAGAGTAGCTCATCTTGATCTATTGGTTGAAAACTTTGACTATCTACTAAGAAGTCTGATGCTCAAAGCTTATGTATATAATGTATTTGTGAATGTGTCTTAATTGGCCTAAAAGTCAAAAAAAAAAAAAAAAAGCACGCACCTCTTTTTTTTAGTAAGTTTTAAGCACCGTTTGGGATGAATTTTTTACCACTTAAAGGAACTTTCTAGTAAAATAATTTTTTTTTTTAAGTTGCTTTAAGAAACAATAAGAAACCCGTTTCTTAGCGCGTCTTAATCTTAAAGGGGGCAATCACTATGAAATGATGACGAAATGGTTAAGGATTTAAGTTCGTTGAATGGGGCTTTCCAGAATTCCTTTCAATGAGAGTACCACCAAATCGGCTCCAACTGTGATAATTTTATATGTTTTATTTATTTTGGATCGATCTCTCATTAAATATTATTATGAGTAAAATCTAAATTGAACGACCAAAGATGAGAAAAAAAGTCGGAGAAAAAAAAAGCAGAATTTCCGAGGAAATATGCGGTCCAGAAGAAGAGAGAACGATACTGTTTGAATACGCAATCGCATGACTTCCTATCCGCCTGACCATCCGCATAGAAATTTTAATCATCCATTTATAAATCATGTGGCATAAATTTGGCGTGTAAGTGAGTCGAGGTAGTTTGAGCTTGACTCGTTAACGAGTCAATTTATCGAGTCATGAGTTTAGCTCGATTAAACGGATTCTCGATTCGACTCGTCTCTTTTACACCCCCTAGCATAAATCTACCAAAAAATCATTAGTAGAAGTGGTTGATTTGGGACAACTTTTTTATTATTTTATTTTTCAGATTGTAATCATAATTTTTATTTTGCTACTACTTTTTTGCAGTTTTGATAAATTTATAGGTAGAAAGTTTTTACAACAGCTATCGAAAAGTTATTTTCTCTACAATAAGTTTATAATCACATTTACAAAAAAAAAATATAGCTATCTCAAGCTAGGGGTGTAAGTGAGCCGAGCCGGCTCGAGCTTGACTCGTTTGTGGGCTCACGAGCCGAGCTTGTCGAGCTCGCGAGCCGGCTCGAATAAATATTTATATTTTTAAAATAATTTTATTTTATTTATTAAATATAAATATAAAAAAATAATAATCACCTAATTTTTATTTAAATGTTAAACATTTCATATATATTTTTTAAATTTTATCTAAGTTGTAAAAATACCGCTTAAGTTTTAAATATCCCGCCTAATTTTTTAAATTTTTAAAAATCCCGCCTAAATTTAAAAATTCTCGCCCATGGCAGTCGAGCCGGCTCACGAGCCAGCTCGAGCTCGTTTACAGTTAGACGAGCTCGAGTTAGAGAGTTCGAGCTCGCTTTCCATGTAACGAGCCGAGCTCGATAAGGGTCTAAACTCGACTCGACTTGACTCGTTTACACCCCTATCTCAAGCATATCCAATATAAATCTATGGCTTCCCTTGGGACGGCTTTCTTACCGTTTCTTAAAGTAGCTTTTTAGTATAAAAGTTTTATTTGTTGTACTAAAAAGCTGCTTTAAGCAGCAATAACAAATCCATCCAAAAAAAAAAAACAAATCCATCCAAAACGAAGCCTATATAATAAAAAATTCACTTTCTAGCATATAAATTAACCGTTGTATTTTTCTACTTTTAATTATAAATTTTAATTATAATCTCTATTTAGAATTCTAATGTTACTTAATGAGTCATTAAATTTAATAATTAAAAAAATTAACTGCACACTTAATACTTAACTCGCCCTCCAAAACTATTAATCCATCTTTGTTACCTCTTCTCAAACATAAATTGATAAATGTCAACTTATTTCTCCTTCGCTTAAGATTTTGCTGAGCTAATGCTTGATTTGATTGATATCAAACTATTAATATAATTTATTTATTTTTTTTTAGATTTTGATTCTCAATGACATAATTTTTTTTTATTTGATTAGCCGCCCATATTTCATCTAAGATTTTGTTTCAAATGGCTTTCTTACTGCTTTTTAAAATATCTTTTCTGTATAAATTTTAAAATTTTTGTACGAAAAAGTTATTTTAAGAAGAAGTAAGAAAGCCGTCCCAAACGAAGCCTCATACTTTGTTTGGAAAAGCTTTTTTATTGGTTTATAAAACAGTTTTTTTACTAAAAAAAAATTTCTTTGTTAAAAAAATATTTATACTAGAAAATTATAGAAAAATTATCTCAAACTAAATCTAGTGGCTAAGAGATTTGGCTCTCTTCTAGTAAACCTAGGCTAAAGAATAATTGTGTTACAACACTCAAAATTAGTTAAAAAAATTCTAATTAGAATTTAAGTAACAAAATATTAAAATTTATAAACTCTCATTAATAAGATTTTAGTAGAGTAATTATGATTATTAGAGAGCTTTAATTTAGTTCGTTCAAAACTATTAAGTTTAAGCTGTAATACCGTAAGAAATTGCATCGAAATTTAAAATCTTAGTCAGTCACAAAAAATTAAAAACTTAAGGATAAAAATTAAATGATTTTTTATTATTTATTAGAGGGGTTTACATATAAATTTTTTTTATATATTTATATATTATTATATAGCACATAAGTTTTTATTTTTTTTAATATTATATTTAAATTTTAGATCAGATAAGAATAATATTAATATTAATATATTTAAAATACATATTTAATATATATATACATATGATTATGGATACACTTGGTATAATTTAAATATAAACATAAATTTTATATAAATAATATAAAAATTTATATGTTAAATATATAAATATTTAAAATTCTTATGATATTTATGAAATTTCGTTATATATATATATTAAAAAAAAAACACTTTATAATAAACAGTTATATTCCTCCACCATATAACAACAGCCAGAAAGCCATAACACACATAATTCCGGCTCAACATGGAGGACCAGGACCACCCGGTCCAGTACTCTGCACGCTCCGGCGAAAAACCGGTCCGGTTTCGCGGCGTCCGACGGCGGCCGTGGGGCAAATTCGCTGCGGAGATACGCGATTCAACTCGCGGCAGCGTTCGGCTCTGGCTTGGAACCTTCGATACCGCTGAGGAAGCCGCAAGAGCCTACGATAGAGCCGCCGTCGCTATGCGCGGTCACCTTGCAATCCTCAATTTTCCCGGCGAGCTGCCGATTTCCACCACCGCCGGAACTGCAGCTAGCATGTATTAATTGAGGTTATTAGTGAGGTTGTTCTATTTAATTTCTTTAATCTCTTCTTAATTGGTTGCTTAATGAGTGAGTGAAATCATGATTATGTGTTTAGTTTTTTGTTTCAAAGGTTTAATTTCTATGGTGCTTATTTCTCTATATGAAAATGAAATTTAGGATTTGTTTGAGACAGTTATAGAATTTTATGAGGATGATTGTGAAGTTGTTATGAGGAAAACAACTTAGATTTTATTTTGAATTACTTTCTTACTGCTTTTTAAAATAGTTTTTTTTGCAAAAAAAAAAAAAAGTTGTACGCCGTTCGAAGGCGAATCAGGATGTACCAAGTCATTTTTTTGCTATCTACCAAGTGATGTGGCACATCTAATTCGCCTCGGGATGATCCGGTGACCGCACAGAATAATTCCCCCCGAAGTAAGCCTTTCACCTCATAATTTTTTTAAAAACAGTAAAAAAAAAAAGTAAAAAACTACAAAATAAAATTGTATGACAAAACTGTCTCAAATAAAACTTTAAATGTTTAAAAAATTATGCATCTGTCATTTTTTTATTCCACTTTGAATTAGAAATGTTTTATTTTTCTTATAATTTAATTTTTTTATAAAAAATTAAGAACAAATGCAAATAGTGCAATTACATTATAACAAATCATTATAAGAGCCCGATTAAAAAATAAACAATTAAAGGTTGTGAAGTGACTTAAAAAAGGATAAGAAAGAATGTTGGTTAATTTCATTGTACTCTGCTTATCGTAATTAAGTAGATGTGAGGCTATGAAGATAGATCCTTTGACATATCGATACCTTTGAGGTGCTGAGGTGTTTAGTTTGATTGCTTCACGGATTGTAATTGGTTTCTAAGGTAGGAATTGAAAATAGAGAGAGAACAAGTGCCTAAAAATATATATATCATGCTAGGTGTTAAATTATTCTATGCAGTCACCGGACAGAACGAAGATGAATCAGGATGCGTCACGTTACCCGGTGTTATGTACCGGGTGATGTGGCACATCCTGATTCGCCTTCGGACAGCTTCCGGTGACCGCACAGAATAATTTCACATTCTTTAGGGGTGTAAAAGGCGCATAATAAATGTATTTATTTGAATTCATTAAATCAATATTGTTATTGTTGGGTTCTAAGTCCTGAATGAAAAAATGAAGAGTTGCATTAAGTAGTTGACAGTCCGCATAAAATTTGTTGAACAATCATAATATGAATCCTTTAACACATAAGTGAGATAAAAGGCAAATTATTGTTTATGAATTTATTAAATCATAAGAAATATTTTCTTAGAATTTTTTCATCTTTTGTGTTTATAATTACTTTCTTGTTCTTTTGAGAAGCTAAGAAAGATGAAGAAGAACAAAAATGTCAATATTGTTATCTATAAGTTTTATATTTTTAGAACTTTGTGTTTTAAGTGTTGTTTATTGCTGTTCCTGATGATTTTTCTTTATTCTCCATTTCTTGCGTAGAAAAAGGTCGAGTAAGTTCTAGGCTCATATGTCATCGAGAAGCATCGAATGAAGTTTAATAGGGATGATGTCAAAAGAAAGTTTGCCGGTAAAGAAGGTAAAAGATTGATAAGCTAGAAGAAGGCTAGGATAAGTTCAACACTTAGCTAGGCAAGGTGGCTCCATCAAATGCTATTGATGATGAGAAAAATACATGCATAGGGTAGGGGTGTAAATAAGTTGAGTAGAGTATTTGTCGGACTCATTTAATTCTCATTGATCTCAAATTTGAGCTCAAGCTCGACTCAAGCTCATTTACTAAGCTCGCGCTTGACTCTTTCAAGAATTTTTGAGTTCGAGCTAGTTTGAGAAGCTCAAGCTAGGCTCGATTGGTTTGCTTCGATCTAAGATGGGGTTCAATGTAGGGAAGCACCGTTCAAATGAGAGGACGAGAAGGAAATGATGGCGGCGGAGGCAGATCCTGCCAAACTCTTTCGCATCATGTCAACTTCCTACAATGTTTCTCGTCCTGCCTCGCAAGTTTCGACAAGCATGAGAGTCTTGATAGGTGGAGGCTGGTGAACAAAAGTAGAAGAGCCTTGGAGTCGCATTTGTCTGAAACGCCAGTTTTAAGAAGGAGAAATGCCTACTGGTCCTAGCCCATACACGCGAGAGGATACTCTCGCAGCCCTAGCTGTCTTATTTTGCGAAAGCTGTTAGTGCAGGCTATGTTTGTTTCCTTTCACGTAGCATAATCTAATATTAAAAAGGTTTAAATTATCATTTTTTTTAATCGAGTAGCTCGACGAGCTTTCAAGTCAAGTTAGGACGAGCACAATTATAGGCTCAAGCTTGAACTTGAAGTTTGATAAGCTTGACTTGCAAGCTCGTCAACGAACAAAGTTCGAATCAGCTCAACTCTCTTATATCCTTGCATGGGATTACATATTTCATTGGAATTTGCAATTGAATTAATAAAGAAAAAAAAAATGATACCACTCTTGCAGAAATACAAGATACTTATAATATTTCTAGTCTTCTCCAAATACTTAAAAGTGAACAAATTTGTTAACTGTTCTGATTTCAAATACTTAAGAGTTGACCTTAAATCTCCCCATTGAAGCTGAGGAAGTAATTCTGTCAGTGCACACAATGATTTCAACTGAAGGTGTGAGATAGTTCCCTGAAGTTAGTCACCCAAGAAAGCGACCAGAGGATAGTGACCATGGTCTAGTCTGTAGATGAGGTAGTCACTTTTTTGGGCAAGAGAAAGAGGATTTTGGTGGAAAGAAGATTCTGATGAGACCGAATTAAGTTCTCCTTAATGGAGTTCGTGAAGAGGAAGCAAGAGGAAAAAGCAAGACGAGTCTTCTAATTAGGCCACTTAGTTAAGAAATGATAATTTCATTGGGAAAGAGGAAAAAACATAGAAGTTGGGTGGTTAAGTTGATTTTGATGTGGCAATCTGTGGATTGCGTGGATGGGTGGTAAACTAGTGTTGAATTAATCTCTCTCAATACATGGGAGCATTAATTTTTTGTCTCCCAACACTAAGGCATTAATGGTGTGAAAAATTATAATATGTTTCCCCTAATTTCCACTCTTAGTTAATCACACTTTAATGATCTTCATCTCGTCTATATGCAAATTATAATCATGGGCGGAACCCCTTTGAGGCTAGGGGGGGAAATCCCCCCCCCCCCCCCCCCTCCCCAAAATTTTTTTTTTCATTATCCAATTATTTAGGTAATTTGTCTCCCTTCAAACTATTTTTTAGTTTTTATTACAAAAGTTTTTAGGCAATTGTCCGCTCCCCCCCCCCCCCAAAAAAAAGTTGAACCCCGTAATGGGGCGCTGCCTTCTTGGATCCCCGACATATATGCCAACAGTTACTTATAAGTTTGCGCCCCCCCCCCCCCCCCCCCCCCCTAAAAATTATGGCTGGTTCCGCCCCTGGGTGGATCCCCAAAAAGCCCAGGCAGGTGGGCCAATGCCCACCCTAAAAAAAAAGCCTATGCAAAGGATACATTTGAAATAGATAGAGTAATCCTAAGGAGTATTCTAGTTATGATGCACCGCATCATACTCTCGTTGTATTTGAAGAAATTGTGTGTATAAGCAGGATGACGACGTAGGCCTAGCTACGAGAGCGAGCGAAGGATGGGCTTCGTGTGAACAGGCGAGAAGGAAACAAACATAATCACTCTAATAGCATACAGTGGAGGTGGGAGCAGGATGCATGAGTGTGAAGCATGGAATTGGGCACATGTTGGGGTCATGTGTAGGAGCGAGGTGAGGTTGGTCGTGCGCGGGAGAGAAGGCGAGATGCATGCATGGTTGCGGGTCGTAACTTGCGTGTGTTCAGAAGGCGGGAGAGGGTCAGATTGCGTGAGGCGTCGATCATAGGGGCGTGCTCGGGCTCGGTCTGGTTGCATGAAGCGCGAGTATGGCTGCAGGTTGGTCGCGTGAAGTGTGTCAGGCGGGTTTTGGGACTGGAGCTGAGGAGGTCAATTCGCCAGTATAGTTGTCGGCTAGTGGAGGTAGGTTTGCCGGTTTGGTTGCCGGCTAATGGAGGTAGATTCACCGATATGGTTGCCGATTGGCAGAGGCTTTGAATGTCGCCGACAATTCTTCTTCATCTATGGTCTCCCAAAAAGCATAAAAGCTCTGATCGTCGTTAAGAGTTGATGTAGCTTTCTTCATCCATGGTCACCCATAAGCTCACGGCTCTGATACCAGCTGATATGGGGAGATCAGTGAAGAAACATGAGAAAAAAAAAAGAACTAAACAAAGAGCAAAATAGTAAAAATTGTTGTAAATTCCAAAAGTATTCATTATCTCATATCTTTCTCCTATAGCTTGTATATATAAATGCAAAAGAAAGTTTTAGAGTATTCTAGAAAATATGTATAAAATAGGTATAGTAATCGTAATGAGTATTCTACTTATGATGCACCACATCATGGAAGGGTGATATTCATTTTCATTTAAAATAAAAGAATCCAAATTTTGTTATTAGTTTTAGTTATTGTTTTCCTAGAAATTAATAGCATATAATTCTCTTAGATTTCATATTTAGCTATGTGCCTATAGTTAGTTTTGCTAGGTGAAATTGATTTATAGTATATTTTCTTAGTTCAATCATTAGAATATATGATACTCTCATAATAAAGAGTTACCTTAAAATATGGTGTGAATTATCCTAAAATATTCATAATAGTAATATTGTCAAAGATCGAAATAAAAAGATAAAATTTTCATACTAGAAAGTTAATTCTATCCTTTTTGGCCTTGTATTCATCGACATCTTTTTTGTTTTTCTTTTTAGACTACTTACTAGATGAGAGTCTTGATTAGATTATATTTTAATATTAGGCTAATATTAACATGCAATATGAAATTTTAGCTTTAACATCATATTATATTTTAATTTGTGCACATTAATTGCTAATTTTCACTATAAAATAAAATTTTAGTTTTTTTCTAATATTTATTTAAAAAATAATAAAATGTTATTATTTATAATTTTTAATATTAATTTAAAATTTTTTAATTTTATTCACATGCACTTTTTGCACATGCAAATGAATATTATTAATTATAATTGCTTATTATGATATATTTATTTATTTTTCTTTTTAACAATGATAATATAAGTAATATGTTTATAATATGAATTTTTATTTTTCAATTTTTACAATAAAACTAGTATTAAAAAATGATTAATGTTTAATGAAAGATCAGTCATTAGCAAATGTAAGCAATTAGGCATATTTAGCTTTCGTCTGAAACAGTTTTTTTCTTGCTTTCTAAAATGACTTTCTAGTAAAAAACTTTGTAATATAAAGTTGCTTTAGAAAACAACAAAAAAGTTGTCTCAAATCAAACATTAAGCGCCCTAATCCAGATTAGTTGTGTTAATTAAACTATTTACCCATTAATTATTATGACACGTTTTCATAATTACTTTTTAAAGCTTTCTTTGATTCTTAATTAAATTCGATTCATGCATGCAAGCATTTCCTTCTTGTCACTTGCATGCATGTTTATATAAAAGGGAATAAGGGATCATTCTCCGAATACTGCACGTTAAAATAAAAAATATATTAATTTAATTAAAATAGAACGGTAAATTTGTCTTATTTTATTACCACTTTTACCGACTCTTATAAAGTTTTCTTTAGGTACCTGTCAATGTTACTTTCATTTATTTTAATTAAAGAAGGGTAGGGTTCTATTAATTGAGTAAAAATAAAGTAATTATTTATATTAAATTTAGGATATGTTTGGGATAACTTTCTAGCTATTGTTTTGATGATGCTTTCACATTAATTTTAAAAAAATTCATGTTGTCGAAAGCAATTTTTCGCAAACCGAGCATCTAAGGCTTCGTTTGCGATGACTTTTTTTTTTAAACCGGTTTTTAAGCACAATAATTTCATAAATTAAAAAATTTTGTTCAAAAAAGCTGCTTTAGAAAACAATAAGAAAGCCGACTCAAATGAAGCCTATGTTATTTTCCCTACAGCAACTTAACATCTAACTTTACAAAATTTTGCATCAGAGATTTGTTTGGGACGATCTCGGCGTTCTGTAAGTATAAATTTGAAGTAGTAGAGAAAAATAGCTTTTTGATAGCTACTGTGGATATTATAAATAAGTTAAAAAAATTGAATAACTAGTTTTTAAGCTATTTCACATTAATAATTTTGGTTGTAAAAAGCACCTTCGCACTACATAAATATCTAGAGATAATCAAATGTTATTATCATTAGCGGTGTTAATATTTGACTTGACCCGAAACTCGATGCTTCAGGTAAACCATTTTATCATACGGGTCAGGTTCGGGTTCAGAAATGTGACTTGTTTCTAAAATCGAGTCGGGTTTGGGTTGACCCGACAACCCAAAAACAATCCGAAATTTACCATGTATGATAGTCTTACCTAGCTTGCTAACATGCAACACGCTCAGCCCAAATGCCCAGCCCAATCGAAAATTACGGTGCCGTTTAGCCTAGGCCCTACCGCCCTAGCTCGCCTTCACCGCTCATACATCACACAACTTTGGCGACACGCCGCATGCGGCATATGCCTCGTCACTTGCGAGATGCCATCGCCATCCTCATAGTTGCAACCCTTGCCTAATGCCACACGCGGCAGTCAACATGCGCCTCGCTGCTCGCCAGCGGCAAGACACGAACCTCATAGGCCGCATCCGCTCGCCAGACGTCAGTCTCGATAGTCACTGTGCACCCTCGATTTTGTAACAAAGCTAGTTGGCGAGTCGTGTCGGGTCAACCCAACAACCCGCGCGGGTCAGGTTTGGGTTGGAAAATTCGACCCGTTTGTAAAATCGGGTCGAGTTAGGGTCAACCAGTTTAAACACGAGTCAATCCGGGTTCGACCCGAACCCAACCCGCGGACCCGTATTAACACCCCTAATTTGAAATAAAAAAACAAATAAAAAAGTTATCCCAAAACAGATCATTAATTATAAAAAGAATACAACTAATGAAATTAATTAATAACTTGACATTGATACAATTTGATTCATATTAATTAATTTGAGTTATATATGCTGAGTTTTTTAAAGTTTCTTTGGGTAAACTGACCCTAATATCCAAGCATCAATAATTTTTTTTAATCCGCAAATCTAACAATGATTCAACTTCAATTAAGAAATTAATTAAAAATTGGGGAAATTAATCACATGAGGAGCAATTAGAAATAGGAAGCTTCCTACCAAGCTTCCATTTCTAGAAATATTGAGCTTCTAGAAGGTCCAAAATCTAAAGCTGACCAACCTGCACCATCACCATAGCCAAATCGAATAAAGCCTTTCTCTTTAACAAACTTGAAAGCTTATTGACCGCCCCAAAGAAGAAAATATAATACATGTTGAAATTAAGGGAAGGTGGGCTAATTATTACTGTGGGGTTATTTAAAATTAAGAGATGAATGTAATTATAGCCATATGCTCTGAATCTGTCTTAATCAGTGAGAGAGGGTAGGGTTGGCCTGGCTAATGACAATTAATTAACTTGGTGTTTAACTTTATTATTTAGGGTATATTTGCAATAATTTTTTTAATATTTTATTTTTTAGACAACAATCATAATTTTATTTGATTACTATTTTTTGTTTTCTTACTGTTTTTTAAAATATTATGTGTTGGGACGTTCTTTTTGACAACCAGAGTTGTCAAATTAATCTTTCCACAACAATTTTATAATTAACTCCATAAAATATTATAATGATCTTAGGCAGACCCTTAAATTGATATGCATTTTTTTAAATGATAATTTTTTTTAATATCATTTATTTTATGTTATATGAATATAAGGTTATATAATAGGATGCAAATGTTAAATATTTTATAAATTTATTCTCTCAAAGAACTTCTTTATTGGCTTATGATAAATTCTTGGATTAAGCATTGCTAATTGCCACAATCTCATGAGTTTATAATATCTTTTTTGAGAAAAAAATTTAGGTGAAGATGTCATTATAAAAAAATGTTCATGGTGGATGTAGGTTACATCGAGCTACTTTCACATAACTGGGAGTTATAAGGGGTCTGAAAAATTTGAAATTTTCTTTGTGTTAGGGATTATTCTAGTGCTTATAAGACATGTTTTGATAGTTATAACCCATGTTCTGGAGCTATAAGCACGGCCAGATCTATAGTGGGGGCCATGGGGGCATTGGCCCCCACTGGCCCAATAATTAAATTCAATTTATTTTAAATTATATTTGTATAATAATTAATATATAAGGATTAAATCTAATTTATAAACTAATAAGCCATCCGCATCCACCTTCGTGCTCCGCCTTTGCTATAATTTTTTTTCCAAATGACGTGGACCAATTTCTCTCCTTTTCTCTCTCTCTCTCTCTCTCTCTCTATTTCTCCTCGACTCTCTCTCTCTTTACTTTCTCTCTCTCTTACTTTCTATTTGCCCAATATTATCGCCCTCATTATAGCTCTCTTTTTTTTGGAAATTAGACTTATAGCTGCCATTTTTTTTAAAATAATAAGAAAGAGATGAGTGCATAAAAACTAAAAAGACAATAAATTAATTGACAAATAAAAAGCTTTAATAAATCTTAGTAAGTAACTTAATTAATTTAATGGGGTTAACTTTAAAAAAATTTATTATTTATGATTTTCTTTAGTTAATGTGAATCATTATGTCAAATTAATTTTGGAATAGGTAGAATATTATCTTATAATTTAAATATAGTTAATCTAAATTTAATTTAAAATAAGACTTAATTCAATTAATTCAAATAAAATATTCCTAAGTATAAAATTAATTTATTTGAAGTTTTGAACTCAATTAATTAACATTCTTAATTATTAATAAATGATATTAGATAGAGTGATATATATATATATATATATATATATATATACCTTTTTAAGAGGGTCAAATATATATTTGATTGTATTTTTTAATTTTTAATTAAAAAAATATCTCATGATTTGTAATTACATTAAAAAATGATATTTTAAAATTAATTTAATGACTAGTACTAATTTGTGCCACCATTAAAATTTTTTTCTGGCTCTGCCTCTCGCTCTAAGCACAAAAGAAACACACAGGAGGTTAAAATTCTTTGAGATTTTATCTGAGATAGTGATATGTGATATGAATTACTTTATGATTTATTTATTCAGCATTATTGTTTAAATAAATTGGATAATTACTATGCTTTGATTTCCTTTCCCAATACAATTAGTGATTTAGTCACCTTATTAAAAATATTAATAAAAGAAAATTTGAAACTCTATATTGGCTTGTGTGATCTGCTGAGCTGTTGTAGCTCAATATTGGTTGCTTGTAGTTTTCAGGGTCAGAGAAAGGGAGGGAAGATCAAATTTGAGTTGATAGTTATTTTGCTAATTTGATTTTTATACAGTCATAGCTAGTTAAATTTTCAGTTCTTTAATTGTTGCTTGTAGTCATGTATTGTAGTGTATATATATATATATATATATATATATATATATATATATATATATATATATATATATATATATATATATTTTGATGAAATGAAGAAAGTTTTGTGGATGAGTTAATTTTTAACATCTTGATTATTTTGCGTGCATTTATGTATTCTCAAAGTTCTAAAAGAAAGCTACTTCAATAGAGTAAGGCTTCCTATTTTTTCCCTTCAATTTCCAAGCAAAAAATTTTCTATCTCATAATCATTTATTTAAGTTTTTAATTATACGTTTGAAAAACATATATAATTAAACCCACCAAACTCTCTCTATATAGTAAATCAAATTCTCTCATGTGAATCCTAATTAAGCACCATTGCATGAATTGATCTTTCAAAAAATGCAATATAAACATTCATATCTTTTGCATTACGAGATTCAAGTATGAGTGTTTCTATAAACTCAAGATATTTGTTAGTCTTAGGCTTCGTTTGGGGCGGCTTTTTTGATGCTTCTTAAAGTAGCTTTCTAGTGCAAAAATTAAAACTTTTGTACTAAAAAACTATTTTAAGAAGCAGAAAGAAAGCCGTCCCAAACGGAGCCTTAGGCTTCATTTGAGACGGCTTTTTTGTTGCTTCATAAAACAGTTTTTTAATACAAAAATGTTAATTATTGAACTAGAAAGCTGCTTTAAAAGCAACAAGAAAGCCAATTCAAATGAAGCCTTAGATTTCATTTGGGACAGCCTTTAATTACTATTTTTTTGCTACTTTCAAGAAATTTATATGTTAGAAAGCTATTATAGAGAATAATAAAAAAACTATCACAAACGAAACTTAAACTTTACAATTGATCCTACACATCATTGCATGAATTGATCCTTTACAAAATACACCAAAACTTTCATGTCATTTGCATCGTGCGGTTCAAACATGTTTGTTTCTATAAACTCAAGACAACAATGTATAAATTTGGTCAATCTTAATCCCTCTTAATAAGTAAATTATATAAACTATTTTTCGCTATAAAATTTATTATTATAAAAAACATATGTCAAATATAAAAAAAATAAAATTTCCGTTGAATGGGAAAAGAATTCTATTATTTTATAAATTTACCTTTTATAAAGCTAAGATTTAGTAGGAAAGCTTTACCAAACTATGATATATTTTTTTAGCAGCTGAATTGTCAATAAGCATTCGTACATATTTTTTATTGTCTTCTGCAGTGCAGCTGAGAAGCAGGTTTGGCCTGTTTTGGTCAAACTTCTTGGTCAATCTGCACCTGCGTTCCCTTATTTTTAAAATAACAAAAAAATTTTAAATTTCTACCTTTGTCTCTCGTTTCTTTTGAAGCAAGAAAGTAGCCAAGGATTTTTTTTATAATTTTGGAAATGATCAGTGTTGATATATCATTAAAAATTTATCTTGTTCGTGCGCAAATCTTGAGGCAAAATCATGCCGAAAACTTCAAAAATTAAGTCCGGGATCATTTGAACTCCAATTCCAGCAAACTTATAGTCAAACTGAACTTATTGGAAATACGAACCCAACGACACCAAATTCAACTAAATCCGAGCCCAATCAAGGACCCAAAGCACTGTTGGAAAGTTCAAACCACAATTTGAGTTACCAAATGGTTTCTAAATATAACTTGCTTATAGTCGAATCGAGCGGCTCGACAAGGCGAATCCAACGAGTCTAAGATCGATGAATTCTGATATTATTAAGACCTTTAAATGTCTGATGAACGGTACACAATCAAGGGATTCGATATCGACCGTCATCCAACAACTCATCATTTACCCCTGATTTCTCACCTATTTACTGGCCATGCCACTCTCAGAAAACTATAAATAGCTCATCATTTCTCTTAAGAGGGGACCGAAGGCCGAAGCAAGAAGGAATGAAGAAGAGGAGAATAGAATAATATGAGGGAAGAAACTCCTCCTCGACCACTGCCGGAATTCCGCCCGACTTCCAAAGTGACGCCGGAATTTTGTTCGACTTCCAAGTGACGCTGGAGTTTCACCCAAACTCTAAGTGATGTCAGATTTCTGTCCAACCTTCAAGTGATGTTGAAGTTCCACCCGAACTCCAAGTGACGTCGGAATTCCGCCCGACCTCCAAGTGAAGTCGGAATTCCGCCCGACCTCCAAGTAACGCCGGAATTCTGCCCGACCTCTAAGTGACGCCGGAGTTTCACTCAAACTCCAAGTGACGCTGGAGTTCTACTCAAATAGCATCTAATGCCGGAGTTCTCCTCGGCCGCCAACTGACGTCGGACATCTACCCGACGCCGGACCTCCGCTCGTTGCCAAGTTTCTACCTGACGTTGGACTTCTACCTTATGTCAGAATTTCATCGGACATCTATCCGATGCTGGATTTCTGTCCATTGTTGGATTTCTACATGACGCCATCTTTCTGACCTTCATCGTTAGACAACGGTCCTTCTGACTTATGTCGCCGCCAAACAATAAATTGAAATTGTAATAAAATAGAAATATGACAGTTGTCCAGGAAATAAATTGCTGAGAAAATTACTCCAAAAGATCAATCCTCTTCACTCGCCTATAGTTCACTTAGGACATATGTTTGAACTTTTAAGTTTAATTTGGAACACCTTTTTTATTGCTTTTTAAATATATATTTTTTTATAAAAAATTATTTCACAAAAATTTTTAGTTGAAATAATTTTTGCATTAAAAAATTGTTTTAAAATGCAGTAAAAAAATAAGCCCAAACAAATCTTAATCTAGCTAGAAATTTAAAAGCTTAAACTGTATATATAAATATATATATATATATATATATATATATATATATTATATGTATATATATATTTTATTATTATATATAATATGTATATATATATGTATATATATATATATATTTATATTAAAACCACAGAGGGGCCTAAGCGTTGGTATCAAAAAAACGGTTACAAGGTCCTTAAAAGGAACCTCCAGCTCACTAATACTCGAAAGAGGTACAAGAGAAAATAGAATAAAACCTAAGAGCCGGTGGTTCCTTATACTAACAATTACAAAAAAATCTAAGCACATTCTAGGGCTGCATAAGCAGACAGCACCTAAAAAAGGAAGAGCAGATAAAAGACGTGTAGCACATTCTTCCTGCAAAAAGAATAAGCAAGCCTGAAATAATTCTGAAATAAATAAGTCGTGAAAATCTTACCGAATATGTCAGGCCAAAACCCACTCGTGTACCCCTGCATAAAAGACACTCAATATAAGTAGTAGATAGTCACCAAAAATATAAGAGTAAAAGGAAGAAAAAATAGACTATGTTTATGTATAATAGGTAATTTTATAAGAAAATTACTATAAAAAATGCTAAATAATTTTATAAGAAAATTACTATAAAAGAATGCTAAATAGTTTTCTATTAATAATTTTCTTATAGTTTATTTAGTTATTTCATAAATTATTTTAAGATATAAAAAATATTTAAAAGAAAAACTGTTATACTTCACAGTCACGTTTGCAAGAGGGGCTGCAGGCTAGGGCCCTCATGGGCCGGGCTTCCCATTAAGCGTAAAAAGAGCTGGGATCCAATCTACTGGGCTCAAATTAATCTCTAGTGCCTACATATTCAATATGGGCTGATCCTCTCTCAAACAGTATTGAATTTTATTATTATTGTTTTCTAAAGTGAAATTGTAATATATTTTTTCACTAACTTTATGAACTTTAACATTATATAGAAAAAAATAAAAGTGAAATTGATTTTTGAATGTTAATAACTCAAATTCATCTAACATTAGGGATAATAATTATATATTAATATTAAATTTTAATAAACCAAAACTAAAAATTAATTCACTCTAATTTAGTAGTTAAAAAATTCATTAACTTAGTTTATATAAGTACTTGAATCAACAAAAAAAAATCTCAAAAGCTTTATTTATAGTCAAAATTAAAATATTTAATTTTATTTATGGCCTACTGATTGAATTTGACTAGTTATCACCCTTTGGGGCATAATTAATAAGTTAAGTCAACCTGAGTCATTAGCTAGCTTGATAAATAACATCTTAACTACGCTCATGACTTGTTTAAATAATATTAATATGAAATCTACTTTAAAATATTAAAATTCGTGCCTAATACAAATTATTAAAAAAAAAATATGTAAAAAACTTATCGCTTTTTCGCTACAATACTAATTTTTAATTTTTTTCTAATATTTTCTCAAATTTTTAATAATTTTATTATTACATTTTATTATTACAATTCCCTAGATTTACATAATCTTCTTAAAAATAGTAAACAAGATAGCTTGTGAGGTTAGCAACTCTTGTTCACAAAATTAAATTTGAATCTGATTAACTAATCAAATTCAAACATAAATCAAGTGGCTAGATCTAATCGAGAAACCGATTATTTAATATCTTATTTCTCTCTATCTCTCTCATACACACCCTTTTTGAGGCTAAGATTTTGTTCGGGATAATTTTTACTACTTTCTATAGCAACTTTCTAGTACATAAACTTCTTGAAAGCAGCAAAAAAAAAAATTGTTGCCAAAAGCTATGTCAAACGAAGCATAAGTCCCCAAATATTAATTTATTTTGATCCACCTTTTATCAAATAATAATTTGAATTTAAAATCTAGAAGTCAGTTTGCTAGAATAAAAAAAAAAACTAAAGCTTATAACAATTCCTCCGACTAACTTGCATTGGATAAAGGGAGTCACTAATGACTTTTAAAACTCTACAAATTAACTACATAATCCAAATTTTACTCAAATTATAAAAAACTTTTATCTTGCATTTAAGAAAAAAAAACTAATTATTGAAATTTTATGGCACAATTTAAAAAATTAAAAGTGTGTAGAACTTAAAATTCACCCTCATATATTGGAGAAATTATTACGTGCGGTCACCGGACCGTCCATAGGCCAATCAGGATGCGCCACATCACCCGGTATACAATGATACACAATAAGGAACACATCAAAATGGTGATGTGATGCCTCCTAATTGACTTATGGACGACGTCCAATGACTGCACATGACAATTTCTCCATATATTGTGGATTTCAGCTTCAAGTCCACAATGGCTTGAGTTTGCAATGGATAAGCTTTCTTCTTCCTTTTGAGGTTGGAATTAATGAAGATAGAAAATTAAAAAGAAATTAAAATAAACAAAATATTTAAAATAAATTAGTTCTCCCTTATTTGACTGGTTGAGAGAAATTAAAGAAAAAAATATTTTATTTAATTTTTTTGGTTGGGGGAGTGCAAAATGGTTTTTCTTCTTATTTTTTGTTAAGATCGAATAAGGAATTGCCAATGAAATAATAAATTTTTTTTTTCAAATTTCTTTAAAAAATAATTATCAATTTACACCCCCAAATTCAGTCAAATCATGTAGTTTAATTGAGATTAATTTTTAAATTATTATTTATTGAGGAGTAAATTAGTGATAAACTATATATATATATATATATATATATATATATATATATATATATATATATATATATATATATATATATATGACTTGTTCAATTAATAGAAAGACAAATATTTGAAATTAATACCATAAATTAAATATATAAATATATAGAGGGAGATTTTACATGGCAAATAAACAGTGCTTCTGTTGTCTCTTTTCACATAGGGACCTCATATAACTCAAATATTTTGGAGCCCTAAATTCTCTAAACTCTATAAAATATTTAAGAAGAATAATTCAATGAATTGATGGGTCATACCATATAACATTCAAATAATTCTACAAAA